>JAQQTO010000063.1:107162500-109595000 GCA_029884595.1 Ormosia semicastrata
ACCTTTCTCACTATCGGGTACACATCTCCAAAAGATTTAATTAGGATAATATTTGAACAAATATAGGTCATCCTAATAAAAAAATTTCACCTTAGTCAAAAATTTCTTTCTGTCTTAATGTGTCCACTAAGGTGGCATCTTTCCTGTTACAAGAAAATTGACAATGTTCACAAATCAAGGTATGGAATTGACAGAAAATAAAAATTCATTAGCAAAAAAAATCATTGATAGGTGTGTTATCAAAAGATGAGCCTGTTGTAAGTCTGAACAAATGATCTGTAACAATATTTTTGGCTCCTTTCTTATCTTTTATTATGATGTTGAATTCTTGAAGCAACAAGATCCACCGTATCGACCAAGGTTTGCAAAAACTTGTTGTGAAAATTGACAAGTGCACCAAATTGTCAAAAAAATAATGTAGTGAAAAGAGTATCGTTTCCACGAGGAATTAGTTTACCAAGTACCACTTCTCTAAGATAAATAATATCTAGGAAACCAATAATTAAAAGTGATTCAAAACAATTAAAAATACAAAATTATATAAAAACAAAAAAAACAAAACAAAAACACACTAAAACACACGAAATTAAGAAGGAAAAGAGAGAACAAAGCACATGAATGCAAAACACATTAAGGAAGTAAACACATGAAATTAAAATACTAAGGATCTCACTTCACTTAATTCAACAATCTATCATAGATAATAGAGTAGCTTTGGGACCTTTATTCTAATTAATTTCTGACCATTCAATTGATGAAAAAAAACCCCTTAATTAATTAAAACTCAATTCCTTGGTCTAAACCCTAACTCTTAAAGGCATGACCTTTACTCTATGGATTCTCGTGAAAAATATCACAATTCTCCCACAAACCTATAACTTCTATTCCTAGATGATTATAAATCATAAAACTTATTGTTTATGGTCTAAGTCATATGCAAACCTCTCGATTCTACACACACCTCACTAGATCAATTTATGAGTGGCCAATTCATAAAAGCATTAAGAATCATAATAAGCACTCAAATTGAATAAAAAAATTAATTAAAATTCTAATCTTAATACATGTCGATTGAATCAAGTTACATCTTCACCCTAGAAATACACGAATTTAACTACACATGAAAAAGAGAAGAAGAAATAGGAAGAGGAAAGAAAATTCATCTTAATAGAACCATAGAGAAGAAACCAAAGTGCCTTAAATGGTGGTTGTGATTCAAACATATTAATATATAAAATAACAAGATTAGTTTTAACCAAACGACCATAATTTAAATCACGATACAAATTAAGCATAAATAAGTGACTTAAAATAGAAAAGAAAATGTATAAGTTGACGATATAAACTGGTCATTAAATATTAACAAGGATGTGGTATAAATCAGCCACCAAATAAATATTAACAAGTAGTAAGTTAGTAATCTGATAAAGTAAAAAAGTTAGTAAGTTGATAAAGTAAAAAAAAAGTTAGTAAGCTGATAAATTAAAAGTTGATAAAGTACAAAGTTAGATAGTTAGTAAATAAGAAAGTTAGATTTAAAGTACGAGAAAGTAAAATACAAAAAATAAAATATAGAAAATAAAGTACAAAAAGTAAATTATGAAAAATAAAGTGTAGAAAATAAAATACGAGAAAATAAAGTGTAGAAAGTAAACTTAAAACATGAAAACTAGAGAATCAGCAAGCCAATTTTTTGCTCTGGCGAGAGAGAAGAGAAGAAGAAAGATTATTTCATTAATGATTGCAGATTACAGAGGGAGAAAGGAGAGTTTCTCTCACTAAGTTAGTAAGTTAGTAAGTACAAAAAAATTAAAAGAGTAGAAAAGAAAAATATATATATATACAAAATGGTGAAGTTTTCTTAAAGAAAGAAGACCTTAATAAAATTGTTCTTAAAATCAAATCCCCGGCAACAGTGCCAAAAACTTGATGTGAATTATAAGTTGCAAACCCAAGTGCAGGTTGTCTCAAGTAATAAAATCTTGGGAGTCCAAGGTCGATCCACAGGGAATTGATAAAGAAAAATTATTTGAGGTAAGGAAAAGATTTTGTCACAATAATACAGGTGATAAAACTTGGTCATAAGTAAAAAGGATTTACTTGGATTAGGAGATCCACTCTTGGTAAATAAATTAAGGATAATATTAATTCTTTTTATAACTCAATTAGAATCCATACATAATGGAGGTTCCAATTAAAAAATATAACATTCAACGTTCATTTAAGATTATATATGCAATTATATTATGGTTCCTTTAATTATCTATTAATACCACTACTTATAAATGAGCTCAAGCATTCATTGTGCCAATATCTTGTCTACAACAAATCAAGATTTCCACTTTACAAGAAGGGTTTCTAAAATTATTGGAAACAAAATACAATACATATAATGACTACTTGATAACATATCATTTAAGTACAAGAAAGAGATTAATCTAACATTATTTCATTACCAAGAGCTTCACCTCTTTCACCCATGTAAAATGAAAATTAGTTACTTATAGATAAGAGGAAAGAAAGAGAGAAAAAGAAGAAAAAGAAGAACATAACTTCAATTTAGACCAAAAGAAAACTACAACAAGATAAACAAATAACATAATAATATGATCTTAATCTCTAAGACCAAGATCCTCAAATATTCAGCCAAGGCTCCCTTTTATAGAGGATGAGGGATACAAAATGACAAGGGACTGATTAATGAGTGAGTACAAAATGTCAAAGGAGTTGTTTAATGATAATGAATAAGTGGAAAATTATTGAGGTTCTTGTCTCCAAAATCATTCAATGCTGAAGTCATGGCATGCGTTAGAATATTGCCAAGTGGTCTTCATAAGAGTTGTAAGATTTTGTCTTATCTTTCCAATGCCGCTAGTTTTAGGCCAAAACATTCCTACAGCTCGAGATATGACCCAATCACTGCACATTGCTCAAGCTTAGCTACAGCTCCTTTATTCTAACTTCCAAGCCCAATATGACCTTCAAACCATCTGAATAGACTATTGTGTTCTTCATAAGAGTTGTAGATATGAGTCTTAACTTTTGAATGACACTAGTTTAGGGTTAATTGAACTCCTATATATCAAGATATGGTCGAATGAGTGCACAGAGGTCAAGCTGCCAAGATCAGCACTATAGATCTTGTTTCAACTCCAATTTAAATTATCCAAATGTGTGATTAGGATCTTGAGATCTTCATGAAGGTTGTAAAGAATTATCTTATCTTTCCAACAATACTAGAAGCACATCAATCAAATAATTGCAGCTCAAATTATAGTCAATTTACTGAAAAATGCAATCACCCTCATTAAGGACAATTCAAGCAATAATTTCTTCAATGATCCATTTAAGCTCAATTTCATAAAATGTGACAAAAACTAACCTAATTAACCTAAATTGAACCTTAAGAAGCCAAGTGATAAGATTATAAAATGAATAAATTATATTACTATTAAGGGGAGATTAGTCAGAATAAGATTTTATGAGATGAAAATCTGGTCGTTGCAAGGCCAGTTGATGGACCGGCCGCCCCTTCCTTGGCAGAGGAGGTTCATGCTCCTATGGTGGATTTAATTGAGAAGGACCTGGGCATGAATCAATAGAGGACAGAGGGGAATGAAGCCGAAGAATAGCCTACTGCTCCTTCCTTTTTCTTTAACCATTGGCCTTCCCCCTGCATGGGGCTTATTGACTTTGTATAGAAAATTGCCTTGGTTCTGAGGGTTTTTAATTTATTTTCCTTCACCTTTTATTTTTCCTTGTATGCTTGTTTATTTTCGTGTCGACCTTTTTGGGTCCAATGCCCATTATGGTGTTTATTTTGTAATCCTTGCATGACTTGGGAAATCTCCATGTATTATAATCCGCAGTCCGAGGTCCAACGCCCTTTTTGGACTTATGGTCCCCTTTAAGACTTACATTTTATTCATACGTTAGGAACCATGATCTGGGGTCCAATGCCCTTTTTGGACTTGTGATCCCCTTTAGGATTTAAGTTTTAGAGTAAAAAGACCTTGCTCGGGGTCCTTTGCCAATTATCGTGGTTTTTAGTATCTTATATGGCTTTGGTTCAAGTAAGACCTTGTCCAGGGTCCGACCTTTAAAGGTTTAGGGATCCCCATAGAACTTATGTATAAAAGAAATCTTGTCTAGGGTCAATTACTAATCAATTTGACTTTTAAGATCCCTTTTGACCTTGGTATAATTGAAGCCTTGTCTGGGGTCTGTCACCAACTATTTGGATGTTTAGGATCCCTCTTGACCTTGGCATAAATAGTCCTTACCGAGGTCTTTTGTGCATATGGTTCAATGTGAGAATTTTTTCAGAATTTGGGATTTTTCTATTGCACAACTTTTTCAACACAAGACACTCTTGGGAGGGTACCATGGTAGTCTGTCCATGCTAGAACGATCTTAGAGTAAAGTAAAATATCAATTTGTTTTATTGATTCAAGAAAGGACTAAGGTCCATACAAAGTGTTCCCGTAGTAATTGGGGTATATTAAACATGAAGTAAATTAAGACTATGCCTTAAAAGGCACTTAGCTATAATACTTTCTAAGTTTATCCGTGTTCCAAAAGTTCTTTACTAGCTTGCTTGTTAACATCTCCAAGGTATAAGCTCTTTCGCCAATGCTAATCACAATGCGGCAGAGGTTTTCCCAGTTAGGGGCTAACTTCCCCTAGGAGGCGTTCTTTCCTCTGATGTCAGCCCTGTGGAGTACAAGGTCGCCTGGCTGGAATCTCCTGCGGACGAATTTTAGGTTATAGCATGCTGTCGTCTTCTACTTGATGGCAGCGTTGCGTATATGGGCGACACGCCTTTTTTCTTCCAAAAGGTCTAGGTCCTCCCTGATCAACTCGGGGTTATTGTTTATTGAGAAAAGTTGGAAGCACCAGCTGGGTTCTCCTATTTTTACCAGAATCATTGCTTTACACCCATAAGTGAGCTTGAAGGGAGTCTCACCTATCGTAGAGTAGGGTATAGTTCGGTAGGCCCAAAGGACGTGGTCGATCTGTTCGACCCAGTTTCCCTTGGCTTTATCCAACCTCCTTTTGAGTCTGTGAATAATAACCCGGTTGGCAGCTTCAACTTGTCCATTTGTTTGGGGGTTTTCTACAACACTACAATGATGTTTGATTTTCAAACTAACGAGTAGTTTTTCAAATCCTTTGTCTTTGAACTACGTCCCGTTATCTGTCACAATAGACTCTGAGATTCCAAACCTTATAATAATGTGGTGCCATATGAACTTTTGGATTCTAGCCGAGGTAATGGTGACCAGAGGTTCGGCCTCGATCCATTTAGTAAAGTAGCACACTGCTACCACTAGAAACTTCAGTTGTCCAGGTGCTTGAGGAAATGGACCTAGAATATCCATACTCCACCTATAGAATAGCTAGGGAACGGATGTTGTGGAAATTTCCTTAGGTGGAGCATGGTAGTGGCCTGAGTGGCACTGACACTTGTTATAAACTTACACGTGTGCTATTGCGTTAGCCTCCATTGTGGCCAATAATAACCATCCCTGAGACCTTTCAACGCTAGGGCTTTGCCTCCCAAGTGGTGTCCATAACTCCCTTCATAGACCTCTACTAATACATACTTTGCTTCTTTAGGGGTCAAACATTAGAGAAGATGTGAAGATAATCCCCGCCGGTATAACTGCCCATCATAAATGGTGCACTGGATAGCAGTTTTTATTAGCTTAGATGCTTCCTTTGGGTCCTCGGGTTGGATGTCGGACTGTAAATACTTTACGATGGGAGTGATCCATGTGGACTCTGAATCTTCAATCTAGAAAATGGTTGAAACCATGATTGAGGGCTGGGCTAAGGTCTCTTGGATCGTCAAACGATTGTTCCACGAGCTCTTCGTGCTGGCTAACTTAGATAGGAGGTCGGCCTTGAGTTTTGTTCTCGGGGGATGTACTCCACCTTCATCGTTCAAAAGCCCTATCTTAGCTAGATATCTCTGTAAGAGGGGTTCTTTAACCTAGTAGTCGCCTTGGATTTAGGATGTCACGAGTTGGGAGTCACTGCAGAGTATGATCCTTGTTGCACCCAGTTCCTTAGCCATTATCATTCCAGCAATGCACGCTTCTTATTCTGCCAGATTGTTCAAAGTGTAGAATTCGAACTTTAGGGAGCTTTCGATTGTTATGCCTTCTGGATTTTCAAGGATTACCCCGGCGCCATTTCCCTTAGGGTTAGAGGATCCATCAATGAACACTGTCCACAACTTTTCCTCTGGGTCATCGGGGTACGATGTAAGTTTGGCAAGGAAGTCTGAAAGTGCTTGTGCCTTTACTACTAGTCTAGGCTTGTATGAGATTCTGAACTCAAAGAGCTCGATGGACCAAGCAATCATCCTTCCTGCTAGGTCTGGTTTATGCAATATTTGTCGGATTGGTTGATCCATCCTTACTACAACCGGATAATACTAGAAGTATTTCCTTAGTCTCCTGGCTGTGATGACTAGGACAAGTGTGACCTTCTTGAGCTTCTGATAATGGAGTTTAGGGCCTTGCAGCACCTTGCTCCCAAAGTAGACCGGCTTCTGGCCTTCGACAGTTTCTTGGATGAGAACTGAACTAATGGCTTCTTCATGAACAGAAAGGTATACATAAAAAGTCTCTCTAGGTTCTGGCCTAGTCAAGATAGAGGGAGATGATAACAGACTCTTGAGAGACTTAAAGGCATCTTCACAATCTTGGGTCCACCCAAAACCTGTCTCCTTTTTTAATAGTTTGAAGAGGGGAAGGAATTTATGAGCAACTTTAGCGAGGAAGCGTGTGAGTGCCGTGATCTGCCCTGTAAGGTGTTGAACTTCCTTTACATTTTGAGGGCTATGTATGTTAAGCACCACTTGGCATTTGTCTAGATTTGCCTCAATCCCATGATGAGTTAACATGAAGCACAAAAATTTCCCAGCTCGGACCTCGAACACACATTTTTTAGGGTTGAGCCTCATATTATGCTTTCTAACTTTCACAAACACTTCTTCGAGGTCAACTATGTGGGATCCAGACTTCGGGGTCTTAACGATCATATCGTCAATATATACTTTAAGCATTCTCCCCACTTGACCCTCAAAGACTTTATTCATCATCTGCTGGTAGGTAGCTCCCGCATTCTTTAAGCCAAAGAGCATAACCCTGTAGCAGTAGCTTGACTTTTCGGTGATGATAGCAGTTTTATCTGTCTCCGGGGTACATTGGAATCTGGTTATACCTAGAGTAAGCGTCCATAAAGGACAGTAGTTGAAAGTCGGATGAGCTGTCAACCAACTTGTCAACATTGGGGAGGGGTATGGATATTTAGGGCATGCCTTATTCAGGTTTGTGTCCACTTTTCATTTGACTTTTTCATTAAGACCACATTGGAGAGCCGTGTGGTGTAAGAGATTTCCCTGATGAATCCAACATTGAGTAGTTCTTTGACTTGCTCCTCGATGATTTGCTGTCTTTCAAGGTTGACTTTCCTTTTCTTCTAGGAGACTAACTTTGCATCCCATTTAATAGATAATTGATGGCAGATGAAAGCGGGGTCAAGCTCAGGCATGTTGGAGGACGTCCATACAAATAGGTCCTTATTTCGTTGTAGGAGCTCTATCAACTAGCATTTCTCCTGCTCTTCCAAATTTGCACCTATTTGGGTGACTTGATCAGGCTTGTCACCTAGTTGAAATGGGAATAGTTCTCCTTCTGGCTAGGGTCTGGTGCCCTGAATTTCTTCCCTAACATCCAACTTAGTCATAAGGATGTTAACTTGATCCAAGGCCGGGCTAGACGTACGTACTCTTGCTTTCTCGGGAGTCCAGCAGATCTTGAGGCTCTCATTATAACATTTGTGTGCCGCAACTTGGTCACCCTTGACCGTGACCACCTTATTATTTTTGTTAAGAAATTTCATGGTCAGGTGAGCGATGGACAATATAGCGACAATACCGTTCAGGGTAGGTCACCCTAGAATAATGTTGTAAGTAGACGGGTAGTTTACAACCAAAAAGCTTACTTTGACGGTTCTTTAGATTTTGTTATCCCCGAAGGTCGAGAATGTTTCAAAATAGGCCACCTAGGTGATTTTCTTACTAGAGAACCCAGTGAGCTCGCCTTTATAGGGGGTTAAGGTGGATATGGGGAACTCCAACTTTTGGAAAGCGTCCATGAACATTATTTTTGTAAAGCTATCTTGGTCTACAAAAATACACCAAACTTTGGCATTAGATATTATTCTGGAGATGATGAGTGGATCATCATGATCTCGGACAATATCACTGTAGTTCTTAGTGGTAAAAGATATTGGTGGTTCTTCCCTATCATTTGCACGGGGTCTACGCGTAGAGCCAGAAACACTCAATATCGCAGTCCATAGTGCTTTCTTCCAAGAATTACTAGATGAACCTCCTCCTGTAAATCCTCCAGAGATTGTGCTGACTAATCGATCAATCCTGTTAGTCCCATTTTGAGTATCTCAGTTCCTATCCTTCCGGTTATCTGCATCATGGCGGAGTGGAGTCCGGGATTTTCTGACAAGGCTATGCATCCTCCTCCTTTGTAGTGGGGTCGAACTTCGCCTGGGGCTACGACTACGTCTTCGTTCCCTCTGCCTTCTAGGGTTATCGTTGTTCTAGATCTCGGCAATATACTTCTGAAGTTGGCCTTCCTTAATAAAGTACTTGATGACATCTCGGAGCTGGTAACATTCTTCTGTTTCGTGGCTATATCTTTTATGCCACTTACAGTACTTGGAGTGGTCCTTCACCTTTTTCAGAGGTAGTGGTCTTTTGATATTCCGGAACTTGATCTGAAATACTTCTTTGAGAATTGTTTCTCGCGGGACATTCAGAGGAGTGTAGTCGAAATATTTAGGTCGGTGAGCATCGCCTTTGGAGGGGTTCCGAGGTTTGTTAGAGCTTCGGTTATTTTTCTGGTGAGTGGACTCAACTTTTTCCGTAGTCTATTTATCCTTAGTAGTTTCCTCCAATTTAATGTATTTTGCGAAGCGAGCATGGAACTCATTCATAGTCTCTGCCTTTTTCTATGCTAAGGACCGAAAGAAGTTAGAATCAATCTGAAGGCCACTACGGGCATAGTGAAGGGTAATCCGATCATCCGGACTGGCCACACGAGCAAGGGCGGTGTTGAATCTCTTGATGTATTCATGAAGGGACTCATTACTCCCTTGATGAATCCCAGAAAGAGAGTCAACTGACTTGGGTTGCTCCTTAGCATTGGTATAATGCGACATGAAATGTTGTGTGAGATCATCCCATCTGATGACAGACCTCAGTTGTCAAGTTGAGAACCAACGGAAGGCGCCCTTCTTTAAGAAGAGGGGGAAAGCTCAACAAAGAAATTTTGGGGATCCCCCGTGGAACTGCATAAAGTGGATGTAAGTGTTGAGGTGTTCTTGTGGATCTGTTGTATCATCATATTGTTCAAGATTGGAGGGGGGGCTTGAAGCTTCTAGGGATCCTGTACGTCATTAGTTCATCCAAGAGGGGTTATTGTTGGATGCCAGGAATTGGAGTGTTGTTTCTGACGACATGACTATCTTCATCATGCGGTGGCCTCCTCTAGTTGTTAGTCACATTTTGCCTCCCATGGTTATTCTCCACATGCACTGATCGTTGTAACTCATCGATCCGACGTCGTTGGTCATCCAACAAGTGGCGTTGCTCGTCAAGCTGCTGCATTTACTAAGCTACCAGTTCCTAGAGGTGGTTTATGGTCATCTCAGAGCGGGCAGGGGCTTGGCTGGAAGCATGGTCAGCAGCATCGTTATTCAGAGGGCCTAGGTCGATTGCACTGGACCTCTAAATACTTGAGCGACGTTATTGGCTCTCTCTCCAGGGTGGGCAAGCTTATCCATGACAAACCTTCTGTGCGATGGGAGTGGACTTTCGTCGAAAAGTGAAGTTTCATGTCCATTGCACAGTCATTCAGAGGCGCGTACTTGGTCTCTTACGGCTAAAGCTTCTGTCGCAGGTGGTGGAGCTAGTTGAGGAGAGGGCTGTGCTGCTGGCTCCTATCTCTGTTCTACAGGAGGTTGAACAACGTCCCTTTTTGAGTGTTAACATGTGTTTACCATGATTGTGTGGGATTAGAAGTTTAGGGGTTTCCACAGACGGCGCTAATGTTTTAAAATAGATTCAGAGGGTACCTGAATAAGCATGTAATGGTGGTTTTCTCCTTGAGCAACAACAGCTAAGCGTGTTGAAATAGGGGGTGGGTACCTGCAAAGGGACTCCAACTCTCAAGTCAAGCTATGCACAAGTAAGGCAGTATATGGTGAGTAATTTATTGATACTTGATTAAGGTTATTTAGTCTGGTATTTATAAAGCGTGTATAAAATTCTCATACAATCTGTATTAAATGCAGATATTTAAGATTAGTATCATAGTAAGGATTACCTTCCCATTATTATTGGGGTGAACCCCTATAAGTTAAGAACTCTTAATACGAGAGCTACTTATCAATCTGAGACAGTTATAAGTCCTATAATATCGTACATAGATGATTGACAGTCACTGATATTTAAGGATATATCCTCTGCACATATCTAGTAATTTTGATATTATGACTCAACGTCACTCAATATACATGACTTCGAAATCTGGACTACCTTCAAGGCCTTAGCTAAGCCGTCCAAGGCGGAATCTAGTTTCACGTGTACCGAATTAGTCCAACTAGACATGATCTTAGATCACGGTCTAGAATAGTTGCATTGAATGAAGTTTAACTAACAATATTAGAAAAATTAAAAACATATAAAAACGTATTAAGAATTCTTTATTGTTTTTTAAAGTTTTAGATAAACTTAATGTTAGTAAAGTGATTCAAATATGACCATCGAGATGGTTATTTGCTGTTATCAATGAAAAATTAAAAAAAAGAAAGTCTTTAGCTTAAATAAAATAAAAATAAAAAACAATGATGGAAAAAGGAAAGTGAGAAAAAAATTGTTCTCTCTTTTTTGATTCACTAGCCTCAATAGCCGGCCCACCTTAAAGTAAGACTTAATTTAAATAAAAAGAATATTTAAATAAGGAAATTTTAGGAGATTATAATTATATGTTGTTATTTAAAAATGTGAATAAATAATTAAGAGTGTCAATAACCTCATTTTTCCCAACCTATAATTTAAGGATACACGTTAAAAAAACTCATATTTAATTCTCAATCATTCGTATGCCACTATCGAAGAAATTAAAAGAACATTTTGATTAATTTATTAAATAAGTATAAATAAAAGTAAAATTTATTAAATAAATGTAACTTAGAAAATAATTATCAAAATAGTATAAGTCATAGTTCTCAGTCACAACTTATATTTAAATTATTATTTTTTATTTTTTATACTAAAGTCGTGGCTAAAAATTTTAAAAAAACGAAATAAAATACATAGAAGTCGTGCCTCCCAGTCACGACTTCAGTATAAAACATAAAAAAAATAATCTAGATGTAAGTCATGATTGAGAAATACAACTTACATTATTTTGATAATTATTTTTTTAAATTATATCTATTTAATAAATTTTACTTTTATTTATACTTATTTGATAATTGAGCCGAACATTTTTAGAGTTCAAAGAAGACTTGACGCACTTGTCCCAATCAGTTAGTCTTTGCGTAATTTAATTAGTCTACGCATGTGATGAAGATCTTAGTCATGGGTTTCTTTTTCCACTGAATCGTATTATACGCAATTATTGTGGAAGCTTTAATAAATAATGTGAAATTTGATTGTGGTTTCTAATGCATGAATTGCGAGGTGGGGTGGGGGGAGGGGAGAAAGGTCGTAGTTTTATAATTCTCATTTGCATTATCAAAAGAATTAAAGAACGTACATTTTCAGAATTCTAAGAAGACTTGAGGCACTAGTCTCAGTCACTTAGTTTAGGCGAAATTTAATTAGTCTACACATGTGGTGGAGATTTAGTCATGGGCTTCTTTTTCCACTTACATTTGTTTCTGTTTCCCTCAGTTGAACTCTTTAATTTAATTTGGCTTTCATTGTCAAGACTAAACAGGATTGAGGACACCACACGGCAATTACGCATATACACTCAACCAAGGTCAGACATCTTTTAGACTTGTCGTTGGTGCCGATGAGGTTTCCACAAGCCAAAATCTAGATATATAAGAAGGAAAGTTTGATGAGTTAACAGTGCCCATACTCTTTTCTCTCAACGGCTTCCATAAGTACAAATATAATTGTGCAACTAAGAAATCTAATTTCAGAATTTGCAGTTCACTTTTTCCCCCTTTTTTAAATTGGGAGTTGGAAAGAGTCATGAAATGAGTGATGACAGTTACTTGTAGACGCGCGTCAAAATAAACTAAGTAATTTACAAGTCAAGTTATTATTATTATGAAAGCGTCAATTGTAAAATCTATTAAATTATATGAGTAAAGAATTTATTCGTAACTCAAAAATAACAAGTTGGGCTTACGGATCATAAGTTAGGAGATAAAGTCATGGGCTGACAAGGTTCAATGAAATAAGTAGCCCAGTGGAGATGAAGCTGCAAAAACGGTGTGTTTTGTTGTTTGAAGTTTGGCTGAAATTCGATTGACCAAGTCAAAAAAAGGTGGATAAGGAGGGCGGAGAAAGATGCACTTAAAAATTAAGAAGTTAGGATTTGGTAGTTGTTGCCAACATTCAAATATTGAAAGAATGACGTTTTTGATAGTTTTCTTTATTAAAGTTGGATGAAAACATGCCATGAAAGTACCCTATGACCTAAGAGTGTAATGAGTGATTAAGTGGCCGGATATCATATTCCTAAAATCAAGAAAGGTGGACTTTGAGGCTTGAAAGTATACTGAAGTTGTTGCTTGATGAACCTGCAAAAATTCATATTTTTACGGTTCAAAATCTTGGGTTTTCATTCTCTTTTAATCTTTTTGATTGAGTTTATTCTCAAGTTTCTTTTATTTTTTTAGTTATTTTAATTTATGTTTTAATTGTGTGTTTTTATGTAATTTTGTAGATAATTACACATGGAGAAAACTGGTCATTTAAAAAAAAATAATTGGAAAAAGGCGCTTGAGCGCTAGGCCCTCTCATGCTTGAGCGCGCAACATGCGGCTGGAGGAATCTTGTTTTAAGTGAGCGTTGAACAAAAGCGCTGAGGCGAGTTGCGTATCTTTTGCACCGTAACTTTAGTGGGCACTAGCGCTTGGGAGAGTTAGCTGGCCCAGCGAACGCACCTTAAAGAATTTCTTATAAATGAAAGTTACACCAAATTTCAAGATATTCTGCAGCAGCCGTCAAGACAACGAAAATCCTAATTTCGTGTGGGCGCATCAAGACTTGAAGATTAGGGATTCTCTTCAATCTTGCCACTAATTATCAATGGAGTTTTTCATCTTCTATTCTTTGTTTTGTTCTTTTCCTATGTGTAACTAACTTCCCTCGTTAGGGGGACGATGGATCTTGATACTTTGATGATGTAATTTCTTTTATGGGTTTAATGCATGTTTTTATCTCATGATTTACGTGTTTATCTCTGTTCTTAATGCTTTTCTAAACTGATCAATTTGGGAATGATAAATTGGGTTTATGTATGATTTGGGAAAATTTGCATGAACCTAGAACTTATGATAAACACCATAATTTCTGCAATCGCTAGGGATAGACGTTGTGGGTTATGTGGTCTTTCTTATAATTCCTCTCGTTCTTGATAATGCCTTTCTAATTGGAGTTAGACTAAGGGATTAGTTAATTTCAAAACGTAAGAGGATTAGTATACCAAGGGATTGGATATTAATTAATGTTGGGAATTGACCATGAATCATTGAAATAGAACATGTTTTAAACCAATTTTTAGAAGTACATTTGAAAGATTCAAGTGAAGTCTGAACCCTAACACTTTCTTATTCTTGATTTCATCTCTTGTTAAATTGATTGATTTTACTTTGTTTAGTTTTATTTACTTTCTTTTAATTATCTTTATTTTCACTTTTTTTTCAACTTCCATATTTTGATTGGCTTAAATAGTGTTAATTTAACGAATTTGGTAATTGGCAATATAATCCTCGTGGGACGATTCTCTTTTCACTACTTTATTACTTTTTGCGATTCGGTGCACTTGCCGATTTTCAACATCAAGTTTTTGGCGCCGTTGCCGGGGATTATTAATTGCTAATATCAATTAGTAGTTAAAAGAGCACTAATTTAAGTATTTTTTTATTGTTTAATTTTATTTTTAATTGTTTCTTTTTAATTTTAATTTATTTTTTTATTTTTATTTTCTTTCTTTACTTCACTCTGGTTTGCTTGTTTGTGTTTATGCAAGGTTCTTTGGAATCAGAAGAATTACTTTTTGATCCAGAGATAGAGAGAGCTCGCTAGATAACAGAAAGCGACTAGAGAGGAAGAGACTTGAAGAAGTTGAGCAAAAGATGGCGAAATTGTTGTAAGCTAGAGCAAAGACGTACATTGGTGACTATGCTACCCCATCTCTTGAGAATATTTCTACCGGTATTGTGCGTCCTGCTATTCGGGCTAATAATTTTGAGATTAAAACTAGTGCAACGAATCGGTTGGGGGAGGCCAAAGATCCAAACTTGCATATTGTGAAGCTACGTGATACTTTTAAGTATAATGGCGTTATGATGATGCCATTAGAAATATTTGTTCCCATTTTCGCTCGAGAGATAAAGCAAAGAGCGGCTACAAGCCCGACCACAAGGAGCATCTCTACTTGGGAGGATTTGGTTAACAAATTTTTGACTCGATACTTTCCTCCATCAATGTTTGTGAAGATAAGGAGTGAGATTGCTTGCTTTACTCGAGAATCGGGAGAATCTCTCTATGAAGCATGGGAGAGATTCAAGGAGCTATTAAGGAGATGTCCTCACCATGCATTTGAGGTTTGGCAAAGAAAAGTGCGGATATTTTATAATGGGTTAAATCATTCCACAAGACTTATGGTGGATGCGTCTGCAGTGGGTCTTTAAACACTAAGACTCCGAAGAGGCTCAGGAATTATTTGAGGTTATGGCCACTAATGAATATCAGTTGCCTAGTGGGAGAGCAGTGGTCAGACAAGGAGTGATGGAGCTTGGTACTTTTGATGCCTTACTTGCTCAAAACAAAAGTATTTCTTAACAGTTGGCCAACCTAACTAAGCAAGTGGAGAGCATGCAGTAAATTCTTGAACCATCAAAGGTTAATTTGTGACTTGTGGAGGTAATCATGCTAATGGTGGATGTGAAGTAAGCAATTCTGGTTTTAGTTCTCAAGAGCGAGGTAAATTATATGGGTAATCTTTCCGGACCTCGGGGTGTTCCATTTTCAAATACATATAATCCAGGGTGGAGGAATCATCCCAATTTTTCTTGGAGCAATCAAACAGTGCCATTGAATCCTCAACCGAAACGTAAGTCTCCTCTTGAAATTACGGTGGAGAAACTTTCTTTGCGGACCTCGCTTTTATGCAAAGACTTCAAATTTTATGGAAGAGTCGAGGGCCAATTTTAAGAATCATGAGGCGACAATTAGAAGTTTAGAGAATCAAGTGGGGCAAATAGCAAAAGCGACTTCAAGAGAGACCTCCGGGCACCTTCCCTAGAGTGATTGTTGTCAATCCAAAGGAGCAATGTCATGCAATTACACCGAGCGGCAAGACTTTGGATGGATTAAGGAAATTGATGTTCTTGTTGCGGATGTCCCATCTCAAGAGTCTTGTAATAAAGAAGCTAAAGAGGAGCAACCAAAGTGGCGAGAGAAAGAAGAAGGAATGTGAGAAGAAAATAGTTGATCCTTCATTGTATGCTAAACTTCCTTATCCTCAAAGATTCAAGAAGGAGATTCAAGAAAAGCAATTCTCCAAGTTCTTAGAAGTCTTTAAGAAGGCTGAGATAAACATTCCTTTTTTTGAGGCACTTGAGCGAGATGCCTCTTATGCAAGGTTCATGAAAGATTTGCTCTTGAAGAAAAGGAAGTTGAAAGAAGATGAAAGCTGTGGCACTTTTCGAGGAGTGTAGTGCTATAATTCGAGGAGGAAGCGCCACCTAAATTGAAAGATCCAGGTAGTTTCTCTATTTCTTGCACCATTGGCAAACTGACTATTAAGAAAGCTCTTTGTGATTTAGGAGCTAGCATCAATTTAATGCCATTGTCAATTCTCCGCAAGCTTGGGATTGATAAAGTGAAGCCAACTACAATGTCTCTTCAACTAGCATTGATCGGTCAATTAAACATCCATATGGTATAGTGGAAGATTTGCTAGTGAAGGTTGACAAGTTTACTTTGATTTTGTGATTTTGGATATGGATGAGGATGCGATATTCCTCGATTCTTGGAAGACCATTCTTGGCTACTTCGGGAGCATTGATTGATGTACCTAGAGGAGAGCTTATTTTGAGGGTAGATGGTGATCGGGTGACTATTAATGTTTTTGATAAATCCACCGACATCAGATCTCTATGCCAATGTCAAATGCATTCAAGACAAGCCTCTACAAGATTTAGCTAATAAGAGTCCTTCATCATCATCAATGCTTGATTTTTCTACTCCCAAGATGGTTGACGAAAAGGAGAAAGGACCTCCTCTTTCTCAAAGTGCTTTGCAATTGAAAAAGATCCTCCGGCTTCCACTTGATTTATTGAAGATTGATTCAGAGAAGATGGCGGTGTGTGGAGGCAAAGAGCTGATAAGAGAAAAATGTCATCCTACTTCTCTTGCTTCAAGCCACCATGACTAGTTATAAAGGCAACGTCGAGCTAATGACGTTAAACAAGCGCTTTTTGGGAGGCAACCCGAATTTTCTCTCCTTTTCTCTTTTATTTTTATTTTTGTTTTTGTTTTTATTTTGTTATTTTCTTATTTCATTGACTAACATTTTTCTGTTTTGAAGTTTGCTAATGTTGAGTCGGCTTAGGTGCCTCCCTGAGTTCGGAGCCTTTGTAAGGGGATGTATATAGCTATCGGCCATCAAAAAGATTTTTGTTCTTTCCTTTAGCTTTTAATTTTTGTATTTATTTATTTATTTTATTTTATTTTATTTTATTTCCATCATCCCTATTGTGTTTTGAGTCATTTTATGCATGCCGGTGTGTTGAATTGAATATCCAATTATAATTTGAATTATGGATTGATTTGATTTCTTAGGATAGTACATGAGAATTTATGAGTTGCTTTTATCTCTATTGTTTCAATTGTGTATGGATGTTCTTCCCATTTTTATGATTGATAGAATTTGGATTTTAATTGCATGTCAAGCTTAGAGAAAGTTTATGGGATTGCATGTGTGTGGATGATTTGCATCTATAAGTTGTTTGATTCTCTCTTAAGGCGAAATCCTAGGCAGTGCATGATTAAGGAAATGATAAGGGCCTTCTTTGGACCGTTTGAGCCTTTCAAGCCAACTGTATACAGTTTATCCTTAGGTCCCTTTTGCTGACTTTGTTATTGTTTGGCCTCTGTTTCTTTTCTTTACTCACATTTTCCTTTTTCCCATACCCAAAAAAAAAAAAAAATTCTCTTACATAACCTCTATTGAGTGCATATTTTGTATTATTTTATTATTCAAGTCTTTGTTATTTTTGTGCATGAAGTTTTGTGGAGCTGAAAAATTAGAAAAAAAAAAAGAAGAAGAAAAAGAAAGAAAGTTCACCCAAAGTATTGCAAAGAAATAAGTTTGGGGGTGGAGATTGTTGAAAAAGAAAAAGAAAAGAAAAAAAAAAAAATAAAGTGAATGTTGTGTTGATTCTTTTGCTCGTTTTGCACTTGTCTTATATTTTGAGGCTTGAATTTTGAAATTTGCATGATTTTGTATCTCAACTTTTGTTTTCATTTTCCTACCGCTTCTTTCTTAATCCATACCCTTGGCTTTACATTACAAGCTTATAAAGTCCCTTTTGATCCTTGGTTGTGAGTTGTTTACATTAGTGGAGAGAGAGATGAAAAACAACCTTATGGATGTGGGTTTGATGTGCATTTTTGTTTTATAAACTCATTTGGGCTTGTACTCTATGAGGAGATTGAGTCTTTCATTCATGTTTTTGGGAAGTCATTTGTGCATAAAAGTTGCATGTGAGAGACGATGTGATAATTGGATTGTTCATGTGTGATACTTTGGAATTAGATTTTGAATTAGTTTTTGAGGATATGAATGATCTTTAATACCCTAACAAGTATTGCCTTTTTGAGTCCGCTTTGAGTTTTAGTTTTGTTTTTATTTTGATTTTCTTTTACTTGAGGACAAGCAAAAGCTTAAGTTTGGGGAGTGATAAACCTGCAAAAATTCATATTTTTACGGTTCAAAATCTTGGGTTTTCATTCTCTTTTAATCTTTTTGATTGAGTTTATTCTCAAGTTTCTTTTATTTTTTTAGTTATTTTAATTTATATTTTAATTGTGTGTTTTTATGTAATTTTGTAGATAATTACACATGGAGAAAATGGTCATTTAAAGAAGCGAGAAAATAATTGGCCCAGCCAGCTTGGCGCTAGGCCCTCACCGCTTGAGCGCGCAACATGCGCTTGGAGGAATCTTGTTTTAATGGGCCAGCTGAAGCGTTGAACAAGGAGCGCGCTGGCTGATTGCGTATCTTTGCACCGTAACTTTAGTGGGCGAGCGCGGGCTGGAGAGTTAAGATTGAGCCAAGCAAAAAAGGTGGCGTGAATTTCTTATAAATAGAAAGTTACGCCAAATTTCAAGATAGTAGTCAAGACAACGAAAATCCTAATTTCGTGTGGGCGCATCAAGACTTGAAGATTAGGGATTCTCTTCAATCTTGCCACTAATTATCAATGGAGTTTGTCATCTTCTATTCTTTGTTTTGTTCTTTTCCTGTATGTAACTAACTTCCCCTCGTTAGGAGGACGATGGATCTTGATACTTTGATGATGTAATTTCTTTTATGGGTTTAATGCATGTTTTTATCTCATGATTTACGTGTTTATCTCTGTTCTTAATGCTTTTCTAAAGATCAATTTGGGAATGATAAATTGGGTTTATGTATGATTTGGGAAAATCATGAACCTAGAACTTGTGATAAACACCATAATTTCGCAATCGCTAGGGATAGACGTTGTGGGTTATGTGGTCTTTCTTATAATTCCTCTGTTCTTGATAATGCCTTTCTAATTGGAGTTAGACTAAGGGATTAGTTAATTTCAATCAGTAGTAAGAGGATTAGTATACCAAGGGATTGGATATTAATTAATGTTGGGAATTGACCATGAATCATTGAAATAGAACATGTTTTAAACCAATTTTTAGAAGTACATTTGAAAGAGTTCAAGTGAACGAACCCTAACACTTTCTTATTCTTGATTTCATCTCTTGTTAAATTGATTGATTTTACTTTGTTTAGTTTTATTTACTTTCTTTTAATTATCTTTATTTTCATTTTTTTTCAACTTCCATATTTTGATTGGCTTAAATAGTGTTAATTTAACGAATTTGGTAATTGGCAATATAATCCTCGTGGGACGATTCTCTTTTCACTACTTTATTACTTTTTGCGATTCGGTGCACTTGCCGATTTTCAACATCATTGCTTTCACAGCTCGAATTCTATGAATAGGCCTCTAAGGAATTGAAGAAAAGATTGCCGAACAATCACATAGAATTTCATCTATTTTCATATAGTTTATTTTTAATTTTTTAATATTTTACAACTTTTCCTTTACCTTTCTAGTAGTTTATTGCTTACATTTACATTTTCAAGCACAATACAACATTTCTTTATAACTTTCAACTTTATTTTCTACATTTTCATTTGTTTTCTACAACTTTCACCTTTCTCACTTGTAACTCATCGGATTCAAAAATTCTTTAATACAATTCAATGTTCTTTACATTGATTAAGTCATTTGTATTAAATCCATTGTTAAATGGCTTACTGTAATACCTCAAAAACCCACACTAAAAGACAAGTTTCTCATTTTGGGAGTTTTCTAAGGTAAAACTCATACTATAATAGGATAACGGTGAGAATGTGGAGTTTGTTAGCTTTTGAGTGGAGTTAGGCTTAATTATTTTAATATGATATCAGAGTTTTTCTTAGTTGGACCACTTATAAATATCAAGTCTTGCAAACTTCACACTCCAAATGTGACATCCTGGCCGTGAGGGGGTTGTACATGGTGTTGTTGCCAACACTTAACTGATTTGAGTAAATAAGAGAATGATGAGGGTGAGATGAATGAATTCTGTGTATAGCATCAACCACATTATTTTTAATTTTTTGGTAATATTATTTTTTCTTGTAAAATTTATCAACTGAATTACAATTGAAAAACGGGTATAAATGGGCCAAGTTCAAGTTCGTATGTGTGTGTTTGTGTGAATTACATTCATTCTATATAGCTAGTAAAACTTCAATAAAAATAAAAAGTGTAATTTTATATAAGAAAAAGTTTAGATAATAGTAATTTATTTATAGCTATTTCTTACTAAAAATTTCTATAAAATTGTTATGAATTTTTTATGTAATTGATTATGAAAAAAATGCCTTTGTTTTTTATTTTTAGTTTTTATTCCATCTTCTAGCAAAAAAATGTCTACTAATTATTAAATAAAATTAAATATTTTAAATCACTTTGCTTGATTATTGAGAGAAAGTCAAAAAATTCTTCTGTCAACAAGCTTAAATGCCCATTTAACAATTGCTTGCATTTGTGTGAATATGAGGACCAAGTTCCACTGTTTTTTTCTTTTTTTTACATGCATGTAATTCTTGAATTTTTTTTTTTATTTTTTGAAATGTAGGATCAAGAGAATATAAAAAATTTTCTGAAAATAGTTACATGTAATTTTGAGATTTTTGAAGGATCAACTTTATAATTTACACATTTTCTTTAGTAACCTATTGTATTGGTTCTTCTTCTTTATTCCCAGTCATAGATTTAAATCTCTTCAAAATCAATGGTCTCAATGTGTGGAGCATGCATGATCAAAAAAATTTCAAGAACATATTAAACGTCTCCACTGAAAATATTAGTAATGTTATTTATAATTGCATGGTTCCAAGACCATGTCATCCAAGGTGCAAGTGTGAAGGACCTTATGGCAACCTATGCTGAGAACTGGATGCCTCCTACTATGTTCCCGAAATATGTAAGTTAAAAACGCTTTAACCATATTATGCAGGAACACATATAAATCTTTTTCATTCTGACACAGTTGGGTATGGTGCAGATTTATGCTCCTATTTATGAGGAAGGGGGCAATTGCTACTTAATGGTGGTTTCAATGGATGACTTAAGGTGTATAAGTTGGATTCATTTCTGTAACCGAGTCATTTGGAAGATAGGCTTAATATCATGCTTGAAGTGGTAATATACCAATTAAACCCGTATAACAAAACGGCTTAACTACTGCCATTGGCATCTAACATTCGAAATACCTTGGTTTGTAGTGCAACGTGCTGAGTCAAATGGTATCCAATAACTACTATCCAATTGACGTCCTACGCAAGTTCCATGACTTTTCATCATGGAAAATTATTCTTGCAAGTGGCATTCCCAACTGTGGGGACGGGTTATAGCCTTTTTAATCTCAATATCAATATCTTGTCATTTTGAATCGTTCACTATTGAATCATCTTGGTGGCTGCATGAGTATTAAAATCGTGCTTACCTAAGCTATCCCACTTATATTGACTATTTGCCTGCATTAAGCAGTGTTAATTCGACAACTTGGGTTATTGACTGGCTCGACATGGAGCATGGGTTTCAGAGTAACTTAGTTGGACTGGTTATTCACAATCACAAACTTTGACAATTTCAATATTAGCTCACATGTCCTTACAATTTCTATAAATTAACATAATATTTGAAATTTCCTGCAGCTGAATTACTAGGTTGTTAGGATGAAGGCTACCATGAATGCCTTGCTGGGTCCACACAATGAACTGAGGAAGATGGTTGAGATACGAGTAGAAAATCTATGGAAGAAACTGGCTCATTAAGGATGGGCACTATGGAAGGAAATTGTTTTTTGCTTATGCTTTTGGCTATGATCTAATCTTTATCACGTCAATTGGGATCACCACTTTTAAAACACCTTTTGAAAAGTGGTGGGTTTAAGCAATTAGGGTGATCCCACCAAGGTTTAAAAAATCCAGAGAAGACTTGTTGCATTTTGAATACTACGAAAAAGTTGTCAAATTAACAACAACCTGAATTTAAGTAGTGGTTGGAGTATTTAGTATATATTTTGAAAGACTGTATTGTATGAATTTAAGTAGCAATTGTAATCTTATTTACGTTATGAATGTTATGGCCTTTTAAGCAAAATTATGTATATCATGTTCACTTTTATTTTGACAACATGCTTTTTCACTGCATCTATATATATATATATATATATATATATATATATATATATATATATATATATTGCCAACTATTAACTAAATCCACTTGACTGTATTTTCTTTCGAATAAAGATCAATATGAAAATAACCATAAGGATGACTAATAAAGTTTGTGATAAATGCCCATCATTTTTTAATTCACAAGCCTCCCAAATTGACATATTAAACATTTTCCTTTTTTTTTTGTTTTAGTTTTTGGTCTGACATATTCACGTTCTTACTTCTTGTTTCCCTTTACTATAATATTCATTTGGCTAAGCATATTTACGTAAGCCCAGACTTGTTGGTAACTGTTATGCCCAAAGTGTCAGGATCATACTTGGGCCCAATAGGCATTTCAATTGAGGGCTCCAGTCTGGTGGCTAAAGCTGCAATCTGTAAACCAACCAAGTAAGCGTTGGGCCATCTAATTTAAGTTGCCTTACATAAGGCTTCAAGTCTAAACTCTTAATCCTCGCTATAATAATAATAATAATTCTTAAGAATTACGAGTTTAATGCAAACCTGTGACATCGTTCAAATGCATTTAGTTTCATACTTGTCAAAATTCCACTATTTGTAAGGGGTCAAAAATGTGCGAAGTAATCATTATAAGAAGCAATTCTCTAATCTCACTGCCTACTCATAGTTTTAGATTTACTCGAACCATAATGTTAACTAAAGTAAGCTCTAAGTATTTTTTTTCTTTAAACTACACTTAATTTTAATGTTAAAATGTGGTAATAAAAACAATGTAAAAAGCATTTCACATGCATTTTTGTACTGTTTTGATTGCTATCTAGTAAGTACCCATGCCTTTCACGGGAACTCAAAAATATGCAATAAGCATCCCATACACAGGGTCTTCAATATCAACTTCCATGTCTTTAATACCATATTAGATTTCTGAAAAAAAAAACCTCTGTACATTAAAGAATACACATTGATAACAGAATACAAGATATATATAAGTTCAAGATCCTAAACTAACTAACTAATAGCCAATAGCCAACAAAACAAATTAAAATATAAAATTGATTACTAACAGAATAACAATAAATAGAATAGATCCTAACACTAACCACTAAACTTTCATCGATCTTTAATTTTCTAACATATGACATGAACCATGTTGCCATCACCCTCCCTTTTCACCTAGAATTGCCACAAGTTACTCTAGTATCAATTAAAGAGCAGGTTATAACAAAAAATCAGAACATCTTAAAATTAAAAACGAAAAAAGAAATCTGTTTACGTCATATGGGATAAAAATCAATGTAAAAAATTGTGCAAGATTATTTTGTGATCAAATCTAACAACCCATAAATGCTGTTCAACGAAATGTATGTAATGTTAAACGAAATAGTACTTTTAAAACCAAATCCAATAAACTACATAAACCCAGACACACGTACTCCAAACAATAAAAGCTGCCCTAAACTACAATCACAGTACGACCATCAGCCTATAATATACTTGGAGAATTAAATATTACATTTCCTACTTAGTTAAACGACCAATAAGTATGACACAAGTTTATCCAAAGTCAGTGGATCTAAAGGCAAGAACAGCCCAAAAGTAGCTACATTACCACCCATAATAATGCAACTAAATCATAAATATTCAAGCTAAAATCAAAAGTTGAATGTTTTAAAAAACCACACCCTCACTCAACTGACATGGTTCAGCCTCGGACTAAGTAACAAGGATGCCTTCCATCCAACCTTTGCTATACATATTACACTTCTAATAATTCTGCACAAAAAGAAGATAAGTCATAAAGTAGGAAATCAAACATATAAACACATAACAAACGGTACAATGCTTACTTACAAATCACTACCCATTTCATCTGCCGTGTATTCTGCAGACAAATTTACTTCACCTGTAGCTGAAGTAGAACCACCATAACCAGATGTTATAATCTCTTGAATTTGTGAAGCATTATGGACACGACAAATGATTATGTCCTGTTTTGCACCACCCACAACGAATTGCTCACTTACCTTTCCTTCTTTTTGATGAAGAGCTTAAATCAATTCCCTTTCTTGAAACTACTTTCAGATTCCCCACAGCCCGTTCCCTATCCACAACCCCCTCATCCAAAGAAGGAAACTGTTGTCCATACTTACTTTCAAGCTGTGCAGTCTCCTTTGCCGCCTTTGCCCGTATGTCATTAAAGTCTTCATCATTTCGACATGCTAAATTACACTTCTGCCAACAACTATGAAGCAATGCTCCATAGTGACTCATGTACAGAGTCATCTCCCCACCCAATGGAACTTGCAGATTTGGCCTTTCAACACCTAGCTTTGCAATCTTTGTCCACCTGCCCAAAATAAGACTTCTTGGCAAATGATCGATGTCAATAAACACCATCACTACAATGATATGTATGCATGGAATTCCGAATGATTCCATTCGCAGACATGAACATCTGAATTCTAATTCTTATGGATAGAGGAAACCTGCCATGTCTTAGTCGGTTGACAGGATTTGCTCAATATATAAATCAATGATATTGCCGTCTTTTTACAATCAACAACTTTCACTACAATTGACCTCAAAAGCTGCGAATGGAACAAATTGAATACATCTCTTGTATAGCCTTGTGAGCTCGACCTCTCCAACGATTGCAATTGAGTTTGCATCACAAGTTCACCACAACATGATTTAAAGTCTGCCTCAACCTCATTGTTGCACAAGTACTCAAGGCAAAGTTGGAAGTGACGTAAGAAATCAGACACATTGTGACGAGATTCAACAAATTTGCCTACTTCGGCATGTAATGCTTGGCAGCTTGAGGTTGTCCTAAACCCTACAAAGAAGTCCCCACTCATATGAGCAGTTGCCCACATCAACTTCCTTTCATAAAGATCATTAACCCATTTGTCCTCCTCAACCTAGCATTCTTTTACCATAGACTGCCACTTGTCCTCAAATTCATCAACCTCGTAATCACTCAACATTCAAAGCTTAAACAACTATGTAAACCTCAGTTTCCCCACATTTGTCACTACATTACTTAACAAATGCCATGCACATAGTCTATGCCGTGCCTGGAGAAAAATAGTTACAACTGCATTCCTCATTGCATAGTCACCGTCAATGATGATGGATTTTGGACTTTTCCCTTCCATTGCTTCTAAAAACTTCTGTAGCACCCACACATAAGTCTCTTTTGTTTTATCGGACACAATTGCACTAGCAAATATGCATGTTTGATTGTGATGGTTCACACTGGAGAACACAATCAGTGGCAACTTGTATTTGTTCATTCCATATGTTGCATCAAATGCCAATACGTCTCCGAGCAATTCATAATCAACCTGGCTGCTTCTGTCACACCAAAAAATTACATTAGAGCTCCATTACCATCAAGCTTATACCTCCAATACATATAGGGATCTATACTTACCAGCCAACGGAGGTACTTCAATGCAGCTTTTGCATCATCTTCTTCCGATTTACCCTGTTTTTGAACTTGATTAAATAGCTCTCTTTTCCGAAAAACCAACCATATTGTATCTGCCAGACTAGCTTGCAAATGACCCACAACTTTTTGGTATACTAATGCCACATTCTCTCATGCTATTCATTTGATCAATGTCCACATCTACCATTCGCCTGTGTGACTGTAGAAACCCAATAAATCTTTCAGCCACAAGTTCATGGTTGAGATCATCATTAAATAAAGCTACATACTATGCCCATGTTTCTATATTAACACGGATACGCATTTCAGCCATACAACCACACCTTGTCTTTGGTTTGTGCTCCCTCTTAAGATTAGGCCAAATTCAAATATTTACTCTCTCGAAATCTACTTCTAGAACAAACAAATGAATAACACACTATTGCCCCCTTCCTGTTTTTCACATTCTTGTATCTCCTTATACTAAATCCATTAGTTCTCCCGTGCTGATTATAAAAATCATAGGCTGCCTCTGCATTGACAAATTCTAATTATTTAACCTCATAGGGGGTTAAGATATCAAACATAACTTCACAATATCCATCAGTGCCAATGCCTCTGCTATTTCTGCCCATCTCTTCATCATCAACAACCAGGCCTTCACCATCACCTAGAGACAATTCTTCGAGTCCCTCCAAGATATAACATTACAAATATTAACTTACAGATTCAAATTAAGGATGAACATATACATACATATAAGACAGCTAATTAGTCCATGCATATGTCTTAAACAAAGATGTAATTAAACCCACCTCAAACAATTATTCTCATATGTTTAATCTATTTAAAACAAAAAAACACAGCCAATATACAAGCCCATAATATTTCACTTGCATCAAACTAATACACCTCATTCACATTCACATAACCCCTGCTTCTACAAAATGCAGTAGCATATCAGAGTGGGAATCAATAATTTACCCCAAACATGTCATTTTCCATTACGCGTCTACTCATTCCTTTCTCTTAAAATTGGTCTCAATGGTCATTTTCAATTGCAAAAACCTGCTAAACATATCTCTTAAAGGTAAGGCCCTATCATAATATATAATATTAATTTGTTTTTATTCCAAACTCAAAAATAATTGACTCCCAGTAAATACACCATGCAAATTCTCCTTTACTCTTTTGCTTTTCAATGCATTCTTAGTAACCATCTATTTTAGAACATTAATACATTTTTCACTACATGTGTGTGCTTAATGCTTACTTTGTCCACCTCTTGAAAGGGGACGAGGAGGGGGAGGGGGAAACAAATGTTATTACCAAAAAAAGGGCAACAACTATGAACTAAGTTGAAAATATTTCAATACAATTTTCCTTTCTTTCACAAAAATAGATCAGTGATTTTACATGGTATTAATATGAAGTTAAAAGTTATTAATATGATCTTATTTATACTATGGATTAGTAATTTTACATGGTCTAAAATAACAGTGATTGTGGAATGGCCAACAATTCTTAAAGAAAACTATTCATCCAGGGCCATCATCAAAATTGCCAAAGAACTTTGAAAGTTTGAAAAAGAGAAATTCCTACATTTTTAACCCATTTTACTTCATAAAATACAACTAACTTGCTAACCTGATAACTAATTTTGGTCTTCTATTACAAACAACATAGCTGCAAAAAGTTTTTTTTTTTATTAGGTAATTCACGAAAGGGTTTTTTTTAATGTCCGGTAATTCACGAAAAATTGCTTAGACATGAAATATAAAGCCGAAAAGCCCAGAAAGATAAAGGGCTAGAGGCCCATATATAAAAGCCCACAGCCTGTAGAGACCGCACGAAAGCTCCAGAAGAGAGAGTGAACCCCGAACTAAAAGAGAGAACGGGAAAGTTCGCCTTAGCTTAAAGCATCAACCTTGACATAATAAAATCGTTACTGCAGAGGAAGATAATATAATGGTAGTGAAAGAAAGCCAAGGTACGAGAACGAAGCCATGTTCTTCTTCTTTGCTGGTGGGTTAGAGCAACAGGTGCGACAGGTGCTGAAATCTGGTGTGGGCAGGTGCATCAACTGCGGCTCGCGCGCTGATCTGGTGGAGTACGAGAAGGTTCTGAAGCTCTTCTTTGTTCCCGTTTGGCGGTGGCCCGGGAAGGAACCTATCTTGTATTGTGACAATTGCAAGTTCATGATCCCTCAGTCTTACTCCTTGCCGCCGCCGCCGAACGGCGACGCGAGATCGCAGTCGCCGCCGGCAACGGCGATCTCCGATGCTTTGCGCTGCCGGTTCTGCGACCGGGTGGTGGAGGCCGACTTCAGATTTTGCCCCTTCTGCGGCTCCGAACTGTAAACTTACTTGCTGAGGGGTTTTGGTTGGTGTTTGTTAAATGGGTATGTTTGTGAACGAGGGTTTTGTACTTTGTTTTGTTATAAAATGATCATCTGTTTTTTTTCCCCCTTAATTGAATTAATAAAATAGATTGGGAAATGGGAACTTATATTATTTCATTATTCATGTGAATTTTGTGTCAGCTTCTTTCCTTTCCTTAGAATTTACTATAGTGTTTCACCATATTTGGTGCAGCACTTTCATTACTGGGGAACATAGTTCTAAAATTTAATTGGAGGTTCAGGGGTGTTATGCTATACCTATTTATTTTAGAGGTTCAGGGATGTTAGTACACATTTGGAGCAGCACTTTCATGCTGGAGAACATGGTTCTATTGTGTTATGTTGAATTCAGGATTTGCCGATGTGGAAAATTGTTTTTAACTGCGTACTAGTTAATCTTTTTTTATTAAAAGAATAGAACGAAATAAATAAGAATAAAGCGAAAAGAAAAAAATAAATGGAACATAATTTTATTTTTTTATTTAAAAATTTTATTAATAAAATAAAATAAAATTATCTATGTATTTTTTCATTTCACCTCAATTTTGAATAAAAGAAAAGTTAAGCATATGCAGGTAAAAGAAGAGAAATAATTTTTCATGTAAGTTTTCATGTATTTTAACATTTTTAAATTAAAAAATTATTTTCATTTTCTTTTTTTTTTTTATTTTTCTTATCACCTATCATTGTCAGTAATGTCAATGAGAGAGGAGCATTTGGCATTATGATTGTAAGTTCCATTTGTGGCTCATTCAGTATAATAATCTTTCAAACTAAAGCAAATAAGTGTCTGAACTTGTAACCAAACCAATGAGGAATTCTGAATTAACGTTGGACTAAAATGTTGTCATACAACAAACCCGTTTATCAAAGGGTGAGGTTAAGGCACCAGCTGAGATGGTGAAGATATCAAAAGGTAAAAATGGATTTGATACTGTACATGAAAAATTGTCAAGACTCAAGAATACAGTCCTGTCATTTTACAAAGGGACAGTCTCTGATCAATTTAACAATTCCCGGATGGCCTCGTAGGGATAATGGAGAGCCATGGAAAGCAGCCAATATCTGCTAACGGGCCCTTCTAATAATGCAAGGTTGTCCAAGAGCCTTGAGCAGAAAAATCCTTATTGGATCTAAGAAGCATCACTGACTGAGATAAATAAGAGCACTGTTTAAAATTATTATTTAATTCTATCTGCTGAAGGGTAGTCGCTTAGCTCCTCGCTCCAACGCATCTCTCCATAACCTGTACCTTACCCCAAGCTTGTCATAGGATACCGGGGAATTCCATACATTTGCACCTTTGTTCATCCTCTCTTGCTGGCCTACCACTAGCCGTAGATCCTCATTTAGAACCTTTAGTAAGTGAACATCAACACATCAGTAAGGAGAAGTTAAAAGAAAACATTAGACCAGGAGTTGGGTGAATTCATCTTTCAGAGTCATTCACACAAACAGATGTGATGCAATAATCCAGAAAAAGCTAAGAACCCATTTTTTTCACTGAAATAGAATGGTAGTCTAATCAATAATCAAAACTAAAATATTTCAAATCATATTAATTTATAGGCAGAGAATTGCGTGTTGGATTTTGTTATAAGACTTCAACCAGTGTTTTTGCATCCTCTTCAAGCTTAAATACCCCAAATTTAAAAGGATATATACAAGAATAACTGTTTTGTCCTCTGGAGGCATTTATTTATTTTTATTTTTGTTAGCTCAAACATGATTAATTATGCATTCATGATTAAACAAACACTCTACCTGTTCTGCAAAATGCCTCCATAGATATTGCATAAAAGGAATATGCTTAAGCAAAGGAGCAAAATCCAGTGACATTCTGTATAGCAATCTTGTTTTCTGTTTAGAAGATGGTAAGCAGACATGAAGTTGGTGTAGGTGCGTTGCACACTGACTGGTGTTTTGCCCCTCCAGTTTCCCAGGCTTTGAAATTCCAATGGTGGATAGAACCATGCAAGGTGGTAGAAACTCCATATCAATTGGATAGGGATCCCAGTATCCTTGCAAGCCAGATGAAGGTGTCAAAAATTTCACCAAGCTGCAAGTTCAAATTCATGCAAAGAGACTAAGTGACCTAGAAATATATTATCTCTCAAGATAAAGCTTGGACTTATAACTAAAAAGCTGAACTATTCCATTCATGCACAATTCGAATATGAAAGTATGACACTGAATACATTATGATATTGAAACCATGAACCCTGAAAAAATATCACACCAATGCATTTACTATAAAATTGTCAAAAGAAAAAGGCTTCTAAGAGTGCATTGTATAACAGATTAACTATTTTGAAGAGAAAAAATCAATTTAACCTATTGAATCCTCTGCATGACAAAATTCCAACTCCTTCTTTGAGGAGTGTTTTCTAGAAACCAAAAAGTTCAAGTGAAATTGGGGGAAAAGGGACAAAGGTTCTCGATCAATTTGAAATGAGCTAAACTATCACATCCCCAAAAGACATTTTGATCCCTCCATCACTTGTATTATCCAATTTTTACCTCTTTTGAATGACAAATTGCTGTCAGTTTTAAGAGTATAAACCAAAACAAACCTGGGAACACTCCATCCCTTAGCAAACGTTGAAGTGTGAGTAAAAGGGGCATGTGCAAGATCCAAAAGGTTGTCCAAAAGCAAGCCATGTTCAATTGGAAGTTCCATAACAATCTGTCACATGCGAAGAGTCATCAAGTAAGAAAATATAGCTTTTTTTGAAAAAAAACCAATCATATAATTGTAATTCTTGCTTCCTGCATGGCAATACCTAATGGGACAGATTATATTCATAACATACCTCAGCATGGATTTCAAACCCAGAAGGAGGCAGTAAAGATGGAAGCGCGGCTGTTGGGGGGTCATTGCCAGGCCAAATCCAGATCATCCCCTCTTTTTCAAAACATGGAATTGACTTTATCTTCACATTTAGCAGTCGAGTGGATGGCATTTTCTCACATTTTCCATCAGTGGTATATTCCCAGCCTGATGTCCAACCATTTGGTAATTTCAGAGTGTGTCAGTTTCAGTGTACATAAATCGGTGGGTTGTGTCATGTGATGTTACCCATACATTATGAAACAGTGCATATAACTCATTGCTAGGATATAACCATGTTACTGAAGCACAAGTGTCCTGAAGAAATAGCATCAAGATTCATTATTTGTTCCAGTGACTACTAACCATGGTAGGGGCATTGGATACGACCCTCATTTACAGAACCAAGGTGCAGAGGACATGCTCTGTGTGCACAGGTATTCTGGACACATCCAGGTTTCCCATCTTTCCCTCTAAAGATAACCCATGGTGCCTCAAAACATTCTATTGGGATCTGAAATAGAAAAGAGTAACACACTTATTTGAATTCACATTCAGATTAGAATAACTTCTGTAAAACCAAAACTTTTGGTAGACTGTCTCTTATCTGACATGGCACCCCCAAAAGGAAATTGAGAAAAGGAAGGAAAAGGAAAAGAAATGATAAATTTAAGAGAGACATTTTCATTTGCGACCAGTCAAAATGTGCCACAAAAAGGCATTTTAGTATCCTCACATAAAAGTCACTTGGGTATAGTCAAATGGGGTGCGATTAGGGTAGAAACCTTAAGTTCAACTCCATTGTAAATAAATAAATAAATAAAAAGAAGTTATGGCAATATCAGTCAAGAGATATTCCAACTGCTCATCTGTTGTACTCTGTTACTTGATGAAACACAATGTTCTACTATCATATCATTATAGTTTGCAATTGATTTGTATTGATCCAAATAGATTACACAAATATACTATGTATATGATATTTACGGAAAAAAAAAAAGATTTTGACTTACCATGGTATCATCCTTTAGGTCAGTAGAGAAAGCAACAGGATACCAGAAATTCTTCAAGTGGGGATGGTATGACTGAACTGGACCTGATACATTCAAACTTTTCCGTGGCTGCCTTCTCTTTTCAATATCTACAGATTTTGGAGAAGTACTAGGAGAAGAGGATGTCTGGGCAACTTCTGCTGTGCTTCTGTCTTGCAACAGCCTATCATTTACCAATTCTTCCATGTAAGCTAGTTTATCTAAAGCAGTGCCAACCCTTGCTTCAGATATATGGACCTGTTGTTATTCATTAAGTTATATAGATATAGCAACAGATTAAAGTTAGATGAACCAAAGACATCTCAGTTTCAAGATGTGCTGACTAGTCTACTGCTGCTAATATTCTATACCTGTCTGTGTGCTTGTGCTAATTCTTCCTGCAACTCAGCAAGCTCTTTTTTCATGGTGCCAATTGACTTATATTCGCGAGCTAGAGGATTAAGAACTTCCACCACCTACACCCATATTTTTTTGGAGGCATATATCAACCACACAGTGGGATGCATAGCTCATTAAGTGAAAAAGGGATGGTCAAACAAAAACTATGTTGTACTGAAACTCTAGTCTGATTCAATGGCCAAGTTTATAGATGTCCAAAATTCAAAAAGATTAAATATCAAGAAACACCATAATCCATTCAAGCATCAAATTTGATTCTAAATTATATAATAATAACTGACCTTTTCATGGAGGAGCATAATGGTAAGCACGTCTTGCCGAGCTCGCCAATCACAGTACTGAATATCATTTCTAGCCACTTCTAGGGCTTGATATATATCCAAAAACTTCCCTTTATACTGTGGGACTTTAGATCTTGGATCCTCTACATCAAAGAGAGCACCCCATGCATTTTTCTTCTCTTCTTCCCCAAATACAGCAAACACTCCAAATCTACCTTTCAAACCCTGAAATTTGACATGCCCAAAATGTAAGCTACAGACCATACTGCTTTAGGTATGTAAGGGTCATAAAATGTAGCCAAATAAACGATAAACTTGCTATATTAAGCTCACAGCTATGAGGTATTAACTAATGAAACCTACAATAAACAATGTAAATTAATGCCGAGCATTAATACTGCAAGGCGCAAGCCAAAACTGAGCTAAAAGATAAATCCATCATGACATTTTCCCATGGGAAATTTTCATCCCAAAAAAACATAGAAGAAACAAACCCATCTAAATTTTTGTAAAGTATATTAGGATCAACAAATTTCCCTCTATCTCTAGTATATGTACCCTTATAAGTTCAGCAGTGAAACAAATAGAAGTACATATACCCTCACCACCAATCAACACCATTAACAACTAACTTATATGTCATTTAAATTTAGTTTCCTTCAAAAACAAGCACCCAAACAACTCAATTTCAGAATAAGGTAGTAAAAAAAAATTTAAAAAAAAGGTACCCTTTTGGCTTCAAGCTTGGATGCTCTACAGAAGATTGGCAGAGTGAGAGCTGAAGCAGTTGCTATGGCGTTCATGGCGGTGCAAAGGTGACAGTCTGGAGAAAAAGAGATGAAACGTAAGCAAATATTAATGAGTTATATTTATTTTGAGGATTTTGTTGATAAGAGGTTGGTGTTTCGCGCGATCTTGGTTTGCCTCCTGAGGGACGCCACGTGGAAGAGAGCGGACTCATTGGTCTTACACGTGGCAGCTCCTGCTTCCACATGCTGTTTAGGTTCTCTCACTTAAGGCTGTCAGAGAATCTTGCACCGGTGGGACCCTGACACCTTGCCAGCTCGGATTGGGAAGATATAGTCTCTATCCTCTCCGCGCTGTCTTTTATCCTTTTATTATGTGGGAGTGGGATTTTGATTTTTCAAAAAGTTCCGGCTAATTACTGGGTGTGATCAGGTGTAGACATTTGTGGGAATAAAAAGAGGTAGCGAAAAAAGAGAAATATTTGTATAAATTTTGTATATATAAATTGTGTAAATTATATTAATTAATAAGTGATATGTTATTATTTTTAATATAAAATAATTATGTGATATAAAAATTTATGAAATTATTAAGTATTGGTTAATTTAATTCACACAAGTGATTATATAAGATTTACATATGTTAGTGTGATTGAGATTGTGATTGATTTCAAGGTTAATTGATTGAGATTATAAATGATTTTGTACATAAGTGTATTTTATTATTTTTCTTTTTTGTATAGCAGTCTTCTTATATAAATAGATATTAACCCTCCTGTATTCATTCATTCAGAAATATACATATATTCATCAGTATTTTTTCTCTTTATTTCTGTTTCTAACTTGATATCAGAAAGTCTAGACTCTCAGTCCAATCCTTTCGCTCAGTGTCATCGTTTTTCACCTCCGTTGTTCTCACTGTCAACATCGTTGTTCACTCATTTCCAACCACTGTGCTCCAGATCATCGCCATCTTTAATTCGTCATCGCATGCCAACCCTCTGTCACTGTCGTCACAGCGCGCAATCATTGCTCCGTCATCGCGCGTCGTGTGCCTCTGTCACAACAATGTGCTTTCATTTTTTGGTTCGTCGTTCCTTGGACCTCTGTTTTCGACACTATCGGCACCATTGGAATCGTCGGGTCAAAGTTTCACTACCACCCGCTACCACATGTGTCGTCATGCGACCCACGACCTGTCTCTGATCCTGATCCGTTGATGTGGCGCTGACATGGATGTGATGCCACCTAAGCTACCTACGTGTCCCTTGTGCTGACATGACACTGATATGTCTTGTTGACGTGGCACTAAATCTCCTTCCCAATATTTTTTGGTGAGATCTTTCCATTATTGAGGTCCTTTTCTATCAAATTAACCCTAAAAGTGCTCTTTTTGCTATTGTTCTTCTCTGCTACTATGGAAAAGTCTGATGTTCCTCAGCCCATTCCAGTTTTACTTAATGGTTCGAATTACACCCACTAGGTTGAGGCCATGTGTGACTTTTTGAAAAGCCAAAAATTTTGGCAATATGTCACAGTGATATTATTTGCTCTGTCAAAGCTGAAGATGACACTAATGAGAAGTTTACTGACAAATTAGAAGATTAGGATAACAAAAATCATCATATTATCACCTGGTTCTAAAACACTTCTACTTTTAACATTCACCTGCAGTTAGGATGCTTTGACACTACCAAAGAGGTATGAGATCATCTCAAAAATTGATATATAATTTTTGATTTGTCTCATTAGTATCAACTATTGAAGGAACTTAACATTATGAAACAAGAGCCCAAACAAGTTGTGTATGAGTTTCTAGCTCGAATGGAAGCTATCTGGGATCAGCTAATTTTGTGTGAGCTAATCTTGAAACACAAAAGTGATGCTAAGTTGTATGAGGAGTATTGTGATTGTACCAGATTCATCCAGTTTCTAATGACTCTCATTAATGACTATGAGCCTATTTGAGCTTCTCTACTACATCAAGATCCCTTGCCTACAGTTGAGGATGCCCTTCCTCATTTGAAGTTAGAAGAAACCAGATTGGGTCTTTTTTGACCTAAATCAAATTCAACCTTTGTAGTTACCCATCAGAGGGGCAAATTCTGTTGTCACTGTCATAAACTTGGTCATGCTTTTCCTCAATGTACCACCATAAAGTGTCAAACTTTAAAAAGGATGGATTATATTGCTCCCAACTGCCCTTCTCTAGTATGCAGATATTGCAAACTTTCAAGACATTTGATTGAGCAGTGCGCTACTCATCCAACAAGACCAGATCATAGTAAGTTTCAACCTCATTCTAGTTCCTCCTCCAAGCCTGTGTTTGCAACTTCAGTTGTCGATGATGCCTCTTCCTCTGCTTCCCAGATTTCTCTTTCTACTACTGATCTTAAGTCTCTTCTTATTCTCAATCTGATAACACTCCTACTGCCTTAGTAACTATTCCAGGTAATAACCGTTGGTATTTTGATTCTATATGCTTAAATTATATGACTTCCTCATCCCATGCCTTTTCTTCTCTTTTTTTCCAGAGATACTATTCATTCTATTCATACTGCTGATGGGTATCTTATGGAAGTAAGTCATCAGGGTCTCATCTCCCTACCTACTGTTACCCTATCAAACACTTACCCTATTTCTAAATTAAACTTTAATCTCATCTAAGTTGGCCAATTATATGACCTTGGTTATATTCTTACCTTTTCTTTTATTGGTTGTTTTATGCAGGATCCATGGACGGGGCAGATCATTATGATTGGTCGTAAAGTTAGATAATTGTTTGAGCTCACTACACTCTATGTTCCTCTGTCTCTTGTGTCAACTCTCTGTGCTGCTTCTACTTCCTCTCTTCTTCAACTGTGGCATCAATATCTTGGTCACAATTCTCTTAATAAATTACGTCCTCTCATTAGGTTCTATTAAAAAAGAATATTTGCATTATACTTATTTTCAAATAGCTAAACGACTTGTCTTATCTTTTAATAAAAGTACTTCCATTTCTGTTTCTTCTTTTGATCTTGTGCATTCTAATGTTTGGAGTCTAGCTCCTACATCCACTATAAGAGGTTGTCGATATTTTGTAATTTTCATTCATGATTATTCACGTTTCACTTGGATATATTTAATGAAAAATTGTTATGAACTTCTCCAAATCTACATTACCTTTGTCATTATGATTAAAACTCAGTTTTCAAAGACAATTAAAGTTTTTCATTGTGATAATGCCTTTGAATATCACGATTCAAAACTACTCACTTTTCTTGTTGAACATGGTACCATTTTCTAAGTTTTCATGTCCTAGTATGTTTTAGCAAAATGGTAGTGTTGAAAGGAAACATCGGCACATTCTTGACTTTGTTCGAGCTATGCTCATTTCCTCGTCTTGTCTCGAATGTATGTGGGGTAAAGCTACTCTTACTGTTGTCTATGCTATCAATTGTCTTCCTTCCTCTGTTTTAGATAATGTATCTCCTTATGAATGTCTTCACCACATACCTCCAAACTACAATTTTCTCAAAGTTTTTGGTTGTATCTATTTTGTTCTTCTTCAACCCCATGAGCACACTAAGCTTGAACCCCGTGCCCATCTTTGTTGCTTCCTTGTTTTTGGTACTGAACACAAAGGCTGTTCGGATCTAGTCTCTCAACTCATTCGTATTTCTCATCATGTTGTCTTCTGGGAAGATATTTTGTTCTCCTCACTATCTCAATTCAAGGCCATTCATTTCACTTCTACCCCCTATTCACTACACCACTTCAGATATGTCTGAGAGAGGTTCTCTGCCTACAGTTCCTCTTCTGATTCTCCCAATGAGCTCTCATCATCGTCTGAAGTTTCGACTCATCCCGTTGACACTATTCTGACCATTGATCCTACATCTGACACTACTATTCATCCCTCTCGGGTAAGAAACCTTCCCACTTGCCTTTGTGATTATCATTGTTTTTCTACCATGCTTCACCTTCATGAACTACAGTCATATTCAGAGGCATCCACTGATCCTTATTGGCAACAAGCTATGAAATAAGAATTACAGGCTTTGGAGAATAATGGTACTTGGGAATGGTTGATCTTCCTTCTGGCAAGACTCTTGTCAAATGTAAATGGGTTTATAAGATTAAAATTTGGCCTGATGGGTTTGTTGATCGTTATAAGGCTCGCTTGGTGGCCAAAGGTTTTACTTAGGAATATGGGATTGATTTTGAAGAAACATTTGCTCCAGTTACTCGTCTCACTTCTATTCGTACTCTTCTTACTATTGTTGCCACTCGTAATTGGACTCTTAATCAGATGGATGTGAAGAATGTCTTTCTCAATGGTGACTTGGAAGAAGAAGTCTATATGCAACCACCACCTGGTTATTCTTTTTTACCTAACGAGGTCTGTTTTCTTCGCAAAGCCTTGTATGGGCTTAAACGGGCTCCTTGAACCTGATTTGCTAAGTTCAGTTCCACCATCAGTTAGTTTGGGTTCTCCTCTAGTTCTCATGATTCAACTTTCTTTATTCGAAAGATTGATAGGGGCATTGTGTTACTGATTCTTTATATTAATGACATGATCATTACTGGTGATAATATTTCTAGTATTGTTGATCTTAAAGTATCCTTGAGTCCAAGTTTGATATGAAGGATCTTGGTCCTCTCATTTATTTTCTGGGTCTTAAGGTTCTTTCCTCTATTGATGGTAGTCTGTTCAACTCTAATTCGTGCTCTTGAAGCTTTCCAAAGAGAGTAGCTAGCGTCATTGTTGAAAGATTTCTTGATTCTGCAATAGCTGTCACTTTGTGTTACCGATTCCTATTCAAACATCCCAAAACCTTGTTAATAAGATCTTCATTGAAAAAGGTCTTTCCTAATGAAACAATATGATTTATAATATGAGTGAACCTCTTTTGCATTTCTTGAATGTTTTCTCCTTAGTTCATTCTAAAATTTTCATATTTGTGAGTAAGGGTATTTATCATTGACATTTTCATCTCACTAGTACCCTTATGGATAACTTGTAAAGTGTCTCACATTTCTTGGGCAGTCTTATAATTTAAAATCCTAAAGAATTCATCATACCCCTAAACTGTGGTAATGATGTTCTTAGCTCTCAAATTATATTTGACCTTTTTCTTATCCTTATCTATCCATTCACTTCTTGGTGTATTGATTCTTACACCATCAACAATTTTTATGGGGACAAAAGGACCATTTTCAACGGTATCTCACACATCTAGATCAATAACTTCAATAAAAAATTTCATACATTCTTGCCTATAAGCATAACCATCCCCATTGAAAAATGGTGGTCTATGTATAGAAGATCCTTTTAATGAAAAATCATTTGAAGAAGTTATTTTCTCTTGAAGCTGCTAAGCTTTTTATACAAGAGTCTAACTTTGATACCACTTGTTACCAATTGGCTTCAATACTCAAAAGGGTGTGAATTGAGTTTAAAAAAATCTTTATGAAAACTTTTCACAAACACTTGAAAAGCAATTTTCGATGAAGCTATTTCTTAATTAAAGTGAATGAATAGAGAAGATAGAGAACTTTACTCACAAAAATAAACAAGCCAAGATATAAAGTAATCAAGCAAACATATAAAATTAACGCACAGAAAATAAATGAGTTTGAGATAAGAAGAACAAACACAATATTTATCTTAGTTTAGCTATCAACCACTTATGGCCTACGCCCAGTCCTTAAGTAATCACCTGAGATTTTTCCACTATAACTTCAGGCTTGAACAAGTGCCTGCTACCTTTACAAACCAGAGTACTTTTTACACCTTGGGATACCTCACTCTCGTGTTTGAGTCTCAATAGTTAGGGATACCTCACCCTTACAATTTTTTGGAGGGATACTTCACTCTCTTTATAATGAATCAGAGTATAGAATAAAAGATACTCTCACAAGAGTAGATAATAAAACTCGAAGCTCTATGAAGCTCTTGAAGGATATCTCAAATTTTGGCGAAAAAGAGCACAAGAGATGATAAAATATAAATCACAAATCAAAGCACAAGAAATAATTTTTCAAATTGTTGGGTTGTGTTGCAAGTTGTGCCAGAACATTGTATTTATAGTGTCTTAAGAAAAATAGTCATTAAATAAATTTATTTCAACATTTAAGCCTCAGAAAATAGTCGTTGCGTAATTTCAATTCGTGGTTATTCGAATAGCTCATATGTTATTCAAATAAACTTGTGACTAACACACAACCATTTTAAAACTGGAACAAGTTATTCGTATAACCACATGGTTATTCAAATAAGGCCTTTAAAAAAAAAGAATCTGAAAGACACTTTTATTCGAATAGTTCTCTTGCTATTCGAATAACTCATTTTGAAAGTTACATTCTGGAATGTCTTTATTCGAATATCATAAATGCTATTCGAATAGCATAAATGCTATTCGAATAAGTCTTTTTGAAAATTGAAGTGCGCAGCTTGTTTTTAGGCTGTTATTCGAATATCACCTTATATTATTCGAATAAACCTTGATTATAAGGAAATCTAGTCATTTTGACTTTAGTTATTTGATAATCACATATTTTATACATTAATAAACCCTTATTTTTAGTCATTTACAATCTCCATGTATTTAAATGATTGATTTTGGTTATGTTTTGTAAGTTTGGACTCAAATTAGATTTAATTGATTTTTTCAGCATGATTTACGTTTTACACTGTTTCTGTATTTTGGTCATATCTTGAGTTTTAGATATCTAATAATTATGTATTTTACCTTGTAAGAAAGATAAGATAGAGCTCTACAACTTTCATAAGAGCTCTAGGTCAAAATCAGACATCTAGTGGAGCTAATTGGTCTTAGAAGTTAGAACGCGAGTTTTGTGATTGGAATCTGAATGGTGTATAGTAATCAGAGCATAACTTGGGCTGCAAGAACTAAATTGGGCTGAAATTTTGGAATCTATAAGTCAAGACTCATATCTACAACTTTTATGAAAAACACAAGACTCATTTCGGATTGATTAGAAGTCATATTGGGCTTGCAAGTCAGAACAGAGGAATTGTAGCTGGGCCTGAATAATGTGCAGTAATCAGACCATATCTTGAGTTGTAGGAATGCTTTTGGTCTCAAACTAACGGCATTTGAAAGCTAAGATCCAGGCCTACAACTTTCATGAAGACCACTTGGTGATAAAATGATGAATGCAATGAGTTCAGCACTGAATGATTTTGGAGATAAAAAATCTCAATAATTTTTCACTCATTCACTCACTCATGAATCAGCCTCCTTGTCATTTTGTATCACTAATCCTCTATAAAAGGAAGCATTGGCTAATCATTTAGTAATCTTGGTGTTAGATATCAAGATCATGTTATTATGTTGTTTGTTTATCTTGTTGTAGTTTTCTTTTGTTCTAAATTGAAGTTATGTTCTTCTTCTTCTTCTTCTTCTTCTTCTTCTTCTTCTTCTTCTTCTTCTTCTTCTTCTTCTTCTTCTTCTTCTTCTTCTTCTTCTTCTTCTCTCTTTCTTTCTTCTTGTCTATGATTAACTAATTTTCATTTTACTTGGGTGAAAGGGTGAAGCTCTTGGTAATGAAATAAGGTTAGATTAATCTCTTTCTTGTGCTTAAATGATATATTATCAAGTATCTATTATATGTGTTGTATTTTGTTTTCAATCAATTTAGAAATCTTCCTTGTAAAGTGGAGATCTTGATTTGTTGTAGACACGATATTGGCACAATGAATGCTTGAGCCCATTTATAAGTGGTGGTGTTAATAGATGATTAAAGGAATCATAATATAATTACGTATATAATCTTAAATGAACTTTGAATGTTGTATTTTCCGATTGAAACCTTCATTATGTGTGGATTCTAATTGAGTTATAAAAAAAATTAATTTTGTCCTTATTTTACTTACCAAGAGTGGATCTCCTAACCCAAGTAAATTTTTTTTATTTGTGACTAAGTTTTATCACTTTTATTGTTGTGACAAAATATTTACTTTACTTCAATGAATTTTTCTTCATCAATTCCCTGTGGATCGACCTCGAACTCCCGAGAATTTATTACTCGAAACAACTTGCACTTTGGTTTGCACATTTTAATTCACATCAAGTTTTTGGCGCCATTGTCGGGGACTTAATTTGAATAACAAATTTATTGTGTAAATATTTTGTATATATATATTTATATTTTTTCCCCTATGGATCTTGTATATATATATATATATATATATATATATATATATATATATATATATATATATTTTAATATTTTTTCTTTTAATTTTTTTTCTTTGTACATACTAACGTATTAATTTAGTGAGAAAAACTTCATCCCTTCTCCCTTTGTAATCTTTAATTATTAATTAAATAATTTTTCTTCTTCTCTTCTCTCTCACTGGAAAAAAAAATGACTTGCTGATTCTCTAGTTTTTACTTTATGTTCTAATAATATCTCAATCTTGACTCTTCTCTTCTTCCTCCTTCGCCGGCTCTGGTGGGGCTCTGCCTCTCTCCGATTTTCATATTTTAAATTTATTTTCTGTACTTTACTTTTTGTATTTTACTTTCTACACTTTAAATCTAACTTTGTAACTTTCTAACTATCTAACATTTTAATTTACCTACTTCTAACATTTTAATTTACACGCTTACTAACTTTTTAATTTATCTACTTAATAACTTTTTAAATTATCTACTTACTAACTTTTTAATTTATATGCTTACTAACTTTTTAATTTATCTCGCTTACTAACTTATTTGGTGGTTGATTTATACCACACCATTGTTAATATTTATTTACTATGTGTTAATATATATTTAGTGACTGATTTATACCACACTTTTATTAATATTTATTTGATGGCTGGTTTATACCACACATTTGTTAATAAATATTTAATGGTGGTTTATACCGCCTACTTATTAATTTTTTTTTATAGAAGGTTGAGCTCTGTATATATTTTTATTTTATTCTTCATATTTCTTCTTCTCTTTTATCATGTGTAGTTAAATTCGTGTGTTTCTAAAGTGAAGATGTAACTTGATTTAATCGACATATATTAAGATTGAAATTTTAATTAATTTTTTTATTATTCAATTTGAGTGCTTATTATGGTTCTTAATGTTTTTATGAATTGACCACTCATAAATTGATCTAGTGAAATATGTGTAGAATCGAGATGTTTGCATATAACTTAAATCATAAATAATAAGTGTCATGATTTATAATCATCTAGGAATAGAGGTTATAAGTTGTGTGGAAGAATTGTGGTATTTTTCATGAGAATCCATAGAGTAAAGGTCATGCCTTTAAGAGTTACGGTTTAGACCAAGGAATTGAGTTTTAATTAATTAAGGAATTCTTCACTTCAATTGAATGATTAAAATTTAATTAGAATGAATGTCTCAAAGTTACTCTATTGTCTATGATAGATTGTTGAATTAAGTGAAATCAAATCCTTAGTGTTTTAATTTCATGTGTTTACATCCTTAATGTGTTTTGCATTCATGTACTTTTTTTTTCCCTCTTAATTTCATGCGTTTTAGTGGGTTTTTCCCTCTTAATCGTCAACTTTATTACTTTGACAATTTGGTGCACTTGTCGATTTTCTCAATAAGTTTTTGCAAATCGAGGTTGATATGGTAGATTTTGTTGCTTCAAGAATTCAACATCACAATAAAAGATAAGAAAGAAGCCGAAAATGTTGTTGCAGATCATTTGTCCATACTTATAACAGGCTCACCTTTTGATATCACACCTATCAGTGATTCTTTTCCTGATGAATTTTTATTTTATGTCATTTCTAAGCCTTAGTTTGCTAACATAATTAATTTTCTTGCAACATGAAAGATCTCTGATGCGGATATCGGCAAGTGCACCGAATCGACAAAAGTAATAAATAGTGAGTAAAGTATTATTCCCACGAGGATTATGTTATTAATTACTAAATTCGTCAAATCAACACTACTCAAGCTAACGAAAAACGAGTTGTTGAAAATTAAATTAAAATAAAAAATAAAAGATCAGCAAACAATAAATCAGAGGGGTGAAAAACAATAATGTTAAAGCGTTAGGGTTCAGATTTCACTTGAACTCTTTAGATGCACACTCAAATATTGATTTAACTATGTTCTATTTCAATGATTTATGGTCAATTTCTAAAATTAATTAATACACAATTCCTTGGTATATTAATCCTTTTACGTTGATTGGAATTAACTAATCCCTTAGTCTAACCCTAATTAGAAAGGCATTATCAAAAACGAGGGAATTAAAAGAAAGATTACATAACCCACAACGTCTATTCCTAGCAATTGCAAAAATTATGGTGTTTATCACAAGTTCTAGGTTCATGCAATTTTTCCAAATCATACATAAACCCAAAAAATCATTCCCAAATTGGCCAGATTCAAAAAAGTATTAAGAATAGAGATAAACACGTAAATCATGAAATAGAAGCATAAATTAAACCCATAAAAGAAGTCACATCATCCAAGAACAAGATCCATCATCCCCCTGACAATGGAAAATTAGTTACACATGGAAAAAGAAGAACACAAAGGGAAGAATATGACAAACTTCATTGTAGAAATGTGGAAAGGTTGAAGAAAATCTCTAATCTTCAATCCTAATTGCGCCCACATCACATTAGGGTTTGTGCCTCTTGACGGCTGCTGCGTTCTGTCCAAGTGTATAAGAGTGTGTAAAAAGTGTCAAAGAGTGTGTTGAATTTGATAAGACTTTCTTTTTTATAAGAAATTCACACTGCTGTTACGCGTTCAGTGCTCAAGCGCTCATCTTTCAGCGCTTAGGCGCTAGCCCACTAATCAGGAAACCCATCTGTGCGCAACGCGCGCTCAAGTGGCAATGGCCCAGCGTTTTTGAATTAGGCTTCTGAATTATTTTTCTTATTCTTTTCTGCTCCTCAAATGCCCAGTCTTTTCCCATATGTAATTACCTACAAAAAATACATAAAAACACGTAATAAGAACACAATTAAAATAATAAAAAATATAATAAAATTTGAGAACAAAATTAAATCAAAAGATTAAAAGAGGATGAAAACCTAAGATTTTGAACCATAAAAATATGAATTTTTGCAGGTTTATCACTCCTTCAAACTTAAGTTTTTGCTTGTCCTCAAGTAAAAGAAAAACAAAACAAAATAAAACAAACTAAAACTTAAAACAGACTCAAACATGGCAATACCGGGTATTAAAAATCATTCATATCCTCAAAAACTAATTCACAATCTAATTTCAAAGAGTCACACATGAACAATTCAATTATCACATTGTCTCTCACATGCAACTCTTATGCACAAATGACTTCCCAAAAACATGAATGAAAGACCCAATCTCCTCATAAAGTACAAGCTCAGATAGGTTCATAAAACTGCAAGTGCACATCAAACCTTCATCCATAGGGTTGTTCTTCATCTCTCTCTCCACTAATATAAATAACACATAACTAAGGATCAAAAGGGTCTTTAAAAGCTTGTAATGTAATGCCAAGGATATGAGTTAAGAAAGAAGTTGTAGGAAAGTGAAAACAAAAGTTGAAATACAAAATCATGCAAATTTTAAAATTTAAGCCTCAAAATATAAGACAAATGCAAAACGGAGCATAAGAATCAACACAATATTCATTTTTTTTCCTTCTTTTTTTTTCTTTTTTTTTCTTTTTCAACAACCTCCACCCCCAAACTTATTTCTTTGCAATACTTTAGGTGGACTTTCTCTTTTTTTTTCAATTCTTTTTTTTCTTTGAAATTTTTTAGCTCCACAAAACTTTATGCACAAAAATAATAAAGACTTGAATAATAAAATAATATAAGATATGCACTCAACAAAGGTTATGTAAGAGAAGAAATTTTTTATTTTTATTTATCGGTATGGAAAAAGAAAAATGTGGGTAAAAGAAAAGAAATAAAGGTCAAACACTAGCAAGGCTGCAAAAGGGACCTAATGATATACTGTGTCATAGGTTGGCTTGAAAGGCTCAAACGGCCCAAAGAAGGCCCTTATCATTTCCTTAATCATGCACTGCCTAAGATTTCACCTTAAGAGAGAATCAAACAACTTCTAGATGCAAATCATCCACACATATGCAATTCCATAAAATTTCTTTAAGCTTGATATGTATGCATAATCCAAGGTTTATCAATCATAAAGATGGGAAGAACATCCATACACAAATGCAACTCATAAATTCTCATGTGCTATCCCAAGAAATCAAATCAATCCACAATTCAAACAATCATTAGATATTCAATTCAACACACCGGCATGCACAAAATGACTCAAAACACAAAAGGGATGATAATGACAAAATAAAAATAAAAAGAACAAATAACTAAATGAAATAAATGCAAGAAAGGAAAAGAAAAACTCTTTTTGGTGGCCGATAACTATATACATCCCCCTACAAAGGCTCCGAACTCAGGGAGACATTTAAGCCGACTCAACACTAGCTAACTATAAAAAAAGAATAGAAAAAATGTTAATCAACAAAATAAGAAATAACAAAACAAAAACAAAAATAAAAGAGAAAAAGAGAGAAAATTTGAGTTGCCTCCCAAAAAGTGATTGTTTAACGTCATTAGCTCGACGTTGCCTTTTCAACTAGTCAAGGTGGCTTGAAGCAAGAGAAGTAGGATGACATTTTTCTCTTATCAGCTCTTTGCCTCTATACTTTGTCACTACCCCTGAAATCAATCTACAATAAATTAATGGAAGCTGGAGGATCTTTTTCAATTGCTGCACTTTTTGAAAGAGGAGGACCTTTCTTCTTTTCTTCAACCATCTTGGGAGAAGGAAAATCAACATTGATTGATGACGAAGAGCTCTTACTAGCCAAATCCTGTAGAGACTTGTCTTGAATGCATTTGACAGGGGCATAGAGATCTGATGTCGATGCAGATTTATCAAAAACATTAATAGTCACCTAATCTCCATCTACCCTCAAAATAAGCTCACCTCTTGGAACATTAATTAACGCTCCTGAAGTAGCTAACAATGGTCTTCCAAGAATCAGAGGAATATCAGCATCCTCATCCATATCCAAAATCACAAAATTAAATGGGAAAATAAACTTGTTAACCTTCACTAGAAAATCTTCCACTATACCATATGGATGTTTAATTGACCGATCAGCTAGTTGAAGAGACATTATAGTTGGCTTCACTTTATCAATCCCAAGCTTGCGGAGAGTTGACAATGGCATTAAATTGATGTTAGCTCCTAAATCACATAGAGCTTTCTCAATAGTCAGTTTACCAATGGTGCAAGAAATAGTGAAACTACCTAGATCTTTCAATTTAGGTGGCATTTTCCTCTGAATTATAGGACTGCACTCCTCAGAAAGTGCCACAGTCTCATCTTCTTTCAACTTCATTTTCTTCAAGAGCAAATCTTTCATGAACCTTGCATAAGAAGGCATCTGCTCAAGTGCTTCAGCAAAAGGAATGTTTATCTGCAGCTTTTTGAAGACATCCAAGAACTTGGAAAACTGTTTTTCTTGAATCTCCTTCCTGAATCTTTGAGGATAAGGAAGTTTAGCATAAAGTGAAGGATTAACTATTTTCTTCTCACATTCCTTCTTCTTCCTCTGCCACTTTGATTGCTCCTCTTTAGCTTCTTCACTACAGCACTTTTGAGATTGGACATCTGCAACAGGAACATTAATTTCCTTAACTGGTTCATCCAAAGTCTTACCGCTTCTCAGTATAATTACATGACATTGCTCCTTTGGATTGACAACAGTATCACTTGGGAAGGCACCTGGAGGTCTCTCTTGAAGCTGTTTTGCTATCTGCCCCACTTGATTCTCTAAATTTTTAATAGCAACTCTTTGATTTTGAAAATTTACCCTTGTTTCCTCCATAAAAGCAGAAGTCTATTGCACAAAAGCAGAAGTCTGTACGGAGAGTTTCTCAAGTGTAATCTCAAGAGGAGACTTCTTCTCTGGTTGAGGATTCAATGGCACTGTTTGATTGCTCCAAGAAAATTTGAGATGATTCCTCCACCTTGGATTATATGTATTTGAAAATGAAGTACCTTGAGGTCTAGAAGGATTACTCATATAATTGACCTGTTCTTGAGAACTGAAACCAGAATTACTTGCCTCAAATCCACCATTTGCATGGTTACAGCCACAAAAATTACAAATTAACACTTGATAATTCACAGAATTTACCTGCATACCCTCAACTTGCTTGGTCAAGTTAGCTAACTACTGAGAAATACTTTTATTCTGAGCAAGTAAGGCATCAAGAGTACCAAGTTCTATCACTCCTTGTCTGACAACTGCTCTCCTACTAGGCAACTGATATTCATTGGTGACCATAGTTTCAAATAATTATTGAGCTTCTTCAAGAGTCTTAGTATTCAGAGATCCGCCTGCAGATGCATCTACCATAGCCCTGGTAGAATGATTCAAACCATTATAGAAAATCTGCACTTGCTACCAAACTTCAAATGCATGATGAGGACATCTCCTTAGTAGCTCCTTGAATCTCTCCTATGCTTCATAAAGAGATTCTTCTTGATTTGGAGTGAAACAAGCAATTTCACCCCTTATCTTCACAAACACTGATGGAGGAAAGTATTAAGTCAAAAATTTGCTAACCAGATCCTCCCAAGTAAAAATGCTCCCTTGTGGCTGGGCTTGTAACCAGCTCTTTGCTTTATCTCTGAGAGAAAATGGGAACAGTCGTAATCTAATGGCATCATCAGTAATGCCATTATACTTAAAAGTATCGCAGAGCTGCAAGAAATTCGCAATATGCAAGTTTGGATCTTCTGCATGGCCTCCCCCAAACTGATTCTGCTGCACCAACTGTAGAAGTGCTTGTTTAATCTCAAAATTATTGTCCTGAATAGCAGGACGCATAATACTGGTAGAAATATTTTCAACAGATGGAGTAGCATAGTCAGCTAATGTGTGTCTTCGCTCTGCAGTTATAACAATTTTTGTCATCTTTTGCTCTACTTCTTCAAGCCTCTTCCTCTCTCTAGTTGCTTTCCTATTTGCTTTAGCTGTTCTCTCTATCTCTGGATCAAAAAGCAATTCTTCTGACTCAAAAGAACTTTACATAAACAAACAAACAAGCAAACCAGAGTGAAGTAAAGAAAGAAATTAAAAATTAAAAATAAAATAAAATAAAATAAAAATAAATGACTAATAAAATTAAAACAAAGAAAATAAAAATAAAATAAACAAATTAAAAAGAAAATTAAATGAAGAAAAATGAAATTAAATAAGAAAAATAATTATCTATAAATAAAAGAAAATTTAAAGAAAAAAATAAAAATAAAAATAAAAATAAAATTAAAATTAAACAATTAAAAAAATGCTCAAATTAGTGTCTTTTCAACTACTATTTAATATTAATAACAATAATCTCTAGCAACGGTGTCAAAAACTTGATGTGGATATTGGCAAGTATTCCAAATCGAAAAAAGTAATAAAAAGTGAGTAGAGTATCATCCCACGAGAATTAAGTTATTAATTACTAAATTCACTAAAAATAACATTATTTAAGCTAACAAAAAGAGAGTTGGTAAAAATAATAAAATAAATAAATAAAAATAACAAAATTCAAATTTAATTAATTGGGTTGAGTTGGAAAATAATGATATGAAAAGGTTAGGGGTCAGATTTCACTTGAACTCTTTAGATGCACACTCAAATATTGGTTTAATTATGTTCTATTTCAATGATTTATGGTCAATTCCTAAAATTAATTAATATTCAATCCCTTGGTATATTAATCATCTTATACTGATTGGAATTAACTAATCCCTTAGTCTAATCCCAATTAGAAAGGCATTATCAAGAACGAGAAAATTAAAAGAAAGACCACATAACCCACAACGCCTTTTCCTAGCGATTGCAGAAGTTATGGTATTTATCACAAGTTCTAAGTTCATGCAAATTTTCCTAGATCATACATAAACTCAAAAGATCATTTCCAAATTGGCCAGATTTAGAAAATCATTAAGAATAGATATAAACACGTAAATCATGAAATAGAAACATAAATTAAACCCATAAAAGAAAGTTACATCATCCAAGAACAAGGTCCATCATCCCCTTAACAATGAGAAATTAGTTACACATAGAAAAAGAAGAATACAAAGGGAAGAATATGACAAACTCCATTGTAGAAAGTTGGAAAGGTTGAAGAAAATCCCTAATCTTCAATCCTAATTGCGCCCACACCACATTAGGGTTTATGCCTCTTGACGGCTGCTGCGTTCTGTGCAAGTGTATAATAGTGTGTACAAAGTGTCAAAGAGTGTGTTGAATTTGGCAAGACTTTCTTTTTTATAAGAAATTCACGCTGCTATTACGCGTTCAGCGCTCAGGCACTCATCTTTCAGCGCTTAGGCATTGACCCACTAATCAGGAAACCCATTTGCGCGCAACGCATGCTCAAGCGGCAATGGCCCAGTGCTCAAGCGCTGGGCTTCTGAATTATGTTTCTTATTCTTTTTTGCTCCTTAAATGCCCAGTCTTTTCTCATATGCAATTACCTACAAAAAATACATAAAAACACGTAATAAGAACACAATTAAAATAATAAAAAACATAATAAAATTTAAGAACAAAATTAAATCAAAAGATTAAAAGAGGATGAAAACCCAAGATTTTGAACCATAAACATATGAATTTTTGCAAGTTCATCAATCTCGCCTCAATTATCCTGATCAAATTATTTGGAGATGTGTGCCCAACAGTGAGGTAAGTAATGTCATTAAATTTTGTCACTCAAAAGCATGTGGAGGTTACTTTTCTTCAAAGAAAATAGCTGCAAAAATCTTGCAGTGTGGATTTTATGGGCCCACTTTATTTAAAGATAGCTATACATTTTGAAAAAAGTTGTGAAGACTGTTAAAAATAGGGTTCTATTTTTAAGCGAAACAGGATGCCTCTGAACCTTATCATTGTTATTGAAATTTTTGATTGTTGAGAAATTGAGAAATGATGCATATGAAAACACAAAGATTTGTAAAGTTAGAGTAAAAGCTTTTCATGACAAATCAATTTTGAGAAAATATTTTGAAATTGGTCAAAAGGTTCTGCTTTATAATTTTCGTCTTCACCTATTCCCTAAAAAATTGAGATCTAGGTGGCGTGACCCTTTTATTGTCAAACATATGTATCCTCATGGGGCTATAGACATTGAGAACCCTAGGAATGGTATTGTATTTAAGGTCAATGGACAAAGACTCAAACCATTTCTGGAAAACATAGTTGTTGAGTTCTTTGTGTTTCTGGTTAAGTGGCGGATAACGGTACTCCACGGCTCTCAAGTTGATTTGTTTTTCAGTTTCTCATAATAACTTATTCCTTCTCTTTTAAAATGGATGTCATTCTCTCAAATCTAAGAAAGCACTTCCCTTCTTTTCCTCAAAATGCTCTAACAAAAATTTACAAAACTAAGAGTGAAAGACTAAGACTGTTAATGCACATGGGCATCGCAAAAGATATACGCTGGATAATCGAAGCAAAGATTCGTTTAGCTGGTGAATCTTCAAATTCATTTGTCCAATACATGCCGGGTCTCGGTAAAAGTTCTTATTCTAAAAAGAGAAGAGCAAAAAGAATGTAAGTTTGTTACAAATGTGCGCGATGGAATTGTAACACACAATGTCATTATTTGGGGATAGTTTTCGTAAACAGAGAAGATAAAATATTCTTCATTAAGAATGGACTGAGTAAGGAGTCATTAGATAATATCTTATTGACTCTTGAGATGCATTATTATGGAGTTGTGCATCGAAAACTTCTTAATTTGTGGAACCTCTTCAGGGACGAGCAAAAGTATTGCAGTCTTGGGAATCTGACTCAAAAAGACCCTGTTTGCCAATTTATACGAAAATTAGATGGGAAGCTTATCCTTGACTCATAGAAGGCATTTAAGCCGTTACTTGACGTAAAACCAGAGAAAGATGTGAGCCACAATCACCACAACATATATATATATTATCTTGTACATATTCAAAAAAAATTAAAAAAAATTAAAAAATAAAAAATAATAATAATAAAAAGAGGGTGATCGAAAGATTACCATGCTCTTAATTGAGTGTGGACCCCTGCCAGTGGCAGACTCGTCATTGACTCGGGTGGACCTTCGCACGCTGGTCCGTAAATAAGGTTCATGTGCTATGCTTTGTAGAGAGTCGTGCAAGCATTTCCAGGTTTTAACCGTAGGCTCTGCTTGCTGATAGATAGATAGAAGCATCTCGTGATTGCATTCTCGCGTAACAATGCCTCTGAGCTCAATTCCTGGTATTGATTTATTGGGTTCCTGAGCGTAGCTCCACTGGCTGTGGTCACTGGTCATCGTATTCATATTTTCTCTTTTTAACTAGAGAGACGATGCATAGGCTGGGATATCCCACAAGCGGGAGGAGTACCTTAAGTCTGAAATTCCTTAAAGGAATTTAATGTCTCGTTCAATGAGCGGTAAAATTGTGAAGGCTACTGCACTCATGATGCGCAGTATACTATGAAACATATACATAAAGGTATGCCATCATTTATTATTATAATTTTATCTTTGTATGATTTTGTTTTATTTTGGTTCTGGACAGACGATCCTTTGGGCAGGGTCCTTCAGAGGTTTCTAGACTTGTTTACCCTGATAGTTTTCTTAAAGTCTAAAAAATAAAAAAAATAATAAATTAAAAATAAAAAAAAAATAAAAAAAAGTTTCTTAAATTCAAACTTTTCTAACAATAGTTAACCTACCCATATAGGTACTATCATTACTTTTGTATTCTCTTCCCTATTTAAATACTCTATTTTCTTCACTTTTCTCTAACTCATAATCATTCAAAGGGAGTGTGAGTGTAGAAAAAGAGGGAGCTTCTTCATCTGTTCATAAACTTACAAATATCTGTGTATTTTGTGAGTCAAGTTGTGGGAAGGGTTTAGAGTATGTAAACGCAGCGAGCACTCTTAGTCGAACACTTGTTGTGAGGAAAATTCATGTAGTATATGGGGAGGTACCATTAGGTTAATGGGGGCTGTATCACTCTCTACACATATAGGAGGCATTCAAGTTTTAGGAATCATTCCTGGACCTTTAACTCGAAAGAATATCACTGGAAAGACAATTGGGGAGGAGCTTCAAGTACCATCTAAGCATTGACGAATGAAGGTAATGCTTGAAAACTCTGATGTATTCATTGCTTTACTAGGTGGTTTTGGTACTTTGGAAGAAGTTTTTCAAATTATCTCTTAGGCTTAACCGAACATCCACCATAAACACATGGATTTGTTGAATGTTAATAATTTCTTTGATAATTTGTTATCTTTTGTTGACCATGTTGTGGAACAGAGCTTTATCACACCTTCGGCAAGACGCCTCCTTATATCTGCTTCTACTATTGATGAATTAATTGGTAAATTACAAGCTTTTATTTATGAACCTGAACTAGTAATAGCTCAGATAAATTGGTCAGAAGGCAGCAGCAAGGAACACGAGTGTGATCTGACACTTCATCTATAACTTTCCTTTATCTTTAGTTTTATTTATTGTACTTTATTTCTGTTTTAAATTTGTGTAAGGTTTCTCTTTTCAGTAATTGTAACAACAGATATTATTTTCTATCATTTACCTATCTATGTTTTGACATTGAGGATAATGTTGTGATTTGGTTGGGGGAAAGGATAGTTATGCAAAAAAAAATAAGAAGTATGTTATTAATATGTTTGTTGTATTTATATGTTTGTCAACAATCTATTAACAACAAAAGTAATTAAGGATGACAGGGTAAAGAGTAAATTATTTACTTTTGAGACGCATCAAAATTGGTGGTAGAGTAAGGAGTAATTAGGTAGATAGCTAGTTTGTGTGGAAGTAGCAATTCAAATTAAGGGAACATATCATGATTGAGTAAATTGTCTTTTTTCTTAAAAATCACATGCTTGGTTATGGACGTTGAATTGGTAGACTGAGAATGATATAATTATGTCTTGTGAGATTTTGAACCTATTGATGAATGGATTGAATATTTGTACCATTCTCTTCTTTCTTGTATGATTTTCACCCATGGAATTGTTACTCTAGAACTTGCTTTGATTCTTTTTAAGACTACATTTTCACATGCATACATAAACATGATTAGGGCATTTTTCTTGAAATAGCTACTTTAACCAAATAGCCAGCCTTGCTTAGCAACATATTGTCTCAATATGATTTTAAGCACTCTTATGACTTCTTCAAAATTCTCTGATTCCTGCCAACATAAGGCATTGGAAATAGCATATTTTCCCTTGCTTAACCTCTTTGAGCTTATTTGACCATTCTTTGTTTTGAACTCATTATGTGCCTTAAAGGAAAAACCATGTTCTTACCTGAACTTAGAGAATAAGAGAACATTAGCTATGTCATTGGATGAGTTCTTGAACAAGTGTGGGGGTGTATGTGCAGAATGGTTAAAAAAATGTTTAATTAAAAAAATGTATATATTATGTTTATCTTAAAAAAAACAAAAACAAAAAAATGTGTAAAGAAGGGTCAACAAGGCAGTAAAGAAAAGGAAAAGAATATATAAAGGAAATTTGTATTAGGTGGAGTTGGGATGAAACTTCATGCTTGTTAATTGAATCAGCTCTCACGCTCTTTTATTCTCTTTGATATTTAACTTGTCATATTCATATTACCTACTCCTTTACCTTGACCCCATTACAACCTTGAATAAAGTCCTCATGATTTGTGTGTGCATGTGTTTTGAGTAGTGGAGAAGTACAAGATAAGCAAGCTTATGGTAGTGTAATTTTCATGGGTTGAATTGAGTGAAATACCCACCTTTTAAACACTTAAGGGATTGAGAGTTAATCTTGTGAAGATCTATCATTCTTGACTCATGTTTTTTAATTGAAATTTCCTTGTTTGTTAGTTTGAGATGTGAAGAAATATTACCTTATTAATGTTTTGATCCCTTGAATGATTGGTTGCTCTTCATTCTTAAATATTATTAGAAATTAAGTCTTTTAGAATTTCTAACTTTTGAGTTTGTGTTATTTTTTCTTGTTCTCTACTTTTGATCTTATGTGTTTTGCCCAAGAGTGCAAAAGCTAAGTGTGAGGGAATTTGATAATTACATATTTTATACATTAATAAACCCTCATTTTTAGTCATTTACAGTCTTCATGTACTTAATTGATTGAATTTGGTTATGTTTTGTAAGTTTGGACTCAAATTAGACTTAATTAATTTTTTTAACATGATTTACGTCTTACACTATTTCTGTATTTTGGTCATATCTTGAGTTCTAGATATCTAATAATTATATATTTTACCTTATAGGAAAGATAAGAGAGAGGTCTATAACTTTCATGAGAGCTCTAAGTCAAAATCAGACATCTAGTTGAGCTAATTGGTCTTGGAAGTCAGAACACAAGTTTTGTGATTGGAACATGATCAGTGTATAGTAATTAGAGCATAACGTGAGCTGTAAGAACTGAATTAGGCTGAAATTTTGAAATCTATAAGTCAAGATCCATATTTACAATTTTCATGAAGAACACAAGCCTTATTTCGGATTCATTAGAGATCATATTGGGCTTGCAAGTCAGAACAGAGGAACTGTAGCTGGGCCTGAGCAGTGTGCAGTAATCAGATCATATCTTGAGTTGTAGGAATGATTTTGGGCTCAAATGAATGACATTTGAAAGCTAAGATCTAGGCTTACAACTTTCATGAAGATCACTTGGTAATAAAATGACGAATACAATGAGTTCATCATTGAATGATTTCGGAGACAAAGAATCTCAATAATTTTTCACTCATCAAAGGTCATTTGGCATTTTCACTCATTTCTACTCATCCACTCACTCATGAATCAGCCCCATTGTCATTTTGTATCCCTAATACTCTATAAAAAGAAGCCTTGGCTGATCATTTAGTAATTTTGGTGTTAGATATTAAGATCATGCTATTGTATTGTTTGTTTATCTTGTTGTAGTTTTCTTTTATTCTAAATTAAAGTTATGTTCTTCTTCTTCTTCTTCTTCTTCTCTCTTTCTTTCTTCTTGTCTATGAGTAACTAATTTTCATTTTACTTGGATAAAAGTGTGAAGCTCTTGGTAATGAAATAAGGTTAGATTAATCTATTTCTTGTACTTAAATGATATATTATCAAGTAGCCATTATATGTGTTGTATTTTGTTTCCAATCAATTTAGAAACCCTCCTTGTAAAGTAGAGATCTTGATTTGTTGTAGACAATATATTGACACAATGAATGCTTGAGCCCATTTGTAAGTGGTGGTGTTAATAGATTATTAAAGGAATCATAATATAATTACGTATATAATCTTAATGAACTTTGAATGTTGTATTTTTCGATTAGAACCTCCATTATGTGTGGATTCTAATTGAGTTATAAAAAGAATTAATCTTGTCCTTATTTTAGTTACTAAGAGTGGATCTCCTAACCCAAGTAAATCCTTTTTATTTGTGACCAAGTTTTATCACTTTTATTGTTGTGACAAAATATTTACCTTACGTCAAAGAATTTTTCTTTATCAATTCCCTGTAGATCGACCTCGGACTCCCGATAATTTATTACTTAAAACAATATGCACTTGAGTTTGCAACTTTTAATTCGCATCATTATTCGAATAGGGAATTCCTTATTCGAATAAAGCTATTTGAAAACACTTTAAAATACTTTTTAAAACTTTCCAGATGTTTTCAAAAGGTCCAACACATTTTTAAGCATTTAAATATTATTTCCAAAAACCATTTTGAAGTCTTGAAAGCCATGTGTGCTATTTAAGTTTATTGAAAAACAAGTTTAGAACTTTTTTGATATCCATAAGGCTTCTTACATAAAGACTCTAAGTCCTAAAGTTATTCTTGAAGATCTTGGACTTGGTTTTACCATCATCTTCATGTTTGTTATCATCAAAATAAGTCTTCCAATAGCCAATTACATGAAGTACGACCACAAAGAATGAGCTCATGTCTTTCAAGCAGATATTACCCAAAGGTTGAGGATAAAGTAATTTCCTCTCGATATGGAGGATAAAGTAACTTCCTCAAGAGTTAGAGGACAAAGTGATTTCCTCGGGGCATTAAGCATAAGACAAAGATAATGATTGAATCGAGAATTGAGACTTACATTAACATTTGCATTTATCTATTTTTTTGTTATTGTTGATAGCCTATTATATTTGTATCGCAATTTATTGACAATAAAAATGAATTTTTGTATTAGGAAATGAAAACTGCCTTGGCTTAAGTCACATATCTGTTGAACTATTTTTCTATAACCTAATGCAACTGGAACTATCATGAGGTCATTCTTTGATTTACTTATTAGATTATTGGGAATTCCTAGAACTATCACCTTGTATTTCCATGATATTCCAAATACTGAGCAGGCTACAGATTAGTCATGGTGCTGGTTACCATTTTCTTCGACTTTGCTGAGAGATGGTGGTATTACTCCCTGGAGACTAATACCTACACCATCTATGCTATTGTGAGAGTGCACATGATGATTACCCTTAGAATGGTTGGCAGGGACCAAGGGTGATGACGTAGTTTTGTTTCCTTTTGAGATAGGCATCCTATGTTAGTTTTTGTTTTGCTTGAATTATATTTTGGGACTTGTACTTGCTGTATAGTTGTCAGGTACCTATATATATATATAGGGAGTGTATCTGGTGAGAGAAGTGTTTATTATGAGAGGTAAGAGGAGTAAATCTTGACCATCGGATCTTTCATGAATGGTCAAAATTAGAAAATAAATGCATGTGACTTTTTTAAGTGGTCGCATGATCTTTAAGTAACTTTTAATCTTGACCATCCATGTATGGTTGTATTGTCATGATTTACTCCTCTCACTCTTTCACAATAAAAATTCCTCTCACTAGATATGTCCCCTATATATATATATACGTCGCGATCGTGATCGTAGCGAAATAGCAACTTATAGGATTTTAAAAAAGAAAATGGGGTTGCCATTAATTTTATTTGAATTTAGAAAAATTAAAAAATCTTTCTTAGAAAAAAGTCTTTCAAAACCAGATCAGATTCGGGAGTCGGTTATAGATCGGGAAGGGTGACAACTTAATCCTACAGCACCCCTAACACACTCGCCATGAGACGGTACCTTAAGTCAACTGTGTAAAAACTTGATAATATCAAATATATTTATTTTACTCATCTTAAAAAGACTTTGTAACTATTTTTTTAAAAGAAAAGAAAGAAAAAACACAACCAAATTGTAAAAATTTAATTTTTAGCTTGACAGAATAAAGATTTTGCTCCTATGTATCCCCAAGTGTAATGAGAAACTCAAAGTCACTTAATTTTCTAGAAAATATTTGTTGGTTTGGTCAAATCTTAATTAATTAAAGAAAATTTGAAGTGTTTGAAACAAACCCGTTAACAATGAATCAATTTAAATCAAATCACGTGTCAACCGGCACAACAGTCAAGCACAACAAATTGACAAAGATAAACACCACTCAACCCATAATTTCACTTTCATCACTTTTTATATTTTTTCATTTTTTATCTTTTTTTTGTAACCTTTTTTATTTCTTTCTTATTTTCATTTTTTCAATTTTTTTTCATTAGTTACAATACACCACATAAAACACACCATTACATAAAGTAAACACCGTCAAACAACAATTAATTTTAAATAACACAAACAAATAAGCTCAAAATATATTTTTTGATTTTTTTATTTTATTCTATTTTTTTGGTATTTTTGGTTGCTTGCCTCTTAATTCCTATCCACTTAAATATTTCTTATGTTGCCTTTCCTTATTTCTTTTATTAAACACCTTACTAAATACTAACTCACAAATAAGCAAAAACAAAGACTATTCACTCTGACTCCTACCTCATGTATATTAAAAAAAAAAAAACAAGCCTCAACCTTAATCCAACAAAAGAGTAACTCACTTGTAAGCTAATCCTTAACCCAAGCCCAACTCAAATTGTCACAAATTTAAAATGAGCCAAATTATCACACAAACAGAATAGCTCCCTCCAAAAACAAAAAAACAAAAAAAAAACAAAAAAGTTAACCCAAAATAAAACCAAACGTTGCAGCAAAAATGAAGGGAACTTTCACCTTGGGGCTTCTGAGAACTAGATTTCAAGATAGCAGCGTTGAGTGACAACTTCGTGGTTGACCAGTGAGCTTGAACGGCCGCAGAGTGGCGTCACCGGTGAAGGTCCAACAACTGGTTGATGGCAGAATAGTGCGGCTCGCGTCATTAGTGACAAAGAAGGCAGGGTCCTGGTTCACAGAGAAGGAGGACAAATCTACAAGTCTGGCAGCGTGGTGCAGGGGTTGCGGCTGGATAGGTGGTTGCTCGGTGCCATAACGTGGTGGATATGTAGGGGAAGATGATGATGGTGACGTGCAACTATCGCGTATATGATGGACGGTGCGGCTACTACGCAGGTGGCAAGGTGGACGGTGACAGAAATTTATTAGATTTATTAATCCCAATATTTATGACATATTAATACATATAAAAGATTTTAGGATTACCTTGAAAAGGCGTCGATGAAGAAGTCATTGTTGAAACCCTGAAAAAACAAAACTCGATGAGGGAGAGATACTATTCCTATCCCACAATAGTCGCTCACGCATCAGTTTCAATGGGGTAACTGTATGCACTAGAGTGGTTATAAATAGGGGCCTCTCCCTATATATATAGAAAAACTAAAATAGATTAAACCTACCCACTATGGCAAACCCATATATAGGACCCACAAAACAAAACCCACATATAAGCAATGCTTTAACAACAATAGGCCTATTAACAATAGTGATCACAATTTGGGCTAAACCAAATACTCTAATAATTTTGACATCCAATTAATCTGAGTTTTATAAAATTACAATATGATTCATGCTAGTCCAAAAATAAAAATTCTAACATTCTCCCACTTGGACAGCATAAATCATATTACATCACTTTAATAAGAAAACAATTCTCCAGATTAATTAAATAATATATGGCTACAACATAATGTCAAAATCGAGCCAGCACTCTCAACAACTGGTCCAAAGTAATAGTACAAGCATCTGAACAATATAGAAAATCATACTCGAAGGAGTACTGATATCATACATGCAAGATACTCACATCTCGGTGACCCATCAAAATATGGTATATGGGTAATGGGAAAGCATATCCAAAATTGCATGCCAATATGTGATCAAAGTGAATTTCCCAACAAAATTGCTCCAAGCATCTGCCCAAGATGCTTTCTAAGATTCAACAAACATCTCAGCACAATAACAAAATGAGATTGGGTCCAAAATGTCTCCACAATATGTCATAAACAAATAATAATGCACATATAATACTAATAACAATATTATATGGCAACGAAGATAATAACAACATAATTGTTTAAGGTCTCGAGACATGAGGTCACAATAAAATTACAAAACAAACTCTCACTAACCTAAAATATCAAAAGACCTCACTATACCCATATGGGTTATATGATCAACAAAAATTTGACAGCTAAACTTTTGGTTAGAGGATTTGTTACCATAAGTTATATATGGATATACTCGAAATGAGTTTGAAACTCCTGAATTTTCTCTCTAACAAACATATACTTTGTGTCAATAGCTTCAAGTGCTAAAAGCTCTTATTGATTTAAGAGAAGCACACTACGATAACGTTATCACAATAGTTAGTAAGAGGCCTGGAAATACTCTTCACAATACGAAATTCAATAATCAAATTTTTTCGACCATATCGCTTGACGTGTAGCCTCATAACAAGTTATATATTCTGCCTCCATAGTATAAGTAGTTGTAAGTGTTCTAAGAAATAGCTCCCTCGCTGCGAGGGTATTAATATAAACTCTTCTAAGAAATAGCTCCTCCCGCTCACCTCTCACTATCACCTCCTCTATTCTCGCTCTCACTCTCACCTCTCTCGAAGTAGCTCAATCTTTGTCTCCTCTGGAAAAGAGAACTAATCAGAAATATAAGCACGATCATAGAAGCCCACGCGACGACGCATATAGCATCACCCACTCGTTCCCCTCCTTCTCGAGCACGATGCTGGCGCCACCTGCTGAAGCGCAGCAAGAATAAGATATTCCCTGATGTGGACTTGTAGTTATTTGGACAACCACCATAATCAGAATCACTATAGCCTATTACCTCAAGGCAATTAGACCTCATATAATCTTTGGTACCCTGTAGATACCTCATAACTTTTTTGCAGCCTACCAATGAGCTACACCAGGTTTGCTCAAGTATCTCCCAGGTACACTAACAACAAAAGCAATATCAGGACGTTTACAAACTTGAGCATACATAAGGCTGCCAACAGCGGAAGCATATGGGACTTTGTCTATTTCAACAACATCTCTATCACTTTGAGGATACTAGGTATTAGAGAGTCTTTCACCTTTTTGAATAAGTGCAACACAAGGATTACAAGATTTCATATTAAATCTATTCAGAATCCTTTTAATATAAGCTTTCTGAGACAAGCTAAGAATATCACGAGATCTATCACGGTGAATCTCAATACCTAATACAAAAGAGGCATCACCAAGATCTTTCATATCAAAATGTGCTGTCAACATCTACTTAGTCTCATTCAGAAAAATAATATCATTATTAGCCAACAATATATCATCAACATATAAAACAAGAATAGTGAATCTGCTCCCACTAAAGTTCAGATAAATGCATTGGTCAACAATATTCTCTTTAAAACCAGAGAACCAACAATATAATCAAATTTCAAATAACATTGCCTGGAAGCCTGTTTCAATCCATAAATGGATCTTCTCAATTTGCATATCATATGATCTTTACCATCTTCAACAAAATCATTAGGTTGATCCATATACACATCCTTATACAAATCACCATTTAGGAAGACAGTATTAACATCCATTTGATGAAGCTCTAAGTCAAAATGAGCAACAAGGCCATCACAAAACCAAAAGAGTCTTTAGTGGAGATCGGTGAGAAAGTCTCCTTATAATCAATGTTTTCCCTCTAGTTATATCCCTTAGCAATAAATCTGGCCTTATACCTTTCAATTTCACCTTTAACATCATATTTGGTCTTAAAGACCCATTTATAACCAACAATTTTACAACCAGTAAGCAACTCCACCAATTCTCAAACATTATTCTTTCTCATAGAAGTTAACTCATCCTCCATAGTCACTAACCATTATGCACTATCAGGACTAATCATAGTCTCCTGAAAAGAAATAGGATCAGAATCTTCAACTGAATTAAACTCATGTTCCTGCAGGTACACAACATAATTCCTAAATCTTGTAGACTCAATAGATATAGAAACCCGCTCAGACCTTCTCAGTGGAGTCACAACAACATCTGGAATATATACATTATTTTTGACTTGTTGAGGGATATCGACATCATCAACAGGCTCAATAACATCATCATTATAGATCAAAGGAGATCGCATTATCCCTGGAAAAAGATCAATAGGAATATGAACAACAACATGCTCCTCATTGAAATCAACAATATGCGGCTCTTAACTTCCACTATGTTCTAAGTGCATGTTTGGTTTCACGTTTATAGAGGCAAACATAAGTTGGAGGTCCTCGAAGGAAAAGAAATGTTGTTTGGGTTTTCAACTTTTTCATTTGATTGAACACACTTTTTCTTCTCAACTTACGTTGGGCCTCATAAAGCTTACGATCAATACGTGTGATATTATCCTGCCACCAATGCCGTGTAGTGATGATCAAATATTTTCACTCAAATTAGAACCCCCTAGATTTATAAATAGGTTCAAATCAATACGCATGTGTGTCAATAAGAGTAAAAATGCAGGGGACGAAACAATATGGCGAAGAGAGAAAATGGAGGAGAGAGAAGACAATATAGAGCAATCCAATATTAGATATAAAAAAAATAAAAAAAATAAAAATGATAAATCATATTAAAAAATATTAAAAAAATATATGTACGGTTAATTATAAAAATATCAGAATTGTTATAATTACGTTAAAATCACTTGCTAAGCCTCTAAAGAAATCTAGCATGTTCTGATATTTATCCACTTGCTACCATCCTTGACTTTTGTTACTTGCAGTTGCAGTGTACAAGCTTGTAATTTCTAGTAGTATCTAACAGTAGGTTTGACATGCAGTTTCCTTCAGTCCGTGGATATTAGAGCTGGCAAAACGGGTTTAACTCGTCAGGTTAACTTGTCAACCCGTCATTTTTTTGCGGATTGGGTTCAAGGATTGAACCCTTTTTTTTTCCAACCCGCATAATCCGAGGATTAGAGAGGGATTGCATAACCCGCGAGTTAAGTTAAAAGGCAAGAAGGAGGTTAACCTGCGGGTTGGCTCTTTTTTACCAAAAAAAAATGATAAGTAATATTATAAATGAAAAGTTCTTTAAATGCTATATAATTTATGTTTGAATATTTAATTAGATAATATTCTCAAACATTATAGAGGCAAACGTGAAGTTGAGGTCTCGACTCCGAAAAGAAATGTTGTTTAAGTTTTCAACTTTTTTCATTTGATTCTCACTTACGTTGGGCCTCATAAAGCTTACGATCAATACGCGTTATATCATGGTCTCCGAAAAGAAATAGGATCGTAATCTTCAACTCGAATTAAAATTTATGTTTTAAATATTTAATTAGACTATTTTAAAAATTATATTTTAGATATGTGGTTTGTAATTTTTTACCATTATTATTTATTATTTTTTATAGTATTTATGATGATTTTTATATAATTTTTTTTTTTTTTACAAGCTTGTAAATTTAGTTATCTAAAGTAGGTTAATGACCCACCAACTCATCTATTTTTTCTTATTTTATTTTTTATGCGGGCCAACTCGCCTTAAAGCGGGGTAGATTAGCTCTTCCAACTCATTTTTAAAACGGGCCAACCCACCCCGCCTCACATTTTAGCGGGTTGAAGCGGATCTGGACAGGTCAAAACGGGTTGACCCATTTTACCAGCTCTAGTGGATATCTCCAACTTGCCCGAACCTGCATGGTACGGGGGTTTAAAACCCGCTTCATTATGGAATAAGGTGGTATGAATTTTGATCAATGCATTTTATCTTGTTTCACGTTTCGAATATTAATAGATATTATATTTAATTTATTTATTAATTATATTAATTTAATAGTTATCTTAAATATATTTTTAAATTTATATGAGATGAATAATTGATTTTAATATTATAATTAAATATTGTATAGACTTAATATAAAATATTTATAAATGTGGAGTAAGATGGGACGAGGCAAAGTGAGACGAACACTGAGTTTTAATATTTTTTTTTTTTTTAAAACAAGTATAAGTTTTAATCTTAAGAATGCGTGACAAGATCGAATTGAAAAAAACTCGCTCTGTCCGTCCCATTTTCAAGCCTATTGAACAGTAACTTTTGTTGCTAATAGTCTAGACTTTTCTAGAAATGTGCAGCATGTTTGTGTCACATAAAATTATATATCGAGATAATTATTTGACTGATTTTTTTTTCAAAAACTTAAAGATTTTATTAGTGCATGTTTGCGGTGGGAGTACGCCAAGATGAAATTGCTTTCACGAGGGTTTCAAACCACGTTTGCAAAGTTTGGCATTCCTTTTTTTTTAGCCTCTATATAGGTAAAATTGTACTTTGTAAATATTCTGCGTATATAAAATAGTTGAACACTTAGCTATCAACATAGATAACGTTCCTGGACTGGCTTCGAAAATTTAGTTGAGAAATGTCGGGATTATATTGAAAAAAAAATGCTTATTATATGATGGACTTAATTAGGAGCCACTAAAAGATCGAAAATGTATGATATAAAATAGACTAATTCCATATGGTCCATTACTAGCTATTGATGGTGGACTTAATTAGGAGCCGCTATAACAAAAAGTAGGATAGAAAATTTACTAAGTGATGAACGTGTAATATGTCATATTTTTATGATTAAATTTTTTAGTTTTTCACTTCTTTTTTATATTTGTGATTGAATTTTGCTATTAAGTTTTCTCTTGTTTTTATCATTCTTAGTAAAGCATTCTTCAACAGTTAAAGGTGAAGAGACATCAAGAACATTACGTGTACCAAGGTAGAGAAGTAATATGTGGCCATACTTCTCAGAAAGCTCATGCAGACTTCGGTGTAGAGGTTCTTTTATGAGATGAAGATGACCTATGAGTGGTAAAGCAGGTGGGCTAGGTGGGAGGTTTATATGTTTTGGTTGTCTCTTTAATATGAATTTAGAAAGAAAATTAAAGACGAGAAAATGGAAGTGGATATCAGCCAGACAGCTCCTTTCATTAGGATATTGTCTATCCGCTCTCTTGCAACTCCCTACTAAATTTCTAAAATTTTGATGAAGTAAGGTATGTCGATCTTAGCTTGCTTACATATATCTAATATTTTCCATATCATTTTTTTAGTTTCTGTAGATTAGTCTTGTAGGATTATAGAAGGAGGCGACGCAATGAAAAGGAGTAAGGATAGATATAATAGTAGTAGTAACATGATTTTATTATTATTGTTGAGGGGAGGTTTGGTGGGTTTGACGTAGGAGAGAGATTTCTCTACACTTCACCTCATTGACAAGTTACAATGATATGACTATTTATTTCCTTAAAATCATTTACTAAGCTTCTAAAGAAATAATTCTTATTTTTATATTATTTTTTACATTATTTTTTAATTATTTCTCATATAATTAATTATATTTTTCTATTTTTATTTTTTATTATTTAATTATAGTTATTAAAAAATAATATAAAAAATAATATATATGAAAAAAAATAATATATGAACATATTTTTTCTAAAGAAATCTAATATGTTCTGATATTTATCCACTTGATACCATCCTTGACTTTTGTTACTTGCTGTTGCACTGTACAAGCTTGTAATTTCTAGTAGTATCTAGCAATAGGGTTGGCATGCAGTTTCCCCTCAGTCCGTGAGTATCTCCAACCCGGTCGAACCTACATGGTACGGACGTTTAAAATCCGCTTCATTATGGAATAGGGTGGTATGAATTTTGATCAATGTATTTTATCTTGTTTCACATTTCGCATATTAATAAACATTATATTTTATTTAATTATTAATTAAATTATTTAATTTTTATTAATTTAATATTTATTTTAAATATATTTTTTGATTTATATGAGATAAATAATTAATTTTAATATTATAATTAAATATTATATAAATTTAATATAAAATATTCATATACGTGGAATAGGATAGAACTAGACAAGGTGACCTGAATACAAGTTTTAATATTTTTTTTACAGATCGTGTATAAGTTTTAACTTTAAGAATGCGTGACAAGATCGAATTAAACAAAAATTCACTCTATTCACTTCATTGTCAAGCTTATCAAACAGTAACTTTTGTTGCTAATAGTCTAAACTTTTCCAGAAATGTGCAGCATGTTTGTGTCACAATATTATATATCGAGATAATTATTTGACTGAAATTTTTTTCAAAAACATAAAAATATTATTAGTGCATGTTTGTGGTGGGAGTACGCCAAGATGAAGTTGCTTTCACGAGGGTTTCAAACCACGTTTTGCAAAGTTTGGCATTCTATTTTTACCTCTATATAGGTAAATTTGTACATTGTAAAAATTCTGCGTATATAAAAGAGTTCAACTCTTAGCTATCAACATAGATAACGTTCCTGGACTGGCTTCGAAAATTTAGTTGACAAATGTCGGGATTAGATTAAAAAAAATGCTGATTATATGATCGACTTAGAGCAATCCAATATGGCGGAGAGAAAAGACAACATAGAGCAATCCAATATTAGATATAAAAAAATATAAAAATATAAGTATGATAAATCATATTAAAAAAATATAAAAAAATATCTAGCAGTAGGTTTGGCATGCAGTTTCTCCTCAGTCTGTAGGTATTTCCAACCCGCTCGAACCTGCACAGTACGGCGGTTTAAAACCCGCTTCATTATGGAATAGGTGGTATGAATTTTCGTCAATGTATTTTATCTCGTTTCACGTTTCGCATATTAATAGACATTATATTTAATTTAGTTATTAATTATATTAATTAATTTTTATTAATTTAATATTTATCTTAAATATAATTTTGAATTTATATGAAATAAATAATTAATTTAAATATTATATAAACTTAATATAAAATATTCTTAGATATGGGATCATATGAAACAAGACAAGATGAGATGAATACGAGTTTTAATATTTTTTTTTTTACAAAATGAGTATAAGTTTTAATTTTAAAAATGCTTGAAAAGATTGATTTGAAAAAAACTCGCTCTGTTCGCCCCATTTCAAGCGTATCAAACAGTAACTTTTGTTACTAATAGTCTAGACTTTTCTAGAAATGTGCAGCATGTTTGTGTCACATAAAATTATATATCGAGATATTTATTTGACTGTTTTTTTTTCAAATACTTAAAAATATTATTAGTGCATGTTTGCGGTGGGAGTACGCCAAGATGAAGTTGCTTTCACGAGGGTTTCAAACCACGTTTTGCAAAGTTTGGTATTCCTTTTTTTTTAACCTCTGTATAGGTAAAACTGTACTTTGTAAATATTCTGCGTATATAAAAGAGTTGAACACTTAGCTATCAACATAGATAACGTTCCTGAACTGGCTTCGAAAATTTAGTTGAGAAATGTCGGGATTAGATTGAAAAATAATGCTTATTATATGATGGACTTACTTAGGAGCCACTAAAAGAAAAAGTATGATAGAAAATAGACTAATTCCATATGGTCCATTACTAGCTATTGATGGTGGACTTAATTAGGAGCCGCTATAACAAAAAGTAGGATAGAAAATATACTAAGTGATGAACATAATATGTCATATTTTTATGGTTAAATTTTTTAGTTTTTCACTTCTTTTTTATATTTGTGATTGAATTTTGCTCTTAAGTTTTCTTATGTTTTTATCATTCTTTAATTGTATGTTTATTACTGGTATTATATGTTTTTATTTATTTTTTAAGAGGTAATTGCACATAAAGAAGTTAGAGCATTCAAAGAAGTAAGAAAAAAAGAGAAAATTTTCATAAGCGCTAGGAGCTTCAACGCTTGAGCGCTCAATGCATGTGTAGTGCGTTTCTGATAAGTGACTCAGTGCTTGAGTCCCAAGAATCCAACGCCTGAGCACTAGTCGCGTAACATGAGACGTTTTTCTTTTATAAAAGGAGAAGTTACGCCAAATTCAACACACAAAGACTTTACACTTTGTACATCACACAAAAAATATCTAATTCTGAGAGAGTAATTTCACGGTAGCAGACTGTGGAGGACGACTTCAAGGGAGGATTCAAATCTTGAAGGCTAGAAGATCATAACCAATGTAAAAGGGATTTTGATTTCTCTTTCCATCTAGTTTTTTCCTTTCTTTTGGTTTTCTTTCTATGGGTTTGTATTGTGATATGAGTTTGTTTGTATTGAATATGAATAATTAAACTCATAGTTAGGGCTATAGGAGATCTTATTTTCTTAATTATTTGGGTTTGATTTCTAATTTGTTTAAGATAATTTATTTTAAAGTCTATCATATTACTTGCATTCTTGTCATAATTAACTTGATCACTTTTGACATGTTTTAATTCATTGTTTGACTGGTGATCATCCGTATTCAATGAGTGAATCTATATGGTAAGTCTAGAATTAGATTGGTGAATGATCAAGTATCAATTTTTTCTATCAATGAAATTGACAGGTATGTTAGTTCATCTCTTGAATTGAAATTTAATGCATTCATAATTAATTCAACTAAATGACCAAATATGTGATTTAATTTAGGAATATAATATTGTTTCATCCATGATAATTGAGATTCAATAGTAAATAAGAGAATATTGGCAAAAGAATTACCTTACATCATAAATGAAAGAAAATCTGAATAATTAGATTCAAGTGAATTAATCTTGTGCCCTAATCTCTCTCTCATTAATTATCTATTTTTTATTTGATTATTCATTATTTTTTTATTTTTTTTCTGATTTTATCTTGAATTTTTTCATACACTTTTGATTGTCTGGATAACAAAGAATTTTATGAATATAATAATTACCATTTATTCATCGTGTGATCGATAACTTAGACTCATATCATATATTACTTGACGATAGAGTGTACTTATTTTTAATATATTTTACGCGTATCACTAAGTCCATATGCTCCATTATTGGGTTTTGATATTTTTCCATTGAGTATAAGATACTTTAAGAGGAACATCAATAGCAATATATATATATATATATATATATATATATATATATATATATATATATATATATATATATATATATATATATCATATAACTACTAAGAGGAAAATGCTGCGAAGGCAAAACAACCGAGGTACAATTCAACTGAGTTTTGAATTTTCAATTATCCTTTTTCATGTTAAAAAGTTTATGAATCATGCTTACTAGTGTTACACAGTCCTGACATGTTATATATAAGTAGCATTATTCTTGCTAAAGTATTCGTTGCATACAATAATAACATTTTTTTGACGGTTAGAGTTTTGGGAAAAATAATGGTGGGTTGTAGAAGAGAAAGAGGAGATTGCCAAAAGATGGGGAGTGCGGGGGATAAGATGTGAACAATAAGATAACGGAATGTGTCAGTCTTAAGTTTTTATTAAAAATAAGAAAGATGATGTATTATTTTTAATTGAGTTGGGGAAGTTTAATTGATGGGACAGGAAAAGAAATAAGAAAATGAGATAGGTGATTTCAATCTGAGATTCATTTCCTCTCAAAGACTACCGAATCACGCACCAACACCTTTTTCTTTGTTTGAATTTTAATCAATTAATGATATACCAAATTACCAATATATAATTCTTTTGGTGGTACAAATTGCAAACAGCCCAACCTACAGGAATTACACATACTTCACCATCCATATATATAACTTCAATAGGAAGTCTCAAGACTCAAGAGTGTTGGTGGACAATATCCAAATGGAAGAAGCAGCCAGCTGGTTGATACCTACTTCAATATTACTCCTCTTATTTCTTTTTCTTTCTAAATTCATACTAAAGAGACAAGCCAAGCCTAAAAACCTCCCACCTAGCCTAGCCCACCTGCTTTACCACTCATAGGTCATCTTCATCTGATAAAAGAACCCGTTCACCGAAGTCTACATAAGCTCACAGAGAAGTATGGCCACATGATATTTCTCCAGCTTGGGACACGCAAGGTCCTTGTTGTCTCCTCACCTTCCGCAGTAGAAGAATGCTTTACAAAGAATGATATCACTTTTGCAAACCGTCCCCAAACGCTTGCTGGGAAACATCTCAATTACAATAGTAACACAATAGGGTCTGCTTCCTATGGTGACCATTGGCGCAACCTCCGGCGTCTAACAACCCTAGAGCTGTTCTCTAGTAAGCGCCTTGCCATGTTCACCAGAATTCGAGAGGAAGAGGTACAACTGTTGGTGAAGCAACTATTTGAAGAGTGCAAAGGGCAATTAGTGTCAAAGGTACACCTCAGACCAAGACTTGTGGAGCTTTCTTTCAATATCATCCTAAGGATGATCTCTGGGAAACGGTACTATGGCAAGGATGCGGTTGCCCAAGAAGGGAAGGAATTCCAGATTCTCATGAAGGAGTTCACAGAGCTTCTAGGAAGAGGAAATTTGAATGACTTCTTCCCACTGCGATGTGTTGATTTCCAAGGGTTGGAAAAGAGGATGGTGAAGTTGATGAACAAGATGGACAGCTTCTTTCAGAAGCTCCTTGACGAGCACGGGAGAAACAAGAGCATGAGTGCAGCAAACAACCAAAAGAATATGACGCTGATTGATGTCATGTTGGATCTGCAACAAACGGAACCAGAATTCTACACGCAGGGAACCATGAAAAGAGTTATTCTGGTGAGAAATTAAATTCTTTTAGCGTTAATATATATTAGAGAAATGATTTATCCTCCTATTTAATCCTCTTAATTGCTAAATGAAAAAAATATTAAATGTTTTGTATATTTCAAAAACATTAGATATATTTATTTTTTTATTTAATACTTTTTTTATTTAATATTAAGAAGATTATTAAGAGGATTGGGTAGGAGGATATAGAATTACTCTATATATTAATATCATTTTTTTTACCAACAAAAAGATAATATCATCTCTTTCAAACAACAATGATTTCGATTAGGCCAAGAAGAAAAGATAAGATAATGACTCTTCATTTACAAAAGTAAGAACTAAATTATTCTGAAACTCTCACATTAATGCTCTCTTAATCAGTGCCCAACATGTAGATTACGGTTTTATTAACACGTATCCTTACAGCAAATGTTAAAAAATTAAAAATAAAAAGTATTAAATAAAAAATAAAAATATTTATTATTTTAAAAATCTAAAAAATATTTAATATTTTTCTCTAAGTAATATCAATAATGAATAATAAAGATATATGTTAACAAAACTCATAAAATAAATAATAATACATTACTCAATTATTTGCATTTGTTTTCACCATGCTATCAACGTTAGGAAGCTACAAAAGCAAAGAGAATTTTCAAATCGATTTGCACTTAACTCCTACCCAAAATCTTGAATTAGCACATTCGCAAATCATTTCGTAAAACTTATTTAATGTGAATTAGCATTTCTATTCAATACCCTAGAAAGTTTTCGCTTGTAGGTGGGAGTATTTTGCAGCCATATTTATAGAATTAATTAAATAATGTATAACTTGCACTAGAATTAAATTAATTATGTATAACTTTATATTTTAACATAGATATTTATCATTAATTTATAAATTAATGACTTAAAATTTATGTTAATTTGTTTAAAATCAATGGTGGAAATCCTTTCTGAAACATGCTAAAATTTCCCACCAATAGAAAGCAAAATGTTTTCTTTTCTCCTAAGGATAACTAGTATATATGTTTTTTTTATCACTAATTGTTGCTTAGGTGTATAAATGCTTAATGAATGTTGTAAACCGATAAATGTATTATGTCCCTATGTAAAATTCATCTGATGAGAAAAACATAAAACTTGATTATTATTTATTTCAGGCATTTTTAAATAATCGAGCATTCACACTTGTGTTCAAAAAATTATGTAGGATATGCTTTTTGCTGGATCTGAAACTTCCGCTACTACCATGGAATGGGCACTGTCACTTCTCCTCAACCATCCAAATGCAATGAATAAGACTAGGGTTGAGATAGACACTTATGTGGGGCAAGATCAATTGTTGAAAGAATCAGACACTCCTAAACTCAAATACTTGCAAAACGTAATTACTGAGACACTTCGTCTATACCATGTGGCTCCGCTCTTGATACCCCACGAGTCCTCCAATGATTGCAATGTTTGTGGTTTTCATATACCATGAGGGATGATATGTTACTTGTGAATCTATGGACCTTGCACAGGGACTCTAAGTGGTGGGTAAATCCGACTAGATTTGTGCCAGAGAGATTTGAGAGAAGAGAAAGTGGTGAAGTATACAATATGATTCCATTCGGTATTGGAAGGAGAGCTTGTCCTGGAGCTGTTTTGGCAAAATGTGTTATGAGACATGCATTGGGTGCCTTAATTCAATCTTTTGAGTGGGACAAAATTGGGGATGAAGAAATCAACATGACAGAGGGAGCAGGGATTACCATACCTAAAGTTGAGCCTTTGGTTCCCTTATGCAAACCACGTCAAGACATGATCAAGGTTTTGTCAAATATATAAAGTGTTTGTGTCAAAAGGGTAGAACTAGAATTAGAAATTAGGAGTCAACAAAATTTTAAGGAATAAGGAGGTTAAACTATATTTCATAAAAATAAAGGTAAGATTTTAGTTTAAGGTTTTAAATGTCAAAGGGGCCATGACCCTAACGCATAACGTAGGTTCCCTATGTTTGTTAATTATCTTACATAAAGTTTGAGATATTAAATAGTTGACGTTGTAATAATTATGTTTTTTTGTCTATTATTATAATAATTATGTTGTGAATGCTTAGAATTATAAATTATAATTACAATTATTGTATGCAACTAAAGTATTTAATTAGTAATGATCGACTTTTTTGCTGCATAGGTGTAAGAAGAGATTTTATTTACTAATTTGTTATAACTTGATTATTTTTTAACATTTTAGTGTAAAATAAACAGTAAAAATAATAAATAATAGTTCTTACCCACAACTTATAATTTATTTTTGAAACAAAATATTAAGTTGTGATTGAAAATAAGCCCTCAATCTCCTACCCCTTCTTAAAACTCTAATAATTATCGAATACTAGAATTTATAATCTTTAAGAATTTGCTTGACAATTGCAAACAACTAATCTCACACTCTTTATAACTTTCGTAATTTTCTATTAAAATAAATGTCTCATATATATCCTATCATTAATTACATTCAAAACTTAAATCGATTACTGAAATAAAAAATTATCAATAACAATCATCAAATTATGAATTTGAGATACTGAAATAAAAAATTATCAATAACCAAATTATGAATTTGAGTTATACACAATATTCACTTTGTTGAAGGTTATGTCATCAAAACTTTGCATATGAGATAGCCACGTTTGAGCAAAGCAAAACTTCAGTCACATGTAAGGCTAAAGCATAAAGCTATAAATCACAAGAAAAAAATCCTCCTACCAAAAATACATTGTAAGAGCAACTATAAACTTAAGAAATTCAAATCTTTTGAAATATATCAATAGTAAATTATTAATCCACCTCAAATTCTACACAAAATAAAGAATCAATCCTTTAATTAATAATCTTTTGAGATGTCATAATCCACATGATTCATATAATAATTTCACACATCATATTCCTTAATCAAAATACTTGATGAACTATAAGTTCGCACAACATCAACTAAGTTGGCTAGATTCGATTTTTGTCAGATCATTTGTTGGTAAGTAATTATCTGTATATATCTTTATAAGTGTTCGTTAAGCTTATAGGTATACCTCTGAAAGAACTTGAAAAGTTACTTGAATCTGTTTCCCCTGAGAAGATGGCGAATGACTCTTGGATTTGGATTCCAGACAATTTAAATGGCTTTTCGGTGAAATCTGGGTATGTACACCTTTTGAAGCTTCAAAGATCTACTATTCTCCATCCAACCTTGGCAAAGGTTTACCAATTTTTATGGAAGATAGCGGTACCATCCAAAATTGTTATTTTTGTTTGGAGGTTGATTCAAGATCGATTGCCAACTAGGGAGGCTTTGGCTTTTAGGGGAATAGTTTATCCTGATTATGATATTTCCTGTGTTTTCTGTTTTTCACATGAAGAGAATTGCAATCATCTATTTTTCGCATGTCCTTTTTCTTATAAGGTGTGGTCTGCTATTGATGCTTGGTTGGGGTTTGAGGGAGTTTATCATAATGAGGTCGTTAATCATTTCCTGCAACATTTGGCTTTTCTGAAAGGGAAGAAGCTTAATAAAGTAAGACATATTATATGGTCTGCTGTTGTTTGGTCTCTGTGGTTATTGAGGAATAAGGTTATTTTCCAAGGGGCAAGTGTTGACTTCTCCTCTGTAATAGCTCAGATAAAGATTGTATCCTGGGGGTGGTTTATTTGTAAAGAGGCTAGAAATTCAAGACTTCTCTTTTCAGATTGGTGTATCAATCCTTTAGTATGTCTCCAGAATTTTTAATGGTGTAATCTGATGTAATGGGTTGGAGTACCCCTTGTACTCCTCTTTAATATACTTTTGCTTATCAAAAAAAAAAAAACTCTAAAATGAGATAATCACCCTTAACCTTAAATTTTAGTCTACCAAAAAAAAATTTTTTAGTACATAATCTAGCATTCATACAACCTGCCAAAAAATTATGCAGGCAATGCTTGTAGCTGGCTCTGAAACTTCGGCCACAACCATGGAATGGGCACTGTTGCTTCTCCTCAACCATCCAGAAATAATGAATAAGGTTAGGGTTGAGATTGACACTTATATGGGGGGAAGATCAACTATATTGAATGAATTGGACACTATGAAACTCAAATACTTGCAGAACGTAATAACTGAGACACTTCGTCTATATCCTGTGACTCCGCTCTTGGTACCTCACGAGTCCTCCAATGATTGTAATGTTTGTGCTTTTGATATACCATGAGGGACAATGCTACTTATGAATCTATGAACCCTTCACAGGGATGCTAAATGGTGGGTAGATCCAACAAAGTTTATGTCAGACAGATTTGAGGGAAAAGAAAGTGGTGAAGTGTACAAGACGATTCCATTTGGTATTGGAAGGTGAGCTTGCCCTGGAGCTGGTTTGGCAAAACGTGTTATGGGACATTCATTGGGAGCTTTGATTCAGTGTTTTGAGTGGGACATAATTGGGCATGAAGAAATCAACATGATGGAGGGAGTAGGGCTTACCATGCCAAAAGTGATCCTTTGATTGCCTGATGCAAGCCACGCCAGGTAATGATCAAGGTTCTATCGAATATATGAAGTATGTGATTTGCATTAGTGAATAAATTACTTGTTAAAGGTGGTTATAAAGTTAGCTCATTATAAGATTCATAATATTATACCAATAAATTATAAATTTCGTTGCAGTGGCTCAGAATTTTAAATTATAATTCTTGCAAGCTTTTCAAAAGTTAATTAGAGTTGGAAATCTGTTCTGATTCCCAAACTAAATCATGAACTAGTCAATAACCATAAAATCGAAATCTCAAGCCCAGTTCCAACCACTTGAATATTGCTCTGTATGTAGCAATATTTTCCACTTATTCATGATGCACTTTTTGCACTGTGATATTCCTGTCAAGATATCTTGTACTAACTCAGATTTTATAGGGAATAACTGAATAAGGGTATATATCGCGAGTAAATAATGGAAAAGATGAACTAAAAGTATATGGTACAAATAATGGAAAATATCTATTACCGGTAATGCAGCTCATGAACTAAGCGAACCTACTTTTTTTTCTTGTTCTAGTGGTTTTTAAGTGGGATCTATCATAATAAGTATATTCCTTTATCCAATCACACACTTAGTCAAAATTTTAAGTTATTTCATCAATTTTTTTCACGTTACTAGTTATTGGGAATACCTTTATCCAATCACACACTTAGTCAAAATTTTAAGTTATTTCATCAATTTTTTTCACGTTACTAGTTATTGGGAATATAAATTCTTCTATCAATAACTAATAATAACAGCACATAATTTTTAATTTGATTCACAAATTCTAACATTGATTAAAAAATTCTTCAATCTTACAAAGTTCAATTTGACCACATAATAGCTACTAAGGACGAACGCAGCTTTTGAAAACGGGGTTTGAAAGTTGAAACACTATCGAAAGCAACTTCTGGCCTATGGGTTTTAATATTTTCCTTGAGAAAAAGTGGAACAGCACAAATCCCAAGAGCGTTTGAGGGAAAGAGAGGCATTCTTCCTTCTACCTACTGGCTAATGCTATGGTAAAATGTCAATCCATGAGGCTTGACAGACCGTAACGACGAATTAAGATCCTGCAGTTAAAAAAAAATTAAATTATTTTTTTGTTTTTATAATTTATATTTATTTTTAATTAAGTTTTTATAATTTTTAAAAAAATTAATTTTTACACTTATAAAATTTTTAAAATAATTGCAATCATTAATTTATGTTATAATATCATTATAATATTATCAATTAATTAATAAAATAAGTATTTCTTTATTTAATAAAAAAAATTTAAATACTTTTTTTATAAACGTCAAATAAGATGTTTATTTCTTCTTAATAAACATTCTTTTATCCAATAAATACTCTTTTAAATATTTTTCTCTCTATATGATACCTAATATAGATTAAATTAACAATGTTAAAATAAAAATTAATGACAAAAATTATTTTAAAAATATTTATAAGAATGAGGACTGATTTAAAAAGAAAAAATATAGAGACTAAATTAAAAATAGATATAAATTATAAAGATCAAAACTTTAATCTAATAAAAAAAACTACTGAGGATGTATTTCAAATTTGATGGTTAGAATTGTTTGATTACATTTTTCATTAACATTTTGTATTATAACCAAAAAAAAATTCCGGCCAACATTGCCTTGCATTTTTAAAGTTACTACGGGAGATTCGTTGGATTGAAATCACTTGTCTCCTCTTCTTATGCCCTTCCCTACCCCTCTAATCAAATTTCATCAACTCAATTAAAAATAACATATCATCTTTATCATTTTTGATGAAAAACTTAACATTGTTACTTCTAGTTATCTTCATCTGATGGAAACACACCCCTCCATTTACTTCCAAGATCACTAATGATATTTATATCTCATCATAGAGACGACAATGCCCATGAACAAATAAGATCAAACTGTCATTGTATATTAAAGATTTGGATAGTGGATTTATAAAATAGGTAAAAATATTTATAATATCAAGAACTTTTTCCACAAATTGTTAAGAAACATTTTCGGTTATTTGGGATGTCAACGGTGTTTTTGTTTGAGGTGAGTAGATTCTCAATATTTTGGACATGGATGAAGCTATTAAAATTTCCTTTCACTGCAACCTCATAAAACTTACGATCAATACGCGTGATATTATCCTGCCACCAATGTCGTGTAGTGATGATGAAATATTTTCACTAACATCAAATCAGTGCGCATGTGTGTCAATAAGAGTAAAAATGCAGGGGACGAAACAATTTGGCAGAGAGAGAAGGTGGAGGAGAGAGAAGACAACATAGAGCAATCCATGAAAAAGGCTGGTGCTTCTACCTTTGTAATTCTAAGCATTCACAACATAATTATTTCAATATTAACTAATGTCTCAAACTTCATGTAAGATAATAACCAAACAAATTAAAAAGTGTTTTTACACATCCACACACTTCTTTTAGCAAAATTATTCACTAACGCACAAGGGCTCACCGACGTTATGTCTTCGGGTCATGGTCCCCAATACTGAAAACCTTAAACTAAAAACTTACCTTTATTTTTATGAAGTATAGTTTTTGTTGACCCCTAAATTCTTATTCTAGTTCTGCCTTTTGACACAAACACTTTATATATTTGACAAAACCTTGATCATGCCTTGGCGTGGTTTGCATAAGGCAACCAAAGGCTCAACTTAATTAGGTATGGTAATCCCCACTCCCTATGTCATGTTGATTTCTTCATCCCCAGTTTTGTCCCACTCAAAAGACTGAATTAAGGCACCCAATGCATGTCCCATAACACGTTTTGCCAAAATAGCTCCAAGGCAAGCTCTCCTTCCAATGCCGAATGGAATCATATTGTACACTTCACCACCTTCTCCTCCCTCAAATCTCTCTGGCACAAATCTAGTCAGATTTACCCACCACTTAGTGTCTCTGTGCAAGGTCCATAGATTCACAAGTAGCATCATCCCTCGTGGTATATGAAAACCACAAACATTACAATCATTGGAGGACTCGTGGGGTATCAAGAGTGGAGCCACAGGGTATAGATGGAGTGTCTCGGTTATTACATTTTGCAAGTATTTGAGTTTAGGAGTGTTGTAATAAAATATAAAATAAGATAGATGGATAGTTAAAATTAAAATAGTATAAATAAAAAACTTATCAGATATTGGCTGAGGCATGCAAATGCACTGAACTTAAGAGTATTTCACCACCACAAGTTAATTACTTGATGCAGATGGTCTCATAGCTAGTACTCCCCAAGATATAACAACCACTTCTTGCTAGCTCTGCACTTGAAATAGCAAAGCATAGGAACAACTCGTAGGATTGCTCACGGGAACATAATCAAGAATAGAATAAATATTAAGTAAAATATTGAAGAGCTTTTTTAGTGTATATATCTTTTCTAAAAGCTACCAACTTGGTATTTATAGAAGAGCTAAAATATGACCATTGGAAAAGTCACTAACCAGTAAAATAGAATGAGAAAATGTTGCAACGTTCTGCAACTTACATCCATAAAAGAAGGAAAAAAAACCACCAGACTCCAACGTGCAGCAAAAGTTGTTAGGGAGACAAGTTCAAAAAACTAACTTTGACTTTGAAATAAAATTATAAAATAATAAAACTAATAATAAAATACAACAACCCCTCACATATTTCAAAGTCAAAAAAGAAAGTTCCCGTGAGCTTAAGAATTCAATGCATAAGCACTAGTGTCCTTTTGGACTATGAACTAGCACATAGAATAAATAAGATATGACTCATAGGAATGTTGGTGAGATTAGTACCTCTATGAACCTCATTCCACTTGTGAATCAGTGATTTTATCACTCACACTGATTCTCATCTAGAGTTGTTCAACGCAGTTTTGCGCTAATAGGCCATGCACATGCCTGGTAGTTCATGAGTGCTCTAGAAACTATGTCATCATCTAATAGGAGCGGCCCCACTCCACACTCATATAGGTGATTTCATCAAGTATATACTGCACTTTATACATCACCCGTAAAGAATATGAAATTCTGATATTTATATCTCATTGTAGAGACGACAATGTCCTTGAACAAATAAGAACAAACTGCCATTGATATTGAAGATTTGGATAGTGAATTTATAAAATAGGTAAAAATATTTGTAATATCAAGAACTTTTTCCACAAATTGTTAAGAAACATTTTTGGTTGTTTGGAATGTCAAAGGTGTTTTTGTTTGAGGTGAGTAGATTCTCAATATTTTGGACATGGATGAAGTTATTGACTTCAGCATAGATTTACTTGGCACATGATTCAATTTATAAGCAGTAGTCTTCAAGGCATCTCTCCACAAGAATTTTGAAAGAGTAGAATGACTAAACATATATTTCACCATATCCATAAGAGTATAATTTCACCTCTCTACAACGCCATTTTGTTGTGGAGTGCTAGATATGGTGTACTGTGCCTTAATATCACAGTCCTGTAAGAACCTAACAAAAGATCCAGGATTTCTACCAGTTTCATCATATCTGTCATAGTATTCACTACCTCTATCAGACCTTACACATTTGATCTGCTTACTAAATTTCAATTCAACAGAGGCTTTGAATGCTTTAAAGGCATCTAAAGAATCAGATTTCTCACGCAGTAAATCAATCCACCCATATCTAGAGAAGTCATCAATCAAGGTGATAAAGTAACTAAAATCACCCATAGCAATAGGAGTAATGGGCCCACAAATATCCATATGAATCAACTGTAGTATTCTTTCACTCTTAGCAACCTCACTCTTCTTGGCTCTAGCTGTAAGTTTCCCTCTTATACAATCAATAAAGGTATCAAAATCAGAGAAGTTTAGATCATGAAGAATATTCTCCTTGATCAACCTCTCTATTCTCTCCCCAGAGATGTGTCCTAAACGTTTGTACCACAACATAGAAGAGTTTTTAGCAACTCAACCATGCTTGTTCCCAACAACATTATTGATATTCAAATCCCGTTGATCAATAGAAAAAGAATCAACATCCAACATATATAAACTATTAGAAAAGACTCCAGAACTCACACGAGTAGAATTATAATATAAAGAAACTTTTGTATTACTAAAATGGAAAGAGTAGTCACAACTGTCCAAAACAAAAACTGAAATAAGTTCATTCTTATAGAGAACACATAGATGGTGCCTTTTAAACCTAAAGAATATCCAATGCACAGCTTCAAGGAAATAATACCTATATACTCTACTTTGACACTAACTCTATTTCCCATGTGATCAGTAACTCTCCTTCACTTGGCTTTCGTTTATTTTGAACTCTAATAATGAGTTTGTAACGTGAGTAGTTGCACCAATATCTAACCAACTAGTGTTAGAAGGAACATTAACAAGATTGGATTCATAACACATTAGAGCCAGGGATTCAACTTCCTTCTCCTTAATCCAATTATTAAACTGTATACAATTAGCTCGTTTGAGCTAATCTGTAAATTTCGTGGTGCATTCACAATCACCATTCACACCATTATGCTTAGTTTTGGTCAACACAAAGAGTTCACATGCCCTTCTAGATCTGTCAATAGCCTCACAAAAAATGGTTGGCATTATTCGCTTCATGAAAACTCTCCTTAATGGTTTTGTCCATGCTATACTTTATTGTCATGAGACGAACTTTATTTAAATGATCACACATTTCATATTTCACCCTAATCATAGCGAAAAACATATCTATGGGCTTTGAGGCTCATCCACAGCGAGAGCAACATCAATAATAGAGATGACTAGAAATAAACTCATTGACTCAACTCAGTCCTTATAATTAGTCTCATTCAATTTCGTTATAACACTCATTTACATTGATGGAGCTTGAAAAAATGATACATTAAAGGGAGATTTTGTCAATCATATCAACATGTACAATATTTGAGCAAATAACCATAATGAAATTTTCCTATGCAATTGCAATCCGGCCGAAGGGTCCCGAATTGTAACACGAGTAGACTCCCACAGACATCAGTATCATGTCCCTAAAGTTAGTACCGAAAGAATACTAAGAACTCTAATGTCAGAACTTTAATGCCTTTAACAAATCATCAAGAATCACATTAGTAAAGACAAACTGATAAGGTAAGCGCATTATTAATATAATCCTCAAAGCCAGAACATAACAATATTTTATCAACAAAATAGCACTTTATCACAATTGGTCTCGCGAAGGCGAGCTCACAATTATGAAAAGTTTCCAAAATAGTATTGCAATACTTTAAACAGCAACTCTCAAAATCAAATCACATAAATAACAACAAAACAAATACTTTTCAAAACATTATATATCAATTTATGCACAAAATAACACCAAATTTATTTTTGTGACCAAACAACATCAACTTTGGCAGTGCATAACATATATCATGCCCAACCACATCACAATAATACATAAAAAATTCCAGAAGCAAAAAAGAAGAGTACCATATATTTTTAATAATTTTAATCTCTAAAAATTTTAAAATAAATAATAAATAGGCATGATTTTTTTTTCAAGATAATCAGAACAAAATTATTTTACTAAAATTTTTGTATTAAACACAACTTCAAAATAAATAAGTTTTGAAATTTGTTACTTTACACAAGATTCCATTACATAGAATAAACAATAAGAATGAAAGAGGAGCGTTCACAAAAAACAAAAATAAAAAAAGGTTGAATGACTGCGTCATGCACAGTACCACCACAGAAAATAATTGAACAATGCAATAACAAAAGGCATGCCACTCTAGCACAAAGGACATGATCATCCAATTTTTTCAAATAACACTTTGAATTGAAAATTACATGACAATAACAAAAGGCATGCCGCTCTAGCACAAAGACGTGATCATCCAATTTTTCAAATAAATTTTTCAATTAAAAAATCACATGATTTAATTTTTCATATTTCTATAATTTTAAATCTCATATATTTTATAGGTAAAATAAAAAATTGATAGTCACAATTAGAATTAAAAACATTAGCTCTGATACTAATTGAAAGAAATTTATCAGATTTATTAATCTCAATATTTATGACATATCAATACATATAAAAAGTTTTAGGGTTATCTTGAAAAGACATCGATGAAGAAGTCATTGTTGAAATCCTGAAAAAATAAAACTCGATGAGGGAGATATATTATTCCTATTCCACAATAGTTGCTCATGCATCAGTATCAATGGGGCAACTGTTCGCACTAGAATGGTTAGGAATAAGGGTCTCTCCCTGTATATATAGAAAAACTAAAATGAGTTAAACCTACCTACTATGACAAGCCCATATATAGGATCTATAAAACAAAACTCACATATGAGTAGTGCTTTAACAGCAATAGGCCCATTAACAAAAGTGATCACAATTTGGGCTAAACAAAATGCTATAATAATTTTGACATCAAATTAATCTAGCTTTTATAAAATTACAAAATGATTCATGTTAGTCCATAAATAAAAATTCTAATAGACGGTGCTACTCTATTTCATGGATCTAGGGCAGAGTACGGTGGCGCGACTGCTGGATGGAGATAGGGGCTACACGACGGCGTTGTCGTTTCTGGTGCGTGAGTAAACAAGCGGCTGTTTCACAGGTTTGTATGGCACTGCTATAGTGGTCGTTTGGTGAACGCAGTGGTGAGGACAACAACACGAATCTCAGGGGGCTGCATCACGATTTGGTTAGATTGTATTTAGTGGATGAAGGGGCTATGGTTCACGGTTTGGTTCGGTAGGGATGGAGGTGATGTGGGTGATGGGTGGTTAGATGTGGTGGTGCATGGGTGGTTTGTGGTGACCGTTAGGATGTGGTTGAGGGGGAGTTCAAATGGTGAAGATGAAGGGTGGAGGTGGTCACGGTTGGGTACGGTGGTGATGGGTGATGGATGGTTGTATGATGGTGGTTATGGGTTGATGGTGGTGAAGATGAAGGGTGGAGGTGGTCACGGTTGGAGGGTTTACGGTGGTTCTCACGATTTGGATGGTTGGACGTGGTGGTGCATGGGTGGTTTGTGGTGGTGGTGAAGATGAAGAGTGAAAGTGGTGAAGGTGAGGTGTCGGGTGAGTCAAGGTGTGGGCTCAGTGGCCATGGATGGTGAGTGTTTTGGTTGTTATGGTGGGGAAAATGAGTTGAAGGTGATGATGATGGAAGTGGTGAAATTTGGGTGCTCTGTGAGTTGACGATGGACTTATGTCCCAGTGAGGGTGTCTGTGATGATGGGAGTTCCTGGCCTGTGGTTGTTCTCTTCTGTGTCACTATTACCAATTGAAAACTTGGAAACCAAAATCCTTTCTTCCAAATGCCTCTTCCTCTCCTTCTATTTTTTTTCAGCTACCCCCGGAGACTAGCCAAAAAACCCCGATCTGAAAAAAACCTCTCTTTCCAACTTTTATAAGCCTTTGCCTATCCTTTTTTTTCGCTAAAGTTTTCTACCTGAACCTCTCTCTCACTCACTCACTCACTCTCTCTCTCTCTTTCTATTATGCTGGGCAGTGAGTGTGTGAGAGTGTACATGAAAGTGCGTGGGTGTGTGTGTGCAGCAGTGCAAGTGGGGAATGTGAGTGCAATAATGAAAGTGAGTAGAGAGCAAAAGTTGTGTAATGATGCCAAAAAAGACTAGAAGCAAAGAAGCTTTGTTCCCTCTGCAATGGTGTTATGTGTGCTTGCTATCATATGTAGTGCAAGGGAGTGTAATATGTATGGTCAAGAAAGGAAAAAAAACATAAGCCAAGGGAAAGAAAATTAACTTTCATCCAAAAGCAGAAAAACAACTAAGCAGAAAAAGTTCTATTTTTTTTTCTCTTTTTTTGTTTGGCTTTTTATTTTTTCTCTTTTATTGTTTTTTTTCTTTTCTCTTTTTTTTAACAAAAAGATTGTAATGCTTCGGACAAAATTGAGTGTTCACAATATATATAATATCTATCTAGTGAGAAGAGTTTATATTATGAGAGGGTGAGAAGAGTAAATTTTAACCATACAACTATACATAAATGGTCAAGATTAAAAGTTACTTAAAAGTCATGCAATCACTTAAAAAAATTATATGTATTTATGTTCTAATATTAACTATTCATACAAGATTTAATGATCAATATTCACTACTCTCATATTTTATAATAAATATTCATCTCATCGATTTCATCAAATATGCTATATATATATATATATATATATATATATATATATATATATATATATATATAATTTATGTTCTAATCTTGATTATTCATGTAAAATTTAACAATAAAGATTTACTATTGTCATCTTTTATAATAAATACATATCTCATCAAATATCACCAAATATGCTATACATATATATATATATATATATAAAATGTTTCTTCAGTATGGCAGTGTGTGATATTAATTGCTAATAGTTATTGAAATGACTGCTTGTTCGGGACAGAACAGACTGTTGAGATAGAGTTCTAATTTTTTAGAATTCTTACAAAATCGTGAAATAATCAAAGGAAAGTAAACAGGACTTATGTGCTTCAGGGGCTTTCGGCTTATTTTACCGTGAGAGCTAAATAATTAAAAACAAGTTTGAGAATCAATAGAAAAGAGTTACATAAGTAAAAACTCAATAGACCCAAATAAAGAATAAATCTAAAATACAAGATAGAGTATCAGGTAACTACCTTTCCATTTTTGACAATTAGTGCTTTCCCGTGTCTTTCAAATGTCGTTTCTTGCTGCCAGGGCGGCACATGGTTCCCCATTCATTTGTTTGTATCTGAAATACTTATCTAAATGTAGACCATTCAGTTAGATGTATCAAATTAATTAGGATTTAGTATTTACATAAATTTTTATGTGAATTTCTCTATTTGTATTTCATATTTAGATGATTTCCGGTTAATTTTGTGGAGGCTACTTTAGTTAGAGGATCAAGTTGCAGAAAAAGCAAAATTAAATGAGGCTCCTTTGGGCTCACCGACTACTGCTCTCTCTTTTCCGAAGAAAATATATATACACGTATATAAGATGACGATTCCTCTATTTTATATATAAGACTTGTAAGTTTACATTATTGGATGACATTTTTGAAAATACGAGTTTTAATGTTTTAAGTGTTAAATTATGTGATATAATTTCGATGATAATGTATAATAAATTTAAAAAAATAAATGTTTTTATAAGTACATAATTAATAAATAAATAGTAGTTGATTTTATATATGTCAAAAGCTTTGTACTTGTTTCTGCATTCAGTTTCTTCTCTCTACATATAATATATATAAATCCGAGTCACCAGCCTCAGCTCATAGAGGTACAGCAACAGCAGAACAACTAGGCAAGGTGAGAAATGGAAGTAACCAACAAATACGTAGTGATAAAGCATCACATTCAAGATGCACCCAAAGAATTCCATTTTGAGCTCAAAACTGGGGCTTTTACTCTATCAGTTGAGCCAGGATCTGATGATATCATCGTGAAGAATCTCTATATCTCTATTGACCCATACCAGATAAACCGCATGAAAAGCCACAGCCCTTCGCAAAGTGCTATAAGCTTTGCAGCGCCCATAACTCCAGGCGAGGTAGTCATTACTTTCGTACTGAATACTGATATAGAAGTAGAAGTTGATTTAATCATTATTTAAGAATGAGTTTATATAGAAGAATGAATGCTATAGGTCATGTGTAGAAGAGTTGTTTAATCATTAATGATGAGTCTGTTTTAAGTTTGTATTGTTCTGCGTTGGGAATTTCCAGGCTATTGATGCTCCTGTTATTGGAAAAGTTGTGGCTTCTGGGAATGCGAAGTTTGAGAAAGATGATTTACTTGTGGGAGTATTCACTTGGGCAGAATACAGTTTGGTCAAAGAAGCAAGCATAATAAAGAAATTAGAGCCATCTGATGAATTTTCACTCACTTATCATCTTGGAGTTCTGGGTAATTACGTATTACAGTTTCGTTTTCATTTTTCTTTCTACCTTCTTATTCTTCTGTTTTATGTGAAGAGACTGTGGGCTGGAAAGTGATGAGGGTTGTCACATGTCCATTTTGATGCAAAGAGTGAAATGAATTTGACAAAATTAAAAAATTGTTTCATTAAAAATTTAATAAAGAACATTTTAATGATAAAAAGCTTGGATATTAAATTTGTAAGTCTTTTTTTTGGTCTTAAGTGCTGCATGTGCATTGAAAGAAATTATTATTATTTAACAAAAAAATGAAACTAAAGAAAAAGGCTTGTAGTAAATGCATCTCATATGTAAAAAATAAATAAATAAATAAAAGAAACATATAACTTAAATATAACTCAGGTGATAAGATAAGAGTATAATTGACAGGTGCTAACAAAATCAATTAGTAGTTTTTCCAAGTAAATATAAGTACCTGACATCAAATCACGTCTTCTTCTTCCTTTGCTATGATTCAAATTGGATTTTTACGGATCTATCTCTCAAACAATAGAAAAAATAAAAAAGATAAGAGTGAAATTGAAGCCCTTGTATCAAGTATTATCAACGACCCTGTTATTCCATTTACTTTTTCTCAAGGCAACTTATAGTGAAGGAGCATTTTGACAACTGAAAATAACTAGATTTGTTATTTACTTCAAAATAAATAATCAAAATAAACTAAATAACCTATCTACAACGAATAATGCTCGGTGCACAACACTTTGATACACATCATCTTACACTGGAGTGAGGTGATAGAATTAGAGTATAAGTATATAAAAATTAAAGCAGAACTAATTGTAATCAGATAGTGCTATACTGAGCAAATGTGAAATGATGTGCGTGTAAGTGACGTGTTATGAAATTATTCATCCGCAACTATGTCACCAAACTACTCTTTAACAGTAAGTCTCCTAGTCTGTTCTACATCAGTACTGCTTATGTTTGCAGAGCGCACATTCCTTTTTGTCCGTTCTTTATTGCAGGATTTAATGGACTATCAGCCTATGCGGGATTTTTTGAAGTGTGCAGACCCAAAAAGGGTGAAAAGGTATTTGTTTCAGCAGCCTCTGGAGGAGTTGGAAATTTGGTCGGGCAATATGCAAAACTTTTGGGTTGCTATGTTGTTGGGTGTGGTGGGAACCAAAAAAAGGTTAGCTTTAGGATTATCCTTTCGAACCTAACTTGGATTTTCACTTGAAAAGCCTTATCCATGAGTAACTTGTTATAGGTGGCATTGCTCAAGGACAAGCTAGGATTTGATGAGGCATTCAACTACAAGGAAGAAACAGATCTAAACTCCACTCTTAGAAGGTTTGTTAGTGCTGCTGGCAGATAAAATCATAAACCCATTTATGAGAAAAGTTCAAAAACTAGTTCTTTAAATTGCTTGTGTGTGATGTAGTTTATTTTATTTTCCAGGTACTTTCCTGATGGAATTGACATATATTTCGACAATGTTGGGGGTGAGATGCTAGAGGCAGCAGTTGCTAATATGAATGCATTTGGTAGAGTGGCTGTTTGTGGGGTAATCTCTGAGTATACTGATGCTGGAAACAGGGCTGCACCAAACATGCTGGACGTTGTGTACAAGAGAATCACCATCAGAGGATTTTTAGCTCCTGACTTTATGAATGTTTTTGCAGATTTTTTGGCAAAAACATCGGATTACCTTCGTACTGGCAAGTTGCATGTGATTGAAGACATCTCATCGGGTGTGGAGAGCATCCCTTCTGCTTTCGTTGGACTCTTTAATGGAGATAACATTGGAAAGAAAATTATAAAATTAGCAGAAGAATGACCAAGGAATGAAGGAAGAATTAGAAAGAGAGGATAAAGTGTAACTCATGTCACCTCTACGAACGTAGTGTATGATGAACTTTATCTAAAGAATAAGATTGTTGTCAACCAAACTTGCTTTGATGTAGGATGGGGTGGTTGAAAACTTGAAAGTACAGAAATTCATTGAAAAGGCTTTGAAGTCATCTAGTTTTAACGTTTAATTAGTTTAGAAGTAAACACTGGACTTAACAAGAATAAAAATTGATCTATACTTTCAACCATCTTAATCGTAGACCTGAATTTTCATGTTATTGAAGGGAATGAAAATATAAACTCCCACGTCGCATTTGTTGTTGGAGTTATAAGTCGAGTAGAAAATCTATAGCTAAAGCTCCTAGAAAAATCTGCTGTAAACTAATTTAAAACAGATTATAATTCAAGTCAATATCAACTAACTGCAAGGTTGCTTCTATTTGATATAAAAATAATAAGTATTAAATAACGGTAACAATTAATGATATGGTAAGGCCTTCACAAGAGGAGACTTTCAAGTCAGCCAGGCAACACAAGTTTAACTTGTTGGACATGAGATATAAACGTAGAAGAATTAAATAGGTGATACAATACGATATTTGTTGACAATCAATATTTCATGTGTCGTCCCCCAACCCGTATAGTCCTCTTGGGCTATGCATGGACGAATCAGACAGGCCAAAGTCATCACGAAATTACATCTCATCTTTAGAGACCCAATTTAAATAAATTACTTATCTGATACTCTATCTTGTATTTTAGATTTATTCTTTATTTGGGTCTATTGAGTTTTTACTTATATAACTCTTTTCTATTGATTCTCAAACTTGTTTTTAATTATTTAGCTCTCACGGTAAAATAGGCCGAAAGCCCCTGAAGCACATAAGTCCTGTTTACTTTCCTTTGATTATTTCATGATTTTGTAAGAATTCTCGAAAATTAGAACTCTATCTCAACAGTCTGTTCTATCCCGAGCAAGCAATCATTTCAATAACTATTAGCAATTAATATCACACACTACCATACTGAAGAAATATTATATATAAGTCACAAGCATTAGTATATGTGATCTACAATCCATATAAGGTACATACCAAATTCCAAAGTATAGGCAAGTAACTATATATATATATATATATATAGCGTATCTTGTGAGATTTGATGAAATGAGTATTTATTATAAGATGTGAGAGGAGTAAATCTTGATCATTGAATCTTACATAAATAGTTAAGATTAAAACATAAATACATGTGACTTTTTTAAGTGGTTACATGACTTTTAAGTAACTTTTAATTTTGACTATTTATGTATGGTTATATAGTTAAAATTTACTCTTTTCACCCTCTCACAATATAAACTCTTCTCATTAGATATATATTATATATATTGTAAACATCCAATTTTGTCCGGAACATTACATTCTTTTTGTTAAAAAAAAAGAGAAAAGAAAAAAAAACAAGAAAATAGAAAAAAAAACAAAAAACAAAACAAAAAAAGAAAAAAAAAGAGAAAAAAAAACATAAAACTTTTTCTGCTTAGTTGTTTTTTTGCTTTTGGATGAAAGCTAATTTTCTTTCCCTTGGCTTATGTTTTTTTTTTCCTTTTCTTGACCATACATATTACACTCCCTTACACTGCATATGACAGCAAGCACACATAACACCATTGCAGAGGGAACAAAGCTTCTTTGCTCCCACTCTTTTTGGCATCATTACACAACTTTTGCTCTCTACTCACTTTCACCATTACACTCACGTTCCCCACCTGCACTGCTACACACACACACCCACGCACTTTCACGTACACTCTCACACACTCACTGCCCAACATAATAGAAAGAGAGAGAAAGAGAGGTAGAAATTAACTTAAACGGAAAAAAAAGGATAGGTAAAGGCATATAAAAGTAGGAAGGAGAGGTTTTTTTCGGATCAGGCTTTTTTGGCTAGTCTCTGGGGGTAGCTGAAAAAAAAATAAAAGGAGAGGAAGAGGCATTTGGAAGAGAGGATTTTGGTTTCCAAGTTTTCAATTGGTAACAGTCGCACAGAAGAGAACAGCCACAGGCCAAGAACTCCCATCATCACAGACACCCTCACTGGGACATAAGTCCATCGTCAACTCACAGAGCACCCAAATTTCACCACTTCAATCTTCATCACCTTCAACTCACTTTCCCCACCATAACAACCAAAACACTCACCATCCATGGCCACTGAGCCCACAACTTGACTCACCCTCACACCTCACCTTCACCACCTTCACCCTTCATCTTCACCACCACCACAAACCACCCATGCACCACCACGTCCAACCATCCAAACCGTGAGAACCACCGTAAACCCTCCAACCGTGACCACCTCCACCCTTCATCTTCACCACCATCAACCCATAACCACCATCATACAACTATCCATCACCCATCACCACCGTACACAACTATGACCACCTCCGTCCTTCATCTTCACCATTTGCACTCCCCCTCAACCACATCCTAACAGTCACCACAAACCACCCATGCACCACCACGTCTAACCACCATCACCCACATCACCTCCATCCCTACCGAACCAAACCGTAAACCACAGCCCCTCCATCCACCAAATACGACCCAACCAAATCATAACGCAGCCCCCTGAGATTCGTGTTGTTGTCCTCACCACTGCGTTCACCAAACGACCACTATAGCAGTGCCATACGAACCCGTGAAACAGCCGCTCCTCTGCTCACGCACCAGAAACAACAACACCGTCACGTAGCCCCTATCTCCATCCAGCAGTCGCGCCACCTTACTTTGCCCTAAATTCGTGAAACAGAGTAGCACTGTCTATTAGAATTTTTATTTGTGGACTAACATGAATCATTTTGTAATTTTATAAAACCTAGATTAATTTGATGTCAAAATTATTATAGCATTTTGTTTAGTCCAAATTGTGATCACTTTTGTTAATGGGCCTATTGTTGTTAAAGCACTACTCATATGTGAGTTTTGTTTTATGGATCCTATATATAGGCTTGTCATAGTGGGTAGGTTTAACCCATTTTAGTTTTTCTATATATACAGGGAGAGACTCTTATTCCTAGCCATTCTAGTGTGTACAGTTGTCCTATTGATATTGACGCATGAGCAACTATTGTGAAATAGGAAAAATATCTCTCCCTCATTGAGTTTTGTTTTTTCAGGGTTTCAACAATAACTTCTTCATCGACGCTTTTTCAAGGTAACCCTAAAACTTTTTATATGTATTGATATGTCATAAATATTAGGATTAATAAATTCGATAAATTTCTTTCAATTAGTATTAGAGCCAATGTTTTTAATTCTAATTGTGACTATTAATTTTTTATTTTACCTATAAAATATATGAGATTTAAAATTATAGAAATATGAAAAATTAAATCATGTGATTTTTTTAATTCAAAGTTTTATTTGAAAAATTGGATGATCACGTCTTTGTGCTGGAGCGGCATGCCTTTTGTTATTGTCATGTGATTTTCATTTCAAAGTGTTATTTGAAAAAATTGGATGATCATGTCCTTTGTGCTAGAGTGGCATGACACAGTCATTCAACCTTTTTTTTTGTTTTTGTTTTTTGTGAACGCTCCTCTTCCATCCTTATTGTTTATTCTGTGTAATGGAATCTTGTGTAAAGTAACAAATTTCAAAACTTGTTTATTTTGAAGTTGTGTTTAATACAAAATTTTAGTAAAATAATTTTTTTTATTATCTTGAAAAAAAAATTCATGCCTATTTATTATTTAATTCAAAATTTCTAGAGATTAAAATTATTAAAAATATATGGTACTCTTCTTTTTTGCTTCTGAAATTTTTTATGTATTATTGTGATGTGGTTGGGCATGATATATATTACACACTGTCAAAGTTGATGTTGTTTGGTCACAAAAATAATTTTGGTGTTATTTTGTACATAAATTGATATATAATGTTTTGAAAACTATTTGTTTTGTTGTTATTTATGTGGTTTGATTCTGAGAGTTGCTGTTTAAAGTATTGCAATACTATTTTGGGGACTTTTCATAATTGTGAGCTCGCCTTCACAGGATCAATTGTGATAAAGTGCTATTTTGTTGATAAAATATTATTATGTTCTGACTTTGAGGATTATATTAATAATGCGCTTACCTTATCATTTTGTCTTTACTAATGTGATTCTTGATGATTTGTTAAAGACATTAAAGTTCTGACCTTAGAATTCTTAGTATCCTTTCGGTACTAGCTTTAGGGACATGATGCTGATGGCTGTGAAAGTCTACTCATGTGTTACAATTCGAAGACCCATCGACGGGATTGCAATTGCATAAGAAAATTCTATTATGGTTATTTGCTCAAATATTATACAAGTTGATATGATTGACAAAATCTCCCTTTAATGTATCATTTTTTCAAGCTTTATCAATGCAAATGAGTGTTATAATGAAATTGAATGAGACTAATTATGAGGACTGGGTTGAATCAATGAGTTTATTTCTAGTCATCTCTGTTATTGATGTTGCTTTCGCTGTGGATGACCCTCAAAGCTCATAGATATGTTTTTCGCTATGATTAGGGTGAAATATGAAATGTGTGACCATTTAAATAAAGTTCGTCTCATGACAATAAAGTATAGCATGGACAAAGCCATTAAGGAGAGTTTTCATGAAGTGAATAATGCCAACCATTTTTTGTGAGGCTATTGACAGATCTAGAAGGGTATGTGACCTCTTTGTGTTGACCAAGACTAAGCATAATGGTGTGAATGGTGATTGTGAATAGGCCACCAAATTTGCAGATTGGCTCAAACGAGCTAATTGTATACAATTTAATAATTGGATTAAGGAGAAGGAAGTTGAACCCCTGGCTCTAATGTGTTATGAATCTAATCTTGTTAATATTTCTTCTAACACTAGTTGGTTAGATATTGGTGCAACTACTCACGTTACAAGCTCATTACTAGAGTTCAAAATAGGCGAAAGCCAAGTGAAGGAGAGTTGCTGATCACATGGGAAATAGAGTTAGTGTCAAAGTAGAGTATATAGGTATTATTTCCTTGAAGGTGTGTATTGGATATTCTTTAGGTTTAAAAGGCACCATCTATGTGTTCTCTATAAGAAGGAACTTGTTTCAGTTTTTGTTTTGGACGGTTGTGGCTACTCTTTCCATTTTAGTAATGCAAAAGTTTCTTTATATTATAATTCTGCTCGTGTGGGTTTTGGAGTCTTGTCTAATGGTTTATACATGTTGGATGTTAATTCTTTTTCTATTGATCAACGTGATTCAAATATCAATAATGTTGTTAGGAACAAGCGTAGTTGAGTTGCTGAAAACTCTTTTATGTTGTGGCACAAACGTTTAGGACACTTCTTTAGGGAGAGAATGGAGAGGTTGATCAAGGAGAATATTCTTCATGATCTAGACTTCTCTGATTTTGATACCTTTGTTAATTGTATAAGAGGGAAACTTACAGCTGAAGCCAAGAAGAGTGAGGTTGCCAAGAGTGAAGGAATACTACAGTTGATTCATATAGATATTTGTGAGTCCATTACTCCTATTGCTATGGGTGGTTTTAGTTACTTTATCACCTTGATTGATGACTTCTCTAGATACGGGTGGATTGATTTGCTGCGTGAGAAATCTGTTTCTTTAGATGCCTTTAAAGTATTCAAAGCCTCTGTTGAATTGAAATTTAGTAAGCAGATCAAATGTGTAAGGTCTGATAGAGGTGGTGAATACTATGATAGATATGATGAAACTGGTAGAAATCCTAGATCTTTTGTTAGGTTCTTACAAGACTGTAGTATTAAGGCACAGTACACCATGTCTGACACTCCACAACAAAATAGAGTTGTAGAGAGACGACATTGTACTCTTATGGATATGGTGAGATGTATGTTTAGTCATTCTACTCTTCCAAAATTCTTGTGGGGAGATGCCTTGAAGACTGTTACTTATAAATTGAATCATGTGTCAAGTAAATCTGTGCTGAAGACAATAGCTTCATCCATGTCCAAAATATTGAGAATCTACTCACCTCAAACAAAAACACCATTGACATTCCAAACAACCGAAAATGTTTCTTAACAATTTGTGGAAAAAGTTCTTGATATTACAAATATTTTTACCTATTTTATAAATCCATTATCCAAATCTTCAATATCAATGGCAGTTTGATCTTATTTGTTCATGGTCATTGTCGTCTCTACGATGAGATATAAATATCAGAATTTCATATCCCTTACGGGTGGTGTATAAAGTGCAGTATACACTTAATGAAATTACCTATATGAGTGTGGAGTGGGGCCACTCCTATTAGATGATGGCATAGTCTTTAGAGCACTCATGAACTACCAGGCACACACATAGCCTATTAGTGCAAAATTGCATTGAACAACTTTGGATGAGAAGTTAGTGTGAGTGATATGATCACTGATTCACAAGTAGAATAAGGTTTATAGAAGTACTAATCTCACCAGCATTCCTGGAAATCATATCTTATTTATTCTACGTGCTAGTTCATAGTCTAAAAGGACACAAGTGTTTATGCATTAAATTCTTAAGCTTACGGAAACTTTTTTTTTGACTTTGAAATATGTGAAGGATTGTTGTATTTTATTATTAGTTTTATTATTTTATAATTTTATTTCAAAGTTAAAGTTAATTTTTTGAACTTATCTCCTTAACAACTTTTGCTGCACGTTGGAGTTTGGTGATTTTTTTCCTTCTTTTATGGATGTAAGTTGCAGAACGTTGCAACATTTTCTCATTCTGTTTTACTGGTTAGTGACTTTTCCAATGGTCATAATTATATCTTAGATATAGTTATGAATATAAAAAATGATCTAAAAAGCGGGTGTAACAAAAAACAGTTTTGGCCAAAGGTGATTCTATTTTCGTAGAGTTTGTCCTTCCTCGGTGTACGCTGACGGACCATCTCAAGCTTTTGTCTTGGATTTTCCTTTGTCGTCAGTTCCTTTGTATTTTCTTTGCCTACTTTTTATTTATCAAACCACACACTTAGCAATGAATTAACTTCACTTATCCAAGTTTAGTTGGAGGGGCAAGAAAGAAAAAGTCTAACATCTATGAGTAAACGAATCCCGTTTGCCAAATATTTCATGTTTATTTATGATTCCATTTTTGTCAATTAGTGCTTTCCCCTGTGTCTTTGAAATGTCGTTTCTTGCAGGCCAGGGCGGCACATGGTTCGGCATTCATTTGTTTGTACAGCAATTCTTATCTAAATGTAGACCATTCAGTTAGATGTATCAAATTAATTAGGATTTAGTATTTACATAAATTTTTATGTGAATTTCTCTATTTGTATTTCATATTTAGATGATTTCCGGTTAATTTTGTGGAGGCTACTTTAGTTAGAGGATCAAGTTGCAGAAAAGGCAAAATTAAATGAAGCTCCTTTGGGCTCACCAACTAGTGGTCTCTCTTTTCCGAAGAAAATATATATACACGCACATAAGATGACGATTCCTCTATTTTATATATAAGACTTGTAAGTTTAAATTATTGGATGACATTTTTGAAAATACGAGTTTTAATGTTTTAAGTGTTAAATTATGTGATATTATTTCGATGATAATGTATAATAAATTTAAAAAAATAAATGTTTTTATAAGTACATAATTAATAAATAAATAGTAGTTGATTTTATATATGTCAAAAGCTTTGTACTTGTTTCTGCATTCAGTTTCTTCTCTCTACATATAATATATATAAATCCGAGTCACCAGCCTCAGCTCATAGAGGTACAGCAACAGCAGAACAACTAGGCAAGGTGAGAAATGGAAGTAACCAACAAATACGTAGTGATAAAGCATCACATTCAAGATGCACCCAAAGAATTCCATTTTGAGCTCAAAACTGGGGCTTTTACTCTATCAGTTGAGCCAGGATCTGATGATATCATCGTGAAGAATCTCTATATCTCTATTGACCCATACCAGATAAACCGCATGAAAAGCCACAGCCCTTCGCAAAGTGCTATAAGCTTTGCAGCGCCCATAACTCCAGGCGAGGTAGTCATTACTTTCGTACTGAATACTGATATAGAAGTAGAAGTTGATTTAATCATTATTTAAGAATGAGTTTATATAGAAGAATGAATGCTATAGGTCATGTGTAGAAGAGTTGTTTAATCATTAATGATGAGTCTGTTTTAAGTTTGTATTGTTCTGCGTTGGGAATTTCCAGGCTATTGATGCTCCTGTTATTGGAAAAGTTGTGGCTTCTGGGAATGCGAAGTTTGAGAAAGATGATTTACTTGTGGGAGTATTCACTTGGGCAGAATACAGTTTGGTCAAAGAAGCAAGCATAATAAAGAAATTAGAGCCATCTGATGAATTTTCACTCACTTATCATCTTGGAGTTCTGGGTAATTACGTATTATAGTTTCGTTTTCATTTTTCTTTCTACCTTCTTATTCTTCTGTTTTATGTGAAGTGACTATGGGTTGGAAAGTGATGAGGCGTGTCACATATCCATTTTGATGCAAAGAGTGATTTGATAAAATTAAAAAAATGTTTCATTAAAAATTTAATAAAGAACATTTTAATGATAAAAAGCTTGGATATTAAATTTATAACTTTTTTTTTGTCTTAAGTGCTGCATGTGCATTGAAAAAAATTATTATTATTTAACAAAAAAATGAAACTAAAGAAAAAGGCTTGTAGTAAATGCATCTCATATGTAAAAAATAAATAAATAAATAAAAAGAAACATATAACTTAAATATAACTCAGGTGATAAGATAAGAGTATAATTGAAAGGTGCTAACAAAATCAATTAGTAGAGTTTTTTCCAAGTAAATATAAGTACCTGACATCAAATCACGTCTTCTTCTTCCTTTGCTATGATTCAAATTGGATTTTTACGGATCTATCTCTCAAAAAATATAAAAAAGAGAAAAGATAAGAGTGACATTGAAGCCCTTGTATCAAGTATTATCAACGACCCTGTTATTCCATTTACTTTTTCTCAAGGCAACTTATAGTGAAGGAGCATGTTGACAACTGATAATAACTAGATTAGTTATTTACTTCAAAATAAATAATCAAAATAAACTAAATAACCTATCTACAACGAATAATGCTCGGTGCACAACACTTTGATACATATATCATTTCACACTGGAGTGAGGTAATAGAATTAGAGTGTAAGTATATAAAAAACAAAGTAGAACTAACTGTAATCAGATAGTGCTAGTATTATACTGAGCAAATGTGAAGTGATGTGTGTAAGTGACGTGTTATGACATTATTCATCTGCAACTATGTCACCAAACTACTCTTTAACATTTAGTCTCCTGGTCTGTTCTACATCAGTACTGCTTATGTTTGCAGAGCTCATATTCCTTTTTGTCCGTTCTTTATTGTAGGATTTAATGGACTATCAGCCTATGCGGGATTTTTTGAAGTGTGCAGACCCAAAAAGGGTGAAAAGGTATTTGTTTCAGCAGCCTCTGGAGGAGTTGGAAATTTGGTCGGGCAATATGCAAAACTTTTGGGCTGCTATGTTGTTGGGTGTGGTGGGAACCAAAAAAAGGTTAGCTTTAGGATTATCCTTTCGAACCTAACTTGGATTTTCACTTGAAAAGCCTTATCCATGAGTAACTTGTTATAGGTGGCATTGCTCAAGGACAAGCTAGGATTTGATGAGGCATTCAACTACAAGGAAGAAACAGATCTAAACTCCACTCTTAGAAGGTTTGTTAGTGCTGCTGGCAGATAAAATCATAAACCCATTTATGAGAAAAGTTCAAAACTAGTTCTTTAAATTGCTTGTTTGTGATGTAGTTTATTTTATTTTCCAGGTACTTTCCTGATGGAATTGACATATACTTCGACAATGTTGGGGGTGAGATGCTAGAGGCAGCAGTTGCTAATATGAATGCATTTGGTAGAGTGGCTGTTTGTGGGGTAATCTCTGAGTATACTGATGCTGGAAACAGGGCTGCACCAAACATGCTGGATGTTGTGTACAGGAGAATCACCATCAGAGGATTTTTAGCTGCTGATTTTATGAATGTTTTTGCAGATTTTTTGGCAAAAACATCGGATTACCTTCGTACTGGCAAGTTGCATGTGATTGAAGACATCTCATCGGGTGTGGAGAGCATCCCTTCTGCTTTTGTTGGACTCTTTAATGGAAATAACATTGGAAAGAAAATTATAAAATTAGCAGAAGAATGACCAAGGAATGAACGAAGAATTAGAAAGAGAGGATAAAGTGTAACTCATGTCACCTCTACGAACGTAGTGTATGATGAACTTTATCTTAAGAATAAGATTGCTGTTAACCAAACTCGCTTTAATGTAGGAATGGGGTGGTTGAAAACTTGAAAGTACAGAAATTCATTGAAAAGGCTTTGAAGTCATCTAGTTTTAACGTTTGATTAGTTTAGAAGTAACACTGGACTTAACAAGAATAAAAATTGATCTATACTTTCAACCATCTTAATCGTAGACCTGAATTTTCATGTTATTGAAGGGAATGAAAATATAAATTCCCTCGTCGCATTTGTTGTTGGAGTTATAAGTCGGGTAGAAAATCTATAGCTAAAGCTCCTAGAAAAATCTACTGTAAACTAATTTAAAACAGATTATAATTCAAGTCAATATCAACTAACTGCAAGGTTGCTTCTATTTGGTATAAAAATAATAAATATTAAATAACGTTAACAATTAATGATATGGTAAAGCCTTCACAAGAGGAGACTTTCAAGTCAGCCGGGCAACACAAGTTTAACTTGTTGGACATGAGATATAAACGTAGAAGAATTAAAAGATGGTTGACAATCAAGATTTCATGTGTCGTCCCCCAACCCGATGGCTATTATGCCACGAAAATGTAGAGACCATTGGATGGCACACAAAATGTGTGACCATTGGTGGCTTTTTTTTTTTTTTTACTTGTTTAAGCTATTTATTAGTTCCTCCAATTTTGCTCTAGTTTGTTTTTCTTTTTGGAGTAGATCATCTATTCGTATAAGATGTTTACTTAACCTTTTAATTTCGCTCTCTCTTTGTTCTTCAGTTATTCTTTTTTATAAAATATTCTAATCTTTCACTTAATTCTTGTAATATACTAATTGTATGTGCTGTATTTGCTTTTCTTTTTTATTTTTATCTATATTATTTTTCTTTATTCAACTCGATTCATATTCTTTGTTTTAAATAATTTGAGTTAAATCATTTACTTGATTTTGCTAATTTATTAACTTCATTTTCTTCATTAATTTTTTCCAGATCATTGAATGTAATTGGTTTTGGAATCTATTTTTCCTTAATTTCTAATAATTTTGGTTTATATATTCTCAATTCTGTTATTTCATTTTTCTTAGGATAATAAATTTTTCCTATATCTGTAAATAAATGTGGAATATTTATTTTATCATTTTCTTTGAATGTAATACTATCGTGTGAATTTGTTAGTACATAACTTACACAGTAGGCTACTGAAAAAAATTTATCTCCTGGTTTCATTAGATTCTTTCTTAGAAATTTATGTTTTACGGTTAGTGTTTGTTCTAATCTTTGTGTATTTAGTGGTATTCTGATATTTGGACGTACTTCGAATTTTAATTTTTTATAGGCTAAATTTCCTTCTATTTTTTCTAATATTTTATCTTTTGAATCATTAATTCTGTCATCTTTTAAAATTAACTCTATTGGTGAGTTAATTTCTTCCTGAAATGTAGATTTAATTAGTACTTGTACAGCTCCTATATGTATATATCTAATTTTTCTTCTATCTTCATCATTTTTTATCTTTCCTCTTAATTCCTATAAGTTTTTTCTTATTTAATTATTGTAAACACATATTTCCTTGTGTATCAACTATATCCATTGGAGTTTTAGTTTTCCATAATAAATAATATTTTTTCTTTGATTAAATCTTTTTAGTATTCCGCCAAGTCCTTCTTTTCCTTGCATGTTTGCATTCTTTGCTAAATTTAATTCCTCTTTTTGTATTTTCTTAAATAAAGATTTATTTATCAAAATACTTCCTTCGTAATTGCCTTCTTCTTCAAAGTAGTTATTAAGTGTTCTATATCATCTATTTTCTCTATTTCCATTATATTAATTTATTTAAATATTCTTTTATTGCATAATATTTAAATTAATCCTTGGAATTCTTATTTTTTCTTTTATAAAAATAACTAATTCTTCAGATCTTAGTTCATATGGTTTTACTACTTCAATAAAATCTATTCCTAATAGTAGATTAGTATGTTCTTGATGTCAAACATATAATTCGGTTTGAATCTTTATATCTGAATTAAAATAAATTTCTATAGTTGTTTTTTCTTTAAATATGTCCTTTTCTTGGTTAAAATTTACTATCGTTCTAGGTTTGGCTTCTTCTAGTTTACATGTTAAGTCTTTACTTACATAACTAATACATGATTCAATATCAATAAGTATAGGCATAATGATTCCATTTACTCTTCCTAGTATATGATATTAAGAATAATTATTTGGAATGAGTGTGATATACATACCTGATTTCTAATAATAAATTTCTACTATTCTCCTTCTTTCTTCTATTTTTCTAGAATTTCTATTGGCCCACTGTTGCTTCCGTGGTCGCTGCTTTGATGATTGAGTTTGATAATTTTGTAAAGTATAAAGTGGCTGAGTAGGTTTGAGTAAAAGAATTGAATAATCTGAATATAAGGAGACTTTATTGATGAGTGAGTATAAGTACAAAGGGGTTTAGACATACTCTCAAATGTCTGACTAGCTCTCATGGGAGACTAGCACAAAGTTTTCCTACTGGAAAACGCTCTCAAAGTTTGAGAATTTTTGAAAATGAAAAACTCTGTCTTGCCTCAACATAAGAGGACTTATTTATAGGCAAGAATACCTAATACTAATTTACATGAGTATCCTTTCAGACATAAGTGCTTACATCATAAACTTAATAATTTACATGGTGATGTAAGAGCTTACATCACTCGTCTATGATTGCTTTGTCGGATGAGCCATCTTCTTTAATTGTGTAGGCCATTTTGTCTGCCACTTCCTTTTCCTTTACACAACATTCACATGCATGGTTTCCACTTGTCCTTATCATAGCACATAAGTCTCTGAGGACGGCTTGTCTGTATTCCATTAATGGGACTTGAAATGCATAAAAAGGAAATTCAAAGCTTGTCAAGAGATTCATATCCTTTTCCTTTATTGCTTTACCACTCGTTTTACTAAGCAATAAAGTTGTCGGTGCTTTGTATAGTGTCTTGATGAATGATTCCTTTCCGATGCTTTGGCATTGTGAGTAAATGCTTGCAAGCTGGTTTGCTAGTATATGAGTGATTTGGTCTTCTTCATAAACGAACCCATGTGGTTCGTCTTTGAGTGGAAAATTATTGTTGCTAATTCCCACATAGACTAGGTGCTTGGCTTGTTGCTTGGTTGTGAAGTCTGGATAAGTTGAGTAGAACTTTAAAAAGATACTTCGTTCTTTGGCTATATTTTTCTTGAACATTTGTACTGCATCTTTAAAATTGTGAGGTAATAGATTAATCTCTTCTAAGTTTAAACTTAAATAAAGACAATCAATAAATCCAAATTGAAACATATTGAAAGCCAGTAATGGTGGTGCTCCTGGAAGGATGATTACTTTGATTTCGAAAAGCTTTCGGTCAACCATGTAAAAACAGTTAACCTTTTCTTTATCATTCCAGTTGACTAGTCTTTTAAAGTTTTCCCAAAACTTTTCTTCTGAGAATTGGACTTGTAATTCATGTTCTTTTCTGGAAATAATTTGGAAATTATCTAGAGAAGAAGGAATTTTCCCTAGAATCTTGAATGAAGATTGTTTTACTGGTGAAGTCTTTGTTGCTTCTGAGAAAGTTCTTGGTCCAAGATAAACTTTTTTCTCTTTTCTTTTCTTGGTATATTCTTTTAATGCTGTTTCTGCTTCTTCTTTAGTCAAGTTTGATTTATGTAGAACCCCTAAAATCTTTTGGTAGTGCGAAGCTACTTTGAACCAGTCGTCATAAATTCCTGGAAATGGTCCATTGAACACAACGTACCATTTATCTACCTTTTTCTCTTCTTGTCGGAATGCTTCTGCAAGAAATCCTTCTGCTTTTAGTTGCAAATTAAGAACCTTGATATCTGCTTCAATAAGTTCTAATTCTTTCAGCTTCTGAGTTTTTAAGGCTTCTTTGAGTTCCAATTGTTGCTTGATCATTGCTAGTGTACTTTGCTCCATTCTCTGGATAATATATCAGCTAGAACGTTCTTTTCGCCTTTAATATGTGAGATTGAGTAATTGTATTCAGCAAGCTTCAATTGCCATCTGATCAGTCTACCTTGCTTGTATGTTCCTTTGTGATTGATATTTTTAAAACCTGATACATAAGTGGAGTCCATTCGGACAATAAATTCTTTATCAAGCACATAAATCTGATGTTTTTCCAACATACGAATTAGTGCCAAAGTTTCTTTTTCATGAGTTGGATAATTAATTTCACTGTCTAAAAATATTCCAGACATGTATCGACATAATAATTCTTTCTTTTGTCTGGGCAGTTTTGCTTTCATAACACCACCCCAATGTTCATTAGATGCATCAGTCTCGAAAATAATTAAGTCATCATCCGATGGACAATATAATTCAGAAAGATCCTGACATAAGTACTTTAAGTTATTAATAATTACTTCATCTTCCTCTGTTCAAGACCAGAGGGCATCCTTTTTTAATTTTTGTTGAAGTACTTTTCTTTCTGCAGCCAGATTCTTTATAAAACCTTCATTGGAAATGTATGTTAGTAATCCAAGAAATCGCTGTAAATCTTTTTTATCTTTTAACTTAGATGAAAAATTTTACAATTTTTCTAATACATGTTTCTGCATTATTATTTTTACTTTTTCAATTTCTAGTCCTAGATAATTAATTCTATTTTCAGCTAGAACTACTTTTCTCTTACTTAATATTACTCCATATTCGAGGCATTTATTAAGTATTAATTCTATCTTTTTAAAATGATCATTTAAATCTTGGTTAGTAAAAACTAATATATCATCAATATAAATAAGACAAAAATCTTTAAATTCTTTAAGTATTGAGTCCATTCTACATTGAAAAATACTTGGAGATTGTTTCATTCCCATTGGAAGTACGTTCCATTCATATTATCCTTGGGGACAACTAAATGTTGTTAGAGCTTTAGATTCTTCTGTAAGCCTTATTTGGTAGAATCCTGACTTACAATCAAAAGTACTGAACCAATTCATATTTCTTATTTGTTCAATAATTAAATCTTTTCTTGGCAAGTAATATGCATCACCTTCCATAGCATCATTCATTTGCTTATAATTAATTACCATTCGTCTTTTTCCTCTTTTGATTTCATTATGATTCTCAACATAGAATGCAGGTAAAGAATGTTTACTTTTTGATGGTCTTACTAGTTTTTTATCTTCCATTTCTTTAATATCCTTGGAAAATTCATCTCTATCTTGTTTTGTATAAATCACCGGTTTACATTTTATTTCTTTGGTTGAGTCTTTTAGTTTTAACTCAATTAGTTCCATATTTTTATTATTAATTTTTGGATTTAATGGATTTTCACTACATATTTTATCTAAAAGTTCTTCAAGATGAGCTGGGATTTTTTGTCCTGGTTCTAAATTAATTATTAAATGGTGAATTTTTTGACATACAACTTCAACAATCTCACCACGTTTCAGTTTGCTAAACTCTTAGTGCTTGTTAGAGTATATGCATTCAGAAAAATGTATAATTGGGATTTCAATAAGGGTACGTAATTGTTTATGCCGTATGTATAGTGTTTTAATTGAGATATGTTCTACATGTTGACAAAATGGTGAATATAATCGTAAGAAGTTATTTCCTAGAATCATATCTAGACCGGTTTCTTGTTGGTATATGGTTGGGACAATAAATAATTGTTGTTGAATTATCAAAGTAATTCTTTTGGTTACAAAGTATAGAGGATGTATTGAGCCATCTGCAATTTGAATTTTTAAAGGCTTTTCTAATTTTTCCCATTTTTCAAATAACATCTTTGTTGCTAAACAAATACTTGCTCCCGTATCTATGTAAGCTTCTGTTTCTTTATTACTTTTTTTGAATCTTAATGTTGATATAAGTACTATTCGGATTCTGTTTCTTCTGCAGATAATTCATTTTCTGAACATTCATAGATACTATCTTTGGTATTACTTAGTTCTTCTTCTAATGGTTCTAGGTTATATATTTTATATATCTTCTTTATTAGCTTCATTTTTTCTTTGAATTCTGTTTCTTTTTGTTGAGGACATTCATTTGCATAGTGTCCTTCTACATTACATATCCAACACACGCATTTCGTTTTCCTTTCGGACAATATTTTCTTGGTATTTGTCTTCTTTTTCTAAAATATTTTCTTTTAGTATTTTTGTAAGCTCTTTTTCTTGGGTAGCTTTTTCATAATTTTGGTTTTCCTTTATAGTATCTTCTTCTTTTTGTGAACTGATTATATCCATAATTTCCTAAATTTTCTATTTCTGGTATATCACAGCAGATTGAATTGCATCCTTTATTTAATTGTCGAATTGTTTCTCTTTGTATACATTATTCTCTTAAAGTATGATAACGTACTTGTATTATTCCTCGTGTTTGGGCTGTTTCCATTGGTTGAGTTTGCCAAATAGTTCTTATTTTTGTGTTAAGTGGATATGGTAATTTATCTATAAAGATGTCTATATATATTGGTTTGGTATCATTGTTTAATTGATAATAGTATTTTTGATATTCACATATAAAGCTATCAATATCACACATATTGCATATTTGTATTTTATTTAGATGTGCTTTAGCCTTTTCGTGTAGAAATCTATTTACTTCGTTACTATGTTCTATAGTATTATATCCTATAAATTCTTGATATATTAAATGCATTATAAGTCTAGCAAATTCTTGATTATTTTCAATATTTCTTGCATATTGATACCAGGTTTCATCATTAATACTTATAAGAAATCTCTGTACATTTCCTTCTGTTTTATATACTAGGAGATTCTTAACATCTAATAGATTTAATCCACTAAATCTTTCATCCGTTGAAATTAATAGTGTCATTTCATTAATCCATTGGAATATTACTTCTTCTTTATTTCGTACACAATCAATATTTAATTTGGTTTCAATTCTAAAATTCTCATATCTAGGTTTAAATTCTTCTTGAATTTTAGTCCATCTTCCATCTTTTCTAGCATATCCTTGTTTATACATAGTTTCTTTTTCATTCCAATATTCTTCTGGTTTTCCCCAATAATCATCCCATTTTCATTTAGTTTTTGTTCCGCTTGATTCTCCTTTTTTCATGAATATTTCATCAAAATCTGATTCAAAGTCTATTGTACTGTAATTTAATATTACTTCTTCATTTTCTTTTTTCATTTCTGTTTGTTTTACTTCTTGAGTTTGTTTACTTTCTTCTTCAATTATTTTTAGTTGTTCTAATAGTTGTTGAATTTCTTCAATATCATTGGATTTCTTTAATAAATCTTTGTATTCATCTTTTATCCTCTCCATGAAGTCATGGGTTTTAGAAATTTTGAAGGTTTGTATTCAATTTTTTCTACTGGCTTTAATTCCCTTGGTTTGATTTTTAACATTTCTTCTAAATCTTTCTTTGTTATGTATTTATTATTTTGTTCATCTTCTAAAAGATTTTCTAGTTGTAAAAGAATTTCTTCAAATTATTCAATATTTTTATTTTTATTTGTTTCTTTTTTCTTATTTATATTAGTAAGCGTTTCTTTAATATTATTTATTTCATTAATTCCATTTTGTATTCGGTCACATGTATAATTTACAATTCTATTAGTATTTTGTATTAATATAATTATATTTTTATTTATTTCTTCCATCATTTTAATTAATTTTTTATTCATTATTTCAATTTCTTCTAAAATTCCCATTTGAATATACTATTTATCTTTTGTCTTTATGCTTATTTTGTTTTGTTAGTTGCACGGTGCCCATGGGCACCAGAGAATTCCCCAAAATGGAATCATAAATAAACATGAAATATTTGGCGAACGGGATTCGTTTATTCATACATGTTTGACTTTTTCTTTCTTGCCCCTCCAACTAAACTTGGATAAGTGAAGTTAATTGATTGTTAAGTGTGTGGTTTGATAAATAAAAAGTAAAAGAAAATACAAAGGAACTGACGACAAAGGAAAATCCAAGACAAAAGCTTGAGATGGTCCGTGAGCGTACACCGAGGAAGGACAAACTCTACGAAAGTCGAATCACCTTTGGCCAAAACTGTTTTTTAACACCCGCTTTTTAGATCGTTTTTTATATTCATAATTATATCTAAGATAAATAATAATTTTTATATTAAATATAATAAATTTTAATTAAGTAAAGTGATGGAGAATATTTAAGATTACTGTATAAGTAATAAAATTATTATTTATAATATAATCACTACATATCTTTAATTTGTGTTAAAAAATATGTCATGTCAATAAGTAATAAACATTTTAAAGATAAATATTGATCTTTACGTAAAATATGATAAATTCTAATTTTAAATCAGCCAATGGGCGTAATAAAAAAAGTTACTACATAAATTTAAATTATCATTTATTTAACGTTGATTACTAATTTTATAGTATATAAATCAAATTTCTTAAAAGTGAGATGTGAAATTGGAGATATAAAATTGATAATATTATTAGTTAAAAAATATTTTTTAAAAAGTCTTTTCACATTAAAGATCAAAGAAAAATGTAAAGGAATTTATAAAATATTATGAGTGTATAGATATTCATTACTTTTTTATTCTAATCTTTGGTCTATGTGGGACTTAGAGATATATTTAGTTAAAAATTTTCTTACGAGATAGTCTTTCAAATCCCACATCGATCAAATATTGTTTAAAGAACATCCATAATTTAAAGAGTAAATGTTAACTTATTATTTTCGATTTTAATAAATATATTACGTTAAATAATTAATAAATATGATTATTTCTATTATAACTTACTAACTTAAATTTTAATTATTAAATTTTATTAAAATTTAATTAAAAATATATTAATATATTATAATAAATTAATAATTATAATTAATAATTATTATAATAATATATATTATATTATATATAATTAAAAAGGAAAATTACAGTAACTAGGCTTAAAAAATATATTAGATGGTATAGGCCTAATCTTTTTAAAGAGCGTTTTTAAAAACCTAACAAATTTAGTAAAAGGTTGCCATAAGTCCATAACTGTTGAAGTGAAACCCAGCCTTCGTGATCAATTGTGGACAAAGCCCTATTTTCATTTAAGAAGAATACCAAGGAAGGACAAAACAAAAAATTGAATCATTTAAGAAACAAAGACTTCGTATTTTTTACACAAGTATTTTAGAAATTTTTATATTCATAATTATATCTAAGATAAATAATTTTTTTATATTAAATATAGTAAATATTTAATTAAGTAAATTTATGGAGAATATTTAAGATTATCTATAAGTAATAAGGATTATTATTTATAATATAATCACTACATATCTTTAATTTGTGTTAAAAAATATGTCATGTCAATAAGTAATAAACATTTTAAAGATAAATATTGATTTTTAATTTTGTGTAAGATATGATAAATTTAATTTTAACTCATTATGAGTTAATAGAAAAAAGTTTACATAGGTAATTTAAATTATCACTTATTGTCTTTGATTTATATTTTTTAGTATATAAATTAAATTTCAAAAGTGAATGTTGAAATACCGCTTAAAATTTGATAATAATTTTTTTACCGGTTAAAAGTTTCGATAATATTATAAGTTAATTTTTTTTTAAAAACCCTTTTCACAATCATTCAAAGAAAGTTGTGAAAGGGATTTTTAAAATATTATTGTGTTTAAATATTATTAGTTAAAATCTGTTAAATTTTCAATATGTACAATTATTTATGAAAAATTTAAGGACCGATATAGTTTTGTCAGTGTGAGTCTGTAAGAGATTTTGTTTAAAGAACTCTATAGATTTCAATTGGGTATTAGTTTTTACAAATATTGTGAAACAACTTTAAAAAATAATAGTACAACTTGAAAAATATCTTGGTGGATGGGTCATGAAGGTGACCGGTGGTAGCGCTTTTTAAACGACAATGGTCAAAGGTTGGCTTTGATTAAGAAGATGGCCTGATTATCGAAGGTTGGCTGGCGGTGGTACACTTATGTAAAAAAAATATAAAACCAAAAAAAGAACTTAAAAAAATTACAATAACAGGTAAAAAAATATATGGTATATCCTAATTTAACAAAGTGCACCATAACAACCATCCTTTTGACAAATTTGAAAGGTTGCCATAAGTCCATAACTGTTGAAGTGAAACCCACCCTTTGTGATCAATTGTGGACAAATTAAAATCTATTTAAGAAGAATACCAATAAAACAAAACAAAATAAAAACTATTTAAGAAACAAATACTTCGTATTTTCATACACAAGTATATCAAAATTTGAAATGTTCTAATTATTTATAAAAGATTTTTGTATTAAATTAAAGTGAAAAAATATGAATATCATTTAGACTTAAATTTATATATTCTAAGAATATCTTATGCTTGTTCTTCTTATTAACAACAATAAACAAATGCCTATTTAATGTATTGTCTTTGCTTTGATTTCTTATTTTTCTTAATATAAATAAGTTTTAAAAATTTGTGAATTTTTAATTATTTTAATTATTTTAATATTATTTTGAGTGGCGAGGTATGTCTGAATTTCATTTTTTCTGAATATATATGAGTTTTATAATTTTTTTTGTGAATTTTTGTAGATTTTTCTAAATTTATGATTATTTTAATATTATTTTGAGCTATTTTGTGGGCTTGAGGAGGAAAGAAAAAATAAAAAATTTCAGGGGTAGAAAAGTTTGTGGATAAATGATAGTGTGTTTTGAGGAACTTACTAAACTAAACATGATTATTGTTTGATAAAAATTTGCCAAGTATCTAAATTTTTTATATATTTTATTATCCACTAGATAATGTTATTATCATGGTAGTACTTTTAAAGCATTGTGTAATGTTATTATCATTGGACAATAACTTGAAGAATAGCATATTATCCATCAAGGATAATAGTTTTTGAAAATATCTTAGAAAATATTTTTAGAAAATATCTTTAAAAAATATCTTGGTTGGTCAAAATTGGCTATGACACTTTATAAACAACCAATAAAAGGTTAATTAAAAGTTTGTACATCTTGCATATCAACCTTTGATCTAATCAATGACTTTTAATGAAAGCTTAATGTTGAAGTCTGGATGTCTACATGATTAATCAATGGTTATGTATACATCGATTAGTAAAATTAAAATATCTCTTTCTCTCTCTATATAATCTCACGGCCAAAGGGACTTGGGAGACATAATATCATATTTCAAAAAGGTATCATCTTTTTTCTCCAAACTTAACACTTTTTCTCTCATTTTCTCTTCCATACCTCACGGCCTTCACACCCAAATACACTATCCAATCACTTTTAATTCAAACAAATCATACCACATAGTTCTAAACATCCTTCCAAACAACTTTCAAGTTGTGATCAAGACCTAATTCCTTCATCTTCAAGCTTGATTTCTTGATTCAGTTTCTAGGGTTTCAAGGTAGAAGTCTTGAAACTTGAGTTCTTATTTGATTTTTGAAAATCCTAAGACCATGTTTGATCCATGGTTGTTTATTTTAAATTTTGAATGTTAATGTATTGTCTTTGCTTTGATTTCTAAGAGCTTTTAGTGGAGGAAGTTGAAGCAAAAGATCAAATAAAGAGACGTGGGAGCTACATACAAAGTAAGAAGGAGATTAACCTCATCAACCATTTGTGGTGGCGAGGGACACGAAATTTGATGTGTTATGTGATCATAATTATTTATTCTATGTGATTTATTGCTTTGATATTATGCACGAACTTGTTAAAGTAGGAATTTTGATGTTTAAACATGTTGTATGCTATGATTTAAGCTTGAAAGGAAAGAAATTTTGGCTCTAATGGCCAAGTGAGGCACACGGCCTCTATGTGGATAAATGACCCTAGTGTGTTTTGATTAATGACTAAACTAAACATGATTATTGTTTCTTTAATTCACTAACTACTTGCCAAGCTTGATTTTTTCAATGAGATTTATTGGAGCAAGAAAAGTGGATGCAAATAATCATGGTGCAAAGCATTTCAATGCAAGGATCATGGAGGAAAACTTGAAGAATGAGCATCATGAAAAAGGAATTCAAGGACGATCATCAGAAACTTTTTGTAAAGAAAAGACTTAGTATAATTCTTTGATTAAGCTCTCTAAAATAAGTAAAAATGGTTTTCAAAATTAAAAATGGACTAAGAATGAAAAAGGTTAATTAATAAGTTTGTACGTCTATGTGTACATCTATGTACTTTCAGTTAATTAACTAACTTTTAACGAAAAATATGTGTACATCTATGTATACATATTATACATTTATTTATACATCGATTGATTCTGGACTTACTTGATCAATATGCATGTTTGCATATATACATCAATTGATACATCGATGTATAAATCAAAACAGAAGTAAAAATGCATTTTTGACATATATACATCGATTAGTACATCTATGTATAAGTCAAGACAAAAGTTTTTGACATATATACATCGAGTTAGTACATCTATGTATAAGTCAACACTGAATATTTTATATATATATATATATATATTATATATATATATATATATATATATATATATATATATATATATATATATATATATATCTATTGATACATCGATGTAAAAGTCAAACAAAGCAAGAACGATTTTAAAATAACTATACAATTGATTAGTTAATCGATGTATAATCTTCTAGACTAAAAATATAAGTGTTTTTCAAGAACAACATCGATGTATTCATATGTGTATCATTCAAGATCAAGAACATCCAAGAAAACAATCAATTAGGCAATCGATGTACACATGTTATAAAAGTGAAATCTTGTTTAATACATCTGTGTACACATCGATTGACTAATAACATAATTTTTTTGATAAGTCTATTATGATCTCAACTGACTTGTAAAGTGTATCTAACGAATCTATTTTGAGTTAAACCTATATAAGGACATTGGAAACACCTTTTACAAGTGAATTCATTCAAAATTTGAGAATACACACACAAATATTGAGAGAGCTTTTCATTAAAGAAAAACTGAGTATTTTTCTCTAGAGCTTCAATTTGTAATTTTTGATTTCTTGGAATCTAATTCAATCTCTGTTACCAAGTGGCTTCCAGTACTCAAGAAGGGGGTGAATTGAGTATAAAACTTTTCGCAAAATCTCTTTTAATTGAAACACAAATATTGAAACATATTAAATAAATGCACAGAAGGAATGAGATGAAGAAAAGAAACTTTAAGAACAGCAAAAAATAAATGTGTAATAAAATAAAATTGCATAAAATAAAGAGATTAAGAAGAGAGAAGTAGGCATAGTATTTATCCTGGTTCAACCACTAACTCACTTGTAGTCAACATCCAGTCCTCGAAAAAAAAGGTGAGATTTTTCACTATGTATACAAGCTTCAATAGGTGCTTACAACCATTACATAAAAGAGTACTTTTCACACACAAGGAAACTCTACCCTTGTACTAAAGCCTCAGCCTGCAGGGATACCTCACCCCTTTACAGTATAACAGAAAATAGATGAAGAGAAACTCTCACTCAGAGTAATTATCACAAGTTGAAGCACTATAGAGCTCTCTAAGGATATTTTAGAATTTTGCCAAAAGAACACAGAGAAAAAGAGAGAATTTTATAATCAATGTTTTAGCACAAGTAAAAAAGATTTTAGAATTTCTGTGTGTTTCAGAAGTGACTCAAGGTCTCTATTTATAGAGCTTTGATCAGAAAAGCCTGTTAGAGGAAATTAATACGATAATAAATGCAAACGCATTTATGTATGAATTCAAAAAATGAAACAGAGTCTCGTGGGTTATTCAAATACCATTATGGGGTATTCGAATACCACTGTTTTCATTTCTTATAAAAAATAGTTCAGAAGTAGGTTATTCGAATACCATAAGGGTGTATTTGAAACACGTTTTAAAAGCATTTTAGAAGGATGTTATTCGAATACCTTCAAGGTTATTCGAATACCTCTGTTTCAAGTCATGAAAAATACTTTTAGAAAACAGATCAGGTGATTTCTGAAATTCCACAAACTCTTTGATTTTCAAAGCCATATTAAAACTTTAATTTAGTTTGTAAGAAAACATGTTTTTAGATCTTTTAAGTCAAACACTGGGATATCCTATAAAGCTATGTACAAGAGAGATCCTAAGTCTTAAAGCTAATCTTGAAGACCTTAAACTCGGTCTTCTCATCATCTCTATGTTTGTTATCATCAAAACTTATCTTCATTGACGCATGGTAATCATATTCTCCCCCTTTTTGATGATGATAAACTATCATTGAGAAAAGCATTAGTTCATATAAATTGGGCATCAGAAAGATAGGAGACTTACTCTCAGAGGTAATTTAATATCAATAACAAGCATATTCTCTCCCTTTCTTTTGGAATCCAATAGCCAGTGTTAATTCAGTTTAACCTATCTTTTCTCAAATAAAATTGATTAATATTATTCTCCCCCTTTTGGCATGATAAAAAGGAGGCATTAAATAAACAATAAACAATTGTAATTGGCAACAGATTGATTAAAGTACTTATTGCAATAAATATAATTGGCCAAGTACATATACAATTTTATCAAAAAAATAGCCAATACAATAAGCAGAAAAACAGCCAAAACTAAAACTTAAGCAACAGATCCTAAGACAAAGTGAGTCCTAGAAATAGGCATCTGGTGGCGGAGGAGGAGAGGCAGGTTCGTTACCAGACAGCAGAGCTCGAAGTGCAGCCTGTTCACGCTCAACATCAGCTATTTTGTCAAACAGAATAGTGAAGGTGTTCTCCATGTAAGCTCTGTTATCCAACAGAGAAGCCAGGATTTGCTCATTTGTGACAGGAGCAGGAGCAAGAATATTAGCAGCAGCAGCAGTAGGGCCAGCAGGATCACCTTGAGGGTCATCCTCATCATCATCAACTTCAACTGGGAATACCCAGCCTTCATCGGTCTTGATCATCTTCATTTTGTTGAGGGTAAAGGACCCAAACACGTGATGATGGGTTAGCGAAGTCGCTCGCTCGGTTTCCAGAATATGAGGGTACTTAGTGCCTAGGAAGGCAGTGATGATCACTCCATAGGGTAGCTCAGACCACTCTTTACCTTTTGCCCTCATCATATGTTTCATGATGAAGACGGGCCAGTTAATTTGATGTCCTTGCTTTAGAATCCACAGCATGAACACATCATCTTCGCTCAGGTAGGTGTAGTTCCCACCTCTAGGAGCTAGGATGTGGCCATAAGCATAATGTAGGAGTCTGTCCTGACTCTTCATCATGCCTCCTTTGACTCCCTTTTGAGTCGAAGGTAATACCTACCCAGGTCTCAGAACATCTTCAATTGCTCTGTTCTTGTTGAAGAAGATTCTTCGTCAAAGCAAGCCAAACATCTGAACCCAATCATTGGATGTGATCACAATGTTTTGGTCGCAGACACTGGAGTGTAGCTCCTGACCTTCAATCTTCAAGTTGTAATAGAACATCTTGACCAGGTCGGGATACAGAACGACTGTGTAAGAGCAGAAACAAAGTACGCATTAGTGATTTAGCCGGTTCAGAAAGTCAAAACCATATTTTCTTTCAAAGAACCCCAAGTCGAGGTACTTCGATTGCACTAGGTTGCATTCCTGAAAGTGTGTAATGAAGCGCCCAAGCTCTTGCTCGTTGGAGGAGAGCCTTCGAAGATCCAGCGGGTTATTGCATGGAGCTGTCTTCATGCGAGGACACTTTGGGCGAGAAGAAGAAGCCATAGATGGAGGAAAGTGACGAAAAGTAGAGAGGGAATGAAGGTGAGATATGAGAGAAAGAAAAAAAAGGGTTTATGGAGAGAAGAGGGAAACCAGAGGGTTTTGAAAATTGAGAGAAACGTATTCGGATGCGAAAGGGTATATAAAGAATACCCAAAGTCTGTTCGAATACCATGAGATGTATTCGGATAGAACAGTTGAGAAAGACCAAAGGATGCACCCTTCTAATAGAAGGTATTCGAATAACTTCCCAATTATTCAAATAGATGGGCCAGTTTGGCTTGGCTGCTAGCCTATGGTATTCGAATACTTTTTCCTGTATTCGAATACTCACACAAAAAAATAGGCAAGACAAGAGCAAGTATTCGAATAGCTTCCAAGGTATTTGAATACTCCAGATAGAGCTGGCAAAACGGGTTAAACCTGTTGGGTTAACCCGCCAACCTGCCATTTTTTTGTGGGTTTGGTTCAAGGATTAAACCCATATTCTTTTTCCAACCCGCATAACCCGCCCCGCTTAACCCGCGGGTTAAGCGGAGGAGAGCGGGTTGGTCCTTGGCAAGTTGACTCTTTTCTTTAAAAAAAATGATAAGTAATACTATAAATGAAAACTCTTTGATGTTTTATAATTTATGTTTGAATATTTAATTAGACTATTTTAAAATTATTTTTTGAAATGTGATTTGTAACTTTTTACCATTATTATTTATTATTTTTTTATAGTATTTATTGATTTTTTATATAATTTTTTATTTATTTTTTAGGCGGGTTGAGCAAGTTGACCGCCAACTCATCTACTTTTTTCCATTTTATCTTTTATGCGGGCCAACCTGCCAACCCACCTTAAAGCGGGGTGGGTTGGCTCTTCCAACCCATTTCTTAAAACGGGCCAACCCCCCCACCCCGCATTTTAGCTAGTTGAGGCGGGTCGGGGCGGGTTAGCCCATTTTGCTAGCTCTAACTCCAGAGGCATGTGAGAAACACTGATATTGATAAGCCCCAGGTTATTCGAATAACTACTTAGTTATTCGAATACACCAGCTTATACGAATATTGTACTGATGTATGGTATTCAAATAGCCATATGGCTATTCGGATAAGCTTATCAGAATACCACAAATTTATACGTATAAAAGTAATGGTATTCAAATACCATAGGGAGGTATTCGAATAACTTAAACAAGAAATCATATATATTATGTCCAGGAATTGCATTTTGAGAGACGAAAGCTTACCTTTTGATGGAGTACCTGTAAAAATGATTTCGGGATAACTCCGACGCTCAAGTCAGTAATAATTTAAGAAGGATGAAATCATAATTAAGCAAATAACAAGCAATTATATGTTAGATTGATCAATTATGCCCAATTCTCCTCTAATATAAAAGAATGCTTCTTTTGCTAAGAGTTTAGTGAAAATATCTGCAAGTTGCTTAGATGTTTCAATAAATTCAAGAATGCAATCCCCTTTTTGTACATGATCTTTGATAAAGTGATGTCTTATCTCTATATGCTTTGTTCTGGAATGCAGAATGGGATTCTTAGAGATATTTATTGTATTAGTGTTATCACATCTTATCGGGATGTGATCAAGCTGAAGACTGTAGTCTAAAAGTTGTTACTTCATCCATAGGATTTGAGCACAACAACTCTTGGCTGCAACATATTCAGCATCAGCGGTAGATAAAGCCACACTATTTTGTTTATTGCTATGCCAAGAAACTAAAGAACTACCAAGCAAGTGGTATGTCCCACTAATACTCTTTCTATCCAATTTTCACCTAGCAAAATCAGAGTCAGAATAGCCTATTAGGCTATATAAGGCACCCTTAAGGTACCACAAGCCCATTTGTGAAGTGCCTACTAGGTATTTCATTATTCGTTTAACAGCACTTAAATGAGATTCCTTAGGGTTTGCCTGATATCTAGCATACATGCATACACTAAACATAATATCTGGCCTACTAGTAGTAAGATAAAAGAGAGATCCAATCATACCTCTGTATTTCGTTATTTCTACTGATTTACCTCCTTCATCTTTGTCCAAATAGCAAGAAGTGCCCATTGGAGTGGCCATGTATTTAGCGTTTTCCATTTCAAATCTTTTAAGCAATTCTTTGCAATATTTGGTTTGACTTATAAATGTCTCTTCGTTTGTTTGTTTGATTTGAAGTCCGAGGAAGAAATTCAGCTATCCCATTATCGACATTTTAAATTCATTCTGCATTGTCTTAGCAAATTCTTTGCACAGTGATTCATTAGTAGCACAAAAAATAATATTATCCATATATACTTGCACAAGAAGAATATCATGCTTTTTATTTTTAATGAAAAGGGTAGTATTGACTTTTTCTATTGAAAAAACTATTTTCTAAAAGGAACTTATTCAACCTTTCATACCAAGCTCTAGGAGCTTGCTTTAAGCCATATAAAACCTTTTTAAGTTTAAAAACATGGTTGGGTAGTTCATGATTTTCAAAACCTGGAGGTTGTTCAACGAATACCTCCTCTTGAATAAAGCCATTTAGAAAAGCACTTTTAACATCCATTTGATATAATTTGAAATCCATGATGAAAGCATAAGCAAGTAACATTCTAATAACTTCTAATCTAGCTACCGGTGCATAGGTTTCTTCATAGTCTATTCCTTATTCTTGATTATAACCTTAAGTAACCAGTCTAGCTTTGTTTCTAGTTATTAACCCATTTTCATCAAGTTTGTTTCTAAAAACCCATTTAGTGCCAATTATAGGGTGATCATTAGGCCTAGCAACTAATTCCCAAACTCGATTTCTTTTAAATTGATTTAATTCCTCATGCATAGCTAAGATCTAATGTTCATCATCAAAAGATTCAATTAAATCCTTAGGTTCAATTTGAGAAACAAAATCCAAGTGATTACAAGCATTTCTAAGAGAATTACGAGTACTTACACCTTTAGATACATCACCGATTATTTGATCAAGTGAATGATATTTTGAAGTTCGCCATTCTTTGGGAAGTTCCAAGGCTTGTGAATCTTCTTGTCTTTGTTTATCTTTTTGCTCCTTGATTTCTTTTTCCTTGCTATTCAAATGTGTTTCCGCTAAGACTTCTGCAACATCATCAATAACAAGATCCTTTCTCGATCCATTTGGGTCAGTTTCATCAAATACAACATGTATAGATTCTTCAATAGTCATAGTTCTTTTATTATATATACGAAAAGCTTTACTATGATTTGAATAACCAAGAAATATACCTTCATCAGACTTAGCATCAAACTTTCCTAAGTTATCTTTTCCATTATTTAAAACAAAACATTTGCATCCAAAAATATGAAAATGTGAGACATTTAGTTTTCTTCCCTTGTACAACTCATATGGGGTTTTCTTTAAAATAGGCCTTACAAGGGCCCTGTTCATTACATAGCAAGCTGTACTTACAGCATCCGCCCAAAAGTACTTAGGAAGAGCAGCCTCATTAAGCATAGTTCTCGCCATTTCTTTTAAAGAATGATTTTTCCTTTCTACAACTTCATTTTGTTGTGAAGTTCTAGAGGCGGGGAAATTTTGATTAATGCCATGTAAATCACAATAATATTTAAAAACATTGTTTTTAAATTTGCCACCATGATCACTTCTTATAGAAGAGATTTGAAAACCTTTTTCGTTTTGAATAACTTTGGCAAGTCTTTTAAAAGCTAGAAATGCATCATTTTTATTTGCAAGAAATAAAGTCCATGTAAACCTAGAAAAATCATCCACAATCACTAAAGCATAGTAATTTCCCCCAAAGCTCATAGATCTATGTGCAAAAGTTGTAAAGGTCTAGTAGTTGAAACTATATTTTTTGCCTTAAAAGAGACCTTTATTTGTTTACCCTTTTGACATACATCACATAATTTATCTTTTACAAAGTTAAGCATGGGTAGTCCAATTACTAGCTCTTTAGAGACTAACTTCTTTAAGTGATCAATGTGAATGTATGCAATTCTCCTATGTCATAACCATGAATCATCATTCTAACTTAAAAGGCATTTCGCATCATTTGAAGATATATCATCAAGACTAATCATATAGATGTTGTTTACTCTATGACCAATGAATTTAACATGTTTATCATTTTTATCTTCAATTATACAACAATTTGAATCAAATATTATCCTATTTCTTTTATCATAATAATTGGCTCAATACTAATACTAAGTAAGTTATGTTTCAAGCTTTCAACAAGCAAGACATTTTTAATAGCACAAAATAAAGAGGAGTTAGAGGTTTTCTGATTCGATCACCAATCCACTTTGGCGATTCCAAGAACTTTTTTCCTTTGTTGTTATCACCATAAGTAACGGTCCATGATTCTACAATGGGAATAAGATTGTATAAGATTTAAAAAGAAGAAATAGTGAATTTTGAGTGATTCACCCAAGCTCAAAATAGAGGATGCTTGAGAAAAACTTATTTAAAGCTTAATAGGAATTTTCCGACGAATGATAGCTCGGTTTTCTCGAGATACCAATTTGAACTCGTTGGAAGTGGTTGTGAGCAATTAATGCAATAAGCACTTACCTACAACACATGTTTAGGTTTTAACCTTTGGTAGGAAACTTTCTAATCGGTTAGGTCCTGGGAAGGATGCTTGTGTATCGAAGTGTTTTCGATTGGTATAGTACCTAATCGGTTAGGAAAAAATGTTTTTGGCTTCTAAGTTATAGAATAACTGATTAGCTACTTTGGGAACTTAAACCATTTTTGTTCCAATTTTTTTGTATTAATATTTTTCCTTATATTACATGTTGATGCACTATGTCCTTTCATTTTCATTTGACTTGAGGTGAATCTTTAATATACCTTTACACTAGATCTATAACCTACATGCTAAGCTTGAGTTACTTGTGACTTGAAAGCATTTAATCAAAAAGGACTACTTGAAACACTAGAATGCATTTTCAAAGAGGAAATTTTTATACAATTTTTCCTTTGTTGTTATTTGTCTATGATTCTTTTAAGGATTGAATTTTAGTCATCCCCAGGTCATGTGCTTGGAGCAGTTGCTATCGAGATACCAATTTGAACTCTTGGCTTGCAAGCACACCTACAACACATGTTTAGGTTTTTTGGTACCCAAACTTTCTTGGGTCCTAGTAAAAATCTAAACCATTTTTGTTTTATCTTCCTAAAAGGAATAAAATATTTAAATTGTCTCCTTCCAAATATTTGAATTTAGAATTTAGAAAGAGTATTCTTTAAGTCTTCAATTTTTTTTTCAAGCATATAACATGAAGAACAAGATGAAGATGTAGAAGCATGTGAAAAATGATTTGTGCATGCATCAATGATTCCCAAAGTTTCATTTTCAACTTTCAATTCTTCTATTTATTTATTTAAAACAAGAATTTGATTTTCTAAAGAAAAGATTATTTTCTTGGAAGAAGAAATTAGTTTTGTGAGTTTTAAAGATTCGTCATGCAATTCTTCAAAGTCATCTTGTAACTCATCGTAATAAGGCAATAAAGTAGTATTAGAACTTACCTCATTTTCGCTTTCTTCTTCTTCTCCTTTGACCATGAGACATAGTTGAGCTTCCTTGCTATCTGAGCTGTCAGTTGAATCCATGTTGTTTTCATCCCATGCTATATAGGCTTTCCTTCCTTTTCTTTCCTTGAAGGGCTTCTTTTCAAATTTCTCCTTCTTCTTTTAGTAAACTGAGCACTCCATTTTCATATGACCAGGTTTGCCACATTCATAGCAAGTTGGAGTTGATGAAGCTCCTTCGCCTTTGTAATGAGTCTTCTTCGAAGGGAAGGAAGGTCTTCTTTGTGTTCCCTTTTTCTTAAGAAATTTATCAAATTTTTTGACTAACAGACTAAGATTTTCTTTGTTTACCTCAATGTTCTCTGAGCCTTCTTCATTTTGTTCATCATCATTGTCGATTGTTGAGGAAGTGGCTTTGAGCGCTATCCCCTTTTTCTTTTTATCGTTTTCTTCGCTTTGACTTAATCTGCTTAGTTCCAGTTCGTGCTCATGAAGTTTTCCAAAGAGGGTAGCTAGAGTCATTGTCAACAAATTTCTCGATTCTGAAATGGCTGTTACCTTGGGTTGTCAAATTCTACTAAGACATCTTAATACTTTGTTAATCAAATCTTCGTTAGAAAAACTTTTACCTAAAGATGCAAGATGATTAACTATGTGGGTAAACCTCTTTTGCATTTCTTGAATGCTTTCTCCTTAGTTCATTCTGAATAATTCATATTCACGAGTTAGAGAATTGATTCTCGACCTCTTTACTTCACTAGTACCCTCATGGGTAACTTACAAAGTGTCCTACATTTCTTTAACAGTTTTGCAATTTGAAATTCTAAAAAACTCATCATATCCCAAAGCAGTAGTGATAATATTTTTTGCTTTTAAATTATGTTGAACTTTTCTTTTGTCTTTATCAGACTATTTATTTCTTGGTGTTTCGGTCCTTACACCATCGACCTCATGTGTAGGTATAAATGCGTCATTTTTAACAGCATCCCACATATCTAGATCAATAGCTTCGATGAAGATTTTCATTTTTTCCTTCCAATATGCATAACCATCCCCATTGAAAAAGGGTGGTCAGTTTATGGAAGATCCTTCTGAAAAACTATTTGAAGAAGCCATGTTCTCTTAAAGCTGCTAAACTCTTTATATAAGAGTCTAGCTCTGATACCACTTGTTACCAAGTGACTTCCAGTACTCAAGAGGGGGTGAATTGAGTATAAAACTTTTTTCAAAACCTCTTTTAATTAAAATACAAATATTGAAACTTATTAAATAAATGCACAGAAGGAACGAAATGAAGAAAAGAAACTTTAAGAACAGTGGAAAATAAATGTGCAATAAAATAAAATTGGATAAAATAAAGAGATTAAGAAGAGAGAAGCAGATACAATATTTATCCTGGCTCGACCACTAACTCACTTGTGGTCTACGTCCAGTCCTCAAAACAAAAGCTGAGATTCTTCACTATGTATACAAGCTTCAATAGGTGCTTACAACTGTTACACAAAAGAGTACTTTTCATACACAGGAAAACTCTACCCTTGTGCTAAAGCCTCAGCCTGCAGGGATACCTCACCCTTATACAAACCTTAGAGGGATACCTCACCCCCTTTATAGTATAGCAGAAAATAAATGAAGAGAAACTCTCACTCAGAGTAATTATCACAAGTTGAAGCACTATAGAGCTCTTTAAGGATATCTCAGAATTTTTCCAAAAGAACACAGAGAAAAAGAGAGAATTTTATAATCAACATTTTAGCACAAGCAAAAAAGATTTCAGAATTTCTATGTGTTTCAGAAATGACTCAAGGTCTCTATTTATAAAGCTTTGATCAGAAAAGCCCGTTAGAGGAAATTAATACGATAATAAATGCAAACGTGTTTACGCATGAATTCAAAAATGGAACAGAGTCTCGTGGGTTATTTGAATACCATTATGGGGTATTCGAATACCACTGTTTTCATTTCTCATAAAAAATAGTTCAGAAGCAGGTTATTCGAATACCACAAGGGTGTATTCGAATATCTTTATTTGAAACACGTTTTAAAAGCATTTTAGAAGGATGTTATTCGAATACCTTCAAGGTTATTCAAATACCTCTGTCTCAAGTCATGAAAAACACTTTTAGAAAACAGATCAGGTGATTTCTGAAATTCCACAAACTCTTTGATTTTCAAAGCCATATTAAAACTTTAATTTAGTTTGTAAGAAAACATGTTTTTAGATATTTTAAGTCAAACACTAAGATATCCTATAAAATCTCTGTACAAGAGAGATCCTAAGTCCTAAAGCTAATCTTGAAGATCTTGGACTTGGTCTTCTCATAATCTCCATGTTTGTTATCATCAAAACTTATCTTCATTAACACATGATAATCACAATCTCTTCAAATTTTGTAAAAAAGAGATAAGATAGAAGGTTCTCTCGCTGGTTAGATCAAAAGTAGAAGGGACTCTTAGTGCTATGCAAGAGCAGAAAGAACTCTTGTAGGAATCGCAAGATTGCTTTGTATAAAAAGCTGTCATTTGGGTAGAAGGAACCAAGAAGTGGAGCTTTTGTAAAAGAATCTTGTATATTGATTTTTCTTCAAGTTGTATATCTACTCTTGTGAAAGTTTATAATTTTTGTCTTCATCTTAAAATCATTGTAAAAGGGTAAGGTATCCCTTGTAGTGAGGCTCAAACACGAGGGTGAGGTATCCCAAAGGTGTTGTGAGTGCTCTTGAATGTAAAAGTTTTTCAAGAACCTGTGAAGCTTGAAGAGTTGGAGGCTCTAGCACAAAGGTGAGGTATCCCAAGGTGTGAGGAGTGGTCTTGTTTGTACAAAAGTTTTCCTAGCACCCGTGAAGTCTAGGAGATAGTGAAGAAAATCTCAAATTAAGCTTGGGGACTGGATATGGGCCACAAGTGGTTAGTGACTGAATTATGATAAATTCTTGAGTTTGATTCTCTCTTCCCTACACTCTTTATATTCTATATTAACTTAATTTATGCATGTTTCGCTACATTTATTAATTGAGTGCTTCAAAATACTTAATTTTTTAATGTTGTCTTAAAAGTTTGTGATCACCTAATTCAACCCCTCTTAGGTGATATCATCATTCTTTAAAAAAAATTGTTTTCTTTTACTTTCTTTCTTATTTCCCAGCTTCTCCACTAAAGGACTTTTGTTTGCCAAAAATAATATTTCATAAAATCGTTTAAATTTATTATTATAATCTATAATGCTTTTCTCCTTCCTTTTTTATATCTCATTACGTAATCTTTTTCTCATTATCATAAAAGGTGGAACTATTTTCACTACTCAAACTTTTGATCATATCAAGTTATTATTGGAGTCATCATCCTTACTATCAGTGGGAGATGAAAGATGAGAAGAGTAGTCAAATCTCGAACTATTCAAAGTCACTTATATAGTGATTCCAACATATTCTAACAAATTTTGTGTCAAAAAAAAGTTATGATAATAGGCATTTTCTGGTGAAATATCCACTCTCCCTAGAAATTTTTGGCAGCAAAGATCTACTAGAAACTTCTGGAGGATATTCCACTAGAAAATGTTGCCCTCTAACAACTCGTGCTTTTTTTGTGGTTTAATCTGCCTAAAATATCAACGAATTTAAGCGAATTTTTATTTTCTGCCTGTGTTTTTCCAGGGGACCATTTCAGCCAAAAAATCCACCAAAAATTCAATTTTCTAATAGATATGGCTAGAGGTAATCATCGATTTTCTAGTAATGCTCACTGTGAAATATATTCATCATCATCATTGTCTTCAACTGTTAAATATACAAAAAATTTTAACCTTCTTACACTCTTCCTTATACTCGATGATAGCCAAATCTTACAAAAGTTAAATCATATACCTCCTCTAATTCGGTGACCTTACAACTCTAGTCTAAAGAGGTCTCTAGATTGGAGAAAGCATATGAATTGACCTCTATAGGATCTAGCCATCATTATGCATAAGGAAAACTGCAAGCATACTAAAAAAACTTGAGTCTTTAACTGTTAAAGACAAGGATGATGATTGATGTATTTTGCAAAGAATATTGCTTAGAAAAAAAGTCGTATTTCCTAAATTATTGCCAAGATTTCAATCATAGTTCACCAGGAGAGATCCAATGTAAGAATCTTTTAATGTGTGCGAGACTAATTCATTAAAGATCAAAGAAAATTTTACTTTTCTTGATACTGACTCTCCTAGTTCCTAAATTCATTCATTAAATATAGATAGTCTTCTCTTGAGTCTATATTACTATATACAATTGATGACATAATTTGAGTCTTCAGTTTACGTAATTTGTAGCTCTGTAACCAATGCCTCTTATATATTCATCATTCCTCTTAGTTTGAAGCCATAATTTGTCTACAAGATCTACCATTGCCACACTACCTCATGTCCCCGACCCGAGCATATATACATCATACGTTTCATAATTGGTTGCACATTTATGTAAATGTTCATTCTCATTTAATTAATTAATTAATTAATTATTTAGTTTGTTAGTTATTTAATTAAGGATAGAGTAACAAGACAATTTGGTCACACATTTTTTCACTTTTCAAATTAATATTATACAACTTCATAAAAATCTTAAGGGCAAATTACACTGACCTTCCATGAGGTTTGACCTAACTACCCCTAACACCCTGATAGAGAATTTTCAAATAATAAAATTATCATTTACTTACAAGCACATAAGATCAATATAATATATGGCAAATATAAGAATGTTGTTTTATACCCACAGGGAGAGATAGAATCAAATAAAATCTAATATCTACTTAAATAATTTAAAGAAAAAGAAAAGACATTTTTGTTTTATTTAATTAATCTAAGAATTTAAGTTACGTTATAAATTAAAAGTAAAATTAAATAATAAATCTAAATGAAATAATTCAAATTAAATTACAAGATCAATCAAAGAACAATTTTATGACCTCGAATCTACCACTAACTATGCAAGATAAATTTAACTTGAATGAGAATTAATCTTGTTCTATGGAGTGATTATGGCTACAAGCTTTGATCACTACTAAAGATTATTGAAATCTAATTAATGACATAATTCATCTAAAATAACATGACTTATTCAAATTATAACATAAATAATTTAATATAACATGAATTATTCAATCCTTAGAACACAAAAGTATTGAATACTATTGCATAATCCACACCTAAGACTACAAGAATTAGGTATGTGATTAAAATATATCAATTTAAATTTACTAATTGACTACAAGATGATCAATAAAAATTAAATCGAATAACAATTAAAGATCAACAATCATCATCATTGTGCAATTATAGAATAAAGAAAAACATCCCAAACAAAATTAAACCATCGAAAACAAATATTAAGGTTTGATCTTAATCCAAGGAAATAAAATTAGCTACTCATTGCAAGAGTACCAAATACAAAAAGAAAAGAAAAATCCATAAAAGATTAAATAATTGTTATGCGTTGTTCTCCTTCTTCTTCTGCTTTGTGCGATGTTATGCATCTCTCCCTCCCTTTCTCCTTATCTATTAATAAGAGATTTTACCTAATATGAGTGTATCTTACACAAGATCTCCTTAATTGGTCACTAAATAATAAAAACATATTGATTGACATCCAAATAATAAAGCGATATTGATTGGAGTTAGGAAACTAAATTTAGGAAACTCAATATTCTTTTATTAAAGGCTGTCAGATTTTTGTCTTTTTCTCTCTTTATTTTTCTTGTCATTCAGATGAAAAAACCAGCCTTCGAGGTCAACATAATATCGTTTCATGGAAGAATACCAAGAAAAGATTTTACTTCACATATTTAGATTAACCATATATATTAAAAGAACAATAAAATTCCTTAAGATCAAATAGGACTTTGTTAAGCTTGTAATATGGGTAAAGGAAAAATATGAAGATTAAAGGGTAACAATAAAAATTAATAGTGTCCCAAGAATATTTTGAAGATCACGGCTACACTTTTCATATCACTTTTTTCATTTCTTTAAATCACTTTATTCTCCTACTCTCAATACCAACATTTTTTTATTCACACTTTTTCTTAAGTTTTTCAAACTTCACATTTTTCTATATATTTTTTTCTTTTCTAACTTTTCCAAATTTTTTTCATTTTCACTTTTTTTAAAATTCATCATATTACCCCATATTGTAATCACAATGCTTCATTGTTGAAACATTTTGGAAAAGAATTAAGAAAGAAAGGCCTTATAAATAGGGTCAAAGGGGTAACTAGTGATAAAATATAAAACAACAAAAAAATATTATTTCAAGGTTCAAAATAAGAAACATGGCCTAATATCATCTATTAAGGAAATACATAACTCAATCAATTTTCTTAACATCAAATTAAATGCAAGTGTAACATAAAACTTCTCTTTAACTAAAAATAACAATAATAAAATGATCCAATGAGAAAAAAAAATTGTGAGCATTAACAATAAATTTGTGAAGGTCAAGAAAATACTCTTGCAATAAAAATGAATGACTCAAAACTCACTAGGTAAAAATAGTATCCACATGTTCATCTTCAAATTCTCCAATTATTTCATTTTTTTTAATAAAGAGATATGCATAAGTAACAATGGGAATATTTGAAATAATTTGAGTAAGATGATAGGAAAAAAAATTCACACAAAAGTGGCATAATGATAACATGACTGAATACTCAAGTAACATCCCTCCTGTCATGTGGGCGACCCGAGTTCAATCCCCGACAACGGCGCCAAAAACTTGGTAGAGAATTTTCAAATAATAAAATTATCATTTACTTGCAAGTACACAAGACATATGTAATACTTGTTACCAAGTGGCTTCTAGTACTCAAGAGTGGGTGAATTGAGTATAAAACTTTTCATAAAACCTCTTTTAATTAAAATATAAATATTGAAACTTATTAAATAAATGCAATGAAGAGAACGAGATGAAGAAAAGAAACTTTAAGAAACAAAAAAAATAAATGTGTAATAAAATAAAATTAATAAAATAAAGAGATTAAGAAGAGAGAAGCAGACACAGTATTTATCCTGGTTCGACCACTAACCCACTTGTGGTCTACGTCCAGTCCTCGAAATAATAGCTGAGATTTTTCACTATGTGTACAAGCTTCAATAGGTGCTTGCAACCGTTATACAAAAGAGCACTTTTCACACACAGGGAAACTCTATCCTTGTGCGAAAGCCTCAGCCTGTAGGGATACCTCACCCTTATACAAACCTTGAGGAATACCTCACCCTCGATACAGAATAGCAGAAAGTAGATGAAGAGAAACTCTCACTCAGAGCAAATTATACAAATTAAAGTGCTAATGGAGCTCTCACAGAAATATCTCAAAGTTTAAATAAAAAATATAGCATAGAAAATAATTTCACAAGTTAGAGCAAGTAGAAAATAATTCAGAGAGATAAACAATTTTAGAGAAGACCCAAGGCTTCTATTTATAGAGAAATTTCAAAGAAATGGCCGTTGGGTGTAATTAAAACTCATAAATTCCAAAACTTATTTCCATATTAGTGTTTGTAAAAGACGTGTTTATTAGAATAAATGAAACTGTTATTCGAATAACACTGTCCATGAAACCATCATGAAAAGCAAACTAATATGGGTTATTCGAATAACCACTGTGTTATTTGAATAACACTGTAAACAACAGAGTCTCAAAGAAAAGGGATTATTTGAATAACCATTGAGTTATTCGAATAATGTTTTTATCAAAATAGTACTGAGAGGCTCTTTTATTCGAATAGCCAAACTGCTATTCGAATAATAGTTTGAAAAATATAACCACAAAGTAATATTTAAAAGCCTTTATACAGATAAAACTTGCACTAATCGAATAATGGTTGAAAAACAGAAATAGCTAAAAAAGGATTTATTCGAATAGAGAAGATGTTATTCGAATAAACCAATTAAAAACCAGTTCTGAAAACATTTAATATTTTAAAACATTTAGTATCTTTTTTTTCAAAACAGTGAGATATTAAAGTGAGCTCCATATAAAAAGACTCTAAGTCCTAAAGCTATTCTCATAAGATCTTGGACTTCCATCATCTTCATTTTAGTCTTCACGTTTGTTATCATCAAAACAAGTCTTCAAAGGCATATGTCCAGTCACAATCTCCCCCTTTTTGATGATGACAAACTATCAATGAGAAAAGAGTTAGTACATATAATTGGAATTCACAAAGAGGTATAAAAGCTTACTCCCCTCTTTAAATATAAAAGGTAATGTATATCAGATATATGCACAGCTCTCTCTTTCAATTTAAATCCAATCTCGTTTTAAGTTTTACCTGTCTTTTCTCAATTCAAATATCTGTATTTTCAATTAAACTCAAATATTTCTCCCCCTTTTGTCATTAGCAAAAAGAGGGGTAAGTGCCAAAAATAGATATCTAGATGTAAAAGCAGGAAAGAGAAATAAATAAATGTAAAACATACTCAGAAAATAGACCAAAAATTCATTTATTCATTAATCAAAGAGTGATGCAAATACAGAGGCCAGAAACAAATAAAGCACAAGCAAAAACAAGGATCCTAAGACCTAAACAACTCCTAAAAGAAAGTAGATCGGAGGGCAGCAACCTCACGTTCAACACCTTCTATTCTATCAAAAAGAATAGAGAAGGTATGTTCCATATATGCTCGGTTATCATGCAAGGTGGCCATGATCTGCTCTAAGGTAACTGGAGCAGGAGCAGCAGTAGGGGCATCAGCAGGGGCAACAGGGGTATGAACAGGGTCTAACTCATCCTCAGCAACCTCATCTGGGTACACCCAGCCTTCATCGGTTTGGATCATCTTCATTTTCTGCAAGGTGTGGGAGCCGAAGACATTGTGATGAGTCAAGGCGATGGCTCGCTCAGTCTCCAAGACCTGAGGATACTTGCTGAGCAAGGTAGTGATGAGAATACCATAAGGCATGTCAGATTTTTCCTTGCCCTTGAACCTCATCATGTGTTTCATGCTAAACACAGGCCAGTTGATCTGACGACCATTCTTCAGAATCCAAAGCATGAAGATGTCATTTTCACTGAGGTAGGCGTAATTTCCACCACGGGGAGCCAGGATATGAGCAAAGGCATAATGCAGAAGCTTATCTTGGCTCTTCAGCATGCCACCCTTGAAGCCCTTGTCAGGCAAAGCTAGACCAGGTTTCAGCAGGTCCTCAGTCCCTCGAATCCTATTGAACTCCTTAAGAAAGGGGTTGTCATCATCTTAAACGAGTGTGCCAGTGAACTGCAACCCAAACAGAGTCTACCAGTCCTACAAAGTGATTACAATGTTCTGATCACAAACTTTGGAGAAGAGGTTCTGGCCATCAAAAGCTAGATTGTAGAAAAACATCTTCACCAGAGCTGGGTAGAGAGTAGCCCGGTGAGAATAGAACTGTAGAACCCCCTGGTTTTGCAACAGGGTCAGAAAGTTAAAGTCTCTATGTTGTTGAAAGAAGGAGAGGTCAAGGTATTTGGGCTGGACAAGGTTACACTCACAGAAGTGTGTAATGAAGCAGCCACGGTGCTCTTCGTTAGAGGAGAGCCTTCTCAAGTCAAGTAGATTGTTGCAAGGTGCAGTCTTCATGCGAGGGCGCTTGCTGGAGGAGGAGGCTATGGTGTGTGGAGGTTAGGAAGAGAAAGATGGATGAGAGCAGAGAAACGATGGAGGCGTGGGCAGAGAAGGTGAAGAGCAAAAGAGGAAACAGGGAGTGAAATGGTTGGGTGCGCTGGGGCTATTTAAAGAGAGGCCCGTGTTTATTCGAATAAACAGAGGTTTTATTCGAATAAACCTTGCATATAAACTGAAGGGTCAAGCGTTGAACAAGGATTTCTGCTAGGGTTTTAATCGAATAGAGGGTGAACCTATTCAAATAGAGCATCTAGGAAGGCTAAACATTTTAGCCATTTAACAACATTTATTTGAATAACCTAGGAGTTATTCGAATAAACAGAGATTAGCCAAAACAAGACTGATAAACTAGGTCTCTGGTTATTCGAATAAGCTTGATTTTATTCGAATAGATAGAGATCAGTCAAATAAGACTGATGAAATAAGCTTCTACTTATTCGAATGATCTGAAATTTATTCGAATAGACAGAGATAGCAGCAAACACTGAACTGACATAGGAGTCAGTTTATTCGGATAAACTTAGTTTTATTCGAATAAAGCTATTAAAAGACATAGTAAAGCATACGTTCAGAATGTGAATTAAAAGAGAATTAACTTACCCAAATATAAAGTACCTACAAAACAAGATTTGAGATATCTCTGAAGCTTAAGTCAGTAAAAGATTCAAGGAAGATAAAAGCAATATTTAAGCAATAAATTCAAATAATTATATGTTGGATTGATCAATTATGCCCAATTCTCCTCTAATATAAAAGAATGCTTCTTTTTCTAAGGGTTTAGTGAAAATATATGCAAGTTGCTTAGTTGTTTCAACAAAGTCAAGAATGCAGTCCCCTTTTTGTACATGATCTTTGATAAAGTGATGTCTTATCTCTATATGCTTTGTTTTGGAATGCAGAATGAGATTCTTAGAGATATTTATTGCACTAGTGTTATCACTTTTTATCGGGATGTGATCAAGTTAAAGACTGTAGTCTAAAAGTTATTACTTCATCTATAGGATTCGAGAACAACTACCGGCTACAATATATTCAGCCTCAGCGGTAGACAAAGCCACACTATTTTATTTTTTGCTATGCCAAGAAACTAAAGAACTACCAAGCAAGTGGCATGTCCCACTAGTACTCTTTCTATCTAATTTGCACCCAACAAAATTAGAGTCGGAATAGCCTATTAGGCTACATGAGGCACCCTTAGGATACCACAAGCTCATTTGTGAAGTGCCTACTAGGTATTTCATTATTCGTTTAACAGCACTTAAATAAGATTCCTTAGGGTTTGCCTGATATTTGGCATACATGCATACACTAAACATAATATCTGGCCTACTAGCAGTAAGATAGAGGAGAGATCTAATTATACATCTGTATTTCGTTATTTCTACTGATTTACCTCTTTCATCTTTGTCCAAATAGCAAGAAGTGCCCATTGGCGTGGCCATGTGTTTAACGTTTTCCATTTCGAACCTTTTGAGCAATTCCTTACAATATTTGGTTTGACTTATGAATGTCCCTTCGTTCGTTTATTTGATTTGAAGTCCGAGGAAGAAATTCACCTCTCCCATCATCGACATTTCAAATTCATTCTGCATTGTCTTAGCAAATTCTTTGCACAGTGATTTATTAGTAGTACAAAAAATAATAGCATTCACATATACTTGTACAAGAAGAATATCATGCTTTTTATTTTTAATGAAAATGGTAATATCAACTTTTCCTCTTGAAAAATCATTTTCTAAAAGAAACTTACTCAACTTTTCATACCAAGCTCTAAGAGTTTGCTTTAAGCCATATAAAACCTTTTTAAGTTTAAAAACATGGTTGGGTAGTTCATAATTTTCAAAACCTGGAGATTGTTCAATGAATACCTCCTCTTGAATAAAGCCATTTAGAAAAGCACTTTTAACATCCATTTGATATAATTTGAAATCAATGATGCAAATATAAGCAAGTAACATTCTAATAGCTTCTAATCTAGCTACCGGTGCATAGGTTTCTTCATAATCTATTCCTTCTTCTTGATTATAACCTTTAGCGACCAGTCTAGCTTTGTTTCTAGTTATTAACCCATTTTCATCAAGTTTGTTTTTAAAAACCCATTTAGTACTAATTATAGGGTGATCATTAGGCCTAGCAACTAATTCCCAAACTTGATTTCTTTCAAATTGATTTAATTCCTCATGCATAGCTAAGATCCAATTTTCATCATCAAAAGCTTTAATTAAATCCTTAGGTTCAATTTGAGAAACAAAAGCTAAGTGATTACAAGCATTTCTAAGAGAATTACGAGTACTTACACCTTTAGATACATCACTGATTATTTGATCAAGTGAATGATATTTTGAAGTTTGCCATTCTTTGGGAAGTTCCAAGGCTTATGAATCTTTTTGTCTTTATTTATTTTCTTGCTCCTTGATTTCTTTTTCCTTGCTATCCAAATGTGTTTCCGCTAAGACTTCTGCAACATCATCAATAACAAGATCCTTTCTTGATCCATTTGAATCAGTTTCATCAAATGCAACATGTATAGATTCTTCAATAGTCATAGTTCTTTTATTATATATACGAAAAGTTTTACTATGATTTGAATAACCAAGAAATATACCTTCATCAGACTTAGCATTAAACTTGCCTAAGTTATCTTTTTCATTGTTTAAAACAAAACATTTGCATCCAAAACCATGAAAATATGAGACATTTGGCTTTATTTCCTTGTATAACTCATATGGGGTTTTCTTTAAAATAGGCCTTATAAGAGTCCTGTTCATTACATAACAAGCTGTACTTATAGCATCCGCCTAAAATTACTTAGGAAGAGCAGCCTCATTAAGCATAGTTCTCGCCATTTCTTCTAAAGAACGATTTTTCCTTTCTATAACTCCATTTTGTTGTGGAGTTCTTGGGGTAGAGAAATTATGATTAATGTCATATTCATCACAATAATTTTCAAAAACATTGTTTTCAAATTCGCCACCATGATCACTTCTTATAGAAGAGTTTTGAAAACCTTTTTCGTTTTGAATAACTTTAGCAAATCTTTTAAAAGTTAGAAATGCATCATTTTTATTTGCAAGAAATAAAGTCCATGTAAACCTAGAAAAATCATCCACAATCACTAAGGTATAGTAATTCCCACCAAAGCTCATAGTTCTAGAAGGTCCAAATAGATCCATGTGCAAAAGATGTAAAGGTCTAGTAGTTAAAACTATATTTTTTGCTTTAAAAGAGACCTTTTATTTATTTACCCTTTTGACATGCATCACATAATTTATCTTTTACAAAATTAAGCTTGGGTAGTCTAATTACTAACTCTTTAGAGACCAACTTCTTTAAGTGATCCATGTGAATGTGTGCAATTCTTCTATGCCATAACTATGAATCATCATTCTTACTTAAAAGGCATTTCGCATCATTTAAAAATATATCATTAAGACTAATCATATAAATGTTGTTTACTCTATGACCAATGGATTTAACATGCTTATCATTTTTATCTTCAATTATGCAATAATTTGAATCAAATATTACCCTATTTTCTTTATCACATAATTAGCTAATACTAAGCAAGTTATGTTTCAAGCCTTCAACAGGCAACACATTTTCAATAGAGGAGTTAGGGTTCTTACCGACTTTGCCAATTTTAAGAATTTTTCCTTTGTTATTATCACCATAAGTAACGTGTCCACGATTCTTGGGAATAAGCATTGTGAATTTTGAGTTGTCCCCGGTCATGTGCTTGGAGTAGCCGCTATCGAGATACCAATTTGAACTCCTGGCTTTCAAGCACACCTACAACACATGTTTAGTTTTTAACTTTTGGTACCTAAACTTTCTTGGGTCCTTGTGTGTCAGTTTTGGGTATAGTACCCTTGGGAACCCAAACCATTTTCGTTCCAAGTTATATATAAGTCTTGCTTCACAAAAATATAGAATCCTAATCTCGCCTTTTTTTTAGGAATGAAACTTCATAAATTTGTGAAATATGATTTAGAATAAAAATAAAATTACATATTTTTTTATCATCTAATAGATATGGGAATATTGTGATTCCGGGATGAAATGCGAATGAAACATTTTAACTTTAGGCATAGAAATACATATTATTTGACTTGGTGCCAAACTGCCAATTGGAAAACGTAAAGTCAGAAAAAATAAAAAAACATGTAAAGTCGGCTCCACAAAGTTCATGAAATAAGTGTGGATAATCAATCAATATAAATATCAATCAAAATAATATATAACAAGAGAATCCAATTTGTGAAATTGTCAAATGGTAATTCTAAGTTATAACACCAATGTAATTTAAATTTTATTATTATTTTATTAAAAATTATCAAAAAATATAAAAAAAAAATTAGCAATTGTCATCTTAAAATGTGACATGTAATTTAAATTTAAATTTTAATATTATCCTTTTAAAAATAAATTAAAAGAAAATATAAATTATTTCAAAATTCTTTCTTACAAGTGTCATTTCTATATTTTGCCACTATTGTCTCATTGCAATTTTCAATTTAAATTTCATTGTTATTATCTTATCAATTTAATAATGTTATATATATATATAATAGAATAATTTGTTTTTGTTGTGGTGTCAAAACATATTATAATAGATAAGGCTTATCTAAAATGTACAAGTAAGGTTATATCTAGTATTAAAGCATTAAATTTCAGTGGGTTAATATTATAATATATACTTTAGATTAAATGAAGGGTTAATACAGAGAGGAAGCTAATTGAGTTAGTAGTGGTCACGGCCCCTAAAGCACAAAACACTCTTTCAATAATTTTTAAAATTTTTAAAATATTCTCAAAACTTTATATATAAACTTCATAATTGACGCACTCAAAAAGTAAGAGAGACAATTATGTCCATTTTTTTATTATTCACTATTCTCCTTATGTAGCTACTGACTTAAGTGTCGGGGTGCCTTTTACAGGTATCTACCCCCTCACTCCATCACTAAAGGAGTTGTGTCTATGGAGGAATCAACTACCTATTACCTCTTCAGGTAAACCTCATAACGCAATTCTGAGCCTTTTGTAGGTATCCACCCCCTCACTCCATCACTAAAGGAGTTGTGCCTAAGGAGGAATTGTAACACCCCAAAAATTATTTGTTTCATCATAAATAATTATTTTATAATATTTTTTATTTTTTAGAATTTTTCTAAAATTTTTTGGAAATGTTAAATATTTTAATATATTTCTCATTTTACGTGTATTAACCGAGCAGATTCCGAAAATTATTTGTTTTGTGATGAATAGTTATTTTTTAATATTTGTGATTTTTGAGAATTTTTGTAGATTTTTCTAGAAAGGTCAAATATTTTAGTATATTCCTTATTTTGCGTGCGCGCTGAGCGAAGCCGGGAAAACGAAATGTTTTCCTTGAGGCTGGTAAACTTTGAACTGTGGAAGTGTCGATGGGGGATCTTACTAAACCCGAGGCCGAGCACAGTTTACGAGGTCTACGTTTTTCAAAGTTTTATCTGATAAATAAAATTTATGTACATACTATTAAGTAAAATTTTACGATACGCTTTATTATCCGTTGGATAATTAATACTGGCTTTGTTCACTGTAACAATTATCCATTGGGTAATAGCTTGTATTAAAATCCTAATTACCTTATTATTTTAATTACTTTATCACCTAATTATCCTATCCAAATGTAATTCACTTTATGTCTAATCAAATCTTTTTTTTTATTGGAAAAGCTCCCAAGCTTCTCAAAGAAGCTACACACTCCTCTCTCTCTCCTCCCTCCCACATGGCAACTTGCCCCCTTTTGGAGCCAAAAATTGTGCTTCATTTAATTAACTAATCTATTCTAATTTCAAAAACCCTAAAAGCTCATTTCACTTCACTATCAATCTCTCTACCTTTTTCTTTCTCTCATTTTCTCCTCCTTCTCTCTACCACCAACCACACGGCCAGCCCCTCCTCCTTGCCTCCACCATCACAAAATTTTTAACTAACCACATTTTCTTAATTTCCACTACATTCTAAACACCTTTCTAGTTGAAGATTTCTTGAAAAGCTTCCATCTTCATCATCTTCTTCAAGCTTCAAGTTTGAAGCTTTAGGGTAAGATTCTTGGTTCCTCACCTCCTCCTCTCCATTTTCATTTTCAAGGTCATCTTTATGACCATTTATCCATTCATTTTCAAGCCTTAGTATTGATTTGATGAAGTTGTAATTTCTAGGGTTTGTGGAGGAGTGAATCTGAATTTCACTTGGAGCTTCAAGGAAGTGTCATTGCTTGTTTTCTTCTCTAGGTAAGAGGAAGATTATCCCCCTTAACTTCTATTGGTAGTAAGAGACTTGTATTGCTTGTTGGTTGTGAGAAACTCTTGTTAGGGTTACTCTTTGTAATGTGTGATTTTGATGATTGTGTATTGATTTTGTCATGTATGATTTGTTTGATTTAAATATATGTATAAATTGATGATCTTGATTGGTTTGGATTAATTGGAAGCATGAAATGGAGGCAAGGGTTCCTTACCCCCTTCAATATGGCTCACGATCATAACCCTAGATTAGGGTGCCCATGATTGAAATTTTATATTAAGATGGAAAAAAAAATTAACAAATGTATGATAAGTAACGTGGTGATGAAAAATTTGGGAACCTAATCCTATAGAAAGGCCACGGCCTCTAGGATCATTTAGGGCTTAATTATGTAAGTTTAGGTAATCTTGGAACTTAAATAACCAAGTGATTAATTTATTGATATTATGGTGGGAAAAAATTGGTAATTGGATGATTAGAAACCAATTAGGGATTCATAAAATGAAAAGAACCAATAATGAAATTTTATCATAAAACTTAGGGTAATTTTAATTAAAAAAAGAACAAGAGAGTGTGAAACTTTGAAACCCTTAGAATAATTTTCTAAGTGAGTGTGGATAAATTTACATTAGAGAACTTAATTAATCAAGAGAATTCCTCTAGAGACAAACTTTGTAAGATACACTACATTAAAGTGAGAATTCATAATAAACCTTGAAAGTGTTCTATTTCATTTAGATTCTGATAATATGATATTGTGGGTCCATGAGAGGGACCAATGATGTGTGGATGCTTATTTTGGCCAATTGAGGCATATTGTGAAAAAGTATGTTAATGATGAATATATATGATATATGCATTGAGTCATCATGCATTGTGAAAGTCTGATAGACTGTTGTTAAGGCCATGTTACCTAGCAGATTAAACACACCTTAGTGCGGGTGCGAGTAGACTAGTGTAGGTCATGATATTGACCTTGAGGGCGTCGAGGTGCGGGTACCTCGCAATGGACAATTGGTAGCTCTTCTGTCCGTGGGGCAGACCGATGCAAACGCACCGACGATCCGTACCAAGACACTGTCCTATATCGCGATCTAGTGATGAATGTCTGTACAATGCCATGATGTACACGTGGATAAATTGTTGATTTATAGCACTTTGGCCGCGGCAACCGAGTTACAGACATGTCTCCTGATCTTTCTCTCCGACTGTTTGTGTCTAGCTCTATGGAGTAGGATTTTGATATCGTATGCATGTACATAGTGAGTCAATATATTTTCTGGCACGTAATTCGTATGATAATTGGAACTGTTACATTACTGATGTATAACTGCCTGGAAATGCTTAATTGTTTATCTCTGCTATTTAATGCTTATTATTATTACTTTTGAAATGTCATATGGGCGCTTCGCGTCGTTTTGTTTCTTACTGCCATAATTGGTAATGATGGTAGGATATCTTACCTCTTTCCTGTATTTCTATTATTTCTATCTATATTTGTATTCCAACAAAGACGTCAGCGAAGAGGGTGAAGCTCTTGAGTTTCTGGGTTTCTGGCCTTATTTTGACTAGTACTTGCTATTGATTATGACGGCCCGCCCACAGGGATTTTTGGGATACGTGTGTCTGACATTTCTTGGAGGTCCAGACTGTTGGCATGTTAACTTCATCGGATCGTTGTGTCTACATGGGGGACGTGTCATTGTCATTGGCTTGGGGGCGTTATGATCCGCCTATCTTCACCTACAGCGTTCATCTATATTTAGAATTTTACATGCCCATTAGGGACATGTGGGGTGAACGTTACTACACCCCAAAGGAGAATTCATTCCTCTCCACTGCTCGAGCCCCAGCCCGTAATTCGATGGCTCCAATGAGGGTTTCCTCCGATGAGGAAGACCTTGAGGAGGATCCTGATACGGCTCCTTCTCCTTCTCAGTAAGGGCTGATGCTATCAATAGTCACTGATGGCTATCCGTCTTTTGGGGCCTGACGTTTTACCTTTTTGGTGGGTTGTATATTTATGATTTTTGGGGGCATACATGTTTTTGCTTTTTGTACGCCAGGTGTTGTAACTAAACAAATTGATATAATTATATATATATTGTACTCATGTCTCGTCGCTACATTTTATTAATTAAAACAAAAAATATATATAGTCACCATTTTATTTATGCAACTATAATCAAACAAGTTTAATTGTAATATAATGGACTGGGTCTTAATTTATACTTTTGTTTTTCACATTGTAAATAATGATGTGACGTTCCCTCCCAAAAAGAGGCGTTACAGGAATCAACTACCTATTACCTCTTCAGGTAAACCTCATAACCCAATTCTAAACAAATAGTGTTGGCACTTGGCTTGGTGCATGGTGGGGGTGCGTGTTAAATGTTTCTGGCTTGAAAGTTCCTTGATTGTTACAAACCAAGTGGAATGAGAATTTTGAATGATTCCCAACTCATTCAAATCATTTCGGCCGAACAAACTTGCTCAAGTTTTGTAACAAGTTCAAGGGGTGTCAACTTTGCAAAGATAGAAGGCCAATCATACTAATATTATTGAGAGTACTGATGTTGTCCATTGACATTGTTTAGATGCAAAACGAACAATAAGCAAGGCCCCACTAAGAGTAGAAACCAAGTCACTAGATTCAAAGTCCAAAGTGCTAACCACTACACCATGGAACCTAGTTGACTTGGCAAGATAACTATATTATTATTTGAGAAGTGATTCTCATCCTTGCTTTTCCTATCCACAACAAGAATATAAGAAACAAACTTCTAGTTGTGCAAAAAAACAAAAATAAAGTATCACGCTAACACATATTGTTGGTATAAAAATAACCACTTTTCAATTTAAAACAATTTCGAATGTTTATTGTAAAGCTTAGTACAAATGAAAATTACTAAGATATAAGGATACACATATTTTAATTTTTTTAGAGTCGAAATTGTAGACATGAAGTAATCGAAATAATGATTTCGATAATTCCTAGAGATGGCAATTTCGAGTTAGTCTTGAAATCTAAGACTAGAGGATTAACTACACGTAGTAGTTTATGAAGGCAAAAGTAAAGGGCCTTGACTAGAAGCCAACAAATGTTTGAAGGTTCAAATTTGAATTCAAAAGAAAGAGTTTGAATTTGAAATAGAAGGATTGCTGACAAAAATTGAGTAATTACTTATAGCACGAGGATTGCTGACAAAGATCTGGCAGTTACTTGATAAGGATCTCTAATAATCAAATGGTAGTTTTCTTTGCTTAGGACACATCTCTATTAATTTGCAACTTTGCCACAACCTTTGGATCCTATGATTAGTGAAATCACGGGGGTTCTTGTTTCTAACTTAGAAAACAAAACTCTTGGGATGAATAGGATTGCACCCTTATATGGGTTGCCTCCTAGTTTTACCCCCCAAAATATTACACAAAATATAAGCATTGGCCAAGCCACATACACAAATTCAATACCCAATGTTTCACCAAGAAACCAAGTGGTAAGTGTTAGTGGCCAAGGTGCAAGAGCTAGTGCAAATCGTAGGCTGAATGTGGGAAGACCAGTTTTCCCTAATTTTCCTAGGGATTTATCTTCGATTCCTTTAGGGAACACGAACACAGCCCTAAATAATATCAAGCAGCAGATTAATGAAAGTAACCACTATATGATCCATATGCTAACTCAGCAGATAACCACTATGATAACCCCACTCTTAGAGTCAACCAATAATACTTATACCACATTGGCTAGGTAAATTAGTAGGATTGCATATGTCTTTGGGAACCCTAAAAAATTTATAGGTAATCATAGGGGCAATGCTTAACCTAAGTATCTAGATAATACTCAATTGGTAAATAATCCCAATGTTAATAATTCAAATGAGGATAATCAGCCAAGGGAAAATCTACTTGGCCCAAATATAGGATTTTGAGTAGTTATTCGAAATCAAAATGCCAATAACCTCCTAGAAAGGATTAGACTAAATAATCTTGGGATGCATCAAAACATTAACCAAGCAGTTGAGCAGGTGCCCAACAAGTATGACTTCAATTTAGGATATACAAATCAACCCTATTTTGTGTCAGCTTTCCCTAAGTCATCCAATAAGTAGAATTGTCCAGAAGATGCAAAGCACCTAAAATCTCTAGCAAATTTGCTGAGGAAAGTGGAGAATCTATGATGGAACATATTGCTTGATATATTATCGAAGCAGGGGATATAGCCACTAATGAACACTTGAAGATGAAATACTTCACCAGTTCCTTAACCAAGAATGCATTTACTTGGTTTACAACTCTTCCACCAAATTCAATCCACTCTTGGAACTAACTTGAAAGGAATTTTCATGATTAGTTCTTTAGAGGAGATATTAGGGTAAGTCTCATGGATTTATTTAACATCAGGAGAAGTAATGGAGAATCCATTGATGATTACTTGGCAAGATTCAGACAGATGAAGGCTAGATGCTTCACAGTCATCCCTGAATCTGAGGTAGTCAAGATGGCTGCTGGTGGTTTAGATTATTCTATTCGAAAGAAATTAATAAATTAGCAACTCCTAGACATGTCTCAACTTGCAGATAAAGTGAGACAAATTGAGCAATTAAAGCTGAAAAAAGAGAGGTTTAAGAAGCATCTCAGAAAGCAAAAGATTACCTATATCGAAGCTCCTGATGTGCAGGATAACTATTATACACAATTGAAAGATAATAAGGTAGCCAATGTGTCGAAGTTGATGAGGCTGAAGATGATGAGGAAAGTGAGGTTAAAATTGCAGAACTAAAGTCTGGTACTCCCTATACTTGCTTATCTTTAATGCCTAATCGAACTAAGGATAAAATGAAATCCCCTAATAAGCCATCATATGCTTTTGATATTTCAAAGACAAATTTAATTTTCAATGTGTTGTTAAAGGATAAACAAATAAGACTTCCTAATGGACATAAAATCCCTTCAGTCAAAGAAATAAAAAGTCAAAAGTACTGTAAATATCATAACAAATATGGTCATTGAACTAATAACTGTATTCATTTCAGGGATTTGATATAGAAGAGTATCCAAGAAGGAAGGCTCAAGTTTGAAAACAAAAAAAATAACATGAAGATCGATGTTGATCCTCTCGAAGTCAATGCAAGCTACATAGAGCCAATAAGCTTTGCGCAGATAAACATGGTTAAGGTAGCTAAAGAAATTGCCCCTATAGGCAACACTGAGAGTATCCTTGAGGATAATGAGGAAGAAATCTACCCTAAGGCTGGGGAGACTTTAGTGGAATTCTTTCTAAGGAAAAAAAGAGGGGAAATGGAGGTATCCCTATGCCCCAAGTGCAGTGCTATTTTTGATAAATTAGCAACCAAGTCTTACCAAGTTGCCATAAAGTAGAGGCAGAAGCAAAAGCAAAAGACTCCCATTAGAGGATCCATTCATATCAACAACCAACCCACGAACCATGACTCAGTGTTTAGTGGGTGAGACCTTTGAAAAGGTTAGAAAAGGAAAAATAAGGGTGCCACCGGCCAACGTGGCCCCCAACTAGTGGTTTAGGAACACTCCTCAAACCCTGAAAAGTCCTCAAACTAAGCCAAACTGGCACAGGTTTAGTTAAGGATGCAATACCCCATTGGTGGGAATATTAAGCCTAACACATGGGTTTGAAGCACTGCAAAGGCTTCAACTTAATGTTTAAGCTCTTATATGTCAAAGACCCAATGGTGCAAGGCCTAAAGGATCAGACAACAACAACAACAAGCATTGACTAAGTTACAAATGCAACAAAGGTCATACGCTAAGGTAGTAAAAGATCCACTAATTAAAACTATTAGGAAAGCAAAGCCACTAAGTCCCATGGATAAGGACGTAATTACGAATACTTTCGAATCTAGCTTCAAGGATGATCTCAATTCTATCTTTGAAGTGAATGTGGTATTCCTACTCCCTTACAACTTCGCAGCCACAAGAGATGAAGCTATGGATTCTGAAGAAGATTTCAAAGATGACTCGAAGGAGTCAGGATGGTATTTGGTCGAAGACAATACTATCGAAGTAATGGAGAATTCAGCAGTCTTCAATGCTCCCACTACAAAGATGAAGAACCATTTGTACCCTCTCTTCATAAAAGTATCAGTAAACGGGAAGCTAGTAGGAAGGGCTTTGGTTAATCGAGGTGCAAATATTAGTGTCATGCCAAAGAGTCTGCTAAATAAATTTAGCAAGACAAACTCTGATTTGTTACCACTCAACATGGTGGTAACAGATTTTGATGGCAAATCTTTGACCTCTGAGGGAGCAATGGCCCTAGACATAAAGGTGGCCTCGATTACAAGGTCCACCTTGTTTATTGTAGTGCCTTCGAAGGCTAGCTACAACTTACTACTTTGAAGGGAGTGGATCCATGCAATTAGTGTTATCCCTTTGATTGTCCACCAGAAGATGTTCTTGTGGAACCAGCTAGGAGAGTTAAAGATGATCGAAGCTAATAACACCCTGTGTCAGGTCCAACAGAACAATGCAAACTTGTAGATTTATTTTCTAGGTGTCAAGCCCTTCTATATATAGGAATTCTACAGCTTTGGATAGCAAAGGGGTCGAGATGGTGGCCCTAACTTCCACGGGCTTCTCTTTAATACCAAAGGCCGATTTGATTTGGCTTTAAGTTTGTAATACTGATGCCAAGGCCTATAGGCTCCTGGTTATTGTTTTTGGCTGAGTAGATTGGCCTTAAGTACTAATATAAATTACACTTGAGAGCCACTTGACTCATTTATCAACCTATATCTCTGATAATTGCATTGAAAGTGCAATTTCGAGTCAATTGACTCAAATTTCATGTTATATAGTTAAAAAATTTAATGCCACAGAAGGCACCAACTTGGATTGTGTTTATGATAACTCTTCCTTAGGCTTTGAATAATCCCCTCTATGTTCTTATGTTAAAAAGATAAAGGTACAAGATCCTTTGGAAAAAGTTAATTTAGGGGATGGTGTAATATATAAACCTACCTTTATCAGTAGATTAATAAATACAAATTTCAAGTTCAAAAGACTTGAGAAATAGTGCCAAACATAAGCATTAGCTTCGATGATAGGGATCTCTGGTTCAAGTTCAAGAATGTTTTCCTATAACAATCAAAGAAAATTAAGTTAGAGTAATTCGAGAAAATTAAGCTTGAATTAATAACTTAGGAAAATATCCAACCTGAACAGTGGCTTCGATAAGGATGTCTTGTAGAGCTCTAGTGCTCAGTCCCTTTTCGATTAGGACCTCAGTATAAAAAATTCTGTCGAAGTGAGCACTTAGAGCCAAAGTTGCTTCAGGCCCAAGTGTAAGCACACCTGGGGTAGAAATCGAATCCCTTGGAGGATAAGGAATGGGAGATGGAGTCCCGAACCTCCTCGAAGTTGCAGGAGTTGTCTCTCTTGGTGATGGTGGAGATTCCTGTTCAAAATCAAAATAATCAATATCTGATTAAAAGATTTTCAAAAACAGAAAAGAGAGAGAAAAAGGGGAAAAGTCACAATAACATCATTAAAGCTGACGTGATGGCTTCAACTATTTTGCATTTAAAGCCATCACTGGCTTTTGGTTCCCCAAAACACGCAAGCATTCGTTAATAGGGGAATGGCCACGTAGTGGTTATAAAAATGAATGGAAATTTAATTCCATAATTTACCTTCTGACCTTTCACTTCCTTGTTCTGGGCAGTTCTGATATAGAACACATAAAGCTCTAAGTTCAATTTCAATTGAAAAGTTAATGCTCAAAAAATAAATATCTATCTCTTATAGTTCGAGAATAAATATTGGGGACATTTGTTGGTATAAAAATAACCACTTTTTGATTTAAAATAATTTTGAATGTGCATTGTAAAGCTTAGTACGAATGAAAATTACTAAGACATAAGGATACACATATTTTAACTCTACTAGAGTCAAAATTGTAGACTTGAAGTAATCAAAATGATGATTTCGATAATTACCAAAGATGGTAATTTTGAGTTAGTCTCGAAATCTAAGACTCGAAGAGTAACTACACTTAATAGATTCTGAAGGTAGAAGCAAGGGGTCTCGACTAGAAGCCAACAAATGTTTGAAGGTTTAAATTTGAATTCAAAAGAAATGGTTTGAATTTGAAATGGAAGTTAACAGCAGTCGTAAGCACAAGACCAAGACAATAAAAGGATTGCTGAAAGAAATTGAGTAGTTACTTGTAACATGAGGACTGCTGACAAAGATCTGGTAGTTACTTGACAATGATCACTAATAATCATTAGGCAGGTTTCTTTACTTAGGACACATGCCAAGATCATGTAGAAATGGTAGTTACTTAGAATATCTATAAATACCGAAGGGATGGAACACTTAGGGGTTAGAAATTCATTACTCACAAACACTTGTACTCACGCTTTCATGTCCCAGCAACATCTCGAGCAAACATACATGTCTAGTCAAGTATGTTTTAATCCAATTTCATTTATATACCATTTATAATTTCAATGCAAATTTCAATTCAGATCCATTTACGTTTCAAGCCTTTATTTTACTGCAAACTCTTTTTTACTCCAGATCAAGTGATTCTTTAGAGATCATTTGAGTTCTTTTAATTATTTTCATTTAATTGCTTTCTTTACTTTTATGCACATTTACATATATGCAACTTTACTTTCATTATTTTTACATTACTTTCTTTCAATTCATGTTCTTTATATTTCTACACTTTACATTGCATGTCAAGTTTACTTTATTGTATTTTACTTTTTTGTCATTTATATTTCATGCAATTTTTTGGCTTTCTTTTTATTGTTTTCTTAAGTTTAAAAGTGATCTTTAATTTTCCAAAACAAGTTTTTTTTCATCCATCTTTTTCGTTGCTCCACTTATTTGTCATTATTTTACTAAGTTACTTCTCAGGCAATAATATTTCAATTTCAATTTACACAATCTTGTATTCCATTCGAAATTGACGCTTGACGTTCTTGCCTAAAGATCAGTCTGGAAATTAGAGAATCTCAAGAGGAAGCGATTTCCTTCCCCGAATTGAGATCCAAAATCAAATTTATTCTTTGACAAAAGTTTACCATAAACACATATACAAACATATCCAATCTATAAACGATAGTGGCTCTTAATTTATCTATAAAATATTTAAGACAAAAAAATGTTCGATGGAGTAAAAAGCCAGATTTTATATATTGATGAATTATCTGCAACACTAGTTGACAATATAAGTTATGTTTGCGAGACAAATTCAATATGGCATCTTAGTCTGCCAATGTAGAATCATTTTTTATACTATTTTTATAATTTTATGAGTTATCAAGTAATAATTGAATTTTATGTACTTTATTTTGAATAACTCAAACTTCATACAACTATCTTACATTTTATATTTTTATCATTTTTCATTAAAATTATAATTGTTAGTAATTAATCTTTCATAGTCTAAACAGACTACAATTAATTTTATTTTCAGACAAAAATCATGATTAACTTGTTTCCTTTGACAAATAATTATACATTAATCAACATTAACATTAACATTTTCATCATACAAAGGTAGGCAGTCTGTCTTTATTCCTGATTATTATAAGCTCTCTTATTTTATTTTATCTTATTTTTTTAATGGTAATATATGATATCATTCATTGATTGAGAAAGGCAGAGTGTCCAATTGGACAAGATTACAAATGTCTGGTGGTAGTCTTCAAGCTACACCTTATTTTCATAAACATAAGCAACCTTAGATAAGTCTGTTAGCTTCCCTCCTAGTGTGAGAGAATTTACACCCTTGCAAGAGTTTGCCCATCTGATACAATCTTCCACCAACAGACCAAGTTAGAAACAGAGAAGATTTCTATATTTTTGAACAAATTCTATACAGGATGGTTAGCCTTTATTTTATATAAGAAGACTGCTATATAAAAAAAATAATAAAATATAATTACGTACGGAATCAATTACAATCTAAATCATGTTAATCAATCAACCCTAAAATCAATCACAATCTTAATCACGTTAACATCTCCTATTAAATTCAAGTGAGTGTAGAGGAAACCAACTTGAGTTTGAAAATCAGAGTGCAAAAACGATCAGGATGATAAGCTTTAGTGAACAGATCGACTGACTGGTCAAGAGTTCTAATGGAAATGAGATGAAGAGCACCACGAAGAATATGTTGACAAATGAAGTGACAATCAATCTCAATATACTTGGTGTGCTCATGAAAGACATCATTATGAGCAATCTAAATAGCACTCCTATTATCACAATATATAGCAATGGAAGAAGATTGAGAGAAACCTAAGTCATCAATAAGCTACCGTAACCAAAGTATTTTAGAAGTGGTGTCAACAAGTGTCTGATACTCTGCTTCAGTACTGGAACGTGCAATTAAAGTATGTTTCTTACTTCACCATAAAATAATGCATCACCAAGATAGATAGAGTAGCCAAGAGTAGATCAGCGATCAGTGGAATCTCCACCCCAATCAGCATCAGAATAAGCTTGTAAGACTAAGGAAGAGTCGGTTGAAAAATGAAGCCCATGAAACGGAGTCCTTTTTATATATCAAATAATACAAAGAACAACAACATAGTGAGTAGTATGTAGAGCTGACATAAACTGATTAACTACATGAACAACATATGAAATATCTAGATGAGTAACAGTAAGATAAATTAAGTTGTCAACTAACAATTGATAGAGAGTATGGTCATCAAGTATAGTACCATACAGATGTGTAAACCTGACATTAGGTTCTAGAGAAGTGGATTCGATGTGACTGTCTGAGAGGCCGGCTCGATTAATAAGATTCGAAGCATATTTAACTTGAAACAAATAAATATCATTAACAGATGATAGAACCTCAAAACCTAGAAAATAACTGAGAGGGTCAAGATCCTTCATTTCAAAATTACAGCTCAAAGATGCTTTAAAATCAGCAATACCAGAAGTATCATCACTAGTAATAATCATATCATTAACATAAAGAAGTAGTAATATAGTGTCACTATCAGTCTTTCTGCTGAAGAGAGTTGAATCATTAGGATTAGAGGAGAACTCAAGCTGATTGATGGTGGAACTGAACTTAGCAAATTAGAAAAGCTTACTGATGGCCAATTATTTTTATTTGATACTAAGTTAGAAATAAAAACAGAGAAGAAGATTAATGAATATTTGTATATTTTTGAATGAATTGTATACAGAAAGATTAGTCTTTATTTATATAATAGGACTATTATACAAAATAATAATAATAATAAAATATAATTATATACGAAATTAATTACAATTTTAATCATGCTAATCAATCAAACTTTAAAATCAATCACAATCTTAATTATGCTAACGGATCAAAATAAAAGTATCCCTTCTTGTTCCCTTTCAACGCCTGGAAAAGCTGGACATTATCAGTTTCTACATGCCTCCACCTTCATGAAACAGAGGTCAAGCGCCAAGTCTTGTCTAGCGATAGGCAAAGACCCATTGCCTCTGCAGTTCTAACATCCTAAATTTAGGAACACTATATATGATCAAAAATTGAATTTAGGAAAGCCAAATGTGAGATGTCACGAAGGGGTGGTGATGTAGTTGGCTAGCGCGCAGGTCTCATACTCGTAGCATCTGAGTTATCCTGTGGTCGAGAGTTCGAGCCTTTATCATCCCAAAGTGTTTTTTTATTCCTTGAAGGCTCCAATTACATATAAACAAGGTTAAAGTGAGAGCACAGGTCTCCATTGCCCACAAGAGCCAGCGCATGCTTCAACCCAAAGGACAATGCCAGATTTCCATCGCCATCCAACTCCATTATGATATGAAGCATATTCTTTGCCTCCAAAAATCATCCTTTTTTCTCTAAAGACCAAAGCCACTCTTGCTTCTTCACCACCTTAGTGATTAAAAATATTCAGGTAGAAAATGTTGAAAATTAGGAGCAATTATTTCCAAGTTGGCGGCTCTCTGTAAATCAAGTTCCTAATTTGTCTCTACTGTCATCTGTATAAAATAATCTAGAATTATTAGGATCCCTGTAAATAGTCCAACATATCTTAGTAGTTATTATCTTTCCATATATTTGTCAATTACAGTCCTAAATTATAGGAACTAGAATAGTGTACAGTGGCTATATATATGCCAAAACAATGTGTATCAGAGAGTATGAATGAAATTGAAATCTTTATCATACAAAAGTCTTCTTTTATCTTGGTATCAGAGCTCTAGGGCTCTGTAACCTCATAGCCTGAATTTTATACCTTCCCTCCATCATGAATACAAATACACCCGAACCAGCTTCTGTACCAATTATCCATGTTCAATCGAAAACCCCAGCTTCACAACCAACGTTATTCTTACGGAAGATAATTATGATATCTGGTCCCAAATCATGGAGATGCAGATTACAGGGTGTGAAAAGCTTGAATACATCACAGGTAAAACACCTCTTCCAAAGGTTACTGATACTTCCTATGCTAAGTGGTATGCAGAAAATCAAAAGGTCAAAGGATGGCTGCTGACTTCTATGTCACCAGAGATTATAAAGCGCTATCTTAGATTGTCAACTGCACGTGAGATCTGGAGTGCCCTTGCCAAAGCTTTCTATGATGGGTCAGACGAATCACAACTCTTTGCATTGAATCAAAGGGCATTTTCCACCAAACAGAGTAGTCGTCCCCTCTCCACCTATTATGGTGATCTGGTAGAAATTTTCCAAGAACTAGATCATCGTGATAAGATCATCATGAAGGATCCTGAAGACATTGTTGCTTATAAAAAATCAGTTGAGAGATTGCGGGTTTATATCTTCTTGAATGGACTAGATGTAGAATTTGAACAGATTAAAGGAGAGATTCTCAGGAAGGATCCTACACTCGATCTTGAAGAAACTTATGCATATGTTTGTCGTGATGTTGTTCGCCGAGCTACGCTTAATGGTGAATCTGAACACTCAGAGTCAGCTGCGATGGTAGCTCGTCGAAGTAAGCCTCACCAACCTCTTCTGAAATCAGACCGAACATGTAGTTCATCAAATCACACAACTGACCAAAATCGTAGCTATGAAATAGGAGCTGCAAAGACTGGACGGGTGTGTACCCACTGTGGAGAAATAGGACATACAAAGTCACGTTGCTACGAATTAATCGGATATCCAGAATGGTGGGATCCTGCCAAGGCACCTCGCAAAAGAAATTCAAAATTAACTCATCATACTTCTGTTGTTGTGGTTGAACCTTCCACCAACATCAGCACTAAGGAAGCCTCCTCTTTCATTGCCATTTCTAGGAATGTTGGTAAGGCTCTTCATATTTTTGCTTCTGTTAGTCATAGTGAATGGATAATTGATTCAGGTGCCACAGATCACATGACTTATGATAGTAACCATATTCAGTCTATGAAACCCTCAGACCAACATATAGTGTCCACTGCCAATGGTAACTCTTCTCCAGTAGTTGGAAAAGTTTCAGTCTCTCTTACCCAAAATTTGAATTTGGAGTCTGTTCTGGTTGTTCCTTCTCTTAATCATAACTTATTGTCTGTTGCTCAAATAACCTTCACTTTAAATTGTATTGTGATTTTTTGGCCTGCCATGTGTGTTTTTAAGGACATTCGAACTCGGAAGACAATTGGTTGTGGTACTAGAAGAGGGAACCTCTATTATCTTGATCTGCTGCCAGCAAGCTCAAATAAATTAGCTCAAGTTTTTTCAGCTCATATGTCTGACAAACATCAAAATTCAAAAATTTGGTTGTGGCACAGGCGTTTAGGACATGTATCTTTTGGGTATTTAAAGAAATTGTTTCCAAAGCTATTCTCACAATTAGATGTTTCAGATTTCAAGTGTAATATTTGTGAACTAGCTAAGAGTCACCGTGTCCCATTTCCTATTAGTATGTATCCTATCATAGATTGTCAAATGAAAGTAAGGCATTTGTAAATCATTATCTGTTGTAGCTATTCCTAACAATGTGCAAGAAGCTTTGAAAGATCCTAGGTGGAGGGAGGCAATGAATGAAGAAATGAAGTCTCTTCAAAGGAATTCAACATGGGAAGTTGTTGACTTGCCTGAAGGGAAGAAACCTGTTGCATGTAGATGGGTCTTTACCATTAAATATAGAGCTAATGGAACCATCGATCAATTCAAAGCAAGACTTGTTGCCAAGGGATACACTCAAACATATGGGATAGATTATACGGAGACATTTGCACCAGTGGCCAAGATTAATACAGTTCGCATTCTACTATCTTTAGTAGTGAGTTTTGACTGGCCCTTGCACCAGTTTGATGTAAAGAATGCTTTTCTACATGGAGATCTCCAAGAAGAAGTATATATGGAATTGCCCCCTGGCTGTAATCTACAGACTAAAAGCACTAAACAGGTCTGTAGATTAAAGAAATCCTTATATGGCTTGAAGCAGTCTCCTAGAGCGTGGTTTAGAAGGTTCACAAACTTTATGAGGTCTATCGGTTACAAGCAAAGTGACTCAGATCACACTCTCTTCTTGAAATATAATGAAGAACGAATCACAGCCCTTATTGTGTATGTTGATGATATGATAGTAACTGGAGATGATCCTGAAGAAAGGAAAGCACTACAAGAGCAGCTTGCCCGTGAGTTTGAAATGAAGGATCTTGGTGAATTAAAGTACTTCCTTGGAATTGAAGTGTCAAGATCAAAGAGAGGTATTTTTCTTTCACAACGAAAATATGTCTTAGACTTATTGAAGGAGGTTGGTATGATAGGGTGTAGTCAGGCTAGCACCCCTATGGAAGCAAATTTGAAGCTAGGTGTGCACCCAAACCAAGTTCCTACTGACAACGAACGCTATCAAAGACATGTTGGAAGATTAATGTATCTCTCACAGACTCGACCGGATTTAGCTTATGCACTAAGTGTTGTCAGTCAATTTATGCACTCCCCAAGTGAAGAACATATGAATGCTATCATCCGGATCTTACGTTACTTAAAGTCATCTCCAGGAAAGGGAATTTTATTTACAAAAGGTGATAATTTGGATGTTAAAGGATATACAGATGCTGATTGGGCTTGGTCAATTAAGGATAGACGTTCTACATCGGGCTACTTCACATTTGTAGGAGGAAATCTAGTTACTTGGCGAAGTAAAAAACAAGAGGTAGTTGCCAGATCCAGTGCTGAGGCAGAATATAAAGGAATAGCTAAGGCAATATGTGAATTGTTGTGGATCAGAAATATGTTACAAGACCTGCATGTGAAGCAAGCTAGCCCTATGAAGTTATACTGTGATAACAAGGCAGCATGTGATATTGCCCATAATCCAGTTCAACATGATCAAACCAAACATGTTGAAGTGGATAGGCATTTTATCAAGGAGAAACTAGAAGCAAAGTTGATTAAAATTCCCCATGTTCGATCTCAAGACCAGCTTGCGGATGTGCTGACCAAAGCAGTGTCAAACCAAGCATTTAATGGTTGTCTCGACAAACTTGGTATGAGCGATATTTACACACCAACTTGAGGGGGAGTGTTGAAAATTAGGAGCAATTATTTCTAAGTTGGCGGCTCTCTGTAAATCAAGTTCCTAATTTGTCTCTACTGTCATCTGTATAAAATAGTCTAGAATTATTAGGATCCCTGTAAATAGTCCAACATATCTTAGTAGTTATTATCTTTCCATATATTTGTCAATTACAGTCCTAAACTATAGGAACTAGAATAGTGTACAGTGGCTATATATATACCAAAACAATGTGTATTAGAGAGTACGAATGAAATTGAAATCTTTATCATACAAAAGTCTTCTTTTATCTGAAAGGACAAAAAGAAATGTAAGAGGTGAAGCCATGCAATGTTATTATTCTTATCCATCATCGTTAAGGATCAAGTAGAACGCTTTTTTTTCTGCTGAATATCAAGTGCAACGCTTTATGAACATGATTAAAAATATCAAACAATAAAAATGAGGTATGGGATCTAAATTCTCCTTGTATGTTGTGCTTGCATGGTCAGGGTTGCAAGCATGGAGGTGACAATAGTACTCTTACGTGGTGAGGGAAAAGTGTCTATCTATTACCAAGCGAGTTTATGCTTTTAGGCTTATCCTGCTCTGTACATATAAGAAACAGTGGTTTCTTAGAAATAACTAAGTAGCTAATTTTTTTAACTTTAAAATCTACATTGCCATTGCATATCCATAATACTTGGACTTTGTTTGAGCATAATTATACTTCATAACATAAAGCATTGCATGGCTGACAATTATATGGGCAGTTGTCATTGCTTGACCAATTGATTGTTTGGTTGCTCGTTTGATAGTATCTTAGGTTTGTATGAGTGATTCTTTGATATTGTTGTTTATCGGATATTCTAATACATAGAATATGCTTTTTTGTGTTCAGTTGATTTATTTGTTGTAAATGATTAACTGTTAGTCTTGGTATGCTTATACTTTGAAATTATAATTTCTCACCCCTTTGTGTTCCATGTCAATTCAAGTGAAATCTCTAAAAAAGGAAGAGGCAACAAAAAGAAGAAGCAGACGGCTTAGTTTAACAGCTTTATTTCTTTTTCAATCAAATTGTATATGTGCTTTTCTGATTATTTGTAAAAGTTTATGTATACAATGTGGCTTGTTAGCCAGTGATGTTTGTATATATGATCTTTTTATCATTCGTGACTCTCTATAATGACTATGCAAGTTATTATGGGATTTTATTTTTTACATTTTTAGAAGTGACATGCTTAATGTAATTTATTTTGAAATATTCTATTTATTTTACGATAATTCGTATTAGGGTGTTACATCTCGACTAGAAGCCAACAATTGTTTGAAGTTTCAAGTTTGAATTTAAAAAAAAAAAGGTTTGAATTTGAAATAGAAGTTAGTGGTAGTTGTAAGTACAAGACCAAGACAATACAAGGATTGCTAATAAAAATTGAACAGTTACTTGTAGCATAAGGATTGTTGACAAAGATCTGGCAGTTACTTGACAATGATCACTAATAATCATTATACAGTTTTCTTTGCTTATGACACATGTCAAGATCCTGTAGAAAGGGTAGTTGCTTAGAATATCTATAAATACCAAAAGGATGGAAATACTTAGGGGTTGAAAATTCATTACTCACAAACACTCGTACTCACGCTCTCATGTCCCAGCGGCATCTTAAACAAACATACAAGTCTAGTCAAGTATGTTTCTATCCAATTTCATTTATGTACCATTTAAAATTTCAATGCAAATTTAAATTCAGCTCCATTTACGTTTTAAACCTTTATTTTACTGCAAACTCTTTTTTACTCCAAATCAAGTGATTCTTTCGAGATCATTTGAGTTCTTTTAATTGTTTTCATTTACTTGTTTTCTTTACTTTTATGCACATTTACATATTTACAACTTTACTTTCATTGTTTTTACATTGCTTTCTTTCAATTCATGTTCTTTATATTTTTGCACTTTACATTACATGTTAAGTTTACTTTATTACATTTTACTTCTTTGTCATTTATATTTCATACAATTTATTTGCTTTCTTTTTACTGTTTTCTTAAGTTTAAAAGTGATCTTTAATTTTCAAAAACAAGTTCTTTTCATCCATCTTTTTCATGCTCCACTTATTTGTCATTATTTTACTAAATTACTTCTCACGCAATAATATTTTAATTTTAATTTACACAATCTTGTGCTCCATTCGAAATTGACTCTTGACGTTCTTACCTAAAAATCAATCTGAGAATTAAAAAATCTCAAGATGAAGCGATTCCTTTCTCCGAATTGAGATTCAAAATCAAATTTGTTCTTTGACAAAAGTTTACCATAAACACATATACAAACATATCCAATCTATAAACGATAGTGGCTCTTAATTTATCTATAAAAAATTTAAGATAAAAAAATGATCGGTGGAGTAAAAAGTCAGATTTTATATATTGATGAATTATCTGCAACAATAGTTGACAATATAAGTTATAACTTTTTGCGAGACAAATTCAATATGGTATCTTAGTCTGCCAATGTAGAATAATTTTTTTATACCATTTTTATAATTTTATGAGTTATTAAATAATAATTGAATTTTATGTACTTTATTTTGAATAACTCAAACTTCATACAATTATCTTAAATTTTATATTTTAATCATTTTTCATTAAAATTATAATTTTTAGTAATTAATCTTGCATAGTCTAAACAGACTACAATTAATTTTATTTTCGGACAAAAATCATGATTAACTTGTTTCCTTTGACAAATAATTATACATTAATCAACATTAACATTAACATTTTCATCATACAAAGGTAGGCAGCCTGTCTTTATTCCTGATTATTATAAGCTCTCTTATTTTATTTTATCTTATTTAGGAAAGCGCCAAGTCTTGTCTAGCGATAGGCGAAGACCCATTGCCTCCGCAGTCCTAACATCCTAAATTTAGGAAAGCCATATATGATCAAAAACTGAATTTAGGAAAGCCATATATGATCAAAAACTGAATTTAGGAAAGCCAAATGTGAGATGTCACGAAGGGGTGGTGACGTAGTTGGCTAGCGCGTAGGTCTCATACTCATAGCATTTGAGTTATCCTATGGTCCAGAGTTCGAGCCTCTATCATCCCAAAGTGTTTTTTTATTCCTTGAAGGCTTCAATTACATATAAACAAGGTTAAAGTGAGAGCACAGGTATCCATTGCCCACAAGAGCCAGCGCACGCTTCAACCCAAAGGACAATGCCAGATTTCCATTGCCATCCAACTCCATTATGATATGAAGCATATTCTTTGCCTCCAAAATTCATCCTTTTTTCTCTAAAGACTAAAGCCACTCTTGCTTCTTCACCACCTTAGTGATTAAAAATATTCAGGTAGAGAGGACAAAAGGAAAAGAGGTGAAGCCATGCAATGTTATTATTCTTATCCATCACCGTTGAGGATCAAGTGGAATGCTTTATGAACATGATTAAAAATACCAAACAATAAAAAAAAAAATCAAATGTTCAATTTTATCATCAAAGATATACGCAACATCAATTTGGTCTTTTAATGTTGCATTTTTAAATTGGTTCTTAAAATGACATCAAATTAGTCCATAAAAAACGAAACTAATGATATTAATTATCATTAATGTCATTAATAAATGAACAACCAAAATAAATGTTTACTTCATATATTAAATGCAATGGAATTACTTGACATTAATCTTTCAAATATGTTCTGGCTTATGGAACTGGCAGGGATCAGCTATATAGTATAGAGTGGCCAAAAAATTCAATACCTTGTTATGACTTATGAGTCAGATTACAGATACATGAGAAAGGCAATCAAAATTTAATTCTTGGTTCAAATGTCTCAAGACAGACCCTACAAAAGATTTTTAAAAATGATATAATTGATGCCAATTGAGTATTGTTAAATCTTTTCTTTGAATGACAACACCAATCTGATTTACGACTTGAGAAAAGTATGACTTCCGTTATAGTTGATTAATTATATCCTCACTAAATTTCTAGTCGGATCCCACTCTTGGTTCGAGAGAAAAATTTTGCAAAGCCATTTCTACTCTTATCAGAACTGGCATGATTTGGCAAGGCAGCGGACGAAGTTGATGAAGATGATGAAGGTGGTGAGCTTTCCTCATTTTTGTTTAAGGATGGACCAGAGCTCCCATCAACCAACTTTGAAGAACTGGAATCTCTTTTTGGTGAAAATGTGTCATTTGAATGCAACTTCCACGTCTCTCCACCAGTTCGAGCAACGAGTGATGGACTCCCAGGAATGCTAGCAGTATCAATAAGGAAATCTTCTAGTGTAGCCAGGGATTTTAACTGATTCCCCAAAGATGCTATTGTTTTCTGGCACTCGGCAAGCTTTCCAGCAGCTAGTGCTAGGTCCACCTGGCATAGAAAAGATCACAAGCAATAGATTAGTTGCGTAGAAAGTCTATGACTAATAGGGTAATAGAACATTTAATATAGATCTCAATGATGACCAACCTGCTTAATCTTCTTTTCTCCATATGAGCTAGCTGTTGACCTGAGTATCTCTTCCTGCTTCTTGCTCTCTAGCTCTTCCTCCAATTCCTTACACTTCATTGCAATTTCTTCTGACATAGCCCTCTCCTTATCAACCTCTGCTTCTAATAAGTGTACCTTTGCAGATTTGCTTTCTAGGTCTTCCTCCAGGTCCTTACACTTCATTGCAATTTCATCTGACACAGTCCTCTCCTTAACAACCTCTGCTTCTAGTAAGTCAACCTTCGCAGATAATGTTTGAGCCTTTGCATCCATGCTCATTAGGTGATTTTCTATCATTTGCTTTGATTTGTAGGCTTTTTCTAGCTCTCTTTGTAACTCCTCCAATTTCTTTTCTGCCTCCCTCAACTGAAGTTGTGACTCCTCAATACACTCTTCACTTTTCATCAAAGCTATCTCTAGTTCAGCTTTTTCTGCTTCCACCTTCTCTAACTTCTCTTTTAGTTCATCCATTTGCTGATTCATGATCTCAAACTCTGCTCTGAGAGAGATTTCTTCATTAATGCATTGATTGGCAACAACTGACTCCTGGACAAAGCTTTCATTCAGAGTCTCAGGCAATGCAACAAGTCGTTCCATTTCAAGAAAATCATCCATGAGATCAATTTTAACAGAACTGGATGGAGTTTGTCTGCACTTTTCATTCTTGAACTGATCAAGCTCAGCAATTAGTGCGGATGCCCATGAGTCAGAACAACTTGGCTCACACTTGTTTGCTTCTGAGCCACTCATCTTGCGGGTCTCAATCTCCACTGCATTAAGCCGCTCCCCACTGTCTGATTGACTATCTGTGAGAGATTCAACACAGAATGAGGATGAAGCAATGGATTTGTGATCATAACCTAAGGAAGCTCTAGAAGTCATGCTCTTCAGTCTCCGGCACTCAGCCTCAAGCTTGGCTACTTTCTTGATGCTTTCTAAATGTTGCTTGCTGGCTGTCTCAGCAGCTTGAGTGCTTAAATCCCTCTCAATTGTCCTGATTTCCAGCTCTTCTGATTGAACTAGGAGCTCATGCTTGAGAGCCATGTTCTCTTTCACCAAACATTCAACCTTTTGACAGATATCAAGATCAATAGAAGATCTAGCATTAGAAGCATCTAATTTGCTCTGGAGCTCTCCGAGCTTGCTCTCAAGTTTAATTTTGGCTGATTCCAAGTCATGAGTTTTCTTCATTACAGCATCATGGATATTCTCTTCCTGCTCTTCTCTTGTTTGTCTTAGCTGCCTAACACACTCCCTAAGTGCACCGTCTAGATGGGTTACTCGATCTTCCAGAGCTGAATTCCTAAGAACGACTGCATCAAGTTGTTTCTTTAAAACAGCCACTTCATTTTCAGCATTTTCCCAGCCTAAGTTAATGAAAATGGCCCAATTAAGAGACAATCTAAAAAAAGGAGAAAGAGAAAGGGAAGGAAAAAAATATACCCAGGAATCAAACAAGGAGATAATTATTATGACAGTGTCAGCATGTATGTCGTATGATAGATCACATATGAGCCTCTTAATATGCTATTCTCATAATTCAGATGCAATTTGACTTCTAATTTCTATAAACCCCACTTAACCCTCCTCTATGAGGAGGAACTTCTTGTCTAGTTTGCTCGTTCAACAATCAGCTGAATTGTTTTGTAGACACAAGTAGCACAGAATCGATGCATATCCAAGGAAGGATGGAATGGTAATCAAGCAATTGTATAATCAGTGGTTGTTTCAAAAATTACAGAAAGCAAGAGAGGAATGTACTGGTTATTAACATTAGTTGTACCTGCAATGGCTTCTTCAGCAACTTTGGCATGCTGCTTAACCAAGTCTTCTTTGGCATTGACATTCACAAGCACAGAAGATAGCTTCTCTGACATATTCCTCAATCCATCATTTTGATCACCTTCGTTTACATTTTTTATATTTTCATTTTCTTGATTTTTGTTTATCTTAATTGAACCATGATTTATGATGGCTGTAGTAGCTACAGGTTTTGAGGTGACTTCTTCAGGCAATCGTTTATTGATAAATGAACTATCATTAACATCTTCAGCACAGGCCGCAGCTTTTGAGGTGACATCAGGTGACTGATTGCTTGCATTAGGAGATTCCTTTGATGCCTCCTGCTTTCAAAGACACAAAAATACTAGACTTATCAGAAAAAAGAAGGATAAAAGTTGATGGCAAATTTTGTTATGTTCGTGAACTATAGCAACATGGCCATTACATGATGAAACTACCAGGATCACAAATCAATTTCCAAGGAGAAAGGCATAAAAGATATGGTATTTATGCTTGACTAATACTAATGTCTGGCAGAGAAGTTGTTAAAGTACATTCTTGAATGCATTCAACAAACATTGACCACAATGGATCCATTGTCAGAACAGCTACTAAATATTGGCTGTACAAAAATGAGAACTTAATTTCAAATGTGTGTGCCTGGCTACATCAAACTTGAAACATCAATGAGCAAAGTCTTCAGGTCATTATTCAAACAATTTATGTCTAAAATGGCAATAGAAATTTATTTTATTTTTTGCACTTGGGGACAGACCAGGAGAAGGGCAAATACCCTTTAAGCATCATTTTTCGTTATTATCATTTCACCATCATTAAATTAAAAGCTTCAACCTGAACAAGTTTAGGGAGAACAATCAGTTGTAGAACCTGGCTTTATTGAAAGAATTTATTAATTCAAGACAACTCTTTCTATCTTCTGTCACTAATTTTCCAGAAAATTTACTGGTGTCACAAGAGCCAAAGCACAGCACATGAAGCAAATCACTATATATTATGAGCACAATTTATGTGTATATTTTTCTTACATTAGGACATTAGATTATGGAAAACAGGAGAGGGAAAATCACAACCAGTGAAAACCATCTTAGCTTGCCAGCAAGTGAATCATTGAATTCATGCCCTGAGTAAGGAATATCGTGTTTACCATACCAGAAAGGAGTCAAATTTGAATTCAAATCTTATGACTTGTGCCTGTGAGATATCAAAAAGACCCCCAAATATTTTAAGAAGGAAACAAAGACTAAACAAGTTTTAGATTAGTGCACCCAATTTTGCTATTGATTCTGGATTGTTTATCTTACCTGTTCATCTGAGTACCTCTCAGAATGAGACGACACAGATCCTGAACTTTCAGTTTCGCCAGTGCTTTTCTCAGAAGACTTCCGCTTCCATAACCATCTCTTCTTATCCATCATTGGGTCTAACAATCAAACATTAGCTTGAAAATTGCAGGGCATTCATCTGCAGACATTAGTACCCAAATGTTCAGAAGCTCAGTCAAAACCCACCACAAATCCTGTTCAAAAAGTTCAAGATTATAATGAAGAGAAAATATGAACAAGCTGTCACTAAATCTTCAGCTTGTTACAGAACAGAAAACTTCCACTTCAACCTACATGCCCTAGCCTTCAGAAAGCTGAAACCCAGAAACACACTTCCTCTTTAACAATCTCAGTGGTTTAAACCAAAAATAAGATAACTTTGCTTAACATTCTCCACCAGCTTTGCTTATAACCCAACCCAAACCCACAATGAACACAGATTATAAGAATAAAAGAACAAACTTTAGCTTGACTGAAACCAGTTATTAAATGGAAAAGAAGAAATCTTGGAACATCATTGAGACCCGTTTTTCCTTTAAAAGAATTGAAATTTAAAATCCAATAGCTACATAACATTTTGCAGCAAATTTACAGACCCAAGGTAATGAAACAGTAGCTGGTTGCAGAGAAGGGGTAAAAAGAAAAAAAAAAAGACTGTAGCATGAGTACCTAGTTGAAAAGATCCAAAAATATGAGTTACCCATTTCAGCAATTGAACTGAAAATGCCTCAAACTTCCCCAAAAATCCAACGCATAATGAAAAAAATTAGTTATTTAATGGCACAACTACGTATCTGTGAACATTTAAACAAAAAACTGCAAGTAAAAAGAAAAAAAATGAAATAAAAAATAAGCCAAATCAAATACCTTTAACTAGTGAGGCCAACTCAACCAAACCAACCTACAGAAATAGCTGGAAGCAAACAATAAATGAAAGTAAAGGATGCGTTCAGAGTGCATAATAGAGATTTAAGAGTGTAGAAGAAAAGGAAACAAAGGTAGTAAATGACAACAATAAAATAATAGTAATAAAAAGGGCAAGGTAAAAAATTCGTAGAATGTCAGTAACAGTGAGCATTCACATAGCAACTGCTATATAACACAGGTAGCAGATAATGGATTGGGTTAGGGGATTTCTATTTCTTGTTTTTTGCTTGCCTTTTTTATTTCTTTTCAAATATAAAAATAGAAGGCCATGTGATTGTAGATGTGTCAGAGTTGTGTGAAATTCAAGGGTGTGTTTGTGTGAGTGAGTGGGGTGTGTGACCGCAAACACTTTTTCAGCTTTCCAAGAAAATGTTTTTTATTTGATTTTTAATTTACTAAGTTTGAACTTGAGCTGCTCCTGTTCCCGCCCATGGTCATGCACCAGGACATATGCTAGTCATTCATTGTCCATTTTCCTTCTTATTAATGCGTGTCTCCAATCTCTATTGTCACTGTAGCAGGTAAAATGGGCCAACTTATTCTAACCCGTCTCGACTTGTGTCAATTCGTTAAAATACGGAATGGAGTGGGTTGGTCCATTTTAAAAAATGGATTAGTTTGAACTTAACTCACCTCGTTTTTCGCTTTAGGTTGGGTTATTAACCAGTAAAAAATAAAATAAGAAAAAATAGATGAATTAATGGATAAACCTGTTTAACTCTTTAAAAAATAAAAAATATATATATAAAAAATCAATAAATATTATAAAAAATAATAAATAATAATGGTAAAAAATTTCAAACCACATATCTAAAATATAATTTTTAAAATAGTCTAATTAAATATTCAAACATAAATTATATAACATCAAAAAAATTTTCATTTATAGTATTACTTATTATTATTTTCTAAAAAAAAAATCAACTGCATGGTGCCATCCACTGCTTCGCCCCGCTTAATCCATGGGTTATGCGGAGCGGGTTATGCTGGTTGGAAAAGAAATATGAATTCAATCTTTGAATTCAACTCGTAAAAAAATAACGGGTTAACGGGTTGACTTGACAAATTGAACCCATTTTACCGGCTCTAATTGCCAACTATCGATTTGTTTGCTTTGTTTTGTTTTTACTTGGAATTTCTTTCGTTAAACGTCCCTTCTTTGGGCCATTTCTGGCTCCTCCACTGTCTTTGACTGTATTGTAACTTTATGAGTAATTCTCTTACTACATTGTTAATTTTTTCGTCCTTGTTTGCTTGTTACACAGTGCAAATTGGGAAAAGTTTTTCTCAATTTGAAACAAAATGAAATGTTTCATTTTGGACTTGAGAGTAAAATGTAGGGCCACCAAATTGCTTTCATGTCATTTTCTTTAACAAATTAAGGGTGATGACTTCCATGCACATAAAACAATAAGTTGCATCAATACACCATCAGATTTTTAACTATTGATTTAAAATACTTTTACTATTTTACATAATATTAATAATGTCATTTATACATTATTTTATTATAGTATTCTTACACAATTTTTTTAAGTAATAAAATAAGAAAAATATATTTTTAATACATATTCTTTCTCCTTTTTTTTCTCGAATAAATATAGACGTAAGAAAGTTATAAAAAATTTGTGTACAAATATATTTTCCATTTTATTTAATGATTAAGAATTAATACTTACAACTTACTCTATAGATGTCATTATTTTTTTACATGATTTTTTATTTAATTAATTAATACCTTTACTTTTCACATGCATTTTAATTTGATTAATTATTTTTATGTAAAGGATTTTTATTTTAAAAAATAGAAAAAAATTAAAATAAAATTAAATTTTTGTTATAATAAAAATAAGAAATGATAAAAAGTGTTGAAGTCAATTTATAGTTATAAAGTGAGAAGTTGAAAAGCATTTGAAACCATTTGTATTTATAGAGTAAGAGAATTTTACAATATTATATTTTTTATATTTATTTTTAAATATGTAAATGAAGAATTAATAATGATAGTTTTAGAAAAATTAAATTTGGAGACCAAAGCAGAGAATTCCTTTTACATAATAGTATAAATATAACTTTTAATATTTATATTTTTCCTTGTGTTGTTATTTAATTTGTCTAATAAAAGGATTTTTATTTTAAATATTAATATAACTTAATTTAACCAACTAAAACATTTAACCAACTAAAACATTTATAAAAGACAGTGTGGAAGACGATTATGGAACGCAAAAGCCTATTGAAATTATGAAGTCAACATCCATGGGAGTGGGAGAGTTGAAAGGATAATTGCAAGGCCACTAACCTTGCAGGTGCCACAAGAGGCATGTGTCTGGTGACAATTGTCTAACAAGTTTCGGAAAGTAATAGGAGGGAACTTCAACTCAAGGGGAATTTAGATGAAGTTGAGATTAGGGTGTCAATGGTGACGGTGATGGTGATGGTGAGTGGAGTAGTTTTGCTTCTCTTATTACCCGTAATACAATGGTAATTATTAAAGGCATATTATCCTTATTGAATGAATTAGTATGGGAACGGGTAATGTCAATATTAAAAAAAATGTAAATTTTCTTTTAAGCTATTTAATAGTTTGCACTCGTGTTGAATGATTTTTAATTTTTGTTAGATTCTCTCCTGATGAACTAGGATCACCATTCTTTGAAACTTATTTCAAAGAATGATGATCCTACTTCATCAACAAAGCACCCAACACAAAAATTGTTCAACACAAGTGCAATACAATTGAAATGCTCAAAAGAAAATCAGTCTTTTTTATACGGACACTTCTAACTCCCATACTAATTCGTTAAATGTGAAAAATCTTCCTTTAAGTTTTTATTGCATTGCAAGTAATAAGAAAAGCAAATCTATGCCCTACTTGCCATCACCACTACCATCAACACCTAAATCTCGACTTAATCCAAATACCCCTAAAATGAGATTTCCTCTCACTACTATCTAGAATTGGTTAGACAAATGCAAGTAGACGCATGCCTCTTGTGCCACTAGATGGAGATATAATAATGGTTGTTCCTCAATTGCAAGTGTAAGTTCCAAAGCCCTTTAGAAGCATGAAAACTTGTTGAAGCTATTTTAAACTTTCTAAGTTTTGATTATTAACAAACTTAAACTTAGAATCTTGTAATTACTAATATTTCATCTAAGTGTGCCAAGATATAGTTGACAAGACTGTTGGATTTTTAATTTGAACATCGTGGTTTTCTTAAAATCCATCTCAAGGAAGTCTTAACTTGACTAAAGTTTCATGAAGAATTGATGTTTTCAAACCATGTATGAAGAAGAACTTAAAGAACTCAATATGAAACTCAGTATAAGTTCTTCAGAAGACAACCTTGAGAAGATCAGTTCATCAAAAGACACATTAGAAGTTAAGTTCATCAGAAGACAATAATCAGAAGTAAAGTTACATCAGAAAACTAAGTTCAGAAGCTAACATCATTAGAAAACAAAAGTATCAGAAAAATCAAGCATAAGAAGAATCAAGTCTTTCAAAAGAATTTGAATTCAAAAGACAATGTTTGCTTATAAATAGCAAAGTCAAAGTTAGAAAACTTCAAAAGTTTGAAATTTCTAACTATCGCAGGAAAAGGACAAAAACCATTAAAGAAAAGTTGACTGACCGCTACAAGACAAAAAAAGGTAACCTGACTTTGCACAGTAACCATTGGAGACTTAAATAAAATTAGTTTCTGAAGCTCTATAAATTGAAGAAGCTTGGAGATTTGAAGTTATGAAGCAAATTGTTATTCTGTCAAACTTCTGAATGCTCAAATCTTGATTCTGAATAAGTTTCTTTATTGAAATTTGTTTTTGATCACTTATTCAAAAGAGAAACTTATTCTCTCAATCTTGCAATTGCTTAGATTCACTCTTTGTGTGTAAGAGAACATAATCTCTTTACTTTGTAAAGATTAAATCCATTTTTTGAGTACTGAAAGAAACCAAAACCTTTTATCTCATCATGTAACCTAATATGATAGTGATCTGAGTATTAGTGTAGCTTGAAGAAGATAGTGGATCAAATACTACCTGTAATCTAACTTGGAGAGGCTAGAATTGAAGAATGAATACTCGTCGTAACACTAAAATCCTAGTTTTCAACTGGGGAATGGATGTAGGCACGTGGTTTGGCTGAATTAATATAAATCTTCTGTGTGATCTCTTCTGATCCTTATCTCTTAGTTTTCTGTTCATTATATCTTATCTTTACTATGTCCTTCTAGTAACAGAAACTGATCTTTCTCTTAAAATAAGTTAAGTTTTTAAAGGAATCTTGTTTAAAATTCAGTTATTCTTAAAAGTAATATTTATGAACTACTTAGCTTCTGACCAATACTCTGATTCATTCAAGTTAAGAAAACTTGAGAAGCTATTTAGTTTGCATAATCTATTCAGAAATTGAAAGCACAAACTCTCAGTCTCGTGTTGTTGCCACTTTCAACAAGCTGACTCAATATTCTTATGTAATCTCACTATCTCCATCCAAAGCAAACATCCAAATTAAACTCACTATCTCCCAAATAAATATAAACAAAATACCTTACTATACTCAACACCACTAAGACATCAATAAAATGAGAATTTTCATTTTTTATTTACATACATTGATATATATTGATTCATTCATCCTCTATTTTTATGTTGTAGCATTGGTGTAACTCTTTTTTTTTTGGGTAAAATATTTACATAATATTTTCTAATTAATGGGATTGTGCATACTCCTTGTTTATTTGTTATCAATTTTTTAAAATTAAGAATTTAAAATTTCCTAATTTTTATACACTTGTTCCTTAAATTTTCATTGATTGCTTCTAATTATAAATTTTGATTGAACCTCACATGTTATATCATGGTTAGCCTTCAAGTCTGAGTCTTAGCAAAGTTGTGTATTACATCATTATTTATGCTTTAACTAAAGACTTGATATTTTATAATAATCTAATGCATTGATGTAATTTTGACAATTGAGGGGATTGCAATTCTTGTTTATTCGTTATCATTTTTCTAAAACAAAAAAAATAAAATTATCCAAAAAAAATTTATATACTTTTTCCTTTAACTTTCATTGTTTCCTTTTAATTATGATTTTTCATTAAACCTCACATATTCTCATGATTAACCTTAAAGGGTTTTTGAGACTTAACAAAATTGTGTATTAAATCATTAGTTATGCTTTAACTAGAGAGTCCATATTAGTGTTTTAAAATTGGTTCAACTAGGCCGGTTGAATCTTGAATCAGTCACCCTACCAATTTTAATTCACTCAAAACATCAGATAAGTAGTTCAACCACCAAAAACTAGTAAAAAATCAAGAAAATCAATAGAAGTTAGTGAACCAACAGCTTGAACTAGTTGATTTTTAATTAAAATTTTTAACTAGTATTTTAAAAAAGAAAAAGGAAAAAGAGAAATTTATATGACTATAATATTAGCGATTTAACTATCGATTAAACCTATTAAACTGATTGAATCATAAACTACTCACTTCACTAGTTCAACTATTCAACTGGTTTTAAAAACATTGGTCCACATTTTATTACAATCTAATAAGTTTGATTAATTATTTTATGGTTGAGGAGATTACACACTCCTTAACTATTTGTTATCTTTTTTATGAAATAAAATTTAAAAGTCTCCTAATTTTTTATATGCTTGTTTCTTTAATCTTTATTGTTTTCTTCTAATTATAATTTTTTTAATCAAACCTCACAAGCTTTCATGGTTAGAGTCCAAGGGTTTTGAATCTTATAGCAAAATTGTATATTACATCATTGGTTATATTTTAACTACATAGTTGATATTTTATTAAAGTTTAGTTATTCAAATTGGTTCACTACTAACCTAACTTATTTACCTTCAATAATTTTTTTATTAAATTTGACAGAATCTCCCCTAAAACTAGAATAATCCCTTGTAAACTTAACTGAAAAACTTTCAATTTACAATAATTTACAGCTTAACTATGAACAAACTCAAACACGGACAACATTAACAACAAGCTCAAATAATAATTAAGAACTCTCAAATATTATTCTATACAATATATATGTAGATATAAAATAAAACTATAACAATGGGGCAAATATATATTCATAGATTAAAAACCAGCCACAAAAACTATCAAGAATCACCAATGGCAAAGCTCACACATTCTATTATACTTGCAAATATTCAATAAAACAATAACGAAAAAGCGCGCACACACACACACACAAATAATGTAGCAAAGGCACATACCTCAAGGTTGCCACTATAAACTCATTGCCTTCATTGAAAACCCCTTGTCGTTGTCGAAATAAGAGATAGAGAGAGAGTAGAGACACAAGTGAAGAGGAAGGGCGCTTAACACCTATATTTAGGAAAATTGCTAACAGACTGCCAACAAACAAGACCTTCATCATTTACATTTAATGAAACACGCATTTCATTAAAGATGATTGTCAACAGACTACTGCTTTCGTCGATGGAATGTCCATCAGTAAACATTTGTCTTTATACTTGGTGACCACCATTTTCTCTATCAATAATTCTATCAGTATTTCAATTTTAGCAATCCCACTGACCATTACTAACCAATTCATTGATGGAAATAAACTTGTAAAAACAATCTCGCTGACCACTACCTACTCATTCACTAATGAAAACAAACCTGTGGAAACTGCACTAACCATTATTGACAGAATTATAGTCGAAAATGTCCTCCAACTGATGCTTCCATCGATAGCGGCCATTAGTATATGTTTGGCGCCAATTGGCACTATATGGCACCAATGTTACTAACGAAATTACTGACAAACTGTATTTGCTGACCATTATATCCATCTATTTAGTTCGTAACATAAAAAATTCTTTTTTTAGAAAAAAAAACTTTTATTCTGTCATAGTTCCATTATTGTTTAAAGATGGTTTGTTGTCTGTCAATAATTTATATCAGTGATCCACACAATTCTAATGGTATTTTATAAATCAAATCTAACCTAACTCGACTAAACTTGATTGGTCCAATTTTTGTTTTTATCAAAAACCAACCTAAACTAGCCTATAATCACACCTATCTAAAATTACATATACAATTGTTGCATTATTTTGTGTGTTGCTAACATCCTCTACTTATTTTTAAGATGGAAGATGTTAGCAATCTCTACATTCTACTTTTAGATTAAAAAAATTTTCCATTTTTCCTCTTTTAAACAATTTAGATCTAAGGGTATTCTTGTAATATAATATTATTTAGGATAAATTACGAATTACCCATGTTATTATACTAATTTTCACCTTTTATACAAAAAAAATTATTTTGTAACATATAACTCCCCTTATGTTTGGTTGAAGTTGAAATTTATTAGTTTGGTGTTAGTTTTAACGTATTTCACTCTCAACCAAATGTTAGGGGGATATGTGTTATAAAATAAAAGTTTATGTATGAATTATAAAAATAGCATAAGAGGAGCTAATTTGTATTTTATTGTTTCTTCTATGAATTGTAATTTCTGAAGCATTATAGTTTGAAGTTGAGACAATGATTGATTAAGAGAAATTGTGATGTGAAAGATGAAATGGTAAATTCACTAGAAAAAAAGGACAAAGAACAATGCTAGACACACACACACACATACATAGACTCTTACACACACATCATCTCACATCTACACAATTTTCACCATTTGATTACAGTTAGGCCTCCTCATTTTCTGTACATCTACATTCTAATTCTACCATCTAGACATATGTGAGAGATGTGAGAATGTGGGTGATGTGTGATTAGCATTTTTCAAAGACAATACTATACATATTTTATAACTTGAAACATTCAACTGTACAAAACATAGATACATCTCTTACACATTTCATTTTTCCCCTTTACTACTTGAGAGCATAACACATTTTTTTTCTCCTTCATCAAGTATACACAACTCAAATTCTTCGAAGTACATTCATTTTTCCTATCATTTCTCAATACTTTTATAGAGCAACCACTTTGTTTTTTAATATAACATTTAAACTGCATAAAAATAGAAATATTTCTTTTCCCACTTCGATTTTTCTTACCATTCTTCTTTTTAAGCCTTTGTCTTATAAGTTTATAAGCAATGCATAAACTCCCTAGTAAGCCACTACTAATTTTGTGATTCTGAGAGAGCTTACCTCTCTTATTTTGAGCACTTTAGGGGTTATAGTTATGAATACACAAAATATTATATAATCATTTATTAACATGCAAATCCTATTAGTTGTGTCTAATCCCAAACCCTAAGGTTGACCCTCGAGGTCTATATATGGCTATGATCCTAGAATTAAATTGTTAATAATGTATTATTAATTCATTATACTATACATTACCTAATGATTGGTATTGATATAGTAGAACATGGGTCATACTTTTTTAGTAGCTTGCCATAAAATAAAACTATATACTTTTAGAAAACTTACATGACTAAACGAGCTAGAATTTAGGGTTTGTTTCCTTTACCTCTCTCTACCTCCCAAGATGCACAACTAGGGTTCTAGTGCTGCTGTTGTGCGTGTGCAGTTTCCTTCTACAGTAGGCGATGTCATCTCCTTCACTGGAGTTCTCTCAAGGGTTACCAACCTCTAGTCCTATCTTCTCCATTCACCACTGTCCACAGAATCCCCTTAACCTAATGCCTCATTCCTTGCTAGGCTCTCCATCTCGTAGCGCGAGGCCACTTCCCACAGCACCTCGCGTCTACCAGTTGCCCATTTACTGCAGTGCTCTACCTCTAGTCTCTGGTTGCATCGCCAGTCATAAAATCGTCTCCTACTGGTGCTTATGTGTTTGTTGTTGTTCATATCTTCGTTTGGTACTATCGTGCAAGACTCCTAAATCTTCACAGATTCATAGTCATGGCTTCCTCTGTTATCCTAATGAGGTTGGATTTGGACGATAACGACAAAAATGACAACGATGACAATGACGACAACGATGACAATGACAAGGTCATATACCCTAAAGAGAAGATCTAATAGGAAGAAATCAAGGTAACAAAGATCAGCCTTGACGAGACGCTTTGCGCTAACAAGAGTCAAATTCACACTACCATGATTCAATGCAATCTGCAATTTGGGGGGGGGAAGAAAAAAAATTGTCCTAAAATTTTGTGCTATCTTGAGATTTATCTTTGGGGTAGTGAAGGTTAGGTATTTGTACTTGGGTTAGAGAAAGAATACTGTATTTGTTGATTATGTGCACAACACATTTTATTTTATTAATGGTGTGTACAAGGCATCTTGAGTCATTCTTCAAAGCTTATTGGAAGTTTTAGGAACATGTCTGTTTCTCCTGTATTTGGGACTTTGATTCCCTCTTCATAGCAATGAATTAACTATCTTTAATTTTGTAAAGAAAAAAAGAAAGAGTCAAAATTGGGATTATAACAACATGGTTAAGTAGCAATAGTTTATTTAGAGCTTTATTGAGCAAGTAATTCTTAGTTACACAGTTAAAAGTAAATTAAAAACTCACATCCAATGAATAGACACACTAGAGATGTAATTGTTGCATTATGAGTTTTTAGTGGTATTAGCATCACTCTATCGAGCATGAGCTCAAAATGAAATGTTTAAGAGATATTTATTTGTTAAGTACAATTAAATGTCTCAAGTTATAAAATATGTATAGCATTTTTTATGGTGAATATACCATTTCATCTTTCACATTACAATATCTCCCAATCAATCATTACTTTAGCTTCAAATCGTAAGGTTTCATGAAGTACAATCCATATAAGAAAGGGTAAAATACAAATTACCTCATGTTACACCCATTTTCAAATGCATTTCATACACAAATTTTTGTTTTGTAACACATAACTCTCAACTGACATTTGGTTGAGAGTAAAATCCATTAAAACTAGCACAAAACTAATGGATTTTAAGTCATAAGCAAACTTTGATTGTCTACACCTCTTATACATCTTGACTCTTAGTTTAAGTGATTAGCAATCAAGTTAATAAGCAAACTAATAGGATTTATTTAATAATATTATGGAAACCTTATAGCTAATCATATACATTCATAAAATAAAAAAAAACCACTAGCCATCCCTCTCTCTTTGATTTCTCTCTTCTTATCTTCATTTTTTTCCACGACTTCTTTGGAGTGGTAGGGTTGCCGTCTTTCTCCTTTCACGCCAACCCTTACCATCTTCCTCTTTATTTTTTATACCTTTTTTTTCCAGTAATTCACTTAAATATGTTAGATTTCAATTATTTTTAGTCTTTTTGTTTGCCCCTTTTTGGGTGTTTTTTATTTCCCTTGATTGAGTAGTTTCTATGAATCCTTTTGTGACTCTTTTTTGTTTCTATGGTTTTGTAGGTAGAGGAAATATTCAAATCTACTTTGGGAAGGTACGAGATACAATTTTCAAACTGTAGCATTATTCATGATCTTGTTTGGAAAGATGCTTAGTCATTTATAATCTTTGGCAAAAGAAGCAAAACTTTCTTCTAAATTTTAGTTTAGAGTATAGGTTGTATTTGTTTTTTTTTCTTTTTTTGCTAAATTTAGCGTTTCTTGTTCAATTTGTAAGTGCCACTGGTCAATGGCAGAGCCAAGTCTCGTAGGTTGGGGGCACTAGTATTTTTTTTTCCAGATGTTATCTCTATCATTATTTGGATGACAAGATGAAATTTTAGGACTCAAACCAAGATTTACCAAAAGATTTTTTAAGTTTGCCTTAATTCTTAATTACATAATTGAGAAGAATTTTAGTGTTCATTATGAGAAATTACTTTTCTTTTAATGAATTTATCCATATTGGCATATCCTATTAAAAAATTACAATTAACATTATATCGCTCCATCAAATTATCTAAATAATAATTTTAGCACTTGAATTTTTCAATAAAACTATATTATATAAGCATAAATTCTAAATATCAATAAACTTAAACAGCAAAAGAAAGAACTTCGGTCGATTAAGAAAGGAGTGCATGGGGTAATATTTTCTCTCTAAGTGCACTTTTTTTTTTAGTATAGGGGGAGCCTGTGCTGCCCCTCACATACATGGGGTTCTGCCACTGCCGCTAGAATTTTATTAGTTTGATAATTCCTCTTTCTCACAAAAAAAAATCATACGAGTTCATTTTTTTTTTTTCATTTTGCTTGACATTTCGGTTAAGGTGTAAGCAAACTTTGATTTGATGACCGTGCGAAGCTCATAATTTACCCTCTTGATTGGCATCTTATTACAAAAGTTTAAATCTCTCTTTTCTTTGTTATGCAAACAATAAAAGGAACGCTAACGTTGGAATTTGCTGAGTCATTGTGATGATGCATGTCCGCATGGATTGGAATAATTTGATCATAATGTTAGTCCTTTTGGCTTGAAACTTTTACAATGCACATGTTTACTTTATTATGTAAAGAAATTTAACTTGTAATTTAAAAAAAAAAATGGGTGCAGTAAGATCGAACTCCCACCACTAAATCAAAGAGACTGTTGCTATGTCAATGATTAACTTTCTTAAAATTTTAAGCTATTAGATTACCGCCAAAGATCAATTTTATATTGGTTACTTTTATCAAATTTTTGTTTTTTTCTGTATGTAACCCAAGGGACTAGTTGAAGCTCCATAATTGATCATAAAATATCTTCCAAGATTGGGAAATTATTCATTTGCCAAGAGTGGGTCATACATATAGTTGACATGATGATGGTGATTATGCTAGTCAGTGACTTACAGGATGCTCAGGTTTCAAAAAGAGTAGCTCGCTTATCCCTTTTTGCTTTAAGCTCAAATCATGTCATTCTGCAGCATTGGTATATAAAATGGTAACCAAACTGAGATAGTGAAAGATGCCTAACTGGCTTTGCACACAGCCACAACTTTCATGGTGTTGTACAATAGAAAGACCCACAAATCCAATGCCGTGTGTGCCCCACTTTTTGTTTGAGTGGAGGGTCCTTCTATTATTCACGGAAACTATATCTTTGGCATAAAAAACAATTGTTTTAGATATTTACACAAATACAACAAGGTCATCTTTGATATCAAAGTTCCTTAAACTTATATCCTCGCTCTTCATCATACAAATTCACAGAAAACATTTGTAGCAGTTCTTCCAAAGCAGTACCGTAAGTTGAGGGTATCAGTACCACAGATTGTTGTTGTTGTAATGTAATGTAACCTATTGAAAGATTTCTTATCATCATAAAATTAATAATTAATACGGTGAACAAAAAAAAGGGCTGGATCCATTAGTGCATCCCCATCTGCAACTGTTTTCTTTTTTGTTTCTTTTCAGTTTAGGATTTTGTACAGTGCCTTCCTTTAGCTGATTCATGCATGCTTCCGTACTCTTCTAAATCCACCATGTGTGCCCTATATATGAAATTCTGATGCTACATTTTCTTTTTCATTTCCTTGCTCTCAGCCAGGGTAGGCCACATGTTAGTATCTCTAGACGCAGTCTTCTACTTAAAGGAACTGTATCAGCATTTATATTCCTAACGTGGTTCTATGGTCTTATTGGCGTGAAGGCGACGCATATGTAAGAGGTATCATGACTTCGGATTCTGAGGAAGCAAATAAAATACACAGGCAATGCTCCTCACTCCTCAAAACAATTTAAAAAGATAACAGATATAACTCTTTTCTTTTTCAAAAGAAAAAAAAAACGAAGTTGACTCACTATTACTGAGAGTTACTATATTACTAAGCAGAATAGGGCCATAATCTATTCAATACTTGACATGACCCTTGACCCTTCTGCTCTTTGGGCTTTCATCTAATCAAATTCCATTTTGAATTCCATATGGGCTTGATTAGGTACTCAGCAAATCTACTTCTACATGAACACATACAAGATCACAGGCCTGAAACAGCCCAGAGCCTCATATTATTTGGATAAGCTACCTCATGCAGCTCGGCCAGATGCAGACGAAGTTTAGACCAAAAAAAAAAAAAATTAGTTATCTTACCTGTTCATTGCACGGATAATTCTATATTATGTATTTTTAATTCCCAAAATAATTTTTTAAAAAATTTCTCATAATTTTATATTTTTTATTATTATTTTTTACCAATATTATTCTCTAAAATTAGTCATTTTCATGTAAAAAAAATTGTTGTCATTTTTTAAAATATTAATTTTACTATATGTTATTATATTATTTTATTTTTTATTTTTTTCTTTCCAACACGTACACTCTAGTATTATTTTATTTTTATTTTATTATTACACTTCTTTTAAAAAAGATTTGACATAAATTTTTTTTAGTTTTTCAGTCCACATGATAGATGAGAGATTAATCTCTCGGGATACAGTTATGCGCTTAAACAAAGATCATTCCCAATAATGTTATCTTCATACATATAAATATCAAGATCGAACACAAGACTACATGTTTAAGTGACTTGAGTTTCTTCCACTCGAACTAACACAAGTTAGTAACATAAATTTTTTAAATATTTAATGTTTAGTATTTTTATTGAAAACAGTTTTTTACTTTTTTTAATGTATTTTTTTTATATCTTATCATCACAGTTACTAGATTAATTTTTTTCACTAACACGCATATAGTAATGTTGTTATCTTTTTTATCTCATTATTCTATTATTCTTTTTTAAAAGTTAACTTAATCTTTATTTTTTTAATATTTTTTATTTATATTTAAAATAAATTTTAAATTTTCCATGCAATTTTACAATATGCTATTACTATTGTATGATTAATTTTTATTTTATGCGCATTCACACTTTATCTTTTTTAAGTTTATTGTTCATTATCTTCTTTCAAGATTCTTATTATAGTTAATGATATTATTAAATTCCTCTTGAGGCAATTTAACTATACAAAATGTAGGTTAATTGTAGTAATAAATAATATGAAAAATAAGATATTAAAATTATTGAAAATTTTGTTGCTGGGCAAAAGCTTAAAAATTAGATAAAAATTTAACACGTCATACACTAAGCAAGATTTATGTTTACTATGTTATCTTATATATATTTATTATTTATAAAAATTTGGACACATTTTATGCTAATATTTATAGATTTATGTTAATGATTTATTTATTAATTTTTTATTTTATTATTAGCATAAATAAAAAATATTATATTATCAATAAAATATACAGTAATTAAAGAAAAATATAAATACTATTCAAATATTCTTAATATTTGAACTTGCAAGATTAAAATTAAAAGACAATAGATTTTATAAATATGAAAAAGAATATTATTTAGAGGGCATTTTACTAATGTATTTTTATTTTCTTTATTTAAAATTAATATATGTAATAAAGTATTTTTTTCTAATTTATTAAAATTGAAAGGTTAGAAAAGGTGAAAAGTCATGAAAGATATGAAGGGAAAGAATGAAAAATCAAGAAAGAAAACAATGTGAAATTAATTATAATTATTATAATTAAAAAAAATTAAAAATTAAAAAATTAGGGAAAATGCAATGTGGCAATTTTAATGGAACAACTTTTATATATAGTTGTAGATAAGGCAGAAGAGAAAATTAGTAATACTGAGTGTAAGTATATATGGGCTGGGTTGGCTTAGGTTGAGGAGGCTCAACCTAAATTCAAGCTAACAATTTTTTCTTTCTACTATTTTGTAACCTATCAAATTCAGTTGGATTAGTGGTATTTCGTATTTTTAGGTTTCTAATATTAAGAGTGTGGTTGGGTAAACTTAAAAAATAGTAATTATAAGATAGTATAAATAAATGATTTTTTTAGAGATTTTTATGAAAAATATAAGTTGTTTTACGTTTAAATACAATTATTAAAAAAAAAATTTACTTTTTCTCTCTTCTATTGCATCTCACCATAATTGACTATTTTGATAAGTAACTTATTCCCACTTATCAAAAAGAGCATAAAATTGTTTTTTTTTTTCAAAATCTTATCTATATTTTAGAATTGATTTTTTAATGAAAAAAAAAACTTTTTTTTGTAAAGAAAAAAACACAAACAAATACACTATAAATGTGTGTTTGGACTAACTTATTTTTTAAAAAAAACTTATAATAAAAAAACAAAAGAGCTTTTGGAAAAAAAATTGATTATTGTTCAGTAGTAGATACTGAGCTGTACCTGGATAGGCACATTCTGGTGTTTTCCTCCTTGCGCAGCAGCGGAGCGTGTTGAAACAAAGAGGGTTGGCACCTGCAAAAACACTCCAACGCTCAAGTCAAGCTGTGCGCAATTAGGTTTATGCTAAAGAGCAATCGATACCTGTTAGAGGTGATTGAGTCTGGTATTTATAGAGGTTGGATAGGGAGATATGTTCCCTTAATAGTTGTAGAGGATCCCTATAAAAATTAGAATGTTGATACTGTAGTTATGAGCAGTTAAAGACGGTTATAGGCGCTATTATTATGCAAGATCATGATTGGCAGTTACAGATACTTATAGGATTTATTCACTGCGTAAATCTCGCGGTAATATTGCTATTACCTAATGTCGTGATCCGACATCCGTTGTGCATGGATCTCAGCAGTGTACCATGAATTCTTGTTGGGGTGTCAACGATGGACTCCGGCTGGATGCGTGTCGGGTTGACCCATGGGACAGGATCTCAGATCGTGGTCCATAACATTTGCCCCCAGTTTGACACTTAGATGGGACAACTAAGTGTCAAGGTATCTAAGGTTGATAAGAGCACACAGCACGCGGTGGACAAAGGGGTCCAAGTTAGTGTTAATGTTGGATCTCCCAATGTTTTTTGTCCAAAGGACTGAGGTTTGTGATACATCATAGTATGCCTCCAAGGTTAACGTGTAAGGTCGGGATCTGAATCAGATCGCTCTGCTTACGTCGTCATTCTTCCATCTGAGGTATGTCATATATTGCCCCCATGTGTAGTTCACGGGATCTTTGTTGTCCTTTCTTGCAGCCTTTATCCTGTAGTTTGTCGCAGTCTGAGCTAGTTTGGGAACCATTGCTTTGACTTTATTGGAAATGAAAACCACTTTAATGAAGGTAGTAGTTTCATGATGTTTCCCAACTTCCCGCTACTCTTGTGGCCAATCACGAGGAAAGGGTATTAAAACGTGGCCTCAAACGTGCAGCCAGTTAGCCTTCTCAAGAGCCAATCAAAATGCTTTACTCCCTCTATAAATAAGGGATGTTCATAGTGAGGCTGACATATATTTCTTTTGTTCAATAGATCGTATTTGAGAGTGATCCCTTTCTTCCATTTCTTGTATACATGTGGAGAGTTGTGCTCCCTTCTTAAACTATCTTCCTGTTCTTTTCAAAATTCTTAAAGGTGTTTCCTTTGCCGCAACACAGTCCTCTAATAGAGGCTTTTCTTACTAGACATAATGGTTCGATGAGGACCAAGTAGTTACTTTACGCGAGTTGGTCAACATGCATCTGGGCAACAAAAGCTTTTCTTTCCAGGCGTACGTATGAGTATACAACCTTTCTGTGCTTGCCGGGAGGATTCACCATTTCTATTGTAGTTCATGTGATGCATGGAAGCTTACCGGTCTCACTCCTCTGCCCTCCTGACTGCAGCCGAAGGTACTTACTGTAACATCCTAATACCGGTACCCTAGTATAGTTGACATATACTTGGATAAGCAGTATTAATCATGCTAGTTCTAACTTATACTTCAACTAATCCATAACATTTAAAAAATAATTATGGAGAGCTATATATAAAATTCATACATATACATGTAACTTATACATACAACTTTTACATCTTCAAAGCAAATATAAATTAAATTACATAAGCTTTGAATTGAGAACATAAAAACTAACTATACTACACTAGTTCTTCTATTTTCTTCATCTTCTTACCCTCTTATAGGGCCTTGACACCGCTAACCATGAAACATAACGAGGTGAGAATATAAAAATTCTCAGTAATAATATATATATATATATATATATATATATATATATATATATATATATATATATATATATATATATATCTTATGGCACTCAACAAATATGCTAGATAACTGAAGTTTGAAACTGAATATACTATACTCATAACTTGCTTAATCTCAGGAACTACTTTCCTTGTACTTATCTGTGTAGAATAGGATAATCAACCTTTAGACTACCTTGAATGAGTGGACTATTCCATCACACAATAATGTGTGTACTATTCCCATATCATATCTGATTTACTAATCCATAGCCTAGCATAGGACATACTGATCCATAGCCTGGCATAGGATATACTGATCCATAGCCTAGCATAAGATATACTCATCTATAACCTGACATAGGATCCAACTCGTTTATCACAAAATTTAACAGACATGTTAAATAAGTATTATGCTACCTTGTAACCATAAACTAGTCTAACATGCTAAAAAAAAGGATGTTACAACTAGTATCTGGCCATCAATCATGACAATTAGGTCAATATCCACATGATTATATTGTTGATACTTCTCAGAAATCATCTAGATTCAGCCTTAACCCTGGTTCCTCCTTCTGTGTGATCATCGCTAGGGGTCAATCTTGAATCCCTATTTGAATACCTCTAACACCTTGAATCAACCACATTCACTCGATCCTAAACACATACTTGCCATACTCTCTGACAGCTTAGGCATCGAAGCATTCTTACTACCACCTCTCTAATATGTCTCTGACGAAGCTTTTGATCACCTTGGGTCTAGGCCTTGCCTTTAGGATGGAACATTTAGCACACACTATGGGGTCAAGTAAAACTTTCCTACCCCACAAGCCCTCATGACCGCTTTAGCTATGGTCTGAACCTGAAACCAAAATACTACCAACCAGGAAACTAGCAACCAAAATCAAACAGCCATCACCTAGGGTGATCTAGGTGATGGCAACCCTAATCCACTGAACGACCCTAATAACCTCATTATCCAAACACTTCTCCAGGTCGTCCTATAGATCCAAAAACTAGAACCAATGTATAGAGGTAGCTTAGAACTTTCTCTAATCCACCGCTTAGCTTAGGACTTTTTCTAGTCCAACGCCTAGCTTAGGACTTCTCTTAGTCCACCACCTAGCTTAGGACTTCTCTTAGTTCAACCTCATTAAGGGAACCAAGTCTTACTAGGGTTCAACCTCATTGCATAAGGGAACCAGATACTAGGGTTCGACCTTATTGCATAAGGGAGCCAATTCACTAGGGTTCAATCTTATTGTATAAGGGAGCCAATTTACTATGGTTCAACCTTATTACATAAGGGAGCTAACTCTAGGTTCAACCCATAGGGGAGTCAATTCTAGGTTCAACCCATAGGGGAGCTAACTCTAGGTTCAACCTATAGGGGAGCCAACTCTAGGTTCAACACATAGGGAAGCCGATTCTATGTTGCTTAAGGTTTCTATTGCACCATCTCATCACATCTTGAGTGATATCTAATGCAACACTAGGTTACCTAAGGTGCTATGTTCTTACCTAGGGCAATCCTTCACTTTTGGATGCTCAAAGCCTAAGTTTTCTCATTCATTCTAGGTGATAATTTCCTTCTTAAAAATATCTCTATCTATGCCTTAACACACTTTAGGAAATATATGCTAATGATCTCATCTAGTCCATAGCTTCAAAACATCAAAAAATGACATTTTTGAAGATTCTAGCCTCAGACATGGGCCATGTCTAATTACAAGCGCCCCCCTCCCCCGCCCGTGTCTTCGGACATGAGCCGTGTCTGATTACACCCCCTTGTGTCTTTGGACGTGGGCCGTGTCTCTCAACCAGAAGTAATTTTGCATAATTGTGATACGGTTCCATGGATCCAATCTTACTTCTAATCATCTATAATTGATTTCTTAGTGATTTATAACACTCATTTATACTCCTAAACTTGTTGTAACTCAATTACAACATATGGATTCACTTGGGCATAGATTTAGGTTCCAAATCACACTAACCCCAACCATCTATCAATTCCTCATCTATTAACCAACATGGTTTGGGTTGAGCCATAAATGGTCATCTAGCACTCATTGAGCTGAAACTAACCTAACTTAATCCTTAGAATCAAGAATCAAGTTAAGAACTAGGATTTGACTCTCCAAATCCCTTTTTCCATTCAAAATCCCAAACCCCATTCAAAAGAACAAAGAGAGTAAAAGAACAGAAATCCCCTACTTTTTGATTGAATGAAGATCTTGAAGCCTCTTAATCTTCTTGATCTTCCTTTGTTCTTCTCTTCCTCTCCTCCTCCTTTCTTTCTTCTCTTTTCTCTTTTTCTCCCTTTCATTTCTTTCTTTCTCTGTTTCTGTTGGGGCTTCGTGAGAGAGAGGAGAGAAAATGAGGAGAAAATGGCAAACTTGGAAACTTAAGTTTCAGTACTGAAACTTATATCTACTAAGGACACTTGAATCACACTAATTTAAGTTTTTTAACTTTCAACAACTTTAGAATAAATCTTGGGATTCATCTAAATTTTTGTTTCACCTTTATCCTATTTTTTCATATCTGTTGGGGTTCAATCCGGCATTAAAAGCACAACCAGTATGCCTAAAAATACCAAACGAACTCCGATTGCTCTCAAATTTTAATTACATATTACTTAGCTTATTTGTGACTTAAAAACAGGTTATTCATTCATGTTTCCCTTAACTTAGCATTTAAAGCCATTTTCTGAGTTATTTTAGGTTACTTTTCACTTTCTGAGTTGCAGCAAAGTGTCTAAACTAATTTAATTTGTCACAAAACTAAACTGACATGTTAAGTAAATATTAGGCTACCTTTGTAACCTGTTTACAAGCCTAACATGTTATTGAGGGTGTTACACTTTCCAAGTGCATTGGTTTCACCCTAGTGTGCAACTAGATGTGCAGGATTATGAAGCCTACTCTTGGGGTGGAATAATCTCTTAGGGTGAAGCATTCTATTGTTGTTGACCAACAGGGGAAAGATGAGTGCTGGTTTCTGGAAGAACCATAGAGGTGGTCGTGGTCAGTAGTCATCATCATCATCACTATCTTATCTGGCTTCCTTTCCAGTTTTCTCCAGTGGGCATTTTTGTATTAAGGTAGTCTATAGGCTCTTTTGTTAGGGTTGACGATGTATGAAATGTGAATAAAAAGTCTCCTTTTACTTCTTTGAATGTTCTATTTTTCATTTTGTTCCCATGGTCCATATTGAGTCCAACGCTCATCATTGTAATAATATGCTTAATCTGGTCATGTTGTCCCCAGCTTGGTGCTTAGCTAATGTAGTTAAGTATTAAGGTAAATCTCAATGCCTTCGGGTGATGGGGTCCGACCTTATCATGAAGCCGGAGTTCGTGCTACCCACAAGGGATTAAGAGCTCTAATTTGGAGGCATTAACGAATAAGTCATGACATTTGTGGACGCGCCGTGTTTCAGACACCGGCCATGCATCAGATGATAAGGAGGGACATTCCAGTGTCAAACCAGGGTCCGTATAAAAAATTCATACTTGAAATAGCAGGGCTTGCGTGACGTTTGGTTTTCTGAGCAACTGTCGCTTCAACTATTGTGACAGTTGTGAAGTCCACGTGGTGAGCTCTAACTGGATAGTCATGGTTAGGGTTTCGCGCATCATGATGATAAGTTTTGAAATTCGAAGTGTTAGGATGAAATTGTCCCCCAACCATCTTGCCTTTATAAATAGGGGTTAAGGGCATCTCTTCCACACTTTTACTATTCCTCTCCAATCTCTGGTGGCTTGAAACGATTTCTGACGACTTTTATCGGCGGGGATGTGCATTTTCTAGTAGTTGTTAAAGGTTCTCGACAGTTTTTAGCAGTTTAGCTTCTTCCAATCACTAATTTTTCTCTATTTCTTCAAAGTATGTCTCCTTCTACCCTCTGTTTTCATTGTTTCTAGCATCACCCTAAGGAAAAGGGTTTCTATCTTCTATATTTTGGGGGAATTTCCCTTTTTTTCTTATCCAAAATAAGTTGGGATACCAGCGATTCTAAGCCCAACTCTATGGTATTACTCTCTAGAACACCTTCTCTATCATACCTGAGTGGTAAAGGCGCCTACACTAGCTCATGGACCTTTTAGGGCTCAGAGGCCGGTATCTGTAATAGGTGTGACTGGGTACAGAGGGCTGTCAGTATCTTCCCTCTCCTATGTTTGAATATAAGATAGATATTCTTGATTCTGATAGTTTATCGGCCTATGTAAGTGTTTCTAGGAGTCCATGGTGAGGAGAAGAGCTATACAACATAGACCAACTGTAGAGAGGTCCATGGAACTTGTCCGAGGAAGGAGGGTGTAGCCTTAGGTTGGAGATTAGTCTAGAACAACGTGTCCGAATTCCAGACTAGGGTGAAAGTAGAGCATCTTACGAGTTACTTGGAGCTGACAGAGGGCGACACAAGGGATCATGAGTATTAGGTCATGGATCCAAAGGTGGACGAGAGAGTGTCTTCGGCCCAGGAGGCGGGCGCACACTACATGTTTATGTACGAAGATCTTTTCGTTCGATTGGGACTCCGAATCTCATTCACCTTGTTTCAAATTGTAGTCCTCCATGCTCTCAATGTAGCTTCGTCCCAGCTTCACCCCAGGAGCTGGGGAAACATTCTCGCCATTGAAAGATTTTGCTGGGTAGTCATACTACGATACTTGGATAAGGTATTTTTCTACCTCTTCACACGTGGTGCCCCCACAGGGGAAAGGGGCAATGCAGAAGAATTGGCTCACACTCCGATCAAGACCCGGTTAAAATGTCTTCGGAGTCTTCCTGGATAACTTCAAGAACTACAAAAAAAGTTCTTTAAGTTGATGGCGACATCAAGGGCCCATCCGTTCTTCCTGGAGGTCGGTGGGGACCCGACATTTGACTTGTACTAGACTACAAGGGCATGGGACAACCCTATTGAAATGATTGAAACGGAGGAGCTCAATCTTGATAGATATGGCATCGAGTGTGTTGTGACCTGTGCCTGTTTGAACAGCCTCAGTTAATCCTGTCTTTCTTTGATAAGAATCAATACGATCTTTATAAGGTTCCTCGTCCGAATGAAATTCAATGGGATCCAGAGAGACCATGTCTTCATCCATAGGATTCCAAGTACCTGGATCAATCGAACTTTCGATTCTATCCGAAGTAAAAAAGTAAGGGTGTATTTACCATTAAATTTTAGTGGCTTAAGATTCCAATGCATTTTAAATTAAATTAAAGGTGGAGATACTTTTATTTGCTTACTTTAGATACAATCTCACTTTAGAGGACCATTCTCCATATTGTAAAGGGGATTATCCACTTCGGTCTCCAAGTTTTTTTTTGTAGTTTCCTAGAGTATCCCTAACCCGATACGTGAGATATTAATCTCTTGGAATACGGTCAGATACCTAAGTGGGGACCCCTCTCAACAATGTTATTTACATACACATAAATCCCGAGATCGAACCTCAAGACCACATACTTAAGAGACCCGAGCCCCTTCTACTCAGACCAATACACATTAATAACACATCACGAGTTGGTAACACATTCTAAGGTCTCCAACTTTTGTTTTACCAAAACTATCATTATTAATTATTCATTTAAGAATTTTAAAGATAAGGATGCATTTGAATAAGTTTTTTTTTTTTTTTTAAAAAAAAATGATTACAAGATAGTATAAATAATTGATTTTTTTTATAAATTTTAATTAAAAATAGAAGTTGTTTTATATTTGAATGCAATTATGAAAAACATTTTTTATTTTTTCTCTCTTTTATTGTATCTTTCCATTATTAATTATTTTGATAAGCAACTAATTCCTGCTTTTCACAAAAAGCAGAAAATTATTATTTTTTAGATTATGACCTTTTTCCAAATCTTATTTAAGCATATGTCTATGTTTTAGAATTGTTTTTTAAATGAAAAAACACTTTTTTGGTTTTAAAAAACACAAACAAACGTACTTTAAAGATAAAAGAGGATAAAATTATAATTATATCTTATTATTCATTTAAAGATTTAAAGATAAATATAAAAAATACATGATTATAAATATATCTTATTACTTATTTAAATATTTGAAGATAAATATAAAAGAAAAATTCAAACAATCTTCATCGTTATTTACTTTTTATCTCAATAAAAATAATAAATACAAATTGACAAGCACATAGTACCGATCAATATGCTAATACATATTAAAATAATTAAAAAAATACATAAAGATAATGTTAAATATTAATGAAATCAATTACATAATTGAAAAATTTAATTTAAAAGTGCATCAGCTTCCCAAAATTGTTTAATTGACGCTGTGTTTGAAGGCACGTGACTTACATCTGAGTGAGTGTGTTTTTTAGGAAGTTTTAAATATATTATGTTTGGCCAATTATTACTTTTTTCCATATATATATATATAGAGAAAGCGTATTTGGTAATAGAAGTATTTATTGTAAAAAGTGATATGAATGAATCTTAATAATTGAAATTTTACATAAATGATTAAGATTATAACATAAATACATGTGACTTTTTTAAGTAGTCACATGATATTTAAGTAATTTTTAATCTTGATCATTTATGTATAATTATATGATCAAAATTTACTCATCTCATTCTCTCATAATAAAAACTCTTCTCATTATATATATAACAAAAAAAATATTTTTAAAATCTTTCAGTAATCGATAAATACATTAACTAGAATACATATACTTTCTAAAAATTTTAAATCACTAGATTTTTATAGTGTGCCAAATTACTATACCAAATAGATTAATATAATGCTAGAGACATGTGAATTTCCTTTTGTTTTTAATCTTTTTATGTACTATTAGTTTTCTTATAGGGAAAAAGTCCGTTAATAAAACACATTATGATTGAAGTATTAACAAAGTAATAAATAACATAAAATAAAATGGCACACTTCAAATCAAATTAGAAAATGTCAAAGTAATGATAAGCGAATTCTAGTAATAAATATTTAATTATTATTTTTTACCCACAAAGGGTTAATGCAATAGTAAGCAAACTGTTTTTAGGGGAAGACAATGGACAATGGTTCTAACTCTAGAGACTTACTTGTGAGATATCATTTTGTACTTGAAGATAGCGTTTGGAATCAATTAAAATTGTAAATGATTTGATTTGAATTGATTTGATTTGATTTAAAAATAAAATTTTGTGTTTGAAATTTATTAAAAAAATTATATTTGAATTGATTTAAAAATCAAATTGTATATTTGAAACTCATTAAAATTAGAATTGATTTGATTTAATTTTATTATTTTATATTTTTATTCCTATGAAAAGTGATTAGAGATAGTTACTAAAGATAAAATAGTCTATTTATTTTAAATCAAATCAAATCATAACAAATCTTATTAAATTTGTTAAAATTTATAAAACAAAAGGAATGAAATCTATAAGATTTTAAAAATCAAATTATTTTTATTTTTTAACATTTTAAACACAAGATTTAATTAAATTTGATTTAAAAATCAAACTATTTTCTATTTTTTTACATTCTAAATATACTCAAAGGAATTAACCTCACACCTATAAAGTGTAGTAATATACTAAGAAATAAAATAAATAGATAATTATTTTTGTTAAAATTTATTCTTTTAAAGGTATGATACAAACAAGTAAAACAAAACACCGGATATCTCCTTCTTAATCTAATTTAAAGAGGATGAAAAAATAATACAAAAAAATGGCAAATATGAGGCAATTTTGAAGAAAACAATTTCTTTTCACTTCCCTTCTATATTGTTAAAAGAAATCACGAGTAAACTTGGGCCAACAGATGTGCAGACCACCTAGCAAACTTGGGCCACTCTGGATGGATTCATTCTTGGATCAAGTCCCCCAGTCCCTTTGTCCCTCACTACTCCCTCTTGTTTCGTAGGATGCTGTGGGAGTAGCCCTCCCTCCTTCTATGTCTTGGTTTTTTTTTCTTTGGGCTGCTTAGCCCCACCTTAGCCCTGTATTTATATATATATATATATATATATATATATATATATATATATATATATATATATATATATATCTAACTTCACATCCAACACATTTTTGGTTATGATTATATTAATGCATAAATTCCACCGAAAATAGCTTTTCACGTCCCCACATGGTGGAGAAAACATTATTTTTTTATAATTCATTAATGAAAATTTTGAAAATAATAATTAAGTAACTAAAAAATAAAACACATGTCATGTTTCTATTGGAGACAAGCACCATAAACACCTAAAAAATTTTACTTAAGTTTTGTCCTAATGAATATGGCTACATCTCAAAGGACATTTTGTGTAAAAAAGAATCAGATAAAACTGCATTAAAATTATTGCTTTTGAAGAAATATAATGAGATGAAAGGGCCAAACAAAATTCCATTCATCAATGTCGCCCTTTTGTCTCTCCGAAAATTTACTGAAAGGGTAACATTGCCTCGCTGGCAACGACATCGATATACACGTGTCACGAGATAAGCATGGACAGTACTCGTCTCGACAATTTCCTTGTTAACATCAATTTAAAAATTTAATTTAATTCATTAAATAATAATCAGAATCATTGAACTAATTGAATTAAAGAAATAAAATAAAATAAAATCCTAGTTGCGTTAAGCTTCTTCTTCGTCTAGACGACTACCTGGATCCTGGTACTTCGTTGTCACTGAAACATTTACTCTCAGTCCAGTCCCTCTTAAAACTGTGTCGTATCCATTGCGTTTTGGTCTGTACCGTTACCGTTTTTATTCGGGTCAAAGTCGTGGTTCCGAATCGTCCGGAACACGTTGTTCTTCCAACAATTCTAACTTCCAACGAAGCCACTTCCTATAATTTCATCTCTCTGTTAGCGCTTCGCATCCACGGTGGCTCTTTCGCATTCGGCCGTCACCGCCACCGTCACCATCACCGTCGTCGTCACCGTCGGCGCCGGAAAATAATAAATGGATAACTCGGTGTTTAACAGAGACGGTCACTTTAACCGAACCTACTCCTCCTATTCTTGCTCTTCTCAGAGGGATGTCCGTTACAGGTTCTTTTTCTCTCTTATTATGCTTTGCTTACTGCTTTCGATTAATCATCACCAAATTTTGTTTTTCTTCCTATGTCGGCGATTGGCGTTGGAATTTTTGTTGGTGTCGAATAACTTACTAGTAAATTCATAAAATAAAATTCATATATTCTTTTTTTTTTTGTGGGGCGGGGTGGAATCGAGAATTGTTTTTGAGAAAAGGACAATCAAGTTGAATCGAATTATTTGATTTTGATGGTTTTTTTGCTAGAAGCAGAATTTGTGGTTACGAGGTTTTGGAATTCATCGGTAATTAATCTGTGTTGCCGATCATGATAAGGATCTTGGCTATATGTAATTACAAATTATCATAATAATAACTTGTATTATTAAAGGGACGATTTTTAATTGTTATTGATTTAAGAGGGAATTTTAGATTGGTAATACAACATTAAATTGGGTACTCTCAGTCACTTTCACCACTAGGATTTACTACCCATGGGGTGGGTTAAGTGGTAAGCAACCTCGACCCTTGTGACAAGGATGACGACGTAGTTTAAATCGTAAGGAAGTAACTCTTGTGGGGAGATCGCATAACTTTCGTGCTCCTGCAGTCGAACGGGAATTAGTTCTACGAGTGATTCAAATGGGTGGAACTTGTAAAGATACCTCGCGGTCTAAAAAAAAAGGGAATAGGATTTACTTGATCAATCTAGAAACACATGTTATGGTAAGTGACACTAATGTATAAAATGGGGCACTCTTCGATTTTTATACTTTCCTTTATTGTGAAAATAAGATTGAAAGGTACTCAGTCATCAGCATTTGCTTCTGGTAACCACTGTATGAGAAAGTTTGTCTTTTTTCCCCTGTTTCCCTTATAAATGAATGGAAGTGTCTATTTTTCTTTCTTTATTGCATTTTCTGCATCTTATTTTCTTGAGAAACTTTATACACTGCTAAGAAGCGCAGTGGCTAGTTTGATTCTCCTTGACCTCAAATGGTATCCATGACATGTTACTCTTTCTCATTGGATTTGTTTCTCCTTTGTCCTTCCTTGTAATTTTTGCTTTCAGGAGATGTTTGCAGACCATGTGAAAATTGGAATCCTTTAGATTTTAGAACATAGCCTTTCCTTGAGCTGTATAGCACAGTGGTTAAACTCATATGTTGAAGGTTTAAGATGGTATTTAATCTAATTCACATTGATGATCCTGTTTCCATGGAAAAGGAATGGGTTGTTTACTCTCAATCCCATAGCATTTGACAACAACTATTCAATAGCTTCTTTTAGGTTATGTAGGTGAGGAATTTATTCTTTCAAAAAAAAAAAAAACTTGATGCATTTTACCCACGTTATATGAAGTTTGAGTGATGACTGATGATTGTAATGCAACTTTCATGGAATATATGCTCATAAAAAATGATAGGAACGTGAGCAGTATTTTGGTAAGACCATGAGGTATCCCCACAGGTTCGGCCCATTTGAACTGCCCATGGGTCTCGTGAGCAATATTTTGAATTGTGATCAACTTGCCACGAATAGTATGCTCAAGCTCTATTTAGGTCTTAGAAGGCCAAGCACTGAACAATGAAACACCTTAAATAGAAAAGGAGTTAGTTAGCTTCCTTTTCTAAGCTTTCTAGTAATTTCTTTTACTCATTTTCCAAGAATTGATGACTGAGTGTCTGATGATTTGGATGCTCAGCATGGGGAGTGCTGTAATTAGCCTCTTGAACTTAAAAATGGAACACAAGGGTTCCACTCCATTTCCCTTTCATTGAAAAGAGGCCATAGCTTTATCAAATGCACAACAAAATCTTTTTAACATGATATGTTGTGATGATAGCGACGTCTTCTTCCAAATTTGTTCTCTGCTTTTGTCATAATTATTGTTTATATGAATACATTGAAGAGTGTGCTCGTTATTTTGATTATGATTAACATATGATGAATCTGGTTTTCTTGTTATAATTACAATACCTTTTCTCTATATTTTTTGGCAGCTGTGGTACTTGTGGTTATGAGCTAAACCTATCCTCCTCAAACCGGAACACCTCGTCCATCGGATCTAAATATGGGAAGTCCATAAAGCGAGGTATTATGTCATTCTTCAATATTGATCATAGCAGATTTACCCAGGTTGATGAAATTCAATGTGTGCCCCATTTTTCAAAGCACTCATGGGGTTTGTTCCGCCAAAGAACTAAGCTTCTTTGTCGCAAGTGTGGCAACCATATTGGAAATGCATACAATGGTTACAATTCATCCTTCCCTCTTGTGTCAGATGGAGCAGAATCATCTCCTGGCACCACAGCGTCCAGTCATACAAAATATGACATTCGCATTCGTGCCTTACAGCCTTCATCTTCTGAAGAATCTGGAATCCCTGTGTTTGCTTGAAATACCTGGAAAAATTTGTACTCTATTCCTTCCTACATAGTAATCACCAGCGACATGGAGGTTAGAAGTTCATTAATATATGCAAAGTTCTGGTTTGGCAAGGTTTTTGTGTTTCCACTCTCTAAAATGTGATTAATAGTAGCCGCATATAAGAGTTGTAAGAATCAAATTAAAAATTATTACAGGTGTGGGATTTTGTGAAGTTAATTAAATTGGCAAAACTTCCGAGATATAATATTGTATTACTGGGAAGAAAAACAGAAACCAAGAGGAAAAGGGGGTAAAAAAAAAAGAGTGATTTTTAATGAGTTGTTTGATTAGTGTGGTAAGAAGGATGCTATTTAACATCTGATTTGCGTTTTGTGATATTGTCTTAAAACATTTTTTATGTGTGTGATATCTTAATTGATAAGAAATATTGAATAGTTAACTTTATGATTATGGAAATAAACACAATAAACAAAAAGTCTTTAGATTAAGCAAGAATTGAATACGAAATTGATGGAATTTTTTGAAAAAAGCTCAAACCTGCTTTTAGTAGGTAAAAAAATATAAACAAGGTCAGTCTCCTTTCCTTTGGAAGAACCACCTCCTTTCCCCACTGGAAGTTTTCCTCTCCTCTACTAGAGCCTTGTTCCCATGAACCATACATTTGACAATCCTTCGTCGGCATGAAGCTGTTTTATCTGTCCACAACACTCTAAATTGAGCTACATGCTGGACTTTGAGCAAATTTGTTGTCTCTGTCCACCTTATCCTCTTACTAATGATTAATGAAGTTGCATATCCTGTTTGAAATTGTGTCAAGCTAGAATGTCTATTATACTGTAAAGGCTATAGTATCATACTGAGATAGTATCTCACAGCCTCTCAGGCAAAGGGAAAACATCATGATACATATTAAAGCAATGTTGAAGTTAATCAAGCTCACTCCATTATGTAAGTCAGCATTAGCTACACTTTGCGTTCCTCATCTGTGGAAATCAGAATTTTTTTACTCAACAATTTGTCAGACATGATTCGAATCAAGTCTTCGTTGCAAGCTTTTAACTTTACAATATTAAAACAAAAATGAGAATTTTTAACTGTATAACGTCTTGAATTGAAGAAGTAGACTTGTGTATTGAAAATACAGATTGTTTTAGATCGTCAAGCCGCTGTGCAGGTATAGTCGTATTTTTGGAGAATGTTTTTTATTAAGTGAATTATTTTAAATTATTAGATTAAAAAAATTAAAAGTTATTTAAAAAATTAATAAAATAAGATCAACAATAGATACAAAAAATAAAAATAGACCATCCCTATTTTTAGTTGTAAATATCAAGCGATCAACATATGAGTACGAAACTGATACGTAGGGGAGGGAAATTCCAATTATGCAACTAATCCTGTTCTTGATAAATCTAACGTCAACCATATGTATCACCAAGAAAGAAAAATCTTGGCTTTCGGGGCTATTGATTAGCATGGGCCACAGCTTTCACGATTTGTTAAAATTTCCCCTTTCTTGTCTTAAATGGGCAATGTACAAGAATCAGCTTAGAAAATTCAGAGTCTAGAAATTTGATGGACCTATCTGCCATCTATCTTATGTAATTATCAAGAATTAATTGGTACGTTTCAAATTAGTGACAGCACATTATTTTAATTAAAGCCCCGGTCCACGCGACAAACGTGGTGGAAACTAACTGAAAATTGAACTCAAAGGCAACAAAAACCGATCTTAAAGTAAAAAAATGTAGAAAAATTATGTGGCATATTGTAAACGATGCAGAAATATTATAACCACTTCGTTTGAACAGGTTTAATTAAACGAACATGTTTCATGAATCTTGCTCTTCCTTACGAGAGATTTTTGGGTGCTTCTAAAGTCTCTTATTTTGATCCACTTTAATTATAACATTAAAAATATTATTAAAATAATAGATAATAATAACTCTCAGTTAAAATGACACAAATTAAATAATACATTTTATAAGATTTCTCTTACTCTAATAACACTTAAAAATTTTAATCTTTGTGACACACACAACTCTCTGAAATTGACCCTTAGTCCGTATAAGATGGTTTTGGGATACATTGGAAAAGTCTAACTTTCTGGTACAATATAAAGACCCTCACCTAAGATTCCTTCTTACCTCCCCTATGTGCTCCGCCAAGCTGATGTCCTAATGGAGTTTCCTACCACTACCAAGTTTAACAACCCGCATGTGTCTTTTTTGGTGCTTTTATCTGTTGCTACCACAATACTTAACCCTGTATTTGCCACAAAATTATGTTATTTCCCTGCCATCTTCAACTTCGGTGACTCAAACTCGGATACTGGTGGCATGGCTGTTTCTTTCCTTCTAGAACCAACGCCACCATATGGAGAGACCTATTTTCACAGACCCGCAGGAAGGGTCTCTGATGGCCGTCTCATCATTGATTTCATTGGTAATTAATATCGTTTTCTACTTCTATTCCAATGTACATGTCCAATGCCTTAGATGAGGCTTCTTTCTTAAGCACTTCAACTGAGCTAGCAAGTGGTAAAACAAACATTTGTTCCCCATAAGGCCCATAACACACATCCAAGTATTATTTGAGTTATTACAGCAATCCTGTAGATTCCGAGGTTTGAATTTAGAAAAGCTTTACTCTGTTTCTTCAGGGTAAAAGATAAAGGAAAGTTGCTGTTTAATTACTTCGCAATGCTGTAGCACATAGAATAGGAAGTTCATAAATGGATAAGATGGCTTTTGCAGTAGCCGTAGCCACTAGTATAGTACTAGATCCATAAAGCTTTAAAGCTTTTAACGAGTGATTTCACGAAAGGGCCCAACTTATACTAAATGTAAGAGTACGTTATTTTACACGAAAACTGTTTTATGAAAAGTTACAAAGATATAGTAGAGGGTAAATGTTATGCTCGAAACAGATGTGAATGAATATGAGCGGATAATGTTTCTTAGCATTGTTAGTATGTAGTGATAAAGAATGGTGAAAGAAGAATAATTTTATATTTTAAGTATATTAGTATTAAATTTACGTAAGTATTATTAAAAAATAAAAAATAATATTATATGAACATATTCATGTATCAAATTATATGAGTATTATTATAAAAAATAATATTATATAAGTTTTATTTTTATTCTATAAATTTATTAATTTATTTATATATAAAGATAAAAATTATACATATAAAAAATAAAACAAAATATATATAAATATATCTATATAAAATCAAAAAAAAAAAATTCAAAGTGGAGTAGAGACATATGTCTCTTCCACTTATCCATAATAACCAATTCCTCTGTCATTTAGTTGCTCCATGTCATTCATAATGCTTTTCATTAAAAAAAAATTAGGGGTATCAAAATAGGCCGAGCTTGATGGTAGAGCGTAATAGAATAGTCAACAAAATAGATGTCAATAAAAATGATATTTAGTTAAATTCATGGAGCGGTAAAATGCTAGCCCAAAATTAATGCTTTTCATTAAAAAAAACTTGTGACATTTAGTATTTTCTATTAAACAAATTGAGAACTAATAAGAAGGACAGAGCATGAAGGAATGTCAATATGATAATAAAATAAACTTCTTACCCAAGTTATAAAACATTTTCATAAATAATATTAGTGATAAATTTTTTTCTTTTATACTTATAACATTAAATAAAATAACTGAGAATACAAAATAAGACAAAACATAAACACATCATAATATACATATGAGTTTGTCTTATTTTGTGTTCCGTATTATTTTATTTAATGTTATAAGTATAAAAGGAAAATTTTTTATCACTAATATTATTTATGTATCAAATGTTTTATTTGTAAATTTTATTTTATTTCATTTTATTGCATCATAAATGTGACATAATTAATATCGAGCTGGTTTGATCCTGGGATAATGTAATCTAAGGTGGATATAGTGATAAAACTTGAATTTTATCTCACCATTGATTCGATTATGATCAAAGGCTTCCTAACTAAGTTTTAAAATCATATTAAAGTTATGCTTCTTTTTCTTTACCTATTCTATTGGTTAGAATTTTTTAAGTCACCTTTGTTATGATTCTTATTGGCTCAGAATCTGGTCCAATTAATCGTTGATCGCTACTTTTAAGCGGGTCCCACAAACTTTTCAAGGTCCATGGTCATTTTGAAATAGATTTCTCATTTTTGAGACAGATTGTCTCCGCATTTAATATTCACAAATAAAATAATATTATAATAATATAAAATTATTTTATTACACGTTAAATCCTAAAAATTAAAATATTAATATATATATCAATCAATTGGGTTTAGTAAGATCCTCATTTCTAATTAATTAAAATAAGATTTTTTGATTTAAAATTATTATTTCCTTAACTCGGAGCAAATCACATATGATCAAATACACTCACGAAACAATCAAAATCACAGAAATTATAAAACAATACATTTCAGGACAATATGATAATTATCCCAAAAGTTGGGGTGTTACAGAGCAAGAATAACATAATCTTCTTTTCTATAGTTTTCGGTTAATATAAATGATAGTCCTAGGGGTGTTAAATAGTGGATTAATTTGATTTTGAATTGGATCATAAGGGATGGATTTAAAATAAATTATTAATTTATTTAAAATTCATTACAAAATATTTAATATTATCTAATTTATTTATGACCTAATTTAATAGAAGAATATTCAATTTATCCATAAATCCATTTTAATAAATTAGATGAATAGATATTTAACTCACTTATTTAAAAAAAATTATCTCTAAAATTTATTTCTCTCTTTAAAAGTTTTCATTCTCTCTCTAAAAATATTTCTCTCTCTTTAAAAATTTTCATTCTCTCTCTCAAAATTTTCTTTTCTCTCTAAAAAATGTTTTTCTCTCTAAAAACTTTCATTCTCTCTCTAAAAAAATTCTCTCTAAAAAATGAGACTCAACACTTTGTGTTATAGGCTTAGTGAAAGTGAAAATATTGAAAAAAAGAAGATAAAATACATTGGATATCCCTTAATTAATATTTAATTATATATTCGTTAAATATCCAATAGATATTTTGGTTGAAGTATTAACTATTCATAACTAAATTTAATTCATTAGATTCAATACAATAAAATACATTATTCTAATTGAATAAATTAGACTAATTTTAAAATGAATAAATTAGATAAATTAAAAATTAATTGATTTTTTTACCAGCCCCTACATGATACAATCCTTTTTGGGCTGTACCAAATTAAGCCTTAGCCCGAATCCTATACTAGATGCAGCAGTTTAATCATCAGCCAGTTTAGCACCAAATGAAGGCTTGGATTCCTATTTTGATCCTTAACTTTGTAATTTCAGCACGGGGTTTAGGACTTCCTTATCTCAGTGCATACCTTGATTCCCTGGGGACCAACTTCTCAAATGGTGCAAACTTTGCAACATCAGCATCAACAATCAGACCCCCGCCAAGTATTCTACCTCAAGGTGGATACAGTCCTTTCTACCTTGACGTTCAGTACACTCAATTCAGAGGTTTCAAACCCAGAACACAATTGATTAGACATCAAGGTAAAGAAAGAACTTTTATTCGTTATTCATAGATATCTTTAGGTGCTTCTGAGTTATAATTAAGGACATGGTTTAGTTTGTTTTTGTTCTAATTTTTCTCTGCAGGAGGCATATTTGCAAGCTTGATGCCCAGAGAAGAGTATTTTCCTGAAGCTTTGTGCACATTTGATATTGGTCAAAATGATCTTGGTGCTGGCTTTTTGGGTAACTTGACTATGCAGCAAGTCAATGCTTCTGTACCGGATATAGTCAACAGTTTCTTAGCAAATGTTAAGGTAGTTCAATACCCTTCTTAGATATTTTATTATTTAGCTAATTTTTGAATTTATTGTTCTAAATTTATGAACTTGGTGATCAAGAACATATACAAATTGGGGGCTAGATCATTTTGGATACACAACACAGGACCCATTGGCTGCCTCCCTTATATTTTGGCCAATTTTCTATCAGCTGAAAGGGATGGCTCTGGTTGTGCAAAGCCATATAATGAAGTAGCTCAGTATTTCAACCACAAGTTGAAGGAAGCCGTGGTTCAACTTCGCAAGGACCTTCCTCTGGCTGCAATTACATATGTAGATATCTACTCTGTTAAGTACTCTCTTTTCAGCAACCCAAAGAAATATGGTGAGCCAAATTAAAATGACTCCATTCTCACATTCTTGTTTACAAACTTGCCTGCAATGTATGTAACTGGATGGGTGTTTCATTGATGGGCAGGATTTGAGCACCCACCTGTTGCTTGCTGTGGCTATGGAGGGGAGTACAACTTCAGCAGTATTGCTGGATGTGGAGTAACCATAGAGGTCAATGGCACTAAAGTTTTTGTGGGTTCATGTGAAAGACCATCTGTTAGAGTGAATTGGGATGGGATCCACTACACAGAGGCAGCTAACAAGTTCATCTTTGATCAAATCTCTACTGGTGCTTTCTCAGATCCATCCCTTCCCTTGAATATGGCATGTCACAGAAATTCCACTAATAAGTATTGAGCTTTAGTTGCTTATCAGTGCAACGATTTGTATTAGAAATAAAGGACAGACTTCTATGGGAAGGTTTAAAAAACCGAATCGGTAATAGTTCAAACCCTAAACTTATAGTTGAACTATGATTGAATCAAATATTATTTAAACCAGAGTCATGGCGATGTAAAGTATACATCAATAATGGTATCATATAATAGTAAGTTAATAATTGAACCAGATGTTTGATATCTCTCACGCCCCACCACTCTCTGACTTTTTCCCCTCTTGTAAGATAAATATCACATTAATTTCAACAAACCCCCCCCCCCCCCCCCCCCTCCCCCCTCCCCCTCCCAGGGCCAAAAAATTGTCCATTCTTGTTTTCTGGAAAATAATTTAATTCAACATTAATATTAAATCGATGTTGAAGTTACTTAAGCTACAGTGCATTATATTAGCAACATCAGCTACATTGCATGGAATTTAGAAAATTTCTACTCTACGATATATTTATCAGACTGTATTTGATTCTTTCGAATCAAGTCTTTGTTAAAAACTTTTAACTGTACAGTAGTGAAACAAGAAAGAATATTTTGAACATTATATATAACTTCATAAATTGAAGAAGGTAGAATTGTGGATTGAAAATTTAATTTATGTTGGATCATCAAGCAAAGATGTAAACATAGTACTTATAACTGTACCCAAAAAAAAATAAAAAAAAGTTGTTGTAAGCAATTAAGAATGAATTAGTGCTAAAGAATTTAAGTAGTTCATAAGTTCAAAATTTTGTGTCTTTATTGTAAAAAAATAGATATAATATAATCATTTTATTTTTCGATATGAATACGATAGTGATTGAGAGGGAAGAGAAATTCCATTAGGCAACTATACCTGTTCAACCTTTTTCTATCTTATTTACCACCAAGGAAAATGGTGGCTTTTAGCGATTGATTAACATGTGACACACTTATTAGCATAATACATTAGGATTTTTCCTTAATTTATTGGCATGATATGTTAGGAATTTTTTTCTTGATTTCTCTCTAATCCTTGCCTATTTTCTATTTTTAACCATAGCATGATTTTAGGAATATTATAGTATGATTTTAGGAATTTGTAAGAATTGATAATTAATTATTTTCTTTTTACTTGTCCTTTCTTTTACGGATTTGATAGTCCCCTTGTTGTATAAATATTGTATGAGTGTATCAATGAAATTCATCCATTGGAGAAAATTTATCTCTTTATGGTATCAAAGCAGGTCACAATGACCTAGAGACCTCATTATCTAGATCATGGCTGGAGATAAAGACAAGGCAAGTAAGGAAGAAGGAGAATTGGCAACGGGTGCTAAGGCTTCACAAAGCAAGGTAGTCGACACCAGTTCTCCATACTACTTACACCCCTCTGATCATCTTGGCCTCATGTTCGTAGCTTACCCCTTGAGCAAGAATGGTGAAAACTACTTCACTTGGAAGAAAAATTTTCTTAATGCCCTTCATTCCAAAAATAAAGCAGGTTTTGTGAATGGAACAATCAAGAAGCCAGACATTTCATCTCCGAATTTCAAATCATGAACTCAATGTAATGCAATTGTCCAAGCATGGCTCACTAATGCTTTATGCAAGGAACTTCAAAGCACAGTTGCACATGTTGATACTGCTAAGGAATTATGGAATGATCTATAGGAAGCGCATTTGCACAAAGGGATTGCTCGAGTGTATATAAATTGCAATAAGAAAAGAATTATGTATCATCCTATTATGGGAAATTAAAATCCATATGGAATGAGATTCAATCCTTTCAATCGATTCTTGTGTGTTATTGTGGCTACACTTGCGAAGCATTGAAGAAGGTGCAGGAGATGTGAGAAGAAGATAAGCTATTTGACTTCCTCATGGGATTGGGTGAAGAATTTTCTACTGTGCGATCACAAATTCTAGGTATTGAACCATTGCCCAATATTGGGCGTGCTTATGATGTAATGACACAGTAAGAGAAGCAAAAACTTATGATTGCAAGTCAAGCATCAACAGTTGAGGTAGTCACTTTTCAGGCCAGTAGCGCCACAAAGGTGTAGCCAACAACAAACCCCATAGTTAGACATCGAGGAGGTAGCAATGCAAGACGTGGGGGCTTGGACAACTGAGCAGGGTCGTCAGATTGACCATGATGTGCTCATTGTGGGAAGTCTAGTCATGTAAAGGACCAGTGTTTTGAAATCATTGGGTATCCACCGGAGTGGCACCAATCTAATCAATAGCGCTCAAACGCGACAAAATCGCAAGGATATTGTTTTGCAGCTATAGTAGTCGCAGGAGGAGATGGCAGCACGATGACACGGACCCCTTTCTAGCAGCAAGTTTTGGCACTTCTCAATGGCATGAGAGCTTCCACCAGCTAGCAAGCAACACTTGGTAATGCAACAAGCCTAGCTGCAAATTTGATAATGAACTTCTCAAGTAAGAAACATGAATTTTGTAACACCCTCCTTAGGGCGTCATACTTCATGTTACTTAATTACCAAATTACCCCTTTATTTGAAATCGTGCTTGTAATATAAATACGAGTTGTAAAATTTCTTAATAATAATAAGATAAACTTAGCGAAAAATAAAAACATAACAACATTGTCACAAATAATTTACATCATATAAACATGTACAAGTCATTAGTATTGTCATATTTTAATAGTTACAAACTAGACTCTCAAAATATTTAAAACATTATTTAAACTAGCCCAAGTCCTACTAGGCAGTAGAACCTCAGTCCTCCTCATTCTTGCATGGAAATTTAAATCCTAAATGTTCTACAATACTAATACGATACGGTATAAGCTTACTACCTAATAGATAAAGGAAACTCTAGGTGTATATTAATCTTTCGAATCAAGTAAGGGTGTCCAAGATGAAGCCTACTTAATCTCATATACCCAAGTGAAACAAGCAAAAAATTTTGAACGTCTTATATATAACTTCCTACTTTGAAGTCTTTGCTCAACGTCTTTAAAATTATAATTATAATACAAATAGACATACAAATGTTGAGATCCTCAAGTAGCAAAGAAGATAAACATAGTACAATATCTGTACATCATACATAATTACAATTATACCACCAACATCATATATCATCATAACTCATGTAATAAACAACAATTACAATCATATCATTACCAATATTCAAATATTCAACAATTCAATTATCATAAACAATATTTACGATAATACCCGTAATAACTATGCATATGCACCTAGATTCAATTTCCCACTCCATGGAGCTAAAAATCGAAGAGATGATAATAAAGGGATCATTGCGCACCAACATGCCTCGATACGTGCTCAATTTTGCACATCAGCATATGACGACGGTCTTTATCAAGTCTTGCTTAAGAAAGTGTCCATTAGGCATCGTTGGTATGTTACCTGTTCAACCCACGATCGAGAAGATCTACCAACTTATTTACCACCAAAGGAAAATGGTGACCTTTTAGCGATTGATTACTCGGGATGTGTACAGGCAATTAGCCTTATAGCATCGGACCTTTCCAACATTACTATGCACCATTTTTTCAATTCATTATCACATATTGGTCCACTCATGATATATTTTAGGTAAACATATTTTTTTTTCAATTGCAACAATTCTATCGCATTTTCAAATCCGTATCGATTTTCTACGTTTTTCAATCGCGTAAAATATTTTTCATACATTTAAATCAAAAATACTATTTTTCTCATTTAACACCAAAATTTGACTTATTTTTCATATTTTCATAATAGTCCCTCAAAAACATAATATTTATATTATAGTTCTCATTTAAACAATATTTTACTTGTCCCTCATAAAATTCATATTTATGAAATAATCTCTCATAAAATTTATATTTATGAAATAGTCCCCCTTTTATAAAATAATTGTAATATGACCCCTCTTTATATTTACAATATGACCCTCTTTAAATAATATTTACACAATGGCCCCTCATCTAAATAATATTTATGATTAGTCCCTTCCTTAAAAATATTTACAATATAACCCCTCTATAAATTCATATTTGTACTGTTTCTCAAAAATTGGTAATTCTTTCTTTTACTCCAAATAATACAGCTCAAATTTTTCGGATGCGCTTCAAAAGTAAGGAAGCTATACGGAGAACTTCAAGTATTGACACCGAATTAATTTCATAACTCATTTATTTAATTAAATCAAATTGTTTTTCCCAAAATCATTTTACTTTACTATACTCAAACTTTTCCAAATTCATTTAGATCTTTAATTTCTCATTTTAATCCATCAGTTTAAGGACTTTGGTTCTCTTTTCCATGGTAAGGTCGTGAGCCTCATTGCTCTTTGGAGCATTCATACAATCGTTTCATCATGTTGTTCACATCCTAAATTACACATACACTTACATGCATTTAATTTCATACATACAAACATATATCAAAGCAATAAACATAATATCACACATGCAAACACAATTATAAAACCATAGACACCAAAATCACAAACAAAGAGACATCAAACAATAAGTGAATAAACTTTATGGGTTTTTTCACCATACAGAACCATCCCCACACCACCAAAACTTGGTTGGTGAGGTAAAATCTCTCTCTTACCTCTTGAAGACAAGAATCCACAAGCTCCTCCTCTTCTTTGATTTCGTGTGGATCACAAACAAAGCCCTAAAATTCTTAAACAATTAACAAAATCACATACAAAACTTAATAATGATAAACCATGAAACAATCATGGTTTAGAAAATCGCAAACTAAATTTTAAACCATAAAAACCAAAGTTTACCTTTAGGGAAGTAAGGAAAAACTTGGATTTGAAGCACTAGGAGTGAGATTTTGACAAAACTTCTTAAATGAAAAGTGTTTAGGAGGTGGTTTAGGTTTAGAAAATGATAAGAACAAAAATTATAGAAGATGGATAGTGGTGTTGGGTGTTGGGTGTTGGGGCCGAATTCTAGAGAGAGAAAATGGAAGGGAAATTGTTCTTGGTGTTCTTAGGAATTTTGAGAGAAATGAAGGCTTAGCTTTTTAGGTGAGAGAAAATGAAATTTGAGAGTGAAAGGAGAATGGTGCAGCCGTGTGAGTGTGTAGGAAATAATAGGAGATATACTTGAAATAAAAGATCACAATTGTGTTCACATTGAGCGCACATGGCCTATGTCACTAATTTGTCATGCAATGGTCACAAAAAGACCATTCAAGAAGACTTGAGAAGCCTCCTTGGGCTGCTTGGCCGTGTGGCCTCCATGAAATTAGGGACTTAATTTAATTTCAATTAAAGCCTAATTACATGCTAATTAATTAATTAGCTAATTAATTAGGTTAAGTTTCCTAATTACACTTAATTAACATCTTAATTACATAACTAATTAATTAAATATATAATTGCATATATCATAGCCTCTAAATAAAATTAGAATATCTAATTAGCAATTAGATTATACCTAATTAATAACTAAGTTAGTTTACTTAGTTTCTTAATTAGGCAATTAAGATGACTAAATTAGGTTTAATTAATTACTAAGTAAAAGTCAAGCCACTATATTTGACTCAATCCTAGCCATTGAATTTAACTTTGTTTCCTATCCATTGATCTAATCTAAGGTAGATATCACTTAGTGATTTTGAAATTCATTTCACACCATTGATCGATCCATCGAAAACATCTTAATCAAACTTTTCATCCGATGGTCCTCAATAAAGTCCAACCACTTTATTTGACTAATCTTATTGGTTTAGAATTTAGTCAAAAACGTTGATTGCTTTTAAAGCGCGGGAGATTTTTTTCGGGTCCATGGGCGAGCGATTTCTCTATTTAAGAGGAGATGGCTTGTCAAATAAAATAATATTATAATAATATAAAATTATTTTATTACACAAGTTAAATCCTAAAAATTAAAAGATTAATATATATATCACTCGAAATTGGGTTTAGTAAATTTCTCACAGAATAATTAAATTAAGAATTTTCTCGGCCCGAAAATTATTATTTTCCTGACCTGGAACAAATCACACAAAATAATCAAAAATAGTATTGGAACAGTCAAATTATTTTTATATTGCTGGAAAACACAAAACATGAATTTGAACATAGACCCTAAAATTTGGGGTGTTACAAATTTGAACCAGACCCATGGATAATAGATACAGGCACGACAAACCATATTGCAGGCCTTTTGGACCAAGTGACCATCAAGCCTAATATCGCTCCTATCCAAATACCTAATATCGCTGCTATCCAAATACCCAGTGATGAATCAGTGCCAATACATGCAATAGGTCGTGTTCATTTGAATGATAAATTGATATTGGAGGGAGTCCTTGGTGTACCAAAATTTTATTTTAATCTATTTTCTGTTAGTAAATTAACAAGAGATTTGTATTGTGCTCTCACTTTTTTGTTGGCTTATTGTGTGATATAGGACCTACCTTCGATTAGGCTGATTGGAACGGGTAGAGTGCAAAACAGATTATATTACTTGGGGTTAATAAGAGAATAGGAATCTTTGATGGCAAGGAACTCAAAGAACACAGATTTATGGCACTACAGATTGGGGCATTTGCTAATGAGTCAAATGAAGTTTGTTAATGATTTATCTTTTCCTATTGAGAAAACTTGGTTTTGTGATGCTTGTTGTCGAGCAAAACAAACCCATTTATCCTTTTCCCATTAGCATGAATAAATCAAGAAGACCTTTTTAATTAATCCATGTTGATATTTGGGGGCCTTATATTAGTCCATCTTTATCTGGTGCACACTATTTCCTAACTATCATTGATGATTACAATAAAGTAACATTGGTGTATCTCATGAGGTTTAAATATGAAACACGTATGTACTTATTGCATTTTTTTAAAATGGGTTTAAACACAATTTGATTTATAAGTAAAGATAGTGAGATCAGATAATGGAATAGAGTTTCAACACAATGATTTGATTAAGTAGTACGATGCTAATGGAGTGGAAATACAGAAAAGTTGCACTGACAACCCACAGCAAAATGGGAGAGTGGAACGAAAACATAGGCATGTATAAAAGGTTGATAGGGCACTATGATTCCAAGCAAGCTTACCTATAAAATTTTGGGGTGAGTGTGTTCTTACAGCAATTTATTTGATAAATCAAATGTCACTATCAGTTTTGCAAAATAAATCGCCTTAGGAAGTACTGTTCAAGAAACCCTCATCTTATGAACATCTACAATCTTTTTGTTGTTTGTGTTATGGCCATGTGCATACTATACCTCTTGACAAGTTTGTACCTCGATCCAAGCCCCCCGACATCTTTGTAAGGTATCCACATGGTCAGAAAGGGTATAAGATTTTTGATTTAGAAAATTAGACCATATATACATCACAAGATGTTTATTTTGTGAAGAGATTTTTCTATTTGCAAATTCGCATGGATCAGAAGCCCCACAACTAACAGATATTTCAAGGCAACATGGATTGCTTGATCACACAAGCATCAACCAAGATGAAAGCCTCAAGCCCAATGTCAATTATGATGCTCAACCATGGGAAATAGAGTCTGATCCAATAACTGAGGTTCATGACACTTCAACCTTTGAGCCTGGGACTAATATGGAGAGACACATTAAAATTTTCATGCACTCAGAACCAACAACGCATGATTTGAGGACAAGAAAAAGAATAAGGCAGCTTTCACAACGACTTACAAGGTATGATATAGACTTGCCTCCCTCTCTCAAGCCTTCATCTTCATTTACACACTCACCTGAACTGACAGCCAACTCGACGGTACATCCTCTTTCACATTTTATTTCCTATTCAAAGTTTTTAGATACTCACAAAGGTTTTCTAGCAACCAACTCCTCATCATATGAGCCAACTTCTTTTTATCAAGTTGTTAAACATGAACATTGGCGATAAGCAATGGCGAAAGAAATCTAGGCACTTGAAGAAAATAATACATGGACTTTATAGACATTTCCTCTAGGGAAACGAGTGATTGATTCCAAGTGGGTGTACTAGATTAAGTATCACTCGGATGGGAGCATAGAGCGTCATAAGGCACGTTTAGTTGTCAAAGGTTACATACAAATTGAGGGGATTGATTTTCATGAGACATTTGCTCCTGTGGCCAAATTGGTCACAGTTCCATGCTTGTTGGTTGTTGCTTCAATTCGAAATTGGCAATTATGCCAGTTAGATGTGAATAATGCTTTCCTGCATGGTGATCTTAAGGAAAAAGTCTACATGAAAATTTCACAATTGTTTGCATGAAAGGGGGAGCAGTGAGTTTGTAGGTTGCAAAATCACTATATAGGCTTAAACATGCATCCAAAAATTGGTATCTCTTCTCCAACTTGGTTATATGCAATCTCATACGAACCATCCATTGTTTATTTATCATGATGGGCCTTTATTTGTTGTTGTACTTATTTATGTTGATCATATTATAGTCACAGGAATTGATCAGGCCCACATTACCTTATTGAAGAAATTTTTGGATGATAAGTTTAGAATTAAAGATCTTGGAAAGTTGAAATATTTTCTTGACATAAAAGTGGCTTGATCACCAGCAGGCTTGACAATTAGCCAACGCAAGTACATTCCCGACATACTGAAAGAATGTGGGCTTTTGGGCTATAAGCTTGCCATCTCACCATTAGATCAACAACATAAGTTATCTTCAGGAGTTGCGTTTGTTTGCTTTGACTCATCTGTCTATCGGTGACTAGTAGGTCATCTCTTGTATCTTACCATTACCTGGTTCGATATTAACTATGTCATTCATATCCTAAGTCAATTTATGCATCATCCATGACAGCCACACATGGAAGCAGCCCTCAGAGTCTTGCACTATCTCAAACATTCACCAGGCTAGGGTCTCTTACTTCCAACTTCAAGCCCACTTAGTTTATGGGCCTAGTGTGATGCAAATTGGGTAGGATGTCCCACTACTCGTAGGTCCACTACATGTTACATTATTTTCCTTGGATCATCCCTTATTTCGTGGCACTCTAAAAAGCAAACGGTTGTTTCTCATTCTTAAGCAAAAGTGGGGTATAGAGCTATGGCTACCACAACTAATGAACTCATCTGGTTACTTTGTCTCTTACAAGACCTAAAGGTGCCTTGTGACTCTCTACTACCTCTTTTCTGTGATAATCAGGCCGTGCTTCACATTGCAACAAATCATTTTTTCATGAATGAACCAAACACATTAAAATTGATTGTCACTTCATTCGACAATACATTCAATATCATGTTTTTGGTTCTGCGATCTATCTCTACAAAGTACTAATTGACAAATATCTTTAATTGGCCAAGATCGATTTCATGAGTTGCTTGGCAAATTGGGCACTTTAATACTCCATGCACCAACTTGAGAGAGAATATTGACATGATACATTAAGATTTTTTTCCTAATTTATTAGCATAATACATTAGGATTTTCTCCTGTTTTATTGGCTTATATTAGGATTTTCTCCTTATTTTCTCCTAATCCTTGCCTATTTTCTTTTTTCAACTATAGTATGATTTTAAAATTATCATAACATGATTTTAAGAATTTATAGGAATATGAAATTAAATGTTTTCCTTTTACCTATCTTTTCTTTTAGGGATTTGATAGCTATCTTATTGTATAAATATTGTATGACTGTATCAATGATAATCATCTACTGTAGAAAATTTATCTCTTTAAGACTGCTTCCATGCACAACTTAAATTGGCAATGTAAAACAATCAGATTGGAACATCGAAGAGTCTAGAAATATGATGGATCTATCTACTATAATATCATACGTAATTCTCAAGAATCAACTAGTATGTTTCAAATTAATGACACCGCAATATTTTAATCAAAGCCCCGGTCAACATTCGTCAAAGTCACGCCTTAAAGCCTTTGATTTTTATTTTTTTTCGTTTTTGGTTACAGAAGCCCAGGTCTCCACGAAAAAATGGTGGAAACAAACTGAAAATTGAACTCAAAAGCAACAAAAACTTACCGGAAAGTAAAAGATGTAGTCAAATTATGTTATTATTATATGACATATAGTAAACGATGTATAAATATTGTTGGCAATTGGCAGGTCGTAAGAACAGGTTCAATTGAAAGTACAAGATATAATATAATATATCTGGAGGAGACGTTTAAAATACTTTTAAAATGTTTGAGTATTATTGTACATGTCATGAAGTTATTAATATGAAAGAGTTGTATATCAATGGCTAAGAATAAAAAAGTACAACCAAATAATAGATAATTGAAAAAAATTGTAAGTTATAAAATTGATCTTTTAAAAATATTAAAACTGTGCATAATTTATAAAAAAAAATTCTTTCTACCTTTTAGTTCCATTACACGTCATAAAAGATTTGATATAAGATATTTTTTAGAAAAATAATCATTTTATACCTTTTAAAAGAAATATAAGTATTATTTATATCTTTTTTAAGAGATGTGATTGAGTAAGAGAAAGTGATATAAAAAATAGTATAATAAATAATATTAAATAAAATATAAAAAAATATAGTATTATTTGATGTAAGAATATAATGATTGATTTATCTGAGAGTTGAAAGAGGTGCTCATCCTCTAGCTACTTTTATTTTTGAAGTGTGAAAGTGGAACTTTATACCTACGCTATACAGGAATTAGACTAGTAATTAAGCTAACTATTTGAAAATCTTGATTCTGAACGGTGATAAAAGTCAAGAAAACTTATTGAAGCCAATAAAATCAATGGACCACGATCCTTGCAAATTTTTAGAAATATTTTGTGTATAATTTTTATATATGTATTATATTTATATTATATATTAATATAAAAGATATATTAAAGTAATTTATATGTGACTTTAATATATTTACTAAATATAAAATAAATTTATGAATTAATTAAAAAAATTAAATATATAAAAATTAGACAAATAATAAAAACCTTTTAGAAGTACTTTAAACGTTTGCATATCATATTGGGAAAAGTTCATTAAAGTAAATTTTTCTCTAAATTATACAAGTAATTATATGAAATAGGCCCTTCTGTCCGCGTAAGATGGTTCTGGACTTTTGGGGAAACATTGCAAAGTCTGCCTTTCTGGTACAAATTTCTATAGAGATCCAAGGTTCCTTCTTATCTACCCTATTTGCTTCGCCAGATAATGTCTCCAATGGAGTTTCCTAGCACTACCAAGTTTCACAACCCGCACGCGTCTTTTTTGGTGCTTTTATCTATTGCTACCACAATACTAAACCTTGTATTCGCCACAAAAAGTTGTAATTTCCCTGCCATCTTCAACTTCTGTGACTTAAACTCGGATACTGGTGGCTTGGCTGCTTCTTCCTTTTACGCCACCATATGGAAAGACCTATTTTCACAGACCCGCAGGAAGGTTCTCTGAGATGGATTGATTTATTTTAAAAATAAATTATATAAGTACTTTTCTTTTTGGGACTCACCTTTTTACTTGAGCTTATCTTATTTTAACTTGTTTTATTATTTGAAATGGTCAACAAGGTTGGTGGTTTCAAATCTCGGACGAATGAGAAGCGGCCGCGAAAAAAATCGCGGTGGTCGCCGTTCCGTCGGCCGCGACATCTAATCTACGCTAAAAAATAAAAATATATATATAAAAAATAAAAAAAATTCATAAAAAATTTTAAAATCTAAAAAATTTATAATTTATAGAGACTAAAAAAATAAAAAAAATTAGTATAATACCTCGTTTCTGGACATCAATATTAAAAATACAAATAAAAAGGCTCATTTATGAGCTTGAGGAAAAAATAACTGAGGGAGTGAGGGACGAGGAAGGCCATGGTGGCTCGTGGCTATGAGCTTGATAACGAGAGGTGAGAAGTGGGAGTTATGCGGGAAATGGGAGAGGGGGGGGACGAAACAGAGGTGAGGGAGTGGGGGGGTTAAAAAATAAAAATAAGTTAAAATCTTAAACTCAACTCACAAAAAAATAACGAGTTAACGAATTAACCTAACATGTTAAACCCGTTTTATCACTTCTAATCTTCAACTTCTGTGACTTAAACTCGGATACTGGTGGCTTGGCTGCTTCTTCCCTTCTAGCACCAACGCCACCACATGGAGAGACCTATTTTCACAGACACGTAGGAAGGTTCTCTGATGGCCGTATCATCATTGATTTCATAGGTAATTAATGTCATTTTCTGTTGATATATATATAAGTACTTTTCTTTTTGGGACTCACCTTTTTACTTGAGCATATCTTTTTTAACTTGCTTTATTATATGAAATGGTCAACAACAAGAAAGTGTGGCCGACTCTCTGTTCCTTGTTTTCTTTGATTTTTAGCCTTAACGTTTTTTTTTTATTTCTGGTCATGTTTCTGTTCACGTTTAAAGGTAAGTAACGTCTTGTTTGTTTATTTAGATATTAACATTAAAAAGGTAATGTTCCAATTTTTTGAAACAAAAAAAATAAAACATTCATTTTTTTATTATAAATGATGGAAACTCTCATTGAAACTTAATCAATTTTTTTAGAGAAAGACAGAGAATATATTACAAATTCGAATAGTATTCTTGTGTGAAAGAACACTGATACAAATAGAAATTTTGGACTATTTTATCCTAAGAACGACGTTGTTGATATATTACTGCACAGAAAGAGGCAGAGCTACAAATCGTCTTAATGAGAACGACTTAGTTCGTGACTCAACTCACAATTTTCAATTTTATTAGTCAATAATTTTTTGCTTTTCAGATTTTGAGGTAATATTTTCTGCAATTTTTAGATGAATTTTTGTTTTGTTATCGAGATCGAAAATAAGTCTGCTGCTAATATTAACAACAACAATAACAAACCTTTCAAATTCGAGGGTCTATTTTTTAAGAGATGAAAAAGTAAGATGTTCTTTTATATTACTACGAAAAATGTTGTTTCTTCTCATAGCATAACTAAGTCTGGACAAGTTTATCCACCTACTGCTGAAAACACAAAAGAAATTGAAAAATGGAAATATGATGACTTAATGTGCAAGAATTTTATTTTGAATGTTCTGAGTGATGAATTGTATGATTATTATTCTTCGTTTAATACTGCTAAGGATTTGGGATGCTTTCCAAAAGAAATATGATACTGAAGAGGCTGAGTCAAAGAAATATGTTGTTAGTCGCTATATGAAGTATCAAATGGTTGAAAAAAATCTGTTGTTTCCTAATCCCATGAACTCCAAAAAATTACTCATGAAATTTTATCTAAAGGTATGCAGATAGATGAATAGTTTTTGGTTGCTGTGATGATTGACAAACTGCCACCAAGCTGGAATAATTTCAAGAAGGATTTGCACCACAAATCGAAGGAGTTTTCGATGGAAAGCCTGATCATCAAACTCAGGGTTGAGGAGGAGGCTCAGAAACAAGATTCGAAAGAGGATGTTTTTGTTGTTTCAAACAACAACAATAAAACTTCAGCACACTTGAAGCCAAACAAGAAGAATATGAAGCTGAACCACAACCAGAACCAAAACCAAAGGTATAACCAGAATAAGAACATGAACAACTAGAACCAGAACAGGAACAACAATGGACCCCCTTTAAGGCAGCAAACACACAATAACAATCTACTTGTGTGCCATGTTCGTTCCTTGTTCAAGACTTATTCTAAAGTCAATGATGTGAAAGTGTAGGTAGCTGGAACTGGTACTGTGGAATTGAAGTTTACTTTTGGAAAGACACTCTTTCTAAAGGATATCTTGCATACTTTAGAAATGCGGAAGAATTTTGTTTCTAGTTTTCTACTTAACAAGGTTGGGTTTGTTCAAAACATTAGTTCTGATCAGTATGTCATCACCAAAAATGAATTATTTGTTGGTAAGGGTTATGCTTGTGATGGTATGTTCAAGGTGAATATTGAGATGAATAAAATTGCATCTTCTTCTTATATTGTTAGTACTTTTAATGTTTGGCATGCTAGACTTTGTCATGTTAATGAAAGGCTAATTAAAAATATGAGTAATTTATGTATTATTCCTAAAGTACAACTAAAGGATTATGATAAATGTGAATCATGCAATCAAGCCAAAATAACCAAGACTTCACACAAATCTGTAGAATGAGAATCTAAACCTCTTGATTTAATTCATTCTGATATTTGTGAATATGATGGCATTTTAACTAGAAACATGAAAAGATGTTTTATTACTTTTATAGACGATTGTTCAAATTATACCTATATTTATTGATGTGCCATAAAAGTGAAGCTCTTGATATATTTAGAGTGTTTATGAATGAAATGGAAAACTAGTTTGGGAAAAGAATTAAGAAATTTCGTAGTGATAGATGCACAAAATATAACTCTAAATAAGTTATATGAAACACTTGGAATTATTCATGAAGTAATTGTAGCTTATTTGCCAAAGCATAATGGAAAAATAGAATACTATTTGAGCTTGTTGTAGCTATTTTATTGAATTCTAGTGCATCTTCTCTTTGGTGGGGAGAAATTCTCCTAACTGTTTGCTATGTTTTGAATAGAGTTCCTAATTCAAAAACTAGTGTTTCACCTATTGAATTATGGCTAAATAGAAAACCAAATGTTTCATATTTTAGAATATGAGGTTGTTTGGCTTATGTGCGAATACCAGTTCCTAAAAGATTTAAACTAGTAAATAGAGCATATGAATGTGTTTTTATTAGATATGCATTAAATAGCGAGGCATATAGATTCTTTGATATTAAAAATAAAGTAATTATTAAATCACTTGATGTTGATTTATTTGAGGACAAGTTTCCGTTTAAATCTAAAATTAGTGGGGGTTTAACTAGTGGGGGCTCTACAGAAAATATTATTGCTAATGAGCCAACATTGTCTAAGCGTAAAGAACCATCTAATACTAAAATTGAGTTAAGAAGAAGTATAAGACCTAAAATATCAAAAAAATTTGGGCTTGATTTTTATGCTTTTACTTTAGAAGGAGATCTTATTTCTTTAGAAGAGGCATATAAATCTACTGATTTTGTGTTTTGGCGAGAAGCTGTGAATGATTAAATGGATTCTTTGCAATCTAATAAAACATGGAATATTGTTGATTTTTCTTCTGGCTGTAAACCTATTGTTAGTCATGGTAACTATCACCCAAGAGGTGGGTGAATTGAGTGATTACAAATTTTTAAAATAACAATAAAAAATTAACCATTTTGAAGCACTCAATTAATAAATGCAGCGGAACATGCACAACAGAAGTACAACTTTTATAGATTACTCAACTACAACTTCAGATATAGGATAAATCAAGCAAATAAGTTAGATATCAAGTTCAACTCAAGCATATATAATTAGAGCACAAATGTAAAGAGATAGAGTTGATAAAAGCAAACACAAGGATTTATCCTGATTCAGCCACCCCTTGTGACCTACGTCCAGTCCTTGATGAATCTGCATAATATGTAGATTTATAGGTTAAAAAAGGTTGTGATTATGTGAATTTTTAATAGAAGTTGTTGATTTTAGATTTAGGATTAGTGTAAATAAATCTCACATCAATTGTTCTCACTTATGACAGTTTTCTTGTATTGGACTAACTTTGGAAAACCATCCTTTATAGGAATTCAAGATCATCAAGTTCATGTTCAGCGCAAATCTCCCATGCTCAGCGCAAAAGGATGAATTCATTACAGACTTTCACATGCTCAGTGCAAATCTCCCATGCTCAGCACAAAAGCACGATTTCACTACTGACTTCCACATGCTCAATGCAGATCTCCCATGCTCAGCGTAAAATGATGATTTTGCTTCTGACTTCCACATGCTCAGCGCAGATTTCGCATGCTCAGCGCAAATGGGGAATTTTCATTTACGACCTATTTGCGAGGGATGTGGATTTCTTATCTTTAGCGCAAACAATAATGATAGTTATTTCTGATACTTTTAAATAGGATGTCAGCTCTTTTTTACAAGATTCTTCTGATTTTTCTGGGCATAAATTGGAGGATTCTCAGAGAGTCTTAGGATTTATTGGTGTTCAAGTACTTTTGGAAAGAAGATTTGAAGATCCAATGCAATCCTCATCCAATTTCTCTTCTTCTTCTTCTACTTTTCTCAATTTCATCATGTGTAACTAAACTTTACAGGTTAGAGTAGGATGAATTTTAGTTCAAATCTTGTGTACTTGTCTTGATCTTGAATTCAATGATGATTCATAGTAATTGAGTAAATTCTTCTACTTTTAATGCTTTCCTTGACTGGCCATCATTGGAATTGTTCTTGTGACTTGATTGTTCAATTGGAAAATTGACATTAGGTTAGATCTGAAGAAATTTACCATGAATTGCATGACCTTAGGAATAGGATATGGAATTTATGCATTTGTATGAATTCTTATGCTTATTGCTTGGTTTGAATTGAGAGCACCTAAGGGATTAGGGTTCTTAGTTAAGACTAAAGGGATTATTTTCCAAGGAATTAGGGATAATCTAAATTTGTGAATTTGAATGTCAATTGCTTGAGTTTAAATTGAATTCAGGACAGAATTAAAGCATAAGAGGAGAGCTAAAAGGATTCCGAACTATAACCGATTTTATTCTAAAAATCTCAATTCACTTGTATTATTTGATTCTAGGATAATTCATTTCATACTTTCAGCAAGATTTATAATTCATCATTGTTTTTACTTACTTCAATCTTAAGTTCTACTGCAACTCTTGACTCAAATACATGTTATTCATTGGTTCAATTAGCGATTTCTTAGTTTATGTTGGTAATTGACACACAATCCTTGTGGGATCGATAACATTATTCACTCTTTATTACTTGTACGATTTGGTATACTTGCCAATTCATTAATAAGTTTTTGGCGCCGTTGCCGGAGATTGTATTTCAATATCAACAAGACTATAGGAAATCTAAATTGGACATTTATCTATTTTATTTTCTGTTTAGATTCTTGTTCTGAATTTTCTGTAGAAATTCTTACATTATGTTCTATTTTTGTGTTGTTGTGCATGCGAGGAAAAGCATCGGGTGAACTGTTATATGATCCCGAGGTAGAAAAGACCGCAAGAAAGAATAGGAAGAAAATAAGAGAAAGAAAGCAGCAGAAGAAAAGTTTGGAAAAAGGAAATTCATCAACATCACAAGTTCAAGTAGAAGTAGTCATGGCTGATAACAGGAACAGAGTCCGGAGAACTTTGGGAGATTATAACAATACTACGGACAATAGAAATCTATCAAGCATTGTTAGACCACCAGTGGAGTTACCGAGGATACAATACGATCGAGGCTATTTCCCTTTTCGCTTAGAGATAGAGCCAAAGCTTGGCTCCAATCTCAACCAAGGGGTAGCATTACAACTTGGGAGGATTTAGAAGCAAGATTTTTGTCAAGATACTTTCCTCCATCTCAGTTTGTCAAGATGAGAGGAGAAATCACTAGCTTTAGCCAAAAGGAAGGGGAAACATTATATGAGGCTTGGGAGGGTTTCAAAGAGCTGCTAAGGAAGTATCTTAACCATGGATTCGATGATTTACAGTAATTATAAATTTTCTACAATGGGTTGAGGCCAGCCACCAAGTTAATGTTAGATGCTTCTGCCGGAGGTTCTATGAATACGAAGACTGCAGAAGAGGCTCAAAGTTTGATTGAAGTCATGGCATCAAATGAATATCTAATACATCATGATAGAGGATTTTCGGGAAGGAAAGGAATGTTAGAGCTTGATTCACAAAGTGCACTCTTGGCACAAAACAAGCTTATGACTCAACAATTAGAGGTATTAACAAAACAGATTCAAAACATGAGTTTTGGTCAAGTCCAACCACAACAAGTTATGAGGTGTGACTTTTGTGGAGGGGAGCATGACAATGGGAAGTGTGAAGCCACCCTAAATTCTCAAGAAGGTGAACTACATGGGGAATTATGGAAGACAAAGCAATAATCAATTCTCCAATACCTATAATCAAGGGTGGAGGAACCATCCAAATTTCTCATGAAAGTAAGAAGGCCCTCAATCTAGTAAACCACCACCACCACATCCTCCACAAGACCGAACCACTGTTTTGGATAATACTTTGGCACAATTCATTCAAGTCTCTCAATCTAACTACAAGAACACTGAGTTATCTATCAAGAATTTAGAAAACCAGATTGGACAGCTTGCAAAACAACTTGCAGAACAATCAAGTAGCAATTTTCAGCAAATACGCAAGTTAATCCCAAGGAGAAAGAGCAAGGTGTTGAAGACTTGATAGTGGAAGAGGATCAACAAAAATCAGTGGGACAAGAAGACAACAAAACAGAAAAAGACAAGAAGTTGAAGCTAGTTGATGAGGACTCTGTCTTGAGGAGGACAAAGAGCCAATTATTGAAAGAAGACAGCAAGTCTCAAGAGATCCCTCCCTATGTTAAACTGCCATATCCATATTTAGGGAAGAAAAAGGACAAAAAAGAACAATTTGCTCGATTCCTTGACATTTTTAAAAGATTACATATTAATATTCCTTTTGCCGAGGCATTAGAGCAAATGCCTACCTATGCCAAATTCATGAAGGAACTCCTCACCAAGAAAAGGAAGTTGAAGGAAGATGGGACGGTCGCCTTGACAGAAGAATGCAATGCGATTTTACAGCGGAAGCTACCTCTAAAACTCACTGACCCCGGTAGTTTTACTATCCCTTGCACTATCGGGAACATAACTATCGGGAAGGCCCTTTGTGACTTGGGGGCAAGCATCAATCTTATGCCTTTGTCTATTTTAAAGAAGTTAGGAGTGGGTGAGGAGAAGCCTACTCGTATGGCACTTCAACTAGCAGATCGGTCCATTAAACACCTTTATGGAATCATGGAGGATGTATTGGTAAAGGTAGATAAGTTCATCTTCCTAGCTGACTTTGTCATTCTAGATATGGAGGAGGATTCGGATATACCACTCATCTTGGGGAAACCTTTCCTAGCCACTAGTTGTGCTCTAATAGATGTCCAACAAGGACAGCTGCGACTTAGAGTTCAAGATGAGGAGATCACTTTCAATGTTTTTGAGGCTATGCATCACCCGAGTGTTAAGGGGCAATGTTTTCAAATGGATATGGTTGATGTAATGGTCAAAGTCTTGGGACAACAGTAATCTTTTACTGCTCTTGAGAAGGTAATGGTTAATTCTATTGAAAATCTTTATGATGAGGAAGAGAAGGAAGTAGAAGAATGCATACGAAATTTGGAGGCTCAATAAGTTCAGTTGGCCGTTGATACTAAAAAGGAAGCGCTAAAGAGAGATGAAGTACAAGAGAAGCCCAAGTTAGAGCTCAAACCACTCCTTCCACACTTGAAATATGTTTTTCTTGGCAATAATGATGAAAATCCTGTCATAGTGAGCAATGAGTTGTCCAAGTTGGAGGAAGAGAAACTTGTAAGGGTACTTCGAGAACACAAGACAGCTATAGGGTGGTCCATTTCAGACTTGAAAGGCATTAGTCCCTCATTTTGCATGCATAAAATTCTGCTTGAAGGGGAATTTAAACCAGTAGTGCAACCCCAAAGGAGGTTAAATCCTACAATGAAAGAGGTTGTGAGGAAAGAAGTGCTGAAACTTCTTGAAGTAAGGATGATATACCTTATTTCGGATAGTGCGTGGGTAAGTCTGGTTCAAGTGGTACCAAAGAAAGGAGGGATGACAGTTGTTAAAAATGAAAAAAATGAGCTCATTCCCACACGTACAGTTACGAGTTAGCGCATGTGTATAGATTATCGTAAACTCAATCAAGCCACTCGGAAGGACCATTTCCTACTGCCATTTATGGATCAAATGCTAGAGAGGCTAGTTGGTCAAGCTTTCTACTGCTTTCTAGATGGTTATTCTGGATATAATCAAATTGCAATTAATCCGGAATATCAAGAGAAGACAGCTTTTACATGTCCATTTGGGATCTACGCCTATCGTAGGATGCCATGCGGATTGTGTAATGCACCAACCACGTTTCAAAGGTGTATGTTTTCTATTTTTTCTGATATGGTTGAAAAATCAATAGAAGTTTTTATGGATGACTTTTCTATTTTTGGTTCATCTTTTGATTTATGCCTTACTAACATAGCTGCTGCATTGCAAAGGTGTGTAAAGACCAACCTAGTTTTGAACTGGGAAAAGTGCCATTTTATGGTACATGAGGGGATTGTCCTTGGTCACAAAATTTCAGCTAAGGGAATTGAGGTAGATAGAGCAAAGATAGATGTCATAGAGAAGCTACCACCACCAGCGAATGTTAAAGGAGTCTGAAGTTTTCTTGGACATGCCGGGTTTTATAGACATTTCATTAAAGATTTTTCCACAATTTCTAAACCCTTGTGTGTCTTGCTTAATAAGGATTGTCCTTTTGAATTTACTATTGAATGTTTGCATGCTTTTACTGTTTTGAAAGAGAAATTAATCACTGCACCCATCATTGTTGCACCAGATTGGAATTTACCATTTGAATTAATGTGTGATGCTAGTGATTTTACATTTGGAGCTGTGTTAGGACAACGAAAAGAAAAATTCTTTCATGCTATTTACTATGCAAGTAGAGTATTGAATGAAAATCAAATTAACTATTTTGAGAAGGAACTACTTAATGATAGTATTTGCATTAGAAAAGTTTAGATCTTATCTCATTGGGTCTAAAGTCATAGTGTTTTTGACCACTCTGCTATAAAATACTTGTATTATCAAGGTTGATTCCAAGCCATGTGATTCAAGTTGGATCTTACTTTTACAAGAGTTTGACTTGGAAATCAAAAGACAAGAAGGGTAGTGAAAATGGCGTAGCGTGAGACCACTTGTCTAGACTTGAAGGAAATGACTTAAGTGAGAGGAAAAAGATATTCAAGCAGAGTTCCTCGATGAAAAATTTTCATGGTGAAGGAAAGACCTTGGTTTGCTGATATGGCGAATTTTAAGGCAGCAAATGTCATTCCAGAGGACCTTACATGGCAGCAAAGAAAGAAATTTTTCAAGGATGTGAACTACTTCTTATGGGATGATCTATTTTTGTTCAAGTGGTCTCTGGATGGTTTACTTAGAAGGTGTGTTGCTTATGATGAAGCACAAAGCATTTTGTGGCATTGCCATGGGTCACCTTATGGAGGACACTATAATGGAGATAGAAATGCAGTGACGGTGTTGCAATGTGGATTTTACTGGCCTACTCTTTTCAAAGATTCTCACAAATTTGTGCAGCAATGTGATAGATGCCAAAGAAATGGAGGGATATCAAAGAGAAATGAGATGCCACTCAATAGCATTTTAGAGGTAAAGTTGTTTGACTGTTGGGGAATCGATTTTATGGGACCATTCCCATCATCCTTTTCAAACCAATACATCCTTGTAGCAAGGATTATGTCTCTAAGTGGGTGGAGGCCATAGCATCATCTCCAATGATGCTCACATATTGTGAAATTCCTCAAGAAAAATATTTTTGTTAGGTTTAGAGTGCGCGTGTGTTAATTGTGATGGGGGCAAACAGATTTGCAATTAGAATTACATGCAAAGTTTATTGACCAAATATGATGTGCAACACAAAGTGACAAATCCAGTATCATCCACAAAGAAATTTGACTCAAGTTGAGGTTTCCAACGGAGAGATTAAAAAGATCTTAGAAAAAAGCCTTTTACAAGTTTAAAAAAATTGGTCGAGAAAATTGGATGAACCGTTGAGGGTGCATAGAAGCGCATACAAGACCTCTTTCTTATCTCCATACCATTGGTTTATGGCAAGTCATGCCATCCATTTGATAGAGCTTGAACATAAAGCATATTGGGCTATCAAATTCTAAATTTTGATTCAACATAGCTACGGTGAGAAGAGGTTGGATCAAGTGTATAAGATGGATGAGATGCGATTGTTGGCATATGAGAATGCATCAATCTATAAACAAAGGGTGAAAGCTTTATCATGACAAGCACATTGTCAAAAGGACTTTTCACCCATTTGGTGCCAACAATCCTGGATGATCAATTTAAGATTGAAACTCTTCCCAAACTTGAAGTCTAAATGGTTAGCCCTTCTTACATTAAGAATGTAGTATCATTAAGCAATTGAAGTTGAAGATCTATATCCAAGAGATCATTCAAAGTGAATGGATAACGCATCTCTGAAGCCTTATTTTGGAGGTGACATTGAGAGGGCAAGGGCATCTCTCGGTTTGATGACCTTGATGAACATTCACATTGTCAGAGCTAATGATGTTAAAAATCCTACTTGGGAGGTAACACAATTTTTTTATGTTTTGCTTTTTCATTCATTTTTCTTGATTTTAGTTTAGTTGTGTTAGATGTAACTTGGTTAACATCATCAAAAGTTTGATGCAAGTCATTTTTGTTTCATCAAAGTATCATTTATGTTGTTCATGGTTAGTAAAGTTAAGAAGAATAAAAAAACTGATGACACCAAAGCATCTTAGGCATTGCAAATTTTTCACAGGTTGATCAAGGCTTAAATTTCTGGTGAGTCCAGGTCGATCTTGAGCGTAATTGATGAAGATTAATTATGACTGAGGTCATCATTTTAGCGTACGGTAAAAATTATTACTTGGCGCAAGTTATCCCTCTGGAGCTATCGTAAAAGTAAAATTAATTCCATGATCTTATAACGTCAATTGAAGAAGGTCGACTCGACTTCATCATGGAGTGTTCTAATGCCGAAAATACAACGTTAAAAGTTCTTGACTTAAAATAATATACTTAATGATCACGTAAGCCATTAATCATCCATTTTTAAAGCACTTTCATAAAAAGAATTGTTCATTGAGCGTGCTTTCAAGTTCATTTGCTCTAAATTTCAAATCTTACTTTACAAGGAGAGTTTCTAACACCAAGCTCTAAATGTTCATCTACGATTTTCTTATATTTTCTTTCTTTAGTTTGTCATAATACCTCCTCAAGTAACTCTCCTTCTTCTCTTTCTCTTTTCTTTCAGTTTTTCTAAATTGATTGTTGAAACGAGATTCATTCTACGTAAGGTAGGAATTTGGGTGGTGCATTTCGATTTATTTTCCTTTATTATTACATATCTAATAGCTTGTTGTATGCATCGTGGAGGGCAATATTTTTGAACTCAAATTTTTCCTTTAATTTTGGGTGAATTGCTAAATTAGTGCTTGACAAAAAAACCCATAAATGTGCATAAATATAAATTTGATGCACAAGAGTAGGAATAATTACTAAATTTTGATGGTTATTACCAAGAGGTGTTTCGGGATAGCCACCACCATTTTAAGGGAACTAGAGCTAAATAACTTATTTACACATAAACTAGAAAAGAGAAAAATCGAAAAGAGAATTGTGACATTACTAGAAGTTCATCGATGGTTTGCTTTGACAGAGGAAGTTTCTTTCCGTACTCATATTTCGAATTCATATTTCGTTGGGACATGGTTGGGTGATATATTTTTGGATGCATGTCATTTTGTTAGTTTTGAATGGGTGTGTATCAATCATTTATAGGCATGAACTCTTTGTTTAGTTCTTTTTGAAACCTTGTGCATGTGTGACTTCATCGCATGATTCTTTTTTTCTTTTTTTAATATAATAATTGAGTAATTTGTGTTGGTATTGAATATGACATTTTTGAGGTTGTGCTTGTTTCTTGATACACTCAATTACCTATAAGGCTTTGAGCTGAAACAGATGCATTTTCATTTATGTATGTTTCATTCATCAAATCATGTTTTCTAGAACTTGACTTAGTTCTTAATCACTTTTGTTATTTTAGGCACACATATTTGAGGCTTTTCTTCACTTACGACTTCAAAGCTCAAATAACTCTAAGGTGCCTTCATTTTGCTTTGTTCAATTGAAAGCTATTTACCCATTTTTTGTTATACTTAGCTTATTACAAGAGCCGTAAAAACAAAGTTGATATTTGCTAATTAGGATTAAGGGATCCAATTTGATTAAAGATTGCTCTTGCATTAAGTTTGGGGTTATGTTAATTTAGGACAATAATTTTTTAATTGTGGAGGTTTGGCTAAAATCAAACAAAGAAAACAAACCAACAGGATGATGTGCAAAACCTAATGAAAAAAAGATGGTGGATTACAAAATGTAAAAAAATAGGAAAACAATATTTTGTGTATACAATAAAAAAAAGAAACCAAAGAAAATCCAAATGAAAAAAGAAAAAAAAAGGAAAAAAAAGAAGAGCAAGAATGGCCAAATTAAAAGAAAATGTAGGATTGAATAAAGTTGGGAAAGACAAAAAAATTTGTAAATTGGGAAAAGTTCAAAAGAAAACAATCTCATTGATGGGATCATTTAATTTAATTGAGTTAGCTTAGATCCTTCAATTCATACCATACCCATAGCCTCATTATAATCCAAAGAAAGACATCTTGATGTGTGTTGTTCTAGAAAGTACAATTGTTATTTGAGAATTTTGTTAAAGGTAGGAAATTGCATGATTTAATTTTACAACACCATTTTGTTGACCCTAAATAGTTGAGTGGGAGTGAAACAATAATTTGTGTGAGGAGTGTGAAATGTTCAGTCAATCACATTTAGGAAAGTTAAGGTCCAATGCTGATTTTGAATTACCACCATGGGAATCATGAACTCAATAGGGAATAAGTGCATGGGTTGTGGATGCATTTGACAAGTTTTGCATTGATCAAGATTGAACTTAGCATGGATTTTTTGGGCCAAGAATAATGTCCGACTTTAGAGAAATCATCCCGATCACTAATGCATAGTAATTCCCACCAAAGCTGATTCTAGTTGTTTGATGGGACAAAAAAATTTCTAAGTTTGGAATTGTGATGAAAGGTCTAATATGTAGATTTATAGGTTAAAAGAGGGTTACTTGTTTTTGTGAATTTTTAATAGAAGTTGTTTTTTCAAATTTAAGATCTTTGTAAATAAATTACACATCAATTGTTCTCAATTTGGTAAGTTTTCTTGGAATGTGACTAACTTTTGGAAAACCATCCTTTATAGGAATTCAAGATCATTAAGTTCATCTTTTGAGGAGATATCATCTGATCTAATCATATATATGGATTGACTCTATGACCAACAAATTTAACTTGCTTATCATCCTTTCCTCGATTATGCAACAAGAAGAATCAAATATACAGCGGATCTCCTATTGCCTTTATCACAAAATGATGACGTTAATACTAAGCAAATGCTGTAGAGTTTCAACAAGTAAGACATTATCAATAGCAAATGAAGGAATTTTCATTTACCATTTGCTTCTGCCGTGGATTTCTTATTCCAAGAATTATATCCGATACTTTTAAATAGGATGTCACCATTTGACGGGATTCTTCAATTTTGTAAGGGAGGAGAATTAGAGGATTCTCAGAGAGTCTTGGGATCTATTGGTGTTCAAGTACTTTTCAAGAAGATTTGAAGATCTTGGTGTAACACCTACAACACATATCTAGATATAACCTAGGTACCCAAATATATCTGGATAATCTTGTGTGTTAGAGTTTGGCACCTTCTACATACTAACATATATCCATAATTACAATTTGAGTAATTATAGAAAACTTAAGAGTTCTATGTTCATGAAATTCATATATATATATATATATACAACAACTTTCCTACAAAAGGGCATATTATAATACATGACAAAACTAATATGAAGTTTTTATAAACAAGTTTTTCTATAAAAGCATATAAAATTATACTAGTTTCATGTTTTACCTTCCCTTATTAGGCTTTTTGAAAAACACATGTACTGGATTTACATGGAAGAACACATTCGGGGTGAGAATTACTTCTCAAAAAAAATTTTCAATAGTGTTGTTCAAGTCTATAACATTTGAATAACAAAAGCTATTAAATATAAACAAGGTAATGATATGGATGCTATAAATATCAACAAGTCATACAATGCGAATTACATCTATAGTCCTAAATGTAATGTAGATGATCATTTAATATGATTATGTTCAGGTGGAAGATCCTAAATATATGTTCATGCAATGCTTTGTTCTAAAATATTGATTAAATTAAAAATCGAGAAGTCAAAATCATTTTTGGGAACTAGTTCATATTATCCCGTGGTGAAAGGTATCTCTCATTTCATCATCATATATCCTAGACGTTGAGAGGTTCTAGGCTAAAAGAAGTTAAGAATCTTATCACCTACTTATCTTCTTTGGCCATGAGGTAAAGATGAAATATCTTCATTCTTTACTCAAAAGAGTCTTTCAAGTCACCCTTTAATTTATGCTCTTCTTCCTTATCCTTTTCAAAGGCCTTTACTCAAGATCAATACTACTAGACCATTTTCTTGAGATACATACATTCTTATATCTTTCAACCTGTCACTCATAACTCCACATTCATAGCATATGTTGGAAAGTGTTAGATCCTTCACCTATGTGAAACCATTACTCTTGGTTGCACAAAGGTTTCTTTGAAACTTTCTTTAGGAAGATTAATTTTAACAAGTAGATAAGATTCTCCTCAGGGTTATGTTTATCTCATACATAAACACCATCTTAACATTCTTATAGACTCATCTTCAATTGTAGAGAAAGAGCCTATCATAGCTAATGCCTCATTCAACATTGATTAAAGAAATAAATGAGCATTTCATTATGGTTACATATTTAATGAATATGACAAACTTCTTGAAGTCATTAGTCAAATAAGTGTATTCTACAATGTACATGATGTTAAACTAGAACTTCTATATAATATTCCTCTTTGGAGCTAAATACATAACATTATCTCCATTCAAGTGAATAAAACACTTTGTTAGTAAGTTCCTACATTATAAATCTTCTTTGCTTAAGAGTTAAGATAATTAACAAAGGTAATCCATTACTTTTGGATATCTTGAATACTCTCACCTGGTTCATTTATTCCTTTCATAAAGTGAATCCTATAATCCATTCTAGTATTCTTATTTCCATTATACCATCTCGTCACACTTGAGTGATATTTAATGCAACTATAGTTTCTTTTAAGGTGCTTTATCATTACCTAAAGAATTTATCTTTACTTTTAGGATGTAAAGGCTTGATGATGTTCATTCATTCTAGTTGTGATAATTTTTCTTTAAAATATCTTCATTTATTAACACACTTTAGGAAACATATATTAATTTTCACATATCTTTAGAACTTTAAAACATAAAAAAGCACATTTTCAATAGGCAGCGCCCACAACTTATCTGCGTCAATAGTTTCAATAAAAATTTTTATCCTTTCTTTGGCCAATCGAGCATAACCATCCCCATTGAAATAAGGCGTCTCGCGTTTATAGAAGAACCTTCAGTTTGCAAAAACCCGTGAAATCCATTACTTCTCTTGATTTTTGCTAAGCTCTTTATACAAAATCTTGGATTTTGGCCACTTCAAACCATTTCTAAGTAATTTCAAGTGGCCCAAAACAAGTTTACAATCATGAGAGAAACTTAAAACACTAATTGATTTCACCAAAATCAGATCAAAACACAAATCACTCATGATAACTAAAATTTTTGAGTAATTTAGGTTCAAAATGAGTATTTTAGAAATAATCTTAGCATGAATAAGTCCTAAACATCTTTTAAAACTCATTCAAGCAAGAAAAACACTTAAAATACATCCAGAACTCAATTTGACATATTAGGTTTCAAATAGCCTAAATATGTAGAAATGAGGGAAAATAGAAGTTTAACAAAAACCCTACGTTTATCCTGGATGATCAATCACTCAAGCTCCACTGATTTGATCTTGATCTTCCTTTCCCAAGCTTTCAACTTTTTCCTCTTATTTCTTCCCTTTTCTCTTGACTCTTCCTTCGTTTTCTTCTTCTCTATTTTTACCTTTTCTTTAGTTTTCAACTAAGGGATACTCACCCTTTACACTTTGAGAGAGAAATGGATGCCTGACCATAATGTCCCTTAAGATATTTAGATAGAATGAACTTTCTTATCTGCTATGAATACAAATTATCTAATTCAAGTTTTTCACGTTTCTAACAACTTTAGAATAAATCATAAGATTCATTTAAATTATTATTTCACTATTTTCATGATTTTTGGTTCAAGGTCAACCTCAAATAAAACACAACTTTGGTATTTATAAAATACTCAAATTTAATCGATTGCCTTGAAACTTTAACTACCTTACTTAGCTCATTAAATGACTTAGGAACAAACCCTCTACATTTATTTCTTTCACTTAATCAACTTATACTATTATCGAGTCATTTTAATATGTTTTCAACATGTTCTTGATTGCAACTAAGTACCTAAATGAACTCAACTTGTCACAAAATTATACACATACTAAACAAGTTGTATGCTACTTTTTGTAACCATATACAACCCTAACATGTGATTCAGGGTATTACACAATGCAATCCTCATCCAATTTCTCTTCTTCTTCTTCTACTTTTCTCAATTTCATCATGTGTAACTAAACTCTACATGTTAGAATAGGATGAATTTTAGTTCAAATCTTGTGTACTTGTCTTGATCTTGAATTCAATGATGATTCATAGTAATTGAGTAAATTCTTCTATGCTTAATACTTTCCTTGACTGGCCATCATTGGAATTGTTCTTGTGACTTGATTGTTCAATTGGAAAATTGACATTAGGTTAGATCTGAAAAAATTTACCATGAATTGCATGATCTTAGGAATAGGATATGAAATTTATGCATTTGTATGAATTCTTATTATTGTTTGGTTTGAATTGAGGGCACAGGGATTAGGGTTCTTAGTTAAGACTAAGGGATTATTTGCTAAGGAATTGAGATAATTTGAATTTTAATTTGAATGTCAATTACTTGAGTTTAAATTAAGAGCAGAATTAAGGCATAAGAGAAACACAAGATTAGAACTCTAACCAATTTTATTCTAAAAATCAATTCACTTGTATTGTTTGATTCTATTGATAATTCATTTGATACTTTGAGAGATTTATAATTCATCATTGGTTTAACTTATAATCTTAAATAAACTCTTGACTTAAATACATGTTATTCATTAGTTCAATTAGCGATTTCTTAGCTTATGTTGGTAATTGACACACAATCCTCGTGGGATCAACAACCTTATTCACTCTTTATTACTTGTACAATTTGGTATACTTGCCAATTCATTAACAGTCCTCAAGTGAAGCACCCAAGATTTTTCACTAAAACATCAAGCTTGAACAGGTGCTTGAAAACCTCTACAACCAAGAGCACTCAACACACCTTGGGATGCCTCACCCTTTGTGCTTGAGCCTCAACAACAAGAGATACCTCAACCTTATAATCCTTTGAGGGATACATTACCTTCTTTACAGAATAATCAAAGAATAAATGAAAGGAAACTCTCATAAGAGTAGATAATATAAATTAAAACTCAATGGATATCAAGGATTCACACTTTGAAAGTCAAAACATAGTATTTAATGAAATGATGATAAAACTTGTATTAAATGTTCAAGAATGATTTCTAGATTGATCTCCAACCACTTTTTGATGTCCAAATACTTGTATTTATAGGGCAATGCATTTTAGAGCCATTGGTGGTGGTTATGAAACATTAAATGCCAATTATAGCCATTGAAAATCTATTTCTAGTTTCCAGATAATCAGTTATGACTATTGCATAATCAGTTATGGCTTAACTAAGAGCATTTTAAAACATACCAATAACCGGTTATGGAAAAGGCATAACCGGTTATGGTCTTTTATAAAAAGAAGCCCACGCTTCTGTCTTTGCAAATAACTGATTATCAAAATATTATAACCGATTATGGTCTTTAAAAAACATAAGCTAATGCTTCTGACTTGGTGAATAACTGGTTATAGATATTCCATAATTGATTATTCCACCTCTGTTTTTGACCAAAAGACATTTGAAATATCATAACTTCTTTGATATTTATCCGTTTAAAACAAATGACTACTCATTGCAAAGATCATTGAATTTACTTTTATATGAAATAAGTTTCAGATCAAAACTCAAAATATTTTGAAAGATTTGATCAAATGAGTGGCTAAATGTCAGTTTTGTAAAATATAAACTTGACTATTTTTCAAAGTTTTGAACTACCACCAAGACTAGCTTTTCAAAACATGTTTGTTGGGCATTTTAGCATGTAAGAAACACTCTTAAAGATGTTAAAACTTATTTGAGGTCAGTGCGATTCCTATTTACCTTTACATAAGATCTAAGTCCTATAAGCTATTCTTGAAGATCTTGGACTTTCTTTTGCCATCATTAATTCTAGTCCTTGGGCTTCTTGATGTAATCCAAACTTCCAAAAAATATTCTCTTCAAATCTTACTTGGAACATCTTATCATTTTCATTCTTCTTGAGTTGAGCATAGTTGTGATCTTTTACTTTCTTGTTGAAATGATCACTCTTGGTAGTTGGACTATCCTACAAAGTATTGTTCACTTAAACAAATGTAGTTAGTCCAAATTCATAATTCAATATCTTTATATGTATGATTCATAAATGTATAACTTTAATTAGTCTAACATGCATATAAGACTTTTATAGATACATCCAAATAAGATATTTATCAATTTACTAATAGATATGCTCTATATAAGATGCAACAAAGAACACTTTATATATCTTCATTTAAATAGAGTCAAATCTAATATTAATTCACTATAACTCATATAAAGCATTATTAGATATCTTATATAAAGAATGCTACATATATCCCATTGCATGATTATTAAGTGAAATATAACTAGATAAAGTACATAATCATGCATGATACAATATATCTCATTAAGCACATTTATATAACATGATCAACATTCTTTTGTAATACATTTGTCATCTATTAAGCACATCTATGAAGCATAAGTATCATTCTTTTTATCTTGTATTTGTCATAATCAAAACTTAAGATATTAAACCATTAAGGTAAACTTATTTCCACAATCTTCCTCTTTTTGATGATGACAAATTTCCAAAGAAAAATATGTTGAGCAATATACAAGAATATATATTCATGTAAGTATATCAAACAATAAGCACAAGAATATATTTTTCTTTCCAATTCTCACTCCTCCTATTTGACATCAACAAAAAGGCTTAAGAAGGAAAGATAATATTTTCTATCCCCCTATAGATAAAATCATGTTATAAAAAAGAGTAGGATCATCAAAATCCAAAAACATCTTCAAGTTATTCAAATCATAATTATCTCCCCCTATTTGATTCTACATATGATTCAAGAATAGAGAGATAAAACAAGCATGCTTTCAAAATATAAAGGATTATTCATGTAATACTTGTCACATTTTGGTACATCAACATTTAGCATATGATAGCAATATGCTTAAGAAATTACATCTAGCATATAATATCTTGCACACCATATCATAAATAAATACCACTTGATGAAAGTTACAAAATATCTTTGTAAGGTCATAGAATTAAGGTTTTCAAACAAAAGATCATACAACTTGCCACATATCAAGCATTTCTTAATGAAAAAATCAAAAGATATAAAGTTTAAGAATGTTTACCTTCTTTCATTGATAGAGGGAAGGAGAATAAGAGATGATCTTCATTGATATGTTGACAGTATTAATAATAAAACACTTCATGTCAACACAAGGATGTAAACCAAGAGATATAAACAATAATTTAAGAGTTAGGTTCCCCCTCAAAATATGCATATTATCAAAATATAAAACATAATGGTTTAACATAGTCATGTATATATTTTTAGTCAACAAGGACATATAAGAAAGATATGTAAGAGAAAAGGGTTAGTTTAAATAAATTAGAATCTACAAAGATTGTTAGAGAGACTTATTCTCCCTTTTTTTCGTAAAAAGTGATTTATATTAGAGATGTGCTTAGCTCCCCCTTACTTTTGGAATTCAAGATCTGTTTTAGTTTTACCTTTCTTTTCTCAATCAAAGAACTCAAGTTTTTTCTCCCCCTATTGTCATGATAAAAAAATGAGGCAAGATAAAATATAAAGTTAAAGTAATATGATATTTATTCAAGTTCATCATTTGCAAAGCAGTAACAAATTAGCAAGATTTAATGTTCAACAATGCATCCAATATCGTCATTCAAGTTCAACTCTATTTTAGCAAATCAACCACTAAATATTCAACAAGGCAAACATAATGAAGCTCAAAACATATTTTCATTCATTGATCGAAAGGTAGGCAATCACATTTACTAATTTCTTAGAATTCTGCCATAGATCAAGAGAATCATAGATATCAAACATTTACCTTGATGAAATATGCTTTAGGAATCAAAGCATGTATAGAACTAATATCATCCACCCTATATGCAATAACAAAATTAGTAAGTTAATATCCAATTAGGTACTTTGTCAATACAATGTTAGCTCTAACAAGAATAAAGGAAGAACATATGCACTTGAATCCAAAAGCATAGTTTAAGCATTTTAAGAGCAAGATTCAAGTTTATCAAGAAAAACTTAATTGTCATCAAAACATAAATAAACATTTTGGGGCAAACAATGATCATGTAGGTAAATACCACGATCAAGTAATAGGGATATAGAGAAAGTTATTGAGGATATATGTTTATAAAGCTAAGTACCAACCAATAGCTTAATCAATTCTAGACAAGGACATAAAAATGGAAAAGTAATAAACTAAACTAAATCTAATCTACAAAAGCAATAAAGATAAATGGTTAGGTTTAAGGAAATCCTCCTTCACCCTCTACATCTACCAACAACATGTAATCCTTCTCATAAACACAAATGCATTGATTAAGTTAGCTTGAGAATCTGATGTAGTCAAAAGCCTATGTCTAGGTCCATTACACTTGCCTAAACTAAGTTTCCTTGAGATCTAGCTCAACTTCTACTCATGAACGATCTATTCTCAATTCTATACATTATTTAGGTATACTCTATTAACGAATCAACTTCATCCATTTATGTTTAACATCTATCAATATTTGATGATGTCTAGTTCATTTGCCATTATTAGGATCATGCAATTGATGATCAGCCAACCACAAGTATTAAACACAGATAATGATTGAACAATAACTAAACATCTACACAAACTCAGAGAAGAACATATCATTAATATATATATAAAAGGATCCAAAATATTTCTAAACATAGCTCAGCTATACAATAGATAAGGAAAAGAAAAGAGAAAGGAAAATTTAAGCTCATTCTACTTGAAACATAATTTAGAGTTGCCAAACTAAATAATATAACCTAAACTACAAAATGTAAAACAAGAAAAATAGTAAAATCTATTTATATCACATACGCGCGCGCCGCGGCGCCCACGGTCGGTCTACCTACTTTATCCGGGCTGCGTGCAATGTTAGCTCTAATAAGAATAAAGGAAGAACATACTGATTTGGCTTCCTCTTCCTCTTTTAGAATCCATATTTAACCTTGTTTAGCCCTTCCTATTAAGTATAACATATATAAATCTACCTAATCCATAACAATTTAAGTTTAAAACATACAAGAAAACTAGAATAATTATCATTAAAACATAAATCCAAAACATTATAAACAAGGACTAAGCAAACAATGATCATCTATGGAGTTATCAGTATGTAATGTCAAGTAAGAAATTCTAGTACTCACACATGTCAATCAAAAACAAAAAGTCCCTTATTATAATGCAAGAATTGAAAAAACCATGAAATTATAATTTTTAAAACCATTTATGACTTTTGAATAACTAGTTATTTGCGTGGGGTTTAAAAACATGAGCCTCTGACCTTTTGAATAACCGGTTAGACAACATCCATAACCGATTATTTGCATTTTGGAGGAGCCATTGACTTGCTTCAATAATCGGTTAGGCAATATCCACAATCGGTTATTTGCGTTTGGTAGAAAGCCGCACCAGTGTATCAGAAACAAAATAACTGGTTATGCTAAATTAATAACCAGTTATTTTTGTGAAGGAAAAGCTCCAAAAACAACAACAACACCCTCTGGTTTTGAGAATAACCAATTATCACTTCTTCTAATTGGTTATTTGGCTTTCACAAAATGAATCAATTACTTCTTGTTTTTAAGATATGAACATATCAAACAATTTCAAATAAGAAAACATATAAATTTTAATTTTTCAATCTCCAAGTAAGTATATAAGATAATTAGGCATAGAAGAGAAAATATTAAAACTACTTATGAGCATGTGAATTTCCATATTTGAGCTAAGAGAATTAGTCACAAGTTCAAGATAGAGATATTACCATAGCATGTCATTCCAAGCAAAATGTGTGCATATCTAACATATTAGCATATGTAAAGACACTTGTAAGACATAATGCTATAAAAACACAACTTAGGGCATGTTAAGGCATAAAAATAAATCTCTACTTATCCAAATATCACATGATATTTAATTTAAAGTATAAATAAGGATAACAGATTGATATAACTAAAAGTGTATTCTTTGAGTTTTTGTAGGTGACTCCAACTTCCAAGCTTCAAGTCTTCATGAAAGAATAGAGATTCTTTGCACCCTTTTTAGAAGTTCGGTCCTTTTAAGTTTTACTAACCTCAAGTTGAATAATCTTATTCCGTTTAAATGCTTTCTTAAGGTAGTTATCACCCTACAACACAATTTATAGTACTTTATTCGGTATCAACAGATTTTGGATCCATAGGGGTTAGTCATTGATTATTAATCCATTATGCTTTCATAAAGATCAATTTTTCATAGTATGTAAATTGAGCAAAACAAATTAAATAATCAATTACCATTAAGCACATAGCTAATAACATGCTTACTTTCATGATATATAGACAATTTAAAGCATAGAAAACATACCTAGACATTGTAGAACCTTATGTACCAAGATATTTAATAAACTAATGAACTATGGTACAATAAGAATGAACATAATCATGTACTAAATAAAATATTCATATTTTACTAAATACATATGATTCTATCAATCACTTAAGGCCTACAAGGAACATATCTCAAATTCATTGACTTTACAAGTTAATGTGTATAAGAGGTAAAAAAATTTGATACCTTAGCCTTGGTAATTAAGGAAACTCTTTTCCTTACCTATTATTTCTCTTTTGATATTTTGAACTTTGCAAGTTTCACATTTTGTACTTGAGAAGCTTTGGTTGAAGTTATTTTCCTTCTTTGATAAAAACTTCTATCATTAGGCTTTGGAGGCATTCTCCTTGATGATGCTTCTTTCCTTTGACCAATTAGTCCATCCTTTTGAGAGATTTTATGCTTAATTGAAACACTAGGAGGACATTTTAGTGCCCACTTCATCTTGAATCTTTGAATGTTAGTATTAGGGCATTTAAGATCTTTAGGAACTCTTACCATATTATTTATCATATAAGAATTTCTTTTATAATTGCATAAATGAGAAATATGTTCTAGATGACCACAAAAATTGTAAAAAAGTGAACTTGATGATGGTTTGGTCCTTTGAAGATCATCTTCGGAAAACTTAAGTCTTTTGTTGTTATTACGTCCTATATTATTTTTGTCATAAGTATTGCTTGAATTTTTATGTGGAATAACATCAATTTTATTCTCATTAACAAGCATGAAATGTAAGTAATTAGAATCATTAGTTTTGACAAATTCAGAATATAAGTCCTCAACTTGATTTTCTAAATTAATGCACTTTTCGCAAGAAGATGAAGTTTCATATTTCAAAGGTATTTTCTCATTAAGAAAAACATATTCATTTTTTAAAGTCTCAATTTCATTTTCAATAGAGGAAATGTTTTCCAAACAAGATGAGTTTTTCTTTTCTAAAAATAACAAATTATCATACAATTCATCATATACACATTGTAGCTCATAATAAGAAGGACCATAATCAAGATAAACATCATTTACCTCAAAGTTATTTGGAGTCAAGTGAGAGGTTGTCTCAATTTTTTGCATCAATGGCTCTTCATGGGAATCATCACCCTCATTCTTTCTCATCAAAGCTTCAAGAGTATATATCATTTGGTTTTGTTTTGCCACCTCTTCAATTTGAACATCATTTTGAGGATATTTTTCATAACGAGATTCTTTCAATGACTTTTGCTCTTCTTGCACTCTATGTATAACTTTATGCAAAAAATCATTGTTAATAAGATAGATAGCATCAAGAGCATCTCATATATCTTTAGCACTAGAACAACTCTTAATTTTAGCATAAGCTTAATCATTCAAACCACTTCTTAAGATTTGCATAGCTCTAATGTTCAATGAAAAGAATTCCTTGTCATAGGCATTCCAAGTTTGTTTTGGTTTAGGAGAAAATCCATTAAGCACAATATCTCATACATCCAAATCAATAGATTTCTTATAAAATTCTATTTCAATTTTCCAATAAACAAAATGCACACCATCAAATAATGGTGGTTTATCAATTTCAATACCTTCCATTTTGAAAAGCTTTCAATGGTTGCTAACAAATAAGGATCTTTAACTCTAAGCAGTTAAGCTTTCAATAAATCATGAAACTCTGATACTACTTGTTAGTCATGGCAACCATCACCTAAGAGGTGGGTGAATTGGGTGATTACAAATTTTTAAAACAACATTAAGAAATTAACCATTTTGAAGTACTCAGTTAATAAATGTAGCAGAACATGCACAACAGAAGTACAACTATTATAGATTACTCAAATACAACTTGAGATATAGGATAAATCAAGCAAATAAGTTAGATATCAAGTCCAACTCAAGCATATATAATTAGAGCACAAATGTAATGAGATAGAGTTGAGAAAAGTAAATAAAAGGATTTATCCTGGTTCAGCCACCCCTTGTGACCTACGTCCAGTCCTCAAGTGAACCACCCGAGATTTTCCACTAAAACATCAACCTTGAATAGGTGCTTAAAAACTTTTACAACCAAGAGCACTCAACACACCTTGAGATGTCTCACCCTTTGTGCTTAATCCTCAACAATAAGGGATACCTCACCCTTACAATTCTTTAAGGGATACCTCACCATCTTTACAGAATAATCAAAGAATAGATAAAAGGAAACTATCACAAGAGTGAATAATACAAATTAAAGCTTAATAGATATCAAGGATTCACACTTTGAAAGTCAAAATAGAGTATTTAATGAAATGGTGATAAAACTTGTATTTAATGTTCAAGAATGATTTTCAAATTGATCTCCAACCTTTATTTGATGCCCAAACACTTGTATTTATAACCTAATACATTTTAGAGTCATTGGTAGTGGTTGGGAAGCATTAAATGCCAATTATAGCCTTTGGAAATATGTTTTTGGTTTCCAGATAACCGGTTATGACTATTGCATAATCGGTTATGGCTTAACCAAGAACTTTTTAAAACATACCAATAACTGGATATGGTCTTTTATAAAAAGAAGCCCACGCTTCTGTCTTTGCAAATAATCGATCATGAAACTATCATAACCAGTTATGGTCTTTTAAAAAACAGAAGCTAATGCTTCTGACTTGGTGAATAACCGGTTATGGATATTCCATAATCGATTATTACACCCATGTTTTTGACCAAAGGACATTCGAATGACCATAACTTCTTTGATACTTATCCGTTTAAAACAAATGACCACTCATTGGAAAGATGATTGAGTCTACTTTCATATGAAATAAGTTTCAGATCAACTCAAAATATTTTGAAAGATTTGATCAAATGAGTGACCAAATGTCAGTTTTGAAAAACATAAACTTGGCTATTTTTCAAATGTTTGAAATACTACCAAGACTAACTCTTCAAAACATGTTTGTTGGGCATTTTAGCATATAAGAAACACTCTTAAAGATATTAAAACTTATTTGAATTCAGTGTGATTCTCATTTACCTTTATATAAGATCTAAGTCTTATAAACTATTCTTGAAGATCTTAGACTTGATCTTACCATTATCAATTCTAGTTCTTAGGCTTCTGATAATCACATATTTTATTTATTAAGAAACCCTTATATTTAGTCATTTACACTCTCCATATTCTTAATAGATTGAGTTTGGTATGATTTTGTGAGTTTGAGCTCAAATTGGTCCTAATTGAATATTTTCAGCATTATTGAGATTTTACACTGTTTCTGTATTTTGGCCATAACTTGAGTTCCTGATATCTGATAATCATGAATTTTATCTTGTAGAAAAGCTAAGAGGAAGCTCTACAACTTTGATGAAGAGCTCAAAGTCCTAAACAGATGTCTAAGGGACCTAAGTTTACATGGAAGTCAGAATACAGGTTTTGTCACTAGAATCCGAATGGTGTGCACTCATAAAATCATATCTCAAGCTGTAATAATGGAGATGGGCTGAAATTTGGATAGTTGATAGTCAAGACCCAAATAAACAACTTTCATGAAGAACACCTTTTGAAAGAATGAAGTCTAATGGGTCAGTTTGGGCTTGCAAGTCAGAACAGAGGTGCTGAAGTTGGGTTTGAGCAACCTGTGGTATTTGGGTCATATCTTAGGCTGTAGGAAGCCAAATTGGATGATCCAGATATGCATGTTATAGCCAAGACAAAGATCTACAACTTTCATGAAGAGTACTTTTCATGAATCTGAAGTATAATCAGTCGTTTTAGGCTTCCAAGTCAGACCAAGGAATTTTCGCACTCAACCACTCCACTCCACTCATCCACCCGACTAACCCACTCAACCAAACCACTCAATCACTCCACTCATCCACAAACCTACTCATCCACTAAATCAATCCACTCAACTACTCAACCACTCCACTCCACTCATCCACTCAACCACTCAACCACTCCACTCCACTCACCCACTCAACTAACCCACTCAATCAATCCACTCAACCACTCCACTCCACTCATCCACTCAACCACTCAACCACTCCACCCCACTCACCCACTCAACTATTCATCCACTAAATCAATCCACTCAACTACTCAACCACTCCACTCCACTCATCCACTCATTCACTCAACCACTCAACCACTCCACTCCACTCACCCACTCAACCAACCCACTCATCCATCCACTCCCCTTTGTCATTTTGTTACCCTAGACTTCTATAAAAGGCACCATTGGTTATCATGAAAGAAGTTGGACTCTCCTTCATTTCTCTCATAGTTTCTTCTTGTTTCTTCATAGTTTTTCTTGTGATTTCCTTCTAGTTATGTGTAACTAAACCTCCCTTGGTTAAGGGAGTGATGAAACCACTAGTATTAATGTAGTGAACCTTGCATATTTGATTATTTCAACACAGTTATGTTTTTATTCATATATTTCTGAATCTATTGTTCGTATGAAGGTTTTTATACTTGTTTCCACTTTTAAAGTGGTAGATCTGGGTTTATTATGCACGGTTGTAGTAGTAGATCTAGTGGGATGTATGATGTTCATGTGGGTATAATTATCTTTGTGCTATTTGCCAGTTATAAAAGTGGTAGATCTAGGTTTATTATGCACGGTTGTGGTAGTAGATCTAGAGAAATATATGTTCTAAGTAATTTAATCCCGGTATATGATTAGATCTTAGTGTAATTGATTTTCTAAATCTTAATGCAATTGTTGGATAATTGTAAGAGCGGTTGGTTTATGACTAATCAGTGATTAGGAGTTGATTTGAGCGGTTGCTAAATTGGTCAACACGTAAGGAAAACAGAGATTTACTCTCACAATTGCATAAAAACATAATTGAGCATGTTGGAATAAAATGATATGTGGATTTACATCATCATATAAATCTAGTGGTGGATTCAATCTCTTAACCAATTTTCTTATATTGTTGTTTTCAGTTTATTTATTGTTATTGTCTTTGAAACTGTTCATTGTTAATCAAAACTCCAAAAACCCTCATTTTTACTGTTTATTGTTAATTAGAGTTTAAATTGGGAATTACTTGATAGTGTTAATCAAATTTATTCTCTGTGGATCGACCCTTACTAACTACAACTAGTTGTAAGGTTTTTATTTTCTGGTGGGCCTGACAACTGATTTTTATCTAAATTTTAATCACTACATCCGCACGCATCAGAATTTTGGCGCCGTTGCCGGGGAGCCAATTTTTCAATGACACTATTAATTTATTTCTTATTTTTGTTTTTATGTTACTTTTAATTTTTGATGCTTTCTTTCTGAGTGTCTTGTAGGTGTTGATGTCCATGAATCGTGGATGCTTGTGGGATTTGCTTATCACCTGGACATATCACTGATTTGTGTCCCACTTTCCTAGTGGACACAAATGAGGAGGTAGGGGCAGTATGGAGATATTCTGAACCTTCTGACAACTATAACCCTTACTCCAATACATATTATCCAGAATGGTGGGACTATCCTAACTTGAGTTATGGACAGCAGCCTCAGAATCAACCTCCAGTGTATGAATTTCCAGAATTTCAGCAGAGGCAAACACATTTCCTTCTAGGATAGCAGCAAGTTCAAAATCCTTGACAACCTGAACCTTCATTGGAGGAACTAATAAGACAATTTGCCATTAATATTATGCAGTTCCAACAAGAAACAAAGACCAATTTACAGAGTTTCCAGCAAGAAACAAGGGTCGCAATCAATAACATGCAAAACTCTTTGGAGCAGTTAGCCATAGAACTCAGCAATATGCAGAGCCTAAATTCTGAAGGACTTCCCTCACAACCCGAAGAGGATGTGATGGAAGATCCTAGTGCTGTCACATTGCAAAGTGGAAAGACGTTGGATGGACCCACCTCTCCTCCACATACCACTACAGAGAAAGACCAAGAGCCTAAACAGGTAAATGAGGAAGGGAAAAACTCTGAAGCCCCCAAGGTAAGTAATCCTGAACCCCTTCTTAATGTAGTGGAGGAGCAATATGATGAGTTGTATGATGAATTTCTTGATTTTATTGGTTTTAATAATTATATTCATTGCCACTCATGCACTAATTGTCAAGGTGATATGATATGTGCTAGTTGTGGCTTTGAGATTTGCAGAGAGTTGAAAGTTGATGATTCTGTTTACAAAGCAGAATCTAAGACCCAAAAGGAGGAGGAATTGCAGGCCATGGAAGAATTTTTAGAAAAGGAAGAAAAGCATCCGATGACGGTCACTACTAAAGTGGACTTTGTTTTTAGGACATCGTTCAGTAGAAACAATGCACATGAAGCTGATCAAGTGCACATATTACTTTTCAGTGGTGAAACTAAGGAAAATAAGGGCCAATGGGATCCTGGTGGAAGCCCTTATACTGCAAGTTTAATTTGTTCATCACACTTCAAACAATGGGATCCTGGTGAAAGCTCTCATATTATTTCAACTACAGCTTGGTCATCACACTTCAACCAATGGGACCCTGGTGAAAGCTATCATGTTGTCTTAACTATAGCTTGGTCATCATGTTTTAACCAATGGGATCCTGGTGGAGTCTTTTCACCTACTTCACTTGATAAGGCTAATAAACACCGTCTCAAGTCTTTTGAATTTGATGGGGAATTAATTAGATTCAATATTTTTGAAGCTATGAGATACCCAAGTGATGTGCACTCTGCTTGTTTAATTGATTCTTTTGATCCTTTTGATTCTTTAATTTCTGCAGCTTTTGATACTGACTATTTTGATGCTCTTGATACAATTCTAACTCATAGCTTAGATGTACAGGAGGAAAAGAAAAAGAGTGAAGAAGAGCCATGGAGTGAAGACATTGATGAAATTGTTGCTGCCTTACAAGAGCTCTCTTCCACTCTAGAAGAGCACGAGGTAACTTTTGTTGATTTACCTGTTACTACTGATATACCTCAACCTTCTGTTGTGCAAGCACCTGAATTGGAACTTAAAGCATTGCCTGATCATCTTAAATACATCTTCTTGGGGGAGAAGGACACCCTTCCAGTAATAATTGCAAAGTCACTCACCCAAGAACAATAAGAGAAACTGGTAGCTATTTTGCAGGAACATAAGACAGCCATTGGTTGGTCAATAGCTGATATCAAGGGTATTAGTCCCTCCATTTGTATGCACAGGATATTAATGGAGGAGGATACTAAACTGTGAGAGACCCTCAGCGGAGGTTGAATCCTCCCATGATGGAGGTTGTGAAAAGGAGATACCGAAGCTCCTAAGTGGGGGGGGTGATCTACCCCATTTTCGACAAAGAAGTGGGTAAGCCCCCTGTGTAGTACCAAAGAAATCGAAATTACTGTGGTAAGAAATGCTGAAAATGAGCTTATTCCCACTAGGTTACATACAGTGGTGGCGTGTTTGTATTGATTACAGGAAGTTGAATGCCGCCACGAAAAAAGACCACTTTCCTTTACCCTTCATTGATCAAATGTTAGAAAGATTAGCTGGTCATTCTCATTATTGTTTTCTGGATGGTTTTTCAGGTTACAATCAGATTGCCATAGCTCTAGAAGACCAAGACAAGACTACATTCACTTGTCCATTTGGTACCTTTGCATATAGGCGAATGCCTTTTGGACTCTGCAATGCACCAGGAACTTTCCAGAGATGCATGATGAGTTTATTTTATGATTACATTGAAAACATTATTGAGGTTTTTATGGATGACTTTAGTGTCTTTGGAAATGATTTTAAAAATTGCCTGGAACATTTAACATTGGTGCTCAAAAGATGCATTGGCACTAACCTAGTACTGAATTGGGAAAAATGTCATTTTATGGCGAATGAAGGTATTGTGTTAGGTCATGTAATTTCTGCTAGGGAAATTGAAGTAGAAAAAGCTAAGGTAGAACTTATGCATTCTTTGCCCCCACCCACTAGTGTGCGGGAGATTCGTTCTTTTATTGGTCATGTGTTTCTATTGGAGATTCATTAAAGACTTCTCTAAAGTCTCATTACCCCTTTGCAGACTTCTTCAAAAAGATGTCAATTTTAATTTTGATGAGAAATGTATGGAAGCTTTCTATGAGCTTCCGGAAAGTGTGGAAGTGAAAGTGTTGACCTATTACCATCCACATTATAAAGAGCATTGAAAGTATCATTATGTCAGGCTGAGGACAATAAACTAAGCGCTCATTGGGAGGCAACCCAATCAGATTTGCTCTCTTTATCCCTTTTTATTTTGCGTTTTTATTAGTTTCTTAGATTATGTTTTTATCTATTTGTTGGTTGTAAGCATTTGAATCTTTAAAAAAAAAAACCTTGTGTTTGGTTTGATTAAATGTGTGTTTGAATGCATGGATTGTTTGTTTGATATTTGTGTGGATTAAGTACAGTGGAAACCAAGCGAAACTTGAGAAATTAGTTCATTTGTAAATTGTTGTTTTTTTTTCTTCTGATTGCTGAAGCATGTTTTTTGGGAATGATTTCATTCAATTGAGAAGTTAAATTTTAAGTTCATGATGAATGGACTGAGTAAAGAGTTATACTCTTGAGACGCATTCATATGAACTTGTGCCTTATGAACTTCGTAGATTTTTGACATTCCCTCAAGAATGATGAGTAAATGTACCCCCTTAGTTTCCATTGTAATTTCATTCTCTTGTATTGTGTACATTTAGGATTTGATTTGCACTATTGATTTGCTTGTTTCATTCATAGTTGATTTGTTTTTGCTTTCGATTGTGATATAGCTGTTTTTGCTTGTTTTTCTTTTCTGGATGTGTGTAGCATTTCTTTATTTTTTTCTTTTCTGGATGTGTGTAGCATTCTCTTTGTCGTTATTTTCCTTTTTCTAGATGTGTGTAGCATTGAGGACAATGCTTATTTTAAGTGTGGGGGAGAGATTTTAGCATTTAAAAAAAAAGTCTTAATTTCAAAAAAAAAAAAATTTTAAAAGAAAAAGAATCATTGCATGATTGAATAACTTTTCTCCCTTCTTGAACTGATGTGCTTGGTGATGGATGATTGAATTGATGAATTGAATTTGATGGATGCATACCTTGTGAGATTTTGAGTCAAATGGATGGATTCAACATTTATGTCATTCTCTTCTTTCTTGTGTGACTTTCACTCATGTTAATGACCACTCTAGAACTTGTTTTGATTCTTTTTAAGGCTACATTTCACTTGCATGCATGAACATGATTAAGGCCCTCTTTCTTAATTAGCTAGTTTAACCAAATAGCCAACCTTGTTTTCAATATGATATCAAGCACTCTTTTGACTTCTTGAAAATTCTCTCGATTCCTGCTAACCTTGTATATTTTCCTTTGCTTAACCCCTTTGAGCTTATTTGACCATTCCTTGTTTCTAGCTCATTATGTACCTTAAATGAAAAATCGTGTTCTTATTTTACCTTAGGGAATAAAAGAACATTAGCTTGGTTAATGGATGAGTTTTTAAACAAGTAGGGGTGTGTGTACAAAATGGTTGTTGAAAAAGGAAAGAGTGCCTAAAAAAAAAAACAAAAAGAGAAAAAAAATATATGTATATAGTTATGTTCATATATAAAAAAAAAAAGAAAAGGATTGAGAAATGAATATGTAAAGGGTTATACATTAGAGTTGGGATGAACTTTTATGCTTGTTATTTGAACTTAGCTCTCATTTGCTTTTATTCTCTTTGGTATTTATCCTCTCATATCCATTTTACCCTCTTCTGTTACCTTGACCTCACTACAACCTTGAATAAAGTCCTCATGATTTGTGTATGCATGTGTTTTGAGTAGTGGAGAAGTAGAAGATAAGCAAGCTTATGGTAGTGCAATTTTCACGGTTGAATTGAGTGAAATACCTACCTTTTAAACACTTGAGAGATTGAGAGGGAATCTTGTGAAGATCTATCATTCTCGATTCATGTTGAAGATACCTTGCTTATTGGTTTGAGATGTGGAGAATTGTTAACTCGTGAATGTTTTGATCCCTTGAACCTTTAGTTGTTCTTCTTGATTGTAAAATTTTGGGCTCTTGAATGTCGTTGGAATTTAAAATTTTGTTAATCTCTTATGTCCTTGTTTTGGTCTTGAGTTTTGCCCAGGAGTGCAAAAAGCTAAGTGTGGGAGAATTTGATAATCACATATTTTATTTATTAAGAAACCCTTTTGTTTAGTCATTTACACTCTCCATATTCTTAATTGATTAAGTTTGGTATGATTTTGTGAGTTTGAGCTCAAATTGGTCCTAATTGAATATTTTCAGCATTATTGAGATTTTACACTATTTCTGTATTTTGGCCATAACGTGAGTTTCTGATATCTGATAATCATGAATGTTATCTTGTAGGAAAGCTAAGAGGAAGCTCTACAACTTTGATGAAGAGCACGAAGTCCTAAACAGATGTCTAAGGGACCTAAGTTTACATGGAAGTCAGAATACGGGTTCTGTCACTAGAATCCGAACGGTGTGCACTCATAAAATCATATCTCAAGCTGTAATAATGGAGATGGGCTGAAATTTGGATAGTTGATAGTCAAGACCCAAATAAACAACTTTCATGAAGAACACCTTTTGAAAGAATGAAGTCTAATGGGTCAGTTTGGGCTTACAAGTCGGAACAGAGGTGTTGAAGTTGAGTTTGAGCAACCTGTGGTAATTGGGTCATATCTTGGACTGTAGGAAACCAAATTGGACGATCCAGATATGCATGTCATCGCCAAGACAAAGATCTACAACTTTTATGAAGAGTACTTTTCATGAATCTGAAGTATAATCAGTCGTTTTTGGCTTCCAAGTCAGACCAAGGAATTTTCGCACTCAACCACTCCACTCCACTCACCCACTTAACCAAACCACTCAACCAAACCACTCAATCACTCCACTCATCCACTCAACTACTCATCCACTAAATCAATCCACTCAACTACTCAACCACTCCACTCCCCTCATCCACTCAACTACTCAACCACTCCACTCCACTCACCCACTCAACTATTCATCCACTAAATCAATCCACTCAACTACTCAACCACTCCACTCCACTCATCCACTCATCCACTCAACCACTCCACTCCACTCATCCACTCAACCACTCCACTCCACTCACCCACTCAACCAACCCACTCATCCATCCACTCCCCTTTGTCATTTTGTTACCCTAGACTTCTATAAAATGCACCATTGGTTATCATGAAAGAAGTTGGACTCTCCTTCATTTCTTTCATAGTTTCTTCTTGTTTCTTCATAGTTTTTCTTATGATTTCCTTCTAGTTATGTGTAACTAAACCTCCCTTGGTTAAGGGAGTGATGAAACCACTAGTATTAATGTTGTGAACCTTGCATATTTTATTATTTCAACACATTTATGTTTTTATTCATATATTTCTGAATCTATTGTTCGTATGAAGGTTTTTATACTTGTTTCCACTTTTAAAGTGGTAGATCTGGGTTTATTATGCACGGTTGTGGTAGTAGATCTAGTGGGATGTATGATGTTCATGTGGGTATAATTATCTTTGTGCTATTTGTCAGTTATAAAAGTGGTAGATCTAGGTTTATTATGCACGGTTGTGGTAGTAGATCTAGAGAAATATATGTTCTAAGTAATTTAATCCTGGTGTGTGATTAGATCTTAGTGTAATTGGTTTTCTAAATCTTAATGCAATTGTTGGATAATTATAAGAGCGGTTGGTTTATGACTAATCAGTGATTAGGAGTTGATTTGAGCGGTTGCTAAATTGGCCAACACGTAAGGAAAACAGAGATTTACTCTCACAATTGCATAAAAACATAATTGAGCATGTTGGAATAAAATAATATGTGGATTTACATCATCATATTAATCTAGTGGTGGATTCAATCTCTTAACCAATTTTCTTATATTGTTGTTTTCAGTTTATTTATTGTTATTATCTTTGAAACTGTTCATTGTTCATCAAAACTCCAAAAACCCCCATTTTTACTGTTTATTGTTAATTAGAGTTTAAATTGAGAATTACTTTATAGTGTTAATTGAATTGGTTCTCTGTGGATCGACCCTTACTAACTACAACTAGTTGTAATGTTTTTATTTTCTGGTGGGCCTCACAACTGATTTTTATCTAAATTTTAGTCACTACATCTGCACGCATCAGAATTTTGGCACCGTTGCCGGGGAGCCAATTTGTCAATGACACTATTAATTTATTTCTTATTTTTACTCTATTTTTATTTTTGTTTTTATGTTACTTTTAATTTTTGATGCTTTCTTTCTGAGTGTCTTGTAGGTGTTGATGTCCATGAATCATGGATGCTTGTGGGATTTGCTTATCACCTGGACATATCACTGATTTGTGTCCCACTTTCCTAGTGGACACAAATGAGGAGGTAAAGCGCATATGGGATATTCTGAACCTTCGACAACTATAACCCTTACTCCAATACATATTATCCAGAATGGTGGGACTATCCTAACTTGAGTTATGGACAAGAACCTCTAATCAACCTCCAAAGGTATGAATTTCGAGTAATTTCAAAGCAGAGGCAAACACATTTCCTTCCAGACAAGAAGAAGTTCAAAATCCTTGGCAACCTGAACCTTCATTGGAGGAACTAATAAGACAATTTGCCATTAATACTATGCAGTTCCAACAAGAAACAAAGACCAATTTACAGAGTTTCCAGCAAGAAACAAGGGTCGCAATCAATAACATGTAAAACTCTTTGGAGCAGTTAGTCATAGAACTCAGCAATATGCAGAGCCTAAATTCTGAAGGACTTCCCTCACAACCCGAAGAGGATGTGATGGAAGATCCTAGTACTGTCACGATGCAAAGTGGAAAGACGTTGGATGAACCCACCTCTCCTCCACATACCACTACAGAGAAAGACCAAGAGCCTAAACAGGTAAATGAGGAAGGGAAAAACTCTGAAGCCCCCAAGGTAAGTAATCCTGAACCCCTTCTTAATGTAGTGGAGGAGCAATATGATGAGTTGTATGATGAATTTCCTGATTTTATTGGTTTTAATAATTATATTCATTGCCACTCATGCACTAATTGTCAAGGTGATATGATATGTGCTAGCTGTGCTGAGATTTCTGCAGAGTTGAAAGTTGATGATTCTATTTACAAAGCAGAATCTAAGACCCAGAAGGAGGAGGAATTGCAGGCCATGGAAGAATTTTTAGATAAGGAAGAAAAGCATCCGATGATGGTCACTACTAAAGTGGACTTTGTTTTTAGGCCATCGTTCAGTAGAAACAATGCACATGAAGCTGATCAAGTGCACATATTACTTTTCAGTGGTGAAGCTAAGGAAAATAAGAGCCAATGGGATCCTGGTGGAAGCCCTTATGCTGCAAGTTTAATTTGTTCATCACACTTCAAACAATGGGATCCTGGTGAAAGCTCTCATATTATTTCAACTACAGCTTGGTCATCACACTTCAACCAATGGGACCCTGGTGAAAGCTATCATGTTGTCTTAACTATAGCTTGGTCATCATGTTTCAACCTATGGGATCCTGGTGGAGTCTTTTCACCTACTTCACTTGATAAGGCTAATAAACACCGTCTCAAGTCTTTTGAATTTGATGGGGAATTAATTAGATTCAATATTTTTGAAGCTATGAGATACCCAAGTGATGTGCACTCTGCTTGTTTAATTGATTCTTTTGATCTTTTTGATTCTTTAATTTCTGCAGCTTTTGATACTGACTATTTTGATGCTCTTGATACAATTTTAAATCATAGCTTAGATGTACAGGAGGAAAAGAAAAAGAGTGAAGAAGAGCCATGGAGTGAAGACATTGATGAAATTGTTACTGCCTTACAAGAGCTCTCTTCTAATCTAGAAGAGCACGAGGTAACTTTTGTTGATTTACCTGTTACTACTGATATACCTCAACCTTCTGTTGTGTAAGCACCTGAATTGAAACTTAAAGCACTACCTGATCATCTTAAATACATCTTCTTGGGGGAGAAGGACACCCTTCCAGTAATAATTGCAAAGTCACTCACCCAAGAACAATAAGAGAAACTGGTAGCTATTTTGCAGGAACATAAGACAGCCATTGGTTGGTCAATAGCTGATATCAAGGGTATTAGTCCCTCCATTTGTATGCACAGGATATTAATGGAGGAGGATACTAAACTCTGTGAGAGACCCTCACGGAGGTTGAATCCTCCCATGATGGAGGTTGTGAAAAAGGAGATACCGAAGCTCCTAAGTGTGGGGTGATCTACCCTATTTCGACAAGCAAGTGGGTAAGCCCAGTCCTGGTAGTACCAAAGAAATCGAAATTACTTGTGGTAAGAAATGCCGAAAATGAGCTTATTCCCACTAGGTTACTGCAACGTGGTGGCGTGTTTGTATTGATTACAGGAAGTTGAATGCCGCCACGAGAAAAGACCACTTTCCTTTACCCTTCATTGATCAAATGTTAGAAAGATTAGATGGTCATTTTCATTATTGTTTTCTGGATGGTTTTTCAGGTTACAATCAGATTGCCATAGCTCTAGAAGACCAAGACAAGACTACATTCACTTGTCCATTTGGTACCTTTGCATATAGGCGAATGCCTTTTGGACTCTGCAATGCACTAGGAACTTTCCAGAGATGCATGATGAGTTTATTTTCTGATTACATTGAAAACATTATTGAGGTTTTTATGGATGACTTTAGTGTCTTTGGAAATGGTTTTGAAAATTTCCTGGAACATTTAACATTGGTGCTCAAAAGATGTATTGACACTAACCTAGTACTGAATTGGGAAAAATGTCATTTTATGGCGAATGAATGTATTGTGTTAGGTCATGTAATTTCTGCTAGGGAAATTGAAGTAGAAAAAGCTAAGGTAGAACTTATGCATTCTTTGCCCCCACCCACTAGTGTGCGGGAGATTCGTTCTTTTATTGGTCATACAGGTTTCTACTGGAGATTCATTAAAGACTTCTCTAAAGTCTCATTACCCCTTTGCAAACTTCTTCAAAAAGATGTCAATTTTAATTTTGATGAGAAATGTATGGAAGCTTTCTATGAGCTTCCGGATAGTGTGGAAGTGAAAATGTTGACCTATTACATCCACATTATAAAGAGCATTGAAAGTATCATTATGTCAGGCTGAGGACAATAAACTAAGCGCTCATTGGGAGGCAACCCAATCAGATTTGCTCTCTTTATACCTTTTTATTTTGCGTTTTTATTAGTTTCTTAGATTATGTTTTTATCTATTTGTTGGTTGTAAGCATTTGAATCTTTAAAAAAAAAACCTTGTGTTTGGTTTGATTAAATGTGTGTTTGAATGCATGGATTGTTTGTTTGATATTTGTATGGATTAAGTACAGTGGAAACCAAGCGAAACTTGAGAAATTAGTTCATTTGTAAATTGTTGTTTTTTTTTCTTCTGATTGCTGAACCATGTTTTTTGGGAATGATTTCATTCAATTGAGAAGTTAAATTTTAAGTTCATGATGAATGGACTGAGTAAAGAGTTATACTCTTGAGACGGATTCATATGAACTTGTGCCTTATGAACTTCATAGATTTTTGACATTCCCTCAAGAATGATGAGTAAATGTACCCCCTTAGTTTCCATTGTATTTTCATTCTCTTGTATTGTGTACATTTAGGATTTGATTTGCACTATTGATTTGCTTATTTCATTCATAGTTGATTTGTTTTTGCTTTCGATTGTGGTATAACTGTTTTTGCTTGTTTTCTTTTTCTGGATGTGTGTAGCATTTCTTTATTTTTTTCTTTTCTAGATGTGTGTAGCATTCTCTTTGTCGTTATTTTCCCTTTTCTGGATGTGTGTAGCATTGAGGACAATGCTTGTTTTAAGTGTGGGGGAGAGATTTTAGCATTTAAAAAAATGTCTTAATTTCAAAAAAAAAAGTTTTAAAAGAAAAAGAATCATTGCATGATTGAATAACTTTTCTCCCTTGTTGAACTGATGTGCTTGGTGATGGATGATTGAATTGATGAATTGAGTTTGATGGATGCATATCTTGTGAGATTTTGAGCCAAATGGATGGATTCAACATTTATGTCATTCTCTTCTTTCTTGTGTGACTTTCACTCATGTTAATGACCACTCTAGAACTTGTTTTGATTCTTTTTAAGGCTACATTTCACTTGCATGCTTGAACATGATTGAGGCCCTCTTTCTTAATTAGCTAGTTTAACCAAATAGCCAACCTTGTTTTCAATATGATATCAAGCACTCTTTTGACTTCTTGAAAATTCTCTGATTCCTGCTAACCTTGTATATTTTCCTTTGCTTAACCCCTTTGAGCTTATTTGACCATTCCTTGTTTCTAGCTCATTATGTACCTTAAATGAAAAATCATGTTCTTATTTTACCTTAGGGAATAAAAGAACATTAGCTTGGTTAATGGATGAGTTTTTGAACAAGTGTGGGGGTGTGTGTACAAAATGGTTGTTGAAAAAGGAAAGAGTGCCTAAAAAAAAAAACAAAAAGAGAAAAAAATGTATGTATATAGTTATGTTCATATATAAAAAAAAAAGGATTGAGAAAAGAATATGTAAAGGGTTATACATTAGAGTTGGGATGAACTTTTATACTTGTTATTTGATCTCAGCTCTCATTTGCTTTTATTCTCTTTGGTATTTATCATCTCATATCCATTTTACCCTCTTCTGTTACCTTGACCTCACTACAACCTTGAATAAAGTCCTCATGATTTGTGTATGCATGTGTTTTGAGTAGTGGAGAAGTAGAAGATAAGCAAGCTTATGGTAGTGCAATTTTCATGGTTGAATTGAGTGAAATACCTACCTTTTAAATACTTGAGAGATTGAGAGGGAATATTGTGAAGATCTATCATTCTCGATTCATGTTAAAGATACCTTGCTTGTTGGTTTGAGATGTGGAGAATTGTTAACTCATAAATGTTTTGATCCCTTGAACCTTTGGTTGTTCTTACTGATTGTAAAATTTTGGGCTCTTGAATGTCGTTGGAATTTAAAATTTTGTTAATCTCTTATGTCCTTGTTTTGGTCTTGAGTTTTGCCCAGGAGTGCAAAAAGCTAAGTGTGGGGGAATTTGATAATCACATATTTTATTTATTAAGAAACCCTTATGTTTAGTCATTTACACTCTCCATATTCTTAATTGATTGAGTTTGGTATGATTTTGTGAGTTTGAGCTCAAATTGGTCCTAATTGAATATTTTCAGCATTATTGAGATTTTACACTGTTTCTGTATTTTGACCATAACTTGAGTTCCTGATATCTGATAATCATGAATTTTATCTTGTAGGAAAGCTAAGAGGAAGATCTACAACTTTGATGAAGAGCTCGAAGTCCTAAACAGATGTCTAAGGGACCTAAGTTTACATGGAAGTCAGAATACGGGTTCTGTCACTAGAATCCGAACGGATTGCACTCATAAAATCATATCTCAAGCTGTAATAATGGAGATGGGCTGAAATTTGGATAGTTGATAGTCAAGACCCAAATAAATAACTTTCATGAAGAACACCTTTTGAAATAATGAAGTCTAATGGGTCAGTTTGGGCTTGCAAGTCGGAACAGAGGTGCTGAAGTTGGGTTTGAGCAACCTGTGATATTTGGGTCATATCTTGGGCTGTAGGAAACCAAATTGGAAAATCCAGATATGCATGTTATAGCCAAGACAAAGATCTACAACTTTTATGAAGAGTACTTTTCATGAATCTAAAGTATAGTTGGTCGTTTTTGGCTTCCAATTCAGACCAAGGAATTTTTGCACTCAACCACTCCACTCCACTCATCCACTCAACTAACCCACTCAACCAAACCACTCAATCACCCCACTCATCCACTCAACTACTCATCCACTAAATCAATCCACTCAACTACTCAACCACTCCACTCAACTCATCCACTCAACTACTCAACCACTCCACTACACTCATCCACTCATCCACTCAACTACTCAACCACTCCACTCCACTCACCCACTCAACTAACCCACTCAATCAATCCACTCAACCACTCCACTCCACTCATCCACTCATCCACTCATCCACTCAACCACTCAACCACTCCACTCCACTCACCCACTCAACTATTCATCCACTAAATCAATCCACTCAACCACTCCACTCCACTCATCCACTCATCCACTCAACCACTCCACTCCACTCACTCACTCACTCAACCCACTCATCCATCCACTCCCCTTTGTCATTTTGTTACCCTAGACTTCTATAAAAGGCACCATTGATTATCATGAAAGAAGTTGGACTCTCCTTCATTTCTCTCATAGTTTCTTCTTGTTTCTTCATAGTTTTTCTTGTGATTTCCTTCTAGTTATGTGTAACTAAACCTCCCTTGGTTAAGGGAGTGATGAAACCACTAGTATTAATGTTGTGAACCTTGCATATTTGATTATTTCAACACAGTTATGTTTTTATTCATATATTTCTTAATCTATTGTTGGTATAATGGTTTTTATTCTTGTTTCCACTTTTAAAGTGGTAGATCTGGGTTTATTATGCACGGTTGTGGTAGTAGATCTAGTGGGATGTATGATGTTCATGTGGGTATAATTATCTTTGTGCTATTTGCCAGTTATAAAAGTGGTAGATCTAGGTTTATTATGCACGGTTGTGGTAGTAGATCTAGAGAAATATATGTTCTAAGTAATTTAATCCCGGTGTGTGATTAGATCTTAGTGTAATTGGTTTTCTAAATCTTAATGCAATTGTTGGATAATTGTAAGAGCAGTTGGTTTATGACTAATTAGTGATTAGGAGTTGATTTGAGCGGTTGCTAAATTGGCCAACACGTAAGGAAAACAGAGATTTACTCTCACAATTGCATAAAAACATAATTGAGCATGTTGGAATAAAATGATATGTGGATTTACATCATCATATAAATTTAGTGGTGGATTCAATCTCTTAACCAATTTTCTAATATTGTTGTTTTCAGTTTATTTATTATTATTATCTTTGAAACTGTTCATTATTCATCAAAACTCCAAAAAACCCCATTTTTACTGTTTATTGTTAATTAGAGTTTAAATTGAGAATTACTTTATAGTGTTAATTGAATTGGTTCTCTGTGGATCGACCCTTACTAACTACAACTAGTTGTAATGTTTTTATTTTCTGGTGAGCCTGACAACTGATTTTTATCTAAATTTTAATCACTACATCCGCACGCATCGTAATTTTGGCTCCGATCTCGGTGAGCCAATTTTTCAATGACACTATTAATTTATTTCTTATTTTTACTCTGTTTTTATTTTTGTTTTTATGTTACTTTTAATTTTTGATGCTTTCTTTCTGAGTGTCTTGTAGGTGTTGATGTCCATGAATCATGGATGCTTGTGGGATTTGCTTATCACCTGGACATATCACTGATTTGTGTCTCACTTTCCTAGTGGACACAAATGAGGAGGTAAGGGCAGTATGGGGATATTCTGAACCTTCTGACAACTATAACCCTTACTCCAATACATATTATCTAGAATGGTGGGACTATCCTAACTTGAGTTATGGACAGCAGCCTCAGAATCAACCTCCAGTGTATGAATTTCTAGAATTTCAGCAGAGGCAAACACATTTCCTTCCAGGACAGCAGCAAGTTCAAAATCCTTGGCAACCTGAACCTTCATTGGAGGAACTAATAAGACAATTTGCCATTAATACTATGCAGTTCCAACAAGAAACAAAGACCAATTTACAGAGTTTCCAGCAAGAAACAAGGGTCGCAATCAATAACATGCAAAACTCTTTGGAGCAGTTAGCCATAGAACTCAGCAATATGCAGAGCCTAAATTCTGAAGGACTTCCCTCACAACCCGAAGAGGATGTGATGGAAGATCCTAGTGCTGTCACATTGCAAAGTGGAAAGACGTTGGATGAACCCACCTCTCCTCCACATACCACTACAGAGAAAGACCAAGAGCCTAAACAGGTAAATGAGGAAGGGAAAAACTCTGAAGCCCCCAAGGTAAGTAATCCTAAACTCCTTCTTAATGTAGTGGAGGAGCAATATGATGAGTTGTATGATGAATTTCCTGATTTTATTAGTTTTAATAATTATATTCATTGCCACTCATGCACTAATTGTCAAGGTGATATGATATGTGCTAGCTGTGCTGAGATTTCTGCAGAGTTGAAAGTTGATGATTCTGTTTACAAAGCAGAATCTAAGACCCAGAAGGAGGAGGAATTGCAGGCCATGGAAGAATTTTTAGATAAGGAAGAAAAGCATCCGATGACGGTCACTACTAAAGTGGACTTTGTTTTTAGGCCATCGTTCAGTAGAAACAATGCACATGAAGCTGATCAAGTGCACATATTACTTTTCAGTGGTGAAGCTAAGGAAAATAAGGGCCAATGGGATCCTGGTGGAAGCCCTTATGCTGCAAGTTTAATTTGTTCATCACACTTCAAACAATGGAATCCTGGTGAAAGCTCTCATATTATTTCAACTACAGCTTGGTCATCACACTTCAACCAATGGGACCCTGGTGAAAGCTATCATGTTATCTTAACTATAGCTTGGTCATCATGTTTCAACCAATGGGATCCTGGTGGAGTCTTTTCACCTACTTCACTTGATAAGGCTAATAAACACCGTCTCTAGTCTTTTGAATTTGATGGGGAATTAATTAGATTCAATATTTTTGAAGCTATGAGATACCCAAGTGATGTGCACTCTGCTTGTTTAATTGATTCTTTTGATCCTTTTGATTCTTTAATTTCTCACTTTTGATCGATTATTTTGATGCTCTTGATACAATTCTAACTCATAGCTTAGATGTACAGGAGGAAAAGAAAAAGAGTGAAGAAGAGCCATGGAGTGAAGACATTGATAAAATTGTTGCTGCCTTACAAGAGCTCTCTTCCACTCTAGAAGAGCACGAGGTAACTTTTGTTGATTTACCTGTTACTACTGATATACCTCAACCTTCTGTTGTGCAAGCACCTGAATTGGAACTTAAAGCACTGCCTGATCATCTTAAATACATCTTCTTGGGGGAGAAGGACACCCTTCCAGTAATAATTGCAAAGTCACTCACCCAAGAACAATAAGAGAAACTGGTAGCTATTTTGCAGGAACATAAGACAGCCATTGGTTGGTCAATAGCAGATATCAAGGGTATTAGTCCCTCCATTTGTATGCACAGGATATTAATGGAGGAGGATACTAAACCTGTGAGAGACCCTCAGCGGAGGTTGAATCCTCCCATGATGGAGGTTGTGAAAAAGGAGATACTGAAGCTCCTAAGTGTGGGGGTGATCTACCCCATTTCTGACAGCAAGTGGGTAAGCCCAGTCTAGGTAGTACCAAAGAAATTTGAAATTACTGTGGTAAGAAATGCTGAAAATGAGCTTATTCCCACTAGGTTACATACAGGGTGGCATGTTTGTATTGATTACAGGAAGTTGAATGCCGCCACGAAAAAAGACCACTTTCCTTTACCCTTCATTGATCAAATGTTAGAAAGATTAGCTGGTCATTCTCATTATTGTTTTCTGGATGGTTTTTCCGGTTACAATCAGATTGCCATAGCTCTAGAAGACCAAGACAAGACTACATTCACTTGTCCATTTGGTACCTTTGCTTATAGGCGAATGCCTTTTGGACTCTGCAATGCACCAGGAACTTTCCAGAGATGCATGATGAGTTTATTTTCTGATTACATTGAAAACATTATTGAGGTTTTTATGGATGACTTTAGTGTCTTTGGAAATGGTTTTGAAAATTGCCTGGAACATTTAACATTGGTGCTCAAAAGATGCATTGACACTAACCTAGTACTGAATTGGGAAAAATGTCATTTTATGGCGAATGAAGGTATTGTGTTAGGTCATGTAATTTCTGCTAGGGAAATTGAAGTAGAAAAACCTAAGGTAGAACTTATGCATTCTTTGCCCCCACCCACTAGTGTGCGGGAGATTCGTTCTTTTATTGGTCATGCAGGTTTCTACTGGAGATTCATTAAAGACTTCTCTAAAGTCTCATTACCCCTTTGCAGACTTCTTCAAAAAGATGTCAATTTTAATTTTGATGAGAAATGTATGTAAGCTTTCTATGAGCTTCCGGAAAGTGTGGAAGTGAAAGTGTTGACCTATTACCATCCACATTATAAAGAGCATTGAAAGTATCATTATGTCAGGCTGAGGACAATAAACTAAGCGCTCATTGGGAGGCAACCCAATCAGAGTTGCTCTCTTTATCCCTTTTTATTTTGCATTTTTATTAGTTTCTTAGATTATGTTTTTATCTATTTGTTGGTTGTAAGCATTTGAATCTTTAAAAAAAAAAACCTTGTGTTTGGTTTGATTAAATGTGTGTTTGAATGCATGGATTGTTTGTTTGATATTTGTGTGGATTAAGTACAGTGGAAACCAAGCGAAACTTGAGAAATTAGTTCATTTGTAAATTGTTTTTTTTTTCTTCTGATTGCTGAACCATGTTTTTTGGGAATGATTTCATTCAATTGAGAAGTTAAATTTTAAGTTCATGATGAATGGACTGAGTAAAGAGTTATACTCTTGAGACGCATTCATATGAACTTGTCTTATGAACTTCGTAGATTTTTGACATTCCCTCAAGAATGATGAGTAAATGTACCCCCTTAATTTCCATTGTATTTTCATTCTCTTGTATTGTGTACATTTAGGATTTGATTTGCACTATTGATTTGCTTGTTTCATTCATAGTTGATTTGTTTTTGCTTTCGATTGTGATATAACTGTTTTTGCTTGTTTTTCTTTTCTGGATGTGTGTAGCATTTCTTTATTTTTTCTTTTCTGGATGTGTGTAGCATTCTCTTTGTCATTATTTTCCCTTTTCTGGATGTGTGTAGCATTGAGGACAATGCTTATTTTAAGTGTGGGGGAGAGATTTTAGCATTTAAAAAAAAGTCTTAATTTCAAAAAAAAAAGTTTTAAAAGAAAAGGAATCATTGCATGATTGAATAACTTTTCTCCCTTCTTGAACTGATGTGCTTGGTGATGGATGATTGAATTGATGAATTGAGTTTGATAGATGCATACCTTGTGAGATTTTGAGCCAAATGGATGGATTCAACATTTATGTCATTCTCTTCTTTCTTGTGTGACTTTCACTCATGTTAATGACCACTCTAGAACTTGTTTTGATTCTTTTTAAGGCTACATTTCACTTGCATGCATGAACATGATTGAGGCCCTCTTTCTTAATTAGCTAGTTTAACCAAATAGCCAACCTTGTTTTCAATATGATATCAAGCACTCTTTTGACTTCTTGAAAATTCTCTAATTCCTGCTAACCTTGTATATTTTCCTTTGTTTAACCCCTTTGAGCTTATTTGACCATTCCTTATTTCTAGCTCATTACGTACCTTAAATGAAAAATCGTGTTCTTATTTTACCTTAGGGAATAAAAGAATATTAGCTTGGTTAATGGATGAGTTTTTGAACAAGTGTGGGGGTGTGTGTACAAAATGGTTGTTGAAAAAAGAAAGAGTGCCTAAAAAAAAACAAAAAGAGAAAAAAAATGTATGTATATAGTTATGTTCATATATAAAAAAAAAGAAAAGAAAAGGATTGAGAAATGAATATGTAAAGGGTTATACATTAGAGTTGGGATGAACTTTTATGCTTGTTATTTGAACTCAGCTCTCATTTGCTTTTATTCTCTTTGGTATTTATCCTCTCATATCCATTTTACCTCTTATGTTACCTTGACCTCACTACAACCTTGAATAAAGTCCTCATGATTTGTGTATGCATGTGTTTTGAGTAGTGGAGAAGTAGAAGATAAGCAAGCTTATGGTAGTGCAATTTTCACGGTTGAATTGAGTGAAATACCTACCTTTTAAACACTTGAGAGATTGAGAGGGAATCTTGTGAAGATCTATCATTCTCGATTCATGTTGAAGATACCTTGCTTGTTGGTTTGATATGTGGAGAATTGTTAACTCATGAATGTTTTGATCCCTTGAACCTTTGGTTGTTCTTCTTGATTGTAAAATTTTGGGCTCTTGAATGTCGTTGGAATTTAAAATTTTGTTAATCTCTTATGTCCTTGTTTTGGTCTTGAGTTTTGCCCAGGAGTGCAAAAAGCTAAGTGTGGGGGAATTTGATAATCACATATTTTATTTATTAAGAAACCCTTATGTTTAGTCATTTACACTCTCCATATTCTTAATTGATTGAGTTTGGTATGATTTTGTGAGTTTGAGCTCAAATTGGTCCTAATTGAATATTTTCAGCATTATTGAGATTTTACACTGTTTCTGTATTTTGGCCATAACTTGAGTTCCTGATATATGATAATCATGAATTTTATCTTGTAGGAAAGCTAAGAGGAAGCTCTACAACTTTGATTAAGAGGACGAAGTCCTAAACAGATGTCTAAGGGACCTAAGTTTACATGGAAGTCAGAATACGGGTTCTGTCACTAGAATCCGAACGGTGTGCACTCATAAAATCATATCTCAAGCTGTAATAATGGAGATGGGCTGAAATTTGGATAGTTGATAGTCAAGACCCAAATAAACAACTTTCATGAAGAACACCTTTTGAAAGAATGAAGTCTAATGGGTCAGTGTGGGCTTACAAGTCGGAACAGAGGTGCTGAAGTTGGGTTTGAGCAACCTGTAGTATTTGGGTCATATCTTGGAATGTAGGAAGCCAAATTGGACGATCCAGATATGCATGTTATAGCCAAGACAAAGATCTACAACTTTCATGAAGAGTACTTTTCATGAATCTGAAGTATAATCGGTCGTTTTTGGCTTCCAAGTCAGACCAAGGAATTTTCGCACTCAACCACTCCACTCCACTCATCCACTCAACTAACCCACTCAACCAAACCACTCAATCACTCCACTCATCCACTCAACTACTCATCCACTAAATCAATCCACTCAACTACTCAACCACTCCACTCCACTAATCCACTCAACCACTCAACCACTCCACTCCACTCACCCACTCAACTAACCCACTCAATCAATCCACTCAACCACTCCACTCCACTCACCCACTCAACTATTCATCCACTAAATCAATCCACTCAACTACTCAACCACTCCACTCCACTCATCCACTCATCCACTCAACCACTCCACTCCACTCACCCACTCAACCAACCCACTCATCCATTCACTCTCCTTTGTCATTTTGTTACCCTAGACTTCTATAAAAGGTACCATTGGTTATCATGAAAGAAGTTGGACTCTCCTTCATTTCTCTCATAGTTTCTTCTTGTTTCTTCATAGTTTTTCTTGTGATTTCCTTCTAGTTATGTGTAACTAAACCTCCCTTGGTTAAGGGAGTGATGAAACCACTAGTATTAATGTTGTGAACCTTGCATATTTGATTATTTCAACACAGTTATATTTTTATTCATATATTTCTGAATCTATTGTTGGTATGAAGGTTTTTATACTTGTTTCCACTTTCAAAGTGGTAGATCTGGGTTTATTATGCACGGTTGTGGTAGTAGATCTAGTGGGATGTATGATGTTCATGTGGGTATAATTATCTTTGTGCTATTTGCCAGTTATAAAAGTGGTAGATCTAGGTTTATTATGCACGGTTGTGGTAGTAGATCTAGAGAAATATATGTTCTAAGTAATTTAATCCTAGTGTGTGATTAGATCTTAGTGTAATTGATTTTCTAAATCTTAATTCAATTGTTGGATAATTGTAAGAGCGGTTGGTTTATGACTAATCAGTGATTAGGAGTTGATTTGAGCGGTTGCTAAATTGGCCAACACGTAAGGAAAACAGAGATTTACTCTCACAATTACATAAAAACATAATTAAGCATGTTGGAATAAAATGATATGTGGATTTACATCATCATATAAATCTAGTGGTGGATTCAATCTCTTAACCAATTTTCTTATATTGTTATTTTCAGTTTATTTATTGTTATTGTCTTTGAAACTGTTCATTATTCATCAAAACTCCAAAAACCCCCATTTTTACTGTTTATTGTTAATTAGAGTTTAAATTGGAAATTACTTGATAGTGTTAATTGAATTGGTTCTCTGTGGATCGACCCTTACTAACTACAACTAGTTGTAAGGTTTTTATTTTCTGGTGGGCCTGACAACTGATTTTTATCTAAATTTTAATCGCTACATCCGCACGCATCAGAATTTTGGTGCCGTTGTCGGGGAGCCAATTTTTCAATGACACTATTAATTTATTTCTTATTTTTACTCTGCTTTTATTTTTGTTTTTATGTTACTTTTAATTTTTGATGCTTTCTTTCTGAGTGTCTTGTAGGTGTTGATGTCCATGAATCATGGATGCTTGTGGGATTTGCTTATCACCTGGACATATCACTGATTTGTGTCCCACTTTCCTAGTGGACACAAATGAGGAGGTAGGGGAGTATGGGGATATTCTGAACCTTCGACAACTATAACCCTTACTCCAATACATATTATCCAGAATGGTGGGACTATCCTAACTTGAGTTATGGACAAGAAGACCTCGTAATCAACCTCCAAAGTGTATGAATTTTCGTAATTTCAAGCAGAGGCAAACACATTTCCTTCCGGACAGCAAAGAAGTTCAAAATCCTTGGCAACCCGAACCTTCATTGGAGGAACTAATAAGACAATTTGCTATTAATACTATGCAGTTCCAACAAGAAACAAAGACCAATTTACAGAGTTTCCAAGAAGAAACAAGGGTCGCAATCAATAACATGCAAAACTCTTTGGAGCAGTTAGCCATAGAACTCAACAATATGCAGAGCCTAAATTCTGAAGGACTTCCCTCACAACCCGAAGAGGATGTGATGGAAGATCCTAGTGCTGTCACATTGCAAAGTAGAAAGACGTTGGATGAACCCACCTCTCCTCCACATACCACTACAGAGAAAGACCAAGAGCCTAAACAGGTAAATGAGGAAGGAAAAAACTCTGAAGCCCCCAAGGTAAGTAATCCTGAACCCCTTCTTAATGTAGTGGAGGAGCAATATGATGAGTTGTGTGATGAATTTCTTGATTTTATTGGTTTTAATAATTATATTCATTGCCACTCATGCACTAATTGTCAAGGTGATATGATATGTGCTAGCTGTGCTGAGATTTCTGCAGAGTTGAAAGTTGATGATTCTGTTTACAAAGCAGAATCCAAGACCCAGAAGGAGGAGGAATTGCAGGCCATGGAAGAATTTTTAGAAAAGGAAGAAAAGCATCCGATGACAGTCACTACTAAAGTGGACTTTGTTTTTAGGCCATCGTTCAGTAGAAACAATGCACATGAAGCTGATCAAGTGCACATATTACTTTTCAGTGGTGAAGCTAAGGAAAATAAGGGCCAATGGGATCCTGGTGGAAGCCCTTATGCTGTAAGTTTAATTTGTTCATCACACTTCAAACAATAGGATCCTGGTGAAAGCTCTCATATTATTTCAACTACAGCTTGGTCATCACACTTCAACCAATGGGACCCTGGTGAAAGCTATCATGTTGTCTTAACTATAACTTGGTCATCATGTTTCAACCAATGGGATCCTAGTGGAGTCTTTTCACCTACTTCACTTGATAAGGCTAATAAACACCGTCTCAAGTCTTTTGAATTTGATGGGGAATTAATTAGATTCAATATTTTTGAAGCTATGAGATACCCAAGTGATGTGCACTCGCTTGTTTAATTGATTCTTTTGATCCTTTTGATTCTTTAATTTCTCTGCACTTTTGATACTGACTATTTTGATGCTCTTGATACAATTCTAACTCATAGCTTAGATGTACAGGAGGAAAAGAAAAAGAGTGAAGAAGAGCCATGGAGTGAAAACATTGATGAAATTGTTGCTGCCTTACAAGAGCTCTCTTCCACTCTAGAAGAGCACGAGGTAACTTTTGTTGATTTACTTGTTACTACTAATATACCTCAATCTTCTGTTGTGCAAGCACCTGAATTGAAACTTAAAGCACTGCATGATCATCTTAAATACATCTTCTTGGGGAAGAAGGACACCCTTCCAGTAATAATTGCAAAGTCACTCACCCAAGAACAATAAGAGAAACTGGTAGCTGTTTTGCAGGAACATAAGACAGCCATTGGTTGGTCAATAGCAGATATCAAGGGTATTAGTCCCTCCATTTGTATGCACAAGATATTAATGGAGGAGGATACTAAACCTGTGAGAGACCCTCAGCGGAGGTTGAATCCTCCCATGATGGAGGTTGTGAAAAAGGAGATACTGAAGCTCCTGAGTGTGAGGGTGATCTACCCCATTTTCGACAAGTGGGTAAGCCTACCCGGGTAGTACCAAAGAAATCTGGAATTACCTGTGGTAAGAAATGCTGAAAATGAGCTTATTCCCACTAGGTTACACAGGGTGGCGTGTTTGTATTGATTATAGGAAGTTGAATGCCGCCACGAGAAAAGACCACTTTCCTTTACCCTTCATTGATCAAATGTTAGAAAGATTAGCTGGTCATTCTCATTATTATTTTCTGGATGTTTTTTCAGGTTACAATCAGATTGCCATAGCTCTAGAAGACCAAGACAAGACTACATTCACTTGTCCATTTGGTACCTTTGCATATAGGCGAATGCCTTTTGGACTCTGCAATGCACCAGGAACTTTCCAGATATGCATGATGAGTTTATTTTCTGATTACATTGAAAACATTATTGAGGTTTTTATGGATGACTTTAGTGTCTTTGGAAATGGTTTTGAAAATTGCCTGGAACATTTAACATTGGTGCTCAAAAGATGCATTGACACTAACCTAGTACTGAATTGGGAAAAAAGTCATTTTATGGCGAATGAAGGTATTGTGTTAGGTCATATAATTTCTGCTAGGGAAATTGAAGTAGAAAAAGCTAAGGTAGAACTTATGCATTCTTTTCCCCCACCCACTAGTGTGCGGGAGATTCGTTCTTTTATTGGTCATGCAGGTTTCTACTGGAGATTCATTAAAGACTTCTCTAAAGTCTCATTACCCCTTTGCAGACTTCTTCAAAAAGATGTCAATTTTAATTTTGATGAGAAATGTATGGAAGCTTTCTATGAGCTTCCGGAAAGTGTGGAAGTGAAAGTGTTGACCTATTACCATCCACATTATAAAGAGCATTGAAAGTATCATTATGTCAGGCTGAGGACAATAAACTAAGCGCTCATTGGGAGGCACCCCAATCAGATTTGCTCTCTTTATCCCTTTTTATTTTGTGTTTTTATTAGTTTCTTAGATTATGTTTTTATCTATTTGTTGGTTGTAAGCATTTGAATCTTTAAAAAAAAAAAACCTTGTGTTTGGTTTGATTAAATGTGTGTTTGAATGCATGGATTGTTTGTTTGATATTTGTGTGGATTAAGTACAGTGGAAACCAAGCGAAACTTGAGAAATTAGTTCATTTGTAAATTGTTTTTTTTTTTCTTCTGATTGCTGAACCATGTTTTTTGGGAATGATTTCATTCAATTGAGAAGTTAAATTTTAAGTTCATGATGAATGGACTGAGTAAAGAGTTATACTCTTGAGACACATTCATATGAACTTGTGCCTTATGAACTTCATAGATTTTTGACATTCCCTCAAGAATGATGAGTAAATGTACCCCCTTAGTTTCCATTGTATTTTCATTCTCTTGTATTGTGTACATTTAGGATTTGATTTGCACTATTGATTTGCTTGTTTCATTCATAGTTGATTTGTTTTTGCTTTCGATTGTGATATAGCTGTTTTTGCTTGTTTTTCTTTTCTGGATGTGTGTAGCATTTCTTTATTTTTTCTTTTCTGGATGTGTGTAGCATTCTCTTTGTCGTTATTTTCCCTTTTCTGGATGTGTGTAGCATTGAGGACAATGCTTATTTTAAGTGTGGGGGAGAGATTTTAGCATTTAAAAAAAAAGTCTTAATTTCAAAAAAAAAAGTTTTAAAAGAAAAAGAATCATTGCATGATTGAATAACTTTTCTCCCTTGTTGAACTGATGTGCTTGGTGATGGATGATTGAATTGATGAATTGAGTTTGATGGATGCATACCTTGTGAGATTTTGAGCCAAATGGATGGATTCAACATTTATGTCATTCTCTTCTTTCTTATGTGACTTTCACTCATGTTAATGACCACTCTAGAACTTGTTTTGATTCTTTTTAAGGCTACATTTCACTTGCATGCATGAACATGATTGAGGCCCTCTTTCTTAATTAGCTAGTTTAACCAAATAGCCAACCTTGTTTTCAATATAATATCAATCACTCTTTTTACTTCTTGAAAATTCTCTGATTCCTGCCAACCTTGTATATTTTCCTTTGCTTAACCCCTTTGAGCTTATTTGACCATTCCTTGTTTTTAGCTCATTATGTACCTTAAATGAAAAATCGTGTTCTTATTTTACCTTAGGGAATAAAAGAACATTAGCTTGGTTAATGGATGAGTTTTTGAACAAGTGTGGGGGTGTGTGTACAAAATGGTTGTTGAAAAAGGAAAGAGTGCCTAAAAAAAAAACAAAAAGAGAAAAAAAAATGTATGTATATAGTTATGTTTTTATATAAAAAGAAAAAAGAAAAGGATTGAGAAATGAATATGTAAAGGGTTATACATTAGAGTTGGGATGAACTTTTATGCTTGTTATTTGAACTCAGCTCTCATTTGCTTTTATTCTCTTTGGTATTTATCCTCTCATATCCATTTTACCCTCTTCTGTTACCTTGATCTCACTACAACCTTGAATAAAGTCCTCATGATTTGTGTATGCATATGTTTTGAGTAGTGGAGAAGTAGAAGATAAGCAAGCTTATGGTAGTGCAATTTTCATGGTTGAATTGAGTGAAATACCTACCTTTTAAACACTTGAGAGATTGAGAGGGAATCTTGTGAAGATCTATCATTCTCGATTCATGTTGAAGATACCTTGCTTGTTGGTTTGAGATGTGGAGAATTGTTAACTCGTGAATGTTTTGATCCCTTGAACCTTTGGTTGTTCTTCTTGATTGTAAAATTTTGGGCTCTTGAATGTTGTTGGAATTTAAAATTTTGTTAATCTCTTATGTCCTTATTTTGGTCTTGAGTTTTGCCCAGGAGTGCAAAAAGCTAAGTGTGGGGGAATTGATAATCACATATTTTATTTATTAAGAAACCCTTATGTTTAGTCATTTACACTCTCCATATTCTTAATTGATTGAGTTTGGTATGATTTTGTGAGTTTGAGCTCAAATTGGTCCTAATTGAATATTTTCAGCATTATTGAGATTTTACACTATTTCTGTATTTTGGCCATAACTTGAGTTCCTGATATCTGATAATCATGAATTTTATCTTGTAGGAAAGCTAAGAGGAAGCTCTACAACTTTGATGAAGAGCTTGAAGTCCTAAACAGATGTCTAAGGGACCTAAGTTTACATGGAATTCAGAATACGGGTTCTGTCACTAGAATCCGAACGGTGTGCACTCATAAAATCATATCTCAAGCTGTAATAATGGAGATAGGCTGAAATTTGGATAGTTGATAGTCAAGACCCAAATAAACAACTTTCATGAAGAACACCTTTTGAAAGAATGAAGTCTAATAGGTTAGTTTGGGCTTGCAAGTCAGAACAGAGGTGCTGAAGTTGGGTTTGAGCAACTTGTGGTATTTGGGTCATATCTTGGGCTGTAGGAAGCCAAATTGGACGATCCAGATATGCATGTTATAGCCAAGATAAAGATCTACAACTTTCATGAAGAGTACTTTTCATGAATCTGAATTATAATCAGTTGTTTTTGGCTTCTAAGTCAGACCAAGGAATTTTCACACTCAACCACTCCACTCCACTCATCCACTCAACTAACCCACTCAACCAAACCACTCAATCACTCCACTCATCTACTCAACTACTCATCCTCTAAATCAATCCACTCAACTACTCAATCACTCCACTCCACTCATCCACTCAACTACTCAACCACTCCACTCCACTCAACCACTCAACCACTCCACTCCACTCACCCACTCAATCAATCCACTCAACCACTCCACTCCACTCATCCACTCATCCACTCAACCACCCAACCACTCCACTCCACTCACCCACTCAACTATTCATCCACTAAATCAATCCACTCAACTACTCAACCACTCCACTCCACTCATCCACTCAACCACTCAACCACTCAACCACTCCACTCCACTCCACTCACCCACTCAACCAACACACTCATCCATCCACTCCCCTTTGTCATTTTGTTACCCTAGACTTCTATAAAAGGCACCATTGGTTATCATGAAAGAAGTTGGACTCTCCTTCATTTCTCTCATAGTTTCTTCTTGTTTCTTCATAGTTTTTCTTGTGATTTCCTTCTAATTATGTGTAACTAAACCTCCCTTGGTTAAGGGAGTGATGAAACCACTAGTATTAATGTTGTGAACCTTGCATATTTGATTATTTCAACACAGTTATATTTTTATTCATATATTTCTGAATCTATTGTTGGTATGAAGGTTTTTATACTTGTTTCCACTTTCAAAGTGGTAGATCTGGGTTTATTATGCACGGTTGTGGTAGTAGATCTAGTGGGATGTATGATGTTCATGTGGGTATAATTATCTTTGTGCTATTTGCCAGTTATAAAAGTAGTAGATCTAGGTTTATTATGCACGGTTGTGGTAGTAGATCTAGAGAAATATATGTTCTAAGTAATTTAATCCTGGTGTGTGATTAGATCTTAGTGCAATTGGTTTTCTAAATCTTAATGCAATTGTTGGATAATTGTAAGAGCGGTTGGTTTATGACTAATCAGTGATTAGGAGTTGATTTGAGCGGTTGCTAAATTGGCCAACACGTAAGGAAAACAGAGATTTACTCTCACAATTGCATAAAAACATAATTGAGCATGTTGGAATAAAATGATATGTGGATTTACATCATCATATAAATCTAGTGGTGGATTCAATCTCTTAACCAATTTTCTTATATTGTTGTTTTCAGTTTATTTATTGTTATTGTCTTTGAAACTGTTCATTGTTCATCAAAACTCCAAAAACCCCCATTTTTACTGTTTATTGTTAATTAGAGTTTAAATTGAGAATTACTTGATAGTGTTAATTGAATTGGTTCTCTGTGGATCGACCCTTACTAACTACAACTAGTTGTAAGGTTTTTATTTTCTGGTGAGCATGACAACTGATTTTTATCTAAATTTTAATCACTACATCCGCACGCATCAGCTTCTTTATGTAATCCAAACTTCCAAAAAATCTTCTCTTCAAATATTGCAAATGCTTGGAACATCTTATCATTTTCATTCTTCTTGAGTTGAGCATAATTGTGATCTTTTGCTTTCTTGTTATAATGTTCACTCTTGGTACTTGGACTAACCTATAAAATATTGCTCACTTAAACAAACATAATTAGTACAAATTAATAATTCAATATCTTTATATACATGATTCATAAATGTATAACTCTAGTTAGTCTAACATACATATAAGACTTTTATAAACACATCCAAATAAGATATTTATCAATTTACTAATAGATATGATGTATATAGGATGCAACAAAAACACTTTGCATATTTTCATTTAAATAGAGTCAAATCCAATATTAATTCATTATAACTCATATAAAGCATTATTGAATATCTTATATAAAGAATGTTACACATAACTTATTCCATAATTATTAAGTGAAATATAACTAGATAAAGTACATGTTCATGCATGATACAATATATCTTATTAAGCACATTTATGTAACATGATCAATATTCTTTTGTAATGCATTTGTCATCTATTAAGCACATCTATGAAGCATAAGCATCATTTTTTTGTCTTGTATTTGTCATCATCAAAACCTAAAATATTAAACTATTGGGATAAACTTATTTCCACGCCTATTGGTTGTAAATGGGTACTAAAATAAAAATTAAAGGTTGATGGTTCCGTAGAAAAATACAAAGCTAAACTTGTAGTTAAAGGCTTTAAGCAAAGAGAAAATATAGATTTTTTCGATACCTATTCTCCTATCACTAGAATAACTTTGATTCGTGTTCTATTTGCTATTGTTGTTATGCATAACTTGATTGTACATCAGATGGATGTTAAGACAACTTTTTTGAATGGTGACTTGGATGAGGAAATTTACATGGACCAGCCTGAAGGGTTTATTATTCCTGGACAAGAACATAAGGTATGTAAATTAGAAAAATCCTTATATGGTCTTAAGCAAGCACCTAAGCAATTGCATGATAAATTTGACTCTCTTGTTATAGTCATGGTTTCATAATAAATGAAAGTGATAAGTGTATTTATTACAAGCTTGTTGGTAATGTGTGTACTATGATATGCTTGTGTGTGGATGATCTATTAATATTTGGTACAAATATTTGTATTGTTAATGAAGTGAAAAATATGCTTAGTAACAATTTTGATATGAAAGATCTTGGAGAGACTAATGTTATTCTTGGAATTAAAATAACAAGGACAAGTAATGGTATTTCGTTAGATCAATCTCATTACATTAAAAATATGTTACGTAGATATAACTATTTTGATTACAAACCTGTTTGCTCTCCTTATGATCCTAGTGTTAAATTATTTAAGAACACTAGTGAAAACATTAGGCAATCTGAGTATACTAGCATTATTGGGAGTCTTCGTTATGCCACTGATTGTACCCGACCTAATATTGCATATGTTGTTGGAGTTCTTTATAAATTTACTAATTGTCCTAATGAAGAACATTGGTTTGCTGTTGGAAGGCTCATGCGTTACTTGAAAAGAACCATGAACCTAGGCTTACACTATTAGAGGTTTCTTGCGGTCCTTGAAGGATTGAGTGATGTTGATTGGAATACCCTTTCGGATGATTCAAAAGCAATCGGTGGATACATTTTTAGTATCACTAGTAGAGCTATTTCTTGGAAGTCAAAGAAACAAATTATTTTAACTCAATCCACTATGGAGTCAGAACTTATTACTTTGGCTACCGCTAGTGTGGAAGCTAGTTGGTTGAGGAATTTGTTAGCAGATACTCCCTTATGGGAAAGACCTACGCCGGCTATTTTAATCCACTGTGATAGCACTGCGGCTATCTCAATTATTCAGAACCGTTATTACAGTGGCAAGAGTTGACATATACGTCAAAAACACAAAGACTATAAGACTGGTCTTTGTAAGAGTGGATTATGTTCAATCTTGCGAGAATCTTGCTGATCCTTTGACGAAAGGATTAGCACGTGAAAAAGTGTGGAATACTTCGAAAGGAATGGGACTAAAGCCTATGGATAAATTAGTCAATAATGATGGTAACCCAATCTATTGAGTAGAGATCCCACAAAAAGGCTCAATGGGAAAAACAAATCATTAGTGATATACATGGAATCATGCAATTTTACATGGGATTTTATACTCCAAGTCCATTCCCTTAGCATGATATTTTGTAGCGATGGAAAAGGCTGAGTTCATTAAAAACTCTTAATGAGAACTATAGCAAAAGTGGGGTGTTTTGGTATAGAAGCACTCTTGATAGCCTCACCTATGTATATGTGAATGTGAGGTCGCATTCTATAAGAATTTGGCAAATTCTTTAGAGCATATACTAGAAATGGGATAGAAGCACATGCCCGAAAAGTGCTAGCTTTAGAATTGCGTGTTAACAAGATTGTGTGTGATATTTCTTCTTTGTATATCCTAGAATGATATTTCAAGATTAATTCACTATCTATTTTTATACATTGGTAAGACTGTTACTAGGTAAAGGTTTAAGTTCAAAGAACACATTTACTGATGCACAAGTCTTGATTATCTTTTTAAAAAAAATTAGTTTTCGTTCTTTTAAATATAAATGGAGGGTTGTTGATATTTTAATATATATTAGATTTAAAGAACAACTATTTTCTTTTGGGACCCTCTATATTTAAAGAACTTTTCTTTTTGGGACCCATCTTTTTACTCGACCTTATCTTTTTTAACTTGTTTTATTGTTTGAAATGGTCAACAACATGAAAGTGTGGCCTGACTTTCTATTCTTTGATTTTTGGCCTTCACGTTTTTCTTGTTTCTGTTCACGTTAAAAGATAAGTAATGTCTTGTTTGTTTGTTTGAATATTAATGTTAAAAAGGTAACATTCTAATTTTTTGAAACTAAAAAAATAAAATATTCATTTTTTTATTATAAATGATGGAAGCTCTCTTTGAGAGTTAATCAATTTTTTGAGAAAAAAACAAAGAATACATTGTAAATTCGAACAATGTTCTTATATGCAAAGAACACTAATACAGATAGATTTTCTGAGCTATTTTATTTTAACGGTGACGTTGTTAATATATTACTTGTACAAAAAGAGACAAAGTCACAAATCGTCTTAAAGAGAATAACTTAGTTCGTGACTCAATCTATAATTCTCAATCTTATTAGTCAATAATTTTTTATTTTTCAGATTTTGAGATAATAACTTCTATATTTTCTATTTCAATAGCTGTGTACGTGTCTAATGTCTTGGATGGGGCTTCTTTGTTAAGCACTTGAAGTGAACTGACTAGGAACTGTAAATTATACTTTTGTTCACCTTAAGTCCGTAACACACATCAAAGTATAATTTATGAGTTCTTTTAGAGCCCTTTTCATTCTGTGACTAGAAAAGCTAACAAGTGTTTCTTGTCCGGGGAAGATAGAGGAAGGTCAATGCTTCCATCGATCAATCGTTCAAGGTTCTTCTCGCAAGCGATTTTACCAAAGGGGCCACCAAGCCACCATTTATTGAACAAACTGAGGACTAATACAAAGGGTACAGATGGAATAACATAATTTCTGTCATAAACTTTTTTTGAAATTTCCAGCTAACATACGTGATACAATCTTTTTTGCTCTGTACCTAATTAAGACTCGTCATGCGGGTTGAGGAGAAATTATTTTATATTACTATAGTATGGATCCAGAAATTTTAATCAATGGAGGTAAAGTTGCATGAATTTTAGTTAGTGGAGGTAAAGTTATATTTTTATATTTTAAAAATATTAAATAATATTTTTATTATCAATATTATCAAATATTTTTTTCTATGTATATAATCAAAAATTATTTAATAATATTATATAAATTTTACATTTATGTTATAAATTTAATTTATCTAAATATAAAAAAAAATTATACATATAAAAATATAAAAAGACATATATCTATATAAAATTTAGAACTATATACATTAAATATATGTTTTAGAATAAATTTTTACCAATATTTTTAAATTATTGACTTAAATTTATTTAAAATTAATAGTATAGATCATTTTTTTTAGAACGCATTTAATGTGTTTTAAGAGTATGTAATAATTTCTCCGGATGTATAAAAATTCAAAGAGTAAAATATTCTAATCTCTCTACTATTTGGTTGATTTTTCACATACTCCTTCTATTTTAAAAATTATAAAAAATTCCTTTAATAATTACACAAACATTCCTTATATTTTTAAAAAAACACTGCATATAAATTTAATTAGAGTTTTGTTATATCATTCTAAAGTATCTTCTTAATAATCCTTCTATTACCTAATAAAAAAGTATTAAATAAAAAATTAAATGTAACCAATATCTTAGAAACATAAAAAATATTCAATATTTTTTTTATTTAGTAATTAGATGATAAGTTAGGAAGATTAATATTTTTTATTTAATTAAACACAATAAATTTAAAATTGACTAACAGAATCATTAGTCAATCATTACCATTAATGATTTTAAAATAAGATTTTTATCCATTAATTTCATCAATGTTGCTTGTAATATTGATAAAATTAAGGGATAAAAATGCAATTAAGGGATAGAAATTTTAGGGTAAACATGATATTTCAAACAAAAATAATTTAGTATTACAAGTAATATTAATAATATTAAGTGTAAAATGTCATTTTAAGGTCATTAATGATTAACAAATAACACTATTTTCAGGGACAGATCTAGAAAATATTCTGTGAAAGGACGATCGAAAGTCATGAATCATATTATTAAATATAAAAAAAATTAAAATTATAAATAAAGATGTATTCACCCTTAAATTATTTAGTGAATTAAAATTAAAATGTAATATTTTAAATTAAGGGTAAATATACTCTTATTTGTTTACTTTATAAGAATATTTTTCTTTTATATAAGAATATTTATGAATAAAGTGAAAAAAAAAAAAAAATGTATATTAGATATTGAATACATAGAATAGTAATTGTCCTTTACATCATAATTTATAAGTAAAATAAATTTTATATATATATATATATATATATATATATATATAAAAAAAGAATAGAGTGAAACTAAAAGTGAGAGGAATTAATAGGTTTATTATATAAAGATTAAAAATTAATAAAAAAATGAGTTTAAATTGTGATATCAATGATATAAAATAATCATGAATCACATGTCAAATACATATCAAGTATAAATTCTTTTAATTTCATCATTTTTATCTTTGGTATAATTATACTTACCTCTCATAATATTAGTATTTATAATATTAACACTCTATTTGTTTGAAAATTATTCATATTTCTCTTGTTTTGTATTTTCAATGAGACTTTATGTAATGTTTATACATAAAGTATAAGAAATATATATAATTTTATAAATTAAAAAAGATGTTAGAGTGTAATAACAATATATAAAATTAAAATTATGAATATAATTTTTAAATAAAAGTATTAATGTAATAAGTATTAACTTTATAAAAGATTAATATAGTTATCTTTTTATTTTTAATAAATTTAATTTAATTATTGATACTTTAAAAATTAATTAAAAAAAGGGGACCAAGACCCATGCTTGTCCCCTTTGCATCCGTCCCTAGTTGTTAGTCAATTTTAGGTTTATTAGATATATGTGCAATGTTTTTCAAAATACAGGAAGTGTTTGTATAAATATTAAAGGAATTTTGTGTAACTTTTAAAAATAAAAAAGAGTATTAGAAAAAGTAAGCAAATAAAGTGGAGTTCCGAGTATTTTACTCAAATTCAAAACATTTGAGTTTGTACTTGTTGGGAGACTCACACTCTTAAAGCAATCCCTGTGGGATATTCCGATCAAAGACGAAAAAACAAATTAAGTCTAAGCCGGAATCCTTTACCACATGCAGCAGTTTAATTATCAACCAGTTTACCACCAAACGAAGGATTTAAATTCTAATTTTGATCTATAATTTTTTAATTTCAGCACATAGTTTTGGACTCCCCTATCTCAGTGCATACCTTGATTCCCTGGGGACCAACTTCAGACATGGTGCAAACTTTGCAACCGCAGGGTCAACAGTCAGACCCCCGCCTAGTATTATACCTCAGGGTGGATTCAGTCCTTTCTACCTTGATGTGCAGTACACTCAATTCAGGGAGATCAAGGTAAATGAAGAACTTATATTCATTGATATCTTTAGGTGATTTTGAGTTCTAATTAAGGACTTGGTTTAGCATGTTTTTGTTTTAATTTTTCTGGGTAGGAGGCATATTTGCAACCTTGATGCCCGAAGAAGAGTATTTTCGTAAAGCTTTATACACATTTGATATTGGTCAAAATGATCTTTTTTGCTGGCTTTTTTGGTAACATGACTGTACAGCAAGTCAATTATGATAGAAATTTATCGGATATATTAATCTCAATATTTATGACATATCAATATATATAAAGAATTTTAGAATTACTTTAAAAAAGATGAGATAATCATTGTTGAAATTCTGAAAAGTAATCTCGATGAGAGATATATTATTCATATCCCACAATAGTCGCTCACGCATTAGTATCAATGGAACAACTGTACATACTAGAGTAATTAGGAATAGGGGTCTCTCCCTATATATATAAAATAATTAAAATAGGTTAAACCTACTCACTATGACAAACTTATATACAGGATTCAAAATAAAACCCAGATATATAAGCAGTGTTTCAACAACAATAGGTCCATTAATAATACTAGTCACAATTTAAGCTAAACAAAATACTCTAATAATTTTGACATCTAATTAATTTGGGTTTTATAAAATTATAATATGATTTATACTGGTTCATAAATAAATAAAATTCTAACAAATGCTTCTATACCAGATATAGTCAACAATTTCTCAGCAAATGTTAAGGTAGTTCAATACCCTTCTATGATATTTTATTATTTAGCTAATTTATTGCTCTAAACTGATGAACTTGGTGATCAAGAAAGTTAGAAATAGAAATAAGGAGACAAATATTAATAATTTGTGTATATTACTAAATGAATGAATATAGGAGGGTTAGCCTCTATTTATACAAGAATATGGTTGTACATAAAAAAAAATAATAAAATATAATTATGTACTATTAAACTAATTTTGTACTATATTAATTACAATTATTTCTAAAATCAATCGTGATCAATCACAATTAATCACACTAACATTCCCCTTCAAACTCAAGTGGGTGTAGAAGAAACTAACTTGAATTTGAAAACCAGAACGCGAAATTTGCTAAGATGATGAGTTTTGGTGAATAGATCGGCTGGCTGATCAAGAGTGTTAATGGAAAAGAGATGAAGAGAACCACGAAGAATGTGTTGACGGATGAAGTGACAGTCGATCTCAATATGCTTAGGACGCTCTTGAAAAATATCGTTGTGAGCAATCTGAATAGCACTCCTATTATCACAGTAAAGAGCAGTAAGACAGGACTAAGAAATACCCAAGTCGTCAAAAAGTCATCATAACCAAAGTTTCTTGAATGTGATGTCTGTTAGTGCCCGATATTCTGCTTCAGTATTGGAACGTGTAGTGAAAGTCTGTTTCTTACTTTGCTATGAAATAAGTGCATCACCAAGATAGATACAACAGTCTGTGGTGGATCGGCGATCAGTAAGGTCTCTAGCCCAGTCAACATCAAAATAAGCCTGGAAATCCAAGGAATAGTTGGCTGAGAAATGGAACCCCTGAAACAAAGTTCATTTTATATACTGAATAATACGTAGAATAGCAACATAATGAGTAGTGCGTTGAGCTGACATAAACTGACTGACGAGATGAACAGCATATGAAATGTCTGAACGAGTAACAGTAAGATAAATCAAGCTGTCAAGTATAGTACCATCCAGAGGTGTAAACTTGATATTAGGTTATAAAGGAGTAGACTCGGTGCGACTGTTTGAGAGGCCAGCTCGAGAAATAAGATCCGAAGCATATTTAACTTGGGATAAATAAATACTATCAACAGAGGAAAGAATCTCAAGACCTATAAAATAACTAAGAGGAACCATGTCACGACAGATATTGGGGCGGAAGCAGCGAAAAATAAATTATTAGTAGTTGCCATCAATTTTATTTGAAATAGGAAAAAATGAAAAACCTTTCTTAAAAATATAGTCTTTGAAACCAAATTGGATTTAAGAGTCGGTTATGTATAGGGAAGGGTGAAAACTTAATCCACATGATTCACTAACATACCCAACATCCAGATCTGAGCGAGATCTGCATCTTAAGTTTGTAGTGCAAAATTGATAATATCAAAATATATTTGTTTCACCCCTTTTGTTAAAAGATAGACTAACAAAGATAAATAATTTATGAAAAATTAATTTTTAACTTGACAGAATAGAGATTTTGCTCCTACGTATCCCCGGGTGCAATGAGGAATTCAAAGTCACGTAGTTCTTTATAAAGATAATTGTGGGTTGATTGTTTTTAATTTGTTTTAAAAAAACTACTTGATTTAAAAAAAAATGAATTATCAAGATGTCACAACTCGGATGATTTTAAAAGTTTCAAGATTAACAAATTGTCACAACTTAGTTAACCTCTTTTCATTTTCTTTGTTTTTAATAAAAAAATATTTTGCAGAATTAGTACAAGATTGTTATTTGAAACAAAGATCAATAATATAATAAACACATCAATAAAAATAAAACAAAAATAAATAAGTCAACAAAGGAAAACAAAATATTTTTAAAAAAAAAACTCAAATGTCAAATTTTTTTATTTCTGTATCAGCAACTAAAGACGCAAATGATAATAACAAAAAAAAAATGGTGAAGCATAAAAGGGTGGCCAGCCCAAAACAAAGTAAAGCCCAAAGTCATTAGCCCAAACAAAGGTTAGTAACTCAAACAACATGAACCCAAATTAACAAAAAAAAATTGTGACATTTACGAAACGTAGAACAGGAAAAGAAGAGGGGGGTCTGGTTGTTTTAGAACACAGGAACGAGAGGGACATGGGCTTGGGCGAAGGTGGTAGTTCGAACGGCGGTGTGGCACAGACGTTAAAGGCGCGGCGGTCGACGGCGGGGTGGATCGTGGTCCGGTGGGATGAGCCACGAGTTCTGTGTGGTGGACGAAGGGCTTGACCGCTGTGGTTGGTGTCGCGGATTCCAGGTAAGGGGCTGTTCTGGTGGTTGGGTTCGTAGGTGCGGGGAGAGGACGGTGGGTGGGTTCTGGGTGATGCTCGGCTGGGGTTTGGTGCGTAAAGGGTGGAGCCTCTGTTCCGAGTTGGCTGTGTGGTTCAGTGGGTTCTGCTCAACGGTGATTGAGTATGGATACGGGTTTGGTAATGGAGGATGAATATTTTTGGTTTTGTATTTGGGAATTTGATCTATGTGTAGAGGTTTGGGTTTCTGTATAGATTTTTTCTTTTTCTGTGTACTTGGTGATGTGTTTGTTGTATGATTTGTGAACATGGTTGGAGAGAGTAAATGGGATTCGTGTGTTGTTTGCTGTTTAGGTGGTTTTTAGGGATGACTCATGGTGGTTTTGTGTTTGAGGTGAGATGGTTTGGGTTCAACATGGTGAGGTTGCCTTGGTTCAAAAAGCAGGGATGGTGAAGGTTCTGATTGTGGTGTTTTGATGGGTTTGAAGGTTGTGAGTAGTGTTGTTTGAGTGGAAGCTTTGTGCTATTTGGGTCTCTGTTTGGGAGGGTGTATGAAGAATGGGACAGGAGTAAACGATTGATAACAAGATATTCACTACAAACATTCAACCACAATCGAATGGCAGTTGGATACATATTTTGGATAATGCAGGGGTATTGGGTAGCGAAATACAGAGATGAAGGATAAACGATTAAAAAGAATAAAGAGCAAGAAACTTACCTTTCCTGCAATAGCAACACCCAAAAAACTGAAGTACTTTTCCTCAGTTCACCAACTGTGAAAGCTCAAGGTCTTCTCCTCTCTTGCTCTCTCTGAATTTTTTTTTCCGCCTCCCTTTTCAAATTCTCCTCTTCTCTCTTATATCTCAGTTCTATGTGGATTCAAACATATTATGTGTGGGGAACAAAAGCTGTCCAAGGTGCAAATGAGTAGCTATAGTAATGAAAATAACAATGATATTCTTATCATAAATAAATAGTATATACATCTTTATTTACACTTTTTTAAATATCATTGATTATATCATATTTTTTTTAATTTTCTTTCACTTAATTATTATCCTCCACAAAAATTATAAATAGTAATATTTTTGAAAAAACTATGTATGAGCATCATTTTTCTAATGAAAATGGGTATTGTGGCATTGTGTGTACGTGAGAGTGAGTGAGTGAATGGGTGCGCGCATAATGCATGGCCAAAAAAGAAAAAAAGAACATAAAGCATGAAAAGAAAATTGTTTTCTTTCAAAAGTAGAAAAACAAATAAGCAGCAGCCTCTACGTTTTTACATTTTTTACTTTTTACTTTTTATATTTTTCTATTTTTTGTTTTTTTGTTTTTTTAACTAGGCTAAGGTGAGATTATATTTGGGTTAAGAAAATGGGTCAAGAATGTGAACTTTTGTTAATGTAATTAATTGAATTTTTATTTCTTTTTTTATTTTTTTAATATTTTTTTCTTTTTTTTTCAACTAAAGAGAAAATAAATTAAAAAAAGGTTCGGGAAAAATTAAGTGTTCACAAACCAAGATCTTTCATCTCAAAATTACGACTTAAAGATACTTTAAGATTAGCAATACTAGAATTATCGTCACCTGTAATAATCATGTCATCAATATAAAGAAATACTAACACAATATCACTATTAGTCTTACGGATGAAGAGTGCTGAATCATGAGAACTAGAGGAATATTCAAGCTGATTGATGGTGGAACTGAACTAAGCAAACCAGGCTTGAGGAGCTTGTTTAAGACAACACAAGGCTTTGCGAATAAGACAGACCTTGTTAGGTGGGCAAGAGTCCTAGTGGTGATTGTATATACACTTCTTCTTCTATGTCACCATTTAGAAAAGCATTCTTTACATCTATCTAATTAAAGAGTCTAGTTACAAGTGGCAGCAATAGTAAGAAGAGTGCGAATTAAAGTAAAACGAGCAACTAGAGCAAATGTTTCTTCATAATCAAACTCATATTCCTGAGTAAAACCTTTGGCCACCAAGCGGGCCTTGTAACGATCAACAAACCCATCAGATCGAGTTTTAATCTTGTAAACTCATTTACATACAACAAAAGCTTTATCAGAAGGAAGATCAATCATTTTCTAAGTACCATTATTCTCCAAAGCTTGTAGTTCTTCATCCATAGCTTGTTGCCAGCGAGGATCAGTGGATGCCTCTAAATTTGTTTGCGGTTCATGAAGGTGAAGCATGGTAGAAAAACAATGATAATCACGAAGGTAGGTGGGAAGGTTTCTTACCCGAGAAGGACGAATGACAGTGTCAGATACATAATCAACAGTAAGGACAGTGTCAGTAGAATGAGTCCAAAATTCAAAAGATAATAAGAGCTCACTGGATGAATCGAAAGAGGAACTTAGAGGTAGAGAACCTATTTTAGACACATTTGAAGACTTTGTATCAGAATCTTGTGGAAAAAGGTCAATAGATGGTGTGGTGTGTAACACCCTAGTTCTGACACCAACTAATGTAACACCCTAGCTAGGGCATCACATTTCTGACTTCCGACTCATAATTTGAAAATAAGTTCGCACAAAGTTTGAGTTATAAAAGATGGGTTTCAAAATTTCTTCTTTACTGAAACGTAAATTTACTGAAAATATTAGGTAATATTGAAAATCATATTTTAACTATTCATTATGCAATATTGACACCAATTAATAACACAATTTAAAGAGAAATATAAAATTAACAGACTTATTTTTTTTTACAGTAGCAAACCCCATGACGGGTCCTACTTAATAGCACGGTACAACACTAACAAGAAACTTTAACATACTTATTCTTTTTTCTGTTCATCTTGATGCATCAGACATCTGTTCCTTTGTCAACATTGCACACCTTCGAGTCCTGAATGTCCACTCCTTATTGTTGTCACCAATCTCAGAGTATTTATCACCTGTTATGTCTAAGACAACTCGATCATTCTATTGTTTGATTTTAACAATACAAACACAGCAAAACAACATAACAAAGAGGTGAGATCACCTACACCAATACCAACATGGCAGCACAGAGATAACACACAGCCAACAATATCATACAGACAGATCATGCCATAATCATGTTATTAGCATTAATTAACTATCATCATCTAATCATTTATCAGTTCAATCATCATCCAATCATTTATCAATTCAATTATCATAACCAATAACCAACATTCCTCAATTAATATATCACACAGATATAAATGCTCAGATTTATGCATATGTACAAAGACTCAGTTTTTAAAAAATAACTCCATGGAGGTTTTCACAATTTCGAGAAGAATGCTCTGGTCAATTGTTAGCCTTAGCCCAAAGACAATCTCCTAGTTGTTAAAAAGAATCGTGTTCTTGTCGGGTATCGTCAATGCGTTGCTACAGACTGCATCGCCAAGTGGCACAGGGTACTCGCCACCGTCCACGGTCGATCGGCCGCTACTCGATGCCCCAAGATCCATCATAGACCTCACTATCAATTCTCATTCCCTCTTCAACCACAAGGGTCATAATAGCTATTAGCTATATTTTATACAATGCACGAATATATCGGGTGTAAGTCCAACCCCAAGGCCAAATCTTTTCAATGCATGTATAATGCACCAAATGCCAATCACAGGCAAAACATGTCATTTTTCACACAAAGATCCATATCTTGGTTCTTCGATATTTATCTTTGTATTTTTAACAAAAAATTATATTATCACATTTTCATAGTTATGAAACACTTTCGTCGTGTTTTTCACAAAATTGTGCAACATTTTCATTTCATTTTTACAATTCCAAAACGTTTACATTACGTTTTCACAATTCCAAAACGTTTTTGTTATAGTTTCACAATACCATAACACTTCTTTTACGTTTTTAAAATTTCGTAACATTTCATTTATGTTTTCTAAATATCGCAACACTTCTGTTGCACTTTTAAATCACGTATTTAATTTTTTAACATTTTTTTTCTCAATATACGTTTCTCAAATTGCGTAACAATTTTTGACCATTTTCAAAATCGCATAACTTAAAAATCATTCTTTTAAGTTGCGTAAATCATTTTTTCATCATTCTCAAAATATTTAAAATACTTTTCAAATTACATAAGATTTTCGTCATTTTCACAATTACGTAAAAATATTCTATCACTTTTAAATCACATAGTGATTTTTCAACAGTAGTTCAAATTGTGTAGAAATATTTTAACGTATTCCAAATCATTTTAAAGATACGTAAAATATTTTTCAACATTTTACAATCACGTAAAATATTTAAACTCACATAAAATATTTAAACGTAATTCAAATCACGTAGAAATACTTTAACATATTTCAAATCGCGTAGGAATATTTTACTATATTCTAAATCGTTTTTAAGATACGTAAATCATTTTTTACCACAATTCTATTACAAAAAATATTTCTTAACCTTCAAAATTTTCATTTCATCATTTCTCAAAATATTATGACTTTATACTTCATTTTTCACATTTTCTTACTCAAGAAAATCTTTTTCCACGTTTCTTTACTCAAGAAATTCTTTTTCAAATATAATCTACAAAATTAACTTTCCATTGATATAAATCAATGTTTCAAATCTTAAAATTTCTAAACGTACTTCAAAACTTGAAAATAAGTTATACTTGAGTAAATTCTCAAAATACCATTATATTCTCCAATTTTCCCCAAATCATTTCCAAATTAACCTACTTCAAAATAAATTGAAGTTTAAAAACATTTTCGTTTACAAAACTTAATTTTTCAAGTGAGTAAAATACTCTGATTCCCTTTTTAAATTTCTTGTATTAAATCAATTATATTTTCACTTGAAAAATTACTTTGTTTCATCAAAATCTAGGCATTACTATTTGAAAAATTATCAAAATATTTTTTTCTTTTAAATTGATATGGTTTTACACAAACAAAACCATTAAAGTTTTATTTTCAAAACCAAAGTACCGATTGGTCATATAACAAACCCATTTGTTCAAATTCATTTTCACTTTCTTTGCAAATCCTTTTTCATTCTTAGTCAAAAATCTTTTCCTTAATATATATTTTCTCAAAATCACTTTTTATTGATCTAGTCCTACAAAATCATATTGAGTTGTTTTAATTATTGTTTCTTAATTTTAAATTTCCTAACGTTTTCCAAAACCCAATAAATAAATTCTCTGTTAGAAATTTTAAGTTACAAACATTTTCCTTTATATTTCTAAATCACTTCTAAAAATTGATTAATTTGAAGTTCAATACTTTCACTCTTCTTTTTCTTTTATTTATGAAAATTCCACTTCACTTAATTTATAACACTTAATTCCCTTTTCAAAAATTCTTATTTGAAAATTCTTGTATTTCATAGCATCAAAACATTTTTCTAAATTATCAAGACCTTATAGATGACCATTAGAACCATGAAATATTTTTCTTCTAACTTAAATAAATTCCATTCTTGTTTCTACACAAAATAAATCAATAAAATTTCATTCTAAAATTTGTGTTCACATTTTCTTAAAAAAACAAACCTTTAGTTAATTTTCCATACTCCTCAAATCAATCCAATTTTATTCTTCCATAAATATATTAATTTGTAAACACCTATTTTGAGGTGTCTTGGTCGAAATTCTCATTGTTCTAGGGATCAAAATTTAATTTCCTTATTCTTGAAAAATTTCAACATTGACCCAAATCAAGGGCATCAAAACCGTAACTCTTCCTTGGCCATTGGAACCAAGATCAATTTTCTTTCCATCCACACATCATGGCATACATATATATATTTCATCATAAATATCACAAACATGTCATATACTCATCATGCATATTATAAGTATACTATCAAAGTCATAAAATCATGCAAAGCATATTAAGCATAGACAAAAATAATCAAAGCACAAGAAAATAAAGCAAAACTCATAAACACATAATTAATTATTACATAACCATGGATTGGAATTCTCACATGAATTCACAATCCATCAAATATAAGACCATCTCTCACCACCATAATTGGTTAGTGAGATGGATCTCCCTCTTACCTCTTGAAGATCCTCAAAGCTTCTTGATTTTGCTTCTTTCCAAGTCCTTCAACACCAATGGCTTCTCAAATTCAAAACAAAATACATAGAAATTAGTATACTAAGCTTGATTAAGAGGAACCATGGATCAAACATGGTTTAGATCATGAAAAAGAAGAGAAGAAATGAAGTCTTCTTATACTTCACCTCAAAAATCCCATAACTTTGTTCTTGAAGAAAGTCCATGAAGATGAATGATTTAGAGAAAGTCTCCAACATGAAAGTGTTTTGAATTGATGAAAGGATTCAAGATATGTAGCTAGATAAAATTATGAAAGATTGGAAGTGGTTCTATGGGTGGTGACCGAATAGCTCAAAGAATAGAGAAAATGGTGTTCTTTGTATTTGTTCTTGGTATTCTTGAACAATTGGAAGAGAGAGAAGAGAGAGAATGGTCTTTGTGTTACTAAGTGTGATAGAAAATCAAAATAGAGGGCTGAATTGAAATGGGTAACGGTAGGAGTGAAAGAATGGAGAGATAGAAATTTGTTTAGCATAATTGAAGGCTATCACATGCATGCAAAAGCCTTCCACTTTGTCATCTTTTTTTTTGGCCTAAAAAGGCTACTCTAACATGTCTCAACATGTCTCTTCTTCTTTCTTGCTTCTCCAACCGTCCCCCCTTCATCATGCACTCCAAAGTTGTCATAATTACTTGCTAATTGATTAGTTAATTCATTAGATTAAGTTTCTTAATCAATCTTAACTAATTTTTAATTACATAACTAATTAATTAGACATATTATTTCATATATTATAATCTCTAATTAAAATTAGGATATCTAATTAAGAATTAAATTATAACAATTTAACATTTAATTTAGTTTACTTAGCTTGTTAATTAGGTCATTATTTGAAGCATTTCTAGCCATTGATTAATTCAATGGTTAGGATTTAGGTAGACTTTTAATTTTTAGAAGACTAAATCTAAGCCATTGGATCTTTCTCCTTTAGATTCTAGCCATTAGATGTGTCTCCAAAATTAAGGGTCAAGATTACTTCTTCTTACTTTTAATCCAAGGGTTATAATTAGTTTTTGCTACTTTTTAAGACCAAATCTCCACCCTTGATTAATTCTTCATCCAATGGTCATAAATGGTCTTTGTCACTTTTTAAGACCAAATCTCCACCCTTGATCAACTCTAAATCCAATGGTTGTAAATAGTCACTTTATATAATCAAATTTTACACCGTTGATTAAATCTACGGTTGATATTGAAGCTTGCCTAATTAAGTTTATTCTCACACCATTGATTAAATCAATGGTGATTATCCAATACTTCTTTATTAAGCTTATTTCTTAACCGTTAATTAAATCAACGGTAGATATCCAAACCACCAGTGTTGACTTAAGTAATATAATTTTTATTTTTATCTACTAAAAATCCCACGAAAGAATATATTTACTGTATTTTTATCTTCCGATAAATAAATACAGTACAAAACAAATTTTCTAAAACTGTTTTCGAATTTAGGTTTAGTAAGATCCCCTGTCTTCGTCTAAACAGTACAAATTTTTCTATGCGTAAATTTTTTTTTCACTTTGCGGGACCCACCTGGGCCTACCTAGGACCACCTGGGCCCACATACAGTCAAAAAAATTTATAATCATCCATAAAATCACAAATATTAGAAAATGTATGAAAATCAAGTCAGATTGTTAAAAATAATTAACAGTCAAGAGAAATAAATACAGAAAGATTTTCTCCAGCCCGAAAATTATCATTTTCCTTACACGGAGTAAATCACTCAAAACGATCAAATACGCTGACAGAATAAACAAAATAATTTTATAGTATCCAGAAATTACTAAACAGTAAAATTCTATTAACTGTTAAAATTACTGTTTAAGAGATGAAAAATTTGGGGTGTTACATGGTGAACAAGGGGGTAGAAGTGGAAGGAATAGACTTGAACTGAGACAATGTGGAAAATAAAGTATCTTCCCAAAAGACAACATGACAAAATATACGAATGCGCTGAGAGACTAGATCTTAGCAGCGATAGCATTCGTGTTCAGTAACATAACCAAGGAAACAACAGAGACAGGCCCAGGGTTGAAGCTTGGTGTGTTCATGGGGTTGAAGAAAAACAAAACAAGCACAACCAAAAATTTTGAGAGAACTGTAGTTTGGAGGTCTCAGGTGAAGACATTCATAAGAAGATACATTACCAAGAATAGAGGAAGGGAGACAATTTATAACATAAACAACAGTAAAAGCAGTTTCACCCCACATACGTTCAGAACAAGAAGAGGAAATGAGCGTAGCTCAAACAGAGTCAAGAATGTGACGATGCTTTTTTTCAGCATGACCATTTTGCTAAGATGTACTAGGACATGAGAACTCAGAAAGAGTTCCCTATTCAATAAGAAAAGTGAATAGTTTTGACTCACGATATTCTGAGACGTTATCATAATGAAAAACCTTAATTGTCTTCGAAAAATGAGTTTTAATCATAGTAGCAAAGGTAAAGTAGATTTGAGGAAGTTTAGAATGATTTTTCATTAAATATACCCAGGTGAAAGGTGAATAATCATCAATAAAAATCACAAAATATTGATAACCCCCCACAGTGGGTGTAGGAGTTGGACTCCAAACATCAGAATAAACGAGATCAAAGGAGGAAACAGAAATAGAAGTACTTTTATTAAAAGATAAAGCAAGCAGTTTAGCTGTTTGACAAGACGTACATTGCAAAGACTCTTCCTTAATAGATCCTAAGACACCTTGAGAAATACGATGACGTAATTTACTAAGAGAAGTGTGACCAAGACGTTTATGTCACAACTGAAGAGAAGAAGTAGTAGAAGCAGCACAAATAGTTGACACAGGAGGCGAAGGAACATAGAGGTTAGTGAGCTCAAATAATCATCCAACTTTACGAGCATTTCCAATGATCTGCCCCGTCCGTGGATCCTGCACAGAACAACCACAAGAAGAAAAGTAAGTATATAAACAAGGTCACACAATTGGCCAACAGAGATGAGATTAAAGTTTAATTTTAGAATAAGGTAAGTGTCTCATAGGGTAATCGTAGGTAGGGAGATAGAACTCTTATGACTTACTTCTATAAGAGACCCATCAACAATATGAATAGAATGAATGTTATCTCTAGAAGAAAGGGAAGAGAATGCATGTGATGAGAAAGACGTCATGTAATTACAACATGCAGAATCAAAATACCAACGATTATTACTTATGGTAGTGGCTAAGGCAGTAGAAGTATTATCAGAATGACAAAGGACTTGCTTAAGAAGAGACTCAAGATCAGTAGTGGAAAGAGAAATATGAGAATCTGAAGCATCGTCGGCAATTGAAGCTGCAATTACAGGCTTGGAGGAGCAACTAATACGTGGTTGAAACTTCCTTTGATCAGACCTTTGTGGATAAGTAGAGTTATGTGAATAACTAGAGCAGTTAGGAGCAATATGACTCTTCTTCTTACAAATATGACACTCTATGGTGGGACATTCAAGAGGAATATGACCCTTCTTCTTACAAATATGACACTCTCTGGTGGGATATTCACCAAAAATATGATTTGGTTTACGGCAACGACCACAGAATGTGTCTTTCTGATGAGTAATTGCAAAAGTTAAATCTGTTTTAGATCAATGAATACTCAATCTAGTTTCTTCTGATTTCAGATGAGGAAGTGTACCCTCAAGTGTAGGCAGGGGATCTTGATGTAATAGGGAAGCTCGAACAGACTCGTATTCATCAATGAGAGCCATAAGAAATTTGATGAGTCTGGTGCGATCATGATACTTCTTATATAGTTTAGCATTACTTTTGTTTTTCAAGGTTAGTCCACCCAAAATCAGTTGATCCCAAATAGTTTCCATCTGAGCAAGGAACTCATATACAGCTTGGTCGGATTTTTGTTTTAGACTGTTCAGTTCCTTTAGCAATTGATATTAATGAGATAAATTGTATATCTATTTTTAAGATAATATCATACATCTTTGACAGTGTCAAAGCATCTAAACTACAAGTAAATACTAGGAGTCGAGGTGTTTCAAAATCAAGTGATAATCTGATGATTTTTACCATCTCAATCTTTTATTTTTTCAACATATTTCTTATCACAATCATCTTCAGTTTTTATAGGATAAATAATATCATATGTGATATATCATCAAAATTTTTAGCCTTTTAAGAAGCCACACATGACCTTAATCCAATGAATATAATTTGAACTATTGAATAAAATTGAAATGAATTAAACAATATCAAACTTTTTTATAATAATAGGAAAAAAATATACTTTTGAAGTTGAGTTAAAAAAAAAACTTTAAAAATGTAAAGATGACACTAAATTTTTTTAAGAAAGATATGGTGGTAAACAAGGGTCATTTCTAAGATACACCCTCTAAAGGAGGGTATACACCTCAAAATCTAAGTCATTGATTTATTTATAAAATAAATCAATGGCTTAAATCAATTACAAGAAACCTGCTAAACAGGTTTTTTTATAATTTTTTTATTTTTTTAGTATTATATTTTTTTACATACTACCACTACTATTGTCATCGATTACGCTGCTTGCCGACTACCACCTGTCACCTCTAATTTTTTAAAATTGTATAATCAGTATAAATATTATCGTTAAAATTTATAATTTTTTTTAAAAAATACGATTATAATTTTAGGAAACTCGATCACCTCTAATTTTTTTAAGTTGTATAATCAGTATAAATATCATTAGTTAAAATTTATAAGATTTTTTAAAAGTAATAGTTTTAAAAAAATTTTAGTATGTACTGATTATTTATGAAAAAAATATAAAAAGACGACCGATATAATTTTAAGCGATATTATTTACGAATCTGCAATTTTAAAATATATAAATAGTATCTTTTTTCGGTATAAACAATATTTTTTTGGACATAAACAGTATTTTTTTCGATATGAACAATATTTTTTCAGAGTGAACAATATTTTTTATAGTGTGAATAATATTTTTTTTGACATAAATAATATTTTTTTTGACATAAACAGTATTTTTGACATAAATAATATATTTTATCAGCGTGAACAATACCTAATCTTTGAAAAAAAAATAACCTACCTAAAAAAAATAATCTATTATTACAAGTAAAAGTTAAAAATGCATCATTCACCCAAACTTGATCGGGGTGTATATTCGCAACCGCCGATGAACAAGACAGCAACGCGGGCTGTACAAAAATGAAACAGCAATAAAGCAATAAAGGAGCACACGCCTTACGAAACAATGGAAACAGCAACGCGGCAAGCAATAAAGGAGCACAAAAAAACTTGCTGAAAAAAAAGGTGCAACAGAAAACTTTCTGTACGATCAACAATAAAAGAAATAGGAAATAATGATTGAAAACGAAGTTGGTCTTTTATAACTGAATCGAGAACTTAGATATTCAGATATTAAAAATAAAAATTTAGGGATAAATATTAATAATTTATATATATTATTAAATAAATAAATATAAGAGTGTTAATTTTTATTTATATAAAAAAATAATTATATAAAAAATAATAAAATATAATTATATATTAAATTAAATTAATTTTATATTATATTAATTATAACCATTCTTAAAATTAATTGTGGTAAATTACAGTTAAAGACATTAACAAATAAGATATACAATTTGAGGGACTAGATCATTTTGGATACACAGCACAGGACCTATTGGCTGCCTCCCTGTAATTTTGGCCAATTTTCTATCAGCTGAAAGGGATGGCACTGGTTGTGCAAAGCCATATAATGAAGTAGCTCAGTATTTCAACCAGAAATTGAAGGAAGCCGTGGTTCCACTTCGCAAGGGTCTTCCTCTGGCTGCAATTACATATGTAGATATCTACTCTGTTAAGTGCTCTCTTTTCAGCAACCCAAAGAAAGATGGTGAGCCAAATTAAAATGGCCCGATTCTCACATTCCTGTTCACAAACTTTTCTACAATGTATGTAACCGGTTGAGTGTTTCATTGATGCGCAGGATTTGAGCACCCACTTGTTGCTTGCTGTGGCTATGGAGGGGAGTACAACTACAGCAGTATTGTTGGATGTGGAGGAACCATAGAGGTTGGCACTAAAGTTTTTGTGGGCTCATGTGAAAGACCACCTGTTAGAGTGAATTGGGATGAGATCCACTACACAGAGGCAGCTAACAAGTTTATCTTTGATCAAATCTCTACTAGTGCTTCCCTTTGAATATGGCATGTCACAGAAATTCCACTAAAATCCATTGAGATTTAGTTGCTTATCATTGCAACGATTTGTATTACAAATAAAGGGCATTCTTCTATGAGAAGTCTAAATGTAATAAGCATCCCACTGTCTATTACATTTTTTTAATATATTTTTTATTAGATCACATCAATAATTAAAATACATATTTTAATTTTAATTAATATATAATTAAATTTAAATATATATTTAAATATATAATGTAATTTAATAAAAAAATATATTAAAAATAATATAATAAAAAATATATTTCTAACATTCTTCTAATAATTGGTATCAATATATATAATAACAATAATAATGATGAACCAGATGTTTGGTATCTCACATGCCCCACCACTCTGACTTTTTCCCCTCTTGTAAGATAAATATGACATTAATTTCTACACATCCCCACCTTCCCAGGGCTAAAAAATTGTCCTTTCTTTTTGTTGAAAATAATTTAAGTCAAGATCCATATTAAAGCGATGTTGAAGTTAGTTAAGCTACACTGCTTTATTTTAGCAACATCAGCTACACTGCATGGAATTCAGAAATTTTCTACTCAGCGATATATTTATCTGACTATATTTTATTTCGAATCAAGTCTTTTGTTGAAAACTTTTAACTGTCTAATAGTAAAACAAGAAATAATATTTTCAACTGTATATATGAGTATAACTTCTTAAATTGAAGAAAGTAAAAGTGTGGATTGAAAATATAATTCGTGTTAGAGCATCAACCAAAGATGTAAACATAGTTGTTATAAGCTACTATGTGCTAAGAATGAATTATGAATTAATGGTAAAGAATTTAAGTATCTTATAGGGAGAATTAATGAAAATGACCATTAATAATACAAAATTAATCGTGAAGGACTAATAACTATTTCTATAACAGCAATGGCAATCATTCCAAATGTTTAATTGGTTATTCTTGTTAATTTTGTATCCTTCATTATCTTTTTTATTAATTCTCCCTAGTTCATAATTAAGTTCAAAATTATGTGTCATTACTGAAAAAAATACATATAATCATTTTATTTTTTGTTGAATGCCAAGTACGATCAACATATAATTACGATAGTGATTGGTAGGGGAGAGAAATTCCATTTGGCAATTATACCTGTTCTTCTTGATCAACCTAACTTCATGCTTATTTACCACCAAGAGAGGAAATGCTGGCATTCAACGATTGATTAACATGTGCCATGCTGTTTCCATGCACAACTTAAATTGATAACGTAAAAAAAATTGACGCAGCAAGATAAGTGAGGATACAAGACTAGTACTTGATTAAGCATAAACAAAGAAATCCATACTGAAAAGAAAAATATGTAATTTTATTTAATCAATAGCAAAACTTCATATTTTACATAATAAACCTATATAGGATATTTATAACCCAATGGTAATAAGTCTTAATTAAACATAAAATCTTAATATAATAATAGTTTTTAAAAATTAATAATTAAAAATAAAATAAAATTCCTAAGAATAAGATAAAATTGATAATAATCTTAAAAATAAAAAATATCAAAATCCTTAAATAAAGAATTAAAATATCATAATCTTAAATTATTTAGGTAATATCTAAATAAAAATCATAAAATTATAATGATTAAAAATAACATTAATCATCCTATGCCTAGGGATGGAAACAGGTCAAGTCAGATCAGATTTTGGTTTAAACATGTCTAACCTGTATCTCAATTATAATGCTTGAATTTGACTTATGAGTCTATAATAGGCCAATTTTAAAGGTCTGACTTGACCTTTTTAAAAGTCTAGTCTGACCTGAAAACCTAATTAAAAGCCTACTTTGCAATGAAACCTTTAAATAGGCTAACAAACCTACTTTTAAATAGGTCAACAAACCTTTACATAGGCTAACAGACCTACTTTTAAATAGGTCAACATGTTTTACATAAACTAACAGACCTACATTTAAATAAGCCAATATGCCTTTATATAGGCTAATAGGCCTAAGCCTTGAAATAAGCTAACAGGCATATTCAAAGTCAATAGACATTTGTTATAATTTAACACTCATCTTCTAATTTTATAGATGCTCACCACTTTCTTATTTTAGTCTTTGGTCGATGTGAGACTTGGAGATATACCAAGTTGTTCACTTTCTTACTCTAGTCTTCCAAGTCCCATATCGACCAAAGATCAGAGCAAGAAAGTAGTGAACATCTATAAAAGTAGGAGGTGAATGTTAACTTATTATTTTCATTCTAATAAATATATTACATTAAATATATTAATAAATATGTTATTTCTATTCTAATTTACTAACTTAAGTTTTAGTTATTAACTTTTATTAAAATTTAATTCAAAAATATATTAATATATTATAATAAATTAATAATTAGAATTTATAATTATTATAATAATATATATTATATTATATATAATTAAAGAGGTCAACCGGTCTGTCAAACTTAAAAGACCTATTAGATGCCTTGAGGCCTGACCTTTTTAATTAAACATATTTTTAAAAAAATATTGACCTAACTTATTTAGTAAACAAGTTAGGTCAAATCAAATCTCAAATCAGGTCATAACCCCTAATGGACAATCTAGCCTATTTCCACCGCTATGCCAACAATTTTATAGGAAATCCACTTCTAGAGGTCTTGTGACACTCTCCCACTTGAAAATACACTCGACCTAAAGTTTCTTAGATTAAAGGGGTAGATATGTGTCACAATAAATATTTTAGAAATCTCCATAGCATATGACAGAACGTGATTATACTTTCTAATTAAAAACAAATAATTAAAGATAAGATAAAATACCGAATAAGATAAAATTGACAAGAATCATAAAAATTAAGAAAGATATCAAAAATTCCTAAATAATAAATTTAAATATCCTAAATTATTTGAATAATATTTAAAATGAAATTACAAAAAAATTACAATTAAAAAGAACATAAGTTTATGTGTCACAACGATACTCTCAAAAATCTTCTTCACATTCCACGCCAATCCATGCTTGAAGAAAACTATAATTCTTATTTAGTCAATATCAAAAACGTCCTACACCATAAGGCACCGAAAGTGATATTTATGACCATATGGCAATCCAATCATAATTAAATATAAAATCCTAATATAATAAGTTTCCTAAAAACAAATAACCAAAAAAGATAAGATAAATTTTCTAAGAATAAAAGAAAACTGATAAGAATAATAAAAACAATGAAAGATTATACAAAATCTCTAAATAACAAATTAAAATATTTTAAATATCCAAAATTATGTAAATAATATTTAAAAATAAAATTATAAAAAATCACAATTAAAAATAACATAAATTTATACTATGTCACGACGATCCTATGTAACATAAATTTTACTTTGTAGATAAATTTTAGTAAAATATGATGATAAAATAATTTTAAAGGAGAAAACATAGAGTTAATACTTGATATGATTTGTTGGATTTGGCAAGACAGCCCACGGTACGGTGGCTTGAAGCAAAAGTGTGTTGAGGCCCACAGTTAGTCAATTACTCAATATCAAGACTTATGCCATGGAGCCTGGGTAAAGGAATGGTTCCCACGTTCACATGGTGGAAGGCATTGCAATTGGAGCCCGCAATTGGAATTAAAGAAAAATAAGTTCATATCACAATTTTGGGGTGTTCAAGGCTCTACCAATGTTACTAATCGAAGCTAATTTGAAGGGATTTGACTTTTAGAAATTATTAAATTCAGTGTCTTTTGAGTTGAGTTTGGAGTTATATTTTGGGTAATGCTAATTTAATTTGATATTTTAAATTATTTTAAAATATATATATATTTTTATAAATAATAATTTTTTTAATTTAAATTAATAATTTTTACATATTATGATAATATATTTATATAAATATTATTTATTTTTGTATATATATTATAAAACATACCTCAACTTTAATTTTTTTTTTTTATAATTTATGACTTAATTGTGTATAATATTTAAATTTATACATTATAATTACATATTAAATTAACTCAATTTAAATTCGATCATGTTTAAATTTATATATTATATTTACATATCAAATTTATATATTATATTTATATATTATTTTTATATATTATATTTAATTTGATCGCATTCATATAAAAAAATAATTCAATTAAAATATTTAATTGGATTTAAGTCAAATACACCTCACCACATGTATACTCCAATATCATAACACTTTTAATGAAACGGTGCTGTATAGGAGGTTAAAAAAAAGGATAATATTTTGTATAAATTTTTATACATATATTATATTTATATTATATGTTAATGTGAGAAATGTTAAATTATTTTGTATATAACTGTAATATTTTTATATAATATAAAATAAATTTATAAATAAATTAATAAAAGTTGTTCGAATAACGGTAATATAAAAAAATAACTTACTTGAAGCTATTAGCTGCCAGAGGCAATAGAAACTATTTAAGAGAGCAATTGTGCCGCACCAAAGGAGGAGAGCAGAATTGACGAGGTGCCGCAGCAGAGTGGAGTACTGCGCAGAGAAAGTCGCCCAGAAGGAGATGCCGCATATTAATGGAGATTTTATTCTTTTTTCTTCCTTTTCTTATTATAAGCATGATTTCATTTTTTATGGTAATAGTTAATTTTATTGTGAATTAATTTTTTTAAGGATTTTGATATAATTTGAATTAATAAATATTTATACTTGTTGAAATATTTTTTTTTCATTTATAAAAGAATTTATTATTATTTTTAATTTCTTTTGATATGAATATTGAAATCATACCGGAATGGAAGATTTTTTGATTTAACATAAATAATAAATTTTATAATCAGAATGAGAGTAAAAATTTATATTATGAGATAATGAGTTGGTTAATTATAAATCTTACTGAATTGATTGATGTTTATTTTTATTATTTAAAAAAAGATAATATGTTTTTTTAATATATTTAGAATGAATTGGGAAAAGTATTAGATAATTTAAGATTACTAACTATTGCTTGAGATAATTAAAATTAGGTTATTAATCAATTAAGTTAAATAAGATTAATTTAAGTAAAATCAAAATATCTTAGTTTAATTAATATTACTTTTGTCTCATGTTAATTTTTGCTTTGTTTAAATTTAATTTATTAATTTAATTTATTAATTTAATTTAATTAACTTTTTTTTTACAATTTTAATAATAATAATAGAATTAATATAATTTTAGTAGTTGGTATATACTCCTTAAAAGAATGATATCTTATTTATTATTTTATTACTTACAAATTACCCTTTCACTTATGCAGCGTCAAAAGTCAGCTTGAAACATCGAAGAGTCTGGAAATCTGATGGTCTCTATAATACGTAATTGTCAAGAATCAACCTGTATGCTTCAAATTAATGACAGCACAATATTTTAATCAAAGCCCGTGTCTACATTAGTCAAAGTCATGCCTTAATTCCTTCGTCATTTTTTTCGCTTTATTGGGTACACAAGCCCAGGTCTACGACTACACGAAAAAATGGTGGAAACAAAAGGAAAATTGTACTCAAAAGCAACAAAAAAACTTATCGGAAAGTAAAAGATGTAGTCAAATTATGTTAATATTGTATAGCATATAGAAAACTATGCAGAAAATTTGTTTGGCAGGTCGTAAAACAGATTCAATTGAAAGCAAGTGTTTTAAAAATTAAATCGAAATACCTGATTGAATATGTTATATCTTTGGTTTGATGAACATCTGATTTAATCATGGTTAAATCGTAATTTAATTATAAATTTAATTAGTTAAATTAATTAAAGTATGAATCAAAAGTTTCACGGTTTGAATATCTTGGTAGATTTTTAAAATATTAATCGAAAACATAATGTATAATATAATATATCTTACTGTTTTTGACAATGAAATGGACCATATGTTTGTATAAGGCAGTTTTAGCCTTTTAGGATACATAAGAGTTTTCTAAAACAAACAAATAAAATTGTATTCACTATTAATTTTTAATAATTTAATATTACAACATGCTTTAAATTAATAAAATCAATTTAAAGGATCCCTTTTTCTTCCTTCACACATTGCAAAAGTCTGCCTTTCTGGTACAAATTACTATACTGAATAGAGATCCAAGGTTGCTTCTTATTTCCCTTGTTTGCTCCGCCAGTTAATGTCTCCAATGGAGTGTCCTAGCACTACCAAGTTTCACATCCCACTTGTGTCTTTTTTTGTGCTTCTATCTATTGCCACAACACTGAACCCTGTATTTCCCAAAGAAGATTGTGATTTCCCTGCCATATTTAACTTCGGTGCCTCAAACTCGGATACTGGTGGTTTGGCTGCTTCCCTTCTAGCACCAAGGCCACCATATGGAGAGACTTATTTTCACAGACCCGCAGGAAGGTTCTCTGATGGCCGCATCATCATTGATTTCATAGGTAATTAATATCATTTTCTATTTCAATTCCATTGAACATGTTTAATGTCTTAGATTGGGCTTCTTTGTTAAGCACTTGAAGTGAATTAGCAAGTGGTAAATTATACTTATGCTCATTATAACACTCATCGAAGTGTAATTTCTAAGTTCCTTTAGCAACCCTTTTCATTCTGAGGTTACAAAATCTAAAGTTTCTTGTCGGACGAAGATAAAGAAAGGTCAACGCTTGGTTCGTAATGGATTAGATGGCTTTGCAGTAGTGGCAACCAAGTAGGTCCACAGATCAAGCGTTCAAGCTCCTTAAGTCTATCATAAATAAAAAGGGTAGAGATGGAATAACATAATTTTCTGTCAAACTTTTTTAGAATTTTCCAGCTAATATACATGATATAGTACTTTTTGGTTTGTACCAAATTAAGTCTAAGCCCGAATCCTTTACTACATGCAGCAGTTTAATAATCAACCAGTTTTCCACCAAATGAAGGGTTTTAATTATTTCAATCCGTAATTTTGTAATTTCAGCACAGAGTTTTGGACTCCCCTATCTCAGTGCGTACCTTGATTCCCTGGGGACCAACTTCACACATGGTGCAAACTTTGCAACAGCAGGATCAACAATCAGACCCCCGCCTAGTAGTATTTTACCCCAGGGTAGATTTAGTCCTTTCTACCTTGATGTGCAGTACACTCAATTCAGGGATTTCAAACCCAGAACACAATTGATTAGACATCAAGGTAAATGAAGAATTTATATTCATTGATATATTTTGATGATTCTGAGTTCTAATCAAAGACATGATTTCCCTTGTTTGTGTTCTAATTTTTCTGGGCAGGAGGCATATTTGCAACCTTGATGCCAGAAGAAGAGTATTTTCGTAAAGCTTTATACACATTTGATATTGGTCAAAATGATCTTACTGCTGGCCTTTTTGATAACATGACTGTACAGCAAGTTAATGCTTCTATACCTGATATAGTCAACAGTTTCTCAGCAAATGTTAAGGTAGTTCAATACCCTTCTATGATATTTTATTAATTAGCCAATTCATTAATTTTTTGCTCTAAATTGATGAACTTGGTGATCAAGAACATATACAATCTGGGGGCTAGATCATTTTGGATACACAACACAGGACCCATTGGCTGCCTCCCTGTAATTTTGGGCAATTTTCTATCTGCCGAAAGGGATGACTACGGTTGTGCAAAGGCATATAATGAAGTAGCTCAGTATTTCAACCACAAGTTGAAGGAAGCCTTAGTTCAACTTCGAAAGGACCTTCCTCTGGCTGCAATCACATATGTAGATATTTACTCTGCTAAGTACTCTCTTTTCCGCAACCCAAAGAAATACGGTGAGCCAAATCAAAATGACCCCATTCTCACATTCATGTTCTCAAACTTGCCGACAATGTATGTCACTAGTTGAAAGCTTCATTATGGTGCAGGATTTGAGCACCCACTCGTTGCTTGCTGTGGCTACGGTGGGGACTACAACTACAGCATTAGTGTTGGATGTGGGGGAACCGTAAACGTAAATGGCACTGAAATTTTCGTGGGTTCATGTGAAAGACCTTCTGTTAGAGTGAATTGGGATGGGACCCACTACACTGAGGCAGCTAACAAGGTAGTCTTTGATCAAATCTCTAGTGGGGCTTTCTCAGATCCACCTCTCCCCTTGAATTTGGCATGTCGCAGAAATCCCACTAAATACTAATGATCGTTAGTTGGTCTGATGGAAATAAAGTGTACTCTTCCATGTGAAGTCTGAATATTGTAAACTAATCAATTTGGTATCATATAATAAAAAATTAATCACGTGTCTGATATCTCTATCATGCTACACTTTTCTCTTCGATTTTTTTTTATGTTTTCTTCTGGTGTAAAATAAGAGAAATAGTATAAATGTTTGTTTAACTTTTGAAATAGAGTATGAAATTAGAATTTAAAATTAAAATTAAAATTAAAATTTTTAATTTTTAATTTTATATTTAGAATGTCATTTAAAATTAAAATTATAATTTTATAAATTAATTTTATAAAATTAAAAAATAATTAAGTTAAGTTTTTTTAATTTTTAGTCTTACTTTAAAAATTATCAATTTTAAAACTAAAAAATTAAATTCTCTCTCTCCATTTAGATAAGCAATGTGATAAAAAAATGTATAGTGCGGGAAACATTTTCCATATATATTTTTTTCTGATTATATAACATTGTTGTACAAATTTCGCATTAGTTTATGATTTTGACATTAATTGCATGGCATCACATAGTAATTAAGGAATAACAAGAGAATATATCTTGCTATTTCGGTATCAATAATTAATGGAGGTTGCTTTCGTACTCTTTTTCATTTTCAACTATTATATTTACATTAAATAATATATATATATTTTTTACATCTCATCTAATATTATTTATTATATATATTTTTTATTATTTTTATTTTTATTCAATTATATCTCTTAAAAATAGTGTAAATAATAATACATTTTTAAAAAAATATATAAAACTATCTTTATCCTTTCATTTTTGATGAAAATATCAATATCTTTTACAATTAGTGAATATTTAATTATTTATCTCATTTGAAATATAAGATACGAAAAGTTATTTTTATTTATATTTCAACTAGTTGCAATATCCGTGCTTTGCACGGGTTAGTTATGATAAAAAAAATTGTAACATTACAATTTAATGAGTATTTGAGGATATTATTGAAAACAAAATATGATAATGAGAGATAAAATTTGGACGAAAATTGTTACTGTTTGTATAGATGACAAATTTTATAAATTAAGTAGATTAAATGGAATATCTAGAGATAATGGTAACCTCGAAAAAACAAAGAGTGTTGAAGGAATCTCCGATATTTTATATCACTGTTAAAAGTATAACAACAATGTCTTGTCCCTCTAAATAAGATGCGTTACATGTATCAAACACATAATTTTATTCTATCTCATTAATTTTTCCTCATATTTCCATCTTCTTTTTGCACACCTTATTTTAAAAGACATACAAGCATTCCTTTTAGTGTAGATAAGTCCCGTGTAATTCTATTCTATAAAACTTCTATAAAACTGTAGTATACAGGCCTGCAGCTTAATACTAACCTCCTTAAAGCTCAACATCCCTTATAATTGGTTACTCTCAGTAACATCTCAAAGTCACCGCTCCTCTCGATCACCCATTCAAGGCTTATAAATACCATACTCCTATTCATTTTAAAGGTACACTCATTCTCTCACTCTCATTTTGTCTTCTGTAATTTTATATCACTATTAAAACTATAATAACCATGCTTTGTCCCTCTGAAAAAGATCCGTTACATGTATCAAACATATTGTATTCTATCTCATTAATTTTTTTCTCATATTTCCATATTCTTTTGCCATACCCTAGTTTAAAAGATATATAAGCATTTCTTTTAGTGTGGATAAGTCCCATGTAATTCTATTCTATAAAACTGTAATATACAGGCCTACAACCTAATACTAAGCTCCTTAGGGATCAATATGGGTTATAATTGGTTAGTCCTAGTTACATCTCAAAGTCACTACCGCTCTAAATAATCCATTGAAGGCTTATAAATACCATACTCCTATTCATTTTAAAGGTACACTCATTCTCTCACTCTCACTTGTCTTCCAAATGTTTCTCTTTACTTTCGATACTGACTAGTAGAGGTGTAATCGAGTCGGTTTTGTTTAGTTCTTAGAAAAAAAATAAATCTGAGCAATCAAAATCAATTGATTCAGTTTGGTTTGATTTTCTTATTTTTTGATAGTTAAACTCGAACTAAGCTAAATCGAACATTTACGGATTGGTTCAGTTCGGATAGTCGAGTTGGTCATTTTTTTTTACACAAAAATTATCTAAATAATTAGTTTTCCGTTGTAAAAAAAAAGCATAATAAACTTATGAAAAAATTTTCTAGAAATAGAATCAAATCTACTTATCTCAATAAGCACACTACAAAGTACAAATTTCAAAATTATATGTTCAACATGTTACCCTAATCTACTGATAATACACTTAGTCAATGCTTTTGATATATGATACTTTGTTTATTTTGGAATCTTCAACTTGGTGTTTAGTCCCTATATAAATAAGGGCATAAGTTGGTTAATTTATATGATTTTAATAGTGAATTATAGTATATGCTTCTAGACTTTCTATTTATAATGTATTATAAGTTTTTATTTGTTAAGTTGCTTCACAGCAACAACATGCAAGTAATACTACTTTTAGAAGGTTAATTTCAAGTTGAGTGGACTTTTTTTTTTTACATTTCTAAACTTGCTATTTGTTATGTATTATAAAGTTTTTTTAGATTAAGTTGTCATGTTAATATTTTATGGTCAAGACTTAAAAGCTCTTGACTTATGACATGAAATAAATTAGGTTACATTCTCTTTAATCTTTTTTTTTTTTTTGGCTTCTACATTTAGTTTAGTCATTATATTTATATAAAGTGATTAGTTAAATTAGATGTCATGTACTTTGAGTTGTTGCTTTGATACATTGTGTTAGAGGGATATTATATATATATATATATGGTTTGGTTCTATTATTGAGTTTGAAATTTTCAATCGAAAATTAAACCAATTAAGCTTCATTTAGTTTGAATTTTGTCTGAACTAATCAACATACATAAACCAAACTAAGCTAATCTAATTAGTTCAATTCGAATTGATCGAGTTGGTCGGATTATCCAAATTAATTTACGCCTCTACTGACTAGAGTATCAGAGTGAGACCAAAGTGCATCCCGTCCATCTCTTCCATGTAGGTACCTAAGTGCATATAGACCTGAGACTTTGCAGAGGAGACCCAAGACCAAGGAACCCAAGCCTTCGGTAATTGAGCATATAGATGGAATTCTTGGAAAAAGCTCAAACCTGCTTTTTGTATGTAAAAAAAAAATATAAACTTAGTCTCCTTTCCTTTGGAAGAACCACCTCCTTTCCCCACTGGAAGTTTTCCTCTCCTCTACTAGAGCCTTGTTCCCTTGAACCAAACATTTTACAATCCTTCATCGGCATAAAGCTATTTTATCTATCCACAACACTCTTATTTAAGCTACATGCAGGACTTTGAGCAAATTTGTCGTCTTTGTTCACCTTATCCTTTTACTAATGATAATGAAGTTGCATATCCTGTTTGAAATTGTGTCAAGCTAGAGGGTCATTATACTGTAAAGGCTATAGTATCATACTGAGATAGTATCTCACAATCTCTCAGGAAAAAGGAAAACATCATGATCTATATTAAAGCAATGTTGAAGTTAATCAAGCCACACTGCATTATGTAAGCCAGCATTAACTACACTTTGGGTTCCTCATCTGTGGAAATCAGAATTTTTCTACTCAACAATTTGTCAGACTTATGATTCGAATCAAGTCTTCGTTGCAAGCTTTTAAGTTTACAATATTAAAACAAAAATTAGATTTTTTAATTGTATAACGTCATGAATTGAAGTAGATGTGTGGATTGAGAACACAGAATGTTTTAGATCGTTAGGTGGCGAATCAGGTCAACCCTCCCTGCCCTAAATCCATTATTCTGTACTAGGATTTTGGGTTATCAATCAGGAGCAACCCAGCCCAGCAGAATAATACCCAGATATTACTACGTATTATCTTGATGAGTATCTCTACTTATTTATTAGGAATTAATCTCTTAAGTATCCTTGATGGATATGAAAGCTAATTATATCCAACATAAATAGGAAAATTAGTTAAAAGGGATCACAATCCCTAACGGATTCTAATCCTAAATAACTGCATTTAATACAGATTGCACTCATCTTAAGACGCTCCTATAAAAGCTAAGCCGGGTCTCAAAGGTATGCATCTCCTCTGAATTATAGACTGCCTAATATGTGCATAGTCTAACTTGAGTGTCGGAGTGTCTTTTGCAGGTACTCACCCCTCGCACCACCACAGGAGTAGCTGTGCCACAGAGGAGTCCATCACATACGTGCCTATTTCAAGTACCCCTCTGAATCTACTTCAGAACATAGGCGTCGTCTATGGGAATCACTAAACTTCTATTCTCATTCAACCATGGTGAACACAAGACAACGTTCAAGAAGAGAAGGTGTTGCACACGCTGCCCTTGGTCAAGGACAGGGCCCGACGACACAATGCGATCCTCAACATGTCGCACCACCAGTGCATGCTGAAACCTCCACTGCTAGGAATTAGGAAGTTATCATTGAGACTCTTAACTAAGGGCATGAGACTTCGCATTCTGCTAAGAGCACTCACCCTTCGCGAAGAGTTTCTGTTCTAGAAAAACTCGTGTTCCATGGTGAAGGAGCTAACAATGTTGTTCAAGGGCCCAGAATCCCCGTGCATGCTCGCATAAGGCCCTCAAATAATAGCGCAGATCGCGAGTCTCACCATGAGGATGTTATCCAATCTGAAATGATAAGAAACCACCTTCAAGAACTAGTGCACCAATAAACAATGCTGATCAATGACCAACGACGTCAGTTAGACAACCAGCGCCGTTGACTAGAAAATCTCGAGAGATTTGTGCACGAAGAGAATGATAACAGAAGGTGGAATACGGCCCACAACCAGAGAAGGCTACAACATGACAAAGCTAGTAACGCTGTTGGAAACAACACTTCGGCCTCCGCCAGTCAACAACAACTCTTCTCAGATGAATTAATTGTGTATAGAGTCCCGAGAAACTTCAAGTTTCCTTCTAACTTGGAGCCCTATGATGGGACAACGGACCCTCAGGAACACTTAGACGTCTACTCCCAGTCTATGCAGTTCCATGTGGGATCCTCAGAGTTGCTGTGCCGCGCCTTCCCCTTCTCTTTAAAGAAAGGCGCCCTCCACTGGTTCGTAACTTTACGAGCGAAATCTGTCACCGAATGAAATGATCTCACCCAATGCTTCCTACTACATTACACCACCGCCAAGGAGTAACCCAAGTCGGTTTATTCTCTTTCTAAAATTTTCCAAGGGAGCAATGAACCCCTTCATGAATACATCAAGAGGCTCAGCGACGCTTGCGTTTATATAGAAAGCCTGGATGACAGGATTGCCCTTCACTACGCTTGGAGCGGCCTTCGGACTGATTCATACTTCTTCCAGTCTTTAGCAAAAAAAAAGCCAGAGACTTTGGACGAACTTTACTTGCACTCTAAAAAATATATCAAATTAGAAGAAGTCACTAAAGCTAAAGAGAGTCTGGAAAAAGGTGAGCCCACTCACTAGAAAAATAACTAGAACTCCAACCATCCTCGAAGCTCCCTTAAAGGCGATGCATACCGGCCCAAATATTCTGATTACACTCCTTTGAGCGCCTCACAAGAAACCATTATGAGGGAGGTGCTTCAGACCAAGTTCCAGGATATTAAGAGGCCGCCCCCTTTGAAGAAACAATCTCAGAAGGATCATTCAAAGCACTGTAAATGACATAAAAGTTATGACCACGAAACAGAAGACTGTTACCAGCTCCGTGATGTCATTAAGTCCTTAATCAAGTAGGGACGACTACAAAAGTACATCAGCGACATCTGCAACAATGAGAGTCACAGAAGATAGAGGGAGTGGAGACGTAGCCGTAATCTAAGGTAAAGTCTGACTCCACGTCAGAGGAGAAGAAACTGCAGCCCCACTCAAAATCCTGGACTCCGCTTAGCCGTGATATTGACAATTGACAGGATCGGAACTGAGATACTCAAAACAGGGCCAACAGAACAGATCGACTAGTTAGTACTATCTCTGGAGGATTTGTAGGAGGAGGTTTATCTAGTAATTCTCGGAAGAAAGCACTACGGACTTTAGTATTGAGTGTCTCTGGCTTTACATGCAGGCCTTTGATGATAATAGGGAAGAACCACCGATCTCTTTCACCACTAAGGACTACGACAATATTGTCTGGGATCACGATGATCCACTCATCATCTCTAAAATAATATCTAACGTTGAGGCCCGGCGTATTTTCATGGATCAGGGTAGCTCAGTAGAAATAATGTTCATGAACGCTTTCAAAAAGTTAGAGTTCCTTATGTCCGCCTTAACCCGCTATAAAGGCGAGTTCACAGGGTTCTTTGGTGAGAAGATCACTCTGGTGGGCTACTTTGAAACATTTTTGACCCTTGGAGATAATAAAATTTACAGAACCACCAAGATCAGATTTTTGGTCGTAGATTACCCGTCTGCTTACAACATTATTTTAGGGCGACCTACCCTGAACGATATTGCCTCTATAGTGTCCACCGCTCACCTGACCATAAAATTCCTTAACAAAAATAATGAGGTGGTCATGGTCAAGGGTGATCAGATCGTAGCACACAAGTATTATAATGAGAGCCTTAAGATCTGTAAGATTCACAAGAAAGCAAAAGCACGTACGTCTAGCCCGGCTGGATCAAGTTAACATCCTTATGACTGAGCTGGATGTTAGAGAAGAAATTTGGGGCACCAGACCCTAGCTAGAAGGAGAACTTCTTTCACTCCAACTAGGTGGCAAGCTTGACCAAGTCACCAAAATAGGCACAAATCGGGAAGACTAGGAGAAACACCAGCTTATGGACCTCTTGTAGAAAAACAAAGACCTATTTTCTTGGATGTCCTTTAATATGCCTGGGCTGGACCCCGCTTTCATCTATCATCGTTTATCTATTGAACAGGATGCAAGGCCGGTCTCCTAGAAGAAAAGAAAAGTTGGCCTTAAGAGACAACAGATCTTCCCACACAATAAAAACAGATGGCCTTCTCACAAAACCCAAAGCAAGTTTACTTGTTCCATCAGAAGACCTCGAGTCCACGGGTACTTTGGCCCCACATAACCCGTAAGGTTACCACACCTTGGTGAGGTCCAAGGAGTACAAGGGTGAAGAGGATTATCTATACAAGACGACCAGATTGGGGAATCCACTTGACCACCCTCAGGGGGCAAATACACTACAACAAAAAAGACTTTTAGTGGCAATAAATATGCCTTTTAGCGGCAATAAAAATAGCTGTAAAAACTTTTACCAGTAATTAATTATTTGCTGCTGTATCCAGTGTCGGTAAAAGGTTTTACCAGCCATTACATAGAGTGTCGGTAAATATCCCTTTTATGGCCGGTAAAAGCCATGATTTGTAGCTATAATTATTTACCAGCAATTACAATGGCCGCTAAACAGTTCCCAGGCTTGCTTTTTTTATGTCTTTAATGGCGTTTGTTATTACCGGTAAATCCCTATTTTATTTCCGGTAAAAAATGTGTCTTTTACTAATAATTGTAATGGCCGGTAAAACAAGCCCATTGTTTGCCTTCCTTCGCGTCTTTAACGGCCTTTGTTATGGCCGGTAAAGACCTATTTTATTGCCGATAAAAAATATGCCTTTTACCACTAATAGTAATGGCCGCTAAAACAACCCTAAGCTTTTACTTTTCCCTTTATCTTAACGACCTTTGTTATTACCGATAAAGACCTATTTTATTGTCGATAAAAATGTTATATCTATTTACCATTCAAGGTAAGATTTCAACATCATTAACAAAATTTTTATTAATAATAATATGTCTCTAAAGAACTTAAATCATAAGATACAAATGTTCTTAAATACAACATACTAAAATTCATTCTAAAAAGCAAAATATATTTCATTAAGTCCACAACAAAAAAGAACATTCATAACTTTACACTGTCAATAACAAAATATAAATAGTACACCATTTAATAACTTATGTCATTTTGAGTCTAATAACTAGTGTTATCAAATAGTCATAATACAAGATAGTAAGCAGTCTATAAACAAATTTTTAACTCTTGATCATAATGAAATCCTTCACATGCGAAATTTCTCAAAATCATAGTATATGACCTGCAATAATAAAATAAAAATAATGTGTCATTCAAATATAGTTTATCAACATTAATTAGAAAATATAAAACATCTTTGCATACATACATCAACATCTTTTTTCTACTCCCAATATCCTCAGTGATGTTTGCCAAAAAAAAAAAGACCACAAAAACTACTCTGAAATATAATGCTGGTTATTCTGGTATCACTCCAGGTGATAGACTGGATTCTTTATTTTGTTGCCTATGCTTTGTCAGGGAAAATACTATTTGTCAAGATTAACTTCTTGAGTTGTTCTATAATATAACTATGGTTTTTTTCTATCTTTCTAAATCAAAACTCTAATAAATGTACTAATAAAGAATACAATATGCTCTATTCGCTGTATAAATAGACCCTATGGAGTTTATTTTAATCTTTAACGCTCCTGAATCAATTATTAAAGTCCCTGTAGGTATTCTGTATTCATATATTTTTTATGCTAGAACTTAAGAACAAGTGTATATATGTGTGACCCTGCACAAGGATGACACGCACAAATTGAGATATGGTCCAAAATTTTTTTTGAAAATTTCTCCCGATTTCATGCTTCATATCTCTCTGTTCAGCCATTTTTTCTTTTCTACATTTTGGTATCTTCTTATGATTCTGGTTACTAGCTAGGGGTATATTTAAACTTTTAAACAATTACTCAAATTTTTTGTTGGTAGTTAGATGTTTCAAATCTTTGAAATGAGGAACATGATGCATGTTTACATTTTCAATTGTCATTGTAATGAAATATTCAGTCATTTTTGTTCAGTTTGTTGAAAAGGACGCTACTGTTGTACTTTGAGTCTGGAATAAAATATGTCAGATCACCTAAAACATTGGTTTCAAGGTCTCAATGTTTAAGGGTCAGTGCATATGTATGTAAGGATTCATATGTATGTAAGAATGTGAAGCTCAGAGTTAGTGTTAACAAAATCTCTCTTCTAAGTGTTGTAGTTGGACTCTTGGTTTATTCTCTCTCTCACACACACACATACAAGAGGATGAGTCTAGTGTTAAATACTTGACAAATGATGAAAATATTAGAAAATTAGTACAATCTACAACAAAATCAAGCACATTTTATAAAATAAGCACTATATATATTAACATATTTTAAAGCAAGTGCAATACCATGAGGGGCTGTAGTATTTTCATCAATGCTATATAATTGAAATGGTCTCTGTGGTGCTTGTGGTGCTCTTTCATGGCCACTATTGGTATCAGGGACCTAGTAAATATTAAGATGTAAGAAAATAGAATAGTCTCATAACATTAAATTTTAAGAAAATGGTTTAAATCTTTGAAAAGCTAACCTGTCCAACCGAGCTTCCACTGAAATTTTGAGTGTGTGTGTGTGTGTGTGTGTGTGTGTGTTAACATCATATAATTTATATATAAAAACAAGGCAACTCTATGTGTGTGTGTGTCTTCTAAAGTTAATACCTTTGCTTAATCAAAAACCCAACAAGAGACAAGACCAGTCCATTGTGTGTGTGTGACTTTTTCACAAACTCCTCACCATGTGTTGGGATTGAGAACTTTTTCTAAAAAACAAAACAAACATTTACAAGTTAATTTCATTTATGAAAGAAATAACACCAAATTATATTTACACATTTTAAGAATAGTTATTTCATACGCTCACAAACTCCACCAATTTTTTCTTTTCTTCTTCGTCAAAAACTCTCCAATCTTCTATGTTTAAAGGTGTTAATTCTGGGGTTCTAGCAACAATGCCTAGAAAGCTAGCAAGCTTTCGACCTTCCTTTCCTATGGCTTGGTTACGACTATTGAATCGCACAATAATTGTCCTCCTTAGAGGCAAATTCTAGATATCTTTTAGTAATGTAGGCCCACGAACCTTCCTTGCCTCCAAAGGACCTAACATGAACCAAATTTAAATGTCATGATTTAATTCAAGCAAATTTAAAAATCTAAAGCAATTGTTCATTAAAATAATGTCACCTGATTCATGGTTTTGCTCAGCCTCAATGCTAGCAGAATTATTCAATTCATCAGATTGACCGTCATGTGCTTGGGCTTGAGAGCAGTTTTGGGCATTCATTAGTTGCTCAATATAAGGCCGCATTTCTTCGTCATGATGTTGTTCAGTGACCAATATGAGGCTATTTTTTCTAGGCATTATGATATACTGCTTGCAAAATTTACTTAAGATGAAATTATAATATATTTATAAGTATTGAATGCAAATGTTAATTATAAAATGACATGTGTGGCTATATGTGTGGCAAATTATATCCATGAAATAACAATATTAATATAAAATAATTATGATAAATATTAAATTTTCCAAGACTACTAGCAAATAGATTTATGTGAATTTGTATTATGAATTATATTTATCTAAAAACTATGACAACTTCTTACCTAAACAATAAAATATAAAATAATCTTTGACAACTATTTTAAACAGAATGAATCAAGGTTTTTTATTTTAAAACTTAAAATATATACTTAGACCTATCATTTGAAGTGCCGTTCCGGATAGTCAACTTGAAGTGCTAAGATTGTTGGCAAGATGGCAAGTGGAACCTAGACTCCTTATTTACAATAATTCTTGATCATGTGAAGGCATGGATTCTAAATATCCCCATTTCTCAACTTGGAGGCCTAGCTAATTGTGTTATTTGGAAGGGAAACAAAACTGGAATTTTATACTCTGCATTCTCGTGGTTGGCCTCTGGTTCTTATCATATGGATGCTCTACTCATGAATCTTGGGCTTGGGTTTGGAGTCTATAAATTATGTAATTATGACTGTAATGAATACTATACTAGTATAAATATATTCTTGGGTTTGGAGAAAATCAATTGTTGTTCATTTTTAAAAAAGAGAAAATCAATAGAAAAGCATGGGTTTCCCTGAAACTTCAATTGGAAGACACCAAAACCAAAGTCACAGGAGAAAATCAAATCAAATCAGTTTTAAAAAAAGAAATTATGCAAGAGAAAGGTTAAACAGATGAAACGAAAATGAAAGCTAAATAAATAAAAATACCTTCTCATATCTTGCACTTGTAATAGGGTCGTTATTACTATTAATGGACAACGTCTTCATAGAATAGAATGATCAGTATTGCTTCTGCTTGCAACCCGGGAAATCAATAACTAATTTATGTCTAGAGTGTATGTTAGCTTATCTTTCAAAGCTTGTATAAATCACACTCTGTATACTTTATATATGTAAAGTAAAATAAGTATAAGAGGATAGTAAAATAAGTATATCATTTAAGCCTCATTTTGGGCACTGCATAGGATAGGATATAACAGGATAGTATAAGAGGATCTGATAAGGTCAGATAGGATAAGAAACTTATACAATTCAATAATTGGTGTACAACTATCTATTATGTGCAAATCTCAATATACCATGTTTATAGCACTACGTCTGGTACCCTGTAATCTTATATAACTACCACCAACAAATAAAGTGTTTATTTGATAGAATAAGAAATTATATTAGAGTGAAAAGAGGAAAGTATAGAATGGGGAGTGATAAGATATCCATGAAAATAACTAAAAAATTATAGATACAACAAGGAAGTATAAAAACTCAAGAATGCAAAAAAGCTAAAATACCATAGAGAAGCCATAAACATAACCCCCTACCCCATAACAAGTTGAAGGACAAAGTGACAACCTTAAAGATGTGAGCATTCCAATTTTAAAACCTTTACAATATGTAAACTGCACACTGACACTAAACTTTAGTCTCCTCTGGTTTTACCAAAACCTTTATAATGAACCATAAAAAATTGCTCCATTGGTAGAAGTGTAACGCCCCTTTTTGGGAGGGAGCGTCACATTATCATTTACAATACGAAAAATAAAATATAAATTAAGACCTGGTTCTTTTTATGAATATAAATTTACTTGGCTATAATCGTGTGATTAAATTAACGAGTATATTTTTTTTGTTATAATTAATAAAATAGTGATAAGACGTAGTTGCAATGAATAGTAAAATAGAAATAAAGCATACATCAAACCAACATACATGAACAACGATATATCATTATATTGAACTTGTTTGATTACAGCGCCTGAATATACAAAAAGCAAAATTATATATGTATGCCCCAAGAGATCATAAATATACAGCCCACCAAAATAATGACACATCAGACCCTCAAAATATACCCTGATAGCCATCAGTAGCTATCGACAGTATCAGTCCCTAAGATGAGGAGGAATCATGTCAGGATCCTCCTCGGGATCCTCCTCAGGATCTTCCTCATCCGAGGAAACCTCTATAGGAGCCACAGAGTTACAGGTCGGAGCCCTAGCAGTGGAATCAAAAGAATCCTCTTGTGGGGTGTAGTAACAATCACCCCACATCTCCCTGAAGGGCAGATAAAACTCCAGACGTAAACTGACGCTGCAAGTGAAGATCAGTGATTCATAACGCCCCCAAGCCAATGAAATCGACACGTCTCCCAGGTAGACACAGTGATCGGAATTTAGTTTGATGTGCCAGCAGTCTGGCCCTCCAAGGAAGGTCAAACGCACATCACCTAAAAATCTGCGTGAGCGTGTCGCCAAGATCCAACAATAGGTGCTAGTCGCGATCGAGCAAGAAGCTGGGAAATTCGGGAACTTCACTTCCGTCGTCGACTCCTTCGATGGGACATAAATATAAGCAAAATAATAGCAATACAGGAAAGAAGTAAGACATCCTACCATCATTACCAATTATGGCAGAAACATAATGGCGCGAAGCGCCCACATAGCATTTCAACAGTAATAATAATAAGCATTAAATAGCAGTAATAAACAATTAAGCAGTTCCAGGCAATTATACATCAGTAATACAACAGTTCCAATTATAATAAAGATTAAATACTAGATAATATATGGACTCACTATGCACATGCGTATAATGTCAAAATCCTACTCCATGGAGCTAGACACAAACAGTTGGAGAGAAAGATCAGGAGACATGTCTGCAACTCGGCTGCCGTGGCCAAAGTGCTATCATTCATCAGTTTATCCACGTGCACATCAAGTCATTGTACAGACATGCTACACTAGATCACGATATAGGACAGTGTCACGTCCGGATCGTCGGTGCGTTCACATCGGTTTATCTCACGGCCCAGTGGAGCTACCAACTGTTCACTGTGAGATGCCCACGCCCCGACGCCCCCAAGGTCAACAGAATGACCTACACTAGTCTACTCACACCCACACAAAGGTGTATTCAATCTCCTAAGCAACATGGCCTTAACAACAGTTCAACGGACTTTCACAATGCATGATGACCCAATGCATATAACAGGTATGTTTATCATTATATACTTTTTCACAATATGCCACAATTGGCCAAAGTAAGCATCATAATATTCTTGGTCCCACACATGGACCCACATTAAATAGTCTAAAGCCTTCCAATGGTACATTACACTTTTGGTACATTATGAAATTATTTAGTGTTCTCACTTACACTCATGTTCTTACTTTAATTGAAAATCATTTTAAGTCTTTTAGGTAAAGTTTCATTCTTGGTTCTTTCCATTTTATGAAATCCTAAATAATTCCTAATTGTCCTATTTAGTTAAGTTCCACTTCAATATATTGTCTCTTATGAAATTCTTCTCATAATTAGGTTCCTTACTTTAAACTTAGTTTTATTCACTTAAAGAATTATTTCTAAGTTTTACCAATGTCTCACACCTCCTTATTTGTTCTTAAAGTCCAAAGAATTCCTTTAGGTTACTAAATTTATTTCCTTCCATTACCTAATCTTCTTATTTATTTACTTGATTGATTAAATGTCATTGTTGTATGAAATCATATGGTTGAGCCATTTTTAGCCATGAAGGCCGTGAGCTTCCCTAGGTTTTAGGGTTTAAATTTTTATTCCATTAATCACATATTATCCACTTGGCTAGTTAAGTCTTCCACTTGTTATAAAATTTTCACCAAGAACCCTAATTTAGGGCCCCAAAATCGTGAGCCTCCTGGAGGAAATCTAGGTCATTTTCTTTCATTTCAAGTGTTCCAATCCATCCAAGTATATCAATGTACATAGCCAATAAATCAAACAAGTTAAACAAATTAACAACAACATGTAATCATATAAATTATGCAAATAAAGAATAACACTCAATAGGATTTTCTCACAATCAATCACAAAACAAGGTTCCTTACTACCAAGAGAGGTTGAGGAGGAGTATCTTCCTCTTACCAAAGAGAAGAAAACAAGAGAACCCTTTGAAGCTCCTTGCAAATTTTTGGATTCACACCCAACCAAACCCTAAAAATTTCAATCTCATCAAGATAACATCAATGCTTGAAAAATAAGGTATAGATGGTCACAAAGGAGACCATAAAAATGAAAATAGGGAAAAGAGAGTAAAGAATCAAGAACCTTCCCTAAAAGCTTGAAACTTGAAGCTTGAAGAAAATGGTGAAGATGAAAGTTTTTCAAAGAATCACTAACTAGAGAAGTGTTTAGATGATAGAGGAGATTAAGAAAATGTATTTGGTTGGAATTTTTGTGATGGAGGAGGCACAAGAGGGGGGCTGGCTATGTGGTGTTCTAGAGAGAGGGAGGAGAAAAATTAAAAGGAAGATGAAGGTAGAGAGAGAAGTGAATAGAAAAGTGAAAGATGCTTTTAGGTTTTTGAAATTAATGTGATATAATTAATTATGTGAAACACACATTTTTCCCTCCCAAAGTTGGTGCAGCAGCCATGAGGTGAGAGAGATGAGAGAGGGGTGAGTAGTTTCCTTGAGAAGCTTGGAGGAAGCTTCCTTGAGGCTTCCTTGAGAAGCTTCGCACGCTTCTCGATAAAATAAAAAATAAGGTTGTCTCCTAAATGAACATTCTAGAACAGATGAATAATTACTCTGTTAGGATTATTTTTCAGTAAACAAAAGTTACAGATAATGAAAATAGTATTTTATTGTTCATCGAAAAATTTTTATGTACAGTGATTTTATTTATCAGATAAAATCTTGAAAAACGTAAACTTTGTAAACTGTGCCCAGCCTCAAATTTAGTAAGATCCCCCGTCGACACATCCACAGTTTGAGGTTTACCAGTCTCAGAGAAAATATTTCATTTTTTCAGCTCCGCTCAATGCGCACGTAAAATGAGGAATATACTAAAATATTTGATATTTTCAGAAAATTCAGAAAAATTTTCAAAAATCACAAATATTAAAAAATGACTATTCATTACAAAACAAACAACTTCTGGGGTGTTTGACTGACTTTACTCAGTGTGCATACAAAATGAAAAATATATTAAAATATTCAGTGTTTCCGAAAAATTTTAGAAAAATTTCCAAAAATCACGAATATTATAAAATAATTATTTATGATGAAATAAATAATTTTTGGAGTGTTACAAGAAGGGCATGCACATCAAAATCTCAGTCTAATCAAGTTTCTATCTTTAAAATCATGTAGTTAGTTAGTTACCACATGAAAGTCTAGCACCATACACATTCTATCTCTAAATTGTCTTTGTACACCAGAAAAATCAATAACATCGCACTAACACCAGCTACAACTTTCAATTTCTATGCATGTATTCAGCTACCTATCTTTTTACTCTCTTTTATTATCTTTTTTTATGGGTCTAGAGTTGTCTGACATTTATTGGTTTAAACTATATTTAATAGACTTTCAAAAAATAAATATTTAATAACTCAGCTCAACTTAGTTTCAGTACCATTAACTATATCATAGAAACTCTCATTCAACTGCAAAATCAATTTCAACTTACTAGCCTGACCCAATACATGCCACCGATCACTTCAAAATTATAGAAGCCCGTAAATAAATTACATCCAAAATATATATGTTCAGAAGAAAAAATAAAAAATGAAAAACACACACATGCAAACATAATGGCTTTGCCATGATTTAGAAAAAAACATTTTGGCACTTTTAAACAACCTTTTACAGGTAATACAATGTTCCATGAGGTTAATTTTAATTAATGGCCCCACAAACACCTCCATTGTTCCACACACAATGATAATCACATATTTTATTTATTAAGAAACCCTTATGATTAGTCATTCACACTCTCCATATTCTTAATTGATCGAGTTTGGTATGATTTTGTGAGTCTAAGCTCAAATTGGTCCTAATTGAATATTTTCAGCATTATTGAGATTTTACACTGTTTCTGTATTTTGGCCATAACTTGAGTTCCTGATATCTGACAATTATGAATTTTATCTTGTAGGAAAGCTAAGAGAGAGCTCTACAACTTTGATGAAGAGCTCGAAGTCTTAAACAGATGTCTAAGGGACCTAAGTGTACATGAAAGTCAGAATACGAGTTCTGTCACTAGAATCCGAACGGTGTGCACTCATAAAATCATATATCAAGTTTTAATAATGGAGATGAGCTGAAATTTGGATAGCTGATAGTCAAGACCCAAATAAACAACTTTCATGAAGGACACATTTTGAAATAATGAAGTCTAATGGGTCAGTTTGAGCTTGCAAGTCGAAACAGAGGTGCTGAAGTTGGGTTTGAGCAACCGCGGTATTTGGGTCATATCTTGGGCTGTAGGAAGCCAAATTGGACGATCCAGATATGCATGTTATAGCCAAGACAAAGACCTAAAACTTTCATGAAGAATACTTTTCATGAATCCGAAGCATTATCGGTCGTTTTTGGCTTCCAAGTCAGACCAAGGAATTTTCGCACTCACCAACCCATTCACCTACTTCACTCACCAACCCATTCAACTACCCCATTCACCAACCCTTTCACCTACTTCACTCACCAACCCTCTCAACTACCCCATTCACCAACCCACTCCCCTTTGTCATTTTGCTACCCCAGACTTCTATAAAAGGGCACCATCGGTTATCATGGAAGACACAACTTGAACTCTCCTTCATTTCTCTCATAGTTTCTTCTTGTTTCTTCTTGTTTCTTCTCGCTTTTTCTTGTGATTTCCTTTTAGCTATGTGTAACTAAACCTCCTTTGGTTAAGAGGGTGATGAAACTGCTAGTATTGATGTTGTAAACCTTGCATATTTGATTATTTCAACACGTTATGTTTTTATTCATATATTTCTGAATCTATTGTTGGTATGAAGGTTTTTATACTTGTTTCCACTTTCTATAAGATAGAGTTGGGTTTATTATGCACGGTTGTGGTAATAGATCTAATGGGATGTATGATGTTCATGTGGGTATAATTACCTTTGTGCTATTTGCCAGTTATAAAAGTGGTAGATTTGGGTTTATTATGCACGGTTGTGGTAATAGATCTAGAGAAATATATGTTCTAAGTAATTTAATCCCGGTGTGTGATTAGATCTTAGTGTAATTGGTTTTCTAAATCTTAATGCAATTGTTGGATAATTGTAAGAGCGGTTGCTTTATGATTAATCAGTGATTAGAAGTTGATTTGAGCGGTTGCTAAATTGGCCAACACGTAAGGAAAACAGAGGTTTACTCTCACAATTGCATAAAAACATAATTGAGCATGTTGGAATAAAATAATATGTGGATTTACATCATCATATAAATCTAGTGGTGGATTCAATCTCTTAACCAATTTTCTTATATTGTTGTTTTCAGTTTATTTATTGTTATTGTCTTTGAAACTGCTGTTCATTATTCATCAAAACTCCAAAACCCCCTTTTACTTGTTTATTGTTAATTAGAGTTTAAATTGGGAATTACTTGATAGTGTTAATTGACTTGGTTCTCTGTGGATCGACCCTTACTAACTACAACTAGTTGTAAGGTTTTTTTATTTTCTGGTGAGCCTAACAACTGATTTTTAATCACTACATCCACACCCATCAGAATTTTGGCGCCGTTGCCGGGGAGCCAATTTTTCAATTACACTATTAATTTATTTCCTATTTTTACTCTGTTTTTATTTTTGTTTTTATTTTTAGTTTTGAATTTTTTTTTTTCTGAGTATTTTGTAGGTGTTGATGTCTATTGAAGGGGTAGACGCAGGATTGCTAAATTTGAGGAACTATATTGATCAACTCACTTCACATCCTCAATTTCCCTTCCATCCAGGATAATTTCCACTTCACACCTGTGACGTTGAAGTGCCCGTCACATAGATCTTTCCAGTTCTGCGGCATCTGAGATATCTGAGCCACCTGAAGAAGCAGTGATGGCAGAAAATACACTAAGGATGTTGGGTGCTCCGAACTTAGACCAACAACCTCTGTGCATAGAAATTCCTGAGAATGAGGAAGCATTTGAGTTGAAATCTGGTCTCATTCATCTTTTGCCATCTTTTAATGGACTAGCCGGAGAAGATCCTAACAAACATCTGAAGGAAATCCATGTTGTGTGTTCTAGTATGAAGCCTGCAGGAATTTCAGTGGAGCAAGTCAAGCTGAGAGCTTTTCCGTTTTCCCTAAAGGATTCTGCAAAGGAGTGGTTGTACTACTTGCCACCCGGATCAATTCAGACATGGCAGAACATGGCTCGGGCTTTCCTAGACAGATATTTCCCTGCATCAAAGGCCGCCACCATCAGAAAAGAAATTTGCGGCATCCAACAAAGACATGGGGAATCACTTCATGAGTATTGGGAGAGATTCAAGAGATTGTGTGCTAGTTGCCCTCAGCATCAAATCAGTGAACAACTTCTGATACAATACTTTTATGAAGGTTTGCTAGTGATGGACCGCAACATGATTGATGCTTGCTAGTGGAGGAGCATTAGTTGATAAAACTCCTCAAGAAGCTAGAAACTTGATTTCAAGAATGGCTGCCAATACTCAACAATTCTACTCTAGAAATGACTCTGGAGTAAGAGCAGTGAAAGAAGTAGAGACAACAAATCTACAGCAGCAAATGACTCAATTGACTGCTATGGTTCAGCGGTTAATGGATTCAGGTAAAGCACCAGTTAATGCTTGTGGGATCTGTTGTTCATCTGGACATCCCACTGATACGTGTCCCACTCTCCAAGAGGACACAAATGAGGAGGTAAGAGCAAGTAGGGGGATATCTTTGGCCTTTCAAAAAATTACAACCCCTACTCAAACACATATAATCCAGGTTGAGGGATCATCCTAATTTTAGCTATGCAAAGCAACCTCAAAATCAACCTCCACTTATGGACCTCCAGGATTCCAACAAAGGCAAGCACATTTCCCTCGAGACAGCTGAAGCAAGTTCAAACTCCTAAGCAACCACGAGCCTTCACTAGAGGAGCTAGTGAAGCAAATGGCTACTAATAATTCGCAGTTCCAACAAGAAACAAGGATTTGCAATCAATAATTTGCGAATCAGATAGGCGGTTGTCCACGGAATTCAACAAGTTTCAAAGCCAAGCTTCGGAAAACTACCCTCACAGACGAAGTCAATCCGAGGGAAAATGCTAGTCTTTGTCACGTTGAGAAGCGGAAAGACGATGGATGAGCCTACATCTCCTCCACCAATCACTCAAGAGACAGATGAACCACCCAAAGAAGCAAATGATAAGGGCAAACTTCCAAAGCCCCTAAGGTAAGTATTTCGAACCCCTTCTTAAATATGTTACTAAAGCTCCTTTTCCTAGTAGATTGGTTAAAACCAAGAAAGAAGAAGCAGAAAAAGAAATACTTGAGACTTTTAGGAAGGTAGAGGTTAATATCCCTTTGTTAGATGCCATTAAGCAGGTACCTAGATATGCAAAATTTATGAAAGAATTATGCACTAACAAGAGGAAGTTAAAAGGAAATGAAAAGGTCCAAGTGGGAGAAAATGTTTCAGCTGTAATTAAAAAGAAACTCCCAACCAAATGTAAGGACCCTGGCACATTCACCATTCCATGCACTATAGGTAACACAAGGTTTGAAAGGGCAATGCTTGATTTAGGTGCATCTATAAATGTCATGCCATATTCTATTTATGCATCTTTATACTTGGGTCCTTTGGAACCTATTGGTGTCGTTATTCAATTAGCTGATAGATCTAATACATACCCTAAGGGTGTGGTTGAAGATGTTTTGGTGCAGGTGAATGAATTAGTGTTTCCGGCAGACTTCTATGTTTTGGACATGGAAGAGGATGAGTCTCCCAAATCTGCTCCTATCTTGTTAGGGAGACCATTTTTGAAGACTGCGCGGACAAAAATTGATGTGCACTCAGGAACTCTAACAATGGAATTTGATGGGGAATTAATTAGATTCAATATTTTTGAAGCTATGAGATACCCAAGTGATGTGCACTCTGCTTGTTTAATTGATTCTTTTGATCCTTTTGATTCTTTAATTTTCTGCACTTTTGATACTAACCATTTTGATGCTCTTGATACAATTCTAACTCATAGCTTAGATGTACGGGAGGAAAAGAAGAAGAGTGAAGAAGAGCCATGGAGTGAAGACATTGATGAAATTGTTGCTTGCCTTAAAAGAGCTCTCTTCCACTCCAGAAGAGCATGAGGTAACTTTTGTTGATTTACCTATTACTACTGATATACCTCAACCTTCTGTTGTGCAGGCACCTGAATTGGAACTTAAAGCACTGCCTGATCATCTTAAATACATCTTCTTGGGAGAGAAGGACACCCTTCCAGTAATAATTGCAAAGTCACTCACCCAAAAACAAGAAGAGAAACTGGTAGCTGTTTTGCAGGAACATAAGACAGCCATTGGTTGGTCAATAGCTGATATCAAGGGTATTAGTCCCTCCATTTGTATGCACGAGGATATTAATGGAGGAGGATACTAAACTGTGAGAGACCCTCGGCGGAGGTTGAATCCTCCCATGATGGAAGTTGTGAAAAGGAGATACTGAAGCTCCTAAGTGTGGAGGTGATCTACCCCATTTCTGATAGCAAGTGGGTAAGCCCAGTCCAGGTAGTACCAAAGAAATCTGGAATTCTTGTGGTAAGAAATGCTGAAAATGAGCTTATTCCCACAAGGTTACTGCATGTGGTGGCGTGTTTGTATTGATTATAGGAAGTTGAATGCCGCCACGAGAAAAGACCACTTTCCTTTACCTTTCATTGATCAAATGTTAGAAAGATTAGTGGTCATTCTCATTATTGTTTTCTGGATGGTTTTTCGGTTACAATCAGATTGCCATAGCTCGAGAAGACCAAGACAAGACTACATTCACTTGTCCATTTGGTACCTTTGCATATAGGCGAATGCCTTTTGGACTCGCAATGCACCGGGAACTTTCCAAAGATGCATGATGAGTTTATTTTCGATTACATTGAAAACATCATTGAGGTTTTTATGGATGACTTTAGTGTCTTTGGAAATGATTTTGAAAATTGCCTGGAACATTTAACATTGGTTCTTAAAAGATGCATTGACACTAACCTGGTATTGAATTGGGAAAAATGTCATTTCATGGTGAATGAAGGTATTGTGTTAGGTCATGTAATTTCGCTAGGGGAATTGAAGTAGATAAAGCTAAGGTAGAACTCATGCATTCTTTGCCACCACCCACTAGTGTGCGGGAAATTCGTTCTTTTATTGGTCATGCGGGTTTCTACCGGAGATTCATTAAAGACTTTTCTAAAGTCTCATTGCCCCTTTGTAGACTTCTTCAAAAGATGTTAATTTTAACTTCGATGAGAAATGTATGGAAGCTTTCAATAAACTCAAGAAGTTGTTAATTGTTGCGCCTATCATCGTGCCACCCAACCTGGGAGTTACCTTTTGAACTAATGTGTGATGCCAGTGACTTTGCAAGAGGAATTTGTCTTGGGACAACGAGTTGATAGAGTTCCTTATGCCATTTACTATGCATCAAGGACTCTAAATGATGCTCAACTTAATTACTCAACCACAGAAAAGGAACTTCTAGCTGTTGTATTTGCTTTAGAAAAATTTAGATCATATCTAATTGGTTCTAAAGTGATTGTGTTTTCGAGATCATGCAGCCTTGAAGTATCTTCTAACAAAGAAAGAAGCAAAGCCTAGATTGCTCTGATGGATTTTATTGCTCCAGGAATTTGACTTGGAGATTAAAGACAAGAAAGGGAGCGAAAACTTGGTGGCCGATCACTTGAGTAGATTGGTAACTGAAGAGGAAGAAATGCCTATCATGGAGACTTTTCCGGATGAATATTTGATGGTTGTCAACACCATAATCCCTTGGTATCTTTGACATTGTTAACTACCTGGTTACTAAGGACTTTCCGGAGGGTTTGAACAAGGCCCAAAGAGATAAATTAAGGAGTGATCAGTAAATACTATATCGGGATGAGCCGTACTTATGGAAGCATTGTGCGAGATCAAGTCATTAGAAGGTGCATTCTCGATTCTCGAGACACACTCCATCCTCTCCTTTTGCCACACCTATGCATGTGGAGGACACTTTGGCGATAAAAGGATGCCAACAAAGTGCTTGACAAGTGGTTTCTATTGGCCTTCAATTTTCAAAGACGCTTACAACACGTAAGTCTTGTGGACCGATGTCGAGAACAGGTAATATTGGTCCTCGTAATCAAATGCCTCGGACTCCGATCATTTTTGTGGAACTCTTTGATGTGTGGGGTATTGATTTCATGGGGCCATTCCCTCCTTCATTTGGTTTCACATACATTCTTTTATCGTTGATTATGTGTCTAAATGGGTGGAAGCAAAAGCCACCCGATCCGATGATTCTAAAAGCTGTTGCGAGATTTTGTTAGAACACATATTTTCTCCAGGTTCGGGACCCCAAGGGCTATCATCGGTGACCAAGGGACTCATTTTTGCAAATGAACCTTTGATGCTCTATTGAAAAGATATGGAGTTATGCACAGAATCTCCACTCCTTACCATCCACAGACAAATGGGCAACCGAAGTGTCCAACCGGGAGATTAAGTCAATCCTTGAAAAGACAAAGTGAATCCATCAAGAAAGGATTGGAGCACTCGACTTGACGACGCTTTATGGGCTTATAGGACTCGCCTATAAGACTCCCATTGGCATGTCACCATTTCGGTTGGTGTATGGAAAGCCCTGTCATTTGCCCGTTGAGTTGCAACATCGCTCTTACTGGGCCATTAAACAAGTAAATATGGAATTGGAAGGAGCTGGAAAGCAAAGGAAGTTCCAACAAGGCTGGAAGAATTAAGAAATGAGGCCTTCGAGAATGCCCCGATTTATAAGACTAAAGCTAAGGCATTCCATGACCAGTTGATTTCCAGAAAGAAATTTCACAGAGGGCAAAAAGTTTTACTTTTTCAATCAAGACTCAAATTGTTTCCAGGTAAACTGCGTTCTAAGTGGATTGGGCCATTTGTGGTAACTAATGTTTTTCCTTTTGGTGCAGTTGAGATCAGGAGTGAAATTTCAGGCAAAACATTTAAGGTCAATGGTCATCGTCTCAAACCTTATTATGAACTTCCAGAGAATGCAGAAGTGGAGTTCTTTCAGTTCCCGGTTAAACGGCGGATAACGGTACTCCGTGACTCTCGAGTCGGTTTGTCTTTCGGTTTCCCATAATAACTGATTTCTTCTCTTTCAAAATGGATGTCATTCTTTCAAATCTAAAAAAGTATTTCCCTTCTGTTCATAAAAATGTTCTAACCAAAATTTACAAAGCTAGGTGTGAGAGATTGAGACTGTTAATGTACAAGGGCATCCCAGAAGATATACTATTTGGATAATCGAAGCAAAGGTTCGTTTAGCATGGTGAATCTTCCGATTCATTTGTCCGATACATGCCTGGTCTCGGTAAAAGTTCATTTTCAAAAAGAGAAGAGCAAAAAGAATGCACGTTTGTTACAAGTGTGCACGATGGAATTGCAATACGCGATGTCGTACTTTGGGGATGGTTTCCGCAAATAGAGAAGATAAAATTTTCTTCATTAAGAATGGACTGAGTAAGGAGTCATTAGATGATATCTTATTGACTCTTGAGACGCATTCTTGTGGATTGGTGCATCGTGAACTTCTTCGTTTGTGGAATCTCTTCAAGGATGAAAAAGAACGCTACGATCTTGGGAATCGACTCTAAAAGACCCTGTTTGCCTTTATAAGAAAATTGGATGGGAAGCCTATCCCCGACTCATAGAAGGCGTTCAAGCCGTTTCTGGACGTAAAACCAGAGGAAGATGTGAGCCACAATCACAACAATCTGTATATACTATCTTATGCATTTATTATTTAAAACAAAAACAAAAACAAAACAAAACATTAAAAAATAAAAATAAAAACCTAATTGACCCTTTGAGTTTCTTTCTATTTAAGCTCAAAAAAAAAAAAATTCAAAAGTTTTCTCGACAATGTACCAACCTACTCATATAGGAGCTATTATTTTTTTTTTCTATTCTCTTTCCTATTTAGACACTCCATTTTCTTCACTTTTCTCGTAACTCTTAATCATACACAGAGAGTGTGAGTGTAGAGATGGAGGAGCTTCTTCTTCTTTCGTTCGTAGACTTGTTAGTATCTCGTGTATTTTGTGGGACACATTATGGGAAGAGTTTAGAGTTTGTCAACGCAAAGAACCACTCTTGGTAGAACACTTACTGCGAGGAACATTCGTGTAGTATATGGGGAGGTTGCCTTGGGTTAATGGGGGAAATTTGTATCACCGTCTCGCATTTCTAAGAGGTGGTCGAGGTTTTAGGTGTCATTCCCGAACCTTTAACTCGAAGGAACTTTATTGGAAAGACAATTGGACAGAAATTCAAGTATCATCTATGCATGCACGAACGGCAATGCTTGAAAACTTGAAAACTCGATGCCTTCATAGCCTTACCTGGTGATTTTGGTACTTTGGAAGAAGTCTTTCAAATTGTTTCTTGGGCCCAACCGAACATCCACCATAAACCCATAGGTTTGTTGAATGTTAATAATTTCTTTGATAATTTGCTATCTTTTGTTGACCATGTCTTGTGGAAGCTAAGAAATTTGTCACACCTTCGCAAGACAACTCCTTATCTCGGCTTCCACTTGTTGATGAGTTAATTAATAAATTGGAAGCCTTTGTTTATGAACTTGATCCAAAGGATGACCCAAATAGATTGGTCGGAGACAGATTAGCAAAGCGAGACAACAACAAGGGAGGCAAAGAAGAAACAACAAGTGTGACGACACTTCATCTATAACTTTCCTTTATCTTTAGTTTTATTCATCGTACTTTGTTTCTGTTTAAATTTGTGTCAGCTTTCTCCAACAGGTAATATCTTCTATCATTTACTCATCTATATTTTAACATTGGGGACAATGTTGTGATCTAGTTGGGGGGGAAGGATAGTTGACCTAAAAAAAAAAATTAAAAATTAAAAAAAAAAATTTTGTTTTGTTTGGAAAGTATGATATGATTGTCATGGACTTATTAAACTAATTAGTGATGGCAGAGTAAGGAGTAATTTTACTCTTGAGACGCATCTTAATTGGTGGCAGAGTAAGGAGCTTGTTTTTTAGGTAGTAATTAATTAGTATTAAATTGTGGAAGTACTAAAGTTTTATTATTTGGTTTCTTTTCGAGTGGTTGCATCTAAGCAATGAATGACAAGTGTGCTTCTTTTCTGCTTAGTGTTGATTCACTTCTTATCAGGTTGTGTTGCTCTTTTCTATATCTCTCTTTCACATTGAGGGCAATGTTATATTAAGTGTGGGGGAGAGATTTTAGCATTAAAAAAAAATGTCTTAATTTCAAAAAAAAAAAAAAAACAAAACAAAACAAAGTTTTTAAAGAAAAAGAATCATTGCATGATTGAATAACTTTTCTCCCTTCTTGAACTGATGTGCTTGGTGATGGATGATTGAATTAATGAATTGAGTTTGATGGATGCATACCTGGTGAGATTTTGAGCCTAATGGATGGATTTAACATTTATGCCATTCTCTTCTTTCTTGTGTGAATTTCACTCATGAAATTGTTGCTCTAGAACTTGCTTTGATTCTTTTTAAAAGCTACGTTTTCACTTGCATGCATGAACATGATTGAGGCCCTCTTTCTTAATTAGCTAGTTTAACCAAATAGCCAACCTTGTTTTCAATATGATATCAAGCACTCTTTTGACTTCTTGAAAATCTCTCGATTCCTGCCAACCTTGTATATTTTCCTTTGCTTAACCCCTTTGAGCTTATTTAACCATTCCTTGTTTCTAGCTCATTATGTACCTTAAATGGAAAATCGTGTTCTTATTTTACCTTAGGGAATAAAAGAACATTAGCTTGGTTAATGAATGAGTTTTTGAACAAGTGTGGGGGGTGTGTGTACAAAATGGTTGTTGAAAAAGGAAAGAGTGCTATATTAAAAAAAAAAATAAAATAAAATAAAAAAAAAAAAAAAGAATGTATGTATATAGTTATGTTCATATATAAAAAAAAAAAAGGATTGAGAAATGAATATGTAAAGGGTTATACATTAGAGTTGGGATGAACTTTTATGCTTGTTATTGGAACTCACTCTCATTTGCTTTTATTCTCTTTGGTATTTATCCTCTCATATCCATTTTACCCTCTTATGTTACCTTGACCTCACTACAACCTTGAATAAAGTCCTCATGATTTGTGTATGCATGTGTTTTGAGTAGTGGAGAAGTAGAAGATAAGCAAGCTTATGGTAGTGCAATTTTCATGGTTGAATTGAGTGAAATACCTACTTTTTAAACACTTGAGAGATTGAGAGGGAATCTTGTGAAGATCTATCATTCTCGATTCATATTGAAGATACCTTGCTTGTTGGTTTGAGATGTGGAGAATTGTTAACTCATGAATGTTTTGATCCTTTGAACCTTTGGTTGTTCTTCTTGATTGTAAAATTTTGGGCTCTTGAATGTCGTTGAAATTTAAATTTTTGTTAATCTCTTATGTCCTTGTTTTGGTCTTGAGTTTTGCCCAGGAGTGCAAAAAGCTAAGTGTGGGGAATTTGATAATCACATATTTTATTTATTAAGAAACCCTTATGATTAGTCATTCACACTCTCCATATTCTTAATTGATCGAGTTTGGTATGATTTTGTGAGTCTAAGCTCAAATTGGTCCTAATTGAATATTTTCAGCATTATTGAGATTTTACACTGTTTCTGTATTTTGGCCATAACTTGAGTTCCTGATATCTGACAATTATGAATTTTATCTTGTAGGAAAGCTAAGAGAGAGCTCTACAACTTTGATGAAGAGCTCGAAGTCTTAAACAGATGTCTAAGGGACCTAAGTGTACATGAAAGTCAGAATACGAGTTCTGTCACTAGAATCCGAACGGTGTGCACTCATAAAATCATATATCAAGTTTTAATAATGGAGATGGGCTGAAATTTGGATAGCTGATAGTCAAGACCCAAATAAACAACTTTCATGAAGAACACATTTTGAAATAATGAAGTCTAATGGGTCAGTTTGAGCTTGCAAGTCGAAACAGAGGTGCTGAAGTTGGGTTTGAGCAACCGCGGTATTTGGGTCATATCTTGGGCTGTAGGAAGCCAAATTGGACGATCCAGATATGCATGTTATAGCCAAGACAAAGACCTAAAACTTTCATGAAGAATACTTTTCATGAATCCGAAGCATTATCGGTCGTTTTTGGCTTCCAAGTCAGACCAAGGAATTTTCGCACTCACCAACCCATTCACCTACTTCACTCACCAACCCATTCAACTACCCCATTCACCAACCCTTTCACCTACTTCACTCACCAACCCTCTCAACTACCCCATTCACCAACCCACTCCCCTTTGTCATTTTGCTACCCCAGACTTCTATAAAAGGGCACCATCGGTTATCATGGAAGACACAACTTGAACTCTCCTTCATTTCTCTCATAGTTTCTTCTTGTTTCTTCTCAGTTTTTCTTGTGATTTCCTTTTAGCTATGTGTAACTAAACCTCCTTTGGTTAAGAGGGTGATGAAACTGCTAGTATTGATGTTGTAAACCTTGCATATTTGATTATTTCAACACAGTTATGTTTTTATTCATATATTTCTGAATCTATTGTTGGTATGAAGGTTTTTATACTTGTTTCCACTTTCTATGAGATAGAGTTGGGTTTATTATGCACGGTTGTGGTAATAGATCTAATGGGATGTATGATGTTCATGTGGGTATAATTACCTTTGTGCTATTTGCCGTTATAAAAGTGGTAGATTTGGGTTTATTATGCACGGTTGTGGTAATAGATCTAGAGAAATATATGTTCTAAGTAATTTAATCCCTAGGTGTGTGATTAGATCTTAGTGTAATTGGTTTTCTAAATCTTAATGCAATTGTTGGATAATTGTAAGAGCGGTTGCTTTATGATTAATCAGTGATTAGAAGTTGATTTGAGCGGTTGCTAAATTGGCCAACACGTAAGGAAAACAGAGGTTTACTCTCACAATTGCATAAAAACATAATTGAGCATGTTGGAATAAAATAATATGTGGATTTACATCATCATATAAATCTAGTGGTGGATTCAATCTCTTAACCAATTTTCTTATATTGTTGTTTTCAGTTTATTTATTGTTATTGTCTTTGAAACTGTTCATTATTCATCAAAACTCCAAAACCCCCCTTTTTACTGTTTATTGTTAATTAGAGTTTAAATTGGGAATTACTTGATAGTGTTAATTGACTTGGTTCTCTGTGGATCGACCCTTACTAACTACAACTAGTTGTAAGGTTTTTTTTATTTTCTGGTGAGCCTAACAACTGATTTTTAATCACTACATCCACACGCATCACACAACATAAAGTTGTGGACTTTGTTCTTCCTCTGTCGCGACCGGTGATCGCGGCGGGGGAACAGCAACTCGAATTGGATTTTGAAATATGATAATGAAAAAAATGGAAAAATGGAGTCGCCACCAATTTTATTTGAATTTGGAAAAATTGGAAAACCTCTCTTTGAAAATGGTCTTTGGAACCAGATTGGATTTAAATTTTTCGGTTATGCTTAGGAAGGGTGGAAACTTAATCCCACAAGATCTCTATTTTTGGGAATCATAAGACGGTACCTTAAATCAATTGTGCAAATTCTTAACAATCCTTGAAAATATTTATTTTACCCATTTTTGTAAACATTGTAATTAAAAAAAGCGAAACCACAAAATTGTGAAAATTTAAATTTGGCTTGACAGAAATGAAATTCTGCTCCTACGTATCCCCTGGTGCAATAGGGAACTCAAAGTTACGTAGTTCTTTTAAAAAATATTGTGTGGTTTGGTTGATTTTAATTGAGTTAATTTTTGAAATTTGAATTAACAAGTCGTTACTCGCTTATCCAAATTAAGGATTAAATAGGTGAAGCTCAAGGCGTCACGCTAGAGACGTCACCCATTGATTATCAAATTTGTTACGAAATTTTATTTAAGATTGTAAATCATCAAGTCAAGTCAGTAACTGGAAGATGTTTACAAAATATAAGGGTTAGCAAGTCAAGCCGTCGCAACTCGGTAACCCATTTTTATTCCTTTTAAATTTTTTTAATTATTTCTTTATTTATTTTTTTCTTTACCCTTCTCCCTTCTTATCAAAATGCATCATTATGGACAGCAGTCCACGTGATTCAACCTCACATACCCAAAAGGCAATCACAATTCAATTTAAAGAGATAAAAGTTAGAGATTTTGACAACAATATCAAAGACACACCGGGGGACGTTTGGAGGATCTAGTCCGAAAAAGAAAATTCGACGGTCGGTGTTGGAAGGATCGGATCCCGAGGTCCCTACGTTTGATGCCTTGGGGTCCGGATCCCGAGGTTCGACGGTTGAGGTGACTTCCGATGTTCGACGGTCGGGAATTGCCTCCGAAGGTCGAGAACTAATTCCCGTGGTCCGACGGCCGAGAGCGGTCTCGAGGTTCGACGGTCGGGAATTGCTTCTGATGGTCGAGAACTGGTTCCTGTGGTCCGATGGTCGAGAACTGGCCTCTGAGGTTCGACGGTCGAGTGAGAGGTGATGGTGGGCTTTGTGAAGTTTGGTCGAGGGTCACAATGATATGGTTCGACAGTCGGATATGATGGATTTGGGGTTCGACGGTCGTGAGGAGGAAGGTTTTGGTTTAGAGAAGTTTGGTCAAATGAGGGGATGGGTTTGGTTTTAAGGGTTATGGCCCGAGGATTCGAAATATTGTCGGTTGGAAAAGTGGGTGATGGATTCGACGGTGAGTGAGGGGATGGAGTTTGGTTAATGGTGAGAGGAGTGTAGCGGTGTGTTTCGACGGTCGAGTGAAGGTTTGTGCTTGAGTTCGACAGTCGGAAATGGGAAGGATGTGGCTCTTTGATTTTCGACGGTTGAATAGGGATTCAAGAGTGGTTGTTAGTTCGACGGTCAGGAATAGAGAGATTCAGGAGTCCGACGGTCGGTTGGTTGAAGGAAGGATCGACCCTCCGGGGTTGTTCGACGGTCGGTGAGGGGTGTTGACCTAGCCGAGGTTCGACGGTCGATTTGAGGAGATGGGGTTTTGTTGATGGTGTGAAGGTTTGGATGGGTGTCGGTGAGGGATTTGGAGCTCACTGCTCGGTTCGACGGTTAGTTTAGGGATGGATTCGATGGTCGAGTGAGGGGATGGAATTTGGTTTTGGTGCGGTCGAGGTTCGACGGTCGGATGAGAGAATGGATTCGACGGAGTTTGGATGGGGTGAGGAGATGGGGTTTTGAGTTCGACGGTCGGTTTAGGGATATGGTATTCGATGGTCGGATGTGATGGAAGTAGGTGATGTGGTGAGAGATGAAAGTGGGTTCGACGGTCGTGAGGAGGAAGGATGTGGTTTAAAGGATTATGACCGACGGTCGGTTGTGATGTGGTCTTCGGTTCGGGGGACAAGTGATTCGGGTTTTTAGGTGGCTATAGTGGAAAATGGTTGATGAAGAGGAGGTTGGTGGTTTTATTTGGTTGGAGAAAATGAAGATGGGAGTTTGTATGAAGGAAAATGGTTGGAGTTCACGTGGTGTCTGGCCGGGGTATGGTGGTGTATGGTGGTGATGTGGGTGATGGTAAGGTGATGGTTGTTGTATGGTGGAGGTGGAAGTGAGTATGTGAAAGATGGATGGGATGATGGGAAGGTGATGGAGATAAGTTGAAAGTGAGGTTGGAGATGAGAGGGTGGTGGAAGATGGATGGAATGATGGGAAGGTGATGGAGGTTACGTGGTTTTTTTTTTTTTTGAGAAGTTGGTTGTTGGGAGGTTGTTTACATGGTAACAGGATGGGTGATCGGTTTGAAGGTGGAAGGTGAAGATGAGATGAAGGATTGGGTTCTCAGCACCTTACCTCGGTGCCTGACTCTGGAAGAAAATGATGGCAGAGGCATTTATGGAGGGATCCTTCACGTTTTGGAGGTGAGAGGATGGTAGTGGGTGTGATGATTGCTCACCGTCTGGGAGTTTGGCAGCTTCCTTCAAATTTTCATCTTCTCCCGACAAATCTCCCTAAAATCCTCCTTTTTGTATCAAAATTTCCCCTTTTTATTTTTTTCTGTTGACCCTTTTTCTTCTTTTTTTTTTTTTGCGTCAATCACTCCTTCTTTTCTTTATTGAGCTCCCCATCCCCATGAAAAACGTGAAATGGAAAAGATTTGTCTTTTTATTTTATTTTTTATTTTTTACCTTTTTTTTTTATTTTTTTTTTTTTTTTTTGTTTTATTTTTTTTTTTTTATATATTTTTTATTTTTTTTTTTTTTTTTAGCCCTAGGTCAAAATTAGGTGTTCACAGTTGCCCCTCTTTACTTGTTTCTTATTAGATAAAAGGAAAAATTGTAGTTTTTCCTTTTATCGTCATAAGAAGCGAGTAAAGAAATGAACTCCAATTTTGTCTGGCAATGCATGAAAGGATAAATGCAAAATAAAACAGGAACAACGATGGAAGTTAAAATGTAATGAGCCGGTGCGCTCAAAAGTAAATGACAGAAATGCATGGAATGCGTGGAGCCAATGCGCTCAATAAAAAGCTCGACAGAAAGTAAAATGCATGGAGCCGATGCGCTCGACAGAATTTAAAAATGCATAGAATTGACAGAGTTTAAAATGCATGGAATGCATGGAGCCGATGCGCTCAAAAGAACTGACAGGTAATTAAAGTGCATGGAGCCGATGCGCTCAACAGAAAGTAAAATGACAGAAATGCATGGAATGCATGGAGCCAATGCGCTCAAAGAATTTAAAATGCAAGGAGCCGATGCGCTCAAAGAATTTAAAATGCATGGAGCCGATGCGCTCAACAGAAAGTAAAATGCAAGGATTAAAAGACAGGAGCCGATGCGCTCGAAATTTAAAAGACAGAATTAAAAATGTTAAATGTGATTTGGAGCCGATGCGCTCAAAAAGTATGGAATGCTCAAAAAGAATTAAAAGATAGGAGTCGATGCGCTCGAAAAGTAAAACAGGAATTAAAAAGAAGAGCCGATGCGCTCAAAAAAAAGTAGAATTAAAGACAGAAGCCGATGCGCTCAAAAAGTAAATGAAGAGCCGATGCAAAAAAGTAAATGTGAGGCCGCGCTCAAAAAAAATGAATTTAATGCCAGGAGATGCGCGCCAAAATTAAAAAGACGGGAATTAAAAGACAGAGCCGATCGCTCAAAAAGTAAAATGACAGAATTAAAAGACAAGAGCCGATGCGCTCAAAAAGTAAATGACAGAGCCGATGCGCTCAAAAAGTAAATGACATTTGAGCCGATGCGCTCAAAAAGTAAAAGACAGAATTTAATTAGACAGGAGCCGATGCGCTCAAAAGAATCGACAGAGATAATTAAAGTGCATGGAAGCCGATGCGCTCAAAAGTAACGTTAAAATGACAATGGACAATGGTCGCGATCGCGTCCGAATTTTAAAAGACAATGGGCAATGAGTCCGAATCAAATCGAAATTTAAGTGACAATGGGCAATCATGTCCGAAATTTAAATGGCAATGGGCAATCATGCCCGAAATTTAAATGACAATGGGCAATCATGTGGCTCAAAATTTAAATGACAATGGGCAGCTCATGTCTCCGAAATTTAAATGACAATGGGCAACTACGACCGAAATTTAAATGACAATGGCAATAATGACAATGGGCAATCTATGCGACTGAAATCTAAATGACAATGGGCAATCATGTGTCAATTTAAATGACAATGGGCAATCATGCTCGAAATCTAAATGATAATGGGCAACTACGGCCCGAAATTTAAATGACAATGGGCAACTGCGGCCCGAAATTTAAATGACAATGGCAATAGTCTCGAAATTTAAATGACAATGGGCAATCATGTCTAAATCTAAATGACAATGGAATAAGCATCTTGATCAAAAAGATTTTTTTTTCTTTTTCATTTTCTTTTCTTTGTTTTTCCTTTGCTTTTCTCTTTCTTTCTCTTTTTTTTTTTTTTTCTTTTTTCGCTTTCTTTTTTTATTTTCTAAATTTTATTTAAAAACATTTGAACCAAGGACGACTTTGGAAAGCTTTGACCACTCAAACATTATTCACATGCTTTTCTTCCTTAGACCCTTCGGTTCTTTCCTTCTTCTTCTCCTTTCCTTCTTTTTCTCTGTTTTTCACTTTCAACTCTCCTTTCAAGAAATGGGATGAACCATTGCTTGTGATTCCTTGAGAGAAAATTTTGCCCAGTGTTTAACCTTGTCTCTCATTTAGTTGATTCCCTGCAACTGCTTGATAACTCAGTCCTTGTCTGCGTTGCTACTTCCTTCAACACAGCTTCTCCTTAATCCTTCAAAAATTTTGCCCCAGTATGGCCAACTAAATGCAAACAAACCGCCCTGTGTAGCTGATCACACACAATTCAAAATTGCCCGGTTTGGGTGCACCCTTCAAGGTGTTTCAGGCCAACTTCCTCTGAGATTTTGCCCATTCATTTGCCCTAACTTTTGTTTAGACCGACCTTTCAGGTTTTCAGACTAACAGGCTCTTTTTTCATCATTTTTTTTTTTTTTTTTTTTTTCAACTTTTGTTTAAGCCGCCCTTTCGGGTTTTCAACCTAACAAGCTTTTTTCTTTTCTTTTCTTTTCTCTTTTTTTTGTTTTTTTTTTTTTTTTTTTGTTTTGTTTTGTTGTTGTTGTTTTTTTTTGGGTACCTCCTCTTCCATCAATTGGGATTTCCAAGATCTCTTCGATCTGAATTGGTCAATAAGCAATTACCATTAGATGGTCAAATCATGGTGTTGTACTCATGGTCACTTTACCTGAAGCATTATGTCACAGACACTCCTGAATTCAAAAAGTACAACAAGAAAGAAACGAACAACTTCCAGATTGTTCTTAGAAGTTTGACTACAGAAAGGATGTTATTTACAACGGTTAAAGACACAAGAAGTAAAATAGCAAGAAAATCAAAAGATTTTTTTTTTTCGCTTGAGTCAAGATTCGACAACTGGACATCATTAATTATCAAACACCCACACTTACTCTTTTGCACGTCCTCGGGCAAAACAAAATAAAACTGACTCAAAAGTTAAACATTCTAAAAGACTCAATGAAGATCAATTAATAATTCAAGTCATCAAACATTCATGAGGCAACACATCTTCACATCTCAAATCAACAAGCAAGGATACTTCAATTGAAAAACATGAGTAAAGAATGATAGATCCTCACAGAATTTACTCTCAATCTCTCAAGTGTTTAAAAGGTAGGTATTTCACTCAATTCGACCCATGAAAATTGCACTACCATAAGCTTGCTTATCTTCTACTTCTCCACTACTCAAAACACATGCACACACAAATCATGAGGACTTTATTCAAGGTTGTAGTGAGGTCAAGGTAAAGGTAGAAGTAATATGGATATGTCAAGTTAAATACCAAAGAGAATAGAAGAGCATTATGATACAGTTAGAGTGGAGAAGATGTTTGAGAACATTCAGTCTAACTTTCCCAAGATTTTCTTAACTTTTTTCTCATACAGGACAATGACCAATATCTAACTAATGTTTTGTTAAAGATCAATTGGTAGATTGAATTCCTTTAGGCTTGAACATTCTCCTTCTATTCCTGTTATTTCCAATCATCCACCCTCATTCTAGGTATGAATATATCACATGGTGCATTCTTTTGATTGTAGCAATAATCACTCTCTCTCTCTCTCTTTTTTTTTTTTAGAAACATTTTTTTTTTTTTAGAAACTTTTTTTTTTTTTTTTTTTTATATAACCAATCTGCACATGCACCCCCACACTTGTTCAAGAACTCATCAAATAACAAAGTCAATGCTCTCTTATTCCCTAAGGTTGGGTTAGGACATGGTTTTTCATTTAATGCACATAATGAGTTCGAAACAAAGAATGGTCAAATAAACTCAAAGGGGTTAAGCAAGGGGAAATATGCAAGGTTGGCAAGAATCAGAAAATTTTCAAGAAGTCGAAAGAGTGCTTGATATCATATTTGAAAATAAGGTTGGCCATTTGGTTAAACTGGCTAAGAAAGAAGGTCTCAATCATGTTCATGCATGCAAGTGAAACGTAGCCTCAAAAAGAATCAAAGCAAGTTCTAGAGTGATCATTATCATGAGTGAAAATCACACAAGAAAGAAGAGAATGACATAAATGTTGAATCCATCCATTAGGCTCAAGATCTCACAAGATATAGTTCTATCATTCTCAGTCCACTAATTCAACATCCATAACCAAACATATGATTTTAAGAAAGAAGACAATTTACTCAATCATGCAAATTTTCCTGAATTTCAATTGCTACTTCTACCCCAACTAAAATGCGTCTCAAGAGTAAAATTTACTCCTTACTCTGCCATCCCTATTTACTTTTGTTGTTAATTGATGACAAACATAACAAACATATTAACAAACACATTTTTTGAATTTTTTGGTTTTTTTTTTATTTTTTATTTTTGGTTTTTTTTTGTTTTTTGTTTTTTTTGTTTTTAGGCACACAACGATCCTTCCCCCCAATCAGATCATAACATTGTCCTCAATGTGAAAGAGAGATATAGAAAAGAGCAAAACAACCTGATAAGAAGTGAATCAACGCCAAGCAAAAATGAAGCACACAGTCAGTGCTGCATCTGACCCTGATAAGAAGTGAATCCACGCCAAGCAGAAAAGAAGCACACAGTCAGTGCCGCATCTGACCCTAAAAAGAAATCAGATAATAAAACTTAAGTACTTCCACAATTTAATACTAATTAATTACTACCCTAACTACTCCTTACTCTGCCACCAATTAAGATGCGTCTCAAGAGAAAAATTACTCCTTACTCTGCCATCCCTATTTACTTTCATTGTTAATTGATGACAAACACAACAAACATATTAACAAACATACTTTTTGAATTTTTTTTTATTTTTTTTTGTTTTTTTTTTGTTTTTACACAACCATCCTTCCCCCCAACCAGATCATAACATTGTCCTTAATGTTAAAATATAGATGAGTAAAGGATAGAATTACTTGTTGGAGAAAGCGGACACAAATTTAAACAAAATAAAATCAAACCGATTAAAGAGAAAGTGTCAGATCTGGCTTGCTTTTCTTGTTACTTCCTTCGCTGCTTCCTATTGACCAATCTATCTGAGCCAATACCTTATCAGGTACATACTCAAAAGCTTCCAATTTATCCATGAGCTCATCAATAGTGGAGGCAGAGATAAGAAGTTGTCTTGCCGAAAGAGTGATAAATTTCTGTTCCACAGCTTTGTCAAGAAAAAATAACAAAAGGTCAAAGAAATTATTAACATTCAACAGACCAATGGGTTTATGGTGGATGTTCAGTTCAGCCCAAGAGACAATTTGAAAAATTTCTTCCAAAGTACCAAAACCACCTGGTAAGACAAGAAATGCATCAGAATTGTCAATCATTATTTTCATGCGTCCATGCATGGATGTTACCTGAATTTCTTCTCCAACTGTCTTGCCAGTGATGTTACTTTCAGCTAAAGGTTTAGGAATAACACCTAAAACCTGACTGCCTCCTATAAGAACAGCAAGTGAAACAGCCCCCATTAACCCACGACAACCTCCCCCATATACAAGATGAATATTCCTTGCAACAAGTGCTCGACCAAGAGAAGCTAGCTTAAGCTGCGTTTAAAATCTAATCCCTTCCCATAACTCGACCCACAAAAAACACAGACATTTTTTAGGTTACGAATAGAAGGCCCCATTCTATACCCTTCTTCTCTTTGAGTGTTTCTGAGTTGAAGATGAAGGAGAAAATGGAGTGTTTAAATAAGAAAAAGAATGGAAAGGGAAATAATTGCACCTAGAAGGGTAGGTCGGCTGTTGTCAGAAAAAGGTTGAATTTAAGAAACATAAAATCTTTTTTTTTTGTTGTGTTTTTTTTTAACTTTTTTTTTTCAAGAAAATCATCAGGGTAAAGAAGTCTAGAAACCCCCGAAGGATCCCATCCAAAAGATCGTCTGTCAAAACCAAAATTCCAAAATTCAACAAAATCATACAAAGATAACAAATGATTACATACCTTTATGTACGGGTTTCATGGCGAGATCTTTATCTTTAACGCGTCATGAGTGCAAGTAATACCAAGACGGCTCGGCCAATCTGGGCATTCTTCTCCCTCCCGCTTGTGGGATATTTTGGATTGAGCTACGACGCCACTAATTAAAGTGCGTAAATCGACGGCCTACCACCAACGACCACGGCCGGTGAGAGGTCGTGAAGAGCCCATGGCATTAAATCACGGGATTCAGCTCGAGGCATTGTCACGCGAGAATGCAAACACGGACGCTTCTTTCGTCCATCAACAAGCGAGCCTTTGGTTAAAAACAGGAATGCTTGCGCGGCTCTCTGCAGAGCATGGCACACGAACCTTATTTACCGACCGGGCGTGCGAAGGTCCACCCGAGTCAATGACTCGGTGCCTGCCACTCCACCGGCGGGGGCTCCTAATCTAATTAAAGACCAAGTACAACCGAAGTTTCGCCTCTTTTTTTTTTCATTTTTTTTTTTTTTTTTTTTTTCATGTTTTTCTTTTGAAAGATAATATATACATGTTGTTGTGATTGTGGCTCACATCTTCCTCTCGGTTTCACGTCCGTAAACGACTTAAATGCCTTCTATGAGTCGAGGATAAGCTTCCCATCCAATTTTCTTATAAATTGGCAAACAGTGGTCTTTTTGAGTCGATTCCCAAGATCGTAACGCTCTTGCTCGTCCTTGAAGAGATTCCACAAACTAAGAAGTTCATGTTTGCACAACTCCACAAGAATGCGTCTCAAAAGTCAATAAGATATTATCTAATGACTCCTTACTCATCCATTCTTAATGAAGAATATTTTATCTTCTCTATTTACGTAAACCATCCCCAAAGAGTGACATCGCGTGTTGCAATTCCATCGTGCACACTTGTAACAAACTTTCATTCTTTTTGCTCTTCTCCTTTTTGAAAATGAACTTTTACCGAGACCGGACATGTATGGGACAAATGAATCGAAGATTCACCAGCTAAACGAACCTTTGCTTCGATTATCCAGCGTATATCTTCTGGGATGCCCTTATACATTAACAATCTCAGTCTTTCACACCTAACTTCATAGACTTTTGTTAGAGCATTTAGAGGGAGAGAAGGAAAATATTTTCTTAGATTTGAGAGAATGACATCCATTTTGAAAGGAGAAGAAATCAGTTATTATGGGAAACTGAAAAACAAACCGATTTGAGAGTCACGGAGTACCGTTATCCGCCACTTAACCGGCAACACAGAGAACTCAACAACTTGATGTTCCAGAAATGGTTGAGTCTTGGTCCATTAACTTTAAGTACAATACCATTCCTAGGATTCTCAATGTCTATGGCCCCATAAGATACACGTGTTTGTCAACAAAAGAACCGCGCCACCTAGATCTCAATTTTCTAAGGAGTAGGTGCGGATGAGAATCTTAAAGCAAAACTTTATTGACCAATTTTCGCAACTTTTGCAAAAGGTGTAACAGACCTTGAATAAAGAAGGCCAATAAAATCCATACTGCAAGATTTTCGCAGTTGTTGTCTCCACATGCTTCCGATAAAATTTAATGGCACTACCTACCTCATTGTCGGGTACACAACTGTCTCTTTTTTCTTTTTTTTTTATTTTTTTTATTTTTTTGAGAAAACATGATGAGAAGAATGATGACAAGTGATGCAATAATGAGTGAGTGAGTTGTTGGTCCTTTAATAATGACTCATCTCCTCTTTTTGAAAAAGAAATTTTTAAGAGGGACGCAAGTATGGTTTGTCACATTAAAAGACTGAACAACTCACAAGATATGGCAAGATGATTTTTTTTTTTTAATGTAAGAAAATGTATATTTTTTTTTTAGTTTTTTTTTTCAAGAATGGATGGCATGAGGAAAGAAGAAGTACGCTCCCTTTGTGTCCTAATGAGGTTGCTTTAAACTTGGGGATTCCATCCTAAGGATCTAAAAGTCCTTCTAGTTCGTGATAACTTCCATAGGGTGGCTCTTCTATTTTAAAGGTCTCTAGAGCCAAGTCCTATTTCAGAATGTTGACCACGAAATAGTGGGTAAACCAACTAGGTGTGGGACATTCATGAAAAAGGCGCACTCTAGATGAGGTTTTCGCGATAACCAAACAGGAAGTACATCCAAAATGGCTACCACTACGCAACCTCTACTTATCTTAGGCTTCACTCAGACCCGGGTATAGGGCCCCACTCGATTGTGTGCTTTGCGTGTAGGTGCAGTGGGTGCTGGGAGCGTACAAACCTATACAAAAATTTAAAAAAAACTACCCCCAACCTGCAAAAACATATATACAATAGCCAGGCAGCAATCATCTATCCTAAGGTTTCAACAATTATGCACAAATATATACAAGTAACAATATACATAAGATAATGCTATCGATATTTACATAAAACAAAAATAAATAAAATCCATTTACAAACAAAAAGAAAAGAAAACGAAGATAAAAAGGGTAAAATAAATAAATAAAAATTATTAACAATTTGCACAACTAACAACAACAGCTTGACTCTCCAACAATCCCCAGCGGAGTCGCCATCTGTCGCGACCGGTGATCGCGGCGGGGGAACAGCAACTCGAATTGGATTTTGAAATATGATAATGAAAAAAATGGAAAAATGGAGTCGCCACCAATTTTATTTGAATTTGGAAAAATTGGAAAACCTCTCTTTGAAAATGGTCTTTGGAACCAGATTAGATTCGGAAGTCGGTTATGCTTAGGGAAGGGTGGAAACTTAATCCCACAGCACCCCTAACGCACCCGTCATAAGACGGTACCTTAAATCAATTGTGCAAATTCTTAACAATCCTTGAAAATATTTATTTTACCCATTTTTGTAAACATTGTAATTAAAAAAAGCGAAACCACAAAATTGTGAAAATTTAAATTTGGCTTGACAGTAAATGAAATTCTGCTCCTACGTATCCCCTGGTGCAATAGGGAACTCAAAGTTACGTAGTTCTTTTAAAAAATATTGTGTGGTTTGGTTGATTTTAATTGAGTTAATTTTTGAAATTTGAATTAACAAGCCGTCGCGGCTCAGTTATCCAAATTAAGGATTAAATAGGTGAAGCTCGCGTCACGCTAGAGACGTCACCCATTGATTATCAAATTTGTTACGAAATTTTATTTAAGATTGTAAATCATCAAGCTGTCGCAACTCAGATGTTTACAAAATATAAGGGTTAGCAAGCTGTCGCAACTCAGGTAACCCATTTTTATTCCTTTTTAAAAATTTTTAATTATTTCTTTATTTATTTTTTTTTCTTTACCCTTCTCCCTTCTTATCAAAATGCATCATTATGGACAGCAGTCCACGTGATTCAACCTCACATACCCAAAAGGTAATCACAATTCAATTTAAAGAGATAAAAGTTGGAGATTTTGACAACAATAACAGCACACACCAGGGGGCGTTTGGAGGGATCTAGTCTGAAAGAAAATTCGACGGTCGGTGTTGGAAGGATCTGGATCCTGAGGTTCGACGGTCGGGAGGCTGACTTCTGATGTTCGACGGTCGGGAATTGCCTCTGAAGGTCGAGAACTAATTCCTGTGGTCCGACGGTCGAGAGCTAGCCTCTGAGGTTCGACGGTCGGGAATTGCTTCTGATGGTCGAGAACTGGTTCCTGTGGTCCGACGGTCGAGAACTGGCCTCTGAGGTTCGACGGTCGAGTGAGAGGTGATGGTGGGCTTTGTGAAGTTTGGTCGAGGGTCACAATGATATGGTTCGACAGTCGGATATGATGGATTTGGGGTTCGACGGTCGTGAGGAGGAAGGTTTTGGTTTAGAGAAGTTTGGTCAAATGAGGGGATGGGTTTGGTTTTAAGGGTTATGGCCCGAGGATTCGACTGTCGGTTGGAAAAGGGGTGATGGATTCGACGGTCGAGTGAGGGGATGGAGTTTGGTTAATGGTGAGAGGAGTGTAGCTGGTGTGTTTCGACGGTCGAGTGAAGGTTTGTGCTTGAGTTCGACAGTCGGAAATGGGAAGGATGTGGCTCTTTGATTTTCGACGGTTGAATAGGGATTCAAGAGTGGTTGTTAGTTCGACGGTCAGGAATAGAGAGATTCAGGAGTCCGACGGTCGGTTGGTTGAAGGGAAGGATCTGACCTCTGGGGTTGTTCGACGGTCGGTGAGGGGCGACCTAGCTGAGGTTCGACGGTCGATTTGAGGAGATGGGGTTTTGTTGATGGTGTGAAGGTTTGGATGGGTGTCGGTGAGGGATTTGGAGCTCACGGTTCGACGGTCGGTTTCGGGATGGATTCGATGGTCGAGTGAGGGGATGGAATTTGGTTTCTGTGCAGTCCGACGGTCGGATGAGAGAATGGATTCGACGGAGTTTGGATGGGTGAGGAGATGGGGTTTTGAGTTCGACGGTCGGTTTAGGGATATGGTATTCGACGGTCGGATGTGATGGAAGTAGGTGATGTGGTGAGAGATGAAAGGGGTTCGACGGTCGTGAGGAGGAAGGATGTGGTTTAAAGGATTATGACCGACGGTCGGTTGTGATGTGGTCTTGGTGGTTTGGGCAAAGCACAAGTGATTCGGGTTTTTAGGTGGCTATAGTGGAAAATGGTTGATGAAGAGGGAGGTTGGTGGTTTTATTTGGTTGGAGAAAATGAAGATGGGAGTTTGTATGAAGGAAAATGGTTGGAGTTCACGTGGTGTCCAAAATTTGGGGTATGGTGGTGATGTGGGTGATGGTAAGGTGATGGTTGTTGTATGGTGGAGGTGGAAGTGAGTACGTGAAAGATGGATGGGATGATGGGAAGGTGATGGAGATAAGTTGAAAGTGAGGTTGGAGATGAGAGGGTGGAGAAGATGGATGGAATGATGGGAAGGTGATGGAGAGGTCGTGGTTTTTTTTTTTTTTTTTTGAGAAGTTGGTCGTTGGGAGGTTGTTTACATGGTAACGATAGAGGGTGATCGGTTTGAAGGTGGAAGGTGAAGATGAGATGAAGGATTGGGTTCTGCGGGACATTGACCTCGAAATCGGAAGAAAATGATGGCAGAGGCATTTATGGAGGGATCCTTCACGTTTTGGAGGTGAGAGGATGGTAGTGGGTGTGATGATTGCTCACCGTCCTGGGAGTTTGGCGACTTCCTTCAAATTTTCATCTTCTCCCGACAAATCTCCCTAAAATCCTCCTTTTTGTATCAAAATTCCCCCTTTTTTTTTTTTTTTTCGTTGACACTTTCTTCTCTTTTTTTTTTTTTTTGCGTCAATCACTCTTTCTTTTCTTTATTGAGCTCCCCATCCCCATGAAAAACGTATGTGCGACATTTGTCTTTTTTATTTTATTTTTATTTTTCTTTTTTTATTTCTTTTTTTTTTTTTTTTTTTTTTTTTTTTTTTTTTTTATATATTTTTTTATTTTTTTTATTTTTTTAGCCCTAGGTCAAAATTGGGTGTTTACATCCTCCTTTATAAACCTTTACTCCAAACCTTTCCCTCTTCACTCTGACGTCCAAATCTTCTCTCTCACTTCCACAGCTACACACATTCTTTGCCATTTTCAACCTCAAACTACACTTCTGCCATGGCGGCAGCACTCTCCGCTGCCATAGCCGTGAAGCCCCTCCGTCTCCACCAACCTCTTTTCCCCCTCTTCCTTAAGCCAAACCTAACATTGTTCTTCACCCCCTTGAGAGATTTTTGCCACAGCATAATCCCTTCACCCCAAAGAATGACAAGCATCACCGTTTGTGTCCTCATGGATGATCCAAAAGAAAGCACCCAGATCGAAACTGAGGCAGAAGAACCTACTCCACATGTGAATTATTCTCAACTTATATCACCACGAGTGGCAGAGAAATTGGCCAGAAAGAGGTCTTACTATGATAAATAACAACAACCTATGCCATATATAGAAACATAATGCAATAAAAACTAGGAACACGAGAGGCAAAAATGAAGACAAATCTAAACCCAAACATTCAAAACCATTACCAATCAGAGGAAAAAACAAAAAGCAGGAGATATGAACAAAGTGCAAACCAAAACTATAAAAATTAAAAACAGATACCCAGTTGAGAATTCCTATATATAAATAACAAATGATGTATTTCACTTTTACATTCCCACATTAGAAAAAGAATGAGGTATCACCAAATTAGTTTGCCTGACTAATGGGCTTAAACTGCACATGTTATTATATCTCTTCTAATATTCACATTCTCCTAGTCAATACTTCTACTTGGACGTTACTCTTACTTGGATGTCTTCTAGTTAATGGGCTTACAATGTATCAGGTATGTTATTACATTATGATTGTCCACATTTGAAATGAGAGGAAACACAATGAATATGCATAAAAACTATGGCAAGATTTCAGCAGGGTACATACCGAAGATAAAGCTAAAAATTAAAAAAAATAGAGAAAGAGAAGTGGGAGTTTACTGACTCATACTCTACTGAGTTTACAGAGAAGAGCAATATCACCTTCATAAACTGATTCTCAATAACCCTAATAAAAAATAAAGCAAAAAGGGTTAAAAATGCATAACATCTAGAAACTAAAACAACCCCATATATTTTCCTTTATTTTCTGTACACAAGCATTAAGCCATGAAAAAAAAATACTGAAAGGAGAAGGCATAACTAACCACTATCGCCAATTGAGGAAGAAGAGGTTTCCTCTGAGAGAAGGAGCACAGTACCCACCACCGAAGGAAGAAGAAGAAGAACCATCAGCGCAAAGACATCAAAACAAAAAAAAATTAAAGAATAATGCAAATGGAAAGAGAGACGAGAGTCGTATCACGAGCTCCGGATCGAAGTTGCGAAAATCACCCCTGTCTATGGAGATTGAAGATTGGGGATTAGAGAAAAACAGCGTCCCTAGTTGGTATCCCTAGCTGACCAACGTCCTTCTTCTACTTTGAAATCACAGTCCCATTATTGAGAGAGAGAGAGAGAGAGAGAAAGAGAAAGAGAGATAGATAGAGAGTACGAGCAGAGAAGAGTGGGAACGTGTGTGAGCGAAAATTTTGTGAAAAAGAAAAAAAAATGGAAATGTGTTAGTGCATAAATTATATCTCTTTACTGGCCATTTTACTTAATTGCCACTACAAGATGCCTATTAGTGGCCAATGAATATTTGCTGCAAAAATTTCATATAAAAGATGTTATTACTAGCAATAAGTTAATGGCCACTAAATAATGGCTGCTAAAAGCCTTTTTTGTTATAGTGATAGCACATTCAAAGGTCTTAACCCGTGCCCATGTGAGTCGCACCTTAGACGGACAAACAGGGAAATCTGCTTGACCACCCTCTGGGGGCAAGTAGCGCATTCAAGGGTCTCAATCCATGCCTATGTGAGCCATACCTTAGACGGTCAAACAAGGAGCCACTAATGGGATCAGGGAGTGCCTTACGTTCCAGGTTAAGAGGGCAACCCACCAAACCCTTCTCAGTGGGTTGATCGCAAGTCCCAAAATCACAAAACTTAGCTAAAACCATGACGTGGTTATTGGCAGCATGGATAGTGAAATCCATGCATAAGCCATTACGGTACCCACCGAGAGTTGTCTTACGTTAAACAGGTCGTGTAGTAGAAAAAACCAAAGTCTTGAGAAAATTCACGCACTATGTAAACATAAAAGACCCCGGCAATGACCACTTATACCAAAGTCCAGGGGATCCTAAACGCCCAAATAGTTAGTGACGGATCCCGGACACTGTTTCTTTTATGCATAAGTCCTAAGAGAGATCCTAAACGTCCAAATAGTTGGTGACAGACCCCGGACACGGTTTCTTTTATGCCTAAGTCCTAAGAGGGATCCTAAATACCAAAGCGAATGGTAATGGAACCCGGACCATGGTTTCCCCTCGATTGGAAATATTCTCAAGTCCATAAAATGGTTATGAAAAGCAACACAATGGGCATTAGGCCCAGTACGGACCATGGAAAAAGAAGTAAACACGACAACAATTCTAGCTCATTCTGCGAGACACGACCACGTATGGCCAACTGACACATAGACCCTGTCCGGACTACGGTGCAAATGCCTCCATATTAAAGCTTGTAACCAAACGGAGAAGCACGTATCACAGCTTCAAGTAAAGCACGAATTTCGTTGCACGGGGGCATCGAGACTTGCTACTTGTAACAACCCCTTCTGTGAGGGCATTACATTTGCAACACTGACTCCTTTCTATCTACTTTTTCACTTTTTCAAAAACAGATAAAAGTTTACTCAAACTTTTAAACAATTGACGTTATAAAATATGAGTTTCAAAGGTCTCTTTTTAAAAGAATAATATAAAATTATCGAAATAGAGAAACTTGAGTTATAAGAACTGAATAAAAGACTTTTCATAAAATAAAGTTTACTACATCCATAAATACATTATACTTGTTCAAAAACATAAAACTTACATATTCCAAAGAACACATCTAACTACCATATAAAGATTGAGCCTAGTCCAAGTCCAAACACTGAAGAATAGGGTCCTGTACCCGATCTTCCTCTAGATCCCCTTCGGGATCCCTGGAAGGCAAAACCCTTTCTCGGGGCATGTCACTACGGACGGGAGTCCGAGCAATCAACTCCACAAACTCCTCCCTAGGAATAGCTTTACCATCATCCCAAAAATCCCCAAGAGGCATACAAAACTCTAAGTGAACAGTTGCATCCACAGTAAATGTAGCAGCATCATGCTGGGTCTTGCTCCAAAATAAGGTGACGTCTCCGACATACTGAATGTGCCCCGTATCCCTGTGTACCTTCCACGCTTTGATGCCCCTATGAAACTGTAGTCTAGTGAAGCCAAGCGGATCTTGTTTTGCCGCCATCACAATTTTTACAAGCATAAGCATAAAACGAAAACAGACAGGATAATACAATAAAAGAGGTGAGATCCCCTACATCAAATACCATTATAGCAGTAGAGAAACAATACGAACAACAAAGTCATTCTATACTTACAGATATCACAAATATATTCATGTTATGGATTTATAAATAATTCTGCAGTAAACATATCTCACAATAACATAAACATTCACAGTACCTGTAACAGCCCAACATTTGCTACCCAAATATATCATCATATAAATGAATAACCCAATATTGATCCTGCTACTACTAACATACATTAACATTTAACCCATATCATTCATACATAATGAGTAAATATGGAGAGCCACGATAGTAAAAGTTATATATATACATCACAGTCTCAAGGCATACTGTTATACATAACTTGAAACAACTAAGCAAATATAAAACATATATAAGCTCAGCTCAAAACAGTATCTATACTATGCTAGTCTTCATACATCTTGTTCTTCCCTTTAGAAGAGCTCGCACTTGGATTTACATGGCAATACAATCGGGGTAAGAAAATATATCTCAGTAGAAGTATTCCAATACCAGTATATAAATATATACAAATAGATAATATTTATAATTATTTTATTGATACTTCAATACTAGAAGTAACAACTCCTCATTTCAACAAGAAGCAACTGCCCATACAATTGCAATGCATGAAAATGTCATGATAGCAACCGCCCATACAATTGCCATGTTATGCTTAATTATGACTAATGATTATGTCTATGCAGATTCCTAAGTATGAAAATGCATAATGCATGATACCACATCCAGGACTCCAATCCCATGGCAATGTCATGAATGCATGAAACTTGAACAAAGTAATGGAAGTCCATAGTTTCATCCATACCCTTGAACAAGTACTAGGAGTCTCATCCAACATATATCATTATCACAGAGGAAGTCTCATTCCCCCCCGGGTAGTGAAGTCTCATCAACTACATGGTTAACAATAATGAACAAAGAATTTTATCCTTTCATACTTCACTATACTAGGAAGGGTATTAAGCGCCTTACCTGATATAGAACACCCACTTTTACGGGGCCAAACAAAGTAAAGAGGATATTACTCACCTCCTTACTTCACAAAGTAATAAGGATATTACTCACCTTACTACTCACAACATAGAGAGGATATTACTCACCAATCTATGCTTCCAACAACACAAAGAGGATATTACTCACCCCAATGCGCTTCAACAAATACATAGAGAGGATATTACTCACCAATCTATGATTCTCAATAATACTAAGAGGATATTATAAACCTCAAGGTATTTCATATACAATAGAGTTGGATATTACTCACCAATCTATTATACAAAGACATAGAAAGGATATTACTCACCAATCTATACTTCTCAAACATATAATGCAAAACAATTACCAATTACTTTCCATAACTAGTTTCACAATTGATTTATATGCGTTTCAGGTTCAATTTACAACTCTTCATCAAATACTTATAGAAGTACTTCAACACTCTTAAAAGAGCATACATGAGTGATCCTAATACTTAGGAGAAGCTCATTTCCTCAATTCATCATAATACACCATATATGTATATATTCATGTCTAATTATCTCACATAATTAGCGTCACAAATCAATATGATTTATCACGTTCTCACTTCATTAAATACTCCTACTAGTATCTCAACGCTCATTAAGAAGTATAAAAGAAGAAAACTATGCTACTAGAATGATCCAGAGCATCAAACACAACTCATAGTTGTTTTCTGGCACCAACGTTGCGGCGTCCCTTATTCCACGTTGCGGCGCCCAAGTCTCGGGTTCAAGTACTGGCAGGAAAAATGCCAACGTTGCGGCGTAAACATTCAACATTGTGGCACAAACCTTCAACGTTGCGGCGCAAACATTTCACGTTGCGGCGCACGTCCCTTTTTCTACCTAACATTGCGGCGTGAAAGTCCAACGTTGCGGTGTGAACAGCAAAACTCAAAATCTGCATAATTCTGTAGCTACGGGTTACTGTTTCATTGGAACTAAAACCACTTCCAATCACTAAAAATCCATTTTCAAGTGATTTCTAACCTCTAATAAGGTTCAACTACACATTTTAACTCTCAAACAACATCAATTTCATTTGAATCAACACTTATGAATCAAAATTTCCAACTTGACCAAAATCCCCAAAAATGACCTAGAATTGGAATTAAGGCTCCAAATGATGAAAAATTCATCTAAACACATTCATAATTCACTTTCTAACTCAACCATACTAACCACATCAAGATTCAACTTATAAAACATCAAATCACCCATCAACCTTATTTCCTCTTCAAACTTTTCTTAAACCAAAAGAAAAGAATGAACACAAACAAGTAAAAACAGATTTCCCCTACCTCAAGATCAAGATGATGAAGATGAAGCAAGGCCTTCACGCGAATCCTCTCCTTGGATGGTTGTTTCTCCTCTTCCTTCTCCTTTCCTTCTCTTTCTCTCCTCTCTTTTCTTTATTTTCTCTTCTCTTCTTTCTCACGTTTTTGCTCTTTTGTTTCTGCCTATAAAATATCCCCACCGTGGGATATTTTCACAAGAAGGGAAGTCTATTTGGACTTCTCTTATTTGGGTACCAAAACCCAAACTGCTAAGAACACTCAGATTCCACCGAATCTAGTTTCGTAGCTTCCAACAGATTCAAAATAAATCCTAAGATTCATTAAAAATTCTGTTTCATCAAAAACTGATATTTTCATATCAGTTAGGGGCCAATCTGGCATTAGAACACACTACCAGTATGCTCAAAAATGCCAAACTAACTCCGAAAATTCTCAAACTTTAACTGTAGCACAGTTCCCACATTTATGACTTGAAAATAAACTTTCGACATTTATCTCCACTAACTAAGCAGTTTAAGCCACTTCCAGAGCAAATAACAGTTATATTTCTCACACAGTGTTACAGCAAAATGTCTAAACATACTCAGAAAGTCACAAAACTTTACAGACATGTTAAGTAAGTATTAGGCTACCTCTGTAACCATATACAAGCCTAACATGACTTTCTAGGGTATTACAGTACCGTGACAACATATATCAATAATGTATGCACAATGACTATGTCACCATAATGTATATTTTGACCATGCTATGACAATATGTATCTTGACCAAGCCACAACAATATGTGCACCGACCATGTGCATGCCAAATGAATTAGTTCCTACTCCATGGAGCTAACTCAAAATCAGATATGAACGTTTTAGAAAATCTGCCCCCCTCAATAACAGTCTACGCTAGACCACGAAAAGGATAGTGTTTGTCGGGTCCTCGTCAGTGCGTTGCAACGATTTTTTACGGCCAGGGGTATACAAGATGACAACAGGTCACTAAGTGAATCACATCGCCCTGATGCCCCTGAGATCCATCAGGGATCACAGTATCCAACTTCTCATTCACTCCTAGGCAACAAAAGCCGACTGTATAATGCTTAGATGCATGAATAATGAAATCAAACCACCATTGTACTGTTTCTAATAGTATTAAAGCAACCGTCCATACAATTGTCTAATACCATTAGTATCAATGATATTATATAACCGCCTATACAATTACATAATTCTAATGATCCACACGGGTCCAGTACGTCGATCCCACGGTCCACTCGGGTCCAGTATGTCGGTCCTGCAATAACTTTACTGTTATTTCCAGATACAAGAAATCTTTGTCACATAATTCAGAAAATCATCATTCATGTCCCACAATATCCTTACTGTCATTTCAATCACAAGATACCTTCATCACATAATTCAGAAAATCATCATTCGTCATCTTGATTTCATAAATTCGTTTTCTTTTCCCCAAATCCCTAAAATACCTCAAGTTTTTATTATTAAAATTCCTCAAAATATCATTTGCTAATATTCTTTCCAAAACTTACATTATTTTTAATTTAATGAGACCCTTTTCCATTATCCTTATTAACATACTCTTAAATGAATTACCTTAAGATTCAACTCAATTTACAATCCTATCCCTCAATACCATAACCAGAATCACTCTTTTTGCTTAATAATAAAAATTTATTCCTTTCCATTCTTATCTTATAAGTCCTTGAATTAAATTTCCTTATCATTAAACCAACTAAACTCACCACTAATAAATCATTTTCCTTATTCTAACTATCCCCAAAACTATTTCCATTAATGAAGCTAAAAGTCATTATTCCTCAAATCATAACATTGTGATTATCTCCTCTTTTTACTTATAAATCCTTTGATCTTAATTAGTCTCCAAATCATCTAAGTATTATTTTCCAACACTCTTTCTAAAACTTTCATTATTCAAATTCTAAATAAAATCATTTCCATCCTAATTACTCTTCCATCCTATTATCAAATATCATGGCCAAAATCTATTCTTTTCAATGGTAAAAACTTTGTTCCTTTCCTCTTTCAACTGGTAACCTCATAAGTCATGTTCTTGCCACCTAATCATCTAGGTTCTTAATCAATAAATATTTTCCTCATGTATATCTCCTCCTAGGCCAAAAGACCGTGAGCCTCAAGTGATTAATGGAACCCAAAAATCATTCCTTTACAACATGATCATAGCATGCCATTGATTAGGTTCATGCATACTATCAAAAGTATATCAACACATATAACCATTAAGCCACCATAACTATCTCTTGCATACAATAACATCACATAATCATACAAAGTCAAATAAACATAAATCAAAAGTCACACAATCGAGTGGATAAATTCTCACATGGATTTTCCCTTCACAACACAACTAATTCATTCCTCACCACCATAGCATGGTTGATGAGGTTAATCTCCATCTTACCTAAGAAGACAATAAGAAAAGAACTCCCTTTATGCCTCTTGAAATTCGTCTAACTCATCCACCAAAACCCTAGAATGATCAAATTCACATAATCAACAACCAAAACTTGAAAAGAGGAGTCTTTGATCACCAAGGTGACCAAGAATCACGAAAATAAAGGAAATAAAATATAAAGTCAAGAACTTTACCTCAAAGCTTCAAGTTTAGGGCTTTATGGAAGAAGATGAAGATGGAAGAATGAAGTGATGGTCATAAAAGGAAAAAGCTTCTTGGTGATTAGTAAATGCAAAATATAAGGTTGGTTGAGCAAATAAACATGGATGGCCATCAATGGTGGTGCTCGGCCTTGAGAGTGAGGAGAGAAAATGGAGATGGGAGCTTTAGGAGGTGATTCCAACAAGAAAATGTCTTCAAACAATATGTAGTTTCAAGTAATGTGATTGCTTGGAATTAAACAAGCATGGAGAGTGAAGGAAGAGGTGTGGCCGTGAGGTTGGAGAGGATAGAAAGAAGAGAAAATGTGATAGAAAAGTGAGAGAAAAAGAGAAGTTGAGAGAGAAAGGAAAAGTGGAGAAAGAGAGTGATAGAAATTTTTAAAATTGGAAAAAGTGGAAAGATGACAATTTGTGTCATCTTTTCCCCCTAATGGCCGTGGGGTCTCTAAGGGAGGAGAGAGGGAAGTTGGCTTCCTTGAGAAGCTTGATACAAAGCTTCCTTGAGAAGCTTTGTCCACTTTTTGGAAAAAGTCAAGGATGATGTCACTTTGATGATGTCATCTTGGTGATGTCATTAAAGTGCTCTCTAGAAAAGATGACTAACACTCTACTAAAACTATTACCCAATGGACAAAAGCTACAGTTAACAAAACTAATATTTATTGTCCAACGAGTAATAAAACGTATCGCGATTTTTATTTATCAGATCAAATCTCAAAAAGTGAAAACTTCGTAAACTATGTTCTATCTCGGGTTTAGTAAGATCCCCCGTCACCATTTCCACAATCCAAGGTTTTTTGGCCTTGGGAAAAATATTTCATTTTCTAGGCCCCGCTCAGTGCATACGTAAATCGAAAAATATATTAAAATAATCAAACAATTCAAATAATTCCATAAAAATTCATAAATATTATAAAATGAATATATATTATGAAACAAGCAATTTTCAGGGTGTTACACTACTTCGCTATACTGACCAAATGCCAAGCTGGGGGCAATTGTTCTGGACCATGATCCAGAATCTTATCCCACGAGTCAATCCAACACACACTCGACTGGAGTCCGTCGTTGACACCTCGGCAAGAATTCACTCAATATACGGTCGAGACCCCCCGAGCACATGGGGGCAATGTATGACACACCTCAGATGGTGGAATGACAACGTAAGCAGAGTGATCCAACTTGAACCCCGACCTTACATGTCAACACTGGAGGAATACTATGATATATCACGGACCTTGGCTTGAAAACATTGTGAGATCCAGCATTAAGTCTGACTTGGATCCCTTTGTTCACTGCGTGCCGTGTGCTCCCATTAAACATGGGTACCTTGACACTTAGTTGTCCCATCTAAGCACCAAGCTGATGACAACTGTTTTGGACCGGGATTTTGAGTTATCAGTTAGGAGCAACCTAGCTCACCAAAATAATACCTAGATATTATTACGCACTATCTTGATGATTATATCTACCTATTTATTAGGAATAAATCTCTCAAGTATCCTTGATGGATATGAAAGCTAATTATATCCCACGTAAATAGTAAAATTAGTTAAAAGAGATCACAATCTCTAACGGATTCTAATCCTAAATAACTACATTTAATACAGATTGCACTCATCCTAAGACGCTCCTATAAAAGCTAAGTCAAGTCTCAAAAGTATGCATCTCCTCTGATATACAGACTGCCTAATATGTGCATAATCTAACTTGAGTGTCGAAGTACCTTTTGCAGGTACCCACCTCTCACACCACCTCAGGAGCAGCTATGCCACAGAGGAGTCCATCACATACGTGTCTATTTCAGATACCCGTCTGAATCCACTTCAGAACATCCATCAAAATATGAGGCAGGGTGGGTTAGTCCATTTTAAAAAATGAGTTGGAAGAGCTAACTCACTCCGTTTTAGGATGTATTGGTGGGTTGCTTGCCTAAAAGAGAAAATGAGAGAAAGTGAACAGGTTAACAGGTTAACGGGTCAACTCGCCTAATCCGCTTAGAAAACAAAAAAAACCATAAAAATTAAAAAAAATAGAAAAATTATAATTTGTAGAGACTAAAAAAAATCTAATATTAAGATCATACTCATAAAAATATCACAAACACAAATAAACTCTTGTAGTACTTAAAAGAAAAAAAAAAGTTAATCCGACAGACCAACCCAAACTCGACTTGCGGGTTACATGGGTTGAAAAATAAAAATGAATTTAATTATTTAACCCAATCAACTAAAAAATGACAAGTTAACGAATTAATCCAACGAGTTAGATCTGTTTTATCAATTCTATCATCAAGTCACTATGTAAATATAATTGTATTTTTGGAAAATATTTTTTATTAAGTGAATTATTTTAAATTATTAAATTAAAATAAAATTAAAATTTATTTAAAAAATTAATAAAATAAGAATATTAATAAAAAAAATGATAATAAAACATTCTTATTTTTAGTTGAAAATATCAAGCGATCAACATATGAGTACGAAACCGGGGAGAAAAATTCCAATTATGCAACTATACCTGTTCTTGACAAATCTATGGTCAACCATATGTACCACCACAAGAAAGAAAAATCTCGGATTTCGGCGCTATCGATTAGCATGGGCCACAGCTTTCTGATTTGTTAAAGTTGCCCTTTTCTTCTGTCTTAAATGGGCAATGTACAAGAATCAGCTTGAAAATTCAGAGTCTAGAAATCTGATGGACCTATCTGCCATCTCTCTTATGTAATTATCAAGAATTAATTGGTACGTTTCAAATTAGTGACAGCACATTATTTTAATCAAAGCCCCGGTCCGCACGACAAACATGGTGGAAACTAACTGAAAATTGAACTCAAAGGCAACAAAAACCGATCTCAAAGTAAAATATGTAGAAAAAAGATGTGGCATATAGTAAACGATGGAGAAATTTTATAAGCACTTCGTTTGAACAGGTTTAATTAAACGTACACGAATCATGAATCTTGCTCTTCAGGTTTCTTATTTTGATCCACTTTAATTATAACATTAAAAATATTATTAAATAAAAAATAATAATGACTCACAGTTGAGGTAGCACAAATTAAATGATACATATTATAAGATTTCTTTTACTTTAATATCACTGAAAAATTCCAATCTTCATGACACACAAATTTCTCTTAAATTGACCCTTTGTCCGTATAAGACGGTTTTGGAAAAAATTGGAAAAGTCTACCTTTCTAGTTCTAGTCCAATATGGAGACCATTACCTACGGTTCCTTCTTATTTTAGGTGAGGGTCTACCTTTCTAGTTCTAGTACAATGATGACTCATAATTGAAATAGCACAAATTAAATGATACATACTATAAGATTTTTCTTATTCTAATATCCTTACTTTACGTGTGAATATTTTTTTTATTAATGAAATGAAATAGAATAAGTGAAGTAGATATAAAAAAATTATTTATATAATTATTTTTTTGTAAATTTTTATTAATAAAATGAAATGAAAATTTATTATTTATGTATTATCTTTATTCTACCTAAATTTAAAAAATAAAAGCTAAATATTTAAAAAACAATAATAATTATTTATGTGTTTTATTTTTTTCTTATATATTTTAAAAATTTTAAATAAATAAAAAAAATTCTCTTTATTCTCTTTTCTTTTCGTTTTCTACTTATCATCTATATATAGTGATAAAAATTTCAATCTTCGTGACACACAATTTTCTTAAATTGACCCTTTGTCCGTGTAAGACAGTTTTGGGATACATTGGAAAATTCTCCCTTTCTAGTACAATATAGGGAACCTCACTTAAGATGCCTTCTTATCTCCCCTCTCTGCTCCACCGAGTTAATGTCCTAATGGAGTTTCCTACCACTAGTACCAAGTTTAACAACCCGCATGTATCTTTTTTGTTGCTTTTATCTATTGCTGCCACAATAGTTAACCCTGTATTTGCCACAAAAGTATGTAATTTCCCTGCCATCTTCAACTTCGGTGACTCAAACTCGGATACTGGTGGCTTGGCTGCTTCCCTTCTAGCACCAACGCCACCATATGGAGAGACCTATTTTCACAGACCCGCAGGAAGGTTCTCTGATGGCCGTCTCATCATTGATTTCATTGGTAATTAATATCGTTTTCTACTTCTATTCCAGTGTACATGTCTGATGTCTTAGATGAGGCTTCTTTCTTAAGCACTTCAACTGAGCTAGCAAGTGGTAAAACAAACATTTGTTCCCCATAAGGCCCATAACACACATCCAAGTATTATTTATCAGTTATTTCAGCAACCCTTTACATTCCGAGGTTAGAATTTAGAAAAGCTTTACTCCGTTTCTTCAGGGTAAAAGATAAAGGAAGTTTGCTGGTTAATTACTTTGCAATGCTGTAGCACACAGAATAGGAAGTTGATAAATGCATAAGATGGCTTTTGCAGTAGGCGTAGCCACTAGTCTAGTACTGTGTCCACAAAGCATTAAAGCTTTTAACGAGTGATTTCACGAGAAGAGTATGTTATTTTACACGAAAACTGTTCATTGAAAAGTTACAAAGATATAGTAGTATTTCTGACCGAAAAAAAAAATAGTATTCTTTGTTTTAGTCTGAACTTTTCTTATGGGACCTACAAGAATCGCTCTCCTCAACCTCTTCCACTGATCATAAACAACCAATTTTTCTCTCATTTGGTTGCTCCATGTCATTCATAATGCTTTTCATTAAAAAAACTCTTGTGACATTTAGCATTTTCCATTAAACAAATTGAGAACTAATAAGAAGGGTAGAGCAGGAATAACATATTATACTGCCATAATCTTCTTTTCTATAATTTTCCAGTTAATATACATGATACAATCCTTTTTGGGCTGTACCAAATTAAGCCTCAGCCCGAATCCTATACTAGATGCAGCAGTTTAATCATCAACCAGTTTAGCCCCAAATGAAGGCTTAGATTCCTATTTTGATCCTCAACTTTGTAATTTCAGCACTGGGTTTTGGACTTCCTTATCTCAGTGCATACCTTGATTCCCTGGGGACCAACTTCTCAAATGGTGCAAACTTTGCAACATCAGCATCAACAATCAGACCCCCGCCAAGTATTATACCTCAAGGTGGATTCAGTCCTTTCTACCTTGACGTTCAGTACACTCAATTCAGAGATTTCAAACCCAGAACACAATTCATTAGACATCAAGGTAAAGAAAGAACTTGTATTCGTTATTCATAGATATCTTTAGGTGCTTCTGAGTTATAATTAAGGACATGGTTTAGTTTGTTTTTGTTCTAATTTTTCTCTTCAGGAGGCATATTTGCAAGCTTGATGCCCAGAGAAGAGTATTTTCCTGAAGCTTTGTACACATTTGATATTGGTCAAAATGACCTTGGTGCCGGCTTTTTTGGTAACTTGACTATACAGCAAGTCAATGCTTCTGTACCTGATATAGTCAACAGTTTCTTAGCAAATGTTAAGGTAGTTCAATACCCTTCTTTGATATTTTATTATTTAGCTAATTTTTGAATTTATTTTTCTAAATTGATGAACTTGGTGATCAAGAACATACACAAATTGGGGGCTAGATCATTTTGGATACACAACACAGGACCCATTGGCTGCCTCCCTTATATTTTGGCCAATTTTCTATCAGCTGAAAGGGATGGCTCTGGTTGTGCCAAGCTATATAATGAAGTAGCTCAGTATTTCAACCACAAGTTGAAGGAAGCCGTGGTTCAACTTCGCAAAGACCTTCCTCTGGCTGCAATTACATACGTAGATATCTACTCTGTTAAGTACTCTCTTTTCAGCAACCCAAAGAAATATGGTGAGCCAAATTAAAATGACTCCATTCTCACATTCCTGTTCACAAACTTGCCTACAATGTATGTAACTGGCTGGGTGTTTCATTGATGCGCAGGATTTGAGCACCCACTTGTTGCTTGCTGTGGCTATGGAGGGGAGTACAACTACAGCAGTATTGTTGGATGTGGAGGAACCATAGAGGTCAATGGCACTAAAGTTTTTGTGGGTTCATGTGAAAGACCATCTGTTAGAGTGAGTTGGGATGGGATCCACTACACAGAGGCAGCTAACAAGTTCATCTTTGATCAAATCTCTACTGGTGCTTTCTCAGACCCACCCCTTCCCTTGAATATGGCATGTCACAGAAATTCCACTAAAAAGTATTGAGCTTTAGTTGCTTATCATTGCAACGATTTGTATTAAAAATAAAGGGCATTCTTCTATGTGAAGTCTAAATGTAATAAAAACATCAATAATGGTATCATATAATAATAATGAACCAGATGTTTGATATCTCTCACGCCCCACCACTCCTTGACTTTTTCCCCTCTTGTAAGGTAAATATCACATTAATTTCTACACCTACCCACCTCCCAGGGCTAAAAAATTGTCCTTTCTTTATGTTGAAAATAATTTAATTCAAGATCTATATTAAAGCGATGTTGAAGTTAGTTAAGCTACACTGCTTTATTTTAGCAACATCAGCTACACTGCATGGAATTCAGAAATTTTCTACTCAGCGATATATTTATCTGACTATATTTTATTTCGAATCAAGTCGTTGTTGAAAACTTTTAACTGTACAATAGTAAAACAAGAAATAATATTTTCTACTGTATATATGAGTATAACTTCTAAAATTGAAGAGAGTAGAAGTGTGGATTGAAAATATAATTTGTGTTGGAGCATCAACGAAAGATGTAAACATAGTTGTTATTGTTAATTTGTAATTTTTTTAATAATCTTAATATAGAAAATTATTATTAAAACATTATAATTTGAATTTAAGATTTTCACAAATAAGAATGTATGAGAATACTAACATTTATTCATAATAAAAAGTAAATTGTATTTCAAGAGTGTTAGAAATATTTAAAAACTCACTTTCTATTCATTTGTCTTTCTTTCACTATTTTTCTACTTTAATGATGATAGAAACAATACCTTGAGTTTTATGCAAAAATTGTTTCTTAAATACTGTTAATTTTCATCAAGTTGATAGTTACTATAATTGTAAAACTATCATTTCCCTTTTACCATATAAGAGTTTAACTCATTAACTTAATTTAATTACTTATTAAACTAATAAGATAAGTCACATGCTTATCACATGAGACATTTAATTCAATATTCTCCTACTTGGCTCATGTGACGTTACATTCTTTATAATTTGATAAGTCTGTCAAAATATAATATGAATTTATATATATATATATATATATATATATATATATATATATATATATATATATATATATATATATATATATATATATATATATATATATATAGTCAAACTCTTCTTTACATTGGATACATCAATCATCATGACCAAGAATGAAAATTAACATGAGTCATGACGATCGTATATCATTTAATCGACATAATCTCTTCTATGTACTATCGAATTAATCTTCTCCTTAACATGACTTAAAAATGGGAAGCACATAATGGGTCCAACAATAATGTCTTTATTAAGACAAAACTTGTTATTGTCATTCCTATTCAATCAAGTATATAAATTCGAAAAATAAGTAAGACAAAAACATATTCATTCATGAGCTCAGAGTGTCAAAGTACAAAAAACATAAACATTAACATAATTTATAATAATGCCTACTTGGCAACAAAGCCCGTACTTTCAACATGTCCACTAAATATTTTGGGTGATAACCCTTTTGTTAAAGGGTCAACAATCATAAAGTCAGTGCTAATGTGCTCTATTGACAATTTATGTTTCTAAACTTCTTCTTTAACAGTAAAGCATTTCAATTCCATATGTTTAGCACTTTTAGAATACTTATCATTTTTAGAAAAAAAAAAGACAATTACGGACTTATCACAATAAATTTTTAGCAGCCTGACAATATTGTCGACTAGTCCAAGTCTTGAAATAAAGTTCTACAACCACTTAGCATGAACCATAACCTCAAAGCATCTCACAAATTCAGTTAAAAGATATCGTTCCTTTGGCTAAAAGATACAAATAGCCAAATGTGGATTTTCTTGTATCTACATAACCAGAAAAATCTGAATTTGAATATCCAACCACCTCAAGATGATAAGATCTTCTATAAGTAAGCATGTGATCCTTCGTTCTAAATCGGCTCATGACCAAATTGCTTTTAGAATTAAATTGGCCCTTCAAACAAATTTATATGGGGGCAACCTATTACGTATCTCTGATAACAGTGTGATGACTTAAGTAGAGTGATCCATTTTGAATCCTGACCTTATTCATTAACACCGGGGGCATTTTGCAACATGTCACAAACCTCGACTCTTTGGAAAAAATATCGCGAGATCCATCAATTATGTTATGTCTTGGATCCCTTTGTCACATGCGTGTCGTGTGCTCCTGCTGAACTCAGGTATCTTGACACTTAACTATCACATCTAAGTGTTAAGCTGGGGGCAACTGTTGTGGATCAAGTTTCGGCTTAACAGCTCAAGAGCAACCCGACTCACCAAAATAGGATCTCAGATATTTATATGTGCTATTAGATAAGTTAATCTATCTATTTATGAGACACAAATCTCTCACATAATCTCTCGTATGGACACCAATTACATCCCATATAAATAGAAAATTCGTTATAAGAGATAACAATCTTATAAATTCTGATCTTAAATAATAACATTCAATTTAGATTAAACTATACTTCGGAGGAAACTACCATTGTCAATTTTATTCAAGTACACTTCTAAATCCAATTCAAAACACAATTAAATTATAAATTAAAAGTCTCACTGATTCACCATCCAGTTAAATTTTTAAATTATTGATGGAAAACACCATGTATAGTATAATATATCTTGCTGTTTCTAACACACAAATTATATGAAATAGATCATATGTCAGTGTAGGACAATTTTAAGATAGGAAGACTCCTCTACAATAAATAAGTATTTATTATTAATTTTTAATCATTTAATATTACAATAAATTTTAATTTAATCAAGGATGAATAGATTCATATTTACTCACTCTAAAATAAAATCAATTTAAATGATTTTTTTTCTTCCTGCAAACGTTGCAAAAGTCTGCCTTTCTGGTACGAATTACTATATTGAATAGAGATCCAAGGTTGCTTCTCATCTCCCTTGTTTGCTCCGCCAGTTAATGTCTCCAATGGAGTTTCCTAGCACTACCAAGTTTTACATCCCACTTGTGCCTTTTTTTGTGCTTTTATCTATTGCCACAATACTGAACCCTGTATTTCCTACTGAAGATTGTGATTTCCCTGCCATATTTAACTTCGGTGCCTCAAACTCGGATACTGGTGGTTTGGCTGCTTCCCTTCTAGCACCAAGGCCACCATATGGAGAGACTTATTTTCACAGACCCGCAGGAAGGTTCTCTGATGGCCGCATCATCATTGATTTCATAGGTAATTAATATCATTTGCTATTGCAATTCCATTGAACCTGTCTAATGTCTTAGATGGGGCTTCTTTGTTAAGCACTTGAAGTGAACTAGCAAGTGGTAAATTACACTTATGCTCACTATAACACTCATCGAAGTATAATTTCTGTGTTCCTTTAGCAACTCTTTTCATTCTGAGGTTACAAAAGCTAAAGTTTCTTGTCGGACGAAGATAAAGAAAGGTCAACGCTTGGTTCGTAAAGGATTAGATGGCTTTGCGGTAGTGGCAACCAAGTAGGTCTACAGATCAAGCGTTCAAGCTCCTTAAGTCTGTCATAAATAAAAAGGGTAAGGATGGAATAAAATAATTTTCAGTCATAAACTTTTTTAGAATTTTCCAGCTAATATACATGATATATTCCTTTTTGGTTTGTACCAAATTAAGTCTAAGCCCGAATCCTTTACTACATGCAGCAGTTTAATAATCAACCAGTTTTCCACCAAATGAAGGGTTTTAATTATTTCAATCCGTAATTTATGTGGGTCCAGCTCAAAGACAAAATCTACCAAAAACAAAACATAATTCGGTGGCTTGCCTCAAAGTCAAGGGAGAAAATTTCTTTCCTCCTCCTGTTGCTCTTTCAGTGGAGCAATTTGAGGAATGAATTGGTGAAGAAATCTTTACAATAGAGATTCATCCGAGAGAAACAGTAGAAGCAGAGAAACAAACATAAAATCCTCACAATAGAGAGTGAGAGAAAAATAGAGAGAATCTTAGAGAGTATTTTCTAAGAGAGAAAAATAGTGCATCAATTTGTGAGAGTTATATCCACAAATTGAAGATACAATATCATTATATTTTTGTATCCCCATTATTTTATAGTGGAGATTTAAGTGGCCTACGAGTCCCGTAGTTTTTCCCTTACTCACATTGAGAATGTTTTCCACGCTAAATTTTTTTTGGGTGTTATTATTACACTTATTTTACGCTTCCGCATAGTGCCAATTTTTGAGTTCACAGAGGAGGAAAATTATGCAGGCATTTCCCAACAGTGGTATCAGAGCTCTCAGATACTAGGTGCCAGATTCATAAGAAAATTCTTAGTATGCTCTGTGGTTGCAGAGTTGTCTGATCTTTCACATCAGAAAAGAATTATTCTCGTTGCTAGGAATAACGTGTGGTGGTGTGAAAGTGTTGTCTAAGAAAAGTTCTGACTAGGAAAGACTTAGTATTTAAGTGTATCCATTAGTGACCCACCACTCTTTCTTGGGAACCTACCTGGTGCACTGTTTGTATACTATAGTTATTGTATATGGTACTATTTACCTGTACGGCACTATTCACGTATATTGTATTGGCCTGTGTAACTCAAGATGGAGGGAGCTGTCACTCATGATGGAGATATGTTCAGGTTAACTACTGAAAACTACTCCTATTGGAAGCCGATGATGGAAGACCACTTATACTGCAAGGATTTGTATGAGCCAATTACCCAGAAAGATAAACCAGAAGGGAAGATCGACAAAGATTGGGAGCTCCTGAATCGGAAGGCAGTAGCCATGATCTGCAAATACATTGATCGCAGTTTGTTTGAGCATGTATCAACTTATACAAATGCGTATGAGTTGTGGACCAAACTTGAATCATTGATTCAAAAGAAGATGCCTTGAAACAAAGCCCACCTTGTCAGACGATTGGTAAAGTTAGAGTACATGGATGTTCAAAACATGATCGAACACCTTCAAAGGTATTGTGAATCAATTGACCGAGACAGAAATGAAGATAGATGATGAGTTACAAACTCTTCTACTCCTCAGTTCTCTGCCTAAGAGTTGGGACACTCTAGTTGTCACTCTTAGTAATTCTGCTCCAGACAGAAAGCGTAGATGGATTCTGTGACAGACAGTTTGCTGAATGAAGAGTCAAGACGGAGAGAAAGGGGCTTGAACAACCAGTTTAAAGCAAACGTTGTTGACAACAGAGGAAGGAGTAAGAATCGTGAAAAAGGAGGTCATGGAAAATCACAAGGTAGATCCAAATCTCGCACTAGAGTAATTTGTTATTACTGTGCTAAACCAGGCCACATAAAGTCTGAGTGCAGATTCTTGAAGAGAGACCAATAAGTTGGAACAGTCCACCTTGACCAAATTAACCCAAAGAAGAAGAAGGAAGATGGAACAACTACTGCAGTGGCCTCGACTGATGAGAATATATTTCTTGTCGGAGAAGAAAATTATCTAAACATTGCATCTGATGATTGCATATGGATAATTGATTCCGGAGCATCCTTCCACGTAACTCCTCATGAAGAATTTTTCTCATCATACCAAAAAGGAGACTTTGGTACGGTGAAGATGGGAAATCATGTCACAAGCAAGATTGTTGGCATTGGTGAAGTAATGATGATTACTGAGAATGGAAACAAACTTATGCTGAAGGAGGTAAGACATGTTCCAGACATGCGTCTGAACCTTATCTCAGCAGGAAAGTTAGATGAAGCTGAGATGATAAATCAATTTGGTGCTGGCAGATGGAAACTCAGCCGAGGAAGCATGATTATTGCTCGCGGCAGAAAGGAAGGCTCTCTGTACATTATGCAGGGAAAGATATGCAAGGGGGAGATGAATGTTGCTCAAGACGCAAGCAAGGAATTGTGGCACAAACGATTGGGTCACATGAGCGAGAAAGGTTTGGAGATTCTCGCAAAAGATCATCTTCCAAACATAAAAGGGCAGCCACTTGAATCTTGTGAAGACTGCCTAGCAAACAAACAACACAGAGTATCTTTTAAAAGATCAGATGATGCAAGAAGAAGAAAGCAGATTCTGGATCTTGTTCACTCAGATGTTTGCTCAACATCTGAAAGGTCTCTTGGTGGTGCTCAATACTTTGTTACATTCATTGATGATCACTCTAGAAAGGTGTGAGTGTATCCATTAAAGACGAAAGATCAAGTTCTTCAAGCTTTCAAGGAATTCCATGCTTTTGTAGAACGAGCATCTGGAAGAAAGTTGAAATGCTTGAGAACTGATAACGGCGGAGAGTATAGAGGTCCATTTAGGGATTATTACAAGACTTATGGGATAAGATATGAGAAAGTACCCCCCAAGACACCTCAGATGAATGGACTAGCTGAGAGAATGAACAGAACGATCGTAGAGAAAGTCAGGAGCATGCTTTCTCATGCAAAACTCCCCAAGGCATTCTGGGGTGAAGCAGTAAAAACTGCAGTTGATTTGATCAATTTGTCTCCTTCAAGACCTTTAAATGGAGAGATTTCAGAAGAAGTATGGTCTGGAAAGAAAGCTTCTTATGGTCATTTGAGAGTCTTTGGGTGCAGGACATTTGTCCACATTCTTAAAGATGAAAGAGCAAAGCTTGATGCAAAGACAAAGGAGTGCATATTCCTTAGTTCACCAAGTGATGAACTTGGCTTCAGATTATGGGATCCTGTAAATAAGAAGATTGTTCGAAACAGAGACGTGATATTCTATGAACATCAGACAATCCAGGATATTCAGCAATCTAAGAAGCCAAAGACCACTGTGGTACACAATTCAGGGGGAGAGATTCCTTAAAGGAATGAGCAACTTGATTAGATAATACAACCCTATCAAATGGAACAATCTGACCAGACAGAACAAAGTTAAGCAATGCAGGGAGAACAAATGGAGACTGATCAGATAGAATAAGAACCTCAAGTGAGAAGATCAATGAGAGTTAGACAACCATCAAGAAGGTATTTTTCAGATGATTATGTCACTCTCACTGATGAAGGGGAGCCTCAAAGTTTCATAGAAGCCATTGAGACGAATGATAAAGAGAAATGGATGCAAGCCATGCAAGAAGAAATACAATCCCTGAAAGAGAATCAGACGTATAACCTGGTGAGATTACCAGATGGACGAAAGGCATTGAAAAATAAGTGGGTATTCAAACTCAAGACTGAAGAGAACAACCTAAACCCCAGGTACAAAGCAATGATTGTTGTGAAGGGGTGCAACTAGAAGAAAGGCATAGATTTTGAAGAAATCTTCTCACCAGTGGTGAAGATGACATCCATTAGAGCGATCCTTGGTCTAGCCGCAAAACTAGACTTGGAAATAGAACAGCTTGATGTTAAAACAACATTCTTACATGGAGACTTAGAAGAAGAAATTTATATGGAGCAACCAGAAGGTTTCGAAGAACCAGGCAAAGAACACCTTGTGTGCCGTTTGAAGAAAAGTCTTTATGGTCTGAAGCAAGCTCCAAGACAATGGTACAAGAAGTTTGATCTTTTCACAGCCCAACATAATTTCAAAAAGAAGTACGCAGTGTAACATCCCGAAAACTGTTCATTCATTTATAAAATGTCATTTTATAATATTCTTGATTTTTAGGAATTTTTCTAGAATTTTACGGAAACGTTGAATATTTTAATATATTCCTCATTTTGCGTGTACACTGGGCTGAAAATTTCTGAGACCAGTGTAACACTCTGGAAATTGATTATTTCATCACCAATAGTCATTTTCTAATATTTGTGATTTATGGGAATTTTTCTGGAATTTTACGGAAATGATGAATATTTTAATATATTCTTCGTTTTGCGTGAATACGGAATAGAGTCGTGAAAACGACTGTAACGTTTCAAAAACTGGAAAATAACATGACGAATAATCGTTTTACAATATTTGTAATTTTTGAGAATTTTCTGGGAATTTTCCGAGAATGATGAATATTTTAATATATTTTTCATTTTACGTGCGTCTTTGCTTTAATCGAGAAAATGCGACATTTTCTCTGTGAACCTTGGACTATGGATAAGTCGACGGGGATCTTACTAAACCCGAGACTTGACACTTTATTCTGAGGTTCACACCATTTTTTGAGAAATCTTAACAGATAAAATAAATTAATACAAATGAAAAATTCATCCGTCGGATTAATTAAATTTCGATTTCTATCAAGCTGTAACTATTATCTATGGGATAATAGTGTGTAATAAAAATTCTATCACATTATCCTAATGCAATCTACTTTATGTCTAATCCATTCACTTTAATTCAAATTTAATATTAAATAATCAAAGCTTCTTTGAGAAGCTTTGACCAAATAATGACCCAATGCCCTTAGCTTCCTTTGGAAGCCAAAAATTTTGATCACACTCTCTCCCCCTCTCACGTCTGCTTTGCTGTTTGGAGAAGGGGAATTAATTGGTTTCAATAAACCAAATATTAGAATTACATCATTATCACCCAAAAACCTATTTTCCTATCTCACTTACGTTCTTCCTCTTCCATTTCCTTCTTCAACATTTCTTTCTTTTCTCTCCCACTCACCTCACAAGCCGCCACTCTCCCATTCCCCCAACCATCACAAAAACAATACTTGATCATACTTTCTTAATCTCCAACTCATCCTCTTCAACATTTGTGCTTGGAGTTTTCAAGAAAGCCATCATCTTCAACCTCTTTTCAAGCTTTGAAGGGTTTTTGGAGCCAAAATCCGAAAATCAAAGGGGTTCTTGGAAGTGTTCTTGGTTCTTCTTCTTGGTAAGAGGAAGATTAATCCCCCTCAACCTCTTTAGCAACTAGGGACCTTGTATTTGATTTTTGGAAGAAAAATCACATAGTGGTTATTCTTGAATGTGCTTGTAAATTTGCTTACTTGCTTGCTACCTTAGTTTAGCTTTGAGAAATGGATTGAATGGTTGTTTAATCATGTATGCTTGTGATTGGAATCCATGTTAGCTTGCTGAAAATTCTGGTTGCTGGACATCCATGGTGTGCCACGGTTTTGGGGCTGTTTTGGCTTGGAAAATGCATGATGAATGATGCTTAATTTTTTATCAATACATGCTTAATTTAATCAAGTGGTTAATGTGGGTTTAAGTGGAGTAAAATTCTGGTTGTGTGATCCTAAGTGTGTCACGGTTTTGGGCTGGAAAATGTGGGGAAATTAAGTTAAAATTTTGATCAATGTAAAGCTTAATCAAGACAAGGAATTAAGGGCAAGTTAGGTGAACTAAAATCTAAAAATTTTGGCTAGAAGTTCCATGGTTCTTGGGGCTGTTTTGTGGGCTGAATTTGGATGGAATTTATGTCAAGAATGATGCTAGGTGAATTAAGTAAAGGAAGGACAAGTTAATGAAAAGAAAATGGTAATCTAGTAACCCCTTGAGTGTCACGGTTATGAGGGCTTGAATGAGGGAAATGATGACTAAAATTGTGAGATACTAAGACTTGAGTTAATCAAGAAATTAAGTAAAGCTTAATAGAAGATAATTTGTAACATTAATTTTCATAATGAATTATGGTTAAGACTTAGGAAATAAGCAAGAATTGCAAGGTAATCATAGTGATTAAATAAATTGGATCAAGTAACACTTAAATGGGACTAATCATGTGAATATGACTTAATTGAGACCTTGGGAAGGCCACGGCCTCTAAGTGAGATTTGGGCTAAAATTCCATAACCCCTAACTTGAATTACAAGTATTTAAAGAGTACAAGAAATTAAGGGTTTCATAAACCTTAATGAGCCAATGAGATAATTATTATAAGACTTGAGGTTACTAGAAGAAAAGCACAAGAGAGTGTGAAACTTGGAGAGTTTGGGAAATCCATAATGAACCTAAAATGTACTTTGAGAAACATCTGGTTGACGATTGAGTCGGATGTACTTTGAGAAACATCTGGTTGACGATTGAGTCGGATGTACTTTGGGAAACATCTGGTTGACGATCGAGTCGGATGTACTTTGGATTTATTCCCATGGAGTAGGATATTGGGCGTCCATGCATATGCATCACATTGTCATACATTTATTTATTGATGCTGTTTTGTATACTATGAATGGTTGACTGCTCTTATTGTTACGGACTGCCTGGATTTAACTGCCTGGATTTAACTGCCTGGATTTAACTGTCTGGATTTAACTGCCCGGATTTAACTGTTTGGATATTATGACTTATTCATATTCCCTGTCGATGACTGCCTGATTGGTTATCTGTTTAGAAATTTATTTATTACCTTTACATGCTACGTGGACGCTATGCGCCGTTCGGTTCTTGGTTGCTGTATTGGTATTGATGGTAGGATATCTTACCTCCTTTCTGTATTGCTATTGTGCACTATTTGTATATACCTTATATTTGTTGAAGACGACGGCAAGGAGGTCGGTGCTACTGAACCTTCGAGCGGGTGGCCGTACCTCAACTAGCATCAGCTTGGAGATGGAGGCGCGCATGCACGGATTTCTGGGTGACGTGCGTCTGACCTTCTTGGGAGGGCCAGAATGCTGGCACATCAACCTCAACTCCGATCGCTGTGTGTACCTCGGTGACGTGTCTATTGCTTTAGCCTGGAGGCGACATGAGATGCCGGTCCTCACCTGCCATATTCGACTACGTCTGGAGTTCTATCTACCCATTCATGAGATGTGGGGTTCTCGTTTCCACAACCCGCGTGAAGACTCATTTGATTCTACGGCTCGGGCCCCGTCCCGTGTCTCGCTATTCCTATGGTGATTTCCTCTCGATGATGAGGAAGATCCCGAGGAAGATCCCGAGGAAGTCCACGAGGACGACCCCGAAGAGGAACCGAAGAGGATCCCGACACGATTCCTCCTCACATGAGGGATTGACATCACCGGTAGCTACCGATGGCATTTGCCGGTCTTTTATTTGGGGGCCCGATGGTATTTTGTCTTATGGGTTGTATATTTTGTTATTCGGAGTAGTGTTGATATGTAAATCCATAGGCGGTATAGTTTTGCTTTTTGGATTAATTTCAGGCTTGTAACTAAAACACCGTTATATTTAAGTATATGTATGTATGTTATTCAGGTGAAATTTCATTTATTGTTTTATTTTATGGTAATTAGCATTCCGCATTGTCATCATTATTATAATAAAAAAAAATATACTGCTATTTTTACATATTAAAGTATCAGGTAATTCAACCTTTAATTATTTAAACCGGGTCTTAAGTGATTAATTATTTAATTTCCGCATTTTATTTTATTTGACAATGTGACGTTCCCTCCAGAAAAGGGGCGTTACATTAGGTTGGTATCAGAGCCCCGGTTTATGTTTTCTTTGGGTCTTGTGTGTGAGTCTGTCTTGTTTGTGCTGTGTGAAATCTCTGTGATTGGCATTCTGAGTGAATACATTTAACTCTCTCTATATGTTTCAGCTTACATAACTTAAGAGAAAGTGAAATGGCGAGAAGTGGAGATATTGCAGCTGAGAAGCGATGCAGCGGATGGCGGAGAACTTATTGCAAGAACAAAATGAGCGTCTTTGTTCAACAACAAGAACAATCTACTCAACAACATGAAGCGAACTGCGGATCTGAGAGAATTTAGCAGAATTTCGTCGTCACAACCCTCCGCAATTTAAGGGAGAATTTGATCCTGACAAAGCTAGTCTATGGATCAAGGAGCTGGAAAAGGTCTTTCGTGGCATGAACTGTGCCGAAGACAAGAAGGTGAATTATGCTACTTTCATGCTTACGGCAATGCCGAAAACTGGTGGGACGAGCTCGAGAAAGCATTGGAAGCCGCAGAACGATATCACACTGGGAAATGTTCAAGAACAAGTTTTTGGACAAGTATTTTCCCGAAAACGCGAGACATGCAAAGGAGTGGAATTCCTCAATTTGCGACAAGGAGGTATGACCGTCGGCAGTATGCGACTAAATTTGAGAGCTTGGAGCAATTTTCTACACACTACCAACACCAAACCGATGAAGTCGGAAGTGTTGGAAATTCACCGAAGGATCGAGATATGAGGTGAAGAAAGCCGTCATCACTCGAAGATGAAGGTATTCTCGAGAATTGCTAGACACGTGCTGTGAAGTTGAAGCCTTGGAACGGGCTAAAGACTCGAGAAACAAGAACTTCGGACCTACTAGGTTCCAAAGAGGTGGAGGTAGTGGTTCAAATCGCTTTCAGAAGAAACCTTATTCCCGACCGGTGGGAAATCAGTAACAATTTGGTGGAGGTTCTACTGGGAACCGATCTGGTCAGAGTATGACACGTTCTTCTAAGTGCCTGAAGTGCAGAAAAGATCATCCTACGAGGGAGTGCACCATCAAAGGAGTCATCTGTTTCCGATGTGGCAAACCAGGTCACATATCTAGAGACTGCAATCAAACGAAGGCTGAACCGTCAGTCAATGCGACTCGAGCCAAGAAACCGCAAGCCGGAGGTCGAGTTTACACTATGAGCGGAGCCGAAGCTTCTGAATCCGAAGACTTGATTCAAGGGGAAGGCACCATAGAAGGTAATCTTTTAAAAGTATTGTATGACTCTGGGGCAACCCATTCTTTCATATCTTATGACTGTGTGCTACGACTTGGCTTGTCTATGTCTGAACTACCTTTTGAGTTGACTGTTTCAACCCCTACTGATAAACCTGTAGTTACTACCAAATTCTGTCTAAAATGTCCCCTGATTGTTGAAGGTCGCGTCTTTTCTGTTGATCTAATTTGTCTACCTTTAACACAGTTAGATATAATCTTAGGAATGGGTGGTTATCTTCTAATCATGTTCGTTAGACTGTTCTAGAAAAACCATAGTCTTTCCTGTGGATGAGAATTCTAGATACTTGACGGCCAACCAAGCGCGAGCTCTATTGAAAGAAGGAGCTCAGGGATACATGCGCTATCTTCTTTGAGAATCGAGATTGAGGCCGACTTGAGCACTATTCCCTGTAGTGAGGGAATTCTCGAAGTCTTTCCAGAAGAAGTGCCTGGATTACCACCAACTCGTGAGATAGAGTTTGCTATTGATCTGGTACCGGGAGCTGGTCCTGTATCTATAGCACCCTATCGGATGTCACCAACGGAACTGGCAGAGCTTAAGAAGTAGCTGGAAGAGCTTTTGGAGAAGCAGTTCGTCCGACCAAGTGTATCACCTTGGGGAGCGCCTGTGTTATTAGTTAGGAAAAAGGACGGTACTTCAAGATTGTGCGTGGACTACAGGCAATTGAACAAGTTGACGATCAAGAACAAGTATCCTCTCCCAAGAATTGACGATTTGATGGACCAACTGAAGGGAGCAGCGGTGTTTTCGAAGATCGATTTGAGATCTGGGTATCATCAGATAAGAGTGAAAACGGAGGATATACCCAAGATTGCTTTTCGTACCCGATACGGTCATTACGAGTATCTTGTGATGCCGTTTGGCGTGACGAATGCACCTGCTATCTTCATGGATTACATGAACCGCATCTTTCGTCCGTACTTGGATAGGTTTGTTGTCGTCTTCATTGATGACATCCTGATATATTCTCGAATCGGGAGGATTATCTTTGAACATCTCAAAGATAGTTCTTCAAATATTGAAGGAGAAAGAGCTATATGCAAAACTATCGAAGTGTGAGTTTTGGCTTGACGAAGTGAAGTTTTTGGGCCATGTGATCTCAAAGGAAGGAATCGCGGTAGATCCGTCAAAAGTGGAAGCAGTGTTACAATGGGAATAACCAAAGTCTGTAACGGAGGTTCGTAGCTTCGTGGGCTTAGTTGGATATTACAGGAGATTCATTGAAGGATTTTCCAAAATTGCTGGACCGCTCACCCAGTTGACAAAGAAGAATCAGACTTTTGAATGGACTGATAGCTGCGAGCAGAGTTTCCAAGAATTGAAGGAACGACTCACTACTTCACCAGTATTGGTATCACCTGATCCGAATGAGCCATTCGAGGTGTATTGTGATGCTTCGTATCAAGGGTTGGGATCTGTCCTTATGCAACACAGAAAAGTGGTGGCCTATGCTTCGCGACAATTGCGAGTGCACGAGAAGAACTACCCGACACACGATTTAGAGTTGGCAGCTGTGGTCTTTGCTCTAAAGATATGGAGACATTTCCTTTATGGAGCAACGTTCAACATCTTCAGTGACCACAAGAGCTTGAAATACTTATATGATCAGAAGGAGCTGAATATGAGACAGCGGAGATGGCTAGAATTCCTGAAGGATTACGACTTTCAGTTGTTGTATCATCTTGGCAAGGCAAATGTCGTGGCTGACGCCTTAAGTAGAAAGACTATCAGTGTTTCTGCTTTGATGATCAAGGAAAAGGAGCTCATCGAACAATTTAGAGATGTGTGGTCGTTTGTAAAGTTGAAACCGGGAGAAATCGCATGAATATGGTTACCATCTCAAACGAGTGATGGAAGATATCAGGAAAAGCGAAAGCCGATGAATTTTTGCAAGAAGTGCAAGAGGCGATAAAGCAAGGCAAAGAAACGAGTTCAAAGAAGGAACGGATGGAATTCTAAGATTTCGGGAAAGAATTTGTATTCCTCGTGACCAAGAGCTTAGACAATATATTGTGGATCACGCTCACACGAGCAAAGTGAATATGCACCGGGCATAACAAAGATGTACCAGGATTTGAAGAAGTGGTTTTGGTGGCACGGTGAAAAGTGACGTTACTAGATGTGTATCGACTTGCCTAGTCTCGTCGAAAGCAAAAGTGGAACACCAACGACTCTTTGGATTTGTCGCAACCATTGTCTATTCTGAATGGAAATGGGACAACATTGCAATGGATTTCGTTGTGGGGTTACCTAAGACAAGAATAGGACATGACTCGATATGGGTAATAGTTGACCGACTTACAAAGTCTCAAGCTCATTTCCTCCCGATTAACATAAGGTACGATTTGGAGAAACCGGCCGACCGTATATTGGAGAAATTGTCGACCGCATGGTATACCTACGAGTATAGTTTCGAATAGAGATCCGAGGTTTACTTCAAAGTTTTGGCGAGTTTGCAAGCATCATTGGGAACGAAATTGCGCCTAAGCTCGGCGTATCATCCGCAAACCGATGGTCAATCGGAAAGAACGATCCATCTCTAGAAGATTTGCTTAGAGCTTGTACCATTGAACAGATTTGGAGGTTGGGATCGAGATCTTACCATTAATAGAGTTTACTTATAATAACAAGTTACCATTCGAGTATAGGGATGGCACCCTATGAAGCTCTATATGGAAGACGGTGTCGAACACCATTGTGTTGGTACCAAGACGGAGAGCGTCTTACGATTGGGGAGATATCATTCAACAGACGACCGAGAAAGTTAAGATGATTCAAGAAAAGATGAAGATCGCTTTCAGAGCCAAGAAAAGAGTTATGCCGATAAGAGAAGGAAACCTCTTGAGTTCGAAGAAGGTGAGCATGTATTCTTGAAAGTCACACCCACGACCGGGTCGGCCGGCTTTGAAATCTAGAAAACTCACTCCAAAATTCCTTGGACCTTACCAAATTCTTCGCCGTGTAGGTCCAAAGTAGCTTACCAAATAGCCTTACCTCCCATTCTTTCAAACATACACAATATTTTCCATGTGTCACGTGATTCGTAAGTATTCGCTTTGATCCAAGTCATATGATAGCACCGACACGATGCGGTTGAAAGAGAACTTAACTTATGAGGCACCTCCCGTGAGAATCGAGGATCGACGGATAAAGCAACTTCGAGGCAAGGAAATTCCATTAGTGAAGGTGATATGGAATGAAGCAACTGGTGATGCTACTTGGGAATTAGAAGACAAGATGAAGGAGCAACATCCTGAATTGTTTTGAGGTATGTAAATTTCGAGGACGAAATTTCTTTTTAGTTGGGGAGTGTTGTAACATCCCGAAAACTGTTCATTCATTTATAAAATGTCATTTTATAATATTCTTGATTTTTAGGAATTTTTCTAGAATTTTACGGAAATGTCGAATATTTTAATATATTTCTCGTTTTACGTGTACACTTTGAAATTTGAAAATTTCGAGACCAAGTGTAACACTCGGAAATTGATTATTTCATCACCAATAGTCATTTTCTAATATTTGTGATTTATGGGAATTTTTCTGGAATTTTACGGAAATGATGAATATTTTAATATATTCATCGTTTTGCGTGAATACGGAACAGAGTCGTGAAAACGACTGTAACGTTTCAAAAACTGGAAAATAACATGACGAATAATCGTTTTACAATATTTGTAATTTTTGAGAATTTTCTGGGAATTTTCCGAGAATGATGAATATTTTAATATATTTTTCATTTTACGTGCGTACTGCGCGGAACTGAGAAAATGCGACATTTTCTCTGTGAACCTTGGACTATGGATAAGTCGACGGGGGATCTTACTAAACCCGAGACTTGACACAGTTTACGAGGTTCGCACCATTTTTCGAGAAATCTTAACAGATAAAATAAATTAATACAAATAAAAATTCATCTGTCAGATTAATTAAAGTTCGATTTCTATCAATCGTAACTATTATCTATGGGATAATAGTGTGTAATAAAAATTCTATCACATTATCCTAATGCAATCTACTTTATGTCTAATTCATTCACTTTAATTCAAATTTAATATTAAATAATCAAAGCTTCTTTTAGAAGCTTTGACCAAATAATGACCCAAATGCCCTTAGCTTCCTTTGGAAGCCAAAAATTTCGATCACACTCTCTCCCCTCTCACGTCTGCCGCTATTTGGAGAAGGGGAATTAATTGGTTTCAATAAACCAAATATTAGAATTACATCATTATCACCCAAAAGCCTATTTTCCTATCTCACTTACGTTCTTCCTCTTCCATTTCCTTCTTCAACATTTCTTTCTTTTCTCTCCCACTCACCTCACGGCAACCCACTCTCCCATTCCCCAACCATCACAAAACAATACTTGATCATACTTTCTTAATCTCCAACTCATCCTCTTCAACATTTGTGCTTGGAGTTTTCAAGAAAGCCATCATCTTCAACCTCTTTTCAAGCTTTGAAGGGTTTTTGGAGCCAAAATCCGAAAATCAAAGGGGTTCTTGGAAGTGTTCTTGGTTCTTCTTCTTGGTAAGAGGAAGATTAATCCCCCTCAACCTCTTTAGCAACTAGGGACCTTGTATTTGATTTTTGGAAGAAAAACCACATAGTGGTTATTCTTGAATGTGCTTGTAAATTTGCTTACTTGCTTGCTACCTTAGTTTAGCTTTGAGAAATGGATTGAATGGTTGTTTAATTATGTATGCTTGTGATTGGAATCCATGTTAGCTTGCTGAAAATTCTGGTTGCTGGACATCCATGGTGTGCCACGGTTTTGGGGCTGTTTTGGCTTGGAAAATGCATGATGAATGATGCTTAATTTTTATCAATACATGCTTAATTTAATCAAGTGGTTAATGTGGGTTTAAGTGGAGTAAAATTCTGGTTGTGTGATCCTAAGTGTGTCACGGTTTTTTGGGCTGGAAAATGTGGGAAATTAAGTTAAAATTTTGATCAATGTAAAGCTTAATCAAGACAAGGAATTAAGGGCAAGTTAGGTGAACTAAAATCTAAAAATTTTGGCTAGAAGTTCCATGGTTCTTGGGGTTGTTTTGTGGGCTGAATTTGGATGGAATTTATGTCAAGAATGATGCTAGGTGAATTGAGTAAAGGAAGGACAAGTTAATGAAAAGAAAATGGTAATCTAGTAACCCCTTGAGTGTCACGGTTATGAGGGCTTGAATGAGGAAATGATGACTAAAATTGTGAGATACTAAGACTTGAGTTAATCAAGAAATTAAGTAAAGCTTAATAGAAGATAATTTGTAACATTAATTTTCATAATGAATTATGGTTAAGACTTAGGAAATAAGCAAGAATTGCAAGGTAATCATAGTGATTAAATAAATTGGATCAAGTAACACTTAAATGGGACTAATCATGTGAATATGACTTAATTGAGACCTTGGGAAGGCCACGGCCTCTAAGTGAGATTTGGGCTAAAATTCCATAACCCCTAACTTGAATTACAAGTATTTAAAGAGTACAAGAAATTAAGGGTTTCATAAACCTTAATGAGCCAATGAGATAATTATTATAAGACTTGAGGTTACTAGAAGAAAAGCACAAGAGAGTGTGAAACTTGGAGAGTTTGGGAAATCCATAATGAACCTAAAATGTACTTTGAGAAACATCGGTTGACGATTGAGTCGGATGTACTTTGAGAAACATCTGGTTGACGATTGAGTCGGATGTACTTTGAGAAACATCTGGTTGACGATTGAGTCGGATGTACTTTGGGAAACATCTGGTTGACGATCGAGTCGGATGTACTTTGGATTTATTCCCATGGAGTAGGATATTGGGCGTCTATGCATATGCATCACATTGTCATACATTTATTTATTGATGCTGTTTTGTATACTATGAATGGTTGACTGCTCTTATTGTTACGGACTGCCTGGATTTAACTGCCTGGATTTAACTACCTGGATTTAACTGTCTGGATTTAACTGCCTAGATTTAACTGTCTGGATATTATGACTTATTCATATTCTCTGTCGATGACTGCCTGACTGGTTATCTGTTTAGAAATTTATTTATTGCCTTTACATGCTACGTGGGCGCTATACGCCGTTCGGTTCTTGGTTGCTGTATTGGTATTGATGGTAGGATATCTTACCTCCTTTCTGTATTGCTATTGTGCACTATTTGTATATACCTTATATTTGTCGAAGACGACGGCAAGGAGGTCGGTGCTACTGAACCTTCGAGCGGGTGGTCGTACCTCAACTAGCATCAGCTTGGAGATGGAGGCGCGCATGCACGGATTTCTGGGTGACGTGCGTCTGACCTTCTTGGGAGGGCCAGAATGCTGGCACATCAACCTCAACTCCGATCGCTGTGTGTACCTCGGTGACGTGTCTATTGCTCTAGCCTGGAGGCGACATGAGATGCCGGTCCTCACCTGCCATATTCGACTACGTCTGGAGTTCTATCTACCCATTCATGAGATGTGGGGTTCTCGTTTCCACAACCCGCGTGAAGACTCATTTGATTCTACAGCTCGGGCCCCGTCCCGTGTCTCTGCTATTCCTATGGTGATTTCCTCTGATGATGAGGAAGATCCTGAGGAAGATCCCGAGGAAGTCCCTGAGGACGACCCCGAAGAAGAACTTGAAGAGGATCCTGACACGATTCCTCCTCACATGAGGGATTGACATCACTGGTAGCTACTGATGGCTGCCAGTCTTTTATTTTGGGGGCCTGATGGTATTTTGTCTTATGGGTTGTATATTTTGTTATTCTGGAGTAGTGTTGATATGTAAATCCATAGGCAGGTATAGTTTTGCTTTTTGGATTAATTTCAGGCTTGTAACTAAAACACCGTTATATTTAAGTATATGTATGTATGTTATTCAGGTGAAATTTCATTTATTGTTTTATTTTATGGTAATTAGCATTCCGCATTGTCATCATTATTATAATAAAAAAAAATATACTGCTATTTTTACATATTAAAGTATCAGGTAATTCAACCTTTAATTATTTAAACCGGGTCTTAAGTGATTAATTATTTAATTTCCACATTTTATTTTATTTGACAATGTGACGTTCCCTCCAGAAAAGGGGCGTTACACGCAGACCACTATGTGTTTGTGAAGAACTATGAGAATAGTGAATGCATCATACTACTATTGTATGTTGATGATATGCTGATTGTTGAGAAAGATAAGACAAAGATAGCTGCTCTCAAGAAGGTATTGAGCAAATCTTTTACCATGAAAGATTTGGGTGCAGTAAAGAAGATTCTTGGAATGTGATGATCACATGTTTTATACATTAATAAACCCTCTTTTTGAGTCATTTACACTCTCCATGTACTTAATTGATTAATTTTGGTTATGTTTTGTAAGTTTGGACTCAAATTGGACTTAATTGAATTTTTCAGTATGATTTATGTCTTGCACTGTTTTTGTATTTTGGCTATATCTTGGGCTGTAGGTATTCTTTTGAGGTGATTCTGGTGGGATTTGAAAGATAAGAGAGAGTTCTACAACTTTCAAGATACTTCAAAGGCCCAATCACACTAGTAGATAACTCAAATTAGGGTTGAAGCAAGAACTAGAGTGCTGTTCCTGACAGCTTGACCTATGTGCACTGTTCATTCCATATTTCGAGATAAAAGTTGTCAAATGGGCTGAAATCTTGATATTGAATACTTGAGACCTATATATACAACTTTCATGTTTGAACACTTTTCAAGAATCAGAGGTCTAATAGGTGATATTGGGCTTGAAAGTCAGAACAGATGTGCTGGAACTGAGCTTGAACACTCTGCAGTAATTGGCCCATATCTTGGGCTATAGATGGCCAAATGAGGTGATTCTGGTGTCCATTTTGAAGCCAAGATCAAGCCCTACAACTTTGATGAAGATCACGTTTGCTCATTCTGACGCATTCAATGACTTCAAAGCTAAATGATTTCGAAGACAAGGAATCTCCATAATTTTCCACTCACCAAAAGTCATTTGGCATTTTCCACTCATCCACTCACTAATGACTCAGCCCCCTTGTCATTTTGTATTTCTAATCCTCTATAAAAGGGGGCCTTAGCAGATCATTGAGGATGTTAGGTGTTAGTTACCAAAATGATGTCATTTTGTTACTAGGTTTTCTTGTAGTAATTTTCCTTTGTTCTAAACTAAAGTCATGTTCTTCTTCTTCTTCTTCTTCTTCTCTCTTTCTTGCTTCTTATCTATGAGTAACTAAATTTCATTTTACTTGGGTGAAAGGGTGAAGCTCTTGGTAATAAAATAAGGTTAAATTTATTCTTCTCTTGTGCTTAAATGATTTATATTTTCTAGTAACCATTATACGTGTTATATTTTGTTTCTTATAATTTAGAAACTATCTTTGTAAAGAGGAGTTCTTGATTTGTTGTAGACAAAATATTGGCACAATGAATGCTTTAACCCATTTACAAGTGGTGGTAATATTTTTTGGAAATATAATATAATTACGTATATTATTTTAAATGGACTTTTAACGTTGTATTTTCCGATTGGAACCTCCATGTTGCGAGGATTCTAATTGAGTTATAAAAGAAATTAATCTTACCTTTATTTTATTTACCAAGAGTGAATCTTTTAACTCAAGTAAATAATTTTTATCGTAATAACAAAATATTTACTTCACCTTAATTAATCTTCAACAATTCCTGTGGATCGACCTCGGACTCCCTAGAAATTTATTACTTGAGACAACCTGCACTTGGGTTCGCAATACAACAATTAATCTCGCATCAAGTTTGTAGACTTGGTTGAAAATTTATGCATCAATTTTTTGGCGCCGTTGCCGGGGACTTGATTTGAAGACCGAATTTCTAGTATAAAAATTTTGTATATATACTAACATACTAACTAGTGGAGGAACCTCTTCCTTTTTAATTTCTGTGCATACTAACTTGTGGGAAAAACTCTCCCTAATTTCTCTGTAATCTTTAATCATTATTGAAATAATCTTTCTTCTTCTGTTCTCTCTCGTTGGAGCAAAAAATCGGCTTGTCGATTCTCCAGTGTTCATATTTTAAATTTACTTTCTGTACTTTATTTTCTGTATTTATCTTCTATCATTTTTTATTTATTTTCTGTCATTTATTTTTTTTGTTTACTAACTTATTAACTCTCTTACTAACTATCTAACTTTTTACTTTATCACTATCTAACTTTTTACTTTTTCTCGCTTCTAACATTTTAATTTATCGTATATTAACTTTTTACTTTTTCTGCTTATTAACTTATTTGGTGGTTGGTTTATACCACAACTTTGTTAATATTTATTTACTAAGTGTTAATATATATTTGGTGGTTGGTTTATACCACATTTTTGTTAATATTTAATGGATGGTTTATACTGCTAACTTGTACATTTTATTTTATACTTTAAGTTACTTGTTTATGCTTAATTGGTATCGTGATTTAAATTCTGGTCGTTTGGTTAAAGTTAATCCTAGTACTTTACATATTGATTTGTCTGAATCACAATCACACATATTAAGCACAATGGCTGAAAACAAAAGTGTGCATGATGAACATGAAAATCAACCGTTGCGAACCATGCGTGAGTATTTGCAACCTTCTCGAAATTCTAGTCCATCATGTTTTATCTTTCCACTCAATGCCAACAATTTCAGATTCAAGCCAAGTATGATTTCTTTACTTCCTAATTTCCATGGTTTAGAATCTGAAAGCCCATATTTACATTTAAAAGAATTTGAGGAAGTATGTACCGCTTTTCATGATCAAACTTGCACTAAAGAGGTTGTTAAGCTTAAATTATTTCTTTTTTCTTTAAAAGATAAAGCAAAAACTTGGCTTAACACTTTGAAACCAAGATCAATTGGCACATGGCAAGAAATGCAATGTGAGTTTTTGAAGAAATTTTTTCCAACACATAAAACTAATGCTTTGAAAAGATAAATCCAAATTTTTTTCCAAAATTCAAATGAAGCATATTTTCAAAGTTGGGAACGTTTTAAAGATTTGTTGAATTCTTGCCCACATCATAGTTTTGAAAAATGGCGCACTATAAGCTTCTTTTATGAAGGGTTAACACCCAAAACTAAACAATTTGTGGAAACAATATGCAATAGTGAATTTCTTGATAAAGAACTTGAAGAAGCTTTAGACTATTTAGACCATTTGGCTGAAAATTCTCAATCTTGGCATGGTATTAATCCTTCTGAAAATTCAATTAGATTTAACCTTGCAAATGCTAGTAAAGGAAAATATCATCTTAGTCATGAAGAAGATCTAAATGCAAGGTTTGTTAGTTTGGCTAGAAAGATTGAAGCTATGGAATCAGGGAAAGTAAAAGAAATCAAATCTGTGCAAAATGAAGAAATTTGTGGCATTTGTGATGAATTAGGACACTCAACAAATGAATGTCCAAAAATTCTTATTTTTAAAGAAGTTGTGCATGAGCAAGTAAATGCAATGAATAATTTTAAAAAGCCATTCACATATTATTTTTCAGATACATACAATCCGGGATGGAGAAATCATCCGAACTTCAGTTGGAGGAATAGCAACCAAGCACAATTCATGCAACCACCACCTTCTCAGGCACAATAAGATTCTCAAAATCCTCAAGGATATGTACCCTATGTCCCACCATATAGGAAAAACCTTGAAGGAACATTGCATGCATTCATGGAAAAACAAGAGGCCATCAATAACCAAAACACTCAAGCCATGATTGACATAAAAGACACTCTTGCTAAACTTTCTTCTGCACTTGTCATTCATGAGAAAGGAAAGTTTCCCTCTCAACCTCAACCAAATCCCAAAGGTCAGTTTAGCCTAAATGAGGGTAGTTCAGAAAGTCAAAAAATAGATCAAGTCAACTCAGTGATAACTCTTAGGAGTGAAAAGATTGTTGAAAAACAAATTCCTAAACTTTTTGAGAAAGATGATGAGTCAATTCCCAAAGATGAGGAAGGGGTTGATAAGCCACCTAGTAAAAAAGAGACCAAACCCTCTCTTTCACCCTCATTTCCTCAAGCATTAAACAATTCAAGTAAAGTGAATCATAACAGTGACATTTTAGAAATCTTTAAACAAGTGAATGTCAATATTCCTCTGTTAGATGCAATCAAACAGATTCCTTATTATGCCAAATTTTTGAAAGACTTGTGCACTGTTAAAAGGAAACATAATATAAAAAAGAATGCATTTTTGACTGAACAGGTAAGCTCCATTATTCAAAACAATAATGAGTTGAAATATAAAGATCCTGATTGTCCTACAGTTTCATACATTATTGGAGAACATAAAATTGAACGAGCTTTACTTGATCTTGGTGCTAGTGTTAATTTGCTTCCATATTCAGTTTATCAGCAACTCAATCTTGGTGAGTTAAAACCAACTTCTGTAACTCTTCTACTTGCTGATAGATCAATTAAAATCCCAAAAGGAATAATGGAAGATGTGTTGGTACAAGTTGATAAATTCATATATCCTGTGAATTTTATTGTCTTGGCGAACCTATGGTTGATAGTTCTAAGTCAGTTCCTGTTATTCTAGGTCGCCCATTTTTAGCAACATCTAATGCTTTGATAAATTGCAGAAATGGAGTGGTGAAACTAACATTTGAAAGTATGACACTTGGAGCTTAATGTTTTCAACATGTGTAAGTAACCACATGAAATTTATGATGACAAGGAAGAGATTGAAGGGATTGAGGCCATTATAAATGATCATCTTCAAATCAGGAGTTCTTCTGACCCATTAGAAATTTGTTTAATTAATTCCTTTGATTCAGGTACACAATTAGATGATGATACTTCTGAAGTATATTCTTTACTTGATTGTTCACAGGTAATGTAATACAATGGATGGAAGTAGAAATTTGAAGAGATAAAACCCATGAATGATGATACCCATAAAGAAGTATCCATACTGGAACTAAAGCTATTACCTGATGGGTTGAAGTACACATTTTTGGGAGAAGAACAAAGCTCTCCAGTGGTAATTTCCTCATCTCTGACCAAAGAACAAGAAGGTAGGTTGATAGAAGTAATTAAAAGACATAAAAGTGTAATTGGATGGACATTAAAGGATATAAAAGGCATTAATCCATTAATTTGTACACATAGAATATATTTAGAGGATAATGCTAAAACATCTCAATAATCTCAAAGAAGATTAAATCCACACATGAAAGAAGTAGTTAGAGCTGAAGTTCTTAAATTACTTGATGTTGGAATTATTTATCCTATCTCTGATAGTCAGTGGGTAAGCCCTACACAAGTTGTGCCTAAGAAACGGAATAACGAGTGGTTGAAAATGAAAAAGGAGAATTAATACCTACCCGAGTCTCATCTAGTTGGCGTATATGTATTGATTTCGAGAAAATTGAATGCAGCAACTAGGAAAGATCATTTTCCATTGCCATTTCTTGATCAAATTTTGAAAAGAGTAGCAGGACATCCCTACTATTATTTTCTTGATGGTTATTCAGGGTATAATCAAATACCAATTGCATTGGAGGATCAAGAAAAGACTACTTTTACGTGCCCCTTTGGTACTTTTGCATATAGAAGAATGTCTTTTGGTCTTTGCAATGCTCCAGCAACTTTTCAAAGATGCATGTTAAGTATTTTCAGTGACATGATTGAGCATTATTTAGAGGTTTTCATAGATGATCTAACAGTTTTTGGAAATTCTTTTGAAAATTATCTTGATAATTTGGAAAAAGTTCTTCAAAGATGCGAAGAAAAAAGATTTGTGTTAAATTGGGAAAAATGTCATTACATGGTTACCTCAGGAATAGTGTTAGGTCATGTGATATCTTCTAGAGGAATTGAAGTTGATAAAGTTAAAGTTGAATTAATTGCTCATTTGCCTTTCCCAAAAACAGTCAAAGAAGTTCGTTCCTATTTAGGACATATAGGATTTTACAGAAGATTAGTAAAGGACTTTAGTGCCATATCTAGACCTTTATGTAATCTTCTAACAAAAGATGCACCATTTGATTGGATTCAAGATTGTCAGAAATCTTTTGAAAAATTAATCAGTCTTTTGACTTCTGCTCCTATCATGCAATCTCCTGACTGGTCTTTGCCTTTTGAGTTGATGTGTGATGCTAGTGATTTTGCTGTTGGTGCTGTTTTAGGCCAAAGAAAGGAAGGTAAGCCCCATGTAATTTATTACGCAAGTTGAACTTTAAATAGTGCACAAATGAATTACACCACTACTGAAAAAGAACTACTTGCTGTAATTTTTGCATTGGACAAATTTCAAGCTTATTTAATTGGTTCTTCCACTGTTATTTTCACTGATCATGCTGCTGTTAGATATTTAATGTCTAAGCAGGATGCCAAACCTAAGTTGATACGGCTTCAAGAATTCAACATCACAATAAATGACAAGAAAGGAGCCAAAAATGTTATTGCAGATCATTTGTCAAGGCTGACAACAGGCTCATCTTTTGATAGCACACATATCAATGATTATTTTTCCGATGAATTTTTATTTTCTGTCAATTTCATGCCTTGGTTTGCTAACATTGTCAATTTTCTTGTAACAGGTAAGATGCCGCCTCAGTGGACACACCAAGATAGAAAAAAGTTTTTGATTGAGGTGAAAAATTTCTTTTGGGATGACCCATATTTGTTCAAATATTATCCTGATCAAATCTTTTAGAGATGTGTACCTAACAATGAGGTAAGTAGTGTCATTAAATTTTGTCATTCAGAAGCATGTGGAGGTCATTTTGTTTCAAAGAAAACAGATGCAAAAATCTTGCAGTGTGGATTTTATTGGCCCACTTTATTCAAGGACAGTTATACTTTTTGCAAAAGTTATGAAAATTGTCAAAAATTGGGATCCATTTCTAAAAGAAATATGATGCCTTTGAACCCTATCCTTATCATTAAAATTTTTGATTGTTGGGGAATTGATTTCATGGGTCGATTTCCATCATCTTTTGGATTTGTGTACATTTTGGTTGCAGTTGATTATGTCTCAAAATGGATTGAGGCGATTCCATGTCGGCACAATGATCATAAAACTGTTCTTAAATTTTTAAAAGAAAATGTTTTGAGTCGATTTGGAATTCCTCGAGCTATCATCAGTGATGGGGGATCACATTTTTACAATAAACCATTTGAATCTTTTACGAAGAAATGTTGCATTACCCACAAAATTGCAACCCGTTATCATCCTCAGAAAAGTGGACAAGTTGAATTAGCAAATAGGGAGATTAAACAAATTTTGGAAAAAATAGTTAACCCAAATCGTAAAGATTGGTCTTTAAGACTAAACGATGCTCTTTGGGCTTACCCTACTACTTTTAAAACATCTTTAGGCATGTCTCCCTATCGGTTAGTTTATGGAAAACCTTGTCATTTTTCTGTAGAATTGGAGCATAAAGCATTTTGGGCCATTAAAGCTTTCAACTTAAGTCTTGATGATGCTTCCAAGTTACGCAAATTGCAATTGAATGAACTTGAGGAATTAAGAAATGATGTATATGAAAACTCAAAGATTTATAAAGCTAGAACAAAAGTTTTTCATGACAAATCAATTTTGAGAAAAACTTTTGAAATTGGTCAAAAAGTTCTGCTTTATAATTCTCGTCTTCACCTATTCCCTAAAAAATTGAGATCTAGGTGAATTGGTCCTTATATTGTCAAACATGTGTATTCTTTTGGGGCCATAGACATTGAGAATCTTAGGAATGGTATTGTATTTAAGGTCAATGGACAAAGACTTAAACCATTTCTAGAACATCAAGTTGTTGACGTAGAATCCATTTCTCTTTCTAATCCTTATTATGAGTAGAATTTATTTTAATGTTGTTTCTTTCTTTTTGCAGTTCTTTGTGTTCCCGGTGAAATGGCGGATAACGGTACTCCGTGACTCTCAAGTCGGTTTGTTTTTTAGTTTCCCATAATAACTGATTTCTTTTCCTTTTAAAATGGATGTCATTCTCTCAAATCTAAGAAAATATTTTTCTTCTCTCCCTCTAAATGCTCTAACAAAAGTCTACGAAGTTAGGTGTGAAAGACTGAGACTGTTAATGTACAAGGGCATCCCAGAAGATATACGTTGGATAATCGAAAGAAAGGTTCATTTAGCTGGTGAATCTTCAGATTCATTTGTCCCATACATGCTGGGTCTCGGTAAAAGTTCATTTTAAAAAAGGAGAAGAGCAAAAAGAATGAAAGTTTGTTACAAGTGTGCACGATGGAATTGCAACACGCGATGTCATTCTTTGGGAATGGTTTCTGCAAATAGAGAAGATAAAATATTCTTCATCAAGAATGGACTGAGTAAAGAGTCATTAGATAATATCTTATTGACTCTTGAGACACATTCTTGTGGAGTTGTGCAGCGTGAATGATCTGTTGATTATTCCTATATTTTAGTTGCCTTATAATTGATTCATTGAACTCCATTTGTGCTTAATTGTCACCATTTAGCTTAGTTTCTGATATCAAGCCCTAATTGGAACATTACTGTGAAACTTTACTTAAATGTGTTCATTTACACTCATAATTGAATTATGCTTTTCAATCACTGGGCTTCTTAAGGTTCAATTAGGTTTAATTAAGTTGGTCTTGACACATTTTATGATATTGAGCCTAATTGGATCATTGAGGGAATTATTGCATGAATTGGCCCTAAATTATCCCTTGGTAATGTTCAGTAAACTAGCTATAATTTGAGTTTCAAATATCTGATTGTTGTGATTTTGGTCTTGTAGGAAAGCTAAAACAATTATCTACAACTTTCATGAAGATCTCAAAGGCCCAATCACACGTTTGGATGACTCAAATTAGAGTTGAAGCAAGAACTAGGGTGCTGATCCTGACAGCTTGACCTTTACATACTGTTCATGGCATATCTCAAGCTACAAGTTGTCAAATGAGCTGAAATTTTGGTGGTTGATAGTTAAGATCCAAATCTACAACTTTCATGTTGAACACGTTTCCAGATTTGGAGGTTTAAGGGGTCAAATTGAGCTTGGAAGTCAGATTACAGAATCAGAGTCAGAATACAGGGCCTGCGTCAGAATACAGGGCCTAAGTTGCATGAAAATACACGGCCGTGTGATAATACACGGCCTAGGCCGTGTACGCTACTGACTTTGCATTGAAATAGTGAATTTTGGAGCCCCAACTCAGTGTCATACACGGCCTAGGCCGTGTATGCATACACGGCCGTGTATGACCACCAGACAGCAATTATTGAAACTTCTGCGCGAAGTTTGTGCGAGGGGCCTATATATTGACACTCTTGGCTCGTTTTGAAGGGAGTTCTGACCTAGGAGAGCAGCTACAACTCCTTGGAGAAGGAAAGGGAGTCTTGGATCAAAGATTGGAGTCTCGGGTTCGAGCAATCGGAGATCCATCATCCCCAATCCTCAGAAACTCGTTTGCTTTAGTTTTTCTTCTGCACTTTGTTTATCATGTTGTTCTTTCTTAGTTTTTCTTGTGATTTCCTTCTAGCTATGTGTAACTAAACCTCCCTTGGTTAAGGGGGTGATGAAACCACTAGTATTGATGTTGTGAATCTTGCATATTTGATTATTTCAACACAGTTATGTTTTTATTCATATATTTCTGAATCTATTGTTGGTATGAAGGTTTTTGTACTTGTTCCCTCTTGAAAAGTGGTAGATCTGGGTTTATTATGCGCGATTGCGGTAGTAGATCTAGTGGGGTGTATGATGTTCATGTGGGTATAATTATCTTTGTGCTATTTGCCAGTTATAAAAGTGGTAGATCTGGGTTTATTATGCGCGGTTGCGGTAGTAGATCTAGAGAAATATATGTTCTAAGTAATTTAATCCCGGTGTGTGATTAGATCTTAGTGTAATTGGTTTTCTAAATCTTAATGCAATTGTTGGATAGTTGTAAGAGCGGTTGCTTTATAACTAATCAGTGATTAGGAGTTGATTTGAGCGGTTGCTGAATTGGCCAACACGTAAGGAAAACAGAGATTTACTCTCACAATTGCATAAAAACATAATTGAGCATGTTGGAATAAAAGGATATGTGAATTTACATCATCATATAAATCTAGTGGTGGATTCAATCTTTTAACCAATTTTCTTATATTGTTGATTTCAGATCATTTATCTGTTCATTGTTCATCAAAACTCCAAAACCCCCCTATTTACTGTTTATTGTTAATCAGAGTTTAAATTGGGAATTGTTTAATAGTGTTAATTGAATTGGTTCTCTGTGGATCGACCATTGCTTACTACAGCTGGTTGCAAGGTTTTTATATTTTTGGTGGAACTTGGCAACTATTTTTAATATTAATTTTTAATCGTATTCCACACCACACCAAATTTTGGCGCCATTGCCGGGGAGCCAATTTTTCAATTACACTATTGATTTCTTTCCTATTTTTACTCTGTTTTTATTTTTGTTTTTATTTTTATTTTTAGTTTTGAATCTTTCTTTCTGAGTGTTTTGTAGGTGTTGATGTCCATTGAAGGGGTAAACGAAGGATTGCTAAATTTGAGGAACTATATTGATTAACTCACTTCACATCCTCAATTTCCCTTCCATCCAGGATAACTTCCACTTCACACCTGCTGACATTGAAGCTGCCTGTTACATTGATCTATCAAGTTCAGAGACATCTGAGCCATCTGAAATACCTGAAGAAGTGACGATGGCAGAAAACACTTTAAGGGCATTGGGTGCTCCAGATCTAGATCAACAGCCTCTATGCATAGACATTCTTGAAAATGAAGAGGCATTTGAATTGAAATCCGGTTTAATCCATCTCTTGCCATCTTTCAATGGATTACCCGGAGAGGACCCCAATAAGCACTTGAAGGAAATCCATGTGGAATGTTCTAGCATGAAACCTGTAGGAATTCATGTAGAGCAAGTCAAGTTGAGAGCTTTTCCATTCTCATTGAAAGACTCCGCTAAGGAGTGGCTTTACTACTTGCCACCCGGATCCATCCAATCATGGCAAGACATGGCCCGAACTTTCCTAGACAGATACTTCCCTGCCTCAAAAGCTGCAACAATCAGAAAAGAAATCTGTGGTTTTCAACAAAGGCATGGAGAATCACTCCATGACTACTTGGGAGAGATTTAAGAAGCTATGTTTCAAATTTGTCCTCATCATCAAATAAGTGAGCGACTCTTAATTCAAGATTTCTATGAAGGCTTACAAGTGATGGATCGCAACATGATTGATGCTGCTAGCGGAGGAGCATTGGTTGATAAAACTCCTCAAGAAGCTAGAAACTTGATCTCAAGAATAGCGCCAATACTCAACAATTCTACTCTAGAAATGACATTGGAGTAAGAGCAGTAAAAGAAGTAGAGACAACCGGTCTCACAAGACAAATGACTCAATTGATCTGCTATGGTTCGGCGGTTAATGGATACGGGTAAAGCACCAGCTTCATGCTTGTGGGATCTGTTGTTCATCCGGACATCCCACGATATGTGTCCCACTCTCCAAGAGGACACAAATGAGGAGGTAAGAGCGTAGGGGGATATGCTTTGGACTTTCAAAAAATTACAACCCCTACTCAAACACATATAATTCAGGTTGGAGGGATCATCCTAATTTTAGCTATGCAGAAGCAACCTCAAAATCAACCTCCACTTATGGACCTCCAGGATTCCAACAAAGGCAAGCACATTTCCCTCGAGAGACAAAGCAGCAAGTTCAAGCTCCTAAGCAACCTGAGCCTTCACTAGAGGAGCTAGTGAAGCAAATGGCTACTAATAATTTGCAGTTCCAACAAGAAACAAAAGCCAATTTACAGAGTTTCCAACAAGAAACAAAGGCAACCATACAATGTTTCAAACAAGAAACAAGGACTACAATCAATAACTTGCAGAATCAGATAGGGCAGCTGTCCACAGAATTCAACAAGTTTCAAAGCCAAGCTTCAGGAAAACTACCCTCACAGCCAGAAGTAAATCCGAGGGAAAATGCTAGTGTTGTCACGTTGAGAAGCGGAAAGACGATGGATGAGCCTACATCTCCTCCACCAATCACTCAAGAGAAAGATGAACCACCCAAAGAAGCAGATGATAAGGGGCAAACCTCCAAAACCTCTAAGGTAAGTATTTCTGAACCCCTTCCTAAATATGTTACTAAAGCTCCTTTTCCTAGTAGGTTGGTTAAAACCAAGAAAGAAGAAGCAGAAAAAGAAATACTTGAGACTTTTAGGAAGGTAGAGGTTAATATCCCTTTGTTAGATGCCATTAAGCATGTACCTAGATATGCAAAATTTCTGAAAGAATTATGCACTAACAAGAGGAAGTTAAAAGGAAATGAAAAAGTCCAAGTGGGAGAAAATGTTTCAGCTGTAATTAAAAAGAAACTCCCAACCAAATGTAAGGATCCTGGCACATTCACCATTCCATGCACTATAGGTAACACAAGGTTTGAAAGGGCAATGCTTGATTTAGGTGCATCTATAAATGTCATGCCATATTTTATTTATGCATCTTTATACTTGGGTCCTTTGGAACCTACTGGTGTTGTTATTCAATTAGCTGATAGATCTAATGTATACCCTAAGGGTGTGGTTGAAGATGTTTTGGTGCAAGTGAATGAATTAGTGTTTCCGGCAGACTTCTATGTTTTAGACATGGAAGAGGATGAGTCTCCCAAATCTGCTCCTATCTTGCTAGGAAGACCATTTTTGAAGACTGCACGGACAAAAATTGATGTGCACTCAGGAACTCTAACAATGGAATTTGATGGGGAATTAATTAGATTCAATATTTTTGAAGCTATGAGATACCCAAGTGATGTGCACTCTGCTTGTTTAATTGATTCTTTTAATCCTCTTGATTCTTTAATTTCTGCAGTTTTTGATACTGACCATTTTGATGATCTTGATACAATTCTAACTCATAGCTTAGATGTACAGGAGGAAAAGAAGAAGAGTGAAGAAGAGCCATGGAGTGAAGACATTGATGAAATTGTTCTTTGCCTTACAAGAGCTCTCTTCCACTGTAAGAGCATGAGGTAACTTTTGTTGATTTACCGTTACTACCGATATACCTCAACCTTCGTTGTGTGCAGGCACCTGAATTGGAACTGAAAGAACTACCTGATCATCTTAAATACATCTTCTTGGGGGAGAAGGACACCCTTCCAGTAATAATTGCAAAGTCACTCACCCAAAAGCAAGAAGAGAAACTGGTAGCTGTCTTGCAGGAACATAAGACAGCCATTAGTTGGTCAATAGCGATATCAAGGGTATTAGTCCCTCCATTTGTATGCACAGGATATTAATGGAGGAGGATACTAAACTGTGAGAGACCCTCAGCGGAGGTTGAATCCTCCCATGATGGAAGTTGTGAAAAAGGAGATACTGAAGCTCCTAAGTGTGGGGGTGATCTACCCCATTTCTGACAGTAAGTGGGTAAGCCCAGTTCAGGTAGTACCAAAGAAATCTGGAATTACTGTGAATGCTTATGTCTCTAAGGCATGTCGAAAGGTTTTTGATGATAACAAAAGCAAAAGAGAAGATCAAGCACAAAAGGAAAAATCAAGATCAAAGAAAGAAGACAGAAGGTTTAATTAGTTATTTAGACTTAGGAAATTAATGTTAAATGCTCTCAAGATTTCTCAAATGGTTTTTCAATATGTGATTTCAAAATAAATGGGAAATTTCAAAGTTAAACATGGCTTTCAATAAAACTTGAGTTTCAACTTTAAATCTAACACTCTTAAAAGAATTTATGTTTAAATCAAGTATCTTGAGGTGTTGGAAATGACTTACAAGCGTTATTGGACTTGAAAAATGTGTTCAAAGGCCAATGTAATCGATTACATAATGTTTGTAATCGATTACACATCAAACAGAAGGTCTGTAATCGATTACATTGTAAATGTAATCGATTACAATCAAGTCAGAGGCTATGTAATCGATTACACAATATATGTAATCGATTACACAAAGCCCAGAAAGACAAAGAACACGTTCGACAAGAAATGTAATCGATTACATTGATGTTGTAATCGATTACAAACAAAGTCAGAAGTCATGTAATCGATTACACAATATATGTAATCGATTACACAAAACCCAGAAACTCAAAGAACACGTTCGACGAGCTATGTAATCGATTACAAGGATATTGTAATCGATTACACAGCAAGTCAGAAGTCATGTAATCGATTACATGAGCATTGTAATCGATTACAAGCAAAGTCAGAAGCCATGTAATCGATTACCTCAAGAATGTAATCGATTACACAAAGCCCAGAAAGTTCAGAAAACGTTGGAACAATAATGTAATCGATTACCTGAGATATGTAATCGATTACACGCATCCTGACAACGTCCAACGGCTATATTAAATGCATTAAATGCATGCCCAACTACCTCCAACGGCTCTATTAATTGAGAAACTTATAAATACTCAAGTTGGGTCTTTGTTTACGGTTGACCTTGAACCAAAAACTGATCATTATACTTCAAAACGTGAATCAATCCTTAAAATCATTTCTTGCTCTGTTTTCTGACTAAAAACGTGAAAAATCTTTGAGAGCATATTAGAGCTTCAATTTGTAAACACTTGCTCTAGAGAGAGCTTCTTTTATTTCAATCTTATACATTCGATTAGTGAGGGTGAGGTATCCCTCAAGTATTGTAAGGGTGAGGTATCCCTTGGAAAATAGAGGCTCAAGCTTTTGGGTGAGGTATCCCATATTGTTGAGTGCTCAAGGTTGTAGTGGTTTTTCAAGCACCCATTGAAGCTTGAAGATATAGTGGAAAATCTCAAGGTGTTGCTTGGGATTTGGACGTAGATCACAAGTGGAGTAGTGATTGAACCAGGATAAACGATTGTGTTTGTTTCTCTAAACTCTCCTCTGTTTATCTTTGTGCACTTTGTTTCATTGTTTTATTTGGATATTGTCTCCTTGGCTATTACGTTCATTAGTAAAAGTGCTTAACTCATCTATTCAATTATCTCTGATCATTCAATAGCTTCAACGAAAATTGATTGTCAAACGATTTGCGAAAGATTTGTGAACTTATTTTTAACTACTCAATTCACCCCCCTCTTGAGTATTGAGGCCACTTGGTAACAATTACTGTGGTAAGAAATGCTGAAAATGAGCTTATTCCCACTAGGTTACAGACAGGGTGGCGTGTTTGTATTGATTACAGGAAGTTGAATGCCGCCACGAGAAAAGACCACTTTCCTTTACCTTTCATTGATCAAATGTTAGAAAGATTAGCGGTCATTCTTATTATTTTTTTCTGGATGGTTTTTCGTGTTACAATCAGATTGCCATAGCTCCAGGAAGACCAAGACAAGACTACATTCACTTGTCCATTTGGTACCTTTGCATATAGGCGAATGCCTTTTGGACTCTGCAATGCACCAGGAACTTTCCAAAGATGCATGATGAGTTTATTTTCTGATTACATTGAAAACATCATTGAGGTTTTTATGGATGACTTTAGTGTCTTTGGAAATGGTTTTGAAAATTGCTTGGAACATTTAACTTTGGTGCTTAAAAGATGCATTGACACTAACCTGGTACTGAATTGGGAAAAATGTCATTTCATGGTGAATGAAGGTATTGTGTTAGGTCATGTAATTTCTGCTAGGGGAATTGAAGTAGATAAAGCTAAGGTAGAACTCATGCATTCTTTGCCCCCACCCACTAGTGTGCGGGAGATTTGTTCTTTTATTGGTCATGCAGGTTTCTACCGGAGATTCATTAAAGACTTCTCTAAAGTCTCATTACCCCTTTGCAGACTTTTTCAAAAAGATGTTAATTTTAACTTTGATGAGAAATGTATGGAAGCTTTCAATAAACTCAAGAAGTTGTTAACTATTGCGCCTATCATCAGGCCACCCAACTGGGAGTTACCTTTTGAACTAATGTGTGATGCCAGTGACTTTGCAGTAGGAGCTGTCTTGGGACAACGAGTTGATAGAGTTCCTTATGCCATTTACTATGCATCAAGGACTCTAAATGATGCTCAACTTAATTACTCAACCACAGAAAAGAACTTCTAGTTGTTGTATTTGCTTTAGAAAAATTTAGATCATATCTAATTGGTTCTAAAGTGATTGTGTTTTCAGATCATGCAGCCTTGAAGTATCTTCTAACAAAGAAAGAAGCAAAGCCTAGATTGCTCCGATGGATTTTATTGCTCCAGGAATTTGACTTAGAGATTAAAGACAAGAAAGGGAGCAAGAACTTGGTGGCCGATCACTTGAGTAGATTGGTAACTGAAGAGGAAGAAATGCCTATCATGGAGACTTTTCCGGATGAATATTTGATGGTTGTCAACACCATAATCCCTTGGTATGCTGACATTGTTAACTACCTGGTTACTAAGGACTTTTCGGAGGGTTTGAACAAGGCCCAAAGAGATAAATTAAGGAGTGACTGTAAATACTATATCTGGGATGACCCGTACTTATGGAAGCATTGTGCAGATCAAGTCATTAGAAGGTGCATTCCTGATTCTGAGACACACTCCATCCTCTCCTTTTGCCACACCTATGCATGTGGAGGACACTTTGGCAGTAAAAGGACAGCCAACAAAGTGCTTGATAGTGGTTTCTATTGGCCTTTAATTTTCAAAGACGCTTACAACTTCTGTAAGTCTTGTGACCGCTGTCAGAGAACAGGTAACATTGGTCCTCGTAATCAAATGCCTCAGACTCCGATCATTTTTGTGGAAGTCTTTGATGTGTGGGGTATTGATTTCATGGGACCATTCCCTCCCTCATTTGGTTTCACATACATTCTTTTATCTGTTGATTATGTGTCTAAATGGGTGGAAGCAAAAGCCACCCGTTCTGATGATTCTAAAACTGTTGCAGATTTTGTTAAAACACATATTTTCTCCAGGTTCGGGACCCCGAGGGCTATCATCAGTGACCAAGGGACCCATTTTTGCAACAGAACCTTTGATGCTCTATTGAAAAGATATGGAGTAATGCATATAATTTCCACTCCTTACCATCCCACAGACAAATGGGCAACTGAAGTGTCCAACCGGAAATTAAATCAATTCTTGAAAAGACAAAGTGAATCCTCAAGAAAGGATTGGAGTACTCGACTTGAAGATGCTTTATGGGCTTATAGGACTGCCTATAAGACTCCCATTGGCATGTCACCATTTCGGTTGGTGTATGGAAAGCCCTGTCATTTGCCCGTTGAGTTGCAACATCGCTCTTACTGGGCCATTAAATAAGTAAATATGGAATTGGAAGGGGCTGGAAAGTAAAGGAAGTTCCAGTTACAAGAACTGGAAGAACTAAGAAATGAGGCCTTCGAGAATACCCTGATTTATAAGACTAAAGCTAAGGCATTCCATGACCAATTAATTTCCAGAAAGAGATTTCACAGAGGGCAAAAAGATCTGCTATTCCAATCAAGACTCAAATTGTTTCCAGGTAAACTGCGTTCTAAGTGGATTGGACCGTTTGTGGTAACTAATGTTTTTCCTTTTGGTGCAGTTGAGATCAGGAGTGAAATTTCAGGCAAAGTATTTAAGGTCAATGGTCATCGTCTCAAACCTTATCATGAACCTCCTGACAGTGCAGAGATGGAAGTGATGAACCTCATCCTTCCACAATATGAGGAGCACTGAAAGTATCATCATGTCAGGCTGAAGACAATAAACTAAGCGCTCATTGGGAGGCAACCCAACCAGATTTGCTTTCTTTAACCCTTTTATTTTATGTTTTTATCTGTTTGTTGATTGTGAGCATGTGAATCTTTGGAGAACCTTGTGTTTGGATTGATTAAATGTGTGTTTGAATGCATTGATTGCTTAATTGATATTTGTGTGGACAAAGTATATTTGTTGTGTTGTTGTTCTTCTGAATGCTGAATCATGTTCTTTGGGAATGATTTCATTTAATTGAGAAGTTAAATTTTAAGTTCTTGATGGATGGCCTGAGTAAAGAGTTGTACTCTTGAGACGCATTCATATGAACTTGTGCCTTATGAACTTCGTAGATTTTTGACATTCCCTCAAGAATGATGAGTAAATGTACCCCTTTAGTTTTCATTGTATTTTCATTCTCTTGTATTGTGTACATTTGGGATTTGAGTTGCACTTTTGATTTATTGATGGATTTGTTTTTGCTTTCGATTGTGGTATACCTGTTTTTGCTTGTTTTCTTTTTCTGGATGTGTGTAGCATTTCTTTTATTTTCCTTTTCTGGATGTGTGTAGCATTGAGGACAATGCTTGTTTTAAGTGAGGGGGTGTAGATCTTTGATGCTCTATTAATTTCTGAATTGTTCTCCTGGGATTTGAATGACTGATTGAACTTTCTTGGGGTGAGTGTATTTGATTTTGATGGCGTTGTTCTTCTTGTGATACTTCTCCATTGGGCTTTTAAAGTTTCCGATAAGCTTTCAAGTGATGTGATTAGTGAGCAATTGACCCAAATTTTTGAAAAAAAAAAAAGTTTTGAGCATGATTGAATGAACTTTCTGGTTAGTGATCTTGTCGGGTGAAATTCTAAAAAATTAAAGGGTTTAATTGAAAATGAAGAATTGAAACCTAGTGAGTTTTGGGCTTTGTTGTAAATGGCTAACTTTAGGCTATTTTGGATCCTTGATTGTGTGATTCCACTCATGATTATTGTGCTTTTCAGAATTTGTCTTGGTTCTCTTTTAAGCTACTAATGACCACTGCATGCATTTGAAATGATAAAGGCATTTTCTTTTTAATAACTACTGGCCAAATAGTCATCCTTGCATTTTTTCTCATTGATTAACCCCTTTGAGCCTAATTGACTAAATTTCCTTCTATCTAAGCTCAATTTAAACCTAAAAGTGAAAAACCATTTTACTAACCTACCTTAGGGAGTAGAAGAGCTTTATGATTATGATGGAAATTGGTTCTTGAATAAGTGTGGGGGTATGATGTATTTGCCTAGCTATGTTTGTATATAAAAGTCTCATGCTAGCAAAATATCATTGTGAATAGGGTAGTAAGGTGTGTATATATATAAAAAAACAAAAAAAAACAAAAAAAAAAAAAAAACAAAAAAACAAAAAAAAACGAAAAGGGATTGGAATTGGAAGATTATTGGGAAATTATGTGTAATAATTGAATATCTTTCCATTTTGCTCTTCTAGTTCCTATGGTCTAGCTTTGTCTATCTTTGATATATCCTACCTTAACCCTGACCCCATTACAACCTGAATAAAGTCCTTTTGATCTCTGTTTGCATGTGGTCTGAGTAGTGGAAAAGTAGAGGCTTGACAAGCCTATGGTAAAGCATATTCTCATGAGTTGGTTGAGTGAAAACACAAGCCCGAAACACGTGAGTGAGAGAGCATTCAGTGAGGATTTATCGTTTTGATTGAACCCTGAAATTTGATTGATTTTGCTTGTCAATTTAGATTGCTAAGAAAGGGAATTCTTGATTGTTTAAATTCTTTGAAAACTAAATGAACAAAGGTCTTTGCTCATTATTCTGCATTTGTTTGGCTTGTTGTGAAACTGTGTTGAACTGTATATTTTTACCCAGGAGTGCAAAAGGCTAAGTGTGGGGGTAATTGATCTGTTGATTATTCCTATATTTTAGTTGCCTTATAATTGATTCATTGAACTCCATTTGTGCTTAATTGTCACCATTTAGCTTAGTTTCTGATATCAAGCCCTAATTGGAACATTACTGTGAAACTTTGCTTAAATGTGTTCATTTACACTCATAATTGAATTATGCTTTTCAATCACTGGGCTTCTTAAGGTTCAATTAGGTTTAATTAAGTTGGTCTTGACACATTTTATGATATTGAGCCTAATTGGATCATTGAGGGAATTATTGCATGAATTGGCCCTAAATTATCCCTTGGCAATGTTCAGTAAACTAGCTATAATTTGAGTTTCAAATATCTGATTGTTATGATTTTGGTCTTGTAGGAAAGCTAATACAATTATCTACAACTTTCATGAAGACCTCAAAGGCCCAATCACACGTTTGGATGACTCAAATTGGAGTTGAAGCAAGAACTAGGGTGCTGATCCTGACAGCTTGACCTTTACATACTGTTCATGGCATATCTCAAGCTACAAGTTGTCAAATGAGCTGAAATTTTGGTGGTTGATAGTTAAGATCCAAATATACAACTTTCATGTTGAACACTTTTCCAGATTTGGAGGTTTAAGGGGTCAAATTGAGCTTGGAAGTCAGATTACAGAACCAGAGTCAGAATACAGGGCCTGCGTCAGAATACAGGGCCTAAGTTGCATGAAAATACACGGCCGTGTGATAATACACGGCCTAGGCCGTGTACGCTACTGACTTTGCATTGAAATAGTGAATTTTGGAGCCCCAACTCAATGTCATACACGGCCTAGGCCGTGTATGCATACACGGCCGTGTATGACCACCAGACAGCAATTATTGAAACATGTGCGAAGTTTGTGCGAGGGGCCTATATATTGACACTCTTGGCTCGTTTTGAAGGGAGTTCTGACCTAGGAGAGCAGCTACAACTCCTTGGAGAAGGAGAGGGGAGTCTTGGATCAAAGATTGGAGTCTCGGGTTCGAGCAATCGGAGATCCATCATCCCCAATCCTCAGAAACTCGTTTGCTTTAGTTTTTCTTCTGCACTTTGTTTATCATGTTGTTCTTTCTCAGTTTTTCTTGTGATTTCCTTCTAGCTATGTGTAACTAAACCTCCCTTGGTTAAGGGGGTGATGAAACCACTAGTATTGATGTTGTGAATCTTGCATATTTGATTATTTCAACACAGTTATGTTTTTATTCATATATTTCTGAATCTATTGTTGGTATGAAGGTTTTTGTACTTGTTCCCTCTTGAAAAGTGGTAGATCTGGGTTTATTATGCGCGGTTGCGGTAGTAAATCTAGTGGGATGTATGATGTTCATGTGGGTATAATTATCTTTGTGCTATTTGCCAGTTATAAAAGTGGTAGATCTGGGTTTATTATGCTTGTGATTGTAGTAGTAGATCTAGAGAAATATATGTTCTAAGTAATTTAATCCCGGTGTGTGATTAGATCTTAGTGTAATTGGTTTTCTAAATTTTAATGCAATTGTTGGATAGTTGTAAGAGCGGTTGCTTTATAACTAATCAGTGATTAGGAGTTGATTTGAGCGGTTGCTGAATTGGCCAACACGTAAGGAAAACAAAGATTTACTCTCACAATTGCATAAAAACATAATTGAGCATGTTGGAATAAAAGAATATTTGAATTTACATCATCATATAAATCTAGTGGTGGATTCAATCTCTTAACCAATTTTCTTATACTATTGATTTCAGATCATTTATCTGTTTATTGTTCATCAAAACTCCAAAACTCCCCTATTTACTGTTTATTGTTAATCAGGGTTTAAATTGGGAATTGTTGAATAGTGTTAATTGAATTGGTTCTTTGTGGATCGACCCTTGCTTACTACAGCTGGTTGCAAGGTTTTATATTTTTGGTGGAACTTGGCAACTGTTTTTAATATTAATTTTTAATCGTATTCCACACCACACCAGTGAACTTCTTAATTTGTGGAATCTCTTCAGGGACGAGCAAGAGCGTTATAGTCTTGGGAATCTGACTCAAAAAGACCCTGTTTGCCAATTTTTAAGAAAATTAGATGGGAAGTTTATCCTCAAATCATAGAAGGTGTTTAAGCCGTTTTTAGACGTGAAACCAGAGGAAGATGTAAGCCACAATCACAACAACATGTATATATTATCTTGTACATCTTCAAAAAAAAAAAAAAAAAAAAAAAGAGAAAATAAAGAAAAAGAAAAGAAAAGAAATAAGAAATAAATTAAATAAAATAAAAAGAGGGCGAAACTTCAATTGTACTTGATCTTTAATTAGATTAGGAGCCCCTTCCAGTGGCAGACTCGTCATTGACTCGGGTGGACCTTCGCACGCCGGTCGGTAAATAAGGTTCGTGTGTCATGCTCTGTAGAGAGCCACGCAAGTATTCTCAGGTTTTAACCGTAGGCTCTGCTTACTGATGGACAGATAGAAGCGTCTCGTGTTTGCATTCTCGCGTGACAATTCCTCTGAGCTGGATCCTGTGATTTAATGCCATAGGCTCTCTAGTGACCTCTCACTGGCTGTGGTCACTGGTCGTCATATGCAGATTTTCTCTCTTTAACTAGAGGGACGATGCATAGGCTGGGATATCCCACAAGCGGGAGGGAGAAGAATGCCCAGATTGGCTGAGCCATCTTGGTATTACTACACTCATGACGTGCAGTATAAAGATCTGCCATGAAACCTGTACATAAATGTATGTAATCATTTGTTATTATCATTTTATCTTTGTATGATTTTGTTAAATTTTGGTTTTGGACAGACGATCCTTTGGATGGGATCCTTCGGGAGTTTCTAGACCTCTTTACCCTAATGGTTTTCTTGAAGTAAAAAAAATAAAATAAAACAAAACAAAACAAAACAAAACAAAATAAAAATAAAAAAAACCAAAATTATTATTATTATTATTTTTAAAATTTTAAACTTTTCTGACATTAGCCAACCTACCTGTATAGGAGCTATTATTACTTTTTCTATTATCTTCCCTATTTAAACACTCCATTTTCTTCACTTTCCTGCAACTCATAATCATTCAAAGAGAGTGTGAGTGTAGAAATGGATGGAGCTTCTTCTTCTGTTCGTAGATTTGTCAGTATCTGTGTATTTTGTGGGACAAGTTATGAGAAGAGTTTAGAGTTTGTAAACGCAGAAAACACTATTAGTAAAACACTTGCTGCGAGGAACATTCGTGTAGTATATGGGGGAGGTTGCCTTGGGTTAATGAGGGCTGTATCACTTTCGGCATTTGTAAGAGGTGGTCAAGTTTTAGGTATTATTCCTGAACCTTTAACTCGAAGGAACATCGTTGGAAAGACAATTGGACTGGAAATTCAAGTATCATCTATGCATGGACGAATGAAGGCAATGCTTGAAAACTCTGATGCATTCATTGCCTTACCTAGTGGTTTTGGTACTTTGAAAGAAGTCTTTCAAATTGTCTCTTGGGCCCAATTGAACATCCACCATAAACCCATAGGTTTGTTAAATGTTAATAATTTCTTTGATAATTTGTTATTTTTTGTTGACTATGCTGTGGAACAGAAATTTGTCACACCTTCAAAGAAGACGACTCTTATCTCTGCTTCTACTTGTTGATGAGTTGATTGATAAATTGGAAGCTTTTGTTCATGAACCCGATCCAATAAATGACTCGAGATAGATTGGTCCGAAGGAAGTGGTGAGGAAGCAAAATCAAAAGAAAGCCAACCAAGACACTCCAACTATTTAAATAATTACAAGCTTTGGTTTTATTTATCGTACTTTGTTTCTGTTTAAATTTGTGTGAGGTTTTTCTTTTTTAGTAATTGCAGCAACAGGTAATATATTCTACCCTTTACCTATCTATGTTTTGACATTGAGGACAATGTTGTGATCTGGTTGGGGGGAAGGATGGTTGTGAAAAAATAAATAAATAAAACCCAAAAAAAATTTAAGAAGTGTGTTTGTTAATATGTTTATTGTGTTTATATTAGAAGAAAAAAAAAACTAAAAAAAAATAAAAAAAATAGGAGTGTGTTTGTTAATATGTTTGTTGTGTTTGTCATCAATTTATTAATAACAAAAGTAATTAGAGATGACAGAGTAAGGAGTAAATTATTTACTCTTGAGACGCATCAAAAAAAAATTAGTGGCAGAGTAAGGAGTAATTAGGTAGACAACTAGTTTGTGTGGAAGTAGCAATTCAAAGTCAGGAAAATTTGCATGATTAAGTAAATTGTCTTCTTTCTGAAACATCACATGCTTGGTTATGGATGTTGAATTGGTGGACTGAGAATGATAGAATTATGTCTTGTGAGATTTTGAGCCTATTGATGAATGGATTGAACATTTGTACCATTCTCTTCTTTCTTGTGTGAATTTCACTCATGAAATTGTTACTCTAGAACTTGTTTTGATTCTTTTTGAGACTACATTTTCATATGCATACATAAATATGATTAAGACATTTTTCTTGAAATAGCTACTTTAATCAAATAGCTAACCTTGTTTAGCAGCATATTGTCTCAATATGATATCAAGTACTCTTATGACTTCTTGAAAATTCTCTGATTCCTGCTAACGTAAAGCATTAGAAATGACCTATTTCCCTTTACTTAACCCCTTTGAGCTTATTTGATCATTCTTTGTTTTGAACTCATTATGTGTCTTAAATGAAAAACCATGTTCTTACCTGACTTTAGGGAATAAGAGAACATTAGCTTTATCATTTGATGAGTTCTTGAACAAGTGTGGGTGTGTGTGTGTAGAATGGTTAAAAAAATGTATATATGATGTTCTTTTTGTAAAAAAAAAAAATAAAAAAATAAAAAAAAATCAAAAATAAAAAAAAAGTAAGGCAATAAAGGAAAAGAAAAAAATATGTAAAGAGAATTTGTATTATGTGGAATTGAGGTGAACTTTCATGCTTGTTAATTGAACTCAGCTTTCATGCTCTTTTATTCTCTGATATTTAACTTGTCATATCCATATTACCTTCTCCTTTACCTTGACCCCATTACAACCTTGAATAAAGTCCTCATAATTTGTGTGTGCATGTGTTCTGAATAGTGGAGAAGTAGAAGATAAGCAAGCTTATGGTAGTGCAATTTTTATGGGTTGAATTGAGTGAAATACCTACCTTTTAAACACTTGAGGGATTGAAAGTGAATCTTGTGAAAATCTATCATTCTTGACTCATGCTTTTCAATTGAAATATCATTACTTGTTGATTTGAGATGTGAAGATATGTTACTTCATGAATGTTTTAATTACTTGAATGATTGGTTACTCTTCATTTTTAAATATTATTAGAAATTAAGTCTTTTAGAGTGTTTAACTTTTGAGTCTGTTTTGGTCTTGTGTGTTTTGCTTAGGAGTGCAAAAAGTTAAGTGTGGGAGAATTTGATTATCACATGTTTTATACATTAATAAACCCTCATTTTGAGTCATTTACATTCTCCATGTACTTAATTGATTGATTTTGGTTATGTTTTGTAAGTTTGGACTCAAATTGGACTTAATTGAATTTTTCAGCATGATTTACGTCTTACACTAATTCTGTATTTTGGCTATATATTGGGCTATAGGTATTCTTTTGAGGTGATTGTAGTAGCATTCGAAAGATAAGAGAGAGTTCTACAACTTTCAAGATACCTCAAAGGCCCAATTACACGCGTAGATAACTCAAATTGGGGTTGAAACAAGAACTAGAGTGCTGTTCTTGACAGCTTGACCTATGTGCATTGTTCATTCCATATTTTGAGCCAGAGGTTGTCAAATGGGCTGAAATCTTGATTCTGAATACTTGAGACCTATATCTACAACTTTCATGTTGAACACTTTTCAAGAATCGGAGGTCTAATAGGTGATATTGGGCTTGAAAATCAGAACAGAGGTGTTAGAACTAGGCTTGAACACTCTGCAGTAATTGGCCCATATCTTGGGCTATAGGTGGCCAAATGAGGCGATTCTAGTATCCATTTTGAAGCCAAGATCAAGCCCTACAACTTTGATGAAGATAACATTTGCTCATTTTGACGCATTCAATTACTTCAGAGCTAAATGATTTCGGAGACAATGAATCTCCATAATTTTTCACTCACCAAAAGTCATTTGGCATTTTTCACTCATTTTCCACTCATCAACTCACTAATGACTCAACCCCCTTGTCATTTTATATTTCTAATCCTCTATAAAAGGGGGCCTTAGCAGATCATTGAGGGTGTTAGGTGTTAGTTACCAAAATGATGTCATTTTGTTACTAGGTTTTCTTGTAGTAATTTTCATTTGTTCTAAATTAAAGTCATGTTCTTCTTCTTCTTCTTCTCTCTTTCTTGCTTCTTATCTATGAGTAACTAAGTTTCATTTTACTTGGGTGAAATGGTGAAGCTCTTGGTAATAAAATAAGGTTAGATTTATTCTTCTCTTGTGCTTAAATGATTTATATTTTCTAGTAATCATTATACGTGTTATATTTTGTTTCTTATAATTTAGAAACTATCTTTGTAAAGAGGAGTTCTTGATTTGTTATAGACAAAATATTTTCACAATGAATGCTTTAACCCATTTATAAGTGGTGGTAATATTTTTTGGAAACATAATATAATTACGTATATTATTTTAAATGGACTTTTAACGTTGTATTTTTCGATTGGAACCTCCATGTTGCGAGGATTCTAATTGAGTTATAAAAGGAATTAATCTTACATTTATTTTATTTACCAAGAGTGAATCTTTAAAACCAAGTAAATAATTTTTATCGTAGTAACAAAATATTTACTTCACCTTAATTAATCTTCAACAATTCCCTGTGGATCGACCTCGGACTCCCGAGAAATTTATTACTTGAGACAACCTGCACTTGGGTTCGTAATGTAACAATTAATCCCGCATCAAGTTTGTAGACTTGGTTGAAAATTTGTGCATCAGAATGAAAATCATCAGAGATCGTTCTAGAAGGATGTTGTGGATGTCACAAGAAGACTATATCAAGAAAGTTCTTGAAAGGTTCATCATGCATAATGCCAAACCTGTGCATGTTCCATTACCTGGTCATCTTAAACTGAGTAAGACCCAATGTCCAGGGAATGAAGAAGAAAAGGAAGAAATGAGCAAGGTGCTATATTCTTCTGCTGTTGGTAGTCTTATGTATGCAATGGTCTGTACAAGACCAGACATTACTTATGCTGTAGGAGTTGTGAGTAGGTTCCTATCGAATCCAGAAATAGAGCATTGGAATACTGTGAAATGGATACTAAGGTATCTGAGAGGAACTGCCAAAAGATGCTTGTGTTTTAGCAATAGAAATATAATGCTCACTGGGTATTCAGATGCATATATGGTAGGAGATGTGGATTCAAGAAAGTCTACATCAAGATATCTGATTACTTTTGCAGGGGGAGCTATCTCATGGCAGTCACGACTACAAAAGTGCATTGCTTTAAGCACTACAGAAGCTGAATTCATCGCAATCACTGAAGGTTGCAAGGAGATCTGTGGATGAAGAAGTTTCTACAAGAGTAAGGCCAGAATCAAGAAAGCTATGTTCTCTATTGCGACAGTCAAAGCGCAATACATCTCAACAAGAACTCGACATTTCATTCAAGGTCGAAACACATCGACGTAAGGTATCATTGGATCCGTGATGTGTTAGAAAGTAAACTATTTGCAGATTGAGAAAATACATACCAAAGACAACGGGACAGATATGATGACAAAAGCTCTACCTAAAGAGAAGTTAGAAGTCTATAAAGAAGTTGCAGGCTTAGCATCAACTCCGAACTAATCCAAGGATATTTTCCCTTTGGTTGAAGGGGGAGAATTGTGGGGTCCAGCTCAAAGACAAAATGCACCAAAAACAAAACATAATTTGGTGGCTTGCCTCAAAGTCGAGGGAGGAAATTTCTTTCCTCCTCCTGTTGCTCTTTCGGTGGAGCAATTTGAGGAATGAATTGGTAGAGAAATCTCTATAAATAGAGATTCATCCGAGAGAAGCAGCAGAAACAGAGAAACAAGCATAAAATCTTCACAATAGAGAGTGAGAGAAAAATAGAGAGAACCTTAGAGAGTGCTTTCTAAGAGAGAAAAATAGTGCGCCAATTTGTGAGAGTTATATCCACAAATTGAAGATACAATATCATTGTATTTTGTATTCTCATTATTTTATAGTGGAGATTTAAGTGGCCTACGGGTCCTGTGATTTTTCCGTTGTTCACATTGAGAAAGTTTTTCACGTTAAAAATTTCCTGGTGTTATTATTACACTTATTTTATGCTTCCGCATAATACTTATTTTTGAGTTCACAGAGAAAGAAAATTAAGATAGTTCAATACCCTTCTATGATATTTTATTAATTAGCTAATTCATTAATTTATTGCTCTGAATTGATGAACTTGGTGATCAAGAACATATACAATTTGGGGGCTAGATCATTTTGGATACACAACACAGGACCCATTGGCTGCCTCCCTGTAATTTTGGCCAATTTTCTATCTGCCGAAAGGGATGACTATGGTTGTGCAAAGGCATATAATGAAGTAGCTCAGTATTTCAACCACAAGTTGAAGGAAGCCTTAGTTCAACTTCGAAAGGACCTTCCTCTGGCTGCAATCACATATGTAGATATTTACTCTACTAAGTACTCTCTTTTCCGCAACCCAAAGAAATACGGTGAGCCAAATCAAAATGACCCCATTCTCACATTCATGTTCTCAAACTTGCCTACGATGTATGTCACTAGTTGAAAGCTTCATTATGGTGCAGGATTTGAGCACCCACTCGTTGCTTGCTGTGGCTACGGTGGGGACTACAACTACAGCATTAGTGTTGGATGTGGGCGAAACATAAACGTAAATGGCACTGAAATTTTCGTGGGTTCATGTGAAAGACCTTCTGTTAGAGTGAATTGGGATGGGACCCACTACACAGAGGCAGCTAACAAGGTAGTCTTTGATCAAATCTCTAGTGGGGCTTTCTCAGATCCGCCTCTTCCCTTGAATTTGGCATGTCGCAGAAATCCCACTAAAAACTAAATGATCGTTAGTTGGTCTGATGGAAATAAAGTGTATTCTTCCATGTGAAGTCTGAATATTGTAACCTAATCAATTTGGTATCATATAAGAAAAAATTAATCACGTGTCTGATATCTCTCTCATGCTCCACTTTTCTGTTCGATTTTTTTTTTCTGTTTTCTTCCCGTGTAAAATAAGAGAAATAGTAAATAGTTAAGATTTTTTTTTCTAGAATTGTTATATGAACAAACTGGCATTATCATTAATCCTTGGATAGAAAAGCGGTGTTAACCACTTTAACTTATCTAATATTTACACTTGAATGTTGAAAAATTTTAACTAAATTTTGGCAATATTTTTTGAACAATGATATTTTTATCATATTTTTTTTCATATTATATTTTACATTATTTTTTATATCATTAATTACATTACTTTCTTTTCTTCATTTTTTTTTTCACTTAATCTTATTTATAAAAAAATAATAATAAGTATGATAAAAAAGTGTATTGCGAGAAATATTTTCCATTTTTTTTCTGGTTATATAACATTGCTGTACAAATTTCGCATTAGTTTATGATTCTGACATTAATTGCATGGCGTCACATAGTAATTAAGGAATAAGAAGAGAATATATCTTGGTATTTCGGTATCAATAATTAATGGAGGTTGCTTTCGTACTTTTGCCCTTTTTGGATGAAGATATCAGTACCTTTTACAATTAGTGAATATTTAATTATTTATCTCATTTGAAATATAAGATACAAAAAGTTATTTTTATTTATATTTAAACTAGTTGTAATACCGTGCTTTGCACGGATTAGTTATGATAAAAAGTAGTGCCATTGGAATTCGAAGAAAATTTGAGGAAAAACAAAGAGTGTTGAAGGAGTCTCCGATAATTTATATCACTATTAAAATTATGACAACAATGTCTTGTCCCTCTAAATAAGATGCGTTACATGTATCAAACAAATAATTGTATTCTATCTCATTAATTTTTCCTCATATTTCCATCTTTTTGCACACCTTATTTTAAAAGACATACAAGCATTCCTTTTAGTGTAGATAAGTTCCGTGTAATTCTTTTCTATAAAACTGTAGTATACAGGCCTCAAGGCTAATACTAAGCTCCTCAGAGCTCAATATCCCTTATAATTGGTTACTCCTAGTTACATCTCAAAGTCACCGCTCCTCTCCATCACACATTGAAGGCTTATAAATACCATACTCCTATTTATTTTAAAGGTACACTCATTCTCTCACTCTCACTTTGTCTTTCGTAATTTTATATTACTATTAAAACTATAACAACCATACTTTATCCCTCTAAAAAAGATCCGTTACATGTATCAAACATATAATTGTATTCTATCTCAATAATTTTTTTCTCATATTTCCATCTTCTTTGGCCATATCCTATTTTAAAAGACATATAAGCATTTTTTAAGGGTGGACAAGTCCCATGTAATTCTATTCTATAAAACTGTAATATATAGGCCTAAACCTAATTGTCAAAAATAAATTAAATCAAGTTTCAGAAATATTACAGCCTAATAATTACTGGAACTCAGCCCTGCGCTATTGATCTATATTTGCTACTGCGTTGAAATATTAGACTAGTTGGAAAGTCTATTAGGCCGAAAATCTTTTACCACATGATGGAGTATTACTGCCAGCCAAAATTGAATTTTGTGCACCGCTAAATTGGAATAGTGGATACCAATTCACAGATTCTAGTCTTTACGTTTCTTCACTTGGTTTACTAAAAATATTATAATATTGGATGTAAAAGCCTATAAAATGGATGCTCCTGTGTATGAATTGTTGTATCAATTGAGTTGAATGAAATATTGTGTGTGTTAAATCTCTTCCTCCCCACTCTTAGCTTCCATGTGCATGAGTGTGAGAAAAATATTACGTGAGATAATGTCCCATTGATATCAAATTGGTATCGGAGCATGAGAGTTTGGTAGTGTGAGCGTCAAAATATTGAGTGTGTGAGGAACAAAAGAGTTCTCACTGTGTCAAATTCTTTTTAGTCACTATATTTTTTTTGAGAGATATAGCAATCAATTATAATATTGTCTAGTCTAGTCCTAAATTAGATGGGAAATTAGATTTTAGTTATTAGGAACTTTTAATGTCTATACATTTAAAAACTCACAATATTTGGAGCTTTGTGGAACTAGGATTACAGCAAGGAGCTGATGAAACTACTCGAAGGAGGGACCAGTTGGCACTTTCACAAATACACCAAGGTGTAAATTACTCAATTTTTGGCAAAATAGCAAATGCCAGAACAGCAAAAGAAGCGTGGGATATCTTGAAGTTGTCTTATAAAGGAGTTGAAAAGGCTCAGAGATCTAAACTGCAATCTCTACGTAGAGAATATGAAAGGTATGAAATGTCTAGTTCAAAAAATGTAGAACAATATTTTTCACGTGTCACTGACCTTGTCAATAAGATAAGGATATATGGAGAAGACATCCATGACAATAAGGTGGTTTAAAAAATTCTACGCACCATGCCAATGAAGTTTGACCATGTGGTGACTACAATAATTGAGTTGTATGACATAGACACCATGATAGTAGTAGAGTTGCAAGGAAGCATTGAAAGCCGCGTGAGCAAAATTTTGGAGAAGATGGAAAAAGTGAACGAAGAAGCCTTGAAGAGTCATGTGAATCTCAACAACGTTGTTGAATCCAGCCAAAATGTTTAAAGTAGAGGTCGTGATTTCAACAGTGGAGGAAGAGGAAATTTTACAGGAAAAGGATGTGGTAACTACAATCAAGGGAGAGACCAAAATTTCAGACCACCCAGTCAAGGAAGAGATGGAAACAATTTTGGGTCTACCAACCGAGGAAGAGGAAAAGGTAACAATTATCAAAAAAGAACAAATTTTAATTGTTTTAACTGTGGAAGTTTGGGCACAAAGCTGTAGATTGCAGATTTAGACACCAGGCAAACGTGGCAGAAAATTAGTACCAAAATATTGGTGAGAATTTTGATAACCCACAAAGTTTATTTTTGGCAAGTAATACATTTTCAGAAGATGAAAATATTTGGTATTTGGATACTGGCTGTAGTAATCATATGTGTGGGAAAAAGAAGTTATTTTCTTCTATGGATGAAACGGTAAAATCTATCGTGAAATTCAGAAATAACACAAATATTCCAATTTTGGGAAAAAGTCAAGTTGCTATCATGTTAAAAGATGGTTCACAAAATTTTATCTTTGATGTTTTCTATGCTCTTGGTCTTCATCACAATCTATTGAGTATGGGACAATTGTCAGAGAAAGGTTACAACATGCAGATTCATTATGGCTACTGCATATTGATTAACAAAAATAGGAGATTCATTGCTAAGGTAAAAATAACTCCCAGCTGCCTATTTCCCTTGAAAATTCAACATGATAAGTTTCTTTGTTTGAGTTCTATAATTCCAAATGATGATTGGTTGTGGCATATGAGATTTGGCCACTTTCATTTTTCTGGGTTGAATTATCTATCACGAAAAGAATATGTTTCTAGTTTGCCTGTTGTGAATATTCCAAATGGTGTATGTGAGACTTGTCAAACGGGCAAGAAGCATAAAGACTCATTTCCAACCGGAAAGTCTTGGGGGCGAAAAAGCTGCTGGAGATCGTTCATTCAGATCTGTGTTCGGTTGAAGTGCCAACACCTAGTGGTAGCAGGTATTTATTATTTTCATTGACGATTTTAGCAAAAAGACTTGATTGTATTTTTTGAAGCAGAAATCAGAAGCCTGTAATGCCTTTAAGACATTCAAGGCATTTATAGAAAAGCAAAGTGGCAGCAGAATCAAAGCACTCAGAACAAACAGAGGCCAAGAATACTTTGCTTGTGCAGATTTCTTTGAGCAGCATGGAATCCAACATCAATTAACAACAAGATACACGCCTAAATAGAATAGAGTTGCTGAAAGGAAGAACAGAACAATCATAGACATGGTGAGATGCATGCCGAAAGCCAAAGAACCGCCTAAGGAATTTTGGGCGGAAGTCATTGCTGCCACAGTCTATATTTTGGACAGATGTCCTACAAAGAGTGTTCATGACAAGACACCCGAAGAAGCTAGAGTGGAAGGAGATCCTCAATCCGACACCTCAGAGTTTTTGGATGTATTGCATATGCTTATGTACCAAATCAACTCAGGAAGAAATTAGACGACAAAGGTGAAAGGTGCATCTTCATAGGTTACAACACGAACTCAAAGGCCTATAGGCTTTACAGTCTAGAGACAAAGAAGATAATTATCAGTCGTGACATGATGTTTGATAAAGAAGGAATGTGGGATTGGTCTTTGAAATCCTAGAATGAGGCAGTGGTGATTCCAGACAATTATGAAGAGGAGAATGGACATGGAGTTCCAACACCTGATGAGTCAGAAACATCCAACAGACCACAGAGGCACTGTAGATTACCATCCAGATTGGAGGATTATGTTGCGGGTAATGATAATGACCCATCTGATGAAGAAATTATCAACTTTGCTTTATTTGCATATTGTGAACCTGTGATCTTTAAAGAAGCCTCGAACAATGAGAATTGGAGAAAAGCTACGAATGATGAGATTCATGTAATTGATAAGAATGAAACGTGGGAGTTAACAGATTTGTCAGCAGATAAAAAGCCTATTGGAGTGAAATGGGTATATAAGACTAAGTACAAGCCCAATGGTGAAATTGATTGCTTTAAAACAAGGTTGGTTGCGAAATGATATAAAAAAAACCAGGCATTGATTACTTTGAAGTATTTGCTATTGTTGCAAGATTAGACACAATTCACATGATTATTTCTATCTCTGCACAAAATAACTGGAAAATATACCAAATGGATGTTAAGTCTATATTTCTTAATGGTACTTTGGAAGAAGAAGTATATGTTGAACAGCCTGCAAGATATGTGATCAAAGGAAAAGAAGACAAAGTGTATAGGTTGAAGAAAGCGTTGTATGGGTTGAAGCAGGCACCAAGAGCATGGTACAAGAAGATTGATTCCTACTTCATGCAGTATGGTTTTGAAAGATGCCCATTTGAGCACACTTTATATATTAAATTTATTGAGTCCAGAGATATGCTTATTGTGTGCCTTTATGTTGATGATCTAATCTTTACTGGCAGTAATCTAAAGATGATTGCAGAATTCAAGGAGGCTATGATAAGCTGCTTTGAAATGACATATTTAGGCCTAATGTCCTATTTTCTTGGCATTGAGGTCGCTCAGCAGCATGATGGAATCTTCATTTCTCAGAAGAAATATGCTGGTGATATTTTAAAGAAATTCAAGTTGGAGAATTCAAAATCGATTTCCATGCCAGTTGAAGAAAAGTTGAAGCTGATAAGAGAAAATGATGGCAAAAAGGTAGATTCAACCCATTATAAAAGTTTGATCGGAAGTTTGAGATATCTGACTGTGACTAGATGGGATATAGTCTTTGGAGTTGGATTGCTTAGTAGGTTCATGGAAGAGCCACATGTTTGTCATCTGTAAGGAGCCAAGAGAATCCTTCGTTATATCAAAGGTACTCTGACTGATGGAATTTTTTATGCTAATAATAATGATGTGAAGCTTGTTGGATATACAGATAGTGATTGGGCAAGAGATATAGAAACAAGAAAAAGCACATCAGGGTATGCATTCTATCTGGGTACTGGTGCAATATCATGGTCATCGAAGAAACAACCAGTTGTTGCGCTCTCTATGGTCAAAGCAGAATATATAGCAGTAGCCAGTTGTGCTACACAGGTGGTATGGTTGAGAAGAATTTTAGAAGTGATGCACCAGAAGCAGAATACTCCTATAGAAATATTTTGTGACAACAAGTCTGCTATTGCACTATGTAAGAATCCAGTTTTTCATGGGCGGTCCAAGCATATTGATATTCGATTTCACAAAATTCGAGAGTTAGTAGTTGAAAAAGAAGTAGTGATCGAGTACTATCCCACTAAAGAGCAAGTTGCAGATATTTTTACAAAGCCTTTGAAGATTGAGTTATTTTACAAGTTAAAGAAATTACTTGGAATGATACAAGCTTGATTTAAGGGAGGCAATGTCAGAAATAAATTAAATCAAGCTTTAGAAAATAGTACAGCCTAATAATTACTGGAACTCGGTGCCGCACTATTGAGCTATATTTGCTGCTACGTTGAAATATTAGACTAGTTTGAAAGTCTATTGGGCCGATAAACTTTTACCATATGATAGAGTATTACTGCCAGCCAAAATTGAATTGTGTGCCCCACTAAATTGAAATAGTGGGTACCAATTCACATATTCCAGTATTTACATTTCTTCACAAGATGGTTTACTAAAAATATTATAATATTGGATGTAAAAGCCTATAAAAAGGATGTTCTTGTGTATGAATTGTTGTATCAATTGAGTTGAATGAAATATTGTGTGTGTTAAATCTCTTCCTCCCCTCTCTTAGCTTCCATGTGCATGAGTGCGAGAAAAATATTAAAAAAAAATAATGTCCCACTGATATCACTAATACTAAGCTCCTTAGGGATCAATACGCGTTATAATTGGTTACTCCTAGTTACATCTCAAAGACACTGTTGCTCTCAATAATCCATTGAAGGCTTATAAATACTGATAACTGTCGAGATTACTAAATTTAAATCAATTTATAATCGATTTATCAAAACTACTTGCAGTATAAGGTAACACCGGGTCGAGCCCGTAGATCACTCTAATTATAAAGTCAAATTAAGAGGTTAATAAACAGGGGGGAAAAGTTTTGCAAGATTAAACAACAAAGAGCAATTAAAATTAGTAAACAAAATTAGAAAAACAACCAATCCAAGAGAATTAACCAATCTTGATTTTAATCCATCCTTGATCTTTATAGATTCATTCAACTATCAATCAAATCCTTGATCTTAGATCACATCAAGAAGCCTCTCAATGATCCATGGATATTTTACTAGAAATGCTTCTAGAATTCAATTAATTGAGGTTAGAAAAATTAAGTATTCATCCAAACCCAAATCAACTTAAAAATCAAAATCTAACCAAGCTAAATATTTCATCAAACACCTTTGATGCATTGTTTAACCTCTAAATTCATCTCTTGGCACATGATAATTACGCAATTAACATATGTAAATCCCAATCAAATTAAGAATTAAATCAGAATTTAAATAAGAGAAGAAGAAAAAGAGAAACTTGATTAATAGATGAATGTATAGCAATTAAAACAAGATCTCAAGATTAATCATCAAGAATGTCAATCTCTTGAATTGATTAGAGAAGTTTAGCTCTCCATAGCCATCACCATTGGAGAACCTTCAAGAACCATACAAAAAATGAAAATAACAAAGAGAGAAGAGGAGAGGAAGAGAAGAAGAGAAATCTCAAAATCAAAAACTAAAACTACAATAACCACCCCTCTACGTAGAAGCTCTTCATTATTTTATCACAAATCTGATTGCTCTCCTCTTAATCATCCACTAAGAGTCAAAAGTGGTTCACCCACTTTTGTTAATTATTCCTCCATTATCAAAGTGTGTCTCCCACCTTCCAATGAATTATTTTCTCATTATGAAAGTGTGTCTCCCACCTTCCAATGAATTATTTTCTCATTATGAAAGTGTGTCTCCCACCTTCCAATGATTCTTCCACTTTTTTCACGTTTCCATCTTTTGGATTTCTGTCACAATCTCTAATTCAAATCAAGTCCATCAGATAGCCTTTGAAGTAAGCTTTCCAAGGAGTGCTCACATTCTTAATTTGGGGTTGAAATGAGTGAGATATGCCCAAAATAGTAAAGGTGTGTCCAGAATTCGTGATAGTACCACTGGTCCAACTTCAAGGCTGTATTTTACCACTTAAACATCTGAATATTCCAATTTGACATTTCACAAAACTTGTAGATCTTTTTCTCATCTTTCCTAGCATATAAAGAACATCAAAATCAGAGATCTACAACTCAAGTTATGATCAAAATACTGAACCAATGTCAATATGTATTAAAATCCGAAAATTTTGCTTTAATGCCCAATTCAACCTAATGATCTAAATTAGTGTTAAGATCACTTAATTATAATCTGGACATCATTAATAAGGTAATTGTATGGATATTAATATGTTAAAAATTATAATTATCAAATACCCCCACACTTACTCTTTTGCACGTCCTCGTGCAAAACAAAAAAAATCAAAACTAGGGAACAAAGAAAAACAAAACAAACTCAAAAGCTAAAAACTCTAAAAGACTCAATTTCAAATGACATTCAAGAATGCAAAAGCTTTAAGTAAGAAAAATAACTAAAGATTTAAGGGAACAAGCAAGGTATCATCAATTTGAAAAGAATGAATCAAGAATGATAGATCCTCACAGGATACACTCTCAATCCCTCAAGTGTTTACAGGATAAGTATTTCACTCAATTCAATCAATGAAAATTGCACTACCATAAGCTTGCTTATTTTTTACTTCTCCACTACTCAAAACACATGCACACAAAAATCAAGAAGACTTTATTCAAGGTTGAAATGGGGCCAAGGTAAGGAAATGAAATAATATGAATATGACAAGTTAAACACCCAAGAGAATAAAAAAGCATTGGGAAGGAACTCAAATGACAAGTAACAAATATGAATTTTTATCCTCCAACTCCAAATAATACACATTCTCTTCTCATATTTTCTTCACTTTCCTTCTCTTATATTTTTTCTTTTTTTTTCTGAAAAATTCAACCTCTCTTGCAATTTTTTTCTTTTTATCTTTCTTTATTTTTTAAATATATTTTTTTTTCTTCAAACACTTTGAATATTGCACACACATACTAATCAATATTGCACAACCCCCACACTTGAACTGTTAATTATTCACAAGCCAAAGAGCTCCTCCAATGAAAATGAACCAACGCTCTTCCATTCCCTAAGGTAAGGTAAAACATGATTTTTCACATAAGGCATATACTGAGTTAAAACAAAGAATAGGCAAGTAGGCTCAAGGGGGTTAAATAAAGGAAATAATATAGGGTTGACTATTTGGCTAAAGTATCTAATGAAAGAAAGAAGGCATCAATCATGTTTATGCATGCAAGTGAAAATGCAGTCTAAAAAAGAATCAAAGCAAGTTCTAGAGTGATCAATTAACATGAATGAAAATTACACATGAAAGAGGAGAATGGTGCAAATGTTAAAATCCACTAATATGCTCAAAAACTCACAAGGTATGCATCTATCAAACTCAATCCACCAATTCAAAGCATGAACCTTTTACTTGATTTATTTCTACTCATCACTTTAACACAACTTAAAATCCATTCAAAAACACATTTTTCTTTCAAAGCATTGTTTTTGTTTTTTTTTTTTTTTTGTTTTTTTTTTGTTTTTTTAAATTTTTTTTTTGCATCTTTGTTTTTTTTTTTGCAATAAACAAACACAAAAAACAAAACCAAAATAATAACAGAAATAGTAACAGAAAAATAAACAACAGGGTTGAAATATCAAAATAGCAAAAATAGCATAAGCATTAAAATTGAAAACAGAAACAAAAAACAGAATGCTAAAATTCCTCCCCCACACTTAAATTCTACATTGTCCTCAATGTAAAGCCCAAAAGAAAACAACATTCTATAATTATCATCAATTAATCTAGGACAAGTAAAATAAAAGAGAGAGAAGAAACATCCTTATCAAGGTGAAGATTCATTAAGGTCCTGTTACAGCTGACAAGAAACTCCCATCGGGGTCCCATTGCTTGAAGTGTAATGACCGAGACCAAGTTAAGCTTGAAACATGACTGGAAACATGACTTGAAACAGGAGAGCTTCCACCGGGGTCCCATTGGCCTTCCTTAATTCCTTTGGCTTCAGCACTAGAATGCAATATGTATACTTGATCAACTTCATTTTCCTTGTTTATGTTGGACCATAGCTCAAAAACAAAATCCACCACAGTAGTGACCGCCATCTGGTGCTCTTCTTCTCCCTTTTCTGAAAATTCTTCAATGGCTTTCAACTCAAGGGTAGGTGGTTGCTGCACTGAAGGTATCAAGCTAGTTGAAGAAATTAATCCTGCTAATTTAATTGCAAACATCACCTGTAATATGTGTACAATCTTCCAAAACAACATGATCATAACTCATAGAATAAGGAAATTTCGAATATATAGCAGCATCTCCCACAATAGTAAAATTTTTAGAACATGTAGCACACAACTTATCACCATCACAAGAAGCACATAAATCACCACACACAAAGTCATCAAAATCAGCAATCTCAGGAAACTCCTCACACAAGTCAGCATATGAATTATCAACCAAATCATCAATTAAATCAATATGAAAGATAGAATGTTCTTCATGGAGCTCTTTATCCTTCTCAGCCTCATGTATCTTTTTGGTTTCAAGGGCTCTCTGTGGAAAGGGAAGAGCCACCGCAGGCTGTTGCTGCTGCTCATGGGCAATAACTGATTTCTTCTGACTCTCAGATTCTTGGGCTGGTTCATCAGAAACTGTTTCTTCTACTGGTTGATGCTTGCTGGCTAGTTGAGGCTCAGATGATGCTTCTACAGATTTTTCAGACCTCAGCATAATGGCACTCACATTCCCCTTTGGATTGGGAATTATTTGGGAAGGGAGTTGACTAGAACCTTGGGCCTGCTGCTGACTCAATAAGGAGGCCAATTGTCCAATTTGGGTTTCTAAATTCTGTGTGATTGCCTCTGTCCTCTGTTGGAATTGAATATTGTTGGCCATCTGCTTCACCAAATCTTCCAATGATGGCTCAGGTTTCATGGCTATTGGACTTGGTTGTTGCATAGGCTGCTGGAATTGCCCACTTGGTCCAACTTGAGGTTGAAACTGCTGCTGTCTTATTGGTTGTTGGAAGGGTTGCTTGTATTACTGTTGTGGTGCTACATTCCCATATCTCAAGTTAGGATGATCTCTCGAGTCAAGATTGTATGTGCTAGAGTATGAATCATATCTCGGATGTTGCTGCTGCTGGTATGGTGGTTTACTAAGAAAGACACCTGCTGTAGCAACAGATTGATATGAAAAAATAAAACTACGATCTTGAAGTGTATGGCATGCATATGTGAGATGAGATGAATAAGAACAAATGTCACACATAGTTGCAGCTATTTGCACAGGTAATTGTTGTCTCACTACTAACTGTCTCACCAAAGAAGTCAATTCCTCAAGTTTGTACTCCATTATGCAAAGTCATATCAATCTCAGAATTAATATCAATTAATTTGCTAGCAAAAGACCAAGTCATGCATTATCCAAAGCACATAAAATAAAAAAATAACAAACAAGCAGAATACACTAGACAACACTAAAATCTACCAAAATAAATATAATTCACCTATCTAAACATTTTTAAAAATTATGGGACTTGTACAGTATGAAAACTACACAAAAATGGAACTAAAAAATGCAATAAAAATTATTTAAAAAAATTGAAAAATGGTCTAAACGATGGATTTTAGAAAAACTAGGAGTGACCTCACAATATACTGTGAGTCTTGTTTATTAGACCATTTTCCTTCAACTGACCAAGTTTCAGCTCATTCTGGGCACATTTTCTGTCAGTACGAAATTCTTGCAAAATGACCCGTAATCACCCGTTTTCTCCTAAAAATCACCAAAACACAAGAACACAGAGGTTAGTGAGGGATTAGAAGTTAAATATAATCTTAATAAAATTGAACAAAATCATAATGATCCCCTAAGAACGGCGCCAAAAATTTGACAACCTGCCGAGATTACCAAATTTAAATCAATTTATAACCGATTTACCAAAACTACTTGTAGCATAAGGTAATACTGGGTCGAGCCCGTAAATCACTCTAATTATGAAATCAGATTAAGAGGTTAATAAATAGGGAGAAAAAGTTTTGCAAGATTAAATAACAAAGAGCAATTAAAATGAGTAAACAAAATTAGGAAAACAACCAATCCAAGAGAATTAACCAATCTTGATTTTAATCCATCCTTGATCTTTATAAATTCATTCAACTATCAACCAAATCCTTGATCTTAGATCACATCAAGAAGTCTCTCAATGATCCATGGATATTTTACTAGAAATGCTTCTAGAATTCAATTAATTGAGGTTAGAAAAATTAAGCATTCATCCAAACCCAAATCAACTTAAAAACCAAAATCCAACCAAGTTAAATATTTTATCAAACACCTTTGATGCATTGTTTAACCTCTGAATTCATCTCTTGGCACATAATAATTACGCAATTAACATATGCAAATTCCAATCAAATTAAGAATTAAATCAGAATTTAAACAAGAGAAGAAGAAAAAGAGAAACTTGATTAATAGATGAATGTATAACAATTAAAATAAGATCTCAAGATTAATCATCAAGAATGTCAATCCCTTGGATTGATTAGAAAAGTTTAGCTCTCCATAGCTATCACCATTGGAAAACCTTCAAGAACCATACAAAAAATAAAAATAACAAAGAGAGAGGAGGAGAGGAAGAGAAGAAGAGAAATCTCAAAATCAAAAACTAAAACTACAATAACCACCCCTCTACGTAGAAGCTCTCCATTATTTTATCACAAATCTGATTGCTCTCCTCTTAATCATCCACTAAGAGTCAAAAGTGGTTCATCCACTTTTGTTAATTATTCCTCCGTTATCAAAGTGTGTCTCCCACCTTCCAATGAATTATTTTCTCATTATGAAAGTGTATCTCCCACCTTCCAATGATTCTTTCACTTTTTTCACGTTTCCATCTTTTGGATTTCTGTCACAATCTCTAATTCAAATCAAGTCCATCAGATAGCCTTTGAAGTAATCTTTCCAAGGAGTGATCACATGCTTAATTTGGGCTTGAAATGAGTGAGATATCCCCAAAATAGTAAAGGTGTGTCCAAAATTTGTGACAGTACCGCTGGTCTAACTTCAAAGCTGTATTTTACTACTTAAACATCCAAATATTCCAATTTGACATTTCACAAAACTTGTAGATCTTTTTCTCATGTTTCCTAGCATATAAAGAACATCAAAATCAGAGATCTACAACTCAAGTTATGATCAAAATACTGAACCAATGTCAATATGTATTAAAATCCAAAAATTTTGCTTTAAAGGCCAATTCAACCCAATGATCTAAATGAGTGCTAAGATCACTTAATTACAATATGGACATCATTAATAAGGTAATTGTGTGGATATTAATATATTAAAAATCATAATTATCAAATACCATACTCCTATTCATTTTAAAGGTACACTCATTCTCTCACTCTCATTTGTCTTCCAAGTGTTTCTCTTTATTTTCAATACTGACTAGTAGGGGTGTAATCAAGTTGGTTTGGTTCGGTTCTTAGGAAAAAAATAAATCCAAAAAATCAAAATCAATTGATTTAGTTTAGTTTAATTTTCTTATTTTTTTTAATAGTCAAACCCAAACCAAACTAAACTGAATATTTACGGATTGGTTCAATTCGGGTGGTCAGGTTGGTCCTTTTTTTTACACAAAAATCATCTAAATAATTAGCTTTCCATTACAAAAAAAAAATGCATAATAAACTTATGAAAAAATTTCTAGAAATATAATCAAACCTACTTATTTCAATAAGCACACTACAAAGTACAAACTCCAAAATTATATGTTCAGCACGTCGTCCTAATCTACTGATAATACACCTAGTCAGTGCATTTGATGTATTGTACTCTATTTATTTTGAAATCTTCAGTTAGGTGTTTAGTCCCTATATAAATAAGGGCATAAGTTGGTTAATTTATATGACCTTAATGATGAATTATAATATATGCTTTTGGACTTGCTGTTTGTAATATATTATAAATTTTTTTTTGTGAAGTTGCTTCACAGCAACAACTTGCATGTAATACAACTTTTAGAATGTTAGTTTCAAGTTGAATGGACTTCTGTTTTATAGTTCTAGACTTGCTGTTTGTTATGTACTATAAAACTCTGTTTGTTTCAAGAGAAAATGAGTGGAAAGAAAATAGGAGGAAAGAAAATGCATGGAATATTCTATTTTCTCTCGTTTGGCAGGAAGGAGAAAATAGGGAAGATGGAAAATTAAGGTGTGGGGCTCACGCCAAATTTTTTCTCCTCCCTTATGCGCAGAAAATAGGAGATCTGATGTGATAATATTGCACAATTACCCTTATACCCCCAAATCCATTTCAGCCATCTCATTTCTGAAACCCATTTAGACCTCATTCCTCCCTGTTCTCGCGTTGCCTTCAGCCGTGGGAAGTCATCCTTGGTGCACCACCGACCGGTCAGATAGTGGGAAGCCATCCACTCTTGCGACGCCGGCCAGCTCGTGGGAAGTCATCCCTGGTTGCGACGCCGGTCAGATCGTCCACCACCGACCACGTCTCTTCTCCTCCACTGCGTCATCTCTGCTCAGATCCACTGATTTTCATCTCTCAGCCACTGATTTTCATCTCATTTTCACAATTCCTCCTTTACTTTGTTTTCAACTTCTTCCCCACCTTTTCCCTCCTTTTTGCTCCTTCTCTTACTTGCACCCTCCTACACACCATGTCTCCTTTCTCAAACCCTCTCCTTCTTTGTCTCTCAGACTGCACATAGTCTAAAAATATATATTTTATTCACTTGATTAGCTCACAAAACACCTTCTTTTATTACCAAAGATCATTCATTCGCCATCTCTAGTTTATGATATCTTCCTTTCTCTCTCGTTGCTTCAAAGGAAGAACTATTATAATTTGGGAACCACATTGAAGAAGAAGTAAGAAAGAGGAGAAGGAAGTGCCAAAAAAGAAGAAGAAGCAGAACAATAAGATCGAAGATGGAAAGGAGTGTAAATTACTATGTAATACTTTTTGTACTGGGTCCGTTCCTCTGTTCTGGTAATTTCCTTTCTCTTTTTTGGTCTATTTTTCCTTCTTCCCCTTTGTTGATTTAGCTCCTTCAGTTCTATTGTGTGATGGGAAGCTCAATTGCTTATGATTTAAGATAATGTTTCTCAATTCTTACTGTCTTTGTTTCCCATTGTTTTCTTTGTTTTCAGTTGCTTCCATTTGTATTCTTTATCTTTTGCATATATTCTCTCGCTCTTCTCTTTTAACCACTAGATTCTTTGGACCACGCGCATATATTCTGAATTCTGTAACCACAAAATGCATTTCTTGCACTGAAGTCTGGCATCTCAATTGCTCTATTCTCTTCCTTTTTTTTTCTTGGGTTCAACTTGTATGGATATACTTTTTGGACCCACTGGGTGCAATTATCTTTTTCAAATTTATTCGTCCCCAACGTGATGATGTTGACATGGTTTTTTTTGGAATACATATGATTGAAATTACTGATGATAGAAGTACTCAGTTTGAATCAAAATTTGTCAAATTTATTGTTTTTGTTGGAGATTTTTCTATATGGTTGTACAATTCTTTTTTTCCAGATGTGTATGTTTAGACATTAGTGATATGCTGTTGAATTTTTAGCTGTAGTGTGTTTCAATTTCTGGGGGTTGCTTTTGATTTTCTAGTTTATGATTTATTGTTGTGCCTATTTTATGGTTTATGATTTTCTGTGTGTGCTCACTTTGGAGATGTTTCAATTTTTAGCTGTAGTGTGTTTCAAATATTGTTGTGCCTATGCTGTTGACATTAGGCCTATCCATATATCAAATTTGTTGTGCCAAAGTGATGGTTATGCATGTTATTATTTTTCGGACAAGGATTCTGTTTTCATTTTGTGGTGCATGAGTAATGACTTTTGTTTAGACAAACCAGAAGCCATTTTGAAGGTAGAAGTAGGGGTTTTTCTAGATCAAGGTGCTACATCTGCCATTAGTTATTGTATCAAGTATTTTGTCAAGTTGTATGTATCCTTTTATCACCATTGTGAGCATCGTAATGTGATTGAATGTATTTGGGCGTCAAAAATTGTTTATTTCCTTTAATTGAATGTATTTGGACGAGAGAAAATGGACCACACATGAAAAAAACATTACATTTAATTACATTATAATAAGGGTATAAAAGTCATTTAATATAAGGTCATTTTCTTTCTTCTCACTTTTCTTTCCAACCAAACAAGAGAAAGAAAATTTGTTTATTTTCTTTCTCTCCTTTTTCTCTTCATCCAAACAATAGAAGAGAAAATGTATTTTTCTATTCATTTTCTTTTCTCTCTATTTTCTCTCTTCCCATTTTCTCTCCACATCCAAACAAAGGGTAAAGCTTTTTTGGGTTAAGTTGTCATGTTAATATTTTGTGGTTAAGACTTAAAAACTCTTGACTTATGACATAAAATAAATCAGGTTGCACTTTCTTTAATATTTTTTTTCTTCTACATTTACTTTAGTCATTATATTTATTAGATTCTAACCTAAAACCAATTGGTATTAAGTGGAGTGGCCCAAAAGATATATAAACCGTACCCGGAAGATTGAGGCAAGCGATGTGGGACTCTTAACACCCCCCTCCACAGATGCCTGGACGGAATAGGCGAGCCTAGCGGAATAGGCGACACAAGAAGATGGGATCTTGACTCTGATACCATGTTAGATTCCAACCTAAAACCAATTGGTATTAAGTAGAGTGACCCAACAGATATATAAACCGCACCCGGAAGATTGAGGCAGGCGATGTGAGACTTTTAACAATATTTATATAAATTGGTTCGATTCTTGAAACTTTTAATTCGAGAACTAAACCAATTAAGCTTCCTTTGGTTCGAATTTTGTTCGAACTAATCAACATACCTGAGTCAAACCAAACTAATCTAATTGATTCAGTTTAGATTGATCGAGTTGGTCAGATTATTTGAACCAATTTACACCTCTACTTACTAGAGTATCAGAGTGAGACCAAAGTGCATCCTGCCCATCTCTTCCATGTAGGTACCTAAGTGCATATAGACATGAGACTTTGCAGAGGAGACCCAAGACCAAGGAACCCAAGCCTTCGGTAATTGAGAATATAGATGGAATTTTTTGAAAAAGCTCAAACCTGCTTTTTGTATGTAAAAAAAATATAAACAAGGTTAGTCTCCTTTCCTTTAGAAGAACCACCTCCTTTCCCCATTGGAAGTTTTCCTCTCCTCTACTAGAGCCTTGTTCCCTTGAACCAAACATTTTACAATCCTTGTCGACACGAAGCTATTTTATCTATCCACAATACTCTTATTTAAGTTAAATGCAGGACTTTGAGCAAATTTTTGGTCTCTGTTCACCTTATCCTCTTACTAATGATTATGAAGTTGCATATCCTATTTGAAATTATGTCAAGCTAGAAGGTCTATTATACTGTAAAGGCTATAGTATCATACTGACATAGTATCTCACAAATTTCTCTCAAAGCTAAAGGAAAACATCATGATCCATATTAAAGCAATGTTGAAGTTAATCAAGCTACACTGCATTATGGAAGCTAGCATTAACTACACTTTGCGTTCCTCATCTATGGAAATCAAAATTTTCTACTCAACAATTTCTTAGACTTATGATTTGAATCAAGTCTTCGTTGTAAGCTTTTAACTTTACAACATTAAAACAAAAATGAATTTTTTTAATTGTATAACGTCATGAATTGAAGTAGACGTGTGGATTGAGAATACAGATTGTTTTAGATCATAAGGTGGCAAATCAGGTTAACTCGCCTTGCCCTAAATCCATCAAAATATGGATCAGGGTGAATTAGTCTATTTTAGAAAATGAGTTGGAAGAGCTAACTCACTTTGTTTTAGGATAGATTGGTGGGTTGCTTGCCTAAAAGAGAAAATGAAAAAAAGTAAATGAGTTAGCTGGTTAATTCACCTAATCCACTTAGAAAACCACAAAAAACCATAAAAATTAAAAAATAGAAAATTTATAATTTGTAAAAACTAAAAAAATAAAATAAAAACTAAAATTAAGATCATACCCATAAAAATATGACAAACATAAATAAACTCTAGTAGTACTTAAAAGGAAAAAAAAAGTCAATCTAACAGGTTAACCTAAACTCGACTTACGAGTAACATGGGTTGAAAACTAAAAATGGATTCAATTCTTTAACTCAATCAACCAAAAAATGACAGCTTAACGGTTTAATCGAACGAGTTAGATTCGTTTTGTCAACTCTATCATCAAGTCACCATTGTAGAAACACAGGAAGATAAGAAAATATTTTGTATATTTTTTGAGTGTTAATGTACAATAAGGTGCTGCTATTTATAAAGTAGGAGAGAATAAAAAATAAAATCAGAATCAATCCTATACATAAAGTCTAATTAATCCTAATCTGATTACAAGATAATAACAAATAAATAACAAATCAATAACAAATCATTTACAATCGTAACAAATTAATCACTATCATAACATCCCCCCTCAAACTCAAGTAGATGCAACAGTAACTAAGTTGAGTTTGGACAGTAAAGTGTAGAAGCGACTAGGAGAATGAGGTTTGGTGAATCAATCAGCTGGCTGATCAAGAATGCCAATCGAGACAAGATGAAGATCACCACGTAAAAGATGTTGACGAATAAAGTGACAGTCAATCTCAATATGTTTGGTGCGCTCATGAAAAACATCATTGTGTGCAATTTGGATGGCACACTACGGTTTTCATAATGAAGATCAGTGGAGGAAGACTGAGGTTTCTCTAAATCAGCAAGAAGCCAATGGAGCCACAATATTTCAGAAGTAGTATCGAAGGGCACGATATTCTCGATCTTTGGAGCGAGTCGTCGAGTTTGTTTCTTACTCCACCAAGAAATAAGAGAATCTCCAAGAAAAATGTAAAAGCCAATGGTGGAGTGACGGTCACTAGGATCACCGGCCCAATCAACATCAGAGTAGGCTCGAATAGTCAAAGGGAATGCAACGGAATAATGAAGACCATAAAACAAGGTACCTTTGATATACCGAATAATGCGGAGGACAACAGCATAATGGGTGGTACGAGGGGCAGCCATGAATTGACTAACCAGATGAACACCATAGGAGATATCCGATCGAGTAACTGCAAGATAGATCAGGCTGTGTACTAGTTGACGATAGAGAGTGACATCATCCAACAAAGTACCATCTTGAGGAGTAAACCGAACGTTGGGTTCAAGAGGAGTGTGTTCGATTTTGTAATCAGTGAGCCCTGCTTGAGTGACAAGATCAGAAGCATACTTAGCCTGTGAGAGAAATAAGTCATCGCTGGAAGATAGAACTTCAAGCCCCAGAAAGTAACTTAAAGATCCAAGATCTTTCATCTCAAAATGTTGACATAAGAACTGTTTGAGCTCAGTAATGCCAGTAGAATCATTGCCAGTAATAATCATATCATCGACATAAAGAAGCAAGATAACATTACCATTTTCTATTTTTTGAGTAAAAAGAGCATAATCATGAGCACTGGAAGAGAACCCCAACTGAAAGATAGTGTTGTGAAATTTAGCAAACCAAACCCGAGGTGCTTATTTAAGACCATAAAGAGCCTTACGAAGATGACAAACCTTGTTGGCCAGACAAGTGTATCCCGGAGGAGGACGCATATAAACCTTTTCTTCTAACTCACCATTAAAGAAGACATTTTTAAGATCCATTTGTGTAAGAGACCATTGTTAAGTGGCTGCAATGGCAAGAAGAGTTCGAACAGAGGTGATGCATGCAACAGGAGTAAAAGTTTCTTCATAATCAATACCATACTCCTGAGTGAATCCTTTTGCCACGAGACGAGCTTTGTACCGCTCAATAGAACCATCAGAAAGAGTCTTGATTTTATAAACCCACTTGCATCCTACAAGAGGCTTACCAGAAGGAGGATCAACAAGGTCTCAAGTGTGAGTATTCTCCAATGCCTGTAATTCCTCCTGCATAGCTTACTGCCAATGAGGGTCGGTAGAGGCTTTCTTATAGGACCGTGGTTCATGAAGGTGAAGTATAGTAGAAAAATAATGGTAATCACGAAGATAGATAGATGGAGTTCTTACCCTATGAGGACGCTCAATGGTGGGAGGTACAGGATCAACGGTCGAAACAAGATCGTCGAAAACAGAGGGAACATCGGAAGAGACTAGGAGCTCACTGGAGGTACCTGCATCTGTGTCACTAGGGAAGTAATCAACATCGGGTTAGTAAAAAGAGGAGTAGAAGTGGATGAAATTGACGTAAACTTGGATAATGAAGAGAACATTATATGTTCCTAGAAGACAACATAACGGGAGATACAGATATGCTGAGATATCGGATCCTAACAACGGTAACCTTTGTGCTTTGTGCCATACCCAAGAAAACAACAAAGACGGGCGCGAGGCTCAAGTTTAGTACATTCATGAGGTTATAGGAGGACAAAATAAGCACAACCAAACATCTTAAGTGAGTTATAATATGGTGTAGTTAAAAGGAGAGATATTACCAAGGACGGAGGAAGGGAGACGATTAATAACATGGACAGCAGTAAGAACAGCTTCACCCCAAGTACGTTCGAGACAAGAGGCTGAGAGAAGCATGACATGGATTGAGTCAAGAATGTGACAGTGCTTTCTCTCAGCGTGACCATTCTGTTGAGAGGTATATGGACATGAGAACTCAGACAATGTACCCTGTGCACCAAGAAAAGATAAGAGCTTAGAATCACGGTATTCCATGGCATTATCTCGGAAAAAAACTTTAATGACTTTAGAGAATTGTGTTTGAATCATATTGGCAAAGTTAATGTAAACTTGAGGAAGTTCATGACGATTTTTCATCAAATATATCCAAGTAAAGCGAGAATAATCATCAATAAATAACACAAAACACCGAGAACCTCCCATAGTAGGTATGGGACCAGGGCCCCAAATATCAAAATGCACAAGATCAAATGGTGAAGCAGAAATAGAAGTACTTTTATGAAAAGATAAAGCTGGTTGTTTAGCAATTTGATAAGCAGTACAATCAAGAGACTCATTAGTAACAGATCCTAAAAGACCCTGAGACACAAGAGGACACAGCTTGCCAAGAGAACTATGAGCAAGACGTTGATGCCAAATCTAAATGGAAGAGGTGGCGGAAGCAGCGCAAATGTTAGACACTTGGGGAACATGCAATTGAGTGAGCTCAAATAGCCTTCCAATCTTACATCCAGTCCCTATGAGTTGTCCCATCCGTGGGTCCTACACACGACAACCAGAGGAAGAAAAACTAAGTTCATAACCAAGATCACATAATTGACTAACAGAGATAAGGTTAAAATTTAGTTTAGGAATGAGATAGGTGTCAGGTAAACTTAGATTGGACAGGGAGATAGAACCCTTATGACTTACATGCATAAGAGATCCATCAGCAATGTGGATAGAACGAGTAGTGTCATTTTTAGATAAGGATGAAAAGAAATGAGATGTAGAGGTCATGTGGTTACAACAGGCAGAATCTAAATATCATGTAGGATTACCTAGTGTGGTGGAAAGGGCTGCAGGGGTATTACCATTACCGGAAGAAGAAAGAAGTTGTTTAAGGAGAGACTCAAGATCACTGGCGAAGAAGGCAGAATGAGAAGATTCAGGAGATTCATTGACAGCAGCAGTGGTGGCAAATATAGGCCTAGAAGAACTGGGACGAGATTGATTCATGTTCTGGTCTCGTGGGGGAGGACGAGTGGGACAATTTTAAATTAAATGTCTTGGTTTCTTGCAATATCGGCAACAATTTGAAGCAATATGACCCCTTTGCTTGCAATTGCGACATTCAATAGTGGGGCAGTCGAAGTAGGAATGCCCTGACTTGCGACAATGATGACAAAATTTGGTTGTTTTATCTGGAATGACAAAGGCAATTTCAGCTTTGGGACGAACAAGACCCAATCTAGTTTCTTCAGACTTGAGACATGGAAGGGCATCCTCAAGTGTGGGCAAAGGATTTTGATGTAGTAAGGATGCGCGGACAAGTTCATAATCATTAGTAAGAGCCATTAAAAATTAGATAAGACGAGTACGATTCCGATGAGTCTCATACGTTTTTAAATTAGTGACATCTTTCAGAGAAGATTCATATGAGGTCAGCTGATCCCAAATAACTTCTATCTGTGCTAAAAACTCATAAATAAGTTGACCAATTTGTTGTTTCAAAGTATTAAGTTCCTTCAATAGTTGATACTGATGTGATAAATCAGAGATAGTGCAGCGTTGCTTTAAATGATCCCATACCACTTTGGCGTTCTCATAACGCCCCAATTGTAGATGAATACCAGGAGTAAATGTATTGCGAAACTAGGTAATGATCTGATGATTCTTGCTATCCCATTCCTCTAATTTATCAAAGATAGGCTTCAATATCGATGTCAGCGCTTTTGGTGGGGCTCTTTATATCACCTGCCACATATCTCCAGAGTCTGCGACCTTTCAAAAAATCGCGCATTACTTCAACCCAATGGGAATAATTTGAGCCATTAAGAACAACTGGAATAGGAAGCGAGACATCGGATTTTTTCATTATAGCACAATAAATTAAAAAAACAAAACTATCAAAGCGAGAATTGACAAAAACTGAGTGCAAAAATAGAAAAATCTCACCGAAATACTTAAAGAAAGGTCGACGGTGGACCTTGGGCACAACCAAAAAATATCAAAAAATTCAGGAAGAGAGAACTTAAGTTCTTGATACCATGTAGAAACATAGGAAGATGAAAAAATGTTTTGTATATTTTCTGAATGTCAATGTACAATAAAATACTCTTATTTATAAAGTAGGAGAGAATAAAAAATAAAATCGGAATCAATCCTATACATAAAATCTAATTAATCCTAATCTGATTACAAGATAATAACAAATAAATAACAAATCATTTACAATTGAACAAATCAATAACAAATCATTTACAATCGTAACAAATCAATAACAAATCAATCACTATCGTAACAACCATGTAGATATGATCATATTTTTGGAGAATATTTTTTATTAAGTGAATTATTTTAAATTATTAATTTAAAATAATATTAAAATTTATTTAACAAAAAATTAATAAAATAAGAATATTAATAGAAAAAAATGATAATAAAACATTCTTATCTTTAGTTGAAAATATCATGCGATCAACATATGACTACGAAACTGGGGAGGAAAATTCCAATTATGCAACTATACCTGTTCTTGATAAATCAAAGGTCAACCATATGTACCACCACAAGAAAGAAAATCTCGTCTTTCGGGGCTATAGATTAGCAAGGGCCACAGCTTTCTGATTTGTTAAAGTGCCCTTTTCTTCTGTCGTAAATGGGCAACGTACAAGAATCAGCGTGAAAATTCAGAGTCTAGAAATCTGATGGACCTATCTGCCATACGTCTTATGTAATTATCAAGAATTAATTGGTAAGTTTCGAATTAGTGACAGCACATTATTTTAATCAACGCCCCGGTCCGCACGACAAACATGGTGGAAAGTACTGATAATTGAACTCAAAGGCAACAAAAACCGATCTCAAAGTAAAATATGTAGAAAAATGATGTGGCATATAGTAAACGATGGAGAAATGTTATAAGCACTTCGTTTGAACAGGTTTAATTAAACGTACACGTATCATGAATCTTGCTCTTCTGGTTTTTTTTTACAAAGTCTCTTATTTTGATTCACTTTAATTATAACATTAAAAATATTATTAAATAAAAAATAATAATAACTCAGTTGAGGTAGCACAAATTAAATGATACATATTATAAGATTTCTTTTACTTTAATATTGCTTAAACATTCCAATCTTCGTGACACACAAATTTCTCTTAAATTGACCTTTTGTCCGTATAAGACGTTTTGGAATACATTGGAAAAGTCTGCCTTTCTAGTTCTAGTACAATATAGAGACCATTGCCTACGATTCCATCTTATTTTAGGTGAGGGTCTACCTCTCTAGTTCTAGTACAATGATGACTCATAATTGAAATAGCACAAATTAAATGATACACATTATAAGATTTTTCTTATTCTAATATCCTTGGATACGTGTTTTTTTTTATTAATAAAATGAAATAAGATAAGTAAAGATAGATAATATATATATATATATAATTATTTTTTTAAAGTTTTATTAATAAAATAAAATAAAATAAAATTTTATTATTCATGTATTATTTTCATTTTACCTTTATTTAAAAAATTAAAATTAAATATTAAAAAATAATTATTTATATATTTTATTTTTTTTATATAATTTAAACTCTTAAATAAAAAAATTATTTCTCTTTTTTTATTTTATTTTCTTTTATCTCAATACTTATCATTTAAATATAATGGTAAAAATTCCAATCTTCGTAACACAAAATTTTCTTAAATTGACCCTTTGTCCGTGTAAAACAGTTTTGGGATACATTGGAAAATTCTCCCTTTCTAGTACAATATAGGGTACCTCACCTAAGATGCTTTCTTATCTCCCCTGTCTTCTCCGCCGAGTTGATGTCCTAATGGAGTTTCCTACCACTGGTACCAAGTTTAACAACCCGCATGTATCTTTTTTGGTGCTTTTATCTATTGCTGCCACAATAGTTAACCCTGTATTTGCCACAAAAGTATGTTACTTCCCTGCCATCTTCAACTTCGGTGACTCAAACTCGGATACTGGTGGCTTGGCTGCTTCCTTCTAGCACCAACGCCACCATATGGAGAGACCTATTTTCACAGACCCGCAGGAAGGTTCTCTGATGGCCGTCTCATCATTGATTTCATTGGTAATTAATATCGTTTTCTACTTCTATTCCAGTGTACACGTCTGATGTCTTAGATGAGGCTTCTTTCTTAAGCACTTCAACTGAGCTAGCAAGTGGTAAAACAAACATTTTTCCCCATAAGGCCCATAACACACATCCAAGTATTATTTATCAGTTATTTCAGCAACCCTTTACATTCCGAGGTTAGAATTTAGAAAAGCTTTACTCCGTTTCTTCAGGGTAAAAGATAAAGGAAGTTTGCTGGTTAATTACTTTGCAATGCTGTAGCACACAGAATAGGAAGTTCATAAATGCATAAGATGGCTTTTACAGTAGGCGTAGCCACTAGTCTAGTACTGTGTCCACAAAGCATTAAAGCTTTTAACGAGTGATTTCACGAGAAGAGTATGTTATTTTACACGAAAACTGTTCATTGAAAAGTTACAAAGATATAGTAGTATTTCTGACCGAAAAAAAAAAATAGTATTCTTTGTTTTAGTCTGAACTTTTCTTATGGGACCTACAAGAATCGCTCTCCTCAACCTCTTCCACTGATCATAAACAACCAATTTTTCTCTCATTTGGTTGCTCCATGTCATTCATAATGCTTTTCATTAAAAAAACTCTTGTGACATTTAGCATTTTCCATTAAACAAATTGAGAACTAATAAGAAGGGTAGAGCAGGAATAACATATTATACTGCCATAATCTTCTTTTCTATAATTTTCCAGTTAATATACATGATACAATCCTTTTTGGGCTGTACCAAATTAAGCCTCAGCCCGAATCCTATACTAGATGCAGCAGTTTAATCATCAACCAGTTTAGCCCCAAATGAAGGCTTAGATTCCTATTTTGATCCTCAACTTTGTAATTTCAGCACTGGGTTTTGGACTTCCTTATCTCAGTGCATACCTTGATTCCCTGGGGACCAACTTCTCAAATGGTGCAAACTTTGCAACATCAGCATCAACAATCAGACCCCCGCCAAGTATTATACCTCAAGGTGGATTCAGTCCTTTCTACCTTGACGTTCAGTACACTCAATTCAGAGATTTCAAACCCAGAACACAATTCATTAGACATCAAGGTAAAGAAAGAACTTGTATTCGTTATTCATAGATATCTTTAGGTGCTTCTGAGTTATAATTAAGGACATGGTTTAGTTTGTTTTTGTTCTAATTTTTCTCTTCAGGAGGCATATTTGCAAGCTTGATGCCCAGAGAAGAGTATTTTCCTGAAGCTTTGTACACATTTGATATTGGTCAAAATGACCTTGGTGCCGGCTTTTTTGGTAACTTGACTATACAGCAAGTCAATGCTTCTGTACCTGATATAGTCAACAGTTTCTTAGCAAATGTTAAGGTAGTTCAATACCTTTCTTTGATATTTTATTATTTAGCTAATTTTTGAATTTATTTTTCTAAATTGATGAACTTGGTGATCAAGAACATACACAAATTGGGGGCTAGATCATTTTGGATACACAACACAGGACCCATTGGCTGCCTCCCTTATATTTTGGCCAATTTTCTATCAGCTGAAAGGGATGGCTCTGGTTGTGCCAAGCTATATAATGAAGTAGCTCAGTATTTCAACCACAAGTTGAAGGAAGCCGTGGTTCAACTTCGCAAAGACCTTCCTCTGGCTGCAATTACATACGTAGATATCTACTCTGTTAAGTACTCTCTTTTCAGCAACCCAAAGAAATATGGTGAGCCAAATTAAAATGACTCCATTCTCACATTCCTGTTCACAAACTTGCCTACAATGTATGTAACTGGCTGGGTGTTTCATTGATGCGCAGGATTTGAGCACCCACTTGTTGCTTGCTGTGGCTATGGAGGGGAGTACAACTACAGCAGTATTGTTGGATGTGGAGGAACCATAGAGGTCAATGGCACTAAAGTTTTTGTGGGTTCATGTGAAAGACCATCTGTTAGAGTGAGTTGGGATGGGATCCACTACACAGAGGCAGCTAACAAGTTCATCTTTGATCAAATCTCTACTGGTGCTTTCTCAGACCCACCCCTTCCCTTGAATATGGCATGTCACAGAAATTCCACTAAAAAGTATTGAGCTTTAGTTGCTTATCATTGCAACGATTTGTATTAAAAATAAAGGGCATTCTTCTATGTGAAGTCTAAATGTAATAAAAACATCAATAATGGTATCATATAATAATAATGAACCAGATGTTTGATATCTCTCACGCCCCACCACTCCTTGACTTTTTCCCCTCTTGTAAGGTAAATATCACATTAATTTCTACACCTCCCCACCTCCCAGGGCTAAAAAATTGTCCTTTCTTTATGTTGAAAATAATTTAATTCAAGATCTATATTAAAGCGATGTTGAAGTTAGTTAAGCTACACTGCTTTATTTTAGCAACATCAGCTACACTGCATGGAATTCAGAAATTTTCTACTCAGCGATATATTTATCTGACTATATTTTATTTCGAATCAAGTCGTTGTTGAAAACTTTTAACTGTACAATAGTAAAACAAGAAATAATATTTTCTACTGTATATATGAGTATAACTTCTAAAATTGAACAGAGTAGAAGTGTGGATTGAAAATATAATTTGTGTTGGAGCATCAACGAAAGATGTAAACATAGTTGTTATTGTTAATTTGTAATTTTTTTAATAATCTTAATATAGAAAATTACTATTAAAACATTATAATTTGAATTTAAGATTTTCACAAATAAGAATGTATGAGAATACTAACATTTATTCATAATAAAAAGTAAATTGTATTTCAAGAGTGTTAGAAATATTTAAAAACTCACTTTCTATTCATTTGTCTTTCTTTCACTATTTTTCTACTTTAATGATGATAGAAACAATACCTTGAGTTTTATGCAAAAATTGTTTCTTAAATACTGTTAACTTTCATCAAGTTGATAGTTACTATAATTGTAAAACTATCATTTCCCTTTACCATATAAGAGTTTAACTCATTAACTTAATTTAATTACTTATTAAACTAATAAGATAAGTCACATGCTTATCACATGAGACATTTAATTCAATATTCTCCTACTTGGCTCATGTGACGTTACATTCTTTATAATTTGATAAGTCTGTCAAAATATAATATGAATTTATATATATATATAGTCAAACTCTTCTGTACATTGGATACATCAATCATCATGACCAAGAATGAAAACTAACATGAGTCATGACGATCGTATATCATTTAATCGACATAATCTCTTCTATGTACTATCGAATTAATCTTCTCCTTAACATGACTTAAAAATGGGAAGCACATAATGGGTCCAACAATAATGTCTTTATTAAGACAAAACTTGTTATTGTCATTCCTATTCAATCAAGTATATAAATTCGAAAAACAAGTAAGACAAAAACATATTCATTCATGAGCTCAGAGTGTCAAAGTACAAAAAACATAAACATTAACATAATTTATAATAATGCCTACTTGGCAACAAAGCCCGTACTTTCAACATGTCCACTAAATATTTTGGGTGATAACCCTTTTGTTAAAGGGTCAACAATCATAAAGTCAGTGCTAATGTGCTCTATTGACAATTTATGTTTCTAAACTTCTTCTTTTACAGTAAAGCATTTCAATTCCATATGTTTAGCACTTTTAGAATACTTATCATTTTTAGAAAAAAAAAGACAATTACGGACTTATCACAATAAATTTTTAGCAGCTTGACAATATTGTCGACTAGTCCAAGTCTTGAAATAAAGTTCTGCAACCACTTAGCATGAACCATAACCTCAAATCATCTCACAAATTCAGTTAAAAGATATCGTTCCTTTGGCTAAAAGATACAAATAGCCAAATGTGGATTTTCTTGTATCTACATAACCAGAAAAATCTGAATTTGAATATCCAACCACCTCAAGATGATAAGATCTTCTATAAGTAAGCATGTGATCCTTCGTTCTAAATCGGCTCATGACCAAATTGCTTTTAGAATTAAATTGGCCCTTCAAACAAATTTATATGGGGGCAACCTATTACGTATCTCTGATAACAGTGTGATGACTTAAGTAGAGTGATCCATTTTGAATCCTGACCTTATTCATTAACACCGGGGGCATTTTGCAACATGTCACAAACCTCGACTCTTTGGAAAAAATATCGCGAGATCCATCAATTATGTTATGTCTTGGATCCCTTTGTCACATGCGTGTCGTGTGCTCCTGCTGAACTCAGGTATCTTGACACTTAACTATCACATCTAAGTGTTAAGCTGGGGGCAACTGTTGTGGATCAAGTTTCGGCTTAACAGCTCAAGAGCAACCCGACCCACCAAAATAGGATCTCAGATATTTATATGTGTTATTAGATAAGTTAATCTATCTATTTATGAGACACAAATCTCTCACATAATCTCTCGTATGGACACCAATTACATCCCATATAAATAAAAAATTCGTTATAAGAGATAACAATCTTATAAATTCTGATCTTAAATAATAACATTCAATTTAGATTAAACTATACTTCGGAGGAAACTACCATTGTCAATTTTATTCAAGTACACTTCTAAATCCAATTAAAAACACAATTAAATTATAAATTAAAAGTCTCACTGATTCACCATCCAGTTAAATTTTTAAATTATTGATGGAAAACACCATGTATAGTATAATATATCTTGCTGTTTCTAACACACAAATTATATGAAATAGATCATATGTCAGTGTAGGACAATTTTAAGATAGGAAGACTCCTCTACAATAAATAAGTATTTATTATTAATTTTTAATCATTTAATATTACAATAAATTTTAATTTAATCAAGGATGAATAGATTCATATTTACTCACTCTAAAATAAAATCAATTTAAATGATTTTTTTTCTTCCTGCAAACGTTGCAAAAGTCTGCCTTTCTGGTACGAATTACTATATTGAATAGAGATCCAAGGTTGCTTCTCATCTCCCTTGTTTGCTCCGCCAGTTAATGTCTCCAATGGAGTTTCCTAGCACTACCAAGTTTCACATCCCACTTGTGCCTTTTTTTGTGCTTTTATCTATTGCCACAATACTGAACCCTGTATTTCCTACTGAAGATTGTGATTTCCCTGCCATATTTAACTTCGGTGCCTCAAACTCGGATACTGGTGGTTTGGCTGCTTCCCTTCTAGCACCAAGGCCACCATATGGAGAGACTTATTTTCACAGACCCGCAGGAAGGTTCTCTGATGGCCGCATCATCATTGATTTCATAGGTAATTAATATCATTTGCTATTGCAATTCCATTGAACCTGTCTAATGTCTTAGATGGGGCTTCTTTGTTAAGCACTTGAAGTGAACTAGCAAGTGGTAAATTACACTTATGCTCACTATAACACTCATCGAAGTATAATTTCTGTGTTCCTTTAGCAACTCTTTTCATTCTGAGGTTACAAAAGCTAAAGTTTCTTGTCGGACGAAGATAAAGAAAGGTCAACGCTTGGTTCGTAAAGGATTAGATGGCTTTGCGGTAGTGGCAACCAAGTAGGTCCACAGATCAAGCGTTCAAGCTCCTTAAGTCTGTCATAAATAAAAAGGGTAAGGATGGAATAAAATAATTTTCAGTCATAAACTTTTTTAGAATTTTCCAGCTAATATACATGATATATTCCTTTTTGGTTTGTACCAAATTAAGTCTAAGCCCGAATCCTTTACTACATGCAGCAGTTTAATAATCAACCAGTTTTCCACCAAATGAAGGGTTTTAATTATTTCAATCCGTAATTTATGTGGGTCCAGCTCAAAGACAAAATGTACCAAAAACAAAACATAATTCGGTGGCTTGCCTCAAAGTCAAGGGAGAAAATTTCTTTCCTCCTCCTGTTGCTCTTTCAGTGGAGCAATTTGAGGAATGAATTGGTGAAGAAATCTTTACAATAGAGATTCATCCGAGAGAAACAGTAGAAGCAGAGAAACAAACATAAAATCCTCACAATAGAGAGTGAGAGAAAAATAGAGAGAATCTTAGAGAGTATTTTCTAAGAGAGAAAAATAGTGCATCAATTTGTGAGAGTTATATCCACAAATTGAAGATACAATATCATTATATTTTTGTATTCCCATTATTTTATAGTGGAGATTTAAGTGGCCTACGAGTCCCGTAGTTTTTCCCTTACTCACATTGAGAATGTTTTCCACGCTAAATTTTTTTTTGGTGTTATTATTACACTTATTTTACGCTTCCGCATAGTGTCAATTTTTGAGTTCACAGAGGAGGAAAATTATGCAGGCATTTCCCAACAGTGGTATCAGAGCTCTCAGATACTAGGTGCCAGATTCATAAGAAAATTCTTAGTATGCTCTGTGGTTGCAGAGTTGTCTGATCTTCCACATCAGAAAAGAATTATTCTCGTTGCTAGGAATAACGTGTGGTGGTGTAAAAGTGTTGTCTAAGAAAAGTTCTGACTAGGAAAGACTTAGTATTTAAGTGTATCCATTAGTGACCCACCACTCTTTCCTGGGAACCTACCTGGTGCACTGTTTGTATACTATAGTTATTGTATATGGTACTATTTACCTGTACGGCACTATTCACGTATATTGTATTGGCCTGTGTAACTCAAGATGGAGGGAGCTGTCACTCATGATGGAGATATGTTCAAAGTTAACTCCTGAAAACTACTCCTATTGGAAGCCGATGATGGAAGACCACTTATACTGCAAGGATTTGTATGAGCCAATTACCCAGAAAGATAAACCAGAAGGGAAGATCGACAAAGATTGGGAGCTCCTGAATCGGAAGGCAGTAGCCATGATCCGCAAATACATTGATCGCAGTTTGTTTGAGCATGTATCAACTTATACAAATGCGTATGAGTTGTGAACCAAACTTGAATCATTGATTCAAAAGAAGATGCCTAGAAACAAAGCCCACCTTGTCAGACGATTGGTAAAGTTGGAGTACATGGATGTTCAAAACATGATCGAACATCCGAACACCTTCAAAGGTATTGTGAATCAATTGACGGAGACAGAAATGAAGATAGATGATGAGTTACAAACTCTTCTACTCCTCAGTTCTCTGCCTAAGAGTTGGGACACTCTAGTTGTCACTCTTAGTAATTCTGCTCCAGACAAAAAGCGTAGATGGATTCTGTGACAGACAGTTTGCTGAATGAAGAGTCAAGACGGAGAGAAAGGGGCTTGAACAACCAGTTTAAAGCAAACGTTGTTGACAACAGAGGAAGGAGTAAGAATCGTGAAAAAGGAGGTCATGAAAAATCACAAGGTAGATCCAAATCTCGCACTAGAGTAATTTGTTATTACTGTGCTAAACCAGGCCACATAAAGTCTGAGTGCAGATTCTTGAAGAGAGACCAATAAGTTGGAACAGTCCACCTTGACCAAATTAACCCAACGAAGAAGAAGAAGGAAGATGGAACAACTACTGCAGTGACCTCAACTGATGAGAATATATTTCTTGTCGGAGAAGAAAATTATCTAAACATTGCATCTGATGATTGCATATGGATAATTGATTCCAGAGCATCCTTCCACGTAACTCCCCATGAAGAATTTTTCTCATCATACCAAAAAGGAGACTTTGGTATGGTGAAGATGGGAAATCATGTCACAAGCAAGATTGTTGGCATTGGTGAAGTAATGATGATTACTGAGAATGGAAACAAACTTATGCTGAAGGAGGTAAGACATATTCCAGACATGCGTCTGAACCTTATCTCAGCAGGAAAGTTAGATGAAGCTGAGATGATAAATCAATTTGGTGCTGGCAGATGGAAACTCAGCCGAGGAAGCATGATTATTGCTCGTGGCAGAAAGGAAGGCTCTCTGTACATTATGCAGGGAAAGATATGCAAGGGGGAGATGAATGTTGCTCAAGACGCAAGCAAGGAATTGTGGCACAAACGATTGGGTCACATGAGCGAGAAAGGTTTGGAGATTCTCGCAAAAGATCATCTTCCAAACATAAAAGGGCAGCCACTTGAATCTTGTGAAGACTGCCTAGCAAACAAACAACACAGAGTATCTTTTAAAAGATCAGATGATGCAAGAAGAAGAAAGCAGATTCTAGATCTTGTTCACTCAGATGTTTGCTCAACATCTGAAAGGTCTCTTGGTGGTGCTCAATACTTTGTTACATTCATTGATGATCACTCTAGAAAGGTGTGAGTGTATCCATTAAAGACGAAAGATCAAGTTCTTCAAGCTTTCAAGGAATTCCATGCTTTTGTAGAACGAGCATCTGGAAGAAAGTTGAAATGCTTGAGAACTGATAACGGCGGAGAGTATAGAGGTCCATTTAGGGATTATTACAAGACTTATGGGATAAGATATAAGAAAGTACCCCCCAAGACACCTCAGATGAATGGACTAGCTGAGAGAATGAACAGAACGATCGTAGAGAAAGTCAGGAGCATGCTTTCTCATGCAAAACTCCCCAAGGCATTCTGGGGTGAAGCAGATAAAAACTGCAGTTGATTTGATCAATTTGTCTCCTTCAAGACCTTTAAATGGAGAGATTTCAGAAGAAGTATGGTCTGGAAAGAAAGCTTCTTATGGTCATTTGAGAGTCTTTGGGTGCAGGACATTTGTCCACATTCTTAAAGATGAAAGAGCAAAGCTTGATGCAAAGACAAAGGAGTGCATATACCTTAGTTCACCAAGTGATGAACTTGGCTTCAGATTATGGGATCCTGTAAATAAGAAGATTGTTCGAAACAGAGACGTGATATTCTATGAAGATCAGACAATCCAGGATATTCAGCAATCTAAGAAGCCAAAGACCACTGTGGTACACAATTCAGGGGGAGAGATTCCTTAAAGGAATGAGCAACCTGATTAGATAATACAACCCTATCAAATGGAACAATCTGACCAGACAGAACAAAGTTAAGCAATGCAGGGAGAACAAATGGAGACTGATCAGATAGAATAAGAACCTCAAGTGAGAAGATCAACGAGAGTTAGACAACCATCAAGAAGGTATTTTTCAGATGATTATGTCACTCTCACTGATGAAGGGGAGCCTCAAAGTTTCATAGAAGCCATTGAGACGAATGATAAAGAGAAATGGATGCAAGCCATGCAAGAAGAAATACAATCCCTGAAAGAGAATCAGACGTATAACCTGGTGAGATTACCAGATGGACGAAAGGCATTGAAAAATAAGTGGGTATTCAAACTCAAGACTGAAGAGAACAACCTAAACCCCAGGTACAAAGCAATGATTGTTGTGAAGGGGTGCAACTAGAAGAAAGGCATAGATTTTGAAGAAATCTTCTCACCAGTGGTGAAGATGACATCCATTAGAGCGATCCTTGGTCTAGCCGCAAAACTAGACTTGGAAATAGAACAGCTTGATGTTAAAACAACATTCTTACATGGAGACTTAGAAGAAGAAATTTATATGGAGCAACCAGAAGGTTTCGAAGAACCAGGCAAAGAACACCTTGTGTGCCGTTTGAAGAAAAGTCTTTATGGTCTGAAGCAAGCTCCAAGACAATGGTACAAGAAGTTTGATCTTTTCATAGCCCAACATAATTTCAAAAAGAAGTACGCAGACCACTGTGTGTTTGTGAAGAACTATGAGAATAGTGAATCCATCATACTACTATTGTATGTTGATGATATGCTGATTGTTGGGAAAGATAAGACAAAGATAGCTACTCTCAAGAAGGCATTGAGCAAATCTTTTACCATGAAAGATTTGGGTGCAGTAAAGAAGATTCTTGGAATGTGATGATCACATGTTTTATACATTAATAAACCCTCTTTTTGAGTCATTTACACTCTCCATGTACTTAATTGATTGATTTTGGTTATGTTTTGTAAGTTTGGACTTAATTGAATTTTTCAGCATGATTTATGTCTTGCACTGTTTTTGTATTTTGGCTATATCTTAGGCTGTAGGTATTCTTTTGAGGTGATTCTGGTGGGATTTGAAAGATAAGAGAGAGTTCTACAACTTTCAAGATACCTCAAAGGCCCAATCACACTAGTAGATAACTCAAATTAGGGTTAAAGCAAGAACTAGAGTGCTGTTCCTGACAGCTTGACCTATGTGCACTATTCATTCCATATTTCGAGATAAAAGTTGTCAAATGGGCTAAAATCTTGATATTGAATACTTGAGACCTATATATACAACTTTCATGTTTGAACACTTTTCAAGAATCAGAGGTCTAATAGGTGATATTGGGCTTGAAAGTCAGAACAGAGGTGCTGGAACTGAGCTTGAACACTCTGCAGTAATTGGCCCATATCTTGGGCTATAGATGGCCAAATGAGGTGATTCTGGTGTCCATTTTGAAGCCAAGATCAAGCCCTACAACTTTGATGAAGATCACGTTTGCTCATTCTGACGCATTCAATGACTTCAGAGCTAAATGATTTCCAAGACAAGGAATCTCCATAATTTTCCACTCACCAAAAGTCATTTGGCATTTTCCACTCATTCACTCACTAATGACTCAGCCCCCTTGTCATTTTGTATTTCTAATCCTCTATAAAAGGGGGCCTTAGCAGATCATTGAGGATGTTAGGTGTTAGTTACCAAAATGATGCCATTTTGTTACTAGGTTTTCTTGTAGTAATTTTTCTTTGTTCTAAACTAAAGTCATGTTCTTCTTCTTCTTCTTCTTCTCTCTTTCTTGCTTCTTATTTATGAGTAACTAAATTTCATTTTACTTGGGTGAAAGGGTGAAGCTCTTGGTAATAAAATAAGGTTAAATTTATTCTTCTCTTGTGCTTAAATGATTTATATTTTCTAGTAACCATTATACGTGTTATATTTTGTTTCTTATAATTTAGAAACTATCTTTGTAAAGAGGAGTTCTTGATTTGTTGTAGACAAAATATTGGCACAATGAATGCTTTAACCCATTTACAAGTGGTGGTAATATTTTTTGGAAATATAATATAATTACGTATATTATTTTAAATGGACTTTTAACGTTGTATTTTCCGATTGGAACCTCCATGTTCATGAGGATTCTAATTGAGTTATAAAAGAAATTAATCTTACCTTTATTTTATTTACCAAGAGTGAATCTTTTAACTCAAGTAAATAATTTTTATCGTAGTAATAAAATATTTACTTCACCTTAATTAATCTTCAACAATTCCCTGTGGATCGACCTCGGACTCCCTAGAAATTTATTACTTGAGACAACCTGCACTTGGGTTCGCAATACAACAATTAATCTCGCATCAAGTTTGTAGACTTGGTTGAAAATTTGTGCATCAATTTTTTGGCGCCGTTGCCGGGAACTTGATTTGAAGACCGAATTTCTGGTATAAAAATTTTGTATATATACTAACATACTAACTAGTGGAGGAACATCTTCCTTTTTAATTTCTGTGCATACTAACTTGTGGGGAAAATTCTCCCTAATTTCTCTGTAATCTTTAATCATTATTGAAATAATCTTTCTTCTTCTGTTTTCTCTCGTTGGAGCAAAAAATCGACTTGTCGATTCTCCGTTTTCATATTTTAAATTTACTTTCTCGTACTTTATTTTTCGTATTTATCTTCTATCATTTTTTTATTTATTTTCTGTCATTTTTTTTTTTGTTTACTAACTTATTAACTCTCTTACTAACTATCTAACTTTTTACTTTATCAGCTATCTAACTTTTTACTTTTTCTGCTTCTAACATTTTAATTTATCTGTATATTAACTTTTTACTTTTTCTGCTTATTAACTTATTTGGTGGTTGGTTTATACCACAACTTTGTTAATATTTATTTACTAAGTGTTAATATATATTTGGTGGTTGGTTTATACCACATTTTTGTTAATATTTAATGGATGGTTTATACTGCTAACTTGTACATTTTATTTTATACTTTAAGTTACTTGTTTATGCTTAATTGGTATCGTGATTTAAATTCTGGTCGTTTGGTTAAAGTTAATCCTAGTACTTTACATATTGATTTGTCTGAATCACAATCACACATATTAAGCACAATGGCTGAAAACAAAAGTGTGCATGATGAACATGAAAATCAACCGTTGCGAACCATGCGTGAGTATTTGCAACCTTCTCGAAATTCTAGTCCATCATGTTTTATCTTTCCACTCAATGCCAACAATTTCAAATTCAAGCCAAGTATGATTTCTTTACTTCCTAATTTCCATGATTTAGAATCTGAAAGCCCATATTTACATTTAAAAGAATTTGAGGAAGTTTGTACCGCTTTTCATGATCAAACTTGCACTAAAGAGGTTGTTAAGCTTAAATTATTTCCTTTTTCTTTAAAAGATAAAGCAAAAACTTGGCTTAACACTTTGAAACCAAGATCAATTGGCACATGGCAAGAAATGCAATGTGAGTTTTTGAAGAAATTTTTTCCAACACATAAAACTAATGCTTTGAAAAGATAAATCCAAAATTTTTTCCAAAATTCAAATGAAGCATATTTTCAAAGTTGGGAACGTTTTAAAGATTTGTTGAATTCTTGCCCACATCATGGTTTTGAAAAATGGCGCACTATAAGCTTCTTTTATGAAGGGTTAACACCCAAAACTAAACAATTTGTGGAAACAATGTACAATAGTGAATTTCTTGATAAAGAACTTGAAGAAGCTTTAGACTATTTAGACCATTTGGCTGAAAATTCTCAATCTTGGCATGGTACTAATCCTTCTGAAAATTCAATTAGATTTAACCTTGCAAATGCTAGTAAAGGAAAATATCATCTTAGTCAAGAAGAAGATCTAAATGCAAGGTTTGTTAGTTTGGCTAGAAAGATTGAAGCTATGGAATCAGGGAAAGTAAAAGAAATCAAATCTGTGCAAAATGAAGAAATTTGTGGCATTTGTGATGAATTAGGACACTCAACAAATGAATGTCCAAAAATTCTTATTTTTAAAGAAGTTGTGCATGAGCAAGTAAATGCAATGAATAATTTTAAAAAGTCATTCACATATTCTTTTTCCGATACATACAATCCGGGATGGAGAAATCATCCGAACTTCAGTTGGAGGAATAGCAACCAGGCACAATTCATGCAACCACCACCTTCTCAGGCACAATAAGATTCTCAAAATCCTCAAGGATATGTACCCTATGTCCCACCATATAGGAAAAACCTTGAAGGAACATTGCATGCATTCATGGAAAAACAAGAGGCCATCAATAACCAAAACACTCAAGCCATGATTGACATAAAAGACACTCTTGCTAAACTTTCTTCTACACTTGTCATTCATGAGAAAGGAAAGTTTCCCTCTCAACCTCAACCAAATCCCAAGGGTCAGTTTAGCCTAAATGAGGGTAGTTCAGAAAGTCAAAAAATAGATCAAGTCAACTCAGTGATAACTCTTAGGAGTGAAAAGATTGTTGAAAAATAAATTCCTGAACTTTTTGAGAAAGATGATGAGTCAATTCCCAAAGATGAGGAAGGGGTTGATAAGCCACCTAGTAAAAAAGAGACCAAACCCTCTATTTCACCCTCATTTCCTCAAGCATTAAACAATTCAAGTAAAGTGAATCATAACAGTGACATTTTAGAAATCTTTAAACAAGTGAATGTCAATATTCCTCTGTTAGATGCAATCAAACAGATTCCTTATCATGCCAAATTTTTGAAAGACTTGTGCACTGTTAAAAGGAAACATAATATAAAAAAGAATGCATTTTTGACTGAACAGGTAAGCTCCATTATTCAAAACAATAATGAGTTGAAATATAAAGATCCTGATTGTCCTACAGTTTCATGCATTATTGGAGAACATAAAATTGAACGAGCTTTACTTGATCTTGGTGCTAGTGTTAATTTGCTTCCATATTCAGTTTATCAGCAACTCAATCTTGGTGAGTTAAAACCAACTTCTGTAACTCTTCTACTTGCTGATAGATCAATTAAAATCCCAAAAGGAATAATGGAAGATGTGTTGGTACAAGTTGATAAATTCATATATCCTGTGAATTTTATTGTCTTGAAAACTGAACCTATGGTTGATAGTTCTAAGTCAGTTCCTGTTATTCTAGGTCGCCCATTTTTAGCAACATCTAATGCTTTGATAAATTGCAGAAATGGAGTGGTGAAACTAACATTTGAAAATATGACACTGGAGCTTAATGTTTTCAACATGTGTAAGTAACCACATGAAATTTATGATGACAAGGAAGAGATTGAAGGGATTGAGGCCATTATAGATGATCATCTTCAAATCAGGAGTTCTTCTGACCCATTAGAAATTTGTTTAATTAATTCCTTTGATTCAGGTACACAATTAGATGATGATACTTCTGAAGTATGTTCTTTACTTGATTGTTCACAGGTAATGTAATACAATGGATGGAAGTAGAAATTCGAAGAGATAAAACCCATGAATGATGATACCCATGAAGAAGTATCCATACTGGAACTAAAGCCATTACCTGATGGGTTGAAGTACACATTTTTGGGAGAAGAACAAAGCTCTCCAGTGGTAATTTCCTCATCTCTGACCAAAGAACAAGAAGGTAGGTTGATAGAAGTACTTAAAAGATATAAAAGTGTAATTGGATGGACATTAAAGGATATAAAAGGCATTAATCCATTAATTTGTACACATAGAATATATTTAGAGGATAATGCTAAAACATCTCAACAATCTCAAAGAAGATTAAATCCACACATGAAAGAAGTAGTTAGAGCTGAAGTTCTTAAATTACTTGATGTTGGAATTATTTATCCTATCTCTGATAGTCAGTGGGTAAGCCCTACACAAGTTGTGCCTAAGAAATCTGGAATAACAGTGGTTGAAAATGAAAAAGGAGAATTAATACCTACCCGAGTCTCATCTAGTTGGCGTATATGTATTGATTTCAGAAAATTGAATGCAGCCACTAGGAAAGATCATTTTCCATTGCCATTTCTTGATCAAATTTTGAAAAGAGTAGCAGGACATCCCTACTATTATTTTCTTGATGGTTATTCAGGGTATAATCAAATACCAATTGCATTGGAGGATCAAGAAAAGACTACTTTTACGTGCCCCTTTGGTACATTTGCATATAGAAGAATGTCTTTTGGTCTTTGCAATGCTCCAACAACTTTTCAAAGATGCATGTTAAGTATTTTCAGTGACATGATTGAGCATTATTTAGAGGTTTTCATGGATGATCTAACAGTTTTTGGAAATTCTTTTGAAAATTGTCTTGATAATTTGGAAAAAGTTCTTCAAAGATGCGAAGAAAAAAGATTTGTGTTAAATTGGGAAAAATGTCATTACATGGTTACCTCAGGAATAGTGTTAGGTCATGTGATATCTTCTAGAGGAATTGAAGTTGATAAAGTCAAAGTTGAATTAATTGCTCATTTGCCTTTCCCAAAAACAGTCAAAGAAGTTCGTTCCTATTTAGGACATGTAGGATTTTACAGAAGATTAGTAAAGGACTTTAGTGCCATATCTAGACTTTTATGTAATCTTCTAACAAAAGATGCACCATTTGATTAGATTCAAGATTGTCAGAAATCTTTTGAAAAATTAATCAGTCTTTTGACTTCTGCTCCTATCATGCAATCTCCTGACTGGTCTTTGCCTTTTGAGTTGATGTGTGATGCTAGTGATTTTGCTTTTGGTGCTATTTTAGGCCAAAGAAAGGAAGGTAAGCCCCATGTAATTTATTACGCAAGTTGAACTTTAAATAGTGCACAAATGAATTACACCACTACTGAAAAAGAACTATTTGCTGTAATTTTTGCATTGGACAAATTTCAAGCTTATTTAATTGGTTCTTCCACTGTTATTTTCACTGATCATGCTGCTGTTAGATATTTAATATCTAAGCAGGATGCCAAACCTAAGTTGATACGGCTTCAAGAATTCAACATCACAATAAATGACAAGAAAGGAGCCGAAAATGTTGTTGCAGATCATTTGTCAAGGCTGACAACAGGCTCATCTTTTGATAGCACACATATCAATGATTATTTTCCCGATGAATTTTTATTTTCTGTCAATTTCATGCCTTGGTTTGCTAACATTGTCAATTTTCTTGTAATAGGTAAGATGCCACCTCAGTGGACACTCCAAGATAGAAAAAAGTTTTTGATTGAGGTGAAAAATTTCTTTTGGGATGACCCATATTTGTTCAAATATTGTCCTGATCAAATCTTTTAGAGATGTGTACCTAACAATGAGGTAAGTAGTGTCATTAAATTTTGTCATTCAGAAGCATGTGGAGGTCATTTTTTTTCAAAGAAAACAGATGCAAAAATCTTGCAGTGTGGATTTTATTGGCCCACTTTATTCAAGGACAGTTATACTTTTTGCAAAAGTTATGAAAATTGTCAAAAATTGGGATCCATTTCTAAAAGAAATATGATGCCTTTGAACCCTATCCTTATCATTAAAATTTTTTATTGTTGGGGAATTGATTTCATGAGTCGATTTCCATCATCTTTTGGATTTGTGTACATTTTGGTTGCAGTTGATTATGTCTCAAAATGGATTGAGGCGATTCCATGTCGGCACAATGATCATAAAACTATTCTTAAATTTTTAAAAGAAAATGTTTTGAGTCGATTTGGAATTCCTCGAGCTATCATCAGTGATGGGGGAACACATTTTTACAATAAACCATTTGAATCTTTTACGAAGAAATGTTGCATTACCCACAAAATTGCAACCCGTTATCATCCTCAGAAAAGTGGACAAGTTGAATTAGCAAATAGGGAGATTAAACAAATTTTGGAAAAAATAGTTAACCTAAATCGTAAAAATTGGTCTTTAAGACTAAATGATGCTCTTTGGGCTTACCCTACTACTTTTAAAACATCTTTAGGCATGTCTCCCTATCGGTTAGTTTATGGAAAACCTTGTCATTTTTCTGTAGAATTGGAGCATAAAGCATTTTGGGCCATTAAAGCTTTCAACTTAAGTCTTGATGATGCTTCCAAGTTACGCAAATTGCAATTGAATGAACTTGAGGAATTAAGAAATGATGTATGTGAAAACTCAAAGATTTATAAAGTTAGAACAAAAGTTTTTCATGACAAATTAATTTTGAGAAAAACTTTTGAAATTAGTCAAAAAGTTCTGCTTTATAATTCTCGTCTTCACCTATTCCCTAGAAAATTGAGATCTAGGTGAATTGGTCCTTATATTGTCAAACATGTGTATTCTTATGGGGCCATAGACATTGAGAATCTTAGGAATGGTATTGTATTTAAGGTCAATGGACAAAGACTTAAACTATTTCTAGAACATCAAGTTGTTGACGTAGAATCCATTTCTCTTTCTAATCCTTATTATGAGTAGAATTTATTTTAATGTTGTTTCTTTCTTTTTGCAGTTCTTTGTGTTCCCGATGAAATGGCGGATAACGGTACTCCGTGACTCTCAAGTCGGTTTGTTTTTTAGTTTCCCATAATAACTGATTTCTTCTCCTTTTAAAATGGATGTCATTCTCTCAAATCTAAGAAAATATTTTTCTTCTCTCCCTCTAAATGCTCTAACAAAAGTCTACGAAGTTAGGTGTGAAAGACTGAGACTGTTAATGTACAAGGGCATCCCAGAAGATATACGTTGGATAATCGAAACAAAAGTTCGTTTAGCTGGTGAATCTTCAGATTCATTTGTCCCATACATGCTGGGTCTCGGTAAAAGTTCATTTTCAAAAAGGAGAAGAGCAAAAAGAATGAAAGTTTGTTACAAGTGTGCACGATGGAATTGCAACATGCGATGTCATTCTTTGGGAATGGTTTCTGCAAACAGAGAAGATAAAATATTCTTCATCAAGAATGGACTGAGTAAAGAGTCATTAGATAATATCTTATTGACTCTTGAGACGCATTCTTGTGGAGTTGTGCAGCGTGAATGATCTGTTGATTATTCCTATATTTTAGTTGCCTTATAATTGATTCATTGAACTCCATTTGTGCTTAATTGTCACCATTTAGCTTAGTTTCTGATATCAAGCCCTAATTAGAACATTACTGTGAAACTTTGCTTAAATGTGTTCATTTACACTCATAATTGAATTATGCTTTTCAATCACTGGGCTTCTTAAGGTTCAATTAGGTTTAATTAAGTTGGTCTTGACACATTTTATGATATTGAGCCTAATTGGATCATTGAGGGAATTATTGCATGAATTGGCCCTAAATTATCCCTTGGCAATGTTCAGTAAACTAGCTATAATTTGAGTTTCAAATATCTGATTGTTGTGATTTTGGTCTTGTAGGAAAGCTAAGACAATTATCTACAACTTTTATGAAGACCTCAAAGGCCCAATCACACGTTTGGATGACTCAAATTGGAGTTGAAGCAAGAACTAGGGTGCTGATCCTGATAGCTTGACCTTTACATACTATTCATGGCATATCTCAAGCTACAAGTTGTCAAATGAGCTGAAATTTTGGTGGTTGATAGCTAAGATCCAAATCTACAACTTTCATGTTGAACACTTTTCCAGATTTGGAGGTTTAAGGGGTCAAATTGAGCTTGGAAGTCAGATTACAGAACCAGAGTCAGAATACAGGGCCTGCGTCAGAATACAGGGCCTAAGTTGCATGAAAATACACGGCCGTGTGATAATACATGGCCTAGGCCGTGTACGCTACTGACTTTGCATTGAAATAGTGAATTTTGGAGCCCCAACTCAGTGTCATACATGGCCTAGGCCGTGTATGCATACACGGCCATGTATGACCACCAGACAGCAATTATTGAAACTTCTGCGCGAAGTTTGTGCGAGGGGCCTATATATTGACACTCTTGGCTCGTTTTGAAGGGAGTTCTGACCTAGGAGAGCAGCTACAACTCCTTGGAGAAGGAAAGGGGAGTCTTGGATCAAAGATTGGAGTCTCAGGTTCGAGCAATCGGAGATCCATCATCCCCAATCCTCAGAAACTCGTTTGCTTTAGTTTTTCTTCTGCACTTTGTTTATCATGTTGTTCTTTCTCAGTTTTTCTTGTGATTTCCTTGTAGCTATGTGTAACTAAACCTCCCTTGGTTAAGAGGGTGATGAAACCACTAGTATTGATGTTGTGAATCTTGCATATTTGATTATTTCAACACAGTTATGTTTTTATTCATATATTTCTGAATCTATTGTTGGTATGAAGATTTTTGTACTTGTTCCCTCTTGAAAAGTGGTAGATCTGGGTTTATTATGCGCGGTTGCGGTAGTAGATCTAGTGGGATGTATGATGTTCATGTGGGTATAATTATCTTTGTGCTATTTGCCAGTTATAAAAGTGGTAGATCTGGGTTTATTATGCGCGGTTGCGGTAGTAGATCTAGAGAAATATATGTTCTAAGTAATTTAATCCCGGTGTGTGATTAGATCTTAGTGTAATTGGTTTTCTAAATCTTAATGCAATTGTTGGATAGTTGTAAGAGCGGTTGCTTTATAACTAATCAGTGATTAGGAATTAATTTGAGCGGTTGCTGAATTGGCCAACACGTAAGAAAAACAGAGATTTACTCTCACAATTGCATAAAAACATAATTGAGCATGTTGGAATAAAAGGATATGTGAATTTACATCATCATATAAATCTAGTGGTGGATTCAATCTCTTAACCAATTTTCTTATATTGTTGATTTCAGATCATTTATCTGTTCATTGTTCATCAAAACTCCAAAACCCCCCTATTTACTGTTTATTGTTAATCAGAGTTTAAATTGGGAATTGTTTAATAGTGTTAATTGAATTGGTTCTCTGTGGATCGACCCTTGCTTACTACAGCTGGTTGCAAGGTTTTTATATTTTTGGTGGAACTTGGCAACTGTTTTTAATATTAATTTTTAATCGTATTCCACACCACACCAAATTTTGGCGCCGTTGTCGGGAGCCAATTTTTCAATTACACTATTGATTTCTTTCCTATTTTTACTCTGTTTTTATTTTTGTTTTTATTTTTATTTTTAGTTTTGAATCTTCTTTCTGAGTGTTTTGTAGGTGTTGATGTCCATTGAAGGGGTAAACGAAGGATTGCTAAATTTGAGGAACTATATTGATCAACTCACTTCACATCCTCAATTTCCCTTCCATCCGGATAACTTCCACTTCACACCTGCTGACATTGAAGCTGCCCGTTACATTGATCTATCAAGTTCAGAGACATCTGAGCCATCTGAAATACCTGAAGAAGTGACGATGGCAGAAAACACTTTAAGGGCATTGGGTGCTCCAGATCTAGATCAACAGCCTCTATGCATAGACATTCTTGAAAATGAAGAGGCATTTGAATTGAAATCCGGTTTAATCCATCTCTTGCCATCTTTCAATGGATTACCCGGAGAGGACCCCAATAAGCACTTGAAGGAAATCCATGTTGTATGTTCTAGCATGAAACCTGCAGGAATTCATGTAGAGCAAGTCAAGTTGAGAGCTTTTCCATTCTCATTGAAAGACTCCGCTAAGGAGTGGCTTTACTACTTGCCACCCGAATCCATCCAATCATGGCAAGACATGGCCCAAACTTTCCTAGACAGATACTTCCCTGCCTCAAAAGCTGCAACAATCAGAAAAGAAATCTGTGGTATTCAACAAAGGCATGGAGAATCACTCCATGACTACTGGGAGAGATTTAAGAAGCTATGTTTCAGCTGTCCTCATCATCAAATAAGTGAGCAGCTCTTAATTCAGTATTTCTATGAAGGCTTACAAGTGATGGATCGCAACATGATTGATGCTGCTAGCGGAGGAGCATTGGTTGATAAAACTCCTCAAGAAGCTAGAAACTTGATCTCAAGAATGGCCGCCAATACTCAACAATTCTACTCTAGAAATGACACCGGAGTAAGAGCAAAGAAAAGAAGTAGAGACAACCAGCCTACAAAGAACAAATGACTCAATTGATCGCTATGATTCGGGGTTAATGGATACAGTAAAGCACCAGCTCATGCTTGTGGGATCTGTTGTTCATCCGGGACATCCCACGATATGTGTCCCACTCTCCAAGAGGACACAAATGAGGAGGTAAGAGCAAGAAGGGGATATGCTGGACTTTCAAAAAATTACAACCCCTACTCAAACACATATAATTCAGGTTGGAGGGATCATCCTAATTTTAGCTATGCAGAGCAACCTCAAAATCAACCTCCAGCTTATGGACCTCCAGGATTCCAACAAAGGCAAGCACATTTCCCTCAGAGACAGCAGCAAGTTCAAGCTCCTAAGCAACCTGAGCCTTCACTAGAGGAGCTAGTGAAGCAAATGGCTACTAATAATTTGCAGTTCCAACAAGAAACAAAGGCCAATTTACAGAGTTTCCAACAAGAAACAAATGCAACCATACAAAGTTTCAAACAAGAAACAAGGACTGCAATCAATAACTTGCAGAATCAGATAGGGCAGCTGTCCACAGAATTCAACAAGTTTCAAAGCCAAGCTTCAGGAAAACTACCCTCACAGCCAGAAGTAAATCCGAGGAAAAATGCTAGTGCTGTCACGTTGAGAAGCGGAAAGACGATGGATGAGCCTACATCTCCTCCACCAATCACTCAAGAGAAAGATGAACCACCCAAAAGCAGATGATAAGGGGCAAACCTCCAAAACCTCTAAGGTAAGTATTTCTGAACCCCTTCCTAAATATGTTACTAAAGCTCCTTTTCCTAGTAGGTTGGTTAAAACCAAGAAAGAAGAAGCAGAAAAAGAAATACTTGAGACTTTTAGGAAGGTAGAGGTTAATATCCCTTTGTTAGATGCCATTAAGCAGGTACCTAGATATGCAAAATTTCTGAAAGAATTATGCACTAACAAGAGGAAGTTAAAAGGAAATGAAAAAGTCCAAGTGGGAGAAAATGTTTCAGCTGTAATTAAAAAGAAACTCCCAACCAAATGTAAGGATCCTGGCACATTCACCATTCCATGCACTATAGGTAACACAAGGTTTGAAAGGGCAATGCTTGATTTATGTGCATCTATAAATGTCATGCTATATTCTATTTATGCATCTTTATACTTGGGTCCTTTGGAACCTACTGGTGTTGTTATTCAATTGGCTGATAGATCTAATGCATACCCTAAGGGTGTGGTTAAAGATGTTTTGGTGCAGGTGAATGAATTAGTGTTTCCGGCAGACTTCTATGTTTTAGACATGGAAGAGGATGAGTCTCCCAAATCTGCTCCTATCTTGCTAGGAAGACCATTTTTGAAGACTGCACGGACAAAAATTGATGTGCACTCAGGAACTCTAACAATGGAATTTGATGGGGAATTAATTAGATTCAATATTTTTGAAGCTATGAGATACCCAAGTGATGTGCACTCTGCTTGTTTAATTGATTCTTTTGATCCTCTTGATTCTTTAATTTCTGCAGTTTTTGATACTGACCATTTTGATGCTTTTGATACAATTCTAACTCATAGCTTAGATGTACAGGAGGAAAAGAAGAAGAGTGAAGAAGAGCCATGGAGTGAAGACATTGATGAAATTGTTGCTGCCTTACAAGAGCTCTCTTCCACCGGTAAGAGCATGAGGTAACTTTTGTTGATTTATTCGTTACTACCGATATACCTCAACCTTCGTTGTGCAGTGCACCGAATTGGAACCGAAAGCACTACCGATCATCTTAAATACATCTTCTTGGGGGAGAAGGACACCCTTCCAAGAATAATTGCAAAGTCACTCACCCAAAAGCAAGAAGAGAAACTGTAGCATGTCTTGCAGAACATAAGATGACCATTGGTTGGTCAATAGCCGATATCAAGGGTATTAGTCCCTCCATTTGTATGTACTGTGGATATTAATGGAGGAGGATACTAAACTGTGAAAGACCCTCACGGAGGTTGAATCCTCCCATGATGGAAGTTGTGAAAAAGGAGATATTGAAGCTCCTAAGTGTGGGGGTGATCTACCCCATTTCTGACAGTAAGTGGGTAAGCCCAGTTCAGGTAGTACCAAAGAAATCTGGAATTACCGTGGTAAGAAATGCTGAAAATGAGCTTATTCCCACTAGGTTTATTGCAGGGGTGGCATGTTTGTATTGATTACAGGAAGTTGAATGCCGCCACGAGAAAAAACCACTTTCCTTTACCTTTCATTGATCAAATGTTAGAAAGATTAGCTGGTCATTCTTATTATTATTTTCTGGATGGTTTTTCAGGTTACAATCAGATTGCCATAGCTCCAGAAGACCAAGACAAGACTACATTCACTTGTCCATTTGGTACCTTTGCATATAGGCGAATGCCTTTTGGACTCTGCAATGCACCAGGAACTTTCCAAAGATGCATGATGAGTTTATTTTCTGATTACATTGAAAACATCATTGAGGTTTTTATGGATGACTTTAGTGTCTTTGGAAATGATTTTGAAAATTGCTTGGAACATTTAACTTTGGTGCTTAAAAGATGCATTGACACTAACCTGGTACTGAATTGGGAAAAATGTCATTTCATGGTGAATGAAGGTATTGTGTTAGGTCATGTAATTTCTGCTAGGGGAATTGAAGTAGATAAAGCTAAGGTAGAACTCATGCATTCTTTGCCCCCACCCAGTAGTGTGCGGGAGATTCGTTCTTTTATTAGTCATGCAGGTTTCTACCGGAGATTCATTAAAGACTTCTCTAAAGTCTCATTACCCCTTTGCAGACTTCTTCAAAAAGATGTTAATTTTAACTTTGATGAGAAATGTATGGAAGCTTTCAATAAACTCAAGAAGTTGTTAACTGTTGCGCCTATCATCGGGCCACCAACTGGGAGTTACCTTTTGAACTAATGTGTGATGCCAGTGACTTTGCGGTAAGGAGGAGCTGTCTTGGGACAACGAGTTGATAGAGTTCCTTATGTCATTTACTATGCATCAAGGACTCTAAATGATGCTCAACTTAATTACTCAACCACGTAAAAGGAACTTCTAGTTTGTTGTATTTGCTTTAGAAAAATTTAGATCATATCTAATTGGTTCTAAAGTGATTGTGTTTTCAGATCATGCAGACCTTGAAGTATCTTCTAACAAAGAAAGAAGCAAAGCCTAGATTGCTCGATGGATTTTATTGCTCCAGGAATTTGACTTAGAGATTAAAGACGAGAAAGGAGCGAGAACTTGGTGGCCGATCACTTGAGTAGATTGGTAATCAAGAGGAAGAAATGCCTATCATGGAGACTTTTTCGGATGAATATTTGATGGTTGTCAACACCATAATCCCTTGGTATCTTTGACATTGTTAACTACCTGGTTACTAAGGACTTTCCGGAGGGTTTGAACAAGGCCCAAAGAGATAAATTAAGGAGGATCAGAATACTATATCTGGGATGACCGTACTTATGGAAGCATTGTGCAGATCAAGTCATTAGAAGGTGCATTCCTGATTCTGAGACACACTCCATCCTCTCCTTTTGCCACACCTATGCATGTGGAGGACACTTTGGCAGTAAAAGGACAGCCAACAAAGTGCTTGATAGTGGTTTCTATTGGCCTTCAATTTTCAAAGACACTTACAACTTCTGTAAGTCTTGTGACCGCTGTTAGAGAACAGGTAACATTGGTCCTCGTAATCAAATGCCTCAGACTCCGATCATTTTTGTGGAAGTCTTTGATGTGTGGAGTATTGATTTCATGGGACCATTCCCTCCCTCATTTGGTTTCACATACATTCTTTTATCTGTTGATTATGTGTCTAAATGGGTGGAAGCAAAAGCCACCCGTTCTGATGATTCTAAAATCAAGCAGTGATTTTGTTAAAACACATATTTTCTCCAGGTTCGGGACCCCGAGGGCTATCATCAGTGACCAAGGGACCCATTTTTGCAACAGAACCTTTGATGCTCTATTGAAAAGATATGGAGTAATGCACAGAATTTCCACTCCTTACCATCCACAGACAAATGGGCAAACTGAAGTGTCCAACCGGGAAATTAAATCAATTCTTGAAAAGACAGTGAATCCCTCAAGAAAGGATTGGAGTACTCGACTTGAAGATGCTTTATGGGCTTATAGGATTGCCTATAAGACTCCCATTGGCATGTCACCATTTCGGTTGGTGTATGGAAAGCCCTGTCATTTGCCCGTTGAGTTGCAACATCGCTCTTACTGGGCCATTAAACAAGTAAATATGGAATTGGAAAGGGCTGGAAAGCAAAGGAAGTTCCAGTTACAAGAACTGGAAGAACTAAGAAATGAGGCCTTCGAGAATACCCTGATTTATAAGACTAAAGCTAAGGCATTCCATGACCAATTAATTTCCAGAAAGAGATTTCACAGAGGGCAAAAAGTTCTGCTATTCCAATCAAGACTCAAATTGTTTCCAGGTAAACTGCGTTCTAAGTGGATTGGACCGTTTGTGGTAACTAATGTTTTTCCTTTTGGTGCAGTTGAGATCAGGAGTGAAATTTCAGGCAAAGTATTTAAGGTCAATGGTCATCGTCTCAAACCTTATCATGAACCTCCTGACAGTGCAGAGATGGAAGTGATGAACCTCATCCTTCCACAATATGAGGAGCATTGAAAGTATCATCATGTCAGGCTGAAGACAATAAACTAAGCACTCATTGGGAGGCAACCCAACCAGATTTGCTTTTTTTAACCCTTTTATTTTATGTTTTTATCTGTTTGTTGATTGTGAGCATGTGAATCTTTGGAGAACCTTGTGTTTGGATTGATTAAATGTGTGTTTGAATGCATTGATTGCTTAATTGATATTTGTGTGGACAAAGTATATTTGTTGTGTTGTTGTTCTTCTGAATGCTGAATCATGTTCTTTGGGAATGATTTCATTTAATTGAGAAGTTAAATTTTAAGTTCTTGATGGATGGCCTGAGTAAAGAGTTGTACTCTTGAGACGCATTCATATGAACTTGTGCCTTATGAACTTCGTAGATTTTTGACATTCCCTCAAGAATGATGAGTAAATGTACCCCTTTAGTTTTCATTGTATTTTCATTCTCTTGTATTGTGTACATTTGGGATTTGAGTTGCACTTTTGATTTATTGATGGATTTGTTTTTGCTTTCGATTGTGGTATACCTGTTTTTGCTTGTTTTCTTTTTCTGGATGTGTGTAGCATTTCTTTTATTTTCCTTTTCTGGATGTGTGTAGCATTGAGGACAATGCTTGTTTTAAGTGAGGGGGTGTAGATCTTTGATGCTCTATTAATTTCTGAATTGTTCTCCTGGGATTTGAATGACTGATTGAACTTTCTTGGGGTGAGTGTATTTGATTTTGATGGTGTTGTTCTTCTTGTGATACTTCTCCATTGGGCTTTTAAAGTTTCCGATAAGCTTTCAAGTGATGTGATTAGTGAGCAATTGACCCAAATTTTTGAAAAAAAAAAGTTTTGAGCATGATTGAATGAACTTTCTGGTTAGTGATCTTGTCGAGTGAAATTCTAAAAAATTAAAGGGTTTAATTGAAAATGAAGAATCAAAACCTAGTGAGTTTTGGGCTTTGTTGTAAATGGCTAACTTTAGGCTATTTTGGATCCTTGATTGTGTGATTCCACTCATGATTATTGTGCTTTTCAGAATTTGTCTTGGTTCTCTTTTAAGCTACTAATGACCACTGCATGCATTTGAAATGATAAAGGCATTTTCTTTTTAATAACTACTGGCCAAATAGCCATCCTTACATTTTTTTCCCATTGATTAACCCCTTTGAGCCTAATTGACTAAATTTCCTTCAATCTATGCTCAATTTAAACCTAAAAGTGAAAAATCATTTTACTAACCTACCTTAGGGAGTAGAAGAGCTTTATGATTATGATGGAAATTGGTTCTTGAATAAGTGTGGGGGTATGATGTATTTGCCTAGCTATGTTTGTATATAAAAGTCTCATGCTAGCAAAATATCATTGTGAATAGGGTAGTAAGGTGTGTATATATATAAAAAAAAAAAAAAAAAAAAAAAAAAAAAAAAAACAAAAAACAAAAAAAACAAAAAGGGATTGGAATTGGAAGATTATTGGGAAATTCTGTGTAATAATTGAATATCTTTCCATTTTGCTCTTCTAGTTCCTATGGTTTAGCTTTGTCTATCTTTGATATATCATACCTTAACCCTGACCCCATTACAACCTGAATAAAGTCCTTTTGATCTCTGTTTGCATGTGGTTTGAGTAGTGGAAAAGTAGAGGCTTGATAAGCCTATGGTAAAGCATATTCTCATGAGTTGGTTGAGTGAAAACACAAGCCTGAAACACGTGAGTGAGAGAGCATTTCAGTGAGGATTTATCGTTTTGATTGAACCCTGAAATTTGATTGATTTTGCTTGTCAATTTAGATTGCTAAGAAAGGGAATTCTTGATTGTTTAAATTCTTTGAAAACTAAATGAACAAAGGTCTTTGCTCATTATTCTGCATTTGTTTGGCTTGTTGTGAAACTGTGTTGAACTGTATATTTTTGCCCAGGAGTGCAAAAGGCTAAGTGTGGGGGTAATTGATCTGTTGATTATTCCTATATTTTAGTTGCCTTATAATTGATTCATTGAACTCCATTTGTGCTTAATTGTCACCATTTAGCTTAGTTTCTGATATCAAGCCCTAATTGGAACATTACTGTGAAACTTTGCTTAAATGTGTTCATTTACACTCATAATTGAATTATGCTTTTCAATCACTGGGCTTCTTAAGGTTCAATTAGGTTTAATTAAGTTGGTCTTGACACATTTTATGATATTGAGCCTAATTGGATCATTGAGGGAATTATTGCATAAATTGGCCCTAAATTATCCCTTGGCAATGTTCAGTAAACTAGCTATAATTTGAGTTTCAAATATCTGATTGTTGTGATTTTGGTCTTGTAGGAAAGTTAAGACAATTATCTACAACTTTCATGAAGACCTCAAAGGCCCAATCACACATTTGGATGACTCAAATTGGAGTTGAAGCAAGAACTAGGGTGCTGATCCTGACAGCTTGACCTTTACATACTGTTCATGGCATATCTCAAGCTACAAGTTGTCAAATGAGCTGAAATTTTGGTGGTTGATAGTTAAGATCCAAATATACAACTTTCATGTTGAACACTTTTCCAGATTTGGAGGTTTAAGGGGTCAAATTGAGCTTGGAAGTCAGATTACAGAATCAGAGTTAGAATACAGGGCCTGCGTCAGAATACAGGGCCTAAGTTGCATGAAAATACACGGCCGTGTGATAATACACGGCCTAGGCCGTGTACGCTACTGACTTTGCATTGAAATAGTGAATTTTGGAGCCCCAACTCAGTGTCATACACGGCCTAGGCCGTGTATGCATACACGGCCGTGTATGACCACCAGACAGCAATTATTGAAACTTCTGCGTGAAGTTTGTGCGAGGGGCCTATATATTGACACTCTTGGCTCGTTTTGAAGGGAGTTCTGACCTAGGAGAGCAGCTACAACTCCTTGGAGAAGGAGAGGGAGTCTTGGATCAAAGATTGGAGTCTCGGGTTCGAGCAATCGGAGATCCATCATCCCCAATCCTCGAAACTCGTTTGCTTTAGTTTTTCTTCTCGCACTTTGTTTATCATGTTGTTCTTTCTCGCTTTTCTTGTGATTTCCTTCTAGCTATGTGTAACTAAACCTCCCTTGGTTAAGGGGTGATGAAACCACTAGTATTGATGTTGTGAATCTTGCATATTTGATTATTTCAACACGCTTATGTTTTTATTCATATATTTTCGAATCTATTGTTGGTATGAAGGTTTTTGTACTTGTTCCCTCTTGAAAAGTGGTAGATCCGGGTTTATTATGCGCGGTTGCGGTAGTAGATCTAGTGGGGTGTATGATGTTCATGTGGGTATAATTATCTTTGTGCTATTTGCCGTTATAAAAGTGGTAGATCCGGGTTTATTATGCATTTGTCATGTAGTAGATCTAGAGAAATATATATTCTAAGTAATTTAATCCCGTGTGTGATTAGATCTTAGTGTAATTGGTTTTCTAAATCTTAATGCAATTGTTGGATAGTTGTAAGAGCGGTTGCTTTATAACTAATCGTTGATTAGGAGTTGATTTGAGTATTATTTGAATTGGCCAACACGTAAGGAAAACAGAGATTTACTCTCACAATTGCATAAAAACATAATTGAGCATGTTGGAATAAAAGGATATGTGAATTTACATCATCATATAAATCTAGTGGTGGATTCAATCTCTTAACCAATTTTCTTATATTGTTGATTTCAGATCATTTATCTGTTTATTATTCATCAAAACTCCAAAACCCCCTATTTACTGTTTATTGTTAATTAGAGTTTAAATTGGGAATTGTTTAATAGTGTTAATTGAATTGGTTCTCTATGGATCGACCCTTGCTTACTACAGCTGGTTGCAAGGTTTTTATATTTTTGGTGGAACTTGGCAACTGTTTTTAATATTAATTTTTAATCGTATTCCACACCACACCAGTGAACTTCTTAATTTGTGGAATCTCTTCAGGGACGAGCAAGAGCATTATAGTCTTGGGAATCTGACTCAAAAAGACCCTGTTTGCCAATTTTTAAGAAAATTAGATGGGAAGTTTATCCTCAAATCATAGAAGGTGTTTAAGCCGTTTTTAGACGTGAAACCAGAAGAAGATGTGAGCCACAATCACAACAACATGTATATATTATCTTGTACATCTTCAAAAAAAAAAAAAAAGAGAAAATAAAGAAAAAGAAAAGAAAAGAAATAAGAAATAAATTAAATAAAATAAAAAGAGGGCGAAACTTCAATTGTACTTGATCTTTAATTAGATTAGGAGCCCCTTCCAGTGGCAGACTCGTCATTGACTCGGGTGGACCTTCACACGCCGGTCGGTAAATAAGGTTCGTGTGTCATGCTCTGTAGAGAGCCACGCAAGTATTCTCAAGTTTTAACCGTAGGCTCTGCTTACTGATGGACAGATAGAAGCGTCTCGTGTTTGCATTCTCGCGTGACAATGCCTCTGAACTGGATCCTGTGATTTAATGCCATAGGCTCTCCAGTGACCTCTCACTGGCTGTGGTCACTGGTCGTCATATTCAGATTTTTCTCTTTAACTAGAGGGACGATGCATAGGTCGGGATATCCCACAAGCGGGAGGGAGAAGAATGCCCAGATTGGGCCGAGCCGTCTTGGTATTACTACACTCATGACGTGCAAGATAAAGATCGCCATGAAACCTGTACATAAAGGTATGTAATCATTTGTTATTATCATTTTATCTTTGTATGATTTTGTTGAATTTTGGTTTTGGACAGACGATCCTTTGGATGGGATCCTTCGGGAGTTTCTAGACCTCTTTACCCTGATGGTTTTCTTGAAGTAAAAAAAATAAAATAAAACAAAACAAAACAAAACAAAACAAAATAAAAATAAAAAAAACCAAAATTATTATTATTATTATTTTTAAAATTTTAAACTTTTCTGACACTAGCCAACCTACCTGTATAGGAGCTATTATTACTTTTTCTATTATCTTCCCTATTTAAACACTTCATTTTCTTCACTTTCCTGCAACTCATAATCATTCAAAGAGAGTGTGAGTGTAGAAATGGATGGAGCTTCTTCTTCTGTTCGTAGATTTGTCAGTATCTGTGTATTTTGTGGGACAAGTTATGAGAAGAGTTTAGAGTTTGTAAACGCAGCAAACACTATTAGTAGAACACTTGCTGCGAGGAACATTCGTGTAGTATATGGGGGAGGTTGCCTTGGGTTAATGAGGGCTGTATCACTTTCGGCATTTGTAAGAGGTGGTCAAGTTTTAGGTATTATTCCTGAACCTTTAACTCGAAGGAACATCGTTGGAAAGACAATTGGACTGGAAATTCAAGTATCATCTATGCATGGACGAATGAAGGCAATGCTTGAAAACTCTGATGCATTCATTGCCTTACCTAGTGGTTTTGGTACTTTGAAAGAAGTCTTTCAAATTGTCTCTTGGGCCCAATTGAACATCCACCATAAACCCATAGGTTTGTTAAATGTTAATAATTTCTTTGATAATTTGTTATTTTTTGTTGACTATGCTGTGGAACAGAAATTTGTCACACCTTCAGCAAGACGACTCCTTATCTCTGCTTCTACTGTTGATGAGTTGATTGATAAATTGGAAGCTTTTGTTCATGAACCTGATCCAATAACAGCTCAGATAGATTGGTCCGAAGGAAGTGGTGAGGGAAGCAAAATCAAAAGAAAGCCAGCGAAGACACTCCAACTATTTAAATAATTACAAGCTTTGGTTTTATTTATCGTACTTTGTTTCTGTTTAAATTTGTGTGAGGTTTTTCTTTTTTAGTAATTGCAGCAACAGGTAATATATTCTACCCTTTACCTATCTATGTTTTGACATTGAGGACAATGTTGTGATCTGGTTGGGGGGAAGGATGGTTGTGAAAAAATAAATAAATAAAACCCAAAAAAAATTTAAGAAGTGTGTTTGTTAATATGTTTATTGTGTTTATATTAGGAAGAAAAAAAAACTAAAAAAAATAAAAAAAAATAGGAGTGTGTTTGTTAATATGTTTGTTGTGTTTGTCATCAATTTATTAATAACAAAAGTAATTAGAGATGACAGAGTAAGGAGTAAATTATTTACTCTTGAGACGCATCAAAAAAAAATTAGTGGCAGAGTAAGGAGTAATTAGGTAGACAACTAGTTTGTGTGGAAGTAGCTATTCAAAGTCAGGAAAATTTGCATGATTAAGTAAATTGTCTTCTTTCTGAAACATCACATGCTTGGTTATGGATGTTGAATTGGTGGACCGAGAATGATAGAATTATGTCTTGTGAGATTTTGAGCCTATTGATGAATGGATTGAACATTTGTACCATTCTCTTCTTTCTTGTGTGAATTTCACTCATGAAATTGTTACTCTAGAACTTGTTTTGATTCTTTTTGAGACTACATTTTCATATGCATACATAAATATGATTAAGACATTTTTCTTGAAATAGCTACTTTAATCAAATAGCTAACCTTGTTTAGCAGCATATTGTCTCAATATGATATCAAGTACTCTTATGACTTCTTGAAAATTTCTGATTCCTCCTAACGTAAAGCATTAGAAATGACCTATTTCCCTTTGCTTAACCCCTTTGAGCTTATTTGATCATTCTTTGTTTTGAACTCATTATGTGTCTTAAATGAAAAACCATGTTCTTACCTGACTTTAGGGAATAAGAGAACATTAGCTTTATCATTTGATGAGTTCTTGAACAAGTGTGGGGGTGTGTGTGTAGAATGGTTAAAAAAATGTATATATGATGTTCTTTTTGTAAAAATAAAAAAAAAAAAAAAATAAAAAAAATCAAAAATAAAAAAAAAGTAAGGCAATAAAGGAAAAGAAAAAAATATGTAAAGAGAATTTGTATTATGTGGAATTGAGGTGAACTTTCATGCTCTTTTATTCTCTGATATTTAACTTGTCATATCCATATTACCTCCTCCTTTACCTTGACCCCATTACAACATTGAATAAAGTCCTCATAATTTATGTGTGCATGTGTTCTGAGTAGTGGAGAAGTAGAAGATAAGCAAGCTTATGGTAGTGCAATTTTTATGGGTTGAATTGAGTGAAATACCTACCTTTTAAACACTTGAGGGATTGAAAGTGAATCTTGTGAAAATCTATCATTCTTGACTCATGCTTTTCAATTGAAATATCATTACTTGTTGATTTGAGATGTGAAGATATGTTACTTCATGAATGTTTTAATTACTTGAATGATTGGTTACTCTTCATTTTTAAATATTATTAGAAATTAAGTCTTTTAGAGTGTTTAACTTTTGAGTCTGTTTTGGTCTTGTGTATTTTGCTTAGGAGTGCAAAAAGCTTAGTGTGGGAGAATTTGATTATCACATGTTTTATACATTAATAAACCCTCATTTTGAGTCATTTACATTCTCCATGTACTTAATTGATTGATTTTGGTTATGTTTTGTAAGTTTGGACTCAAATTGGACTTAATTGAATTTTTCAGCATGATTTACGTCTTACACTAATTCTGTATTTTGGCTATATATTGGGCTATAGGTATTCTTTTGAGGTGATTCTAGTAGCATTCGAAAGATAAGAGAGAGTTCTACAACTTTCAAGATACCTCAAAGGCCCAATCACACGCGTAGATAACTCAAATTGGGGTTGAAGCAAGAACTAGAGTGTTGTTCTTGACAGCTTGACCTATGTGCATTGTTCATTCCATATTTCGAGTTAGAAGTTGTCAAATGGGCTGAAATCTTGATTCTGAATACTTGAGACTTATATCTACAACTTTCATGTTGAACACTTTTCAAGAATCGGAGGTCTAATAGGTGATATTGGGCTTGAAAATCAGAACAGAGGTGTTGGAACTAGGCTTGAACACTCTGCAGTAATTGGCCCATATCTTGGGCTATAGGTGGCCAAATGAGGTGATTCTAGTATCCATTTTGAAGCCAAGATCAAGCCCTACAACTTTGATGAAGATAACATTTGCTCATTTTGACGCATTCAATTACTTCAGAGCTAAATAATTTTGGAGACAATGAATCTCCATAATTTTTCACTCACCAAAAGTCATTTGACATTTTTCACTCATTTTCCACTCATCAACTCACTAATGACTCAACCCCCTTGTCATTTTATATTTCTAATCCTCTATAAAAGGGGGCCTTAGCAGATCATTGAGGGTGTTAGGTGTTAGTTACCAAAATGATGCCATTTTGTTACTAGGTTTTCTTGTAGTAATTTTCATTTGTTCTAAATTAAAGTCATGTTCTTCTTCTTCTTCTTCTCTCTTTCTTGCTTCTTATCTATGAGTAACTAAGTTTCATTTTACTTGGGTGAAATGGTGAAGCTCTTGGTAATAAAATAAGGTTAGATTTATTCTTCTCTTGTGCTTAAATGATTTATATTTTCTAGTAATCATTATACGTGTTATATTTTGTTTCTTATAATTTAGAAACTATCTTTGTAAAGAGGAGTTCTTGATTTGTTGTAGACAAAATATTTGCACAATGAATGCTTTAACCCATTTATAAGTGGTGGTAATATTTTTTGGAAACATAATATAATTACGTATATTATTTTAAATGGACTTTTAACGTTGTATTTTTCGATTGGAACCTCCATGTTGCGAGGATTCTAATTGAGTTATAAAAGAAATTAATCTTACCTTTATTTTATTTACCAAGAGTGAATCTTTAAAACCAAGTAAATAATTTTTATCATAGTAACAAAATATTTACTTCACCTTAATTAATCTTCAACAATTCCCTGTGGATCGACCTTGGACTCCCGAGAAATTTATTACTTGAGACAACCTGCACTTGGGTTCGCAATGTAACAATTAATCCCGCATCAAGTTTGTAGACTTGGTTGAAAATTTGTGCATCAGAATGAAAATCATCAGAGATCGTTCTAGAAGGATGTTGTGGATGTCACAAGAAGACTATATCAAGAAAGTTCTTGAAAGGTTCATCATGCATAATGCCAAACCTGTGCATGTTCCATTACCTGGTCATCTTAAACTGAGTAAGACCCAATGTCCAGGGAATGAAGAAGAAAAGGAAGAAATGAGCAAGGTGCTATATTCTTCTGCTGTTGGTAGTCTTATGTATGCAATGGTCTGTACAAGACCAGACATTACTTATGCTGTAGGAGTTGTGAGTAGGTTCCTATCGAATCCAGAAATAGAGCATTGGAATACTGTGAAATGGATACTAAGGTATCTGAGAGGAACTGCCAAAAGATGCTTGTGTTTTAGCAATAGAAATATAATGCTCACTGGGTATTCAGATGCATATATGGTAGGAGATGTGGATTCAAGAAAGTCTACATCAGGATATCTGATTACTTTTGCAGGGGGAGCTATCTCATGGCAGTCACGACTACAAAAGTGCATTGCTTTAAGCACCACAGAAGCTGAATTCATCGCAATCACTGAAGGTTGCAAGGAGATCCTGTGGATGAAGAAGTTTCTACAAGAGTAAGGCCAGAATCAAGAAAGCTATGTTCTCTATTGCGACAGTCAAAGCGCAATACATCTCAACAAGAACTCGACATTTCATTCAAGGTCGAAACACATCGACGTAAGGTATCATTGGATCCGTGATGTGTTAGAAAGTAAACTGCTGCAGATTGAGAAAATACATACCAAAGACAACGGGACAGATATGATGACAAAAGCTCTACCTAAAGAGAAGTTAGAAGTCTATAAAGAAGTTGCAGGCTTAGCATCAACTCCGAACTAATCCAAGGATATTTTCCCTTTGGTTAAAGGGGGAGAATTGTGGGGTCCAGCTCAAAGACAAAATGCACCAAAAACAAAACATAATTTGGTGGCTTGCCTCAAAGTCGAGGGAGGAAATTTCTTTCCTCCTCCTGTTGCTCTTTCGGTGGAGCAATTTAAGGAATGAATTGGTAGAGAAATCTCTATAAATAGAGATTCATCCGAGAGAAGCAGCAGAAACAGAGAAACAAGCATAAAATCTTCACAATAGAGAGTGAGAGAAAAATAGAGAGAACCTTAGAGAGTGCTTTCTAAGAGAGAAAAATAGTGCGCCAATTTGTGAGAGTTATATCCACAAATTGAAGATACAATATCATTGTATTTTGTATTCTCATTATTTTATAGTGGAGATTTAAGTGGCCTACGGGTCCTGTGATTTTTCCGTTGTTCACATTGAGAAAGTTTTTCACGTTAAAAATTTTCTGGTGTTATTATTACACTTATTTTATGCTTCCGCATAATACTTATTTTTGAGTTCACAGAGAAAGAAAATTAAGATAGTTCAATACCCTTCTATGATATTTTATTAATTAGCTAATTCATTAATTTATTGCTCTGAATTGATGAACTTGGTGATCAAGAACATATACAATTTGGGGGCTAGATCATTTTGGATACACAACACAGGACCCATTGGCTGCCTCCCTGTAATTTTGGCCAATTTTCTATCTGCCGAAAGGGATGACTATGGTTGTGCAAAGGCATATAATGAAGTAGCTCAGTATTTCAACCACAAGTTGAAGGAAGCCCTAGTTCAACTTCGAAAGGACCTTCCTCTGGCTGCAATCACATATGTAGATATTTACTCTGCTAAGTACTCTCTTTTCCGCAACCCAAAGAAATACGGTGAGCCAAATCAAAATGACCCCATTCTCACATTCATGTTCTCAAACTTGCCTACGATGTATGTCACTAGTTGAAAGCTTCATTATGGTGCAGGATTTGAGCACCCACTCGTTGCTTGATGTGGCTACGGTGGGGACTACAACTACAGCATTAGTGTTGGATGTGGGCGAAACATAGACGTAAATGGCACTGAAATTTTCGTGGGTTCATGTGAAAGACCTTCTGTTAGAGTGAATTGGGATGGGACCCACTACACAGAGGCAGCTAACAAGGTAGTCTTTGATCAAATCTCTAGTGGGGCTTTCTCAGATCCGCCTCTTCCCTTGAATTTGGCATGTCGTAGAAATCCCACTAAAAACTAAATGACCGTTAGTTGGTCTGATGGAAATAAAGTGTATTCTTCCATGTGAAGTCTGAATATTGTAACCTAATCAATTTGGTATCATATAAGAAAAAATTAATCACGTGTCTGATATCTCTCTCATGCTCCACTTTTCTCTTCGATTTTTTTTTTTCTGTTTTCTTCCCGTGTAAAATAAGAGAAATAGTAAATAGTTAAGATTTTTTTTTCTAGAATTGATATATGAACAAACTGGCATTATCATTAATCCTTGGATAGAAAAGCGGTGTTAACCACTTTAACTTATCTAATATTTACACTTGAATGTTGAAAAATTTTAACTAAATTTTGGTAATATTTTTTGAACAATGATATTTTTATCATATTTTTTTTCATATTATATTTTACATTATTTTTTATATCATTAATTACATTACTTTCTTTTCTTCATTTTTTTTCACTTAATCTTATTTATAAAAAAATAATAATAAGTATGATAAAAAAAGTGTATTGCGAGAAATATTTTCCATTTTTTTTCTGGTTATATAACATTGCTGTACAAATTTCGCATTAGTTTATGATTCTGACATTAATTGCATGGCGTCACATAGTAATTAAGGAATAAGAAGAGAATATATCTTGGTATTTCGGTATCAATAATTAATGGAGGTTGCTTTCGTACTTTTGCCCTTTTTGGATGAAGATATCAGTACCTTTTACAATTAGTGAATATTTAATTATTTATCTCATTTGAAATATAAGATACAAAAAGTTATTTTTATTTATATTTAAACTAGTTGTAATACCGTGCTTTGCACGGATTAGTTATGATAAAAAGTAGTGCCATTGGAATTCGAAGAATATTTGAGGAAAAACAAAGAGTGTTGAAGGAGTCTCCGATAATTTATATCACTATTAAAATTATGACAACAATGTCTTGTCCCTCTAAATAAGATGCGTTACATGTATCAAACAAATAATTGTATTCTATCTCATTAATTTTTCCTCATATTTCCATCTTTTTGCACACCTTATTTTAAAAGACATACAAGCATTCCTTTTAGTGTAGATAAGTTCCGTGTAATTCTTTTCTATAAAACTGTAGTATACAGGCCTCAAGGCTAATACTAAGCTCCTCAGAGCTCAATATCCCTTATAATTGGTTACTCCTAGTTACATCTCAAAGTCACCGCTCCTCTCCATCACACATTGAAGGCTTATAAATACCATACTCCTATTTATTTTAAAGGTACACTCATTCTCTCACTCTCACTTTGTCTTTCGTAATTTTATATTACTATTAAAACTATAACAACCATACTTTATCCCTCTAAAAAAGATCCGTTACATGTATCAAACATATAATTGTATTCTATCTCAATAATTTTTTTCTCATATTTCCATCTTCTTTGGCCATATCCTATTTTAAAAGACATATAAGCATTTTTTTAAGGGTGGACAAGTCCCATGTAATTCTATTCTATAAAACTGTAATATATAGGCCTAAACCTAATTGTCAAAAATAAATTAAATCAAGTTTCAGAAATATTACAGCCTAATAATTACTGGAACTCAGCCCTGCGCTATTGATCTATATTTGCTACTGCGTTGAAATATTAGACTAGTTGGAAAGTCTATTAGGCCGAAAATCTTTTACCACATGATGGAGTATTACTGCCAGCCAAAATTGAATTTTGTGCATCGCTAAATTGGAATAGTGGGTACCAATTCACAGATTCTAGTCTTTACGTTTCTTCACTTGGTTTACTAAAAATATTATAATATTGGATGTAAAAGCCTATAAAATGGATGCTCCTGTGTATGAATTGTTGTATCAATTGAGTTGAATGAAATATTGTGTGTGTTAAATCTCTTCCTCCCCACTCTTAGCTTCCATGTGCATGAGTGTGAGAAAAATATTACGTGAGATAATGTCCCATTGATATCAAATTGGTATCGGAGCATGAGAGTTTGGTAGTGTGAGCGTCAAAATATTGAGTGTGTGAGGAACAAAAGAGTTCTCACTGTGTCAAATTCTTTTTAGTCACTATATTTTTTTTGAGAGATATAGCAATCAATTATAATATTGTCTAGTCTAGTCCTAAATTAGATGGGAAATTAGATTTTAGTTATTAGGAACTTTTAATGTCTATACATTTAAAAGCTCACAATATTTGGAGCTTTGTGGAACTAGGATTACAGCAAGGAGCTGATGAAACTGCTCGAAGGAGGGACCAGTTGGCACTTTCACAAATACGCCAAGGTGTAAATTACTCAATTTTTGGCAAAATAGCAAATGCCAGAACAGCCAAAGAAGCGTGGGATATCTTGAAGTTGTCTTATAAAGGAGTTGAAAAGGCTCAGAGATCTAAACTGCAATCTCTACGTAGAGAATATGAAAGGTATGAAATGTCTAGTTCAAAAAATGTAGAACAATATTTTTCACGTGTCACTGACCTTGTCAATAAGATAAGGATATATGGAGAAGACATCCATGACAATAAGGTGGTTTAAAAAATTCTACGCACCATGCCAATGAAGTTTGACCATGTGGTGACTACAATAATTGAGTTGTATGACATAGACACCATGATAGTAGTAGAGTTGCAAGGAAGCATTGAAAGCCGCGTGAGCAAAATTTTGGAGAAGATGGAAAAAGTGAACGAAGAAGCCTTGAAGAGTCATGTGAATCTCAACAACGTTGTTGAATCCAGCCAAAATGTTTAAAGTAGAGGTCGTGATTTCAACAGTGGAGGAAGAGGAAATTTTACAGGAAAAGGATGTGGTAACTACAATCAAGGGAGAGACCAAAATTTCAGACCACCCAGTCAAGGAAGAGATGGAAACAATTTTGGGTCTACCAACCGAGGAAGAGGAAAAGGTAACAATTATCAAAAAAGAACAAATTTTAATTGTTTTAACTGTGGAAGTTTGGGCACAAAGCTGTAGATTGCAGATTTAGACACCAGGCAAACGTGGCAGAAAATTAGTACCAAAATATTGGTGAGAATTCTGATAACCCACAAAGTTTATTTTTGGCAAGTAATACATTTTCAGAAGATGAAAATATTTGGTATTTGGATACTGGCTGTAGTAATCATATGTGTGGGAAAAAGAAGTTATTTTCTTCTACGGATGAAACGGTAAAATCTATCGTGAAATTAAAAAATAACACAAATATTCCAATTTTGGGAAAAAGCCAAGTTGCTATCATGTTAAAAGATGGTTCACAAAATTTTATCTTTGATGTTTTCTATGCTCTTGGTCTTCATCACAATCTATTGAGTATGGGACAATTGTCAGAGAAAGGTTACAACATGCAGATTCACTATGGCTAATGCATATTGATTAACAAAAATAGGAGATTCATTGCTAAGGTAAAAATGACTCCCAACTGCCTATTTCCCTTGAAAATTCAACATGATAAGTTTCTTTGTTTGAGTTATATAATTCCAAATGATGATTGGTTGTGGCATATGAGATTTGGCCACTTTCATTTTTCTGGGTTGAATTATCTATCACGAAAAGAATATGTTTCTAGTTTGCCTGTTGTGAATATTCCAAATAGTGTATGTGAGACTTGTCAAACGGGCAAGAAGCATAAAGACTCATTTCCAACCGAAAAGTCTTGGGGGCGAAAAAGCTGCTGGAGATAGTTCATTCAGATCTGTGTTCGGTTGAAGTGCCAACACCTAGTGGTAGCAGGTATTTATTATTTTCATTGACGATTTTAGCAAAAAGACTTGATTGTATTTTTTGAAGCAGAAATCAGAAGCCTATAATGCCTTTAAGACATTCAAGGCATTTATAGAAAAGCAAAGTGGCAGCAGAATCAAAGCACTCAGAACAAACAGAGGCCAAGAATACTTTGCTTGTGCAGATTTCTTTGAGCAGCATGGAATCCAACATCAATTAACAACAAGATACACGCCTAAATAGAATAGAGTTGCTGAAAGGAAGAACAGAACAATCATAGACATGGTGAGATGCATGCCGAAAGCCAAAGAATCGCCTAAGGAATTTTGGGCGGAAGTCATTGCTGCCACAGTCTATATTTTGGACAGATGTCCTACAAAGAGTGTTCATGACAAGACACCCGAAGAAGCTAGAGTGGAAGGAGATCCTCAAATCCGACACCTCAGAGTTTTTGGATGTATTGCATATGCTTATGTACCAAATCAACTCAGGAAGAAATTAGACGACAAAGGTGAAAGGTGCATCTTCATAGGTTACAGCGCGAACTCAAAGGCCTATAGGCTTTACAGTCTAGAGACAAAGAAGATGATTATCAGTCGTGACGTGACATTTGATAAAGAAGGAATGTGGGATTGGTCTTTGAAAGCCTAGAATGAGGCAGTGGTGATTCCAGACAATTATGAAGAGGAGAATGGACATGGAGTTCCAACACCTGATGAGTCAGAAACATCCAACAGACCACAGAGGCACTGTAGATTACCATCCAGATTGGAGGATTATGTTGCGGGTAATGATAATGACCTATCTGATGAAGAAATTATCAACTTTGCTTTATTTGCATATTGTGAACCTGTGATCTTTAAAGAAGCCTCGAACAATGAGAATTGGAGAAAAGTTATGAATGATGAGATTCATGTAATTGATAAGAATGAAACGTGGGAGTTAACAGATTTGTCAGCAGATAAAAAGCCTATTGGAGTGAAATGGGTATATAAGACTAAGTACAAGCCCAATGGTGAAATTGATTGCTTTAAAACAAGGTTGGTTGCGAAATGATATAAAAAAAACCAGGCATTGATTACTTTGAAGTATTTGCTATTGTTGCAAGATTAGACACAATTCACATGATTATTTCTATCTCTGCACAAAACAACGGAAAATATACCAAATGGATGTTAAGTCTATATTTCTTAATGGTACTTTGGAAGAAGAAGTATATGTTGAACAGCCTGCAAGATATGTGATCAAAGGAAAAGAAGACAAAGTGTATAGGTTGAAGAAAGCGTTGTATGGGTTGAAGCAGGCACCAAGAGCATGGTACAAGAAGATTGATTCCTACTTCATGCAGTATGGTTTTGAAAGATGCCCATTTGAGCACACTTTATATATTAAATTTGTTGAGTCCAGAGATATGCTTATTGTGTGCCTTTATGTTGATGATCTAATCTTTACTGGCAGTAATCTAAAGATGATTGCAGAATTCAAGGAGGCTATGATAAGCTGCTTTGAAATGACATATTTAGGCCTAATGTCCTATTTTCTTGGCATTGAGGTCGCTCAGCAGCATGATGGAATCTTCATTTATCAGAAGAAATATGCTGGCGATATTTTCAAGAAATTCAAGTTGGAGAATTCAAAATCAATTTCCATGCTAGTTGAAGAAAAGTTGAAGCTGACAAGAGAAAATGATGGCAAAAAGGTAGATTCAACCCATTATAAAAGTTTGATCGGAAGTTTGAGATATCTGACTGTGACTAGATGGGATATAGTCTTTGGAGTTGGATTGCTTAGTAGGTTCATGGAAGAGCCACATGTTTGTCATCTGTAAGGAGCCAAGAGAATCCTTCGTTATATCAAAGGTACTCTGACTGATGGAATTTTTTATGCTAATAATAATGATGTGAAGCTTGTTGGATATACAGATAGTGATTGGGCAAGAGATATAGAAACAAGAAAAAGCACATCAGGGTATGCATTCCATCTGGGTACTAGTGCAATATCATGGTCATCGAAGAAACAACCAGTTGTTGCGCTCTCTATGGTCAAAGCAGAATATATAGCAGTAGCCAGTTGTGCTACACAGGTGGTATGGTTGAGAAGAATTTTAGAAGCGATGCACCAGAAGCAGAATACTCCTATAGAAATATTTTGTGACAACAAGTATGCTATTGCACTATGTAAGAATCCAGTTTTTCATGGGCGGTCCAAGCATATTGATATCCGATTTCACAAAATTCGAGAGTTAGTAGTTGAAAAAGAAGTAGTGATCGAGTACTATCCCACTAAAGAGCAAGTTGCAGATATTTTTACAAAGCCTTTGAAGATTGAGTTATTTTACAAGTTAAAGAAATTACTTGGAATGATACAAGCTTGATTTAAGGGAGGCAATGTCAGAAATAAATTAAATCAAGCTTTAGAAAATAGTACAGCCTAATAATTACTGGAACTCGGCGCCGCACTATTGAGCTATATTTGCTGCTACGTTGAAATATTAGACTAGTTTGAAAGTCTATTGGGCCGAAAAACTTTTACCATATGATAGAGTATTACTGCCAGCCAAAATTGAATTGTGTGCCCCACTAAATTGGAATAGTGGGTACCAATTCACATATTCCAGTATTTATGTTTCTTCACAAGATGGTTTACTAAAAATATTATAATATTGGATGTAAAAGCCTATAAAAAGGATGTTCCTGTGTATGAATTGTTGTATCAATTGAGTTGAATGAAATATTGTGTGTGTTAAATCTCTTCCTCCCCTCTCTTAGCTTCCATGTGCATGAGTGCGAGAAAAATATTAAGAAAGATAATGTCCCACTGATATCACTAATACTAAGCTCCTTAGGGATCAATATGCGTTATAATTGGTTACTCCTAGTTACATCTCAAAGTCACTGCTGCTCTCAATAATCCATTGAAGGCTTATAAATACTGATAACTGTCGAGATTACTAAATTTAAATCAATTTATAATCGATTTATCAAAACTACTTGTAGCATAAGGTAACACCGGGTCGAGCCCGTAGATCACTCTAATTATAAAGTCAGATTAAGAGGTTAATAAACAGGGGGGAAAGTTTTGCAAGATTAAACAACAAAGAGCAATTAAAATTAGTAAACAAAATTAGAAAAACAACCAATCCAAGAGAATTAACCAATCTTGATTTTAATCCATCCTTGATCTTTATAGATTCATTCAACTATCAATCAAATCCTTGATCTTAGATCACATCAAGAAGCCTCTCAATGATCCATGGATATTTTACTAGAAATGCTTCTAGAATTCAATTAATTGAGGTTAGAAAAATTAAGTATTCATCCAAACCCAAATCAACTTAAAAATCAAAATCTAACCAAGCTAAATATTTCATCAAATACCTTTGATGCATTGTTTAACCTCTAAATTCATCTCTTGGCACATGATAATTACGCAATTAACATATGTAAATCCCAATCAAATTAAGAATTAAATCAGAATTTAAATAAGAGAAGAAGAAAAGAGAAACTTGATTAATAGATGAATGTATAGCAATTAAAACAAGATCTCAAGATTAATCATCAAGAATGTCAATCTCTTGGATTGATTAGAGAAGTTTAGCTCTCCATAGCCATCACCATTGGAGAACCTTCAAGAACCATACAAAAAATGAAAATAACAAAGAGAGAGGAGGAGAGGAAGAGAAAAAGAGAAATCTCAAAATCAAAAACTAAAACTACAATAACCACCCCTCTACGTAGAAGCTCTTCGTTATTTTATCACAAATCTGATTGCTCTCCTCTTAATCATACACTAAGAGTCAAAAGTGGTTCACCCACTTTTGTTAATTATTCCTCCATTATCAAAGTGTGTCTCTCACCTTCCAATGAATTATTTTCTCATTATGAAAGTGTGTCTCCCACCTTCCAATGAATTATTTTCTCATTATGAAAGTGTGTCTCCCACCTTCCAATGATTCTTTCACTTTTTTCACGTTTTCATCTTTTGGATTTCTGTCACAATCTCTAATTCAAATCAAGTCCATCAGATAGCCTTTGAAGTAAGCTTTCCAAGGAGTGCTCACATTCTTAATTTGGGCTTGAAATGAGTGAGATATGCCCAAAATAGTAAAGGTGTGTCCAGAATTCGTGATAGTACCGCTGGTCCAACTTCAAGGCTGTATTTTACCACTTAAACATCTGAATATTCCAATTTGACATTTCACAAAACTTGTAGATCTTTTTCTCATCTTTCCTAGCATATAAAGAACATCAAAATCAGAGATCTACAACTCAAGTTATGATCAAAATACTGAACCAATGTCAATATGTATTAAAATCCAAAAATTTTGCTTTAATGCCCAATTCAACCCAATGATCTAAATTAGTGCTAAGATCACTTAATTATAATCTGGACATCATTAATAAGGTAATTGTATGGATATTAATATGTTAAAAATTATAATTATCAAATACCCCCACACTTACTCTTTTGCACGTCCTCATGCAAAACAAAAAAAATCAAAACTAGGGAACAAAGAAAAACAAAACAAACTCAAAAGCTAAAAACTCTAAAAGACTCAATTTCAAATGACATTCAAGAATGCAAAAGCTTTAAGTAAGAAAAATAACTAAAGATTTAAGGGAACAAGCAAGGTATCATCAATTTGAAAAGAATGAATCAAGAATGATAGATCCTCACAGGATACACTCTCAATCCCTCAAGTGTTTACGGGATAAGTATTTCACTCAATTCAATCAATGAAAATTGCACTACCATAAGCTTGCTTATTTTCTACTTCTCCACTACTCAAAACACATGCACACAAAAATCAAGAAGACTTTATTCAAGGTTGAAATGGGGTCAAGGTAAGGAAAGGAAATAATATGAATATGACAAGTTAAACACCCAAGAGAATAAAAGAGCATTGGGAAGGAACTCAAATGACAAGTAACAAATATGAATTTTTATCCTCCAACTCCAAATAATACACATTCTCTTCTCATATTTCTTTCACTTTCCTTCTCTTATATTTTTTCTTTTTTTTTCTGAAAAATTCAACCTCTCTTGCATTTTTTTTTCTTTTTATCTTTCTTTATTTTTTAAATATATTTTTTTCTTCAAACACTTTGAATATTGCACACACATACTAATCAATATTGCACAATCTCCACACTTGAACTGTTAATTATTCACAAGCCAAAGAGCTCCTCCAATGAAAATGAACCAATGCTCTTCCATTCCCTAAGGTAAGGTAAAACATGATTTTTCACATAAGACATATACTGAGCTAAAACAAAGAATAGGCAAGTAGGCTCAAGGGGGTTAAACAAAGGAAATAATATAGGGTTGACTATTTGGCTAAAGTATCTAATGAAAGAAAGAATGCATCAATCATGTTTATGCATGCAAGTGAAAATGCAGTCTAAAAAAGAATCAAAGCAAGTTCTAGAGTGATCAATTAACATGAATGAAAATCACACATGAAAGAGGAGAATGGTGCAAATGTTAAAATCCACTAATATGCTCAAAAACTCACAAGGTATGCATCTATCAAACTCAATCCACCAATTCAAAGCATGAACCTTTTACTTGATTTATTTCTACTCATCACTTTAACACAACTTAAAATCCATTCAAAAACACATTTTTCTTTCAAAGCATTGTTTTTGTTTTTTTGTTTTGTTTTGTTTTTTGTTTTTCTTTTTTTTAATTTTTTTTTGCATCTTTGTTTTTTTTTTGCAATAAACAAACACAAAAAACAAAACCAAAATAATAACAGAAATAGTAACAGAAAAATAAACAACAGGGTTGAAATATCAAAATAGCAAAAGTAGCAGAAACATTAAAATTGAAAACAGAAACAAAAAATAGAATGCTAAAATTCCTCCCCCACACTTAAATTCTACATTGTCCTCAATGTAAAGCCCAAAAGAAAACAACATTCTATAATTATCATCAATTAATCTAGGACAAGTAAAATAAAAGAGAGAGAAGAAACATCCTTATCAAGGTGAAGATTCATTAAGGTCCTGTTACAGCTGACAAGAAACTCCCATCGGGGTCCCATTGCTTGAAGTGTAATGACCGAGACCAAGTTAAGCTTGAAACATGACTGGAAACATGACTTGAAACAGGAGAGCTTCCACCGGGGTCCCATTGGCCTTCCTTAATTCCTTTGGCTTCAGCACTAGAATGCAATATGTATACTTGATCAACTTCATTTTCCTTGTTTATGTTGGACCATAGCTCAAAAACAAAATCCACCACAGTAGTGACCGCCATCTGGTGCTCTTCTTCTCCCTTTTCTGAAAATTCTTCAATGGCTTTCAACTCAAGGGTAGGTGGTTGCTGCACTGAAGGTATCAAGCTAGTTGAAGAAATTAATCCTGCTAATTTAATTGCAGCATCACCTGTAATATGTGTACAATCTTCCAAAACAACATGATCATAACTCATAGAATAAGGAAATTTCGAATATATAGCAGCATCTCCCACAATAGTAAAATTTTTAGAACATGTAGCACACAACTTATCACCATCACAAGAAGCACATAAATCACCACACACAAAGTCATCAAAATCAGCAATCTCAGGAAACTCCTCACACAAGTCAGCATATGAATTATCAACCAAATCATCAATTAAATCAATATGAAAGATAGAATGTTCTTCATGGAGCTCTTTATCCTTCTCAGCCTCATGTATCTTTTTGGTTTCAAGGGCTCTCTGTGGAAAGGGAAGAGCCACCGCAGTCGTCTTCTTCTTTCATGGGCAATAACCGATTTCTTCCGACCCTCGATTCTTGGGTGGTTCATCGAAATTGTTTCTTCTACCGGTTGATGCTTGTCGGCTAGTTGAGGCTCGATGATGCTTCTGCTGCATTTTTCGAGACCTCAAACATAATGACACTCACATTCCCCTTTGGATTAGGAATTATTTGCGAAAGAAGTTTACTAGAACCTTGGGCCTGCGGCTGACCCAATAAGGAGGTCAATTGTCCAATTTGGGTTTCTAAATTTTGTATGGTGGCCTCTGTCCTCTGTTTGAATTGAATATTGTTGGTGGCCATCTGCTTCACCAAATCTTCCAATGATGGCTCAGGTTTCATGGCTACTGGACTTGGTTGTTGCATAGGCTGCTGGAATTGCCCACTTGGTCCAACTTGAGGTTGAAACTGCTGCTATCTTATTGGTTGTTGGAAGGGTTGCTTGTATTGTTGTTGTGATGCTACATTCTCATATCTCAAGTTAGGATGATCTCTCCAACCAGGATTGTAAGTGCTAGAGTATGAATCATATCTCGGATGTTCTTCTTCTTTGGTATGGTGGTTTATTAAGAAAGACACCTGCTGTAACAATAGATTGATATGAAAAAATAAAACTACGATCTTGAAGTGTATGACATGCATATGTGGGATAAGATGAACAAGAACAAATGTCACATACAGTTGCAGCTATTTGCACAGATAATTATTGTCTCACTACTAACTGTCTCACCAAAGAAGTCAATTCCTCAAGTTTGTACTCCATTATGCAAAGTTATATCAATCTCAGAATCAATATCAATTAATTTGCTAGCAAAAGACCAAGTCATGCATTATCCAAAGCACATAAAATAAAAAAATAACAAACAAGCAGAATACACTAGACAACACTAAAATCTACCAAAATAAATATAATTCACCTATCTAAACATTTTTAAAAATTATGGGACTTGTACAGTATGAAAACTACATAAAAATGGAACTAAAAAATGCAATAAAAATTATTTAAAAAAATTAAAAAATGGTCTAAACGATGGATTTTAGAAAAACTAGGAGTGACCTCACAATATACTGTGAGTCTTGTTTATTAGACCATTTTCCTTCAACTGACCAAGTTTCAGCTCATTCTGAGCACATTTTCTGTCAGTACGAAATTCTTGCAAAATGACCCGTAATCACCCGTTTTCTCCTAAAAATCACCAAAACACAGCAACACAGAGGTTAGTGAGGGATTAGAAGTTAAATATACTCTTAATAAAATTGAACAAAATCATAATGATCCCCGGCAACGGCGCCAAAAATTTGACAACTGTCGAGATTACCAAATTTAAATCAATTTATAACCGATTTACCAAAACTACTTGTAGCATAAGGTAACACTGGGTCGAGCCCGTAAATCACTCTAATTATGAAATCAGATTAAGAGGTTAATAAATAGGGAGAAAAAGTTTTGCAAGATTAAATAACAAAGAGCAATTAAAATGAGTAAACAAAATTAGGAAAACAACCAATCCAAGAGAATTAACCAATCTTGATTTTAATCCATCCTTGATCTTTATAGATTCATTCAACTATCAACCAAATCCTTGATCTTAGATCACATCAAGAAGCCTCTCAATGATCCATGGATATTTTACTAGAAATGCTTCTAGAATTCAATTAATTGAGGTTAGAAAAATTAAGCATTCATCCAAACCCAAATCAACTTAAAAACCAAAATCCAACCAAGTTAAATATTTCATCAAACACCTTTGATGCATTATTTAACCTCTGAATTCATCTCTTGGCACATAATAATTACGCAATTAACATATGCAAATTCCAATCAAATTAAGAATTAAATCAGAATTTAAACAAGAGAAGAAGAAAAAGAGAAACTTGATTAATAGATGAATGTATAATAATTAAAATAAGATCTCAAGATTAATCATCAAGAATGTCAATTTCTTGGATTGATTAGAAAAGTTTAGCTCTCCATAGCTATCACCATTGGAGAACCTTCAAGAACCATACAAAAAATGAAAATAACAAAGAGAGAGGAGGAGAGGAAGAGAAGAAGAGAAATCTCAAAATCAAAAACTAAAACTACAATAACCACCCCTCTACGTAGAAGCTCTCCATTATTTTATCACAAATCTGATTGCTCTCCTCTTAATCATCCACTAAGAGTCAAAAGTGGTTCATCCACTTTTGTTAATTATTCCTCCGTTATCAAAGTGTGTCTCCCACCTTCCAATGAATTATTTTCTCATTATGAAAGTGTATCTTCCACCTTCCAATGATTCTTTCACTTTTTTCACGTTTCCATCTTTTGGATTTCTGTCACAATCTCTAATTCAAATCAAGTACATCAGATAGCCTTTGAAGTAATCTTTCCAAGGAGTGATCACATGCTTAATTTGGGCTTGAAATGAGTGAGATATCCCCAAAATAGTAAAGGTGTGTCCAAAATTTGTGACAGTACCGCTGGTCTAACTTCAAAGCTGTATTTTACTACTTAAACATCCGAATATTCCAATTTGACATTTCACAAAACTTGTAGATCTTTTTCTCATGTTTCCTAGCATATAAAGAACATCAAAATCAGAGATCTACAACTCAAGTTATGATCAAAATACTGAACCAATGTCAATATGTATTAAAATCCAAAAATTTTGCTTTAAAGCCCAATTCAACCCAATGATCTAAATGAGTGCTAAGATCACTTAATTACAATATGGACATCATTAATAAGGCAATTGTGTGGATATTAATATATTAAAAATCATAATTATCAAATACCATACTCCTATTCATTTTAAAGGTACACTCATTCTCTCACTCTCATTTGTCTTCCAAGTGTTTCTCTTTATTTTCAATACTGACTAGTAGGGGTGTAATCAAGTTGGTTTGGTTCGGTTCTTAGGAAAAAAATAAATCCAAAAAATCAAAATCAATTGATTTAGTTTAGTTTAATTTTCTTATTTTTTTTAATAGTCAAACCCAAACCAAACTAAACTGAATATTTACGGATTGGTTCAATTCGGGTGGTCAGGTTGGTCCTTTTTTTACACAAAAGTTATCTAAATAATTAGCTTTCCATTACAAAAAAAAATGCATAATAAACTTATTAAAAAATTTCTAGAAATATAATCAAACCTACTTATTTCAATAAGCACACTACAAAGTACAAACTCCAAAATTATATGTTCAGCACATCGTCCTAATCTACTGATAATACACCTAGTCAGTGCATTTGATGTATTGTACTCTATTTATTTTGAAATCTTCAGTTAGGTGTTTAGTCCCTCTATAAATAAGGGCATAAGTTGGTTAATTTATATGACCTTAATGATGAATTATAATATATGCTTTTGGACTTGCTGTTTGTAATATATTATAAATTTTTTTTGTGAAGTTGCTTCACAGCAACAACTTGCATGTAATACAACTTTTAGAATGTTAGTTTCAAGTTGAATGGACTTCTGTTTTATAGTTCTAGACTTGCTGTTTGATATGTACTATAAAACTCTGTTTGTTTCAAGAGAAAATGAGTGGAAAGAAAATAGGAGGAAAGAAAATGCATGGAATATTCTATTTTCTCTTGTTTAGCAAGAAGGAGAAAATAGGGAAGATGGAAAATTAAGGTGTGGGGCTCACGCCAAATTTTTTCTCCTCCCTTATGCGCAGAAAATAGGAGATCTGATGTGATAATATTGCACAATTACCCTTATATCTGAAACCCATTTGGACCTTATTCCTCCCTGTTCTCGCGTTGCCTTCAGCCGTGGGAAGTCATCCTTGGTGCACCACCAACCGGTCAGATCGTGGGAAGCCATCCACTCTTGCGACGCCGGCCAGCTCGTGGGAAGTCATCCCTGGTTGCGACGCCGGTCAGATCGTCCACCACCGACCACGTCTCTTCTCCTCCACTGCGTCATCTCTGCTCAGATCCACTGATTTTCATCTCTCAGCCACTGATTTTCATCTCATTTTCACAATTCCTCCTTTACTTTGTTTTCAACTTCTTCCCCGCCTTTTCCCTCCTTTTTGCTCCTTCTCTTACTTGCACCCTCCTACACACCATGTCTCATTTCTCAAACCCTCTCCTTCTTTGTCTCTCAGGACTGCACATAGTCTAAAAATATATATTTTATTCACTTGATTAGCTCACAAAACACCTTCCTTTATTACCAAAGATCATTCATTCGCCATCTCTAGTTTATGATATCTTCCTTTCTCTCTCGTTGCTTCAAAGGAAGAACTATTATAATTTGGGAACCACATTGAAGAAGAAGTAAGAAAGAGGAGAAGGAAGTGCCAAAAAGAAGAAGAAGCAGAACAATAAGATCGAAGATGGAAAGGAGTGTAAATTACTATGTAATACTTTTTGTACTGGGTCGGTTCCTCTGTTCTGGTAATTTCCTTTCTCTTTTTTGGTCTATTTTTCCTTCTTCCCCTTTGTTGATTTAGCTCCTTCAGTTCTATTGTGTGATGGGAAGCTCAATTGCTTATGATTTAAGATAATGTTTCTCAATTCTTACTGTCTTTGTTTCCCATTGTTTTCTTTTGTTTTCAGTTGCTTCCATTTGTATTCTTTATCTTTTGCATATATTCTCTGCTCTTCTCTTTTAACCACTAGATTCTTTGGACCACGCGCATATATTCTGAATTCTGTAACCACAAAATGCATTTCCTGACATGAAGTCTGGCATCTCAATTGCTCTATTCTCTTCCTTTTTTTTTCTTGGGTTCAACTTGTATGGATATACTTGTTGGACCCACTGGGTGCAATTATCTTTTTCAAATTTATTCGTCCCTAATGTGATGATGTTGACATGGTTTTTTTTGGAATACATATGATTGAAATTACTGATGATAGAAGTACTCAGTTTGAATCAAAATTTGTCAAATTTATTGTTTTTGTTGGAGATTTTTCTATATGGTTGTACAATTCTTTTTTTCCAGATGTGTATGTTTAGACATTAGCAATATGCTGTTGAATTTTTAACTGTAGTGTGTTTCAATTTCTGGGGGTTGCCTTTGATTTTCTAGTTTATGATTTATTGTTGTGCCTATTTTATGGTTTATGATTTTCTGTGTGTGCTCACTTTGGAGATGTTTCAATTTTTAGCTGTAGTGTGTTTCAAATATTGTTGTGCCTATGCTGTTGACATTAGGCCTATCCATATATCAAATTTGTTGTGCCAAAGTGATGGTTATGCATGTTATTATTTTTCGGACAAGGATTCTGTTTTCATTTTGTGGTGCATGAGTAATGACTTTTGTTTAGACAAACCAGAAGCCATTTTGAAGGTAGAAGTAGGGGTTTTTCTAGATCAAGGTGCTACATCTGCCATTAGTTATTGTATCAAGTATTTTGTCAAGTTGTATGTATCCTTTTATCACCATTGTGAGCATCAGAACAGTGATTGAATGTATTTGGGCGTCAAAAATTGTTTATTTCCTTTAATTGAATGTATTTGGACGAGAGAAAATGGACCACACATGAAAAAAACATTACATTTAATTACATTATAATAAGGGTATAAAAGTCATTTAATATAAGGTCATTTTCTTTCTTCTCACTTTTCTTTCCAACCAAACAAGAGAAAGAAAATTTGTTTATTTTCTTTCTCTCCTTTTTCTCTTCATCCAAACAATAGAAGAGAAAATGTATTTTTCTCTTCATTTTCTCTTCTCTCTATTTTCTCTCTTCCCATTTTCTCTCCACATCCAAACAAAGGGTAAAACTTTTTTGGGTTAAGTTGTCATGTTAATATTTTGTGGTCAAGACTTAAAACTCTTGACTTATGACATAAAATAAATCAGGTTGCACTTTCTTTAATATTTTTTTTCTTCTACATTTACTTTAGTCATTATATTTATTAGATTCTAACCTAAAACCAATTGGTATTAAGTGGAGTGGCCCAACAGATATATAAATCGCACCCGGAAGATTGAGGTAAGCGATGTGGGACTCTTAACACCCCCCTCCATAGATGCTTGGACGGAACAAGCGAGCCTAGCGGAATAGGCGACACAATAAGATGAGATATTGACTCTGATACCATGTTAGATTCCAACCTAAAATCAATTGGTATTAAGTAGAGTGGCCCAACAGATATATAAACCGCACCCGAAAGATTGAGGCAGGCGATGTGAGACTTTTAACAATATTTATATAAATTGGTTCGATTCTTGAAACTTTTAATTCGAGAACTAAACCAATTAAGCTTCCTTTGGTTCGAATTTTGTTCGAACTAATCAACATACCTGAGTCAAACCAAACTAATCTAATTGATTCAGTTTAGATTGATCGAGTTGGTCAAATTATTTGAACCAATTTACACCTCTACTTACTAGAGTATCAGAGTGAGACCAAAGTGCATCCTGCCTATCTCTTCCATGTAGGTACCTAAGTGCATATAGACATGAGACTTTGCAGAGGAGACCCAAGACCAAGGAACCCAAGCCTTCGGTAATTGAGAATATAGATGGATATTTTTGAAAAAGCTCAAACCTGCTTTTTGTATGTAAAAAAAATATAAACAAGGTTAGTCTCCTTTCCTTTGGAAGAACCACCTCCTTTCCCCATTGGAAGTTTTCCTCTCCTCTACTAGAGCCTTGTTCCCTTGAACCAAACATTTTACAATCCTTGTCGACACGAAGCTATTTTATCTATCCACAATACTCTTATTTAAGTTAAATGCAGGACTTTGAGCAAATTTTTGGTCTCTGTTCACCTTATCCTCTTACTAATGATTATGAAGTTGCATATCCTATTTGAAATTATGTCAAGCTAGAAGGTCTATTATACTGTAAAGGCTATAGTATCATACTGACATAGTATCTCACAGCCTCTTAGGCTAAAGGAAAACATCATGATCCATATTAAAGCAATGTTGAAGTTAATCAAGCTACACTGCATTATGTAAGCTAGCATTAACTACACTTTGCGTTCCTCATCTATGGAAATCAAAATTTTCTACTCAACAATTTCTTAGACTTATGATTTGAATCAAGTCTTCGTTGTAAGCTTTTAACTTTACAACATTAAAACAAAAATGAGTTTTTTTAATTGTATAACGTCATGAATTGAAGTAGACGTGTGGATTGAGAATACAGATTGTTTTAGATCGTAAGGTGGCAAATCAGGTTAACTCGCCTTGCCCTAAATCCATCAAAATATGGATCAGGGTGAATTAGTCTATTTTAGAAAATGAGTTGGAAGAGCTAACTCACTTTGTTTTAGGATAGATTGGTGGGTTGCTTGCCTAAAAGAGAAAATGAAAAAAAGTAAATGAGTTAGCTGGTTAATTCACCTAATCCACTTAGAAAACCACAAAAAACCATAAAAATTAAAAAATAAAAAATTTATAATTTGTAAAAACTAAAAAATAAAATAAAAACTAAAATTAAGATCATACCCATAAAAATATCACAAACATAAATAAACTCTAGTAGTACTTAAAAGGAAAAAAAAGTCAATCTAACAGGTCAACCCAAACTCGACTTACGAGTTACATGGGTTGAAAACTAAAAATGGATTCAATTCTTTAACTCAATCAACCAAAAAATGACAGCTTAATGGTTTAATCGAACGAGTTAGATTCGTTTTGTCAACTCTATCATCAAGTCACCATTGTAGAAACACAGGAAGATGAAAAAATATTTTGTATATTTTTTGAGTGTTAATGTACAATAAGGTGCTCCTATTTATAAAGTAGGAGAGAATAAAAACAAAAATCAGAATCAATCCCTATACATAAAGTCTAATTAATCCTAATCTGATTACAAGATAATAACAAATAAAGAACAAATCATTTACAATCATAACAAATCAATAACAAATCATTTACAATCGTAACAAATCAATAACAAATCAACCACTATCGTAACATTCCCCCTCAAACTCAAGTAAATGCAACAGTAACTAAGTTGAGTTTGGACAGTAAAGTGTAGAAGCGACTAGGAGAATAAGGTTTGGTGAATCAATCAGCTGGCTGATCAAGAATGCCAATCGAGACAAGATGAAGATCACCACGTAAAAGATGTTGACGAATAAAGTGACAGTCAATCTCAATATGTTTGGTGCGCTCATGAAAAACATCATTGTGTGCAATTTGGATGGCACTACGGTTGTCATAATGAAGATCAGTGGAGGAAGACTGAGGTTTCTCTAAATCAGCAAGAAGCCAATGGAGCCACAATATTTCAGAAGTAGTATCAGCAAGGGCACGATATTCTGCTTCAGTGCTGGAGCGAGCTGTCAGAGTTTGTTTCTTACTCCACCAAGAAATAAGAGAATCTCCAAGAAAAATGTAAAAGCCAATGGTGGAGTGACGGTCACTAGGATCACCGGCCCAATCAACATCAGAGTAGGCTCGAATAGTCAAAGGGAATGCAACGGAATAATGAAGACCATAAAACAAGGTACCTTTGATATACCGAATAATGCGGAGGACAGCAGCATAATGGGTGGTACGAGGGGCAGCCATGAATTGACTAACCAGATGAACACCATAGGAGATATCCAATCGAGTAACTGTAAGATAGATCAGGCTGCGTACTAGTTGACGATAGAGAGTGACATCATCCAACAAAGTACCATCTTGAGGAGTAAACCGAACGTTGGGTTCAAGAGGAGTGTGTTCGATTTTGTAATCAGTGAGCCCTGCTTGAGTGACAAGATCAGAAGCATACTTAGCCTGTGAGAGAAATAAGTCATCGCTGGAAGATAGAACTTCAAGCCCCAGAAAGTAACTTAAAGATCCAAGATCTTTCATCTCAAAATGTTGACATAAGAACTGTTTGAGCTCAGTAATACCAGTAGAATCATTGCCAGTAATAATCATATCATCGACATAAAGAAGCAAGACAACATTACCATTTTCTATTTTTCGAGTAAAAAGAGCATAATCATGAGCACTGGAAGAGAACCCCAACTGAATGATAGTGTTGTGAAATTTAGAAAACTAAGCCCGAGGTGCTTATTTAAGACCATAAAGAGCCTTACGAAGATGACAAACCTTGTTGGCCAGACAAGTGTATCCCGGAGGAGGACGCATATAAACCTTTTCTTCTAACTCACCATTAAAGAAGACATTTTTAAGATCCATTTGTGTAAGAGACCATTGTTAAGTGGCTGCAATGGCAAGAAGAGTTCGAACAGAGGTGATGCATGCAACAGGAGTAAAAGTTTCTTCATAATCAATACCATACTCCTGAGTGAATCCTTTTGCCACGAGACGAGCTTTGTACCGCTCAATAGAACCATCAGAAAGAGTCTTGATTTTATAAACCCACTTGCATCCTACAAGAGGCTTACCAGAAGAAGGATCAACAAGGTCTCAAGTGTGAGTATTCTCCAATGCCTGTAATTCCTCCTGCATAGCTTACTGCCAATGAGGGTCGATAGAGGCTTCCTTATAGGACCGTGGTTCATGAAGGTGAAGTATAGTAGAAAAATAATGGTAATCACGAAGATAGATAGATGGAGTTCTTACCCTATGAGGACGCTCAATGGTGGGAGGTACAAGATCAACGGTCGAAACAAGATCGTCGAAAACAGAGGGAACATCGGAAGAGACTAGGAGCTCACTGGAGGTACCTGCATCTGTGTCACTAGGGAAGTAATCAACATCGGGTTAGTAAAAAGAGGAGTAGAAGTGGACGAAATTGACGTAAACTTGGATAATGAAGAGAACATTATATGCTCCCAGAAGACAACATAACGGGAGATACAGATATGCTGAGATATCGGATCCTAACAACGGTAACCTTTGTGCTCTGTGCCATACCCAAGAAAACAACAAAGACGGGCTCGAGGCTCAAGTTTAGTACATTCATGATGTAACGCCCCTTTTCTGGAGGGAACGTCACATTGTCAAATAAAATAAAATGCGGAAATTAAATAATTAATCACTTAAGACCCGGTTTAAATAATTAAAGGTTGAATTACCTGATACTTTAATATGTAAAAATAGCAAGTATATATATATATAAATTTTTTTTCTTATAATAATGATGACAATGCGGAATGTTAATTACCAGTAAAATAAAACAAGAACGAAATTTCACCGAATAACATACATACATATACTTAAATATAACGGTGTTTTAGTTACAAGCCTGGAATCAATCCAAAAAGCAAAACTATACCGCCTATGGATTTACACATCAACACCACCTGTAATAACAAAATATACAACCCATAAGACAAAAATAACATCGGGCCCCCCCAAAATAAAAGACTAGCAACCATCAAGTAGCTACCGGTGATGTCAATCCCTCAAATGGGGAGGAACCGTAGCAAGATCCTCTACGGGATCCTCCTCGGGATCATATTTCGGGATTTCCTCAGGATCTTCCTCCTCGAGGAAACTTCCATCGGAACCACAGAAGCACGGGACGGGGCCCGAGCAGTAGAATCAAATGAGTCTTCACGCGGGTTGTGGAAACGAGAACCCCACATCTCGCGAATGGGTAGATAGAACTCCAGACGTAGTCGAATATGGCAGGTGAGAACCGGCATCTCGTGTCGCCTCCAGGCTAGAGCAATGGACACGTCGCCGAGGTACACACAGCGATCGGAGTTGAGGTTGATGTGCCAGCATTCTGGCCCTCCCAAGAAGGTCAGACGCACGTCGCCCAGAAATCCGCGCATGCGCGCCTCCATCTCCAAGCAAATGCTAGTCGAGGTACGGCCACCCGCTCGAAGGTTCAGTAGCACCGACCTCCTTGCCGTCGTCTTCGACAAATATAAGGTATATACAAATAGTGCACAATAGCAATACAGAAAAGAGGTAAGATATCCTACCATCAATACCAATACAAAGAACCAAGAACCGAACGGCTCATAGTGCCCACGTAGCATGTAAAGGCAATAAATAAATCTCTAAACAGATAACCGGTACCAGTCATCGACGGGGATAATGAATAAGTCATAATATCCAGACGAGCTTAAATCCAGGCAAGTTAAATCCAGACAGTTAAATCTAGGCGGTTAAATCCGCATACTCCATAATAATAAGAGTAATCAACCATTCATAGTATACAAAACAAAGATCAATAAATAAATGTATGATAATGTGATGCATCCGCATGGACGCCCAATATCCTACTCCATGGAGCTAGACACAAAATAGTCGAGAGGAAGATCGGGAGACGTGTATTGTATCTCTACGCCGAGGCCTTGTGCTATATAAACATATATATATTTCCACACGTGCACATCATGGCATTGTACAGACAAACGTCCGCGCTCGATCGCGATATAGGCGTGTCTCGGCCCGGATCGTCGGTGCGTTTGCATCGGTCTACCCCACAGCAGTAAGAGCTACCAACCGCCTATTGCGAGGAACCCGCACCCGACGCCCCAAGGTCATTAAAGACCTACACTAGTCTATTCGCACCCGCACAAAAGGTGTGTTCAATCTCCTAGGCAACTTGGCCTTACAACAAATCCATAGGACATTTCAATGCATAAAATATTACGCGTCATGATGATAATTCAAAATATGATAATCATCACATAATATGCCATAATTGGCCAAGAGAGTACAAATATGCAAATTAGCATTCAAGAGAACCCATCATCAGAATAGCATCAATTTAAAGTCAAGAAGCACATTTTAGGTTCATTATGGATTTCCCAAACCCTCCAAGTTTCACACTCTCTTGTTCTTTTCTTCTAGTAACCTCAAGTCTTATAATAATTATCTCATTGGCTCATTGAGGTTTATGAAACCCTTAATTTCTTGTACTCTTTAAATATTTGTAATTCAAGTTATGGGTTATGAAGTTTTAGCCCAAATCTCACTTAGAGGCCGTGGCCTTCCCAAGGTCTCAAGTAAGTCATGTTCACATGATTAGTCCCATTTAAGTGTTACTTGATCCAAATTATTTGATCACTATGATTACCTTCCAATTCTTGCTTATTTCCTAAGTCTTAACCATAATTCATTATAAGGATTAATGTTACAAATTATCTTCTATTAACCTTTACTTAATTTCTTGATTAACTCAAGTCATAGTATCTCACAATTTTAGTCATCATTCCCCTCATTCAAGCCCTCATAACTATGACACTCAAGGGGTTACTAAATTACCATTTTCTTTTCATTAATTTGTCCTTCCTTTACTCAATTTACCTAGCATCATTCTTGACATAAATTCCATTCAAGTTCAGCCCACAAAATAGCCCCCAGAACCATGGGACTTCTAGCCAAAATTTTTAGATTTTAGTCCACTTAACTTGCCCTTAATTCCTTGTCTTAATCAAGCTTTACATTGATCAAAATTTTAACATAATTTCCCCATACTTTCCAGCCAAAACTGTGGCACTCTTAGGGATTCACACAACCAGAATTTTGTTCCACTTAAACCAACATTAACCACTTGATTTAGTGAGTCTTACATTGCTCAAAAATTAAGCACCAAACCCATACATTTTCCAAGCCAAAACAGCCCAAAACCGTGGCCTTCTCATGATGTCCAAGAACCAAAAAATTCAGCAAGCCAACATGGATTCCAAACACAAGCATACATGACTAAACAACCATTTAATCCATTTCTCAAAGCTAAACTAAGATAGCAATCAAGTGAGCAAATTTACAAGCACATTCAAGAATAACCACTATGTGGTTTCTCTTCCAAAAATCAAATACAAGGTCCCTAGTTGCTAAAGAGGTTGAGGGGGATTAATCTTCTTCTTGGTAAGAGGAAGAACCAAGAACACTTCCAAGACCCTTTTGATTTTCGGATTTTGCCTCCAAAAACCCTAGAAAATGCAACATGAATTAGAACAAGGTAATGGTGTGAAAATGAAGAAGAGGATAGCCATTAAACCAAGGTGAAACCAGAAAACAAAAATGGAGTTAAGTTCTGAAATTTTTTCCAGCCATGGAAGCTCACCTTCAAAGCTTGAAAAGAGGTTGAAGATGGAAGCTTTCCTTGAAACTTCAAGCACAAATGTTGAAGAGAATGAGTAGGAGATTAAGAAAGTATGATCAAGTATTGTTTTTGTGATGGTTGGGGGAATGGGAAAGTGGACTGCCGTGAGGTGAGTGGGAGAGAAAAGAAAGAAATATTGAAGAAGGAAATAGGAGAGGAAGAACGTAAATGAAGAAGGAAAATTGGCTTTTAGGTGCTAAATGATGAAATGCAATATTTGGTTAATTAAAACCAATTCCTTCCCTTCTCATCAGCTGCTGCAGACGTGAGAGAGAGTGGGTGAGTGGTCAGAATTTTGGCTTCCAAGGGAAGCTAATTGGTTGAGTCAAAGCTTGGGTCAAAGCTTGTCATGGAAGCTTAGAATAAAATACTATTAGATTTGAATTAAAGTGATTTAATTTGACACAATGTGAATTGCATTAAAATAATGTGATAGTATTTTTATTACACACTATTATCCAATAAGTAATAGTTACAGTTGACAAAAATCAAAATTTAATTAATCTGACAGATGAATTTTTCACTGTATTGATTTATTTTATCTGTTAAGATTTCTCGAAAAAATGGTGTGAACCTCGTAAACTGTGTCAAGTCTCGGATTTAGTAAGATCTCCCGTCGACTTATCCATAGTCCAAGGTTCACAGAAAAAATGTCGCATTTTCTCAGTTCCGCGCGGCACACACACAAAACGAGAAATATAGTAAAATATTCGACGTTTCCGTAAAATTCTAGAAAATTTCCTAAAAATCAAGAATATTATAAAATGACATTTTATAAATGAATGAACAATTTTCGGGATGTTACAACACTCCCCAACTAAAAAGAAATTTCATCCTCGAAATTTACATACCTCAAAACAATTCAGGATGTTGCTCCTTCATCTTGTCTTCTAATTCCCAAGTAGCATCACCAGTTGCTTCATTCCAGATCACCTTCACTAATGGAATTTCCTTGCCTCGAAGTTGCTTTATCCGTCGATCCTCGATTCTCACGGGAGGTGCCTCATAGGTTAAGTTCTCTTTCAACTGCGACTGTGTCTGGTGCTATCACATGACTTAGATCGGGCAAATACTTACGAATCTGTGACACATGGAAAACATTGTGTATGTTTGAAAGAATGGGAGGTAAGGCTATTTGGTAAGCTACCTGGACCTACACGGCGAAGAATTTGGTAAGGTCCAAGGAATTTTGGAGTGAGTTTTCTAGATTTCAAAGCCCGCCGACCCCGGTCGTGGGTGTGACTTTCAAGAATACGTGCTCACCTTCTTCGAACTCAAGAGGTTTCCTTCTCTTATCGGCATAACTCTTTTTTTTCTCGAGCAATCTTCATCTTTTCTTGAATCATCTTAACTTTCTCAGTCGTCTGTTGAATGATATTTGGCCCAATCGTAAGACGCTCTCCGTCTTGGTACCAACACAATGGTGTTCGACACCGTCTTCCATATAGAGCTTCATAGGATGCCATCCCTATACTCGAATGGTAACTATTATTATAAGTGAACTCTATTAATGGTAAGATCTGATCCCAACCTCCAGTCTGTTCAATGGCACAAGCTCTAAGCAAATCTTCTAGAGACTGGATCGTTCTTTCCGATTGACCATTGGTTTGCGGATGATACGCCGAGCTTAGGCGCAATTTCGTTCCCAACGATGCTTGCAAACTCTGCCAAAACTTTGAAGTAAACCTCGGATCTCTATCCGAAACTATACTCGTAGGTATACCATGCAGTCTCGACGATTTCTCCAATATACAGTCGGGTCGCTTTCCAAACTGTACCTTATGTTAATCGGGAGGAAATGAGCAGACTTTGTAAGTCGGTCAACTATTACCCATATCGAGTCATGTCCTATTCTTGTCTTAGGTAACCCCACAATGAAATCCATTGCAATGCTGTCCCATTTCCATTCAGGAATAGACAATGGTTGCAGCAATCCAGCAGGTCGTTAGTGTTTCACTTTTGCTTTCTGACAGACTAGGCAAGTCGATACACATCTAGTAACGTCACTTTTCAGTCCGTGCCACCAAAACAACTTCTTCAAATCCTGGTACATCTTTGATACGCCCGGGTGCATATTCAGCTTGCTCGTGTGAGCGTGATCCACAATATATTGTCTAAGCTCTTGGTCACGAGGAATACAAATTCTTTCCCGAAATCTTAGAATTCCATCCGTTCCTTCTTTGAACTCTGTTTCTTTGCCTTGCTTTATCAGCTCTCGCACTTCTTGCAAAAATTCATCGGCTTTCTGCTTTTCTCGGATATCTTCCATCAGCTCGCTTGAGATGGTAACCATATTCATGCAGATTTCTCCCGGTTTCAACTTTACAAACGACCACACATCTCTAAATTGTTCGATGAGCTCCTTTTCCTTGATCATCAAAGCAGAAACACTGATAGTCTTTCTACTTAAGGCGTCAGCCACGACATTTGCCTTGCCAGGATGATACAACAACTGAAAGTCGTAATCCTTCAGGAATTCTAGCCATCTCCCTGTCTCATATTCAGCTCCTTCTGATCATATAAGTATTTCAAGCTCTTGTGGTCACTGAAGATGTTGAACGTTACTCCATAAAGGAAATGTCTCCATATCTTTAGAGCAAAGACCACAGCTGCCAACTCTAATTCGTGTGTCGGGTAGTTCTTCTCGTGCACTCGCAACTGTCGCGAAGCATAGGCCACCACTTTTCTGTGTTGCATAAGGACAGATCCCAACCCTTGATACGAAGCATCACAATACACCTCGAATGGCTCATTCGGATCGTAATACCATACTGGTGAAGTAGTGAGTCGTTCCTTCAATCCTTGGAAACTCGTCGCAGCCTATCACCCATTCAAAAGTCCGATTCTTCTTTGTCAACTGGGTGAGCGGTCCAAAGCAATTTTGGAAAATCCTTCAATGAATCTCCTGTAATATCCAGCTAAGCCCACGAAGCTACGAACCTCCGTTACAGACTTTGGCTGTTCCCATTGTAACACTGCTTCTACTTTTGATGGATCTACCGCGATTCCTTCCTTTGAGATCACATGGCCCAAAAACTTCACTTCGTCAAGCAAAAACTCACACTTCGATAGTTTTGTATACAGCTCTTTCTCCTTCAAAATTTGAAGAACTATGCTGAGATGTTCAGCATGATCCTCCTGATTCTGAGAATATATCAGGATGTCATCAATGAAGACGACAACAAACTTATCCAAGTACGGACGAAAGATGCGGTTCATGTAATCCATGAAGATAGCAGGTGCATTCGTCACGCCAAACGGCATCACAAGATACTCGTAATGACCGTATCGGCACGAAAAGCAGTCTTGGGTACATCCTCTATTTTCACTCTTATCGATGATACCCGGATCTCAAATCGATCTTCGAAAACACAACAATGCTCCCTTCGGTTGGTCCATCAAATCGTCAATTCTCGGGAGAGGATACTTGTTCTTGATCGTCAACTTGTTCAATTGCCTGTAGTCTACGCACAATCTTGAAGTACCATCCTTTTTCCTAACTAATAACACAGAGCTCCCCAAGGTGATACACTTGGTCGGACGAACTGTTTCTCCAAAAGCTCTTCCATTTGTTTCTTAAGCTCGCCGATTCAAGTTGGTGACATCCGATAGGGTGCTATAGACACAGGACCAGCTCCGTGCACAGATCAATAGCAAACTCTATCTCACGAGTTGGTGGTAATCCAGCACTTCTTCCGGAAAGACTTCAGAGAATTCCCTCACTACAGAATAGTGCTCAAGTCGGCCTCAATCTCGATTCTCAAAGAAGATAGCAAAGCATGTATCCCCGAGCTCCTTCTTTCAATAGAGCTCGCGCTTGGTTGGCCGTCAAGTATCTAGAATTCTCATCCACAAGAAAGACTTTGGTTTTTAGACAGTCTAACATAACATGGTTGGAAGATAACCAGTCCATTCCTAAGATTATATCTAAGCGTGATAAAGGTAGGCAGATTAGATCAACGAGAAAAGACGCGACCTTCAACAATCGAGAGGACATTTTAGACGAGAATTTGGTAGTAACTACGGGTTTATCAAGTAGGGGTTGAAACAATCAACTCAAAAGGTAGTTCGGACACGACAAGCTAAGTCGTAGCACACAAGTCATACGATATGAAAGAATGGGTTGCCCCGAGTCATACAAGACTTTTAAAAGATTACCTCCTATGGTGCCTTCCCTTGAATCAAGTCTTCGGATTCGAAGCTTCGGCTCCACTCCTAGTGTAAACTCGACCTCCCGGCTTGCGGTTTCTTGGCTCGAGTCGCATTGATCGATGGTTCACCTTCGTTTGATTGCGGTCTCTAGATATGTGACCTGGTTTGCCACATCGGAAACAGATGACTCCTTTGATGGTACACTCCCTCGTAGGATGATCTTTTCCGCACTTCAGGCACTTAGAAGAACGTGTCATATTCTCGACGGATCGATTTCCAGTAGAACCTCCACCAAATTGTTGCTGATTTCCCGCTGGTCGGGAATAAGGTTTCTTCTGAAAGCGGTTTGAACCACTGCCTCCACCTCTTTGGAACCTAGTAGGTCCGAAGTTCTTGTTTCTCGAGTCTTTAGCCCGTTCCAAGGCTTCAACTTCACAGCACGTGTCTAGTAATTCTGAGAATACCTTCATCTTCAGGGTGATGACGACTTTCTTCACCTCATATCTCAGTCCTTCGGTGAATTTCCAACACTTCCAGACTTCATCGGTTTGGTGTTGGTAGTGTGTAGAAAATTGCTCCAAGCTCTCAAATTTAGCTGCATACTCGCTGACGGTCATACCTCCTTGTCGCAAGTTGAGGAATTCCAGTTCCTTTGCATGTCTCGCGTTTGCAGGAAAATACTTGTCCAAAAACTTGTTCTTGAACATTTCCCAGGTGGTATCAGTTCCTGCGGCTTCCAATGCTTTCTGAGCTCCGTTCCACCAGTTTTCGGCATTGCCCGTAAGCATGAAAGTAGCATAATTCACCTTCTTGTCTTCGGCACAGTTCATGCCACGAAAGACCTTTTCCAGCTCCTTGATCCATAGACTAGCTTTGTCAGGATCAAATTCTCCCTGAAATTGCGGAGGGTTGTGACGACGAAATTCTGCTAAATTCTGCGCATCCGCAGTCGCCTCATGTTGTTGAGCAGATTGTTCTTGCTGTTGAACAGCACGCTCATTTTGCTGCGCAATAAGTTCTGCCATCCGCTGCATCGCTTCTACTGCAGCTGCAATATCTCCACTTCTCGCCATTTCACTTTCTCTTAAGTTATGTAAGCTGAAACATATGGAGAGAGTTAAATGTATTCACTCAGAATGCCAATCACAGAGATTTCACACAGCACAAACAAGACAGACTCACACACAAGACCCAAAGAAAACATAAACCGGGGCTCTGATACCAACCTGATGTAACGCCCCTTTTCAGGAGGGAACGTCACATTGTCAAATAAAATAAAATGCGGAAATTAAATAATTAATCACTTAAGACCCGGTTTAAATAATTAAAGGTTGAATTACCTGATACTTTAATATGTAAAAATAGCAGTATATATATATATATATTTTTTTTTTCTTATAATAATGATGACAATGCGGAATGTTAATTACCGTAAAATAAAACAGTAAACGAAATTTCACCTGAATAACATACATACATATACTTAAATATAACGGTGTTTTAGTTACAAGCCTGGAATCAATCCAAAAAGCAAAACTATACCTGCCTATGGATTTACACATCAACACCACTCCAGAATAACAAAATATACAACCCATAAGACAAAAATAACATCAGGCCCCCAAAATAAAAGACTAGCAGCCATCAGTAGCTACCAGTGATGTCAATCCCTCAAATGGGGAGGAACCGTAGCAAGATCCTCTACAGGATCCTCCTCGGGATCATATTCTGGGATTTCCTCAGGATCTTCCTCCTCAGAGGAAACTTCCATCGGAACCACAGAAGCACGGGACGGGGCCGAGCGGCAAGAGAATCAAATGAGTCTTCACGTGGGTTGTGGAAACGAGAACCCCACATCTCGCGAATGGGTAGATAGAACTCCAGACGTAGTCGAATATGGCAGGTGAGAACCGGCATCTCGTGTCGCCTCCAGGCTAGAGAAATGGACACGTCGCCGAGGTACACACAGCGATCGGAGTTGAGGTTGATGTGCCAGCATTCTGGCCCTCCCAAGAAGGTCAGACGCACGTCGCCCAGAAATTCGCGCATGCGCGCCTCCATCTCCAAGCAAATGTTAGTCGAGGTACGGCCACCCGCTCGAAGGTTCAGTAGCACCGACCTCCTTGCCGTCGTCTTCGAAAAATATAAGGTATATATAAATAGTGCACAATAGCAATACAGAAAAGAGGTAAGATATCCTACCATCAATACCAATACAGCAACGAAGAACCGAACGGCTCATAGCGCCCACGTAGCATGTAAAGGCAATAAATAAATTTCTAAACAGATAACCGGTCGAGCAAGTCATCGATGTGGATAATGAATAAGTCATAATATCCAGACAAGTTAAATCCAGCAAGATTAAATCCGCAAGTTAAATCCGGCGGTTAAATCCGGTGCAGTCCATAATAATAAGAGCGATCAACCATTCATAGTATAAAAAACAGCATCAATAAATAAATGTATGATAATGTGATGCATATGCATGGACGCCCAATATCCTACTCCATGGAGCTAGACACAAAATAGTCGGAGAGGAAGATCGGGAGACGTGTATGTATCTCACGCCGAGGCCTTGTGCTATATAAACATATATATATTTTCCACGTGCACATCATGGCATTGTACAGACAGATCCGCACTCGATCGCGATATAGGACAAGTGTCTCGGTCCGGATCGTCGGTGCGTTTGTCAGATCGGTCTACCCCACAGTGCGAAGAGCTACCAACCGCCTATTGCGAGGAACCCGCACCCGACGCCCCAAGGTCATTAAAGACCTACACTAGTCTATTCGCACCGCACAAAGGTGTGTTCAATCTCCTAGGCAACTTGGCCTTACAACAGTCCATAGGACATTTCAATGCATAAAATACTATGCGTCATGATGATAATTCAAAATATGATAATCATCACATAATATGCCATAATTGGCCAAGAGAGTACAAATATGCAAATTAGCATTCAAGAGAACCCATCATCAGAATAGCATCAATTTAAAGTCAAGAAGCACATTTTAGGTTCGTTATGGATTTCCCAAACCCTCCAAGTTTCACACTCTCTTGTTCTTTTCTTCTAGTAACCTCAAGTCTTATAATAATTATCTCATTGACTCATTGAGGTTTATGAAACCCTTAATTTCTTGTACTCTTTAAATACTTGTAATTCAAGTTATGGGTTATGAAGTTTTAGCCCAAATCTCACTTAGAGGCCATGGCCTTCCCAAGGTCTCAAGTAAGTCATGTTCACATGATTAGTCCCATTTAAGTGTTACTTGATCCAAATTATTTGATCACTATGATTACCTTCCAATTCTTGCTTATTTCCTAAGTCTTAACCATAATTCATTATAAGGATTAATGTTACAAATTATCTTCTATTAACCTTTACTTAATTTCTTGATTAACTCAAGTCATAGTATCTCACAATTTTAGTCATCATTCCCCTCATTCAAGCCCTCATAACTATGACACTCAAGGGGTTACTAAATTACCATTTTCTTTTCATTAATTTGTCCTTCCTTTACTCAATTTACCTAGCATCATTCTTGACATAAATTCCATCCAAGTTCAACCCACAAAACAGCCCCCAGAACCATGGGACTTCTAGCCAAAATTTTCAGATTTTAGTCCACTTAACTTGCCCTTAATTCCTTGTCTTAATTAAGCTTTACATTGATCAAAATTTTAACATAATTTCCCCATACTTTCCAGCCAAAACCGTGGCACTCTTAGGGATTCACACAACCAGAATTTTGCTCCACTTAAACCAACATTAACCACTTGATTTAGTGAGTCTTACATTGCTCAAAAATTAAGCACCAAACCCATACATTTTCCAAGCCAAAACAGCCCAAAACCGTGGCCTTCTCATGATGTCCAACAACCAGAAAATTCAGCAAGCCAACATGGATTCCAAACACAAGCATACATGACTAAACAACCATTTAATCCATTTCTCAAAGCTAAACTAAGATAGCAATCAAGTGAGCAAATTTACAAGCACATTCAAGAATAACCACTATGTGGTTTCTCTTCCAAAAATCAAATACAAGGTCCCTAGTTGCTAAAGAGGTTGAGGGGGATTAATCTTCCTCTTACCAAGAAGAAGAACCAAGAACACTTCCAAGACCCTTTTGATTTTCGGATTTTGCCTCCAAAAACCCTAGAAAATGCAACATGAATTAGAACAAGGTAATGGTGTGAAAATGAAGAAGAGGATAGCCATTAAACCAAGGTGAAACCAGAAAACAAAAATGGAGTTAAGTTCTGAAATTTTTTCCAGCCATGGAAGCTCACCTTCAAAGCTTGAAAAGAGGTTGAAGATGGAAGCTTTCCTTGAAACTTCAAGCACAAATGTTGAAGAGAATGAGTAGGAGATTAAGAAAGTATGATCAAGTATTGTTTTTGTGATGGTTGGGGGAATGGGAAAGTGGACTGCCGTGAGGTGAGTGGGAGAGAAAAGAAAGAAATATTGAAGAAGGAAATAGGAGAGGAAGAACGTAAATGAAGAAGGAAAATTGGCTTTTAGGTGCTAAATGATGAAATGCAATATTTGGTTAATTAAAACCAATTCCTTCCCTTCTCATCATTTCTTTTGCAGCACGTGAGAGAGAGTGGGTGAGTGGTAATTTTGGCTTCCAAGGGAAGCTAATTGGTTGAGTCAAAGCTTGGGTCAAAGCTTGTCATGGAAGCTTAGAATAAAATACTATTAGATTTGAATTAAAGTGATTTAATTTGACACAATGTGAATTGCATTAAAATAATGTGATAGTATTTTTATTACACACTATTATCCAATAGGTAATAGTTACAATTGACAAAAATCGAAATTTAATTAATCTGACAGATGAATTTTTCACTGTATTGATTTATTTTATCTGTTAAGATTTCTCAGAAAAATGGTGTGAACCTCGTAAACTATGTCAAGTCTTGGGTTTAGTAAGATCCCCCGTCGACTTATCCATAGTCCAAGGTTCACAGAGAAAATGTCACATTTTCTTAGTTCCGCGCGGTACGCATGCAAAACGAGGAATATAGTAAAATATTCAACGTTTCCGTAAAATTCTAGAAAATTTCCTAAAAATCAAGAATATTATAAAATGACATTTTATAAATGAATGAACAGTTTTCGGGATGTTACACATGAGGTTAGAGGAGGACAAAATAAGCACAACCAAACATCTTAAGTGAGTTATAATATGGTGTAGTTAAAAGGAGAGATATTACCAAGGACGGAGGAAGGGAGACGATTAATAACATAGACAGTAGTAAGAACAGCTTCACCCCAAGTACGTTCGAGACAAGAGGCTGAGAGAAGCATGACATGGATAGAGTCAAGAATGTGACAGTGCTTTCTCTCAGCGCGACCATTCTGTTGAGAGGTATATGGACATGAGAACTCAGACAATGTACCCTGTGCACCAAGAAAAGATAAGAGCTTAGAATCACGGTATTCCATGGCATTATCTCGACAAAAAACTTTAATGACTTTAGAGAATTGTGTTTGAATCATATTGGAAAAGTTAATGTAAACTTGAGGAAGTTCATGATGATTTTTCATCAAATATATCCAAGTAAAGCGAGAATAATCATCAATAAATAACACAAAACACCGAGAACCTCCCATAGTAGGTGTGGGACCAGGGCCCCAAATATCAAAATGCACAAGATCAAATGGTGAAGCAGAAATAGAAGTACTTTTATGAAAAGATAAAGCTGGTTGTTTAGCAATTTGACAAGCAGTACAATTAAGAGACTCATTAGTAACAGATCCTAAAAGACCCTGAGACACAAGAGGACGCAGCTTGCCAAGAGAACTATGAGCAAGACGTTGATGCCAAATCTAAATGGAAGAGGTAGCGGAAGCAGCGCAAATGTTAGACACTTGGGGAACATGCAGTTGAGTGAGCTCAAATAGCCTTCCAATCTTACATCCAGTCCCTATGAGTTGTCCCATCCGTGGGTCCTACACACGACAACCAGAGGAAGAAAAACTAAGTTTATAACCAAGATCACATAATTGACCAACAGAGATAAGGTTAAAATTTAGTTTAGGAATAAGATAGGTGTCAAGTAAACTTAGATTGGACAGGGAGATAGAACCCTTATGACTTACATGCATAAGAGATCCATCAGCAATGTGGATAGAACGAGTAGTGTCATTTTTAGATAAGGATTAAAAGAAATGAGATGTAGAGGTCATGTGGTTACAACAGGCAGAATCTAAATATCATGTAGGATTACCTAGTGTGGTGGAAAGGGCTGCAGGGGTATTACCATTACCGGAAGAAGAAAGAAGTTGTTTAAGGAGAGACTCAAGATCACTGGCGAAGAAGGCAGAATGAGAAGATTCAGGAGATTCATTGACAGCAGCAGTGGTGGCAAATATAGGCCTAGAAGAACTGGGACGAGGTTGATTCATGTTCTGGTCTCGTGGGGGAGGACGAGTGGGACAATTCTGAATTAAATGTCCTGGTTTCTTGCAATATCGGCAACAATTTGAAGCAATATGACCCCTTTGCTTGCAATTGTGACATTCAATAGTGGGGCAGTCGAAGTAGGAATGCCCTAACTTGCGACAATGATGGCAAAATTTGGTTGTTTTATCTGGAATGACAAAGGCAATTTCAGCTTTAGGACGAACAAGACCCAATCTAGTTTCTTCAGACTTGAGACATGGAAGGGCATCCTCAAGTGTGGGCAAAGGATTTTGATGTAGTAAGGATGCGCGGACAGGTTCATAATCATTAGTAAGAGCCATTAAAAATTAGATAAGACGAGTACGATTCCGATGAGTCTCATACGTTTTTAAATCAGTGACATCTTTCAGAGAAGATTCATATGAGGTCAGCTGATCCCAAATAACTTCTATCTGTGCTAAAAACTCATAAATAGGTTGACCAATTTGTTGTTTCAAAGTATTAAGTTCCTTCAATAGTTGATACTGATGTGATAAATCAGAGATAGTGCAGCGTTGCTTTAAATGATCCCATACCACTTTGGCGTTCTCATAACGCCCAAATTGTAGATGAATACCAGGAGTAAATGTATTGCGAAACTAGGTAATGATCTGATGATTCTTGCTATCCCATTCCTCTAATTTATCAGCATAGGCTTCAGCAGTATCAGTAGCGCTTTTGGTGGGGCTCTTTATATCACCTGCCACATATCTCCAGAGTCTGCGACCTTTCAAAAAATCGCGCATTACTTCAACCCAATGGGAATAATTTGAGCCATTAAGAACAACTGGAATAGGAAGCGAGACATCGGATTTTTTCATTATAGCACAATAAATTAAAAAAACAAAACTATCAAAGTAGAATTGACAAAAACTGAGTGCAAAAATAGAAAAATCTCACCGAAATACTTAAAGAAAGGTCGACGGTGGACCTTGGGCACAACCAAAAAATATCAAAAAATTCACCGGAAGAGAGAACTTAAGCTCTTGATACCATGTAGAAACATAGGAAGATGAAAAAATGTTTTGTATATTTTCTGAATGTCAATGTACAATAAAATACTCTTATTTATAAAGTAGAAGAGAATAAAAAATAAAATCGGAATCAATCCTATACATAAAATCTAATTAATCCTAATCTGATTACAAGATAATAACAAATAAAAAACAAATCATTTACAATTGTAACAAATCATTTACAATCGTAACAAATCAATAACAAATCAATCACTATCGTAACAACCATGTAGATATAATCGTATTTTTGGAGAATATTTTTTATTAAGTGAATTATTTTAAATTATTAATTTAAAATAATATTAAAATTTATTTAACAAAAATTAATAAAATAAGAATATTAATAGAAAAAAATGATAATAAAACATTCTTATCTTTAGTTGAAAATATCATGCGATCAACATATGACTACGAAACTGGGGAGGAAAATTCCAATTATGCAACTATACCTGTTCTTGATAAATCAAAGGTCAACCATATGTACCACCACAAGAAAGAAAATCTCGTCTTTCGGGGCTATAGATTAGCAAGGGCCACAGCTTTCTGATTTGTTAAAGTGCCCTTTTCTTCTGTCTTAAATGGGCAACGTACAAGAATCAGCGTGAAAATTCAGAGTCTAGAAATCTGATGGACCTATCTGCCATACGTCTTATGTAATTATCAAGAATTAATTGGTAAGTTTCAAATTAGTGACAGCACATTATTTTAATCAACGCCCCGGTCCGCACGACAAACATGGTGGAAAGTACTGATAATTGAACTCAAAGGCAACAAAAACCGATCTCAAAGTAAAATATGTAGAAAAATGATGTGGCATATAGTAAACGATGGAGAAATGTTATAAGCACTTCGTTTGAACAGGTTTAATTAAACGTACACGTATCATGAATCTTGCTCTTCTGGTTTTTTTTTACAAAGTCTCTTATTTTGATTCACTTTAATTATAACATTAAAAATATTATTAAATAAAAAATAATAATAACTCAGTTGAGGTAGCACAAATTAAATGATACATATTATAAGATTTCTTTTACTTTAATATTACTTAAACATTCCAATCTTCGTGACACACAAATTTCTCTTATATTGACCTTTTGTCCGTATAAGACGTTTTGGAATACATTGGAAAAGTCTGCCTTTCTAGTTCTAGTACAATATAGAGACCATTGCCTACGATTCCTTCTTATTTTAGGTGAGGGTCTACCTCTCTAGTTCTAGTACAATGATGACTCATAATTGAAATAGCACAAATTAAATGATACACATTATAAGATTTTTCTTATTCTAATATCCTTGGATATTTTTTTTTTATTAATAAAATGAAATAAGATAAGTAAAGATAGATAATATATATATATATAATTATTTTTTAAAGTTTTATTAATAAAATGAAATTAAATTTTATTATTCATGTATTATTTTCATTTTACCTTTATTTAAAAAATTAAAATTAAATATTAAAAAATAATTATTTATATATTTTATTTTTTTTCATATAATTTAAACTCTTAAATAAAAAAATTATTTCTCTTTTTTTTTTATTTTATTTTCTCAATTTATCTCAATACTTATTGGTAAAAATTCCAATCTTCGTAACACAAAATTTTCTTAAATTGACCCTTTGTCCGTAAAACAGTTTTGGGATACATTGGAAAATTCTCCCTTTCTAGTACAATATAGGGTACCTCACCTAAGATGCTTTCTTATCTCCCCTGTCTTCTCCGCCGAGTTGATGTCCTAATGGAGTTTCCTACCACTGGTACCAAGTTTAACAACCCGCATGTATCTTTTTTGGTGCTTTTATCTATTGCTGCCACAATAGTTAACCCTGTATTTGCCACAAAAGTATGTTACTTCCCTGCCATCTTCAACTTCGGTGACTCAAACTCGGATACTGGTGGCTTGGCTGCTTCCCTTCTAGCACCAACGCCACCATATGGAGAGACCTATTTTCACAGACCCGCAGGAAGGTTCTCTGATGGCCGTCTCATCATTGATTTCATTGGTAATTAATATCGTTTTCTACTTCTATTCCAGTGTACACGTCTGATGTCTTAGATGAGGCTTCTTTCTTAAGCACTTCAACTGAGCTAGCAAGTGGTAAAACAAACATTTTTTCCCCATAAGGCCCATAACACACATCCAAGTATTATTTATCAGTTATTTCAGCAACCCTTTACATTCCGAGGTTAGAATTTAGAAAAGCTTTACTCCGTTTCTTCAGGGTAAAAGATAAAGGAAGTTTGCTGGTTAATTACTTTGCAATGCTGTAGCACACAGAATAGGAAGTTCATAAATGCATAAGATGGCTTTTACAGTAGGCGTAGCCACTAGTCTAGTACTGTGTCCACAAAGCATTAAAGCTTTTAACGAGTGATTTCACGAGAAGAGTATGTTATTTTACACGAAAAGTGTTCTATGAAAAGTTACAAAGATATAGTAGTATTTCTGACCGAAAAAAAAAATAGTATTCTTTGTTTTAGTCTGAACTTTTCTTATGGGACCTACAAGAATCACTCTCCTCAACCTCTTCCACTGATCATAAATAACCAAATTTTCTCTCATTTGGTTGCTCCATGTCATTCATAATGCTTTTCATTAAAAAAACTCTAGTGACATTTATCATTTTCCATTAAACAATTGAGAACTAATAAGAAGGGTAGAGCAGGAATAACATAATATACTGGCATAATCTTCTTTTCTATAATTTTCCAGTTAATATACATGATACAATCCTTTTTGGGTCCTACCAAATTAAGCCTCAGCCCGAATCCTATACTAGATGCAGCAGTTTAATCATCAACCAGTTTAACACCAAATGAAGGCTTGGATTCCTATTTTGATCCTCAACTTTGTAATTTCAGCACTGGGTTTTGGACTTCCTTATCTTAGCGCATACCTTGATTCCCTGGGGACCAACTTCTCAAATGGTGCAAACTTTGCAACATCAGCATCAACAATCAGACCCCCACCAAGTATTATACCTCAAGGTGGATTCAGTCCTTTCTACCTTGACGTTCAGTACACTCAATTCAGAGATTTCAAACCCAGAACACAATTCATTAGACATCAAGGTAAAGAAAGAACTTGTATTCGTTATTCATAGATATCTTTAGGTGCTTCTGAGTTATAATTAAGGACATGGTTTAGTTTGTTTTTGTTCTAATTTTTCTCTGCAGGAGGCATATTTGCAAGCTTGATGCCCAGAGAAGAGTATTTTCCTGAAGCTTTGTACACATTTGATATTGGTCAAAATGACCTTGGTGCCGGCTTTTTTGGTAACTTGACTATACAGCAAGTCAATGCTTCTGTACCTGATATAGTCAACAGTTTCGTAGCAAATGTTAAGGTAGTTCAATACCCTTCTTAGATATTTTATTATTTAGCTAATTTTTGAATTTATTTTTCTAAATTGATGAACTTGGTGATCAAGAACATATACAAATTGGGGGCGAGATCATTTTGGATACACAACACAGGACCCATTGGCTGCCTCCCTTATATTTTGGCCAATTTTCTATCAGCTGAAAGGGATAGCTCTGGTTGTGCAAAGCCATATAATGAAGTAGCTCAGTATTTCAACCACAAGTTGAAGGAAGCCGTGGTTCAACTTCGCAAAGACCTTCCTCTGGCTGCAATTACATATGTAGATATCTACTCTGTTAAGTACTCTCTTTTAAGCAACCCAAAGAAATATGGTGAGCCAAATTGAAATGACTCCATTCTCACATTCCTGTTCACAAACTTGCCTACAATGTATGTAACTGGCTGGGTGTTTCTTTGATGCGCAGGATTTGAGCACCCACTTGTTGCTTGCTGTGGCTATGGAGGGGAGTACAACTACAGCAGTATTGTTGGATGTGGAGGAACCATAGAGGTCAATGGCACTAAAGTTTTTGTGGGTTCATGTGAAAGACCATCTGTTAGAGTGAGTTGGGATGGGATCCACTACACAGAGGCAGCTAACAAGTTCATCTTTGATCAAATCTCTACTGGTGCTTTCTCAGATCCACCCCTTCCCTTTTATATGGCATGTCACAGAAATTCCACTAAAAAGTATTGAGCTTTAGTTGCTTATCATTGCAACGATTTGTATTAAAAATAAGGGGCATTCTTCTATGTGAAGTCTAAATGTTATAAAAACATCAATAATGGTATCATATAATAATAATGAACCAGATGTTTGATATCTCTCACGCCCCACCACTCTTTGACTTTTCCCCCTCTTGTAAGATAAATATCACATTAATTTCTACACCTCCCCACCTCCCAGGTCTAAAAAATTGTCCTTTCTTTATGTTGAAAATAATTTAATTCAAGAGCTATATTAAAGCGATGATGAAGTTAGTTAAGCTACACTCCTTTATTTTAGCAACATCAGCTACACTGCATGGAATTCAGAAATTTTCTACTCAGCGATATATTTATCTGACTATATTTTATTTCGAATCAAGTCGTTGTTGAAAACTTTTAACTGTACAATAGTAAAACAAGAAATAATATTTTCAACTGTATATATGAGTATAACTTCTTAAATTGAAGAGAGTAGAAGTGTGGATTGAAAATATAATTTGTGTTGGAGCATCAACGAAAGATGTAAACATAGTTGTTATTGTTAATTTGTAATTTTTTTTAATAATGTTAATATAGAAAATTACTTTAAAACATTATAATTTTAGAATTTAAGATTTTCACAAATAAGAATGTATGAGAATACTAACATTTATTCATAATAAAAAGTAAATTATATTTCAAGAGTGTTAGAAATATTTGAAAACTCACTTTTATTTATTTGTCTTCCTTTCGCTATTCTTCTACTTTAATGATGATAGAAACAATACCTTGAGTTTTATGCAAAAATTATTTCTTAAATACTATTAACTTTCATCAAGTTGATAATTACTATAATTGCAAAACTATTATTTCTCTTTTACTTTATAAGAGTTTAACTCATTAACTTACTTTAATTACTTATTAAACTAATAAGATAAGTCACATACTTATCACATGAGACATTTAATTCAATATTCTTCTACTTTACTTATATGACGTTACATTCTTTATAATTTGATAAGTCTGTAAAATATAATATGTATTTATATATATATATATGAATATATATATATATATATATATATATATATATATATATATATATATAGTCAAACTCTTCTTTACATTGGATACATCAATCATCATGACCAAGAATGAAAACTAACATGAGTCATAACGATCGTATATCATTTAATCGACATAATCTCTTCTATGTACTATAGAATTAATCTTATCCTTGATATGATTTAAAAATGGAAAGCACATAATAGGTCCAACAATAATGTTTTTATTCAAGACAGAACTTATTATTGTCATTCCTATTCAATCAAGTATATAAACTCGAAAAACAAGTAAGACAAAAACATATTCATTCATGAGCTCAGAGTGTCAAAGTATATAAAACATAAACATAAACATAATTTATAATAATGCCTACTTGGTAACAAAGCCCGTACTTTCAATATATCCACTAAATATTTTGGGTGATAACCCTTTTGTTAAATGGTCAACAATCATAAAGTCAGTACTAATGTGTTCTATTGACAATCTATGTTTCTAAACTTCTTCTTTAACAATAAAGCATTTCAATTCCATATGTTTAGCACTTTTAGAATATTTGTCATTTTTAGAAGAAAAAAAAGACAACTGCGAACTTATCACAATAAATTTTTAGCAGTCTGACAATATTGTCGACTAGTTCAAGTCTGGAAATAAAGTTCCGCAACCACTTAGCATGAACCATGGCCTCAAAGTATGCCACAAATTCAGTTAAAAGATGTCGCTCCTCTGGCTAAAAGATCCAAATAGCCAAATGTGGATTTTCTTATATCTACATAACCAGAAAAATCTGAATTTGAATATCTAACCACCTCAAGATGATCAGATCTTCTATAAGTAAGAATGTGATCCTTCGTTCTAAATCGGCTCGTGACCAAATTGCTTTTAGAATTAAATTGGCCCTTCAAACAAATCTATATGGGGCAACTTATTACGTATCTCTGATAACGGTGTGATGACTTAAGCAGAGTGATCCATTTTGAATCATGACCTTATTCATTAACACCGGGGGCATTTTGCAACATGTCACAAACCTCGACTCTTTGGAAAAAACATCGCGAGATCCATCAATTATGTTATGTCTTGGATCTCTTTGTCACATGCGTGTCGTGTGCTCCTGCTGAACTCAGGTATCTTGGCACTTAATTATCTTATCTAAGTGTTAAGCCGGGGGCAACTGTTGTGGATCAAGTTTCAGCTTAACAGCTCAAGAGCAACCCGACCCACCAAAATAGGATCTTAGATATTTATATGAGCTATTAGATGCTTTAATCTATCTATTTATGAGACACAAATCTTTCACATAATCTCTCATATGGACACCAATTATATCTCACATAAATAAAAAATTCGTTATAAAAAATAACAATCTTATAAATTCTGATCTTAAATAATAACATTTAATTTAGATTAAACTATACTTCAGAGGAAACTACCATTGTCAATTTTATTCAAGTACACTTCCGAATCCAATTCAAAACACAATTAAATTATAAATTAAAAATCTCATTGATTCACTATCCAGTTAAATTTTTAAAATATTGATGGAAAACACCATGTATAGTATAATATATCTTGCTGTTTCTAACACACAAATTATATGAAATAGATCATATGTCAGTGTAGGACAATTTTAAGATAGGTAAGACTCGTCTACAATAAATAAGTATTTATTATTAATTTTTAATCATTTAATATTACAATAAATTTTAATTTAATCAAGGATGAATAGATTCATATTTACTCACTCTAAAATAAAATCAATTTAAATGATTTTTTTTCTTCCTGCAAACGTTGCAAAAGTCTGCCTTTCTGGTACGAATTACTATATTGAATAGAGATCCAAGGTTGCTTCTCATCTCCCTTGTTTGCTCCGCCAGTTAATGTCTCCAATGGAGTTTCCTAGCACTACCAAGTTTTACATCCCACTTGTGTCTTTTTTTGTGCTTTTATCTATTGCCACAATACTGAACCCTGTATTTCCTACTGAAGATTGTGATTTCCCTGCCATATTTAACTTCGGTGCCTCAAACTCGGATACTGGTGGTTTGGCTGCTTCCCTTCTAGCACCAAGGCCACCATATGGAGAGACTTATTTTCACAGACCCGCAGGAAGGTTCTCTGATGGCCGCATCATCATTGATTTCATAGGTAATTAATATCATTTTCTATTTCAATTCCATTGAACATGTCTAATGTCTTAGATGGGGCTTCTTTGTTAAGCACTTGAACTGAACTAGCAAGTGGTAAATTATACTTATGCTCATTATAACACTCATCGAAGTATAATTTCTGAGTTCCTTTAGCAACTCTTTTCATTCTGAGGTTACAAAAGCTAAAGTTTCTTGTCGGACGAAGATAAAGAAAGGTCAACGCTTGGTTCGTAAAGGATTAGATGGCTTTGCGGTAGTGGCAACCAAGTAGGTCCACAGATCAAGCGTTCAAGCTCCTTAAGTCTGTCATAAATAAAGAGGGTAGAGATGGGATAAAATAATTTTCAGTCATAAACTTTTTTAGAATTTTCCAGCTAATATACATGATATAATCCTTTTTGGTTTGTACCAAATTAAGTCTAAGCCCGAATCCTTTACTACTTGCAGCAGTTTAATAATCAACCAGTTTCCACCAAATGAAGCGTTTTAATTATTTCAATCCTTAATTTTGTAATTTCAGCAGAGTTTTGGACTCCCCTATCTCAGTGCGTACCTTGATTCCCTGGGGACCAACTTCACACATGGTGCAAACTTTGCAACAGCAGGATCAACAATCAGACCCCCGCCTAGTAGTATTTTACCCCAGGGTAGATTTAGTCCTTTCTACCTTGATGTGCAGTACACTCAATTCAGGGATTTCAAACCCAGAACACAATTGATTAGACATCAAGGTAAATGAAGAATTTATATTCATTGATATATTTTGATGATTCTGAGTTCTAATCAAAGACATGGTTTCCCTTGTTTATGTTCTAATTTTTCTGGGCAGGAGGCATATTTGCAACCTTGATGCCAGAAGAACAGTATTTTCGTAAAGCTTTATACACATTTGATATTGGTCAAAATGATCTTACTGCGGGTCTTTTTGGTAACATGACTTTACAGCAAGTTAATGCTTCTATACCTGATATAGTCACAGTTTCTCAGCAAATGTTAAGGTAGTTCAATACCCTTCTATGATATTTTATTAATTAGCTAATTCATTAATTTATTGCTCTAAATTGTTGAACTTGGTGATCAAGAACATATACAATTTGGGGGCTAGATCATTTTGGATACACAACACAGGACCCATTGGCTGCCTCCCTGTAATTTTGGCCAATTTTCTATCTGCCGAAAGGGATGACTATAGTTGTGCAAAGGCATATAATGAAGTAGCTCAGTATTTCAACCACAAGTTGAAGGAAGCCCTAGTTCAACTTCGAAAGGACCTTCCTCTGGCTGCAATCACATATGTAGATATTTACTCTGCTAAGTACTCTCTTTTCCGCAACCCAAGGAAATACGGTGAGCCAAATCAAAATGACCCCTTTCTCACATTCATGTTCTCAAACTTGCCTACAATGTATGTTACTAGTTGAAAGCTTCATTATGGTGCAGGATTTGAGCACCCACTCGTTGCTTGCTGTGGCTACGGTGGGGACTACAACTACAGCATTAATGTTGGATGTGGGGGAAACATAAACGTAAATGGCACTGAAATTTTCGTGGGTTCATGTGAAAGACCTTCTGTTAGAGTGAATTGGGATGGGACCCACTACACAGAGGCAGCTAACAAGGTAATCTTTGATCAAATGGGGCTTTCTCAGATCCAGCCCTTCCCTTGAATTTGGCATGTGGCAGAAATTTCGCTAAAAACTTAGGAAAAAGATTATTGTATACACCTTTTAGAGGTGTATGCACTCTTCACATTCTTTAAATACGATCAATGATATTAAGAAAAGTGTGAAAAGATATATATACACTATTAATAATAAGAATATCAAAACTGAAAAACTAATGATCATTAGTTGGTCTGATAGAAATGCAGTGTATTCTTCCATTTGAAGTCTATATTGTAAACTAATCAATTTGGTATCATATAAGAAAAGATTAAAAGAAATGTTTTGTGTAGAATTTTTATTTATATATCGTATATATATTGTATATTAATGTGAGAGATATATCAAATCAATCTATATATAATTATAACATTTTTGAGAAATATAGAATAAGTTTGTGAATAAATTAAAAAAAAATTAAACGTATAAATATTAGACGAATAAAGAGATTGAAAAATTAATCACGTGTTTGATATCTCCTGCTCCACTTTTCTCTTCGATTATTATAATTATTTTTTTCCGTTTTCTTCCCGTGTAAAATAAGAGAAATAGTAAATAGTTAAGATTTTTTTTTCTAGAATTGTTATATGAATAATGATCATTAATCATTGGATAGATAAGCGGTGTTAACCACTTTAACTTATCTAATATTTACACTTGAATGTTGAAAAATTTTAACTAAATTTTGGCAAAAGGTGTGGAAGGAATCTCTGTAATTTTATATCACTATTAAAACTGAAACAATCTTGCCTTGTCCTTCTAAATAAGATCCGTTACATGTGTCAAACACATAATTGTATTCTATCTCATTAATTTTTTCCTCATATTTCCATTTTTTTTTTCACACCCTATTTTAAAAGACATACAAACATTCCTTTTAGTATGGATATGTTCCGTGTAATTTTATTCTATAAACTATAGTATACATGCCTGTAGCCTAATACTAAGCTCCTTAGAGCTTAATATCCCTTATAATTGATTACTTCCAGTTACATCCCAAAGTCATTGCTCCTCTCGATCACCCATTGGAGATTTATAAATTCCATACTCCTATCCATTTTACAGGTACACTCATTCTCTCACTCTCACTTTTTTTTCGTAATTTTATATCACTATTAAAACTATAACAACCATGCCTTGTACCTCTAAGTGCTATTGTACATCCTGTCAAGTTTAAGTATACTATACACCCAAATTTTTACTTGTAACAGTAATTTTTTTTTATAGGTTGCCTCTTTTTTTTATAATTTATTTTTTTAGGCTACCATTACTGGTCGGCCACCACTGGCCACCGTTGTTGGCCGCTGGCAACCCGTCAGCCACCTCTGGCTAGTTACTGTTCACTTTTTTAAAATTACACAATTGTGTAAATAATACTAGTTAAAATTATATTAATCTTTATATTTTTTCATAAATAACTGTGCATACTGAAATTTTTTTCCTAAAACTATAATTGTTGAAAAATTTTATAAATTTTAAGCGATAATATTTATACGTTATATAACCTAAAAAATTAGAAGTGACCAGATGTCTTAAAATTATAAATGTGTTTGTTGAAAAATTTTATAAATTTTAATTGATAATATTTATACAGTTATACAACTTAAAAAAAAAACTAGAGGTGGTCGGTGGTGGCCGACAAGCAATATACTTTACTTTGGCACAACCGACAAAGCAATGATGGTGGTAGTAGTATGTAAAAAAAAAAAACTAAAAAAAAGAAAACCTAAAAAAAATTCTAAAAAATAGATTTCTTGTAATTAATCTAAACTATTGATTTATTTTATAAATAAATCAATAACTTAGATTTGGTAGTGTACCATACACTCTCTTTTAGAGGGTGTATATTAGACAACACCCTAAAAAAGATCCTTTACATGTATCAAACATATAATTGTATTCTTTCTCATTAATTTTTTCCTGATATTTCCATCTTCTTTTGCCAAGACATACACACATTCCTTTTAGTGTGGATAAGTCGCATGTAATTCTATTCTATAAAACTCTAGTATACAGGCGTGCAGCCTAATACTAAGCTCCTTAGGGCTCAATATGAGTTATAATTGGTTACTCCTAGTTAGTAGTTACATTGCAAAGTCACTGCTCCTCTGGATCACCCATTATAAATACCATATTCCTATTCATTTTGAAGGTACACTCATTCTCTAACTCTCACTCCTCTTCCGAATGTTTCTCTCTACTTTCGGTACTGACTTAAGTATCAGAATGGGACCAAAGAGCATCCCACTCGTCTCTTCCATGTAGATACCTAAGTGAATATAGACCTGATACTTTGCAGAGGAGACCCAAGACCAAGGAACCCAAGCCCAATCCATCCCAGGTACATCATTAGCTCTGTAGACATAGGAACCTACTAACGTTCATGGATAGATGAGCAAGAATGGTTTCCAAATCGGATCATTCCCATCATCAGAATTCCTTAGCCATTGCAATTCTCAACTAGTCTAGAAAAACACCAGGTACCCTCGGTTGAAGATTCCCTACCATGGCCACCAAAACCCAAAAATTTTATGGATAAGGTCCTATGAGACCTCAGTGCTCAAACAGTCTCGTAGCACCATACAAGAGTAGATGCTTGAAAACCCGGGCATAGACCTTAACAAGCCATACTCCCTCAAGCACGAGTCACGTCTTGTCAGTGTGCAGAACCAATGGCAAGGCATGACTTCAAAGTACATGTCGTCCCTAGGTACCAGTTTAAGTGAAATTTTGGTTTAGAGAGTTAGTAACAATTTTAACAAATAAATAAATGTATCAAAACGAATGTGGGTTCAGAGTTATGTAGTAATCTCGTTGTAAAAATAGTTTTGACAGTAAACAAGAGAGATTTACGAGATTTGAAATAAATGAGTAGAAAATACAGAAAAAAAAACTTTGAAAAGATTAAAGAAATTTAAAGAAACCACACAAAAATTTAAGAATGTAAAAAATTAGTTGAAAGCGTGTAAATGGTGCAAAATTAAAGTGTAAAATTTAAATAAAAAATAGTAAAGAAAAGCAAGTAAAAATGCAAAGAAATGTAAAAGAATTTTAAATAACAAGACTGAAAAGTAAAGGAATTTAAAAGAACATTGCATTAATTTAAATGACTTGAAATGAAAAGGGAATGCGTGCTTGGATCAAAATTCCTTAATCTACTCGAGTTGAGGTCTTAGGATTATGTATCAGTAAATAACCTTTCTTTTTTATATCATGACTACTGATATTTATAAACAAAATTACAAAAATAACTGACACCTTAAAATTTTAACACGTCTTAGCAGTTATGCCATCAGCACATACCCACTTTTCGATAGAACCAGCACTTAACTGCTTTGTGTTAGAATTTTCCTATAAATTCTAGTGGGTTGTAATCAATTGTGACATTTTATTTTGCTAAAAACGAGTTAATATTATGATCCATTCTATGATACTTAAATCTACTAATAACGTGATTAAATTATTCATGGGTTTCAGACATTTAATATTGATGTGTGTGAGAGAAAGTGTGGGCCTAACCACTAGGCTCATAATGGGAGGTGCCTAGGGTTAATAAATAGCGTGACTATGTTCCTTTTGCCGTCACGTCTTTAGATTGCTCTCTAGGTTTGCCCCATTGAAAACCTAGAATTTAGAGTGAGTGATCAGGTAAAGGAAGACTTGACTTTTCGTTCCAAGGATACATGCAACACAGAAGCAATTCCCGGTTCATCAAAACATGTTTTTAACAAGTAAGTTATTAAATCAGTGTTCTAATTTCATATAAAGTGTGCCTTTCGGAGAATGTTTTCCTACATTTGGTATCAGAGAAGGTTTTATATGATTTAAGACTTTTTTATTTCAATTCAATTGGATTTGAGTTTTTCAATTCATATTTTTTCGCTGTGACTGCCGTATTCCTGATTAATACGAATTGCTCCATCCTAATTCACTGTACGTACACAATACATGGATTTGAGTTTTTCAATTCATATTTTTTCGCTGACTGTCGTATGCCTATATATATGTCGTATGCCTATATATATTTCAATTCAATTGGATTTGGGTTTTTAATTCATATATGGGTTTTTCAATTCATATTGCCGTATGCCTATATATTTCAATTCAATTGGATTTGGGTTTTTAATTCATATATATATATTGATATTGAGTATGTATGTCCAATTTGAATCGTGATCCCTTGTTACTGCTCATACGATAACTAATAGTTAGGGATAGGGATGACAGGATTTGAACCCGTGACATTTTGTACCCAAAACAAACGCGCTACCAAGCTGCGCTACATCCCTTTCAATTGGTTTCCAGTGTCATTGGAAAGAATCTTTGTTTTGTTTTCCACATTTTTTCTTTTCTCCGTTGATATGATATATATATATATATCATCCTGCTATTTTTTTTTTCTTTTTAGTTTCATATCCTATAATTTTTAGTTTCATATCCTATAATATAGGATATGAAATAGATATGAAACTAAAAAAAAAATATTCTATAGAATCTATAGAACAAAGAATCTATAGAATAAGAATAAAATAAGAATAATTAATTAATTAATTAATTAAAAAATAGAATATATAGAGTATAATAATAAAAAGTGGGTTTTTCAATTCATATTGCCGTATGCCTATATATTTCAATTCAATTGGATTTGGGTTTTTCAATTCATATTGCCGTATGCCTACAATTGGATTTGGGTTTTCAATTCATATATGAGTTTTTCAATTCATATTGCCGTATGCCTACACTACAAATGCCTGTATATGGTTTTGAAAAATAAAATAAATAGATGTTAAACTGGCTTTGCTGGGATTCGAACACAAGTGCACAAGGAATTATGCAAATGCATAACCACTGGACCAGATTGTGCTACTATAATTTTATTGCGCTAAATGTATATATAAAGGCACGTTAACGTTTTGAATGTGCATTTTCAGCTATTCAAGATTGCTATTATTTATTTTTTTTTTTTTCTTTTTTTCTTTATAAGTTTATTACTTGATATATATATATATATATATATATATATATATATATATATATATATATATATATATATATTTTTTAAGTTGGATCCTGAAATTAACATGCTTTAATAATCCTTTAAAACTGTTTGAGTACAAAACATGTTGAAAATGCTGATACATGGTTCTGAGCAAGAGAAGATGATGATTTTTGTGCAAGAGTTTTTATGGATTGCTATGAGTCGTTACCACCAAAGTGGAGCCACTTGTATCAGTTCATGGAAGTCTCTTTGTAATTTGAGGAATGCTTTTAACCATTGCATGCAGTTACCTGCCCCAAAGGGGGTTATTGTGTGTAGTGATTGAAAGTTGATTTGAGATGAGTTATTGGGGAATATATTGGGCTAAAGGGACTTGTCTGCCCAAAGAAGACAACTTTCTAAACCCAGTGTATACTCATGGATTAACCCATCTGAGGTTTTGGCCCACGTTATGACCTTGGTTTGTGCATTCTGTCCAAAGGAGAATGTGCCATGATATTGGCCTCATTGTGATAGCTTATTTGCATTTTGAGCTATATCTTGCCTTATAATATGTTCTAATGCATTTCTGTTTTGACTTAACAGTGAACTTTTTTATGAACAATTGTTCTTCTATTGAGATCTTGAATGGATCAAATTATGGGAAATGGAAGCAAGATTTGGAATTCTCTTTAGGAATTGTTGATCTTGATTTAGCTTTGCGCGAAGACAAGCCTGTGATAAATAAGAATAGCACGCCTGAACAGAAGGATCTTTCGGCTAAGTGGGAGAGGTCTGATAGGTTAAGTCTGATTGCTATCAAGAAGACTGTCTCTGAACATCTTTTGAGTGGTCTTCCAGAGAAAGGGACAGCTAAGGGGCTCCTCAACGCTCTAGGAGAGAGGTACCAAGTATCTTACAACGCTAAATCCGGATGTCTAATGAAACAGTTAACGGACATGAGATATGACAACATTGGGGGCGTAAGGGAATTCATTATGAAGATGGTTCACATCCAAACCAAACTGAAAGCCCACCAAATTGACCTTAATGAAAAATTCATTGTTGAACATGCCCTAAACTACCTACTTGCTGATTTCACACAAATTAAAACTGCCCACAATACCATTGGTGAGAAATGGACTGTGAATGACCTCATTACCAAATGTATTGCTAAAGAAGAGAAACTCAAGAAAGAAAAGAGTGACATAGCCTTATTATCTGTCCATGGCAAACCCACTTCTGGTAAGGGAAATTGGAAATATACAAAGAGTGCATCTAATGCTTCTCATAGATATCGAGGTTCAGGGAAACCAGGTAAGAGTCAACATCACAATGTAGGAGGTCCTCAACCAGCTATCTTTAAGAAGAGTATTTGGTACTTTTGGTGTAAGGAGAAGGGGCATAAGAAATCTGATTGTAGTAGGTTCAAGGCTTGGTTAGAGAACAAACATAAATCAGGAGGTAATAGCTTAGCTTTTGTCTATCTTGAGTCTAATCTAGTTGATGTTTCTATGAATTCTTGGTAGCTTGATAATGGTTCCACAACCCATATTGCTGTGTCTTTACAGGGGTTTAGAAATCTGAGGGAGCCCAGTCTGAGGGAAAGCAAGCTAAGGGTAGGAAATGATCTTGAAATCTTTGTAGAGAAAGTGGGAGACCTCAGCCTAGTTTTAGATTCTAGTTTTGAATTAATTTTGAAGGATACCTTTTATGTACCCTCTTTTAGGAGAAATTTGATTTCTGTTTCTTGTTTAGACAGACTTGGTTTCAATTTTATTTTTGGTGATAAGAAAATAAATATGATGTTGAACTCCCAAATTGTTGGTTATGGATCTTTAGTGGATGATTTATATAAATTATCTTTGGCTTCTGATAATATTTCTTCATCTTTAGTTGTTGAGAATTCAATTGCTAAAAGGTCTAAAGTTGAGGAAAAATCTTTTATGTTGTGGCACAAGCGCTTAGGTGACATTTCTAGGGAAAGGGTTGAGAGGTTGACAAAGGCAAATATTCTACCTTCTTTGAATTTTGATGATTTGGCTACTTGTGTGGATTGCATTAGGGGAAAGTTTACTAAGACCAAAAAGGTAGGTGCAACTAGAAGTTCAGATCTCTTAGAGATCATTCATACAGATATTAGTGGGCCCTTGACTTCTACAATTTGTGGTAATAGTTTTTTCATTACATTCATTGATGATTTTTCCCGATATGGCTATCTTTATTTGATTAAAGAAAAATCTGAAGCACTTGAGAAATTTAAAATTTTTAAAACTGAAGTGGAAAAGCAATTGGGAAAAATGATCAAAATTGTAAGATCTGACCGTGGTGGAGAGTATTATGGTAAATATGGTGTCGCAGGGCAACATATGAGACCATTTGCTTTATACTTGCAGGATTGTGGAATAGTTCCACAATACACCATGCTTGGGAGTCCTGAACAAAATGGTGTAGCCGAAAGGCGTAACAGGACACTTAAAGATATGATGAGAAGTATGATGAGTAGATGTAACTTGCCAGAATATCTGTGGGGTGAAGCCTTGAAAATGACCTCTTTATATTCTTAACGAGTTCCCAAGAATCTGTCCCAAAACTCCTTTTGAACTCTGGACAGGAAGAAAACCTAGCCTGAACCATCTTCGAGTCTGGGGTTGCCCAGCTGAGGTCAAAATTTATAATCCCTTGCAGAAAAAGACAGATCCCAAGACGAGTCGTTGCTTTTTCATTGGATATCCGGATCGCGCTAAAGGATACAGGTTCTTCTATCCTAGTAAGGGGAGTAGAATTGTAGAGTCTATGAATGCTAAATTTCTAGAGCTTGATATAGCAGATCCTATTGTTCGACCCGATGTGACTGATGTTCTTTCACCTGAGACTGTTTCTTTGCCACTACCTGTTCTTGTTGACAATATTCTGACAATTGAGACTGGGATTTTCACAGTTCCAATTGAGACTAGGGTCCCAATTATTCCAGTAGAGACCGAGGTTCAGACTGAGGATATTGCTGGCTCTCAGACTGATGATATGCTTGATCCTCCTGGTATGGTTAAGCTTCCACAACCTATTGAGCCAGTTGCACAGTTTCCCTTGAGGAGGTCAACTAGACAGAGGCGACCAACTATAGGTGATGAGTTTATGGTCTATATCAGTGAGGATGCATATGACATTGGGGATATTGTTGATTCGAAGAACTATCTGGAAGTCGTATCTTGTTCACAGTCCGAAATGTGGAAACGTGCGATGAATGAAGATATGCAATCTATGTCAGTTAATGATGTATGGGAGCTTGTTGAGTTGCCTGAGAATTGTAAGGCAATTGGTTGTAAATGAGTTTTCAAAACAAAGAAAGATTCAAAGGATAACATTGAGAGATTTAAGGCCAGACTAGTGGCAAGTGGTTTCACGCAGAATGAGGGCATTGACTTTACTGAGACATTTTCACCTGTATCAACAAAGGATTCCTTTAAGATCATAATGGCTCTCATAGCTCACTTTGATTTGGAGTTGCACCAAATGGATGTGAAGACTGCTTTTCTGAATGGTGATTTGAGTGAGACAGTATACATGCAGCAACCTGAGGGTTTTCATATTAGTGGTAATAAGGACCTAGTCTGTAAACTGAAGAGGTCAATTTATGGCTTGAAACAAGCTTCTAGGCAGTGGTACCTGAAATTTGATAAGGTGATGACTTCTATGGGGTTTGAGGAGAATAAGGTTGATCAGTGTATATATCTTAAGGTCAGTGGGAGCAAATTTATCTTTCTTGTGCTATACGTGGATGATATATTGTTGGCTTCTAATGACCTTGGCATGCTGCGTGAGACAAAACAGATGTTGACTAGATCTTTTGACATGAAAGACATTGGTTAGGCTTCTTTTGTGTTAGGGATTGAGATTCACAAAGATAGATCACACCATACACTCAGGTTATCTCAAAAGGCCTACATTGATAGAGTCTTAGAGAGATTCAATATGCGGAACTGTAAACTTGGAGATGTTTCGGTCGTCAAAGGTGACAGATTCAACAAGGATCAATTTCCTAAGAATGAGATTGAGCAAGTAGAAATGAATGATAGACCTTTTGGTAGTGCTTTGGACAGTCTCATGTATGCTCAGGTATGCACTAGGCCTGACATCGCTTTCATAGTTGGCATTCTTGGTAGATATCAGTCAAACCCTGGGAATGATCATTGGATAGCTGCTAAGAAGGTAATGAGGTATTTACAGAGGACCAAAGAGTATATGCTTGTATATAGGAGAGTTGACAATTTGGAGATCGTGGGGTACACAGATTCAGATCTTGGTGGGTGCCCTGATGATAGGAAATCAACTTCTGAGTACATCTTTATGATGGCTGGCGATATCCTGGAAGAGTAAGAAACAAACTCTTGTTGCCTCTTCTACTATGCAAGCAGAGTTCATTGCTTGCTTTGCTCCTGCTACTCATGCCATTTGGTTGAGGAATCTTGTGACGGGACTTCGCATTGTGGACTTCATTGCTAGGCCATTTAGAATTTTCTGTGACAATAGTGTTGCAGTGTTCTACACAAAGAACAATAAGAATTCTAGTGGTTCTAAGCACTTGGAGCTGAAGTACCTGACTGTTAGAGATCTTGTGAAAGATGGCTCTATAGTGGTAGAGCATATTGACACAGATTCCATGTTGGCTGATCCCTTAACCAAGGGACTCAGGCCCGTTGTTTTCAAAAGACATGTTGAGAACATGGGCATTGTGAGTTCTTTTCATGTGTTTGGTTAGTGGGAGCTTTAGTTTTATGTTATTTCCTCTTTTATGTTGTTGGATTCTTATTTTGAATTTTAGGAAATAATGTATTGATGATATTTTACATTTGATTTGATGAAATAAATGATGAGATGAATTTTATTATAATATTTTAATGTGTATATCAAATGTGAAATTGTTAAAGCTCGGTGTCATTAGAACTACTGTGCCCGTAGTTGATACCGATTTGGAGTTGAGGCATGATGGTTTGGTGATAAACCATGTAATTTCTCTGGCTTCTATGCATTTGAGAGAAATTAAGGACTGACAAAGAAAATGACAATGTGGCTATTTAATTACGTTGGCACGTCATTTTCTTGCCACACTTCACATTCATGACTAGTCGACAAAGTCAGTGATATTTGTAACCATGGAAGGTGTTGCATCAATAAGGGATGCAATTACTGCCATGATTCAGTGTTACATGGCCTTTTGTTGGATGGAGTTTTAATTAGGTGTTGTATCTTGGGATCATATGTGTTGTGGCCACAATATACTATTAGCTCGAGAGTCATTTTCAAAATGTTTTTCAAAATTAAAAATACACAATTGATTTTGCCCAAGTGAGAGAATGTTAGAATTTTCCTATAAATTCTAGTGGGCTGTAATCAATTGTGACATTTTGTTTTGCTAAAAATGAGTTAATATTATGATCCATTCTATGATACTTAAGCCCACTAATAACGTGATTAAATTATTAATAGGTTTTGGACACTTAATATTGATGTGTGTGAGAGACAGTGTGGGCCTAACCACTAGGCCCATAATGGGAGGTGCATAGGGTTAATAAATAGCGTGACTAGGTCCCTTTTGCCGTCACATCTTTAGATTGCTTTCTAGGTTTGCCTCATTGAAAACCTAGAATTTGAAGTAAGTGATTAAGTAAAGGAAGACTTAGCTTTTCGTTCCAAGGATACGTGCAACACAGAAGCAATTCCCGGTTCATCAAATCATGTCTTCAACAAGTAAGTTATTAAATCGGTGTTCTAATTTCATATAACGTGTGCCTTTCGGAGAATGTTTTCCTACACTTTGACCATTCTTCGTTGACTCAATGTAACCTTTATATCAAATTATTCTTCTGTCCGACATCAATACCTTATTGCCACATTAGAGTCCTCCTCCTATTCAATACTTTTGTCAATTTCATCATTTAACATTTTTGTCGGCTCAATACCTAGAAAATTTTTTCAATACCATCATCCAATCGACGAATTGTCAAATCTTTATTTTCACCTCTAACAGTACCATGCCTATTGTGCTTGATTATTCCATGATGACAAATCCTCAAATTAGAACCTTCCTTTGCAATGGTCACACCCATTATATTCCCCATGGCACAATTACATCTGTCGCGACCAAAAGTAGTCTTTGAAATCAAGTTAAATTCGATAATTGATTGTGCCTTGAGAAAGAAGAAAAATAAATCTTACAGCACTTTTAAGATATCCGTTTTAAGACGGTTATTTTGTGTTATTTGTATAAATTATTAATAAAAAAATTAATTTTACCCTTTAAAAAAACATTTATTTACAAAAAAAGTTGTTAATTAGTTTATTTTTTTACAAAAAAAAAAAAGAACTTTGGGTTATTGACAAATTCTAAACAAACTAAATCTATAGAACAATCCCAAAATGGACCTACGAAAGCTAGACTCAAATCACACAAAAAAACAAAACAAAAAAAAAGGAAAAAGATTTTCAATGAATTTTTTAAAAAAAATGGCAAGGGACATTAAACACCAGAATACTAACGTGAATTGGCCTATTTTTTCTTTTAACAAATTAGATACCAACACCCAAAGACTTGCTTCAGTAAAGAAAGAATAATATACTCCTGAATCTCACCATTACTCAATCAAATGCCAACGCAGCAGTCACTAGAAAAACCAATATATCTTCACTAAAAAAAAAAAAAAGAGAAGGAAAAAATAAATAAATAAAAAAACAACTAGCACGACACGATAGATACTTAGAGTTTGGTCTTTCATTAATCAAATTAAGTATAATTTTTCAGCATCCAAATTGTAATTCAGTCGACATCCATACGCTTAAAACCAAACTATCCAAAAGCTCCATAACACCTTACTGAAAATCTTAAGAACAAGGATTCCCTCTTGTTCTAAGTTTGCAGCTTCAATCTTCCAAAGACATTCAAGGCAACATAAAAGAGGAAAAAGGATAAGGCATCAAGGTTCAAAATTCTCACTTCATTCAATAATTATGCAACATAAAAGAGGAAAAAGGACAACAATAATGAAGCACCAACCAGCACCTTATGACATTCAAGGCAACATTCAACATTCATTTCATCCAATGGGAAAACACAAAACAAAACCCAATTGCATTCATGTTGACATCATGTGAAAGAGGACAAAGTCTGATGTTTCTGATAAACATGCATCAATGAACCCATTAGTTACAACTTGACAGCAACTTATTTCCCCCATTACAAGATAGCAACATCACACCTTCATTCACAAGCATTTTTTTTACCATAAGGTTAACATAGCAACATAACTTCTAAACAGAAATGATATACCATCACAAAGAATCCCAAGTCAGCAAACTTCAATTCAATATTAACAATGAAGCAGAATTTGAGTCATAAGCATGTAAGAGCACTAAAGACACAAGCAACAAGTCAACACCTTAACAAATATGTAGAACATCATGAGACACAGTAAATCACCGCATTAATGCAAACACTCAGAATGAAACAGAAATAATGTCCTAGATTATCATCAGTCACCTTAAAACTATATAACCCATTGATCTGCCTTGACCCCACAACTTGCATCCAAAATTTTAAGAATCAGCATCAGGACAGAAAAAGCAGCTAATCAGTCACATTTGAACAAACAAGAAAATGCATGCTTGAGGAACCAAAAGCAGCTAATCAATCAAAGGATTAACCTTTATGGAAATGGATCAACACACTGAGAAAACTCTCAACATCAGAACAATTCAAATTGGCTTAGGCATTTTATCAAGAAGTTTCCACTCATACTGGGAAAGCAAGAGCAGAAAAATTGATTAACTCAAAATGGAGTGCAAAAATCAATACAGAACCGTTAGAGTCATTGTTCCACATCAATTAAAATGGAAAACTAGTTAACTAAGAATCATAAAAACCCATTATAATTAGCTTATCATTCAATAGTAGAAACAAAGGAACAATCTTGTTACCCACACGTAGTGTTTGAAATCAATTAAAATTAAAAATAATTTAATTTGATTTAAAAATTAAATTTTGTATTTGAAATTTATTAAAAAATAAATTTAAATTAATTTAGAAATTAAATTATATATTTAAATTCATTTAAATAAAATTGATTTAATTTGATTTTATTATTTTATATTTTTTACTTGTAATTAGAGGTAATTATTGAAAATAAAATAATTTATTCATTTTAAATTAAATCAAATCTAATCTTAACAAATTTTATCAAATTTGAATGAAATTTTTAAAATAAAAAAAATAAAATATATAACATTTTAAAAATAAAATTATTTTTTATTTTTTAATATTTTAAACACAATATAATTAAAATTAATTTACAAATCAAATTATTTCTTATATTTTTAAATTCCAAACATACTCATAAGTAAACTAAAATAATGACTGGTTGTCGAGTTCGATCTTGGTCCATTCTCCTTCCTCTGTTCCCGCTCGAACCCAAACGAAACTCGGCACAACTCATCTGTATCATTCGTCTCTTCGCGTCTCTCACTCTCTATGTATCAACCTCATTCTCTCAGCTACTGCTGTTTCTATGAGTGCGTTTTTCGTGTCTGTATGTTGCTGAGTGTCCCCCTTGCTTTATAGATCTTTAAACCACGTCTTTCTAGGCTTCCAGCGAGTTTTTCTTCATCAAGATCTCTAAAAAGAAGTAGGAAATTTCATTAGCTATGCCAATCAAAATCAAAAAGGAAACTCACCATTTGAAAGGGTTAGAGGAAATGCACGAATTGAATGCTTTGATTGTCTGGTGTCTCGGCCTTGGATGCTGATGGGTGGCTAAGGTTCTTGGTGTTGGAGGACTTGAGAGGAAGAAATAGTATGTTAGATATGAGAAATGAATATGGATTCGGGTCATTGGTCGACCCTCAACTTGTGCTAGGTCCAGGATAGTTAATTTGAACCAAAAGCGTCAAACATGTACTTTAAGGGAGTTGAGCCTCTTTATTCTTCAACTTCTGTTCTTTTCCATTTTCCTATTATTATTATTTTTTTTTTTCAATTTCCAATTTTTTTAATTTATTAGTTTTTTTAAGGAAAAATAAAATAAGAGAAATAACCAAATGGTGTTCACAACATCTATTAACTCCAAAGGCTTCTCCCACGGACCAAGTCAAACCCACTTTTTAGGGAATACCGCATCATCAACAAGGTCATGCCATTCCCCAACTCGCACAAGGTTTGTATTGGCAACCAAATCATCCATTCTCAAATGCTATCATGCTCGAGAATAGGGATGGAAATTAGGAAAGGAAATAGGTGAAGTTAAGCTAAACTTTATCTTAAATAGATTTGATTTATATCTTAATTATAAGATTTGAATCTAATTTATGAGCTTGAAATAAGTCAATTTTTAAGGCTTTGTCTAACCTGAAAGCTTATTTAAAGTTCTACTTTGTAATAAGACTTTTAAATAGGTTAACAGACCTACCTTTAAATAAGTTAATAAACCTTTAAATAGGCTAACATGCCTATCTTTAAATAGGTTAACAAGTCTTTATATAGGCTAACAAGTATACCTTTAAATAGGTCAACAGACCTACCTGTAAATAAACTAATAGACATTTACAAAGGCTAACAGATCTAAGTCTAAAAATAAGTCAATGAGCTTAGACCTTTAAATAGGCCAACAAATGTATGATTTTTAAAATATTACATTAAAAATATAATATTCTAATTCAATAACATAAGTCTAATAAGCTAGTATATACTTTTGATATAACTTAACACTCACCCTCTACTTTTATAAATGTTCACCACTTTCTTACTCTAGTCTTTAGTCGATGTGAGACTTAAAGATATACCAAGTTACAAAATTATTGGAGGCATATAGTTACAAAACATGAAGATTGCACTCGCGCGGGGTGGGGGCAGGGAGTACCTCCCTGTCCCCGCACCCTAACTACCTCTCCATCCTTGGCCTCGTTCCCTGCCACGAGGGAATTTTTCTCCCTATCCCCGTTCCCTGAATTCCCACAGATACCCGCAAGGATTCCCCGCTATATAAAAAAAATTAAAAAATAGGAAAAAGAAGAAATAAATTATTTTAATATTTTTAATTTTAAATAAAAATTTAATAAAAGATGAAATTACTAAAATACACACACATATATATTATAAAGGATATTTTACTAATTTAACGGGGATGGGAACCCTGCGGGGCAGGGAGTATGGTCCCCATCCCCATCTCCATCCCTGCGGAGAGAAAAACTCTGCATTCGGGACCCCATTTGAGGTGGCCCCCGCGGGGATCCCCGAATAGCGGGGAGTTTTACCATACCTAAATCGATCCTATGATCCCCTGATTGCAACAATTATATGCATATGACTATCTGAATGCAAATGAAGGACTAACTTCCTTTAAGGCAGAAATTATCTACACATAATGAATAAATTAAATTATCCCTTGCACCTGGTGAAAGCCAAATAAAATCAATCTATTAAAAAATTTGTAGAAGAGACTATATGCACACTTTCTTTTTTAGTTGTTTGATGATGTACAACTCTTGATAATTGGATAATGTCTAACAACATAAATGTGAAAGATATAACTGAAAATCTCTCAAGCAAAGCCTTCCCCCCTCCCCCTCGCAAAAACAAAAACACCTTACGAAGCCTCAGAGGGGAAAGCATTGTACATTAGAACAGAAATGTAGAACACATGCATATGTTCATTTCATAAACTTGGCAATAGTATACTGGAATATGAACAACTTCTAAAAGTTGTCCTTATTATGGTTGGTTTTGCCCTTGCTAGAGAACTAGATTTTATGTCAATAAACTAACCAAGATATACCTTGATTTGGGTGACCAAGAAATGATGAAGTGACAAGTACAGGTGATTGAATAGATGAGGAAGGATTTGCATTCACCATCCATACCGCTAAAGCATTAATATTAGTTGGAAATGGCTACACATAAGTAAGTAACAAAAGAAATTAAACATCCTAAGATAAAGATTAGATTAATTAACAGTGTTTGCGCTGAACATTCAGACAACTAAATAAGATAAGGTCTTACTCCACCATGTGCTCCAAGTAGAGCATAAGATAAAGGTTCTGTAACAATTATGATAGGAGTAGGTGCAGGAGCTTCATGTTGTAATTAGGGAAGCGTAAGTTCAATCTTCATGTTTTGAAACTATATGCCTCTAATAATTTTGTAACTTGATATATCTTCAAGTCTCATATCGACTAAAGATTAGAGTAAAAAAGTAGTAAACATTTATAAAAATAAAGGATGGTGTTAAGTTATAACATAATTTTAATATGCTATTTCTATTCTAACTTAGGTTTTAGTTATCGACTTTTTATTAAAATTTAATTAAAAATATTAATATATTGTAATAAATTAATAATTATAATTATTATAATAATATATATTATATTATATATAGTTAAACAGGATCGTCTGTCAGACTAAAAGACCTATTAGATGACTTAACTTTTTTAGTTAAACAGACTTTAAAAAAGTCTTGGCCCAATTTGTTTAGTAAATAGGTCAAGTCTCAGGCAAGTCAGGCTATAGGTTCTTGATGGACAATCTGACCTATTTTCACTCCTATTCGCAGATTCCTTGCCGAGCAACTTCAAGCTATCTTCTAACATCGAGCCTTATGATGGAAACACTAATCCTCTGGAGCAAATTGAGGCCTTCAATTTAGTAATATTGGTATTAGGGGCTCTCGACCCAAGCGCCTGTATAGACTTCCTATGCATCTTAAAGAAAGCAACACTTTAATGGTTCATGACTTTAGAATTATATTCAATTTACAACTTTGCAGACCTTATAAGGTAATTCTTGGCACACTTCTTCACTAACAAAGAGCACAAAAAAAAAAAAAAAACTGCTGCGTGCCTTGTCATCTAGAAAATAGGAAAAAAGATAGAATCTTAAGGAATATGTCACATGTTTCAACTAGGAAGCCCTTCGAATTAGGAACCTCAGTAAGGTAGTACCTATGCATGCCATGTTGTCGGGATTATGATCAGGACCTTTCACCAACTCCTTAGCTAAGAAAACTTTCCGCGACCAGGATCGCAATGAGAATGGCAAAAAAGAAAATATTGTGAAAATGAATAGAGTTACTACCAACTTTATTTAAATTAGGTGAAATTAAAAAACCTTTTATTTACGAAAATTGTTCTTTTAAAATGAGATCAAGATCGGGAGTCTGAATATGTACACGGAAAGGTGAGAATTGAATCTTACAGCACCCTTGATGCATCTAGCCTAAAACGGTTATCCTAGTTAATTGTGTAAATCAATAATGACCTTAAAATATTTATTTTACCCACTTTTAAAAGACATATTGAAATCTTGTAATTATTTACAAAAAAGAAAGAAAACAAATAAATTATAAAAATTTAATTTTGATTTATGCGAAATGAACATTTCACGCTTACGTATCCCTACATGCAATAGGAGCTCAAAACCTCATCGTTATTTAGAAAATGATTGTGAGTTAGCTGATTTTAATTTTAAAAAGAATTCTTTCTTACAAAATGGATAAAAGATTTTTTCAAAAAACATAATTGGACTATTAGGAGTTTCTATTCTTTTTTTTTTGTTTACAAAATAAGAATATTAATAACTAAAAAGCAAAACCACACATTGAAATAAACAGGTAATAATACTTTTAAAATTAGCATAAAATCATATCGTTGTGCAAAGTAAACCAAATCAATAAAAAAGAAAACTAATTCTAACATATAAAGGACTCAAGTAAGAGAACTTTCTCTCTCAATATATATTGTTATTATTTATTTTTTTAAGGGACAACTATTATTGCCAATTTTTTTTATCTCATTTACTTAACTACTTTATCATTTTCATTTTTTTAGTATTTTTAGCATTTTTGGTATTTTCCATTACTTGTCAACTTCTATTTTATCTACTTATTTCATTATCCTACATATTATTTTCTCATTTATATTAAAAGAAACACACTAAATTTGTTTATTTGTTTATATTTTATGTTAAACCTTGACAACTTGGCCTAAGTAGAAAACTAACAAAAAAAGATTGTCTTAGCCCATTAACCAAAAGAAACTTAGCCGATAAAGCAAACTTGACTCAAAATAAGCATAAGCCGAAATCAGTTTTGAAAAGGAGGCTCAAAATAAAATTAAAAAAATTAGTTATCAGTTGATCAAGTCAATTAAATAAAATAAGAAGATGGGAAGAGGCCAAAAAAAAAGTGGGTTAAGGCTCGTAGGAATAGAGAAACATGAAGTGAGGAACGATGCTGTGTTCTATGACTACTCACGATGGATGTTTTGTATGGGGATTTGGGCCTCTTAAGGCCAAGCCTAAAAGCCAATATGACAAGAACCTTGCCTAATGGACAAAAGGAATGTTCATTCAAAGGGACATGGGGAAAGTCAACTCACAAGCAAGGAAGATGCTAGGAAACTTTCCCTATGCCTCTGGAATGACTAATCTACTCCCATTACTAGTTGGTGCCCATGACATTCATTCTCCTATAAATAGCTAACTATAACTTCATGGTAAGGGTCTTTTTCCTCACCTTCTGCACCTTAAGTTGTAGCTTACTTGAGAGTTGGAGTGTCTTTACAGGCACTAATCCCCTATACCAATACTCAAGGGGAGCTATTGCTGTGAGGATTCTTCTATCCAAGGAATTCATAGTAGCCCCAGGTTCTAGGACAAAACATTGGCATTGTTTGTGGGAATACACATAAACTATTATTCCCACTTTTCTCTCCTGGAAAACACATGCAAAAAGATAGCTACCAACAAGGAATATCTGCAAGGTGGCGCGGAAACCTCAATGACAACGAGTCATGCTCACTACAGGTAACCCACCACCTCTCGCGTGCATTTTATCGTTGTTGAGAGGGTGTAACCTGTCACCCAGGAGCTTCGACTAGTCCTCTCCCTTACTTATCCAAACCCAAGAGCTGGCACTTCAACTCCCCAAGCCCCCACCAACCAGGAGCTCTTTGAAATGATTGCAAAGTAGTAATAGCATATAGCTGACATCCTAGGCATTGTGAATCGAGAACGAGTAGTTGAAAAAAATATGGAGGCTCGCATGTATCATAGAACATGAATTGATGAACAACCCAATGCTAACTATGAACCGCAAAGAGGGCAAGAACCCTCTGTGGCCTCAGGCCCCTCCCAACATCAAGGGGGCATTATCGTTTTAGCCATTTGTTCTCCAACTTCATCATGGGAGTCACACTGCCAAAGGGTTTTAAATCCCCTGCTATTGAGGCGTATGATGGGTCTAAGGATCCTAGAGGGCACTTGGATGCATTTATGTCATCTATGCTGCTTGTGAGGGCATCCAACCCCATCATGTGCTGTGTTTTCTTGTCTACTCTAAAGAAAGCCGCCCTTAAGTGGTTCACTTCCCTACCCTCTAGGTCTATTAATGACTTTGATGAACTATCCACGAGCTTTATGATGAACTTTATCACTAGCAAAGTCCAACCCAAGACTGTATCTAGCCTTCTGATATGTTAATAATCTCAGTATCTTAAATGCCTTTTGTTTGATCTAATTGGACTCTATATGTGCTCAATTATTGACATTTAGTTAAGTTTCTACTTTAGCGCTTAATTGGATGTTTATTGTGAAACTATGCTTCAAAGTGGTTATAAACACTCATAAATGAATTTTGTTTTTCAAGATATTTTTGAGTGTTTGAGTCCATTAGCATTGAACCGAGCTTGATGACCATTTAAGGAGAGAGATGAATGCTTAAGAAGATATCCCTAGAAGCAAAAGAAGAAGAGCAGTTATGAAGATTCAAGGTTGCATTTGAAGAAAGTGGTCAACACGGCCCGTGTCATATGACACGGGGTGGGCCGTGTACTCCTCTGACTATTTTAGAATAGGGTCAAATCCTATTTTTGGACAACACGGCCCGTGTCATATGACACGAGGTAGGCCGTGTACGTCTCTGTCTTCACAAGGGAATTCAGTTTTCAGCTTTGACCGATAACACGACCCATGTCACATAACACGGGTTGGGCCGTGTTCTTCTTTGACTTTGAAATTAGTTAGAATTTTGTTACCAGATTCAGACACGGGCTGGGCCGTGTTATATGACACGGCCCGTGTCATCGGCTCAGAAATTTAAATTCAAATTTTAATGTTAAATTAGGTATCCAAACTTATAAATAGGGTTGCTTAGAGCCCCTAAAGGAGATCTGGACAGAGAGAGTCGTAAAGGAAACTGAGAGAAACACAGAGACCAAGAAAGAGAGAGATTCGATTGAGGATTAGAGACTCAGATTCGAGCGATCGAAGATCAATCATTCTTAAACCTTACAAACTAGTTTGATCTTCAGTTTTCTTTTCTTCTTTTGTTCTAAACAATGTCTTTCTTTAATTCTTCTTCTGTTTTTAACTTTGTCATGTGTGGCTAAACTTCTTGATTGGTTAAGTGAAGATGAAACTCTAGTTTTGATTATGTGAATCTTGCATATTTCTTTATATTAATACAGTTATGTTTTTATTCATATGTTTTTGTTTTTAAATCAATATAAAGGTCTTTATATTCTTACCAAATTTCGAGAATGGTAAAATTAGGATTGTTATGCGCAGTTGCGGTGGTAAAACTAGTGAAACATATGATCTAAGTAATTTAATCCCGGTGTGTGATTAGATCTTAGTGTGATTAGTTTTCTAATTCTTAATGCAATCATTAGGTAGATGTAAGAGTGGTTGCTTTACAAATAACTAATGGTTAGGGTTTGATTTGAGCAGTTGCTGAATTAAGCGAAACTTAAGGAAAACAGGGGATGTATCTCACAATCACATAAGAACATAATTGATCATGTTGGTATAAAGAGTATTAAGTTAGCATAATCATATAAATCTAGTGATGGATTTTATCTCTTAACCAATATCTTTAACTTGGTAATTCAATTTGTGTTTACTATTTTGGTTTAAGGTTAATTTCTCTTTTTAGTTTTAATTAACAAAACCCCTCTTTTTACTTTTTAATGTTTATTGTTCATCAGAGTTTAATTTAGGAATTGGATTGATAGTGCCATTGAATTAGTTCTCTGTGGATCGACCCTTGCTTACTACAACTGGTTGCAAGGTTTTTATATTTTTTGTGGAACTTGGCAACTGCTTTTGATATAATTCTTAATCGTATTCCACACCACACCAAATTTTGGCGTTGTTGCCGGGGAACTAATTTTCTAATTACACTATTAACTTATTTCCTATTTTTTCTCTCTGTTTTTGTTTTAAATTTTAATATTTTCAATCGTTCTCTTCAAATGTCTTACAGGTGTTCATGTCCAGTGAAGAGGTGAACGAGCAATTGAGAAATTTAAGGCAATACTTTGAATAAATCAGCTCGCAACATCAAATCTCCCTCCAATTCACACTTACTGATGTTGAAGCTACCCGTCACATAGACCTTTTAAGTTCTGAGGCATCTGAGATATCTGAGCCACTTGAAGAAGTAGTGATGGCAAAAAATACGTTAAGGATGTTGGGTGCTCCAGACTTGGACCAACAACCTCTGTGCATAGAAATTCTTGAGAATGAGGAGGCATTTGAGTTGAAATCTGGTCTAATCCATGTTTTGCCATCTTTCAATGTACTAGCCGGAGAAAACCCTAACAAGCATCTGAAGGAAATCCATGTTGTGTGTTTGAGCATGAAGCCCACAGGAATTTTAATGGAGCAAGTCAAGTTGAGAGCTTTTTCGTTTTCCCTAAAGGATTCTGCAAAGGAGTGGCTATACTATTTGTCACCCAGATCCATCCAATCATGGCAGGACATGGCCCGAGCTTTCCTGGATAGATATTTCCTTACTTCAAAGGCCACCACTATCAGAAAAGAAATTTGCGGCATCCAACAAAGGCATGGGGAATCACTTCATGAGTATTGGGAGAGATTTAAGAGATTGTGTGCTAGCTGTCCTCAACATCAAATCAGTGAACAACTTCTGATACAGTACTTCTACGAAGGTTTGCTAGTGATGGACTGCAACATGATTGATGTTCCAGTGGAGGAGCTTTGGTTGATAAGACTCCTCGAGAAGCTAGAAACTTGATATCTAGAATGGCTGCAAATACTCAACAAATTTTCACTTGGAATGATACAGGAGTGAGAGCAGTTAAAGAGGCCGACACAACTAGTTTGCAGCAACAAATGATCTAGTTGACTGCCATGGTTCAGAAGCTGATGGACAATGGGAAAGCACCGGTACAGGTATGTGGGATTTGTTGCACTTCAGGATATCCCACCGATATGTGTCCCACTCTGCAAGAGGACACAAATGAAGAGGCCAAGGCAGTGGGGGGATTTTCTGCACCATCCAAGAATTACAACCCCTACTCCAACACATATAATCCGGGGTAGAGAGATCATCCCACTTTAGCTATGCAAAGTAGCCCCAAGTTCAACCTCAAACTTATGGACCTCCAAGGTTTCAGCAAAGGCAAGCACCTTTCCTCAGAGGTAGCAACAAGTTCAAGCTCCTAGTCAACCTGAGCCTTCGTTGGAAGAGTTAATGAGATAAATGGCCACCAATAATATTCAGTTTCAACAAGAAATAAGGGCCACAATCAGTACCTTGCAAAACCAAGTGGGACAGTTAGCCACTGAGATCAACAAGGTTCAGAGTTAGATTTCTAGGAAACTTCCCTCACAGCCAAAGGTGAACCCAAGAGAAAATGCTAGTGCTGTCACCTTGCGACGTGGGAAGACACTTGACGAACCCACATGTTCCCAAGTCACTGAAGACAAAGCTCAAAAGCCTAAGGAGGTAGAAGAGGAGTGGCTCAATTCTAAGATCCCTAAGGTAAGTGTTTCTGAACCACTCCCTAAATATGTCATTAAGGCCCCTTTCCGAGTAGGTTGGTTAAAAATAAGAAAGAAGAGGCGGATAAAGAGATCTTAGAGACTTTTAGGAAAGTGGAAGTTAACATTCCTTTGTTAGATGCCATTAAGCAAGTGCCTAGATATGCTAAGTTCTTAAAAGAATTATGCACTAACAAAAGGAAATTAAAAGGTAATGAACGGGTCCAGGTGGGAACAAATGTTTCAGTTGTTTTTAATAAAAAACTCCCAACTAAATGTAAGGATCCTGACACATTTACTATATCATGCACTATCGGTAACGCCAGGTTTGATAGGGCAATGCTAGATTTAGGTGCATCCATTAATGTCATGCCCTTTTCTATTTATGCATCTTTACATCTAAGACCTTTAGAACTAATTGGAGTTATCATTCAACTGGCAGACAGGTCTAACGCATACCCTAAGGGGGTTGTTGAAGATGTTTTAGTGCAGGTAAATAAATTGGTGTTTCCAGTAGATTTCTATGTGCTGGACATGAAGGAGGACAAATCCCCCAACTCTGCCCCCATTCTGTTAGGGAGATCATTCCTAAAGACTGCACGAACTAAAATTGATGTGCATTCGGGAACATTGACAATGGAATTTGATGGAGAGTTGATTAGATTCAACATCTTCGAAGCCATGAGATACCTGAGTGATGTGTACTCCGCTTATGTTATTGATTCCTTTGATGTTTTTGAGTCTTTAATTTCTGCTATTTTTTAGTCTGATTAATTTGATGTCCTTGATACAGTTATGACTCATAGTTTAGATTCCCAGGAATCAAAGAAGGATGATAAAGGAGAGCCATGGAGCAAGGAGGTTGATGAAGTAGTAGCAGCCTTGCATACGCTCTCTTCCATTTCAGAAGGACATGAAGTATCGTATGTTGAGCTACCTATTACCACTGATATACCTAAACCTTCTATTGTGCAGGCACCAGAATTGGAATTGAAGGAATTTCCTACCAATTTGAAATATATTTTTCTGGGTGAGAAGGAGACACTCCCGGTGATAATTAATAAATCCCTTACCCAAGAGTAAGAGGAGAGATTAATTTCTGTGTTGAAGGAACACAAGACAGCCATTGGATGGACTATTGCGGACATTAAGGGTATTAGCCCCTCCATTTGTATGCACAAAATCTTAATGGAGGAGGGGGCTAAGCCGGTGAGGGAATTGATCCGTTAAAAATTTCAGCTCTTAAATGTCCTTTGTTTGATCTAATTGGATTCCATATGTGCTCAATTATTACATTTAGCTAAGTTTTTGATTTAGAGTTGTCTTTGGATGTTTATTATGAAACTATGCTTAAATGTGGTTATAAACACTCATAAATGTATTGTGATTTTCAGGAGATCTATGAGTGATGGAGTCCATTGGCATTGAACCATTGAGAAGAGAGTTAAAGACTCAAGGGAATCAGTATCAACCTCTAGAAGCAAAGGAAGAAGGGCATTCATGAAGAATCAAGGTTGGATTTGAAGAAAGTGATCAACACGGCCCGTGTCAAATGACACGGGGTAGGCCGTGTACTCCTCTGACTTTGAAGAATAGAGTTTTTGGACCAACACGGCCCATGTCAAATAACACGAGGTAGGCCGTGTACTTCTCTGACTTCACGAGGAAGAATCAATTTTCAACCTTGACCGAGAATATGGCCCGTGTCAAATGACACAGGGTGGGCTGTGTTCTTCTCTGACTTTGGAATTAGCTGGAGTTCTGTCACCAGAATCAGACACGGGTTGGGCCGTGTCATATAACATGGCCCGTGTCATCGGTTCAGAAGTTTAATTTCATGTTTTAATGCTAAATTAGGTATCAAAACCTATAAATAGGGTTGCTTCGAATCCCTAAAGGGGGATCTGGACAGAGAGAGCCGTCAAGGAAACTGAGAGAAACACAAAGACCAAGAAGGAGAAGGATTCAATTGAGGATTAGAGACTCGAATTCGAGCGATCAAAGATCAATCACTCTCAAGCCGTGGAAACTAGTTTGATCTTTAGTTTTTCTTTTTTTCTTTTGTTCTGAACAATGTTTTTCTTTAATTCTTCTTCTGTTTTTGAATTTGCCATGTGTGGCTAAACTCCTTGATTGGTTAAGGGAAGATGAAACTCTAATTTTGATTATGTGAATCTTACATACTTCTTTATATCAATACAATTATATTTTTATTCATATGTTTCTGTTCTTAAATCAATATAAAGGTCTTTATATTCTTGCCAAACTTCGAGAGTGGTAAAATTAGGATTGCTATGAGCGGTTGCGATAATAAAACTAATAAAACATATGATCTAAGTAATTTAATCCCAGTGTATGATTAGATCTTAGTGTCATTGGTTTTCTAATTCTTAATGCAATCATTAGGTAGGTGTAAGAGCGGTTGCTTTACAAATAACTAATGGTTAGGGTTTGATTTGAGCGGTTGCTGAATTAAGCAAAACATAAGGAAAACAAGGGATTTATCTCACAATCACATAAAAACATAATTGACCATGTTGGTATAAAGAGTATGTAAGTTAGCATAATCATATAAATCTAGTGGTGGATTCCATCTCTTAACCAATTTCTTTAACTTGGTAATTCAATTTGTGTTTACTATTTTGGTTTAAGTTTAATTTCTCTTTTTAGTTTTAATCAACAAAATCCCCTTTTTTACTTTTTACTGTTTTATTGTTCATCAGAGTTTAATTTAGGAATTGGATTGATAGTATCAATTAAATTAATTCTCTGTGGATCGACCCTTACTTACTACAACTGGTTGTAAAGTTTTTATATTTTTGGTGGAACTTGGCAACTATTTTTAATATTAAATTTTAATCATATTCCACATGACATCAAATTTTGACGCCGTTGCCGGGGAACTAATTTTTCAATTACACTATTAATTTGTTTCCTATTTTTCTCTCTGTTTTTGTTTTAATTTTAGTTTTAGTTGTTCTCTTCAACTATCTTGCAGGTGTTCATGTCCAGTGAAGTGGTGAACGAGCAACTGAGAAATTTAAGGCACTACTTTGAACAAATCAGCTCGCAATTCACACCTGCTGACGTTGAAGCTGCCCATCACATAGACTTTTCCAGTTCTGCGGCATCTGAGATTTCTGAGCCACCTGAAGTAGTAGTGATGGCAGAAAATACATTAAGGATGTTGGGTGCTCTGGACTTGGACCAACAACCTCTGTGCATAGAAATTCCTGAGAATGATGAGGCATTTGAGTTGAAATCTGGTCTAATCCACCTTTTACCATCTTTCAATGGACTAGCCGGAGAAGACCCTAACAAGCATTTGAAGAAAATTCATGTTGTGTGTTCTAGCAGGAAGCCTGCAGGAATTTCAGTGGAGCAAGTCAAGTTGAGAGCTTTTCCGTTTTCCCTGAAGGATTCTGCAAAGGAGTGGCTGTACTACTTGCCAGCTGGATCAATTCAGACTTGGCAGGACATGGCTCGGGCTTTCCTAGATAGATATTTCCCTGCATCAAAGGCCGCCACTATCAGAAAAGAAATTTGCGGCATCCAACAAAGACATGATGAATCACTTCATGAATACTGGGAGAGATTTAAGAGATTGTGTGCTAGTTGCCCTCAGCATCAAATCAGTGAACAGCTTCTGATACAGTACTTCTATGAAGGTTTGCTAGTAATGGACTTCAACATGATTGATACTGCCAGTGGAGGAGCCTTGGTTGATAAGACTCCTCGAGAAGCTAGAAACTTGATATCTAGAATGGCTGCGAACACTCAATAATTTTTCACTCGGAATGATACAGGAGTGAGAGCAGTGAAAGAGGTTGACATTACTAGTTTGCAGCATCAAATAACCCAGTTGACTGCCATGGTTCAGAAGCTGATGGACAATGGTAAAGCACCAGTACAGGCATGTAGGATTTGTTGCTCTTCAGGATATCCCACCGATATGTGTCCCACTTTGCAAGAGGACACAAATGAAGAGGCCAAGGCAGTGGAGGGATTTTCTACTCCATCCAAGAATTACAACCCCTACTCCAACACATATAATCCAGGGTGGAGAGATCTTCCTAACTTTAGCTATGCAAAGCAGCCTCAAGCTCAAGCTCAAGCTCAAGCTCAAGCTCAAGCTTATGGGCATCCAGGGTTTCAGTAAAGACAAGCACCCTTTCCTCCAAGGCAGTAACAAGTTCAAGCTCCTAGGCAACCTGAGCCTTCGTTGGAAGAACTAGTGAGACAAATGGCCACCAATAATATTCAGTTTCAGCAAGAAACAAGGGCCACAATCAGTACTTTGCAAAACCAAGTGGGACAGTTGGCCACTGAGATCAACAAGGTGCAGAGTCAGATTTCTGGGAAACTTTCCTTGCAGCCAGAGGTGAACCCAAGAGAAAATGCTAGTGTTGTCACCTTGCGAAGTGGGAAGACACTTGACGAACCCATATCTTCCCAAGTCACTAAAGATAAAGCTCAAAAACCTAAGGAGGTAGACGAGAAGGGGCTCAATTCTAAGACCCTAAGGTAAGTGTTTCTGACCCATTTCCTAAATATGCCACTAAGGCTCCTTTTCCGAGTAGGTTGGTTACAAATAAGAAAGAAGAAGCGGATAAAGAGATCTTAGAGACTTTTAGGAAAGTTGAAGTTAACATTCCTCTATTAGATGCTATTAAGCAAATGCCTAGATATGCTAAGTTCTTAAAAGAGTTATGCACTAATAAAAGGAAGTTGAAAGGTAATGAAGAGGTCCAAGTGGGAGCAAGTGTTTCAGCTATTTTTAATAAGAAACTCCCAACTAAATGTAAGGATCCTGACACATTCACTATACCATGCAATATCGGTAATGCCAGGTTTGAGAGGGCCATGCTAGATTTAGGTGCATCCATTAGTGTCATGTCCTTTTCTATTTATGCATCTTTACATTTAGGACCTTTAGAGCCTACTGGAGTTATCATTCAACTAGCAGACAGGTCTAACGAATACCCTAAGGGGGTTGTTGAAGATGTTTTGGTGTAGGTAAATGAACTGGTGTTTCCGGCAGATTTCTATATGCTGGACATGGAGGAGGATAAATCTCTCAACTCTGCCCCCATTCTGTTAGGGAGGCCTTTCCTAAAGATTGCACGAACTAAAATTGATGTGTATTCGGGAACATTGACTATGGAATTTGATGGAGAGTTGATTAGATTCAACATCTTCGAAGCCATGAGATACCCAAGTGATGTGTACTCTACTTATGTTATTGATTCTTTTGATGTTTTTGAATCTTTAATTTCTACTATTTTTGAGTCTGATTAATTTGATGTCCTTGATACAGTTATGACTCGCAGTTTAGATTTTCAGGATTCAAAGAAGGATGACCAAGGAGAGCCATGGAGCGAGGAGGTTAGTGAAGTAGTGGCAGCCTTGCATACACTCTCTTGAACCTCATAAGGACATGAGGTATCGTATGTTGAGTTACCTCTTACCACTGATATACTTAAACCTTCTATTGTGCAGGCACCAGAGCTAGAATTGAAGGAATTGCCTGCCCATTTGAAATATATTTTTTTGGGTGAGAAGGAGACACTTCCAGTAGTAATTGCTAAATCCCTTACCAAAGAGCAAGAGGAGAGCTTAATTTCTGTGTTGAAAGAACACAAGACAGCCATCGGGAGGACTATTGCAGACATCAAAGGTATTAGCCCCTCCATTTGCATGCATAGAATCTTAATGGAGGAGGGGGCTAAGCCAGTGAAAGAACCACAGAAGAGGTTGAATCCCCCGATGATGGATGTTGTGAAGAAGGAGATACTGAAGCTCTTAAGTGTGGGGGTCATCTACCCCATTTCTGACAACAAGTGAGTAAGCCCGGTCCAGGTAGTACCAAAGAAATCTGGCATTACTGTGGTAAGAAATGCTGAGAATGAGCTTATTCCCACTAGATTACAGACAGGGTGGCGTGTTTGTCTAGATTATAGAAAATTGAATGCTGCCACCAGAAAAGACCACTTCTCTTTACCTTTTATTGATCAAATGTTAGAGAGGTTAGCTGGTCATTCTCATTATTGTTTCTTAGATGGATTTTCAGGTTATAACCAGATCGCTATCGCTCCAGAAGATCAAGACAAGACTACTTTTACTTGTTCTTTTGGCACCTTTGCTTATAGGCGAATGCTTTTTGGACTTTGCAATGCGCCAAGGACCTTTCAGAGATGTATGGTGAGTCTATTTTCTGATTACATAGAGAACATCATTGAGGTCTTCATGGATGATTTTAGTGTATTTAGGAATGGCTTTGAGAAATGCTTGGAACATTTGGTTTTGGTTTTATAGAGATGCATTGACACTAACCTTGTTTTAAATTAGGAAAAATGTCATTTCATGGTAGAAGAAGGTATTGTGTTTGGTCATGTAATCTCTGCTAGGGGCATTGAAGTTGATAAAGCTAAGGTAGAACTTGTGCGTTCATTACCCCCGCCCACTAGTGTGCGGGACATTCGTTCTTTTCTTGGTCATGCAGGTTTTTATCGGCGCTTCATCAAAGACTTCTCCAAGATATCAGCGCCTCTCTGCACACTTCTCCAAAAAGATGTGCCATTTCAATTTAATGAGAAGTGTATGAAAGCTTTCACTACACTTAAGGAGTTGATGACTGAGGCACCTATCTTTAGGCCACCAAATTAGGAGCTTCCATTCGAGTTAATGTGTGATGCAAGTGACTTTGCGGTAAGGGCTGTCTTAGGACAACGAGTTGATAGGGTTCCTTATGCTATTTACTATGCATCAAGGACCCTAAATGATGCTCAACTGAATTATTCCACAATTGAGAAAGAACTTCTTGCTGTTGTTTTTTGCTTTAGAGAAATTTTGATCGTATTTATTTGGTTCTAAAGTAATTGTTTTTTCTGATCATGCAACATTGAAGTACCTATTGGCAAAGAAGGAGGTGAAGCCAAGATTGCTCCGATGGATTCTATTGCTCCAAGAGTTTGACTTGGAGATTAAAGATAAAAAAGAGAGCGAAAACTTAGTGGCAGACCATTTGAGCAAGTTGGTGACTGAAGAGGAGGACATACCTATTCAAGAGAGCTTTCTGGATGAGCATTTAATGGCTATCGCAACCACTATTCCGTGGTATGCTGATATTGCCAATTACTTGGCCACCAAGGACTTTCCGGCGGACCAAAACGAGGCACAGCGAGATAAGCTGAGGAGTGATTACAAGTATTACATTTGGGATGATCCCTACCTTTGGAGGCATTGCGCGGATCAAGTGATTTAGAGATGTATCTCGGATTCAGAGACTCACTTCGTTCTCTCATTTTGCCATACCTATGCTTGTGGAGGACATTTCGGCATGAAGAGGACAACCAACAACGTACTTGACAGTGGTTTCTACTGGCCTACCATATTTAAGAATGCTTATAATTTTTGTAAGTCATGTGACCGCTGTCAAAGAATAAGTAATATTGGTCCACGAAATCAAATGCCTCAAACTCCAATAATCTTTGTGGAAGTCTTTGATGTTTGGGGCATTGACTTCATGGGACCGTTTCCTCTTTTTTTCGGTTTCTCGTATATTCTTTTAGCTGTGGATTATGTTTCAAAATGGGTGGAAACTAAAGCCACTAAATCTGATGATTCTAAGACTATTGTGGATTTTATGAAGTCTTATATTTTTTCCAAGTTTGGCACTCCCAGAGCCATCATTAGTGACCAAGGGACATATTTTTGCAACAGAATCTTTGAAGCCCTTTTGAAGAAATATGATGTGGTGCACCGGACCTCTACTCCTTACCATCCTCAGACGAATGGCCAGACTGAGGTGTCCAATCGGGAGATCAAGTCTATCCTTGAAAAAACTGTGAATCCAACGCACAAGGATTGGAGTACTAGACTTGCTGATGCCTTGTGGGCTTATCGGACTGCATGCAAGACCCCTATTGGCATGTCCCTATTCCGATTAGTTTATAGGAAGCTCTATCACTTACCAGTAGAGCTGGACATCGATCTTACTGGGCTATCAAGCAAGTTAACTTGAACTTAGAAGGTGCTGGCAAGCAGAGAAAGCTCCAAATTCAGGAGTTGAAAGAATTGAGGAATGAGGCCTTTGAGAGTGCCCTCATTTACAAGGCCAAGACCAAAGCATTCCATGATCATATGATCTCTTGGAAAAGTTTCCACCAAGGCCAAAAAGTGTTGCTATACCAATCCAGCCTCAAATTATTTCTAGGTAAGTTACGTTCTAAATGGATTGGCCCATTTGTAGTAACTACTATTTTTCCTTCTGGTGCAGTGGAGATCATGAACGAGGCCTCTGGAAAAACATTCAAGGTCAATGGGCACCATCTCAAGCCTTACCATGAACTTCCGAAGAATGAAGAAGTTGAGGACATGCCTCTTCTCCATCCAACCTATGCAGAACACTGAGGAGCATCGTAATGTATGGCTGAGGATAATAAACCAAGCGCTTATTGGGAGGCAACCCAATCAGATTTGCTTTCTTTTCACTTTCTGTTTTGCGTTGTTTAGTTTCTTAGTTTAGCCTATTTTCATATGTTTCTTGCTTGATGATACTTGTATCTTTGCTGGTATTTGTGTTTTGACTTGCTTAGTTTTAGTTTGATTGCTTGAGTTCATGATTTGTTGAGTGCATGCAGTCTTGAGGAACAGTTTAGAGTGTTTTTATAAGCCAGCAGACTACACGGGTATGGCCGTGTCATATGACACGGCCCGTGTCCTCATGACAGCACCCCAACTCCTGCAGAAAAGTACACGGCCCGTGTTTTCGAAGGGAGTAGGTCTGTGGTTTTCCAGAGAGGTACACGGGTAGGGCCGTGTCATATGACATGACCCGTGTCCTCATGACAGCACCCCAACTCCTGCAGAAAAGTACATGGGGTGGTCCGTGTCATATGACACGGTCCGTGTTTTCTAAGGGAGTAGGTATGTGGTTTTCTAGAGAGGTACACGGGGTGGGCCGTGTCATATGACACGGCCCGTGTTAGCATGCGCAGCAGTTCACTTGATTTCCAGAAGAGTACACGGGTGGGGCCGTGTCATATGTACAGCCCGTGTACTCGTGGTAGCGCGTCATTTAAACCCTGTTTAGGGTTTTCTTCCCTAATTTTTTCCCCCAATTCCCGTTCTTCCCCTCTTCTCTATGCAGCCACCATCATTCTCCTCCTCCCAAATCCTCTTGACTCAGCACCCTCTCATCCATTCTCCTCCATTTTTCCTCTTCTAATTTTTTCACCATTGTCACCTCCCCATTTTCCCACACGCAGCTCCCATAGTCACCATTGTCACCTCCCCATCTACCACCTCCATCTTCCATTGTTTTTCCTATTTCCTACCAACTTCTCCCTGCATTTCTTCTCTCTCAGTGCCTCTTTCCAGACCTCCATACCCTTTCCTTCACATTCCATTTTTCCTTCTTCTTCCCTTCTTTTGCTTCCTCAGTGATGGGTCTTAAAAAGCGCATCAAGACCACAACTGCTTCTTGTTCGCTCCATCCCCAGCGTACCAGCTCTAGGCGTGCTCGGTCTTCATCACCCCCACGTGAGCCCTCACCCCTTCAGGTGCCAGTTAACCCTATAGACAGAAAGGTAGTGGTTCCCACTCGCTTTTTAGATGTAGATACCCTTAGGGCTATAGGGTTATATGATGAGGTGTTTGCTTTATTGAGTAGGATTGGTTGGGTTGATTTTGCACTGTTAAAAAGGCCTACTTTTGCTGAGTTAACTAGGGAGTTTATTTCTAGTTTTAATTGTAAGCTTTATCCTTTGTGTGATCAAGACACATGGCCTGGTGAGATCACCTTTAGGTTGCTAGGCAATTCTCATTCTGCTGATATTCACTTGTTTAGAGCTGTTTTTGGTTTTCTTGAGGGGCAAAATATGTTACCCCATGATTTTAACCCTGATCGTGTGTGGTCTGCCCTCACTGTGTCTGGGTCTGGTGACTATGACCCTAAGATGTCTAAGGTTTCTAGGCTTAGGTCCCCTGCCCATCGCTATATTCAAAAATGGTTAGCTAATACCATTGTGGTAGGGGGAAAGTCAAGGGACAATTAGCCGTTCTGAATTATTTTTCTTGCACTGCATGCTTGAGGGAAAACCTGTTAATGGGGGGTATTGGTTCTGTAATCAGTTTCACCATGTAGGACCCACTCTAGCTGGCTGCATAGTGATGGGGGGGGTATGTGACTGCCATTGCTGATCATTTTGATTATTTGGATCTACTGGAGGAGGCACCGGTCCAGGGTCCCAATGCTATTGATGGAGCCATTTTGGTATCTATGAAGCTCTGCACTCGTCTAAATGGTGCTCTCGTCTTGGTTGACGCTGATGGAGCTGCCTTGCCTAGGGCTGATCCGGCCCCTAAGCCGCATAAGGATATTACTGTCTCCCCTCCTCCCGAGTTTGCTGATGATGCGGGCCCTTCCACTCAGCCTGGCGCAGCTTCCTATGATGCTATTTTAGCTCGTATTGACTGCCTGGAGCTGGACCATACTGCTCGTTTCCAGTACTTAGAGGACCGCTTTCAGGCTCTGGAGGTTGCGCGCGATCAGAGGATGGATGCCATTGATGGTAAACTTGATCTTTTGCTTTAGCGTTTTTCCTATCCCCCTCCCCCATCTTGATGTATTTTCATTTTCTTTTGGGGCTTTGTCCTTGATTTTGCTGGCTTAGTGGACATTGTTCTGGTTACTATTGGTTACTATTTTGTATTTGACTGTGTTTCATGATGCCGGAATCAATTTCTTCGCATATACTTTGCTTATTTATTTGGATTCCTTTTATCTGTTGTGTATGCTTTGACATTGAGGACACTGTCTATTTTAAGTGTGGAGGGAAGTTTGGGTTTGACCTTAATTGCACATTCTAATCTTAATTGCATATCTGGTGCATGTCTTTCTAACTGGAGTTTAGAGTATGTTGAGCAATGAGCAAGCGATTGATATTTTTTTATGGACAGGTTTTTAAGCCTAAAGGAGTTGACTTTCTTGTTTCTATACTTACACTGAGAGGTTTTGAAAATTGAAAGGGTTTTGAGAATATAATAAAATTGGGACCTAGTGAGTTTTTGGGCCTTGGTGTGAATGACTAATTTTAAGTCATTTATGTTCTTTGTTGTGTGATTCCACTTATGATTATATGCTTTTCAGAACTTGATTTGACTCTCTTTTAAGCTGCAAATGATCACTGCACATTTTTGAGATGATAAAGACATTTCTTTCTTTCAGCCACTGGCCAAATAGCTATCCTTGTATTTTGATCCATTGTTTCATCCCTTTGAGTTTGAATGATATCCTTTCTTTTTATTATAGCTTAATACAAGCCTAATAGTGAAAAACCATTGCTACCTTACCTTAGGGAGTAGAAGAGCTTGATAATTATGTTGGGAATTGTGTTTGAATAAGTGTGGGGGTGATTACATTGTTTTGCCTATGTTTTTATTCATAAAAAAAAAGAAAAAAAGAAAAAAAGCTCTCAAAAGAGAAAAAAAAAAGAGAATGAAAAGTTGGTTGTTAAATGGAGAAAGTCAAGCAAAAGATGAAGATAAATTGAAAAGTGCTAGGGTAATTGTGCAAAAGCGTTTGATTTTTTTTATATATTCCCCTTTGCTCTTCTATTTCCGATGGTCTAACTTTGTTTATCCTTGATATATCCTACCTTGACCTTGACCCCATTACAACCTGATTAAAGACCTTTTGATCTTTGTGTGCATGTGATTTAGGTGGTGGAGAAGTAGAGACTTTTCAAGCCTATGATAAAGCATGTTTTCATGAGTTGGTTGAGAGTAAATACAAGTCCAAAATACTTGAGTGAAAGGAAGTATATCAGTGATGATTTATCATGTTGATTTAACCCTGATATTGGATTGACCTAACTTGCTGATTTGGATTGTTGAGAGAGGAAATTCCTGATTGCTTAGATTCCTTGAAAGGACTGATGTGTGTAGATCTTTGCTCATTGTTCAGTACTTTTATTACTTTTTGGAAAGCATGTGCTTGATTTTATGTTTTTGCCCAGGAGTGCAAAAGGTTAAGTGTGGGGGTATTTGATCCGTTAATAATTTCAACTCTTAAATGTCTTTTGTTTGATCTAATTGGATTCCATATTTGCTCAATTATTGACATTTAGCTAAGTTTTTAATTTAGAGTTGTCTTTGGATATTTATTGTGAAACTATGCTTAAATGTAGTTATAAACACTCATAAATGTATTGTGATTTTCAAGAGATCTATGAGTGATGGAGTCCATTGGCATTGAGCCATTGAGAAGAGAGTTAAAGACTCAAGGGAATCAGTATCAACCCCTAGAAGCAAAGGAAGAAGGGCATTTATGAAGAATCAAGGTTGAATTTGAAGAAAGTGATCAACACGACCCGTGTTTTGACACGGGGTAGCCCGTGTACTCCTCTGACTTTGAAGACTGGAGTTTTTGGACCAACACGGCCCGTGTCAAATGACACGGGGTGGACCATGTACTTCTCTGACTTCACGAGGAAGAATCAATTTTCAGTCTTGATCGAGAACATGGCCCGTGTCAAATGACACGGGGTGGGTCGTGTTCTTCTCTGACTTTGGAATTAGCTGGAGTTCTGTCACCAGAATCAGACACGGGTTGGGCCGTGTCATATGACACGGCCCGTGTCATCGACTTAGAAGTTTAATTTCGTGTTTTAATGCTAAATTAGGTATCAAAACCTACAAATAGGGTTGCTTAGAGTCCCTAAAGGGGGATCTGGACAGAGAGAGCCGTCAAGGAAACTGAGAGAAACACAAATACCAAGAAAGAGAAGGATTCGATTAAGGATTGGAGACTCGGATTCGAGCGATCAAAAATCAATCACTCTCAAGCCGTGGAAACTAGTTTGATCTTTAGTTTTTCTTTTCTTCTTTTCTTCTGAATAATGTTTGTCTTTAATTCTTCTTCTGTTTTTGAATTTGCCATGTGTGGCTAAACTCCTTGATTGGTTAAGGGAAGATGAAACTCTAGTTTTGATTATGTGAATCTTGCATACTTCTTTATATCAATACAATTATGTTTTTATTCATATGTTTCTGTTTTTAAATCAATATAAAGGTCTTTATATTCTTGCCAAACTTCGAGAGTGGTAAAATTAGGATTGCTATGAGCGGTTGCGATAATAAAACTAGTGAAACATATGATCTAAGTAATTTTATCCCGGTGTGTGATTAGATCTTAGTGTGATTGGTTTTTTAATTCTTAATGCAATCATTAGGTAGGTGTAAGAGCGGTTGCTTTACAAATAACTAACGATTAGGGTTTGATTTGAGCGGTTGCTGAATTAAGCAAAACATAAGGAAAACAAGGGATTTATCTCACAATCACATAAAAACATAATTGACCATGTTGGTTTAAAGAGTATGTAAGTTAGTATAATCATATAAATCTAGTGGTGGATTCCATCTCTTAACCAATTTCTTTAACTTGGTAATTCAATTTGTGTTTACTGTTTTAGTTTAAGTTCAATTTCTCTTTTTAGTTTTAATTAACAAAACTCCCTTTTTACTTTTTACTGTTTTATTGTTCATTAGAGTTTAATTTAGGAATTGGATTGATAGTATCAATTGAATTTGTTCTCTGTGGATCGACCCTTGCTTACTACAACTGGTAGCAAAGTTTTAATATTTTTGGTGGAACTTGGCAACTATTTTTGATATTAATTTTTAGTCATATTCCACACGACACCAAGAACCATAGAGGAGGTTGAATCCTCCGATGATGGAGGTTGTAAAGAAGGAGATACTGAAGCTCCTAAGTGTGGGGGTCATCTATCCCATTTCTGACAGTAAGTGGGTAAGCCCGGTCTAGGTAGTACCAAAGAAATATGGCGTTACTGTGGTAAGAAATGCTGAGAATGAGCTTATTCCCACTAGATTACAGACAGGGTGGCGTGTTTGTATAGATTATAGAAAATTGAATGTTGCCACCAGAAAAGACCACTTCCCTTTACCCTTTATTGACCAAATGTTAGAGAGATTAGTTGGTTATTCTTATTATTATTTTCTGGATGGATTTTTAGGTTATAACCAGATTGTTATCGCTCCGGAAGATCAGGACAAGACCAATTTTACTTATCCTTTTGGCACCTTTGCTTATAGACGAATGCCTTTTGGACTTTGCAATGCGCCAGGGACTTTTCAGAGATGTATGGTGAGTCTATTTTCTGATTATATAGAGAACATCATTGAGGTCTTCATGGATGATTTTAGTGTATTTGGGAATAGTTTTGAGAAATGCTTGGAACATTTAGCATTGGTTTTAAAAAGATGCATTGACACTAACATTGTTTTAAATTGGGAAAAATGTCATTTCATGGTAGAAGAAGTTACTGTGTTAGGTCATGTAATCTCTGCTAAGGGCATTAAAGTCGATAAAGCTAAGGTAGAACTTGTGCATTCATTACCCCCACCCACTAGTGTGCGGGATATTCGTTCTTTTCTTAGTTATGTAGGTTTTATCGACGATTTATCAAAGACTTCTCCAAGATATCAGCGCCCCTCTACACACTTCTCCAAAAAGATATGTCATTCTATTTTAATGAGAAGTGTATGGAGGCTTTCACCAAGCTTAGAGAGTTGGTAATCGAGGCCCCTATCCTTAGGCCACCAAATTAGGAGCTTCCATTCGAGTTAATGTGTTATGCTAGTGACTTTGCGGTAAGGGCTGTCTTAGGACAGCGAGTTGATAGGGTTCCTTATGCTATTTACTATGCATCAAGGACCCTAAATGATGCTCAATTGAACTATTCTACAACTGAAAAAGAGTTTTTTGCTGTAGTTTTTGCTTTAGAGAAATTTAGATCATATTTAATTGATTCTAAAGTAATTATTTTTTTTGATCATGCAGCATTGAAGTACCTACTGGCAAAGAAGGAGGTGAAGCCAAGACTGCTCTGATGGATTCTGTTGCTCCAAGAGTTTGACTTAGAGATTAAAGATAAAAAAGGGAGCGAAAACCTGGTGGCAGACCATTTGAGCAGGTTGGTGACTGAGGAGGAGGACATACCAATCCAAGAGAGCTTTTCAGAAGAGCATTTAATGTCTATCACAACCATCACCCCGTGGTATGCTGATATTGCCAATTACTTGGCCACCAAGGACTTTCCAGAGGGCCTGAACAAGGCGCAGCGAGATAAGCTGATGAGTGATTGCAAGTATTACATTTGGGATGATCCTTACCTTTGGAAGCATTGTGCGTATCAAGTGATTCGGAGATGCATTCTGGATTCAGAGACTTACTCTGTTCTCTCTTTTTGTCATACCTATGCTGTGGAGGACATTTCGGCATGAAGAGGACAACCAATAAAGTACTTGATAGTGATTTCTACTAGCCCACCATCTTTAAGGATGCTTATAATTTCTGTAAGTCATGTGACCATTGTCAAAGAACAGGTAATATTGGTCCGCGAAATCAAATGCCTCAAACTCCAATAATCTTTGTGGAAATCTTTGATGGTTGGGGCATTGACTTCATGGGACCATTCCCTTCTTTTTTTGGTTTCTCCTATATTCTTTTAGTTGTGGATTATGTTTCAAAATGGGTGGAAGCTAAGGCCATTAAATCTGAAGATTCTAAGACTATTGTGGATTTTGTGAAGTCTTATATTTTTTCTAGGTTTGGTACTCCCAGAGCCATCATTAGTGACCAAGGGACACATTTTTACAACAAAATATTTGAAGCCCTTTTGAAAAAATATGGTGTGGTGCACCGGACCTCTACTCCTTACCATCCTCAGACGAATGGCCAGACTGAGGTGTCCAATTGGGAGATCAAGTCTATCCTTGAAAAAACTGTGAATCCAACGTGCAAGGATTGGAGTACTAGACTTGCTGATGCTTTATGGGCTTATCGAACTGCATACAAGACCCCGATTGGCATGTCCCCATTCCGATTGGTGTATGGGAAGCCCTGTCATTTGCCAGTGGAGCTGGTACATCGATCTTACTAGGCTATCAAGCAAGTTAACTTGAACTTAGAAGGTGCTGGAAAGCAAAGAAAGCTCCAAATACAAGAGTTGGAAGAACTGAGGAATGAGGCCTTTGAGAGTGCCCTCATTTACAAAGCCAAGACCAAAGCATTCCATGATCACATGATCTCCAAGAAAAGCTTCAACAAAGGCCAAAGAGAGTTGCTATACAATTCCAAACTCAAATTATTTCCAAGTAAGCTACGTTCTAAATCGATTGGACTATTTGTAGTAACTACTGTTTTTCCTTTTGGTGCAGTGGAGATCATGAAAGAAGAGTCTGGAAAGACATTCAAGGTCAATGGACACCGTCTCAAGCCTTACCATGAGCTTCTGAAGAATGCAAAAGTTGAGGACATGCCTCTTCTCCATCCATCTTATGCAGAACAATGAGGAGCGTCACAATGTTAGGCTGAGGATAATAAACTAAACGCTTAATGGAAGGCAACCCATCATCAAGAAAATCAGATTTGCTTTCTCTATCCCTTTTATTTTTTGTTTCTTTATCATTTTCTTAGTTAATTTCTTAGGTAGAATAGCTTTTAATATGTTCCTTGAATGATTGCATTGGAATCCCTGAAAATCTTTGTGTTTTGGGTTGCTGATGTGTGCTTGAATGCAGTCATTGATTATTTGATGATTGTGTGTACTTGAATCTATGTTGTTAGCATTGATTTCTTAAGTATTTTTCAAAGCACAATACCATTGATTTTGTTAAAATAGGGTTTCCTTATCGTCTCACTGCAAAATGTACCAAAAAAATGAAAAAGAAAAGGGGGGCCGTGTCAGGTGACACGGTTCGTGTCTCATTGAGAAGCTTGGCATCTCCCTTAGCAAAGAAGACCATGGGGTGGGCCGTGTCAAATGACATAGTCTGTGTTGGCATGCCCAGCAGAACCTATGTTTGGCAGAAGAGTACACGGGTGTGGTTGTGTCAAGAGACACGACCCGTGTTTTCGTGGCCAACTTGACAATTCTTTGGAAGAGAGGTACACGGCCTAGGCCGTGTCCATTAACACGGTCGTGTACTTGTGACAGATTTTACTTAACCCCACTTTAGGGTTTCTTTTCCCCCAAATTCCCAATTTTCTCATCTTCTCTATGCAGCCACTGTCCCCCACCACCCTCTCCTCTTACAAATCTTCTTGTTACACCACCCACCTCCACCATTTTAACTAATTTTTCACCTTTTATCTTTCATCTTTCCTCCATTTTTCTACCATTCTTCCAAAAAATATCACCTCTAAGTCACCACCCATCTCCCAAAATGCAGCTACCATGGCCACCATCACACCCACCATTTTCCTTCCATTTTTTGGCTCCATCTTCTGTGCCACCACCACAATCTTCCATTGTTCTTCCATTTTCAACCCCACACCCCATCTACGATTCACTTCTCCCTACATTTCTTCTTACTCAACTACCTCCTTTCCATTCCTTCGCATTCCCTATCTCCCCACTATTCCAAAGTTCACGGTACCATTCCATTTTCTCCTGTTCTCCATTTCTTTTGATTTCCTCAGTAATGGGTCCCAAGAAACGCATCAAGGTCACAATTGCTTCTTGTTCACACCACCCCCATCGTACTTTCTCTAGGCGCGCACGGTCTTCTCCATCACCCCCGCGTGAGCCATCTTCACCTCAGGTACCAGTCAATCCCATAGACAAAAAAGTAGTGGTTCCCACCTGATTTTTGGATGTAGATACCCTTAAGACTATAGGGTTGCATGATGAAGTTTTTACTTTATTGAGTAGGATTGGGTAGAGTTTGCACTGTTGAATAGGCCTATATTTGCTGAGCTGACTAGGGAGTTCATTTCTAGTTTTAACCGTAAGCTGTATCCCTTGTGTGATCAGGAAAAGTGGCCTAGTGAGATCACCTTTAAGATGTTAGGCAACTCTCATACTGTTGACATTCACTTGTTTCGTTCCATTTTTGGTTTTGCTGAGGGGCACAATATACTACCTTGTGAATTTAATCCTGATCTTGTGTGGTTTGCTCTGACTGTGTCTGGGTCTGGTAGTTACGACCCTAAGATGTCTAAAGCTTCTAGGCTTAGGTCCCTTACACATAGATATTCAGAAATGGTTGGCTAATACCATCTGTGGTAGGGGGAAAGTCAAGGCACCATTAGCCGCTCTAAATTAATTTTCTTACACTGCATGCTTGAGAGAGAATCCGTCAATGTAGGGTATTGGCTTTGTAATCAGTTTCACCAAGTATGGACCACTTTAGCTGGTCGTATAGTGATTGGGGGGTATGTCTCTGCTGTTGCTGCTCATTTTGATTATCTAGACCTACTAGAGTGGTCCAGGTTCCCAATGCTATTGAGGGGGCCATTTTGGTGTCTATGAAGCTGTGCACCCATCAAAATGGTGCTCTCCTCTTGATCGGAGCTGATGGAGTTGCCCTGCCTAGGACAAATCCAATCCCTGAGCCTCATGAGGATACTGCAGTCTCCCCACCTCTAGATTTTACTGATGATACAATACCTTCCACTCAGGCTGGCGCTGCTTCCTATGATGATGTTTTGGCTTGTATTGACTACCTGGAGCTGGACCATGCTGCTTGCTTCCAAAGATTAGAAAATCACTTTCAAGCCTTGGAAGCTTCTCGTGATCAGAGGATGGATGCCATTGATGGCAAGCTTGATCTCTTGCTTCAGCATTTTTCCTATCCCCCTCCCCCATCTTGATGTATCTCTATTTTCTTTTGAGATATTGTATTTGATTTTGACTGGCTTAGTGGACATTGTATTGGTTCCTATTTTGGATTTGATTGTGCTTCATGATACAGGAATCAATTTTTTCCTATGTTTTTGCATTTACTTTGCTGATTTATTCGAGTTCATTTTATCTGTTGTGTATGCTTTGACATTGAGGATACTGTCTATTTTAAGTGTGGGGGGGGTCTGGGTTTGACTTTAGTGGCACATTCTGATCTTAATTGCATATCTAGTGCATGTCTTTCTAACTGGTTTTTATAGTATGTTGAGCAATGAGCAAGCGATTGATTTTTATTGATAGGTTTTTAAGCCTAAAAGAACTGACTTTCTTGCTTCTAAAACTGCACTGAGAGGTTTTGAAAATTAAAAGGGTTGATTAAAAAATTTGATAAAATTAGGACCTAGTGAGTTTTTGGGCCTTGATGTGAATGACTAATTTTAAGTCATTTCTGTTCTTTGTTGAATGATTCCACTTGTGATTATATGCCCTTTAGAACTTGGTTTGACTATCTTTTAAACTGCAAATGAACACTGTACATTTTTTAGATGATAAAGATAATTTTTTCTTTCAGCTACTAGCCAAATAGTTGTCCTTGTGTTTTGATCCATTGTTTCACCCCTTTGATCCTGAATGATGTCATTTCTTTTTATTATAGCTCAATACAAGCCTAACAGTGCAAAAACCATTGCTATCCTACCTTAGGGAGTAGAAGAGCTTGATAATTATGTTGGGAATTGTATTTGAATAAGTGTAGGGGTGATTACACAGTTTTGATTAAAAAAACAAATTCTCAAAAGAGAAAAGAAAGAAATGAAAAAGAGAATGGTAAAGTTGGTTGTTGAATGGAGAAAGTCATGCAAAAGATGAAGATGGATTGAAAAGTAATGGGGTGATTCTGCAAAAGCGTTTGATTTTTATATTCCCCTTTGCTCTTCTATTTCCGATGGTCTAACTTTATTTATCCTTGACATATCCTACCTTGACCTTGACCCCATTACAACCTGATCAAAGACCTTTTGATATTTGTATACATGTAGCTTAGGTGGTGGAGAAGTAGAGGCTTGTCAAGCCTATGATAGGGCATGTTTTCATGAGTTGGTTAAGAATAAATACAAGCCCAAAACACTTGAGTGAGAGAGAATATATCAGTGAGGATTTATCATGTTGATTTAACTCTGATATTGGATTGACATGACTTGCTGATTTGGACTGTTGAGAGAGAAAATTCCTGATTGCTTAGATTCCTTGAAAGGACTAATGTGTGTAAATCTTTACTCATTGTTTAGTACTTCTATTACTTTTTGGGAAGCATGTACTTGATTTTATATTTTTGCCTAGGAGTGTAAAAGGTTAAGTGTGGGGGTATTTGATCTGTTAATAATTTCAGTATCTTAAATGCCTTTTGTTTGATCTAATTGAACTCCATATGTGCTCAATTGTTGACATTTAGCTAAGTTTCTATTTTAGAGTTTAATTGGATGTTTATTGTGAAACTATGCTTCAATGTGGTTATAAACAATATAAATGAATTATGTTTTTCAGGATATCTTTAAGTTTTTAAGTCCATTAGCGTTGAACCGAGCTTGATAACCATTTAAGGAGAGAGATGATTGCTTAAGAAGATCGGTTTTATCCCTAGAAGCAAAGGAAGAAGAGTAGTTACGAAGATTTAAGGTTGCATTTGAAGAAAGTGGTCAACACGGCCCGTGTCATATGACACGGGGTGGGCCGTATACTCTTCTGACTATTTCAGAATGGGGTCAAATCCTATTTTTGGACAACACGGCCCGTGTCATATGACACGAGGTAGGCCGTGTACGTCTCTGTCTTCACATGGTAATTCAGTTTTCAGCCTTGACCGATAACACGCCCCGTGTCACATAACACGTGTTGGGCCGTGTTCTTCTCTGACTTTGAAATTAGTTAGAATTTTGTTACCAGATTCAGACACGGATTGGGTCATGTTATATGATACGGCCCGTGTCATCGGCTCAGAAATTTAAATTTAAATTTTAATGTTAAATTAGGTATCCAAACCTATAAATAGGGTTGCTTAGAGCCCCTAAAGGAGATTTGGACAGAGAGAGCCATCAAGGAAACTGAGAGAAATACAGAGACCAAGAATGAGAGAGATTCGATTGAGGATTGGAGACTCGGATTCGAGCGATCGAAGATCAATCATTCTTAAATCTTGGAAACTAGTTTGATCTTTAGTTTTCTTTTCTTCTTTTGTTCTAAACAATATCTTTCTTTAATTCTTCTTCTATTTTTAACTTTGCTATGTGTGGCTAAACTTCTTGATTGGTTAAGGGAAGATGAAACTCTAGTTTTGATTATGTGAATCTAGCATATTTCTTTATATCAATACAATTATGTTTTTATTCATATGTTTTTGTTTTTAAATCAATATAAAGGTCTTTATATTCTTGCCAAATTTCGAGAGTGGTAAAACTAGGATTGTTATGTGCGGTTGCAGTGGTAAAACTAGTGAAACATATGATCTAAGTAATTTAATCATGGTGTGTGATTAGATCTTAGTGTGATTGGTTTTCTAATTCTTAATGCAATCATTAGGTAGGTGTAATAGCGGTTGCTTTACAAATAACTAATGGTTAGGGTTTGATTTGAACGGTTGCTGAATTAAGCGAAACTTAAGGAAAACAGGGGATTTATCTCACAATCACATAAGAACATAATTGATCATGTTAGTATAAAGAGTATGTAAGTTAGTATAATCATATAAATCTAATGGTGGATTCTATCTCTTAACCAATATCTTTAACTTGGTAATTCAGTTTGTGTTTACTGTTTTGGTTTAAGTTTAATTTCTCTTTTTAGTTTTAATTAACAAAATCCCATTTTTTACTTTTTAATGTTTCTTGGTCATCAGAGTTTAATTTAAGAATTGGATTAATAATATCAATTGAATTAGTTCTCTGTGGATCGACTCTTGCTTACTATAACTGGTTGTAAGGTTTTTATATTTTTGGTGGAACTTGACAACTGCTTTTGATATAATTCTTAATCGTATTCCACACTACACCACCTCCTCATCCTCAAACAAGGGAAGTATAAACCACTCAAAGACTTCACGATGATGTTCAACAAAGTCTTACTCGAGGTCCGAGATTTGAACCAGCACGTAACCATGCATGCAATCATCTGGAGACTTCACCAAGTCATTGGCTAAGAAGGCGTCTCAAAATCTAGATGAGCTGAAAAACCATTTTGAAAAATACATAAACATAGAGGAGATTTTGAAAGTGAAAACTGAAGCTTAAAGAGAACCAAATTCATCTTGGAGGAAAAAGAAAGAGTCAAAGCCAAGGGGTCCTAAGAATAACCCAAAGGGACCATCTCGGGGAAATTCGATGACTACACCTTCCCTCAAGGTCTCCCATAGTAAAATCCTTGAGGAAATGTATCACACGAAGCTCACTGAGGTCCCCAAGCTAAGGACCCTAAGGCCTTGAGGTTGGGTGGATAAATCCAAATGCTATAACTACAGCCACAAATATAGGCACTACATGGAGGAATGTGTTGACCTTCAAGATGCCATTGAGACATTGATATATTGGGGTAAGTTACAAAACTACGTTTAAAGATCCAGAGATAGCAATCCCCTAAGATATCAAAGAAGAGAAGGAATGAAGAGAAGCTGTAGCCCACGACATCCGACTCCCCTCACTAGAGGACCTATTTCCACTACGGGAGCGTGCCCAACTCCACAGGGAAGACTCCCCTCAGAGGAAAGCATGCATGATAGTGAGACCACAAAGACAACAAAAATAATCTCTGGAGGGTTTGGTGGAGGGGTGCAATCAAAATCAGCTAGAAAGAAGCACTTGAGCCAAGTGCTCAGTATATCATTTTAGCTACCTTTTAAGAAGGGGAGTAGATCCCAGAATACTCCATTAATAAGTTTCATTGATGAGGATGCTTAGGGTGTAATACTAGGTGATGATGATCGGATGGTCATCACTGGGATTATAGCCAATGCACAGGTTAAGTGAATCTTCGTAGACTAAGGAAGTTTTGCGAACATCCTCTTTATGAACTATTTCCACAACCTCGAACTCCTACTCTCTGACCTAAAACCCTTTAACACATATTTGATAGGGATTTCAGGGGGAAAGTGTTACCAATTAGCCTTAATACTCAAGAGGGCGGTGAATTGAGTATGTAAAATATTTTCGCATATCTTTCACAAAACACTTGATTATTAATTTTCGTTAAAGTTATTGATTGATAGAGATGAATCGATAGAAAAAATTGAAAGCTTTCACTACAACTGAATCAGCCAAGCAAGATAGTATTCAAGCAAGTAAATAAAACAGTGTACAAAAGTAAATGAGTAGAGTTTAGAAGATCAAACATAAGGTTTGTCCTTGTTCAGTTACCAATCAACTTGTGGCCTACGTCTAGTCTTCAAGTAATCACTTGAAATTTTTCACTATATCTTCAAGTTTCAACAGGTACTTGCAACCTTTACAAACTAGAACACTCAACATACCTTGGGATAACTCACCCTTCGTGCTTGAGTCTAAACTTCAAGGGATACCTCACCTTCTTTACAAAGAATCAAAGTGTATAAAAGATGAAACTCTCACAAGAGTATGTAATACAAGTTGAAGCCCTATAATTCTCTTAAAGAATATCTCAAATATTTACAAAAATAGAGCACAAATGGATTGAAAGATTGATTCACGGATTAGAGCAATAGAAACGTGTTTCAAGTTATTGGTTAGCCATTAAAGATGACCCAATGATTTGTATTGATAGGGTTCAGATCAAAAGAGTCATTGGGAATGATTAATGGCTACATTAAGTGTGTGTTTGGGATAGTTATGAAAATTTGATTATTTCAATAATCGATTATTGTATAAAATATTTTTGTTATAATCGATTATAAGAAAAAAGTTTAAGGTTTGGATATGTTAGCTGAAAAGCCATTTTAAGCTAATCTATTTTATTTGGATGGTATAAAAAAATTACTTTTATGTATCAAATTATCAAAATAGGTATAGAATGATTAAAAAAATTATTGATTGATTAAAAAAATTATTTGATTAAGGATAAAATGGTATTTACATTTCACTATTGGGAATAATCCCAACAGCTTTTACAAAAATAACTCAAAATTGAGCTTTTGGAAAAAAATTGTTGAATCCCAATTATTTAGCATCAATAACTTTTTGATATTTTTCCAAACATGTGCTGTTGGTTTGCCAACAACTTTTTTAAGTGAGCAACGTATGTTGAGGACATAAATAATTTGTCCTAAACATGCTCTAAATGCCATGAAAAGAGTCATGGTCAACTATCAGGCTCGTGGTAATCGATTACATGATCCATGTAATCGATTACATGGCTCTAATAACACGTTCTTGGCTTTCTGGGTAGGATGTAATCGATTACAACTATCATGTAATTGATTATAGAGTTTTTGCCAGAGATGTACTTCCAGAGTTGTAATCGATTACAACACTTATGTAATCGATTACAATCACCCTTAAACTCATTTTTAAGCCCAATTAAGCTTGATAACCATTCCAACTTAGAAAAAGCTTGGATTTGTTAAGATGTATACTTGGGTTACATTATCCAAGATTAAAAGACAATATTTATTTAAAACATGAACCTTCAACTTTGAGTTGATTTAAAAAGACCTTTTAAAAACCATTTTGAGATATGTTGAGATATATTGAGGGCATCTTATATTAAGACTCTAAGGCTTATAAACTATACCAAATATACCTCTTTTGGATTTAGGCTTCGTCTTGACTTTGTTATCATAAAAAACTTCATATGCTTCATGACATAAGCATTCACATTCTCCCCCTTTTTGATAATGACAAAATAACATAGGAAAAAGAGTTACTTTATATTTATATGTCAGAGATTTAAGCGCAACTCTCCCCCGTAGTTTATGCACGTGGTGAGACAAATATTAAGTAGAAGTTGCATAAGATGCATGTAAAAACTCCCCCGTACTCATGCAAGATATATCTCTCCCCCGTTGGCATTATCAAAAACACATAAGCATTCAAAGTACAAGCAATAATACCAATAACATTTTAGCAGTAGTTAGCATGATACAACCCATTCAATACAGCCCATATAACCAGTCATCACAATAGCAGAGGATAACAACAAATCAATATTAGAGGATAACTATTCATTAGCTCAATAAAATGACGCATAATAATCAAATGATTAGATTATATGAACACTAGAAGTAGAATAAATAAAGTCATATACAGAATCATTAAAAATTAACAAACTGCTAATGGGTTAGACAAAATATAATTAATAAAAAAAAAGAACATCATGACTAAGTCCCGTCATCAAGCAGTCGCCTCACTATCATTGTCATCTACCTCATCATCAAGATCCACATCATCGTCATCAGTATAAAGATCATCATCAGAACCAAGAACTTCCTCATTATCATTAAGATCTCCAGTTGTGGCACCAGGAGCAGCAGCAAAGGATATGGGTGCACAGGCACCAGCTGTAGCATCATCATGGGCAGGAGGTCCAGTAGATGATGTAAGAGCACTGACTCCTCTTCTCTGTGTATAGTCTAGTCCTTCCAGCAGAGATCTAATAAAAGTTGTGGACACCCAATTTTGTTCGGCTCATAAAAAAAAGTAAATAATAGAAAAGGAAAATTTAAAAAATTAATTAATAATTGTTCACATTCTTGACCAAATCCTCTAATCATGTTTTAATCCATTTATTTTCTCACTTTGTCTTGTTTTATTTTGAATTTAAAAAAATAACAAATAAAAATAATAGAAAAGGGTAAAAATTGATTTCTTTTTTCTTTTAAAAAAAGAAGCTAACAATAAAACCATTTTTTTTGAAAAAAAAAGTGTGATAAAGCACCAAAAAAAAAAAAAGAAGAATGAGTATGCTGCCACTTTAGCTTGCAGAGCCAAAAAAGATGAAACACCAATGAGGAAAAGGAACAGTTGCACCTCTTGCAACACTTGCAAGCTAGGCCAAGTTAACCATGGAAAAAAAAGAATCAAGGGACTAAACAATGTAAATGAGAGGGTTGCATCCTTACAAGAGAAAGGAAGGAAACTTGAAAGCTAAAAATATGGTGGGAAAGAGATCATACGGTCTAATCCTGTTCAACCTAGCTTGGAAAAACTTTTCCTCTATTTATAAAAATAGAACAATGAAAGAAGAGGGGCTTCCATGGTGAATGAGAGGGAGAGTGAGGAAAATTGATAAAACTAGAGAAGCAACAACAAAGAAAAAAGAACATTCACATAGCTCAAAATGTTTGCAAGTCATACACATAACCACCTTGAATTCCCATGCCATTCATCTTCATCAAAACCTCATCTCATCCATTTTCAACCAAGCCCATACAACCATTGCACCATATATCACCATCATTTCACTAAAATCACTCACCATCTTTAACCTCAAAAGCCACCAAGTTCACTAGGCTGCAACCTTCATCATCATCTTCACCACCATCTTCCATAACTACCTTTAACCTATCCACCTATATCGAAACAACCACCATATACAAACTTCCATAACCATTCTCACCACCTTCCTAAAATCACCCTAACCACCAACACCACAACTCATCTTCACCAAACAAACCACCATCCCACCATAACACGCCTTCCACTACCAAAATGTGAACCACCTTGCTCACCAAACACAGCACACCACAACCTCCATAACCACCAACTCGAACTTCATTCGTGTAAGATCAATCACAGCAACCAAGATTTCTACAAGAAATGAAAAAAATAAACAAACAAAAGAAAAAAAAACACAACATAGCCCAGCCTCCTCACTTAGCCCCAATGATGACAACCCCATGACCAAGCTCTTCCCAACGTCAGAACTGTGACCCAGCCACCATCCTCCGTAGGTCACCACACTCAGAGCCACGAACTAGCCACCACCACATAAATTCGCTAGCCAAGCCGCTGTTGTAGTGTCTAGATTTGCGTTGCAACTTCCCTGCGCTAGAACCACCATGACCCAGCCATCCTCCACCATAGCCTCACCACATGCAGCCACCCAAACCACCTTCACACCTCACCATTGAAGCCATCTAAGCCCCTTCCATTCAACACCACGTAAAACCACCGTGACCCACCTCTGTATAGCCTCACCATGCAGGGCCCCTAACACCCTTAGCCACCAATCAACCATCCAAACCAAATCCAAGTCGTGCCACCCACGCGAAACCTCCACATCCCAACTATTGTGACCACCAGATCTGACTCTGTCGTAGATCCGCCCTCCTCCACCACGAAACAGGACCCTCCCTTCCTTGTCACTGATGATGCAGCCCCCTTCCACAAACCAGAACCTTGCTCTGCCTTGCACAGCCACACCACGCACGATCTCTGGCTAGATTCGTCGCTCCTCTCCCCTGCACAGCTGTCCTTACCGTCGCCCTTAGTTGTCGTATCGTCCCCTCACCTGTGACCTTTGTGTTTGCAGACTCCCTTCTTTCTTCTATGTTTCTGCTTATTATTTTATCATGATCATTATTTACTTTTTTGTAGCTTAACATTATCATTATTTTAACCTTTGATTGACATTTGGGCTTTATTTTGTTTTAGGCTGGCTATGTTGTTATGCTTCAAAATAATTTATTTGAATCATTCGGTGGTGATAAATAAAAAAAATGTTTTTTTTTTGGCTGACTTGTTGAATTAGTGTGTTTATTACATTATTAATCTATGTTTTAAATAGTGATCTTGCACTGATTTTACAAATGAAAGTTTTTTTTATAAAATGGAATTAACTGAGTTGTGACAACTTATTAATCTTGTAACTTTTATAATCATCTGAGTTATGACAACTTGATGATTATTTTAAAAACAAAAAAATAAATTTTTTAAATAAAAATAAATTTTTTCAAGATTAAAAATAACCAATCCACAGTCGTCTTTTTAAAAAACTACGTGACTTCGAATTCCTCATTGCACCCGGGGATACGTACAAATGGAACTTCTATTTCGTCAAGTCAAAATTAAATTTTCATAATCTATTTATTTATTTAGTTTATTCTTTAACAAAAAGAGTAAAACAAATATTTTTAAGAGTTATCAAAATTTGCACAACTGATTTAAGGTAACCATCTTAGGGTGGATGTATTAAGGATGTTATGGGGTTAAGCCTCTACCTTTCCCTATGCATAATTAGACTCCTGAATTTGAATCTTTGAACATAGACCATTTTTAAAGTTTTCTAATTTTTCCTAAATAAAATTAGTGGTGACTCCATTTCTTTTTCCTAATAATCATTTATTTTTCGCCGCTCCTGCCACGAACACGGTCGTAACAAAAGCCAACTCCTGATCGGAGTGGTCCATCCTCAATCCAAGATGGTGGACCTTTTGCTCAAGACAGACCATCCCTATCCGAAGGTTGCACTTCTCTTGGAGAAAGAGATCCATGGTAGAAGCGGGTGGAGCAGGTGGCTGGCCTTCTTCCTCATCATCATCCTCAGCACCTTGAGGAATATATCCATAAACTCCATGAAGAAGATAATACCATTTGTCATCGACCTTTCTCAGCTGGAGCTTGTGCAGTGTATGCAGACTAATGGACTCTGGTTCATCAAAACTGGTATCCTTTGCTTTCCTAGACAAAAAAATATGGAAGTGCTCTAAAATAGCTATGACTATTATAGCATAAGGCAGGGCATGATTTTTCTTTCTGGCTTTCAACATATGCAGAATAACATAGCAGGCCCAGTTAATTGGTCTGTCAGTGTTCATAGCCCACAGAGTCAGAACATCATCCTTGAGAACTTGTTAGTAGTTGCCTCCCCTGGGAATCAAGGCCCTAGCCACTATGTAATGGAGCACCTTATTCTCAATAATTAGCCTAATGGCCATAACTCTCTGTTTAATCTCAACGCCAACTCTCAGCAAAGAAGTTAATGCAAGTTTGTATACATAGTCATCTCCCCAGACATTCTCACCACCACAGAAGTTTGGACCATCAAATGTCAGCTTAGTCAATCTATACCATATATCCTTAGTAATAACGATATGTTTCTTTTTAACCTCAAAAATCACGTAATTATTCTCATACTTCAGATTTACATAAAAGAATTTAACTAAATCCGGATAAACATCTTTCTTAATGCACAAAAACTTAATCAACTCAACTCTTTCCATCATCCTAAAACTCTCCAGAGGTTCACTAGCGCAAAAGGCTTTAGTGAGATACATGGGTTGGATGATCTTCCTAAGTTGAAAATTTTTGTGGAAGAACTCAGCTTTTTTGGTCATTTTGAAGTGTTGTGAGAGGTCCTACAGAGACCCTTGTTCTTGGCCTCTTTGTGCATTTTGATGATTTTTCCATTTGAGAGAAATGAGGTGAGAAGAATGTAAATAAAGTGGAGGGAATTGATTTTTGTGGTAATTGGTGATGGGAAAAGGCAGAAATTAGTGAGAAAAAGGAGGAAATTTGAAGGTTTAGGTGAGGATTTCTAGAGAGAGAAAGGGACAAATGTGAGAAGAGATGGGTGGTTGAATTTGGGGCTTTTGATGGATATAAGGTTGGGGGTTTTGTAGAGAAGAGGATTTCGAGTGAAATGGAGGTGGAACAGTGAAGATTGGTGAAGAAATAAGAGAGAAATAGGGAAATTTTGTGAAGTGATGGTCATATGGTGTAGAGAGAGAAACTGATGAAGCAAAAGAAAAATGGTTGTCACGTGCATCTCTACCCTTTAAAACTCCTATGTAAACGATTACATTAAGGGTGTAATTGATTATATAGTGAGTGTAATCGATTACATGCTTTCTGGAAACGTTGTAATTGATTACATAGTGCTTGTAATCAATTACAACCATTATGACTTTGCTTGGAACGCTTGTAGAGCCTTTGTAATTGATTACATAGCTGCTGTAATCAATTACAAGCCTTCTGAACTTATATTTTGCACTTCAAATTGTAGAGGGCTTATTCCAAAACTTCCAGAACACTTCCAAAACTTCTCAAACCAATTCCAAACATCATGTAGGCTTAAGACTAGTCTAGTTCTTGACCCAAAACACTTGTCCTTACAAAAAAACCATCACTACCAAAGATCAAACCATTGCAATTGAAAATCATCATTGTTCAAGGACTTGCTTTTTGACTAAAAAGTTGAGCTATTTGGAGGACTTAGTCATGAAAGAGTACCTGCAAAACAAACTTAAGGGAGCCTCCGACGCTCAAGTTAGTATTGGACTAAAAAATGATTAAAATATGGTAATTATGCAGCAAAAATTAAATTATGTAGCAACATATTGAATTATGCAACAAAAGTCAAATTATGCAGTAAATTATGACATTATGCAGTAAATAATGACATTATGCAGTAAAATGAAATTAAGCAGCAAGAGTTAAATGCATGAATGATCCAAAATGCCTTGTTTTCTTCTTATATAAAAGAATGCTTCTTTTGCTAAAGGCTTAATGAAGATATCTGCAAGTTGTTTAGTGGTTTCAACAAACTCAAGCATGCAATCACCTTTTTGAACATGATCTCTAATGAAGTGGTGCTTTATTTCTATATGCTTTGTTCTTGAGTGCAAAATGAGATTTTTAGACAAATTGATTGCACTAGTGTTATTGTACCTTATAGGGATGTGATCAAGCTTAATCCATAGTTTAGAAGTTGTTGCTTCATCCAAAAGATTTGAGCACAACAACTCCCAGCTGCAATATAGTCAGTTTCAGCTATAGACAATGCCACACTATTTTGTTTCTCGTTATGTTAAGAAACTAGTGAGCTTTCAAGCAAGTGGCATGTCCCACTAGTGCTCTTCCTATCCATTTAGCATCCAGCAAAATCAAAATCAGAATAACCAATTAAGCTACATGAAGCACCCTTAGAGTACCACAAACCCATTTGTGAAGTGCTTATTAGATATTTTATAATTCTTTTTACAACACATAGGTGTGATTCTTTAGGATTTGCTTGAAATGTAGCACACATGCATACACTAAACATAATGGCTAGCCATATACTTGGCATTGTCCATTCCAAACTTTTAGAATAAATCTTTGCAATATTTGGATTGACTTATGAAAGTCTCATCCTTTATTTGCTTTATTTGGAGTCCAAGGAAGAAATTGAGCTCACCTATCATAGACATCTCAAACTCATTTTGCATAATATTAGCAAATTCCTTATAAAGAGAGTCATTAGTAGCACAAAAAATTATGTCATCAACATATATTTGAACAAGAAGTATGTCATGTTTTTTATGCTTGATATAGAGAGTAATGTCAACCTTTCCTCTAAAGAAGCCTTTTCCCAAAAGGAACTTGCTCAACATTTCATATCAAGCTCTAGGAGCTTGTTTTAAGCCATACAATGCCTTTTTCAATTTAAAAACATGGTTGGGCAGTTCAAAGTTTTCAAAACTAAGAGGTTGTTCCACATACACCTCTTGTATAAAACTATTTAAGAAAACACTTTTGACTTTCATTTGATAAAGTTAGAAATCCATGATGCATGCATATGCAAGTAGCATTTTTATGGCCTCTAAACTAGTTACGGGAGTATATATTTCCTTATAATCTATGCCTTCATTTTTATTATATCATTTAGCAACAAGCCTAACTTTATTTCTTATTATTAAGCATGTTTCATCAAGGTTGTTCCTAAAGACTCATTTGGTGCCAATTATGGGATGACCATTGGGCCTTAGAACTAATTCCCAAACTTGATTTCTCTCAAATTGGTTTAGTTCATCTTGCATGACTAAGATCCAATGTTCATCATTAATTGCCTCATTTATATCTTTAGGTTCAATTTGAGAGACAAAAGCCATATGGTTACATGTATCTCTATGAAGTTATGAGTGGTTACCCTTCTTGATACATCACTTATCACATTGTGAAGATGATGATATCTTGGTGTCCTCCATTCCTTGGGAAGGTCCATGATTTGTGAATTCTCTTGCCTTGAGGGATCAAAAGGACTCTCTTCTTGCTTCTTGACTTCTTTTTCTTTATTCTCCAAGTGTGTTCTTACCAAGATTTCTACAACATCATCAACCAAATCCTTTCTCAGGCCATTTGGGTTAGTTTCATGAAAAGCAACATTTATGGACTCTTCTATGGTCATAGTTCTTTTATTGTAAACTCTAAAAGCTTTACTATGTATAGAATAGCCAAGAAATATTTCTTTATCAGACTTAGCATCAAACTTCCTCAAGTTATCCTTTCCATTGTTTAAAACAAAGTATTTACATCCAAAGACATGAAAATGTGAAATATTTAGCTTTCTTCCCTTGTACAATTCATAGGGGATTTTCTTTAAAATTGACCTTATTAGGACCCCATTCATAACATAACAAGCGGTATTTACCGCATTTGACCAAAAGTATTTAGGAAGGTTAGCCTCATTGAGCATATTTCTTGCCATTTCTTCTAAAGATCAATTTTTTCTTTCTACAACCCATTTTGTTATGAGTTCTAGGGGTAAAAAAATTATGCTCAATGTCATGTTCATCACAAAAGATTTCAAAATCATGGTTTTTAAACTCACCACCATGATCACTTCTTATGGATACAATGCAAAAATCTTTTTCATTTTAAAAAACTTTGACAAGTCTTTTGAAAGATGAAAAAGCATCATTTTTGTGAGATAAGAATAATGTCCATGTGAACCTAGAGAAATCATCCACAATAACTAGTACATAGTAATTTTTGCCAAAGCTCATTATTCTAGAGGGACCAAAAAAAATTCATGTGTAAAAGTTATAAAGGTCTAGTAGTTGAAGCAATATTTTTAGCTTTAAAAAAGACATTTACATGTTTTTTTTTTATTTTAACATGCATCACAAAGTTTATTTTTTTTTTAAATTTGAGTTTTAAAAGTCTAATTACTAGTTCTTTTGAGACCAACTTACTTAAGGGATCTATGTGAATGTGAGTAATTTTTCTATGCCATAACCATGAATCATCTTTCTTACTCATAAAGCATTTTACATCATTTGAAGATATATTATCAAGGATAATCATGTATATGTTATTGATTCTATGACTAACAAACTTAACTTGCTTGTAATCTTTTCCTTTATTTATGCAACAATTAGAATCAAATATAACTCTATTTCCTTTATCACATAATTGACTGATGCTAAGCAAATTATGTTTAAGCCCTTCAACAAGTAAAACATTATCAATAGAAGAGGAATGTATTTTACCAACTTTGCCAACTCTAAGGATCTTCCCTTTGTTGTTGTCACCATATGTTACATGTCCATTATTCTTGGGGACAAGGAAGAAAAACTTGGAACCATTACCACTCATGTGCTTGGAACATCCACTATCAAGATACCAACTTAAACTTTTGACTTTTAAGCACACCTACAACACACAATTAGATTTTAACATTTGGTACCTAAATTTTCTTGGGTCCTTATGTGTTAGATTTAAGCAGAGTGCCCTTAGGGACTCAAACCATTTTAGTCCCAACTTTGGTGTTTATGTTGCTAACATTGCATGTTGAGGTACTATGCCCTTTCCTTCCGCAATGAAAACATTTGATAAAAGAGCTACTTGATGTACTTGAGGAAATAAAGAAATTCTTATAAGACTTTTGTTAGTTATTGGGATTATAAACCAAATCGAATTTTTAGAAAACACATCTTTGTTTCCCTAGCAACACATTCAAGTTGTCTCTTCTAAAAGTAAATTTTGAAAGAGTGTTTTTCAAATCCTCAATTTCTTTTTCAAATGCTTTACATGATGACCAAGATGAGGGTATGAGTGCATTATCATGTGAAGAAAAAATCATGAATGATGAGTTAACATCAATTAATCATAGACTCTCATTCTCAATTTTGAGTTCATTAATCTCCTTATTTAAAATAGAAATTTTATTTACCAATAAAGAGATTATTTTATTGGAAGATAAAACCATCTTTGTGAGCCTCATGGATTCATCATACAATTCTTCAAAAGCATCTTGTAATTCACTATAAGAAGGTGAAGAGTTTAGGTTAGAATAAGTTACCTCAGTGTCACTTTCTTCTTCTTCTTCTCCTCTAGCCATGAGACATAGATGAGCTTCTTCATTTTTTGAACTATCGAAAGAATCTATGTCATTGTCCTCCCATGCTATGTAGGATCTCTTTCCTTTCTTTTATTTAGAAGGTCTTTTCTCAAACTTCTCCATCTTCTTTAGATACATTGGACATTCCATCTTCATGTGTTTTGATTTTTCGCATTCATAGCATGTTGGAATATATGAGGTTCCTTCCCCTTTATGAAGTTTTCTTAGGAGGAAATAGTGGCCTTATTTAAGTTCCTTTTTTCTTAAGGAATCTTCCAAACTTTCTTACAAGGAGACTAAGATTCTATTCATTTAGCTCAAAGTTTTCTATTTCATCTTCATCATCATCTTTAATTGTGAAAGAGGTGGCTTTGAGTGCAATCTCCTTTTTCTTCTTATCATGCTCCTCATTTTGATTGAGCCTATTTAGTTCTAATTCATGCTCTTAGAGCTTCCCAAATAAAGTAGCTAGTGTCATTATTGATAGGTTCCTTGACTCTACAATAGTTGTCACTTTGGGTTGCCAATTCCTATTCAAACACCTCAAAACTTTGTTAATAAGATTTTTATTAGAAAATTTTTTTTCAATGAAGCAAGATGATTTACAATATGAGTGAACCTCTTTTGGATTTCTAAAAATACTTTCTCATTGGTTCATTCTAAACAGTTCATATTCATGAGTGAGAGTATTTATTCTTAATCTTTTTACCTCATTTGTGCCCTCATGGGTTACTACATTCTTTTTGTCCTCACCGGTCCATTTACTTCTTAGTATATTGGTTCTTACACCATTGACAATATGTGTGGGAACAAAGGGACATTTTTCAATGGCATCCCACACATCTAAATTAATAGCTTCAATAAAAAAATTTATCCTTTCTTTCTAATAGGCATAACCATCCCCATTAAAAAAGGGGGGGTCTATTTATAGAAGAACTTTCAGAAGAAAACCCATTTGAAGTCATCACATCTCTTGAAGCTGCAAAGCTCTTTACATAAGAGTCTAGTTTTGATATCACTTGTTACCAAGTGGCCTCATACTCAAGAGAGGGGGTGAATTGAGTATGTAAAATATTTTCGTAAATCTTTTGCAAAACACTTGATTATCAATTTCCGTTGAAGCTATTGATTGACAAACACAAAAAAAACAAGTATTAATACAACTAAACGAAGCACATATATAACTAAATAAGACATCACATTGCAAGGTAAAGGGAAGATAGGTCTAATGAAGCATCCAATCGAAAAATGAAAATTTAAAAAGCCCAAAATAATAACTATCCTCCCTAAACCTAAGAGGAATAGTGTCCTCACTATTCAACAAACAAGGTCATAAGAAAATAAAAAAAAATAAAATTAAAGACAATATAAAAGGTAAAAGGGGACTCCCTTAGGTGAAGACCATGGAGATAAGAGAATAAGCAACTAAGCATACCAAGTAGTCCAAGCTTTAGCCTCTAAAGGACCTAGGCGTTACTTGCTTATTTGCAAAATTTTGCAACAATGGTTTTCTTGATGCAGTAGTTGCACTTCTCCCAGCTTCTAGATCTGGAAAAACACCCCAAAAGAAAAAGATTGAGTTTCGAACTTAGGTTGCCTCCTAAGAAGTGCCTTATTTATAATCCTGACTGGACTTTGTCATTTGTATAGATCAAGGTGGCTTGCATTAGGAAGGAAATGCAATCCCCTTTTCTTTGTCAAAGTAAGGAGTCGTGCCATGATTAATATCCTGTGAAGTACTCCTAAGGCCATGTGGTGCCCCAAATATGACTTGTTGACTTGATAGCTCCTTGTAATGAATTTCTCTACTAGGCCAAGGTGTTTTGAAATAGTTAGAATGTGGAATAGAACTTGGGATGTCATTGTGCTCCCCAAGAAGGTCATTGCCATTCTCACCCAATGTGGACTTAGAGTTGTATTGTTTAAGAGAAGGTATATGGTTTGCTTGGACTAATTTCTTAATCCCTTTGCCTTCTAGAAAATGTAGCTGAGCACAAGGGGTAAGTATAGTAGTTGATTTCTTCCCTTTAAACACATTGATGGCAAATTATTCATCATGTACCCTTAATTAGCTCACCTTTTGGCACATCAATCTCAGCACCCGCAGAAGCCAAAAATGGTCGCCCAAATATCAAAGGCATGGTGAGATCCTCATCCATACCAATTATAAAAAAATCCATGGAGAATATGAATTTATCTAATTTGACTGGTACATCCTCTACCACACCCCAGGGATAGGAGTAAGACCTATTAGCAAGCTGAATAAAAATTGAGGTGGGCTTAGGGTCCCCCAAACCAAGTTGCTCGTATATAGACTGAGACATAAGATTAACACTTGCCCCAATATCACACAAGGCATTTCCATACAATTGCTTACCAATGTCACATAAGATGACCAAAATGTTGGAGTTCGGAGATCCTCCTCAAACCACGATCTTTTACCTATGAGGGCTTTAACCTTGCTTTCCTCCCAATTGATCAACTGGGAGCACTTTTCTCATTTTTCTCCATGATTTCCATAAGGAACCAGTAGATCTCTTTATTAACCTCTAACATCCAACTCTATCTAACATTGACTTTCCTCTTTCTCTTAAGGTGTTGGTTTCAGTATAAGTTGATCTTGGGCTACTACTCATTATTGAGGTAGAAAAGGAAACACTTATAATGCTTCACCTTGATGAAGAAGGTGTCCTTGAAGTCCTTGTGGGATTCTTTGAAGAGGTCAAAATGTTTCGGCCTAGATGGCTATGGATGGTGATCCATGCCAGTTTGTTAGCGTCTGTGATGGCTAGAACATCAAACATATAGAAGAAGATGTCCATGAAGGTCGAGAGCTAAAAATGCTTAGACACAATCTTAAATGATTGTGGATGAAAGCTCGACTGTTAGGGTGAATCTGTGATGGGGCCACCTGAATCGTGCTTAGTACGACCATCTAAAATTCAGAGAATGGGAATCGGATTCCGAGCCTGGCAAAGAACATCTCATACATATACATGTAATGAGACCCCGATGTTTGTTGGCTACATATTCTCTCGCTCTCGCCACAATAAATCACTAAGTACTTCTCCTTGGCCATCCCATATTGCCTTATTTCATGTACTTGCAAAGATTTGTTGCCTTCTTGCATGTGTTAACCACAGAGGTGATCCCTAGTGACTCATAATGGACCTAGTTGTAAAGTTTTGCATCAAGAGGCAGAGGAAACTCCTTCTGTCACTTTTTGAGGGTAAGGACCTAAGAGGACTCAGGGTGGAAAAAGAGCTCATGCCTCATTGTCAAGAGCAAAGCGCTTGACCTCAAAGGACTCAAGGCATGAAAAGATATTTGAACCCTGTATCCCGTGGTTAAGAGCGAAGTGCTAGACCTCAAAGGATCCAAGGGGCAAAAAGCTTTAAGTCTATGTCTTCGGCTTAAACCCCAAAGAACTTATAGCTCGGCACTCTGATAGCCATCAAAGCACGGACCTGGGGGCAGTGTTCTATATTGCGACTAGACTTGGGCCTCTTAAGGCCAAGCCTAAGAGCCAATAAGACAAGAACCTTGCTTAATGAACAAAATGAATGTTCCCCCAAAAGAGACACGGGGAAAGTCAACTCACAAGCAAGGAAGGTGCTACGAAACTTCCCCCACGCCTCTAGAATAACTAATTTATCCCCATTATTACTTGGTTCCCACGAAACTCACTCACCTATAAATAGCTCACTGATCAGTGTTAATTTTGATACATTTTTAATGATTAATTGCTTGCAAATATGATATTATTTTAGTTGGATCCTTATCATTTTCTTCATATTTGCAGGATTGAGAGATTTAATGCATTTGGACAAAAACAAGCAAAATGCCAAGTTTTCAAGGCAAAAGAAGAGTTTCTGTCAAATTACAGGGCCTGACTCAAATTACAGGGCCTAACTCAAATTACAGGGCCCGCATCAGATTACAAGTCCTAAGTCGTGTATTAATACACGGTCGTATAAAAGCACACGGCCTAGGCCGTGTACTCCTCTAACTTTTTCAATTAAAACAGCAGCAATTATTCCATAAGGCAATGTCATATATGGCCTAGGCCATGTATTCATACATGGCGGCGTATGAGCTCCGGACAAGAATAAAACACAAATTTTTACGAGAAGTTTGTGTTGGAGGCTTATAAAAAGGTACTCTTGGCCTCTTTAAAGGGGAGTTCAGACCTGGGGGTAGCTAGGAAACTCTCTCTATTCCTCCCCCCTTCAGTTTTCTTCTTCTTTTTCTTTGTTTTTCAGTTTTCTTGTGTATTTGGGAGAGTTCTTAGCTGATCTGAAGAGAGGAAGGCTTCAGAAAGAGGATTTCTTAGGAGGTTGAAGATCTAAATCTCTGGAAAGAGGTTTGGATCTTTCTGTCTTTCTAGTTTCTCTTTTTCCTTTTGTTATCTTTTCATGGATCTGTATCTTATTATGAGTTTGTTTGTATTGAATATGAGTGGCTAAACTCATAGCTAAGGCTATGGGGGATCTTGTGTTCTTAATTATTTGGATCTGATTTCTAAATTGATTATGGTAATTTCTTTGTGGGTTTATCATATTGTTTATATTCTTATCATAACTTGATCACTTATGACATTTGTTAATTCATTGTTTGACCGGTGACCATCCACAGTCAATGAGTGGATCTATATGGTAAGCCTGGGATTATATTGGTGAATGACCAAACATCAATTTCTCTTACCAATAGAATTGACGGGTTGTTAGTTCATATCTTGAAATTGAGATTTAATGCATTCTTGATTAATTCAACTAAATGACCAAATAGGTGGATTAAATTAAGAATAGAATATTATTTCATCCATGACCATTGGGATTCAATAGCAAATAAGATAATATTGGCTAAAGAATTACCTGTATCATAATTGAAAGAAGATCCGAGTAATGAAACTTAAGTGAACCTTGCGCCCTAGTGCCTCTCTATCTTTGCTTATCTTTCCTTTATTTAATTACTCTTTATTGTTTTCATTAGTTTTCTATTCTTAAATTTGGATCTTGTATACAATTTCAACTGTCTAAATAACATAAGAGTTTTACAATTTTAGTAATTATCACTTATTCCTCATGGAATCGATAACTTGGACTCAAAAGTCCTATATTACTTGGCGATAGAGTGCACTTGCTCTTAGTGTATCTTTTGTATACGTGCACCAAGTTTTTGACGCCGTTGCTGGGGAATAATTTTTGGTAATATTAGAGGCGTAAAATTTTAGTTAATTTAGACAAACTTTTATTTTATTTTATTTTATCTGTTTTTATTATTGTGTTTTATTTTTTTATCTTTATTTATTTTTATTTAATATTATTTGTATTTATTTTCTCATTTTGTATATTTTTGTTTTGTTTTTATTTTGTCATTTTTTTATTTTCGTTTTTGTTTAATTATTTTATTTTTATTTTTTCTTTCTTTTCTTTTATTTTTGTTTATTATTTTTGTTTATGTATTTTTAATTAATTTTTCACTACATTTATCACTTGTTCATTTTTCTTGTTTATGTTCACTCGCTCTCAGTTTCCTAATCTTACATTTGATCCAGAAATTGAGAAAACAGCTCGCAGGTTAAGAAAACAGACTTATATTGCAGCTGTGACAAAAGACATCGACAGGATGAAAGGACCAGTAATTGAAGGGGATCATGACGAAATAGCTAACGCAGTAGAGCGGACCATGCTTGAGTACTCTATGCCCACTACTGAAGGGTATGGAGGAAGTATTATAAGACTAGTTGTGGCAGTTAACAATTTTGAGATCAAACCAGCATTGATCTCCATGATTCAGAATTCTGTACAGTTTGGTGGATTACCTTCAGATGATCCAAATCAGCATTTGGCTAGATTCTTGCAGTTGTGTGACACTATCAAGTACAATGAAGTGACAGATGATGCAATCAGATTGCGACTCTTTCCATTCTCTCTTAGGGACAAGGTGAGTCAATGACTAACGTCACTACCAAGGGGTTCCATCACTACATGGGATCAATTGACACAACATTTTCTGACTAAGTATTTTCCTCCCTCTAAATCTGCTAAGTTAAGAAATGATATATCTTCTTTTGTGCAGTATGAAATGGACACTCTTTTCGAAGCTTGGGAGCGCTTTCAAGAGTTATTGAGGAGATGTCCATACCATGGATTTCCCGTGTGGCAGCAGGTCTAGACTTTTTATAACGGTTTATCATCTGGCAACCGTTCCCTCATTGATGCTATTACGGGAGGTACAATATGGAGGAAAATGCCTACTGAAAGCCAAGAATTAATTGAAGAAATGGCGCTGAACAGTTACCAATGGCAAAATGAGCGCCAAATTCTTAAGAAACAAGTAGGAGTGCATGTTGTGGACGCTTCCACTACGATTCTAAGTCAATTAGAAGCTTTGACGAAGAAGGTGGAGACTTTGATGGTGACAAGTAATGCAACCCCACCAATTATTTGCGATGCATATGGAGGACATGGTCATACAAGTTCAAACTGTCAAATTGGTAGTCCATTTGCCCTAGAACCTGAAGCAGTAAATTTTATTAGAAATTCTAACCGGCAGCAGTACAATCCTTATGCCAACACATACAATCCCGGTTGGAGGGACCACCCTAATCTCAAATGGGGAAATCAACAAGGCTATCAGTAGAATCAGCAGATAGCCCCACAACCACCTCCTGGTTTTCAAGCACCTGTGGAGAAACAAAATTTTGAAAATCTTGTAATGAAGTACATGCAAAATTCAGATGCTAGAATGAAGAACATGGAGACTCAGATTAGTCAGTTGACTATATTGATGATAGCAAGGGCACCAGGGACATTGCCTAGCACTACTGAGACTAATCTAAAGGAACATGTCCTTGTAATTACCCTGAGAAGTGGAAAGGAACTTGAAGCGTCCTCCCAGAAGAAGGAAAGGTTGGAGCTTAGAGATACTCTTATTCAGTTAGTGCATGAAGATGAGAAGACAGTTGAAGCACCTAGCCCGTTAAGAATTGAGACAAAGAAAAATGATGTCTTTACTGAAGATGTCTCAATTCAATATTTCAATCAAGGAGAGATTGAAAAGAAAGAACCAAAGTGGTAGAGAGCGAAGAAGGATCGTGAGCAGAGCATAGTATATGAACCATCACCATATGCTAGGATCCCATTCCCTCAGAGGCTCAAGAACAATCAGTCAGATAAGCAATTTGCCAAATTATTGGAGATATTCAAGAAATTACAAATTAACATTCCGTTTGTTGAAGCCATCTCTTAAATGCCCAAGTATGCAAAGTTTCTAAAGGAAATACTTACAAAGAAACGCAAGCTTGAGGAGTTTGAGACGGTATGCCTTAATGAGGAGTGTTCTACCATTCTTTTGAAGAAGTTACCCCCGAAATTGAAAGATCCAGGGAGTTTTACTATTCTTTACTCTATTGGTAATTCTCATTTTGAGAAAGCATTATGTGATTTGGGTGTTAGTATTAATTTGATGCCTTTCTCTATGTTTAAGAAATTGAGAATGTAGGAACCGAAGCCCACCAACATTTCACTACAGTTGGCTGATAGATCTATTACTTATCCTTGTGGTGTATTGGAGGATGTCTTGGTGAAGGTGGACAAATTCATATTCCTAGTTGATTTTGCGGTGCTAGATATAGAAGAGGATGCTGATATTCCTCTTATTCTTGGGAGACCATTTTTGGCCACTTCAGGAGCTGTGATTGATGTACCTCGGGGTGAGGTCATTTTGAGAGTGGATGGAGATTATGTGACCATCAATGTCTTTAGGGAGGCTAAATCTTCCCTAATGTTAAATCTCTATGCTCCTATTAATTTTGTTCAAGCTAAGAAGCAGGAAACCTTAGCTATCAAGGACCCCCTGCCATCATACAATGTTGATGTTGATCTTCTGGTAAGTTAAGCTACTGAAACAGATAAAGGTCCTCCTATATTCCCTGCTCCTTCACAAATTGGTCCTTTATCTGTTGATCGAGTGCGACTACCATGGACTAGCGGAGTTAAAGCACAATTGGGACAACCAAGCTCTTGTCAAGTTCAGAATGCTGATGGAAGCAATCCCAAGGCCATTATCGAAGGAATGAGGAATTGCTTTGAAAAGAAGAAGGCGTCTTCCTATTTCTCTTACTTTAAGCCACCTTGATTTATCTGAAAAAGGCAACGTCGAGCTAATGACGTTAAACAAGCGCTTCACAGGAGGTAACCTGTGTTTCTTCCTTATTATTTCTTATTTTAGTTATTTTAGTTATTTTTGTTTTAAAGTTGCAATTTGAATATAGTTTCCACAAACTGAGAAGATAAAAATATACTTCATTATGAATGGCAGAGTAAAGAGTCATACTCTTGAGACGCATTGTTGTGAACTTGTACATCATGAACTTCTTATTTGTGGAATATTTTCAGAAATGGATATAAGGGTTATAGTCTTGGGAATTTGACTTTAAAAGACCCTAGGCCGTGTTTCTACTGATGTGTTTTGTGATTTTTCAGATACTATTGTGGCTCTGCTTGTTGTGCTGTCTTTCTGCCTACCATGTCTCATTCCTTATCAGGTTGTGTTACTCTTTTTTTTTACCCTTTATTTATCTCTCTTTCACATTGAGGACAATGTTCATATTAAGTGTGGGGGAGTGGCAATGTACTTTGTTAAAAAAATATGCATAATTGATAAACACTTGAATATTGTTGATAATTAAGCTAGAATTGTGTGTTAATTGCTTGATTTTTTTTTGAGCTGATAGAGATATGTTTGAAAGGGGAATCTTTTTATCATGAGATTATTTTGTGTGAAACAATATTGTTCAATTGAGAAAAGTAAAATTTAGCATCTTTGTTGGGAATTACTCATGTCTGCTTGTTTCTGTTTTCTTTATCAATTTAACCAGAAAGTGAGTTTTGAGTTTCAATGATTGAATTTTTCATAAATAAAATCCTATTTTCCTTCTGGAGTGAATTTTCTCTTGATTGATGTGCGCTAGAACTTGCTTTGACATCTTTTTGAAATTTTAATGATTCACATACATGCTTGAATATGATTGAGGCAATTAGGTTTTATTCTTTCTTGACTTTCAAAGTTGTATTGATAAAATAACCCTTAGTTGCCCCATTTGAGCCTGAAATTGATTTATTTAAATACCTGATATGTTGATTATTCCTATATTTTAATCGCCTTGTAATTGATTCATTGAACTCCATTTGTGCTTAATTGTCATCATTTAGCTTAGTTTCTGATATCAAACCCTAATTGGAACATTGCTGTGAAACTTTGCTTAAATGTGTTCATTTGTACTCATAAATGAATTATGCTTTTCAGTCACTGGGCTTCTTAAGGTTCAATTAGGTTTAATTAAGTTAGTTTTGACACATTTTATGATATTGAGCCTAATTGGATCATTGAAGGAATTATTGCATGACTTAGCCTTAATTTATCTCTTTGACAATGTTCAGTGAACTAGCTATAATTTGAGTTTCAAATATCTAATTGATGTGATTTTGGTCTTGTAGGAAAGCTAAGACAATTCTCTACTACTTTCATGAAGACCTCAAAGGCCCAATCACACATTTGGATAACTCAAATTGGAGTTGAAACAAGAACTAGGGTGCTGATCCTGACAGCTTGACCTTTTTTATACTATTCATGGCTTATCTGGAGCTATAAGTTGTCAAATGAGCTAAAATTTTGATGGTTGATAGTTACGATCCAAATCTACAACTTTCATGTTGAGCACTTTTCCAGATTTGGAGATCTAAGGGGTCATATTGAGCTTGGAAGTCAGATTACATGGCCAGAGTCAAAATACAGGGCCTGCGTCAGAATACAGAGCCTAAAAGTACATGGCTGTGTGAGAATACACGGCCTAGGCCGTGTACGCCTCTGACTTTGCATTTGAAACAGTGAATTTCAGACCCCTAACTCAGTGTCATACACGGCCTAGGCCGTGTATGCATACACGGCCGTGTATGACCTTCAGACATCAATTATTGCAACTTCTGCGCGAAGTTTGTGTTGAGGGCTTATATATTGACACCCTTAGCACGTTTTGAGGAGAGTTTTGACCTAGGAGAGCAGCTACAACTCCTTGGAGAAGGAGAAGGGAGTCTTGGATCAAAGATTGGAGTCTCGGGTTCGAGCAATCGGAGATCCATCATCCCCAATCCTCAAAACCTCATTTGCTTTAGTTTTTCTTCTGCACTTTGTTTCTCATGTTGTTCTTTCTCAGTTTTTCTTGTGATTTCCTTCTAGCTATGTGTAACTAAACCTCCATTGGTTAAGGGGGTGATGAAACCACTAGTATTGATGTTGTGAATCTTACATATTTGATTATTTCAACACAGTTATGTCTTTATTCATATATTTCTGAATCTATTGTTGGTATGAAGATTTTTGTACTTGTTCCCACTTTCAAAGTGGTAGATCTGGGTTTATTATGCACGGTTGCGGTAGTAGATCTAGTGAAATATATGATGTTCATGTGGGTATAATTATCTTTGTGCTATTTTCCAGTTATAAAAGTGGTAGATCTGGGTTTTTTATGCGCGGTTGCGGTAATAGATCTAGAGAAATATATGTTCTAAGTAATTTAATCCCGGTGTGTGATTAGATCTTAGTGTGATTGGTTTTCTAAATCTTAATGCAACTATTGGATAGTTGTAAAAGCGGTTGCTTTATGACTAATCAGTGGTTAGGAGTTAATTTGAGCGGTTGCTAAATTGGCCAACACGTAAGTAAAACAGAGATTTACTCTCACAATTGCATAAAAACATAATTGAGCATGTTGGAATAAAAGGATATGTGGATTTACATCATCATATAAATCTAGTGGTGGATTCAATCTCTTAACCAATTTTCTTATATTGTTGATTTCAGTTCATTTATTATTATTGCCTTTGAAACTGTTCATTGTTCATCAAAACTCCAAACCCCCCTTATTTACTATTTATTATCAATCAGAGTTTAAATTAGGAATTACTTGATAGTGTTAATTGAATTGGTTCTCTGTGGATCGACCATTACTAACTACAACTAGTTGTAAGGTTTTTATTTTCTGGTGGGCCTGACAACTGATTTTTATCTGAATTTTAATCACTATATCCTCACGCATCAGAATTTTGGCGCCGTTACCGGGGAGCCAATTTTCAATGACACTATTAATTTATTTTCTATTTTTACTCTGTTTTTATTTTTGTTTTTATTTTATTTTTAGTTTTTGAATCTTTCTTTCTGAGTCTTTTGTAAGTGTTGATGTCCATTGAAGGGGTAGACGAGGGATTGCTAAATTTGAGGAACTATATTGATCAACTCAACTCACATCCTCAATTTCCCTTCCATCCTGCTAACTTCCAACTCACACCTGCTGACATTGAAGCTGCCCGTTACATTGATCTATCGAGTTCAGAGACATTTAAGCCATCTGAAATATCTGAAGAAGTGACAATGGCAGAAAACACTTTAAGGGCATTGAGTGCTCCAGATCTAGATCAACAGCCTCTATGCATAGACATTCTTGAAAATGAAGAGGCATTTGAATTGAAATCCGGCTTAATCCATCTCTTTCCATCTTTCAATGGATTACCCGAAGAGGACCCCAACAAGCACTTAAAGGAAATTCATCTGGTATGTTCTAGCATGAAGCCTGCAGGAATTCATGTAGAGCAAGTCAAGTTGAGAGCTTTTCCATTCTCATTGAAAGACTCAGCTAAGGAGTGGCTTTACTACTTGCCACCCGGATCCATCCAATCATGGCAGGACATGGCCCGAACTTTCCTAGACAGATACTTCCCTGCCTCAAAAGCTGCAACAATCAGAAAAGAAATCTGTGGTATTCAACAAAGGCATGGGGAATCACTCCATGACTACTGGGAGAGATTTAAGAAGCTATGTTTCAGCTGCCCTCATCATCAAATAAGTGAGCAGCTCTTAATTCAGTATTTCTATGAAGGCTTACAAGTGATGGATCACAATATGATTGATGCTGCTAGTGGAGGAGCATTGGTTGATAAAACTCCTCAAGAAGCTAGAAACTTGATCTCAAGAATGGCTGCCAATACTCAACAGTTTTAATCTAGAAATGACACTGGAATAAGAGCAGTGAAAGAAGTAGAGACAACCAGTCTACAGTAGTAAATGACTCAATTGACTGCTATGGTTCAGCGGTTAATGGATACAGGAAAAGCACCAGTTCATGCTTGTGGGATCTGTTGTTCATCTAGACATCCCACTGATATGTGTCCCACTCTCCAAGAGGACACAAACGAGGAGGTAAGAGTAGTAAGGGGATATGCTGGACTTTCAAAAAATTACAACCCCTACTCAAACACATATAATCCAGGTTAGAGGGATCATCCTAATTTCAGCTATGGAAAGCAACCTGAAAATCAACCTCCAGCTTATGGACCTCCAGGATTCCAACAGAAGCAAGCACCTTTCCCTCAGAGACAGCAGCAAGTTCAAGCTCCTAAACAACCTGAGCCTTCACTAGAGGAGCTAGTGAAGCAAATGGCTACTAATAATTTGCAGTTCCAACAAGAAACAAATGCAACCATACAAAGTTTTAAACAAGAAATAAGGACTGCAATCAATAACTTGCAGAATCAGATAGGCAAATTTGTCCACAGAATTCAACAAGTTTCAAAGCCAAGCTTCAGGGAAACTACCCTCACAGCCAAAAGTGAATCCGAGAGAAAATGCTAGTGCTGTCACATTGAGAAGCGGAAAGACGATGGATGAGCCTACATCTCTTCCACTAATCATTTAAGAGAAAGATGAACCACCCAAAAAAGCAAATGATAAGGGGCAAAATTCCAAAGCCCCTAAGGTAAGTAATTCTGAACCCCTTCCTAAATATGTCACTAAAGCTCCTTTTCCTAGTAGGTTGGTTAAAACCAAGAAAGAAGAAGCAGAAAAAGAAATACTTGAGACTTTTAGGAATGTAGAGGTTAATATCCCTTTGTTAGATGCCATTAAGTAGGTACCTAGATATGCAAAATTTCTGAAAGAATTATGCACTAACAAGAGGAAGCTAAAAGGAAATGAAAAGGTCCAAGTGGGAGAAAATGTTTCAGCTGTAATTAAAAAGAAACTCTCAACCAAATGTAAGGACCCTGGCACATTCACCATTACAGGTAACACAAGGTTTGAAAGGGCAATGCTTGATTTAGGTGCATCTATAAATGTCATGCCATATTCTATTTATGCATCTTTATACTTGGGTCCTTTGGAACCTACTGGTGTTATTATTCAATTGGCTGATAGATCTAATGCATACCCTAAGGGTGTGGTTGAAGATGTTTTGGTGCAGGTGAATGAATTAGTGTTTCCGGCAGACTTCTATGTTTTGGACATGGAAGAGGATGATTCTCCCAAATCTGCTCCTATCTTGTTAGGAAGACCTTTTTTGAAGACTGCGCGGACAAAAATTGATGTGCACTCAGGAACTCTAACAATGGAATTTGATGAGGAATTAATTAGATTCAATATTTTTGAAGCTATGAGATACCCAAGTGATGTGCACTCTGCTTGTTTAATTGATTCTTTTGATCCTTTTGATTCTTTAATTTCTACAGCTTTTGATACTGACCATTTTGATGCTCTTGATACAATTCTAACTCATAGCTTAGATGTACAGGAGGAAAAGAAGAAGAGTGAAGAAGAGCCATGGAGTGAAGACATTGATGAAATTGTTGCTGCCTTACAAGAGCTCTCTTCCACTCCAGAAGAGCATGAGGTAACTTTTGTTGATTTACCTGTTACTACTGATATACCTCAACCTTCCGTTGTGCAGGCACCTGAATTGGAACTGAAAGCACTGCCTGATCATCTTAAATACATCTTCTTAGGGGAGAAGGACACCCTTCCAGTAATAATTGCAAAGTCACTCACCCAAGAACAAGAAGAGAAACTGGTAGCTGTTTTGCAGGAACATAAGACAGTCATTGGTTGGTCAATAGCTGATATCAAGGGTATTAGTCCCTCCATTTGTATGCACAGGATATTAATGGAGGAGGATACTAAACCTGTGAGAGACCCTCAGTGGAGGTTGAATCCTCCCATGATGGAGGTTGTGAAAAAGGAGACACTGAAGCTCCTAAGTGTGGGGGTGATCTACCCCATTTCTGACAGCAAGTGGGTAAGCCCAGTCTAGGTAGTACCAAAGAAATCTGGAATTACTGTAACACCCTCCTCAGGGTATCACATATCTGACTTCCGACTCATAATCTGAAAAGAAGTTCGCACAAAGTTTGAGTTATAAAAGATAGGTTTTAAAATTTCTTTACTGAAACGTAAATTTACTGAAAATATTAGGTAACATTGAAAATCATATTTCAACTATTCATTATACAATATTGACACCAATTAATATCACAATTTAAAGAGAAATATAAAATTAACAGACTTATTTTTTTTTGACAGTAGCAAACCCCATGACAGTCCTACTTAATAGCACGGTACAACGTTAACGATAAACTTTAACATACTTATTCCTTTTTCTATCCATCTTGATGCATCGGACATCCTGTTCCTTTGTCAACACTGCACACCTTCGAGTCCTGAATGTCCACTCCTTATTGTTGTCACCAATCTCAGAATATCCATCGCCCGTTATGTCTAAGACAACTCGATCATTCTATTATTTGATTTTAACAAGTCTGATTACACAAAGAAACAGGATAACAAAGAGGTGAGATCACCTACACCAATACCAACATGGCAGCACAGAGATAACACAAGCAGCAATATCATACAGATAGATCATACCATATAATCATGCTATCAGCATTAATCAACTATCATCATCTAATCATTTATCAGTTCAATCATCATCCAATTACTCAAAATAATTGTCATAGCCAACATTCCTCAATTAATATATCATACAGATATAAATGTTCAGATTATGCATATGCACAAGACTCGATTTCCTACTCCATGGAGCTAAAACTCAGGTAGGAGAAATGATCGAAAAGATCTGTCGGTACCACATGCCTCAGACCACATGCTAAAATCCTCATTTTGATTTTTACACATCTAGCATATACACAACATTCTTTATCAGATCTTGATTAAGAATAGTGTCTCGGTCAGGATCATCGGTGTGTCGCGTCGGTCTAACCCACGATTCAATAGAGCGACTCACTGCCCACTGTAGGCAACCCACACCCTGATGCCCCCAAGGTCAACGAGTGACCTACACTACGCATATCGCACCCACTCAAGAGGTGTACGTTCCTCCTAGGCAATTAGCCTTATCCAGTCCCTCGAACCATTCCAATGCATGTATAATGCACCAAAAACCAAATCATAGATAGAATATCAATCACAGGTTTAACTCATAATTTTTCAAAATATATGTTATACAATGCACTAATATCTTAGTGCAAGTCCAACCACAAGGGCCATACTTTTCAATTTCATTTGTTCAATTTATATCATATGCTTCAATGCATATTTTTTTCCAATACGTAAAGTACCCCAAATACCAAATACAGGCATCTCTTTCCAATGCATATAAAATACATCAAAAGCCAATCGTAGGCAACTTGACATTTTCTCACACAGTGTTCATACACTATTTTGGCAGTAATCATCATGTTATCATGTTTTTATAGTCATAAAACACTTCTGCCGTATTTTCACAATCACATAACAATTTTGTTACATTTTACAATTCAAAAATGTTTTTGTTACGTTTTCAAAATACTGCAACACTTCTGTTGCACTTTTAAATCACGTATTTAATTTTTTTTAACGTTTTTCTCAATCACATAAAAATATACATTTCTCAAATTGTGTAACGATTTTCCACCATTTTCAAACTCGCATAACTTAAAAATCATTCTTTTAAGTTGCGTAAATCATTTTCTATCATTCTCAAAATATTTAAAACACTTTCCAAATCACATAAGATTTTTGTCATTTTCACAATTACGTAAAAATATTCTATCATTATTTTACTAGTGATTTTTCAAAATATTTTCAATAGTGTAAAATATTTAAACGCTTCCCAAATCGCGTAGAAATATTTTAACATTTTTCAAATCGCGTAAAAATATTTTACTATATTTCCAAACACTTAGAAATATTTTACTGTATTTCAAACCATGTATTTTAAAACTTACATTTTTAAGATACGTAAATTATTTTTCACCACAATTCTATTACGAAAAATATTTCTCAACCTTCAAAAATTTCATTTCATCTTTTCTCAAAATATTATGACTTTATATTTCATTTTTCACATTTTCTTACTCAAGAAAATCTTTTTCCACGTTTCTTTACTCAAGAAATTTTTTTTCAAATATAATCCACAAAATTACCTTTCCATCAATGTTTCAAAACTTAACATTTTCTAATGTACTTTAAAACTCAAAAATAAGTTATACGTTAGTAGATTTTCATAATACCATTATATTCTCCATTTTTTCCAAATCATTTCTCAAGTGCTAAAATACTCTGATTCCCTTTTCAAATTTCTTGTATTAAATTAATTATATTTTCACTTGAAAAATCACTTTGTTTCTTTAAAATCAATGCATTACAAGCTTTCGAAAATGTGGACATGACTATTGAAAATTATCAAAACATTTTTCCTTCTAAATTGATATGATTTTACACAAACAAAACCATTAAAATTTTATTTTCAAAACCGAAGGACTTATGGTTATAAAACCAAACCCATTTGTTCAAATTCATTTTTATTTTCTTTGCAAATCCTTTTTCACTTTCTTTGCAAATCCTTTTTCTCTTTCTTTGCTAATTCTTAAAATCATCATTGCTATTTTCATTTAAATCTCATGTTTTGTAAAACACTTAGAAACTTTTTACACAAAATAAATCAATAAAAATTCCTCAAAAATCATGTTCTTGTACTCTTTGAAAAATAAATTCTTTGTTTATTTTTCTTATTTTTCTAAACATTCATTTTCATCATTCATGAAAATATTCATTTATGAACACCTATCTTGAGGTGTCTTAACCGATATTCACCATGTTTCTAGGGACCAAAAATTAATTCCCTTGTTCTTGAAAATTTTTAATATGAACCCTAATCAAGGGCATCAAAACCGTAGTCCTTCCTTGGCCATTGGGACCAAAATTAATTTTCTTTCCATCACCAAATCATGGCATACACATACATACACATCATATATATATATATATATATCAAAAGCATGCTATATTATCATCATGCATAGTATAAGCATACCATCAAAATCATAAACTCATGCAAAGTATATATTAAGCATAGGCAATTAATCAAAGCTCATAAACACATATAAATTATTACATGACCATGGATATGAATCCTCACATGGATTCACCATCCATCAAATATAAGACCATCTCTCACCACCATGCTTGGTTGGTGAGATGGATCTCCCTCTTACCTCTTGAAGATCCTCAAAAACTTTTTGATTTGCTTCTTTTTCCAAGTCCTTCACCACCAAAGGCTTCTCAAATATAAAACAAAATACATAGAAATTAGTATATTAAGTTTGATTAAGAGGAACCATGGATCAAACATGGTTTAGAACATGAAAAAGAAGAGAAGAAATGAAGTCTTCTTATACTTCACCTCAAAAACCCAATAACTTTGATCTTGAAGAAAGTCCATGAAGATGAATGATTTAGAGAAAATCTCCAACATGAAAGTTGCTTAGAATATCATGTAGATTCAAGATCTATGGTTGGATTAAATTAAACAAACTTGAAGGGTGGTCTTAGGGTGGTTGACCGAATTCATCATAAGAAGGAAAACATAAGCTTTTTGATTTTTAACTTGAAGGACAAGGTTGTAAATGATAGAATTTTGAGAAGTTCCTAACAATTCTAAAACAATTAGTAAAATCACAAACAAAACTTAATAATAACAAATCATGGAACAAACATGGCTTAGAAAATCATAAACATGAATTTAAACCATAGAAATCAAAGTTTACCTCCAAGGAAGTAAGCTAAAAGTGGGATTTTGAAGCACTTAGAGTGGGATTTTGGGAAAACTTTCTAAATGAAAAGTGTTTAGAATATTGTTTAGCTTTAGAAAATGATGATAGTGAAAATTATAGGTGAGTGATGGTGTATTTGGGTGTAAAGACCGAACCAATGGAGAGAAAATGGAAGGAAAAATGGTTGCTTGGTTCTTGGAATTTTGAGAGAATAAGATGGAGGCTTTTTGGGTGAGAGAAAAAAGTGAAAATGCATGCACAAAGTGAGTGGGCTTCCGTGTGAGTGTTGGAGAGTTTGAAGAGTTTTACTTGAAATAATATCCCATTTTGGGTTCACACTTGAAACACATGGTCTTCCACTTTGTCGTCTTTTTCTTTGGCCTAAAAAGGCTACTCCAATTTGTCTCCTCCTTTCCAAGCATCTCCAACCGTCCCCCCTCTTCATAATGCATGCAAAGTTGTCATCTTTTCATGCCATTATTTGAAGCATTTCTAGCCATTGATTAATTCAATGGTTAGAATTTAGGTAGACTTTTGATTTTTAGGAGACTTAATCTAGGCCATTAGATCTTTTTTCTTTAAATTCTAGCCATTAGATGTGTTTTCAAAATAAATGGTCAAGATTGCTCCTTCAAACTTTAAATCCAAGGGTTATAATTAGTCATAGCCTTTTTAGAAGACCAAATCTCTACCTTTGATTAATTCTTCATCCAATGGTCATAAATGGTCTTTGTCACTTTTTAAGACTAAATCTCCACCCTTGATCAATTCCAAATCCAATGGTTGTAAATGGTCACTTTATATAATCAAATTTACACTGTTGATTAAATCTACGGTTGATATTGAAGCTTGCCTAACTAAGTTTATTCTCACACCATTGATTAAATCAATGGTGATTATCCAATGCTTCTTTATTAAATTTATTTCTTAACCGTTAATTAAATCAAAATCAAGTCTTCACCATTAAATAAATCAATGGTGGATATCCAAACCACCAATATTGACTTAAGCAATATAATTTCTATTTTTATCTACTAAAAATCTCACGAAAGAATATATTTACTGTATTTTTATCGCCCGATAATTAAATACAGTGTCAAACACAAAACAAGAAAATTTCTAAAAATGTTTCCGGATTCAGGTTTAGTAAGATCCCCTGTCTCCGTCTAAACAGTACAAATTTTTCTATGCGTAGAAAAATTTTCACTTTGTGGGACCCACCTGGGCCCACATAAGGTCACCTGGACCCACCTAGGACCACCTGGGCCCACATATAGTCAAAAAAATTCATAATCATTCACAAAAATCACAAATATTAGAAAACGTATGAAAATCAAGTCAGATTGTTAAAAATAATAAACAGTCAAGAGAAATAAATACAGAAAAATTTTTCCAAGCTCAAAAATTATTATTTTCCTGACACAGAGTAAATCACTCAAAACGATCAAATATGCTGACGGAATAATCAAAATAATTTTACAGCACACAGAGATCACTAAACAGTAAAATTCTATTAACTGTCAAAATTACTATTTAAGAGATAGAAAATTTGGGGTATTACAATTACTGTGGTAAGAAATGCTGAAAATGAGCTTATTCCCATTAGGTTGCAAACAGGGTGGCGTGTTTGTATTGATTACAGGAAGTTGAATGCCGCCACGAGAAAAGACCACTTTTCTTTACCTTTCATTGATCAAATGTTAGAGAGATTAGCTGGTCATTCTCATTATTATTTTCTGGATGATTTTTCAGGTTACAATCAGATTGCCATAGCTCCAGAAGACTAAGACAAAACTACATTCACTTGTCCATTTGGTACTTTTGCATATAGGCGAATGCCTTTCGGACTCTGCAATGTACCAGGAACTTTCCAGAGATGCGTGATGAGTTTATTTTCTGATTACATTGAAAATATCATTGAGTTTTTTATGGATGACTTTAGTGTCTTTGGAAATGGTTTTGAAAATTGTCTAGAACATTTAATATTGGTGCTTAAAAGATGCATTGACACTAACCTGATACTGAATTGGAAAAATGTCATTTCATGGTAAAGGAAGGTATTATGTTAGGTCATGTAATTTCTGCTAGGGGAATTGAAGTAGATAAAGCTAAGGTAGAGCTCATGCATTCTTTACCCCCACCCACTAGTGTGCAGGAGATTCGTTCTTTTATTGGTCACGCAGGTTTCTACCGGAGATTCATTAAAGACTTCTCTAAAGTCGCATTGCCCCTTTGCAGACTTCTTCAAAAAAATGTCAATTTTAACTTTGATGAGAAATGTATGGAATCTTTCAATAAACTCAAGAAGTTGTTAACTGTTGCGCCTATCATCAGGCCACCGAACTGGGAGTTACTGTTTGAACTAATGTGTGATGCCAGTGACTTTGCAGTAGGGGCTGTCTTAGGACAGCAAGTTGATAGGGTTCCTTATGCCATTTACTATGCATCAATGACTCTAAATGATGCTCAGCTTAATTACTCAACCACAGAAAAAGAACTTCTAGCTGTTGTATTTGCTTTGGAAAAATTTAGATCATATCTAATTGGTTCTAAAGTAATTGTGTTTTCAGATCATGCAGCTTTGAAGTATTTATTAACAAAGAAAGAAGCAAAGCCTAGATTGCTCCGATGGATTTTATTGCTCCAGGAATTTGACTTAGAGATTAAAGACAAGAAAGGGAGTGAGAACTTGGTGGCCGATCACTTGAGTAGGTTGGTAACTGAAGAGGAAGAAATGCCTATCATGGAGACTTTTTCGGATGAATATTTGATGGTTGTCAATGCTATAATCCCTTGGTATACTGACATTGTTAACTACCTAGTTACTAAGGACTTTCCGGAGGGTTTGAACAAGGCCCAAAGAGATAAATTAAGGAGTGACTGTAAATACTATATCTGGGATGACCCGTACCTATGGAAACATTGTGCAGATCAAGTCATTAGGAGGTGCATTCCTGATTCTGAGACACACTCCATCCTCTCCTTTTGTCACACCTATGCATGTAGAGGACACTTTGGCAGTAAAAGGACAACCAACAAAGTGCTTGACAGTGGTTTCTATTGGCCCATAATTTTCAAAGACGCTTACAACTTCTATAAGTCTTGTGACCGCTGTCAGAGAACAGGTAACATTGGTCCTCGTAATCAAATGCCTCAGACTCCGATCATTTTTGTGGTAGTCTTTGATGTGTGGGGTATTGATTTCATGGGACCATTCCCTCCTTCATTTGGTTTCACATACATTCTCTTATCTATTGATTATGTGTCTAAATGGGTGGAAGCAAAAGCCACCCGATCTGATGATTCTAAAACTGTTGCAGATTTTGTTAAAACACATATTTTCTCCAGGTTTGGGACCCCGAGGGCTATCATCAGTGACCAAGGGACCCATTTCTGTAATAAAACCTTTGATGCTCTATTGAAGAAATATGGAGTAATACACAGAATTTCCACTCCTTACCATCCACAGACAAATGGGCAAAATAAAGTGTCCAACCGGGAGATTAAATCAATCCTTGAAAAGACAGTGAATCCTTCAAGAAAGGATTGGAGCACTCGACTTGAAGATGCTTTATGGGCTTATAGGACTACCTATAAGACTCTCATTGGCGTGTCACCATTTCGGTTGGTGTATGGAAAGCCCTGTCATTTGCCCGTTGAGCTGCAACATCGCTCTTACTAGGCCATTAAACAAGTAAATATGGAATTTGAAGGTGCTGGAAAACAAAGGAAGTTCCAATTACAGGAACTGGAAGAACTAAGAAATGAGGCCTTCGAGAATGCCCTGATTTATAAGACTAAAGCTAAGGCATTCTATGACCAATTGATTTCCAGAAAGAAATTTCACAAGGAACAAAAAATTCTACTGTTCCAATCCAGACTCAAATTGTTTCCAGGTAAACTGCGTTCTAAGTGGATTGAGCCGTTTGTGGTAACTAATGCTTTTCCTTTTGGTGCAGTCGAGATCAGAAGTGAAATTTCTGGCAAAGCATTTAAGGTCAATGGTCATCGTCTCAAACCATATCATGAACTTCCTGACAGTGCAGAGATGGAAGTGATGACCCTCATCCTTCCACAATATGAGGAGCATTGAAGGTGTCACAACGTCAGGCTGAGGACAATAAACTAAGCGCTCATTGGGAGGCAACCCAACCAGATTTGCTTTCTTTATCCTTTTTATTTTATGTTTTTATTAGTTTCTTAGATTATTTTTTTATCTGTTTGTTGGTTGTAAGCATTTGAATCTTTAAAGAACCTTGTGTTTGGTTTGATTAATTGTGTGTTTGAGTGGATGGATTGTTTGGTATTTGTGTGGATTAAGTATAGTGGAAACCAAGCGAAACTATAGGAATTAGTTCGTTTGTAAATTGTTATTTTGTTCTTCTGAATGCTGAACCATGTTCTTTGAGAATGATTTCCTTCAATTGACAAGTTAAATTTTAAGTACATGATGAATGGATTGAGTAAAGAGTTATACTCTTGAGATGCATTCATATGAACTTGTGCCTTATGAACTTCATAGATTTTTGACATTCCCTCAAGAATGATGAGTAAATGTACCCCCTTAGTTTCCATTGTATTTTCATTCTCTTGTATTGTGTACATTTGGGAATTGATTTGCACTATTGATTTGCTTGTTTCATTCATAGTAGATTTGTTTTTGCTTTCGGTTGTGGTATAGTTGTTTTTGCTTGTTTTCTTTTTCTGGATGTGTGTAGCATTCTCTTTGTCATTTATTTTCCTTTTTTGAATGTGTGTAGCATTGAGGACAATGCTTAGTTTAAGTGTGGGGGTGTGGATTTGATGTTCTATTCTGAATAATTTGTGGATACTTCTCCATTGTTCTATTGTGAATACTGTTGATATTCTGATTGTTCTCCTGGGATTTGAATGACTGATTGAACTATATTGACTCTCTTAGGGTGAGTGTATTTGATCTTGATGATGTTGTTCTTCTTGTGATACTTCTCCATTGGGCTTTTAAAGTTTCCAATAAGCTTTCAAGTGATGTGATTAGTGAGCAATTGACCCGAAAAAAAATATTTAAATTATAAAAAAATACTGAGCATGATTGAATGAACTTTCTGGTTATTGATTTTGTCAGGTGAAATTCTAAAAAATTAAAGGGTTTAATTGAAATTGATGAATTGAAACCTAATGAGTTTTTGGGCTTGGTTGTAAATGGCTAACTTTAGGCCATTTTGGATCCTTGATTGTGTGATTCCACTCATGATTATTGTGTTTTTCAGAACTTGTCTTGGCTCTCTTTTAAGCTGCTAATGACCACTGCATGCATTTGAAATAATAAAGGTATTTTTCTTTTAAATAATTACTAGCCAAATAGTCATCCTTGCATTTTATCCATTGATTAACCCCTTTGAGCCTAATTGACACAATTTCCTTCTATCTAAGCTCAATTTAAACCTAAAAGTGAAAGAACTATTTTACTACCCTACCTTAGGGAGTAGAAGAGCTTAAGGATTGCATTGGAAAGTGGCTTTTGAATAAGTGTAGGGGTGTGAATTAATGATGTATTTGCCTAGCTATGTTTGTATATAAAAGTCTCATGCTGGCAAAATATCATTGTGAATTGAATGCAAGGTGTATATATATATATATATATATATTAAAAAAAAAAAAAAAAAGAAAAAAAAAAAAAAAAAAGAGAAGTCAGAAAAAGGATAAGGTACATAATAGGAATTTGAATTTGAAGATTATTGGGAAATTCTATGTAATGATTGAATATCTCTCCATTTTGCTCTTCTAGTTCCTATGGTCTAACTTTGTCTATCTTTGATGTATCCTACCTTAACCCTGACCTCATTACAACTTGAATAAAGTCCTCTTGATCTCTGTTTGCATGTGGTCTGAGTAGTGGAAAAGTAGAGGCTTGACAAGCCTATGGTAAAGCATATTCTCATGAGTTGGTTAAGTGAAAACACAAGCCTGAAACACTTGAGTGAGAGAGCATTTCAGTGAGGATTTATCATGTTGATTGAACCCTGAAATTTGATTGATTTTGCTTGTCAACTTGGATTGCTAAGAAAGGGAATTTTTAATTGTTTAAATTCTTAGAAAACTAAAAACACAAAGGTCTTTGCTCATTATTCTGCATTTGTTTGGCTTGTTGTGAAACTGTGTTGAACTGTACATTTTTGCCCAAGAGTGCAAAAGGCTAAGTGTAGGGGTAATTGATCTGTTGATTATTCTTATATTTTAATCGCCTTGTAATTGATTCATAGAACTCCATTTGTGCTTAATTGTCATCATTTAGCTTAGTTTCTGATATCAAACCCTAATTGGAACATTGTTGTGAAACTTTGCTTAAATGTGTTCATTTGCACTCATAATTGAATTATGCTTTTCAGTCACTGGGCTTCTTAAGGTTCAATTAGGTTTAACTAAGTTAGTTTTGACACATTTTATGATATTGAGCCTAATTGGATCATTGAAGGAATCATTGCATGACTTAGCCCTAATTTATCTCTTTGACAATGTTCAGTGAACTAGCTATAATTTGAGTTTCAAATATCTAATTGATGTGATTTTGGTCTTGTAGGAAAGCTAAGATAATTCTCTACTACTTTCATGAAGACCTCAAAGGCCCAATCACACGTTTGGATAACTCAAATTGGAGTTGAAACAAGAACTAGGGTGCTGATCCTGACAGCTTGACCTTTTCATACTATTCATGGCTTATCTCAAGATACAAGTTGTCAAATGAGCTGAAATTTTGATGGTTGATAGCTAAGATCCAAATCTACAACTTTCATGTTGAACACTTTTCCAGATTTGGAGATCTAAGGGGTCATATTGAGCTTGGAAGTCAGATTACATGGCCAGAGTCAAAATACATGGCCTGTGTCAGAATACAGGGCCTAAAAGTACACGGCCGTGTGAGAATACACGGCCTAGGCCATGTACGCCTCTGACTTTGCATTTGAAACAGTGAATTTTGGACACACAACTCAATGTCATACACGGCCGTGTATGACCTCCAGACATCAATTATTGCAACTTCTGCGCGAAGTTTGTGTTGGGGGCCTATATATTGACACCCTTAGCACGTTTCGAGGAGAGGTTTGACCTAGGAGAGAAGCTACAACTCCTTGGAGAAGGAGAAGGGAGTCTTAGATCAAAGATTGGAGTCTCGGGTTCGAGCAATCGGAGATCCATCATCCCCAATCCTCAGAAACTCGTTTGCTTTAGTTTTTCTTCTGCACTTTGTTTCTCATGTTGTTCTTTCTCAGTTTTTCTTATGATTTCCTTCTAGTTATGTGTAACTAAACCTCCCTTGGTTAAGGGGGTAATGAAACCACTAGTATTGATGTTGTGAATCTTGTATATTTGATTATTTCAACACAGTTATGTCTTTATTCATATATTTCTGAATCTATTATTGGTATGAAGGTTTTTGTACTTGTTCCCACTTTCAAAGTGGTAGATCTGGGTTTATTATACGCGGTTGCGGTAGTATATCTAGTGGAATATATGATGTTCATGTGGGTATAATTATCTTTGTGCTATTTGCCAGTTATAAAAGTGGTAGATCTGGGTTTATTATGTGCAGTTACGGTAATAGATCTAGAGAAATATATGTTCTAAGTAATTTAATCCTGGTGTGTGATTAGATCTTAGTGTGATTGGTTTTCTAAATCTTAATGCAATTGTTGGATAGTTGTAAGAGCGGTTGCTTTATGACTAATCAGTGATTAAAAGTTGATTTGAGCGGTTGCTAAATTGGCCAACACGTAAGGAAAACAGAGATTTACTCTCACAATTGCATAAAAACATAATTGAACATGTTGGAATAAAAGGATATGTGGATTTACATCATCATATAAATCTAGTGGTGGATTCAATCTCTTAACCAATTTTCTTATATTGTTGATTTCAGTTCATTTATTGTTATTGCCTTTGAAACTGTTCATTGTTCATCAAAACTCCAAAACCCCCTTATTTACTATTTATTGTTAATCGGAGTTTAAATTGGGAATTACTTGATAGTGTTAATTGAATTGGTTCTCTGTAGATCGACCCTTACTAACTACAACTAGTTGTAAGGTTTTTATTTTCTGATGGCCCTGACAACTGATTTTTATCTGAATTTTAATCACTATATCCTCAGGCATCAATACCCACTTGAATAATCAGGTTGAATTCTTTGGAGCATCTGATGTGTTGATAAAAAAGTCTTGAAAGTCGTGTTTTATCTTTAAGGGTATCTAAACAAAAGCTGAAAAAAAAATTTATTGGTAAAGAATAATGAAAATATTGGGTTGAAATTAAGGATTGATTACATCTTTGTGCATCATGCTCTATTTATCTTTTCAGCCTGATTTTGCTTCGTATTGATTTATCCATGAACATTATTTACCCGTATATACCTTTTTCCTACCCTACATTATTACCCTTGGCCCCGTTATAACCATATGAAGTCCTCTTGATTTTTGTTATGTTTGTGAACTTGGAAGTGGAGATGAGATTGATAGGCAAGCCTATGGTTTAACATTTTTCATGAGAAATTTGAGTGATCTCTTTATCCTTAAACACTTGAGAGATGGAAAGCTGAGTGATCTCATATGTTTGGTGAAGAAAATAGTTGCAAGCTAGGCTAAAACATTTTACTATTTTAAATTGTTAAATGATCTTGATTAATTGGATTTGATTGCTAAACTTGAACTTTGAAATTCCCCTTGATTCATGTTTCTAGAAGTTAAGATTGATCTTGCTGTTGATCCCTATTCTTTGCTTGAGGACAAACAAAAGGTCAAGTGTGAGGGAGTTGATCAGTGTTAATTTTGATACATTTTTAGTGATTAGTTGCTTGCAAATATGATATTATTTTAGTTGGATCCTTATCATCTTCTTCATATTTGCAGGATTGAGAGATTTAATGCATTTGGACAAAAATAAGCAAAATATCGAGTTTTCAAGGCAAAAGAAGAGTTTCTGTCAAATTACAGGGCCTGACTCAAATTACAAGGCCTGCATCAAATTACAGGGCCTGCGTCAGATTACAGGGCTTGACTCAAATTACAGGGCCTGCGTCAGATTATAGGGCCTAGGCCGTGTATTAATACATGGTCGTATAAAAGTACACGACCTAGGCCGTGTACTCCTCTGACTTTTGCAATTAAAACAGCAAAAATTGTTCCATAAGGCAGTGTCATACACGGCTGTGTATGAGCTCCAGACAAGAATAAAACATAAACTTCTACGAGAAGTTTGTGTTGGAGGCTTATAAAAATGTACTCTTGGCCTCTTTAGAGGGGAGTTCAGACCTGGGGGAAGCTGGGAAACTCTCTCTATTCCTCCCCCCTTCAGTTTTCTTCTTCTTTTTCTTTATTTTTTAGTTTTCTTGTGTATTTGGGAGAGTTCTTAGCAAATCTAAAGAGAGGAAGGCTTCAGAAGGAGGATTTCTTAGGAGCTTGAAGATTTAAATCTCTACAAAGGGGTTTGGATCTTTCTGTCTTTCTAGTTTCTCTTCTTCCTTTTGTTATCTTTTCATGGATCTGTATCTTATTATGAGTTTGTTTGTATTGAATATGAGTGGCTAAACTCATAGCTAAGGCTAAGGGGGATCTTGTGTTCTTAATTATTTGGATATGATTTCTAAATTGATTATGGTAATTTCTTTGTGGGTTTATCATATTGTTTATATTCTTGTCATAACTTGATCACTTGTGACATTTGTTAATTCATTGTTTGACTGGTGACCATCCGCACTCAATGAGTGGATCTATATGGTAAGCCTGGGATTATATTGGTGAATGACCAAACATCAATTTCTCCTACTAATAGAATTGACGGGTTGTTAGTTCATATCTTGAAATTGAGATTTAATGCATTCTTGATTAATTCAACTAAATGACCAAATAGGTGGATTAAATTAAGAATAGAATATTGTTTCATCCATGACCATTGGGATTCAATAGCAAATAAGATAATATTGGCTAAAGAATTACTTGTATCATAATTGAAAGAAGATCTGAATAATGAAACTCAAGTGAACCTTGCGCCCTAGTGCCTCTCTATCTTGGCTTATCTTTCCTTTATTTAATTGCTCTTTATTTTTTTCATTAGTTTTCTGTTCTTAAATTTGGATCTTGTATACAATTTCGACTATCTAAATAACATAAGAGTTTTACAATTTTAGTAATTATCACTTATTCCTCGTGGAATCGATAACTTGGACTCAAAAGTCCTATATTACTTGGCGATAGAGTGCACTTACTCTTAGTGTATCTTTTGTATATGCGCACCACTCACTATAGCTTCATGGTAAAGATCTTTTTCCTCACCCTCTGCACCTTGAGGCTTAGCTTACTTGAGTGCTGAAGTGTTTTTGTAGATACCCAACCCTTTTGCACCAACACTAAAGGGAGCTACAGTGGTGAGGAATCTTCTGTCCAAGGAGTTCACTAGACCCCTTGGTTCTAGGATAGAATAGTAGGTTTTTTGTAGTGGTTAGCAGAGGTTTGGGTGGCTCGTGGATGTGGTTTAGAGGTGTAGTGACGTGGCTGAGTTTTTGAATGACTAGTTGTATAAGTTACTAGTGAGGCAGTGGTGCGTTCTTGTGTGGGTTTGTGGTAGAGGTGGATGTGGATGTGGAGGGATTTGGGTGGTAATGGTGTATTCTGGTGTGGATTCGTGGCAAAGGTGGTTGTGGGGTTTTATAGCAGAGGCGAAGGAAGGCAACGATGTGATGGCTCGGCCATGGAAGGGTATCAATAGCTTGACTATAGGAAGCGATTCTGTGAGGGCGGTGGCCAAGTTTGGTGGAGGTAACTGTAACGTCCCAAAATTAATACTCTTAGTATATCTGAAATACATAGAAGTACTTAGAATAAGTCACGTCACGACTAATCTATTATCATTTCTTGATAATTAAATACGCTAATTTTATTGTTAATTTGAGCCTTGCGAGGGATAATATTATCTCAAAGTATGAATATACAACTGAAAAGTTTAACTCATACTGATATTAATAGTCCGCACAATCTAGAACATTCGAGTTCAAGTGATACAAACTAAGCCTTTATAAGCATTTGCACATATAATCTATATACAAATCTCTACATAACTATAAGTGCATGTCAATAGTCAAAAGTATAGGTAAACCTAAACTACTTCAACATCCTCGTCTTTATTTCGTAGGTGAGTCACGTGCTAGAATTATCATAGAAATGAAAATAAAAAGGGGTAAGAATTCTAAAAATTCTCAATTTATCAAATCAAACATAAGTCATCACAATAATTCCAGTTGCTTCAGGAAAATCAAATCAATACTTAAAATATCTTATAGAAAGGTGGCAAATGCCAAAGTGGTTTTTTTCTCTTCCCGAAGTAGAAAATTCAATTATTATCATTGATTAATAATATATAGTCAACCAATATGTATATATATATAATTTCAACACATCATCAATATATCATAGATTCTACCAAGAATAAATCAAGTACATATTATGCAACATCCTAATACCAGATACCTTAGTACATAGTATTAGCAATGTTACTTCTAGCTTAAATACATCATTGTAACCCATAACATTTATACAAATAAATATGGAGAGCCATTAAGAAAATATCATACATATATACATCAATAACCTCAAAGGGCAAAATGTTATACATACAACTTTATACAAACTCAAAAGAAATATAAATAAATACATAAGCTTTGTCTCTAAAAGCAAAAGAACTACACTAGTCTTTCTGCTTCGTTTTCTTTCCCGTTGAAGGGTCTTGACCTGGATTTACATGGAAATACGGCAGGGTGAGAATTCACAAATCCTCAGTAAAAGTATTCCAAAACAAGCATTTATCTAATCACAATGAATAAGCAAACTATTTACATCAAGAATATATTTGCAACAAGTATATGAGCTACTACTCAATACTACCAAGGAACATTCACATAATTACCTTATGTGATATTCCCAAGCAAACCATAAACCCAAAGATAATGTCATCGAAAAGAAAATACAAATGGATATGTATGCAATATGCCCATGCTTATGCAATGTTCGTGAATAATGTTTGTGAAATGCAATGTGATTGTGCATGTGTATATTTGTGTGTGCCATTTTTCCTTGGCAAAGTGTTTATCTCACTCCTTTGCCTGACATAGGACTTAAGACATCCTATTGCCCTTGGTAATAAGCTTCTTTTACTTTACTACCCTTGGTAGAGAACTTAACTCACTCTTACTACCCTTTACATGAGTGCTTTTCTCACTTCTCATATTCCTTGACAAAGAGCTTAACTCACTACTTTGTCCTAAGTAGAGTGCTTATCTCACTCCTCTACCATACTTGGTAAAGTGCTTTACTCACTTCTTTACGATAATAAGGTGGTTTTCTCACTCCATTGTCTCACAACTTCATCCTTAGCAAAGTGCTTTTCTCACTCATTTGTAAGGTCTAAGAGTTTATCTCACACCCTTAGTTAGGATAATTGTGCTATGGTTCAACTTTAACATGTAAAGGATCCTCTTTTTGGTAACATTACATTTCAACTCAACTTGATCTACAAGAAAGTAATTCATGCATCTCTAGCTCCACTTTCACTCTTAGGAGCAACTCATGCACTATGACAAGTGACTATTGCTAGCTAAACCCACCTTACTTGTATCTATTACACCCTATCATCACATCCTAAGCTTTCCCCTTTACTCTTCCTTGGTTCCTCCTCCTTCTTCCTCTTCTTTCTTTTTTTCCTTTTCTTTTTCTCTTCTTTCTCTTCTCTTTATGCTACTTGCATATGAGAAATGAGAGAAAATAGATGGAAAAGTCCAAGATGGAGGCTTTAAGGGATAAGAACTGTCACATTTAGTAACTTAGGATATTTTTGCTAAAACTTTATACCTCTTAGGAATATTTTGATCTTACTAATCATCGTTTCCTAACTTCTATAGGTATTATGAAAAATCCTAGGATTCATCTCAATCCTATTCTCATCATTTCCATAAACTTTCATATATTTACTAAGTCAATCCGGTATTAAAACACTCACTCAGTGTACTAAAAATACCAAACTAACTTAGTTTATCCTTAATCTTTAACTACATCACAAACTACTTATTTGTGACCTAGAAATAAATCATCTATATTTATTTATCTCAACTAAGCACTTTATGCTATTTTCTAGGCTATTAACAATTATTTCTCACATTAAGTGTTATAGCAAAATAGCCTAACTAACTTAAAATGGTCATCACAGTTAATAGATAACTCCTACACGAGTTACTGAACTTCTATAACCATAAATAAGTCTAATTGGTTAGAGACAATGTTACATTCTATATCTCAATATCTCTAGAATATTTATAGTCCTCCACAATGCAAACATTCAATTTCAAATCTATGATTTATATAAATAATAAACTAATAATGATGTGTATCTACTCAACTAAGCATAAATCATTGTCTAGTACTTATTAATTATCATCTTTCTAAGCATATTCCCAAGACTAAGTCCTTTTATATCACTAGGTAGGGAGAGAATGTTGCATCCTTGCTTTACCGATAATCCTGGCCAAGTTTCAGATCACCTCCAGGTACAAGGATCATCTCCATTATTAGATTAAAGATCTCTCCCAGGAACAAGGATCATTCTTATAATTTACCTCTCAATATCAGATCTAGAATCACCCCCAGATATGAGAATCATTTCCAGTATCAACTTATCAATTTTCCTTTCATAAAGGAATCATATCTAAGATCACCCCCAGGTACGAGGTTCACTTCCAATATCAAGTCTAAGATCTTTTCCAGGTGCGAGGATCATTTCTAATATCAAGTCTAAGATCTCCTGTAGGGAACGAGGATCATTTCCATAATATATCATTCATTATCAGATCTAGGATCACCCCTAGATACGAGGATTATATCCAATATATCTTAAATTTGATCACATTATACGTCAATTCAATACTAGCTCAACTTTAATTTTATAAAGGAGCAAATCATTTTATTTTAGTACACCTCATAAGCATAAATAGTGTACATCTCAATTTATCTCATCACATAGATATATCTAGTACACATTACCATCATTTCTCTAGTTTATCAAGTGCACATTCATAATATAAGTCACTTCATTTAAAAAACTCAATCAAATCTCTTCATACTATACAATATAGAACTCTATTTACTCAAAACAGGGGATTGATAATCAATTATTATGGTTTGGTAATCGATTATCACTACCCAGTAGTGGCATTCTGTAAGTTCATAATTGATTATAACCCCTGGATAATCGATTATGACTCACGAACATAGCATTCTGGATGTTGATAATCGATTAGTACTTTGCTCTAATCAATTATCACTCAAAATATACCATTCTGGAAGTTGATAATCAATTAGCCCCTCTGGGTAATCAATTATCACTCACGAATCAAGACTTTTAGAAATGGATAATCAATTAATCAATTATCATGTGTATTCCCAGACTAGAAACAACTCTAAAACTCAGTAACTTTCATTTCTTTTATTGATTCTATCAATATATCATCAAAACTTCATCATACAATTTCCAATCTAAAAATCCATGTGATAAACTGATAAGAATCAATCCCATAGAATTCTATATATCATTAATCTCAAGTTCTTAAAGGTGTACACACACACACACATATAACCTTAAACTAATTAATCATATATATAAATATATACAACCAATACATCATAGAACTCATAGAGTAAACCTTCATTTTAGTTCCTGAAATTATATGCACTGATCACATTCATCCTTGATTTTAAAAAATCAATAACTTAATCCTTGAAATCTCAAAATATCGGTCACGTTAGTCCCCACATCAGTTACTGTCAGTTAAACTTGATGGGAACGCACACGTGGCATGTTAAGTGCTAACTTGGACGCTGATGTGGTTTCTTACTTTGTCCAAAATGACGTAGTTTCAGAGTAAACCTTCACTTTAATCCCTGAAGTTTCATGCACCAGTCAGATTACTCCCTGAATTAAAAAAAAAATTGATAACTCAATTCCTGAAATCTCAAAATGTCAGTCACGTTAGTCCTAGTGTCTTTTGTCGTTAGTTAAACTTGATGAACATGCACCATAGCACGTTAAGTGCCAAGTTAGACCTAACAAAATTTTCTCTCCTGGTGTATGCCATGTGTTGCTCTAGCTTTGAAATAGTTGCTCACCATTTTTCACGGTCCCACTGCTAGGTTCACTTGGAATATTTTTGTTTGGTGTGTTTGGAGAATGTTATCTCTACTCTCTTATTCTGTCTCGGTTTCTTATGATCAACTTCACGGGTTTTGATTGGACAAAGGAAGGAAAGACTCCATGGCAATTCACTATGTATGATTTTTCTTGGTTTATTTGGCTTGAGAAAATACTAGTAATTTTTAAGAAGTTTTTTCTTAGCCAACGACTCTGCTTTGGGATAATCTCATTGGTGCCCATCGCATAATCTCTTTAAGGGGGAGTCGTAGCAGATATACAAATGGATTCAAGACCATTGTTGTTTTAACATGTTTGTCTATATTTTCTATGTTTCTCTTTTGTGATTCTTCTTTGGAGGATTTATTATCCTCCTTTTCCATTGTATTTATTTTCTTCTTTATGTCTAATATTGCTTTATAAAAAAAATTATTAACACAGTTGATATGTGACTAAAATGACTACAACGACCCTTTTCTTTGTTAACTATGTCAATCACATGACATTTAACTTCAATATACCCTGGTTGGAAAAATTGGTCCTCAAAATTTAAGGTGACTAAGGAATAATATTATGGAATGACCACATATGATAGCACAAAATTACAGTTTGAAATAATCCTTGATTTGACTTATGAAAAAAAGAAAAAAATGTTTGTGAAATAAATATGTGCTTTTTATTTAAATATATATGAAGGTGGCAAATTTATTGGATGAAGCATCTTGAAGGAAAATTCAATTATTTGAATGATCCATCTTTATTGACAATGATAAAAGTGTATCCTATCTATTGATATAGACTTTTGGAGTTTTAATTTGAAAATTATTTCTATCAAATCCCTTTTGAAAGAGTGATATGTATAGTTATGTAGTAGTTTTGCTAGAGATAGTAAGTGGACGTAGTGTTGTTGAATCGCATGTTGAAGATGGACAACACATAATTGAGTGGGTGAAGAGAAAGATGGGAAGCTTTGAACCAGCTATATCAATACTGGATACAAAGCTTCAAGGTATACCAAATCAAATGGTGCAAGAGATGCTTCAAACACTTGGAATTGCTATGTTTTGTGTTAACTTTTCCCCAATAGAGCACCCCACCATGAAGGAAGTGATTGAAATACTAATGGAGGTGAAGAGCTAGCCTGAGAAGATAGGCAAGACCCCTCAACCTCTAATAAAGCAGTCCTCAAATCAAAGTCGAGCCAGCCTAGGAACCTCATTCATTCATTTAGCTTTAGGAATTTTGGGCCCAAACGATGTCATTTTAGGGTTGGGACCTTTGTTTCTTTATGCACAAACGAAACTACATTGTTTTGAACCATGTAAGAAGCCACATCAATGTCTAACTTGGCACTTAACATGGCACAGTGCGTGTCCATCAAGTTTAACTGATGGCAAAAGTTGTGGAGACTAACATAATTGCATTTTGAGGTTTTAGGGATTAAGTTATCAATTTTTTAAATTCAGGGACTAATATGACTGGTTTGTAAAATTTCAGAGACTAAAGTGAAAATTTACTCCAAAACTACGTCGTTTTGGACTAGGCAAGAAACCACATCAACACCCAAGTTGGCACTTAATGTGCCACGTGTGCATCTCTGTCAAGTTTAACTGACAGCAATTGACGCGGGGACTAATGTGACCGATGTTTTGAGGTTTCACGGATTAAGTTGTCAATTTTTTAAAATCAAGGATGAATGTGACCAATACATATAATTTCTGGGACTAAAGTGAAGGTTTACTCAGAACTCATAAGGAATACTCAACCAATCCCTTCATACATGATTTGAGGGAACAAAAAAGGAGTATGGGTATGATAAAGTGTTAGCCATGGCAACCATCACCCAAGAAGGGGGTGGTGATTAAAAATTTTTAAAATAACTTTGAGAAATTAAACATTTTGAATCACTCAATTAATAAATGCAGCAGAACATGTATAATAAAGGCACAACTATTAAGGATTACTCAAATGCAACTTGGGTTATGAGAAAAATAAAGCAAATAAGCTAGATATTAAGTTTAACTCAAGTATAGGTAATTAAAGCGCAAATATAAAGAGATAGAGTTGAGAAAGATAAACACAAAGATTTATTCTGGTTCAGCCACCGACCACTTATGGTATCAAAGAATGACACACTTAGCTCAAAAATAAGAATTTGGAGAAAAAGATGATGAACCGCGAATTTAATGCTCAAGAGACATTTTCAGATTGTTCTCCAACCTTTCTTTGATGCCAAAACATTTTCATTTATAGCCCCAAGTATTTTAGAACCATTAGGAATGATTTCTCATGAAAACTAACCGTTTATAGCTGTTGGCATGTGTTTTCTGATTGCCCAGATAACTGGTTAGGAGGTTATCCTAATCAGTTAGGAACTTTTTAATTTTGGCTCCTGTAAAATAGAATAACTGGTTAGGAGCATTTCCTAATCTGTTAGGAGACCTTGCAAATTTGGCCACTGACATTTAGAATAACCGGTTAGGAGAACTTCCTAATCGGTTAGGAGCTTTTAGGAAATGTGAAAAATGCTCCTAAGTTTTACACTAACTGATTAGGTGAATTGCCTAATTAGTTAGGAGCTTTGGAAACATAAAAAATGCTCCTATTTATCATACTAATATGTTAGGCCAATTGCCTAATCGGTTAGGAGCATTTAGAATGTGAAAATGGCTCCTAACAGGGTGAATAATCATTTAGGAAAAATTCCTAATCGGTTATTGCATTATGATTTTGAAAACTGACTTTAAATGATCATAACTTCTTCGTTTCTTATTCGTTTTAAGCAAATGACCACTCATTGAAAGATCTTTGAGTCTATTTTCAAATGAAATAATTTCAAAGCAAAACTCAAAGTATTTTGCAAGATATGATCAAAAGAGTGACCAAAAGTCAGTTTTACAAAGCAAAAATTTGGCTATTTTTCAAAGGTTTGAACTACCACCAAGACTAACTTTCCAAAAACACTTTGTTGGGCATTTAAACATTTAAGAAACATTTTTAAAGATGTTAAAACATATTTGAGTTTAGTGTGATTCCTATTTACTTTAACATAAGATCTATATTTTATAAGCTAAACTTGAAGAGTCTTGAGACTTGATCTTTGCCCTTCCATTCATTTCTTGTTTGTTATCATCAAAACCATTCTTTTAGTCAATGTCAATTACATAAAGATTCTCAAAAACCCTACCTATACTCCTTTGTTGATGGTGTTCTATTCCTCTTCTTGTTATCCCTTTGTTTTCCTTCTTCCACTTCTTTATTTTCTTTCTTCCTTCACTTTTATTTCTCTTCTACTACTACCAATGTGTGAGTGAAGAGAAAGTGAGAAATAAGAAAGTGATAAATTCAAAGATGGTGGAAGAACAGAAGAAGGATAAGAATGAAAAGGTATTGAGTTGTCATGACTAAATGGAGAGAATTTATCTCTTAGAAATACTTTGATTTTCTATTGATGAGTTTTCTAACTTCCTTAAGTGTCATAGAAAATTCTAAGAATCCATTTTGTTCCTATACTCATCATTTAATAAGCCCTTAAGTTCTATTACTACTCAGTAAGTTAAAATAAACTTAAGGAGTTAAACCAATGCACTCACAGGTATCTACCTTAATTTGTAATTATTCCCAAAATAATCTCCATCCCTTACTTAACACCTCCACAAAATCTCATGATTTTCCAAGCTACTTTCCTATTTAATTTAGTTTTTAAACACTTATCCTATATTATTGAAAATGTCAAACTAATTCAATTAATTCTCTAAAATTTACCGCAACTCATTCTATTTATTTGTAACCTAGAAATAAAATTTTCATATTTATTTTCACCATCTAAGCAATTTATGATAAGTTTTGAGGTAATATAAGATATTTTCCACGTCCCGTGTTACTTAAATCAGCTTAAAAAATCACTAAAATTAACAGGAAACTCACACAAGTGTTAATAAACCACTATAGCAATTATTAAGGCTAATAAGTTAGGGAGGATGTTACAGTAGCTGTTGTGGTGGTTGGCGTCAGTGGTCTTGTTGAGGAGAGTGGTGGTTTATAGTGTTTTTTGGTTTAGGTTTCAATGGGTTGAGTGATTTTTGATTTTTGGGCGTTTGACTTGCAGGTGTAATTCTGATTTTGAGTTAAAGGGGATGGAAGTTATGAACTGAGATTTTGGGTTTCGATTAAATGGAAGTGGTAGTAGATGGTTTACAAATGGTTCGGAACTGCCTATGTTGGCGGCTAATTTGATGATGAGTTGTTCTTTGTTTTCTTGTTGGGGCCTCAAGGTATGATTTTCTATTAAGTTGATGTTTGAATTTGAATCAAGATGCAAGAATTGGTTTGCATTAGGGGTGGTAATGGATTGATGTTCTTCTATGTGTTTAGAAGGCTAAGATGGGTTCTGTTTGTGGTTTGGTGGAATTCTTTTGCTTGGGTCAACATGTTGATATTAAAGTGGAAGGTAGTATGGCAAGAGAAGAGGGTGATGAAATCTGTGTTGAGCAAGTCCCTATGTAACTCAAACAAACATTCAAGCTCACAAGCATGCCATTCATGGCATAGACAAAGCAAAAACTCAATTTTGAAGCTTGAAAATAATAGGGCGGAGAATAAACCTTACCTTTGGGAGCACACCAAAACTAAAAAATTCTATTACCCTTTCTACACACCCTCCTCTACTTTTCTTATGAAAAAACCAACCCTTTTTTTGTTCTCCCGTTTATGATATTTATAGGCATAAGTGTATGAAGAGTGTGAGTAAGAGTGAGGGAGCAAGGCTGTGCAAATGCCGCCAAAATGTTATTGTTGTGTTATAGCGACATTGCAGCTTTGTTGGGGATGGGGCCAAATCTATGACTATAAGCATGGTAGCAAGGCCGATTTGTTGGTGAAGAAAAGGAAATAAGCATAGGAGGCAAAAAAAAGTTATGTTATTTGAACATCCATAATACGACACTCAAATGACACCCCACTCATATTTGTATATGGTACATCAATTTTAACTTTACATATGGTATATGATAGTATTTAACCATACTCACATCTGGTACAGTATCCCATATAGGTGTTCAAATAGGGGTGTACAAAAAATATTTTCCAAAAAAAAACATGGCGTTGTTGAGTACTCAAAATAAAAGAAGAAAAGGAAGAGAGTGTGATGGTTGAGTGCTCATTTTTTTTTTCTTTTTGTGGTACAAGAATGCTCTCATTTTTCCATGCTTTTTACTTTTTAAAAAATGATTAATTAATTTAATTACTTTTTTAAGTGGGTACTTGATCATGGGCCCACCCCTCTATCCTTTCTTTGCATTTGGGTTTATCTCATTTTTGTATATCAAGAATATATTGAAAAGAATTTAAGTGAGAAAATAAATTTGGGTTAAAACATGAATAAAGAATTAGGCCAAGAAGATGGGCCTTTATTAATGTAATTTTTAATTTTTTTCTTTTCTCTTTTTTTAAATAATAATAATAATAATAAAAGAAGAATCAGACAAAATTAGGTTTTCACAAAATTCCTATGGATATTGATGAGATAAAGGAAAGAATTAGGTTTTCACAAAATCCCTATGGATATTTACAAAATCCTTATGGATATTGACGAGATAAAGGAAAGAACAAGAAGGTACATTAAAATGGACGAAATTACGTAAGCCAAAAGGGAAGAATGAGCTGAGAAATCTAAGAGGAAGGTTTTTAATTAAGCTACAATCCCGTAGGGATGTTCAAATCTAATCCAAACCAAAAACTAAACCCAAAAATTGAACTAAAAAACTAAAATCCAATAAATTTGATTCTTTTTGAATTAATTTTTTGAAAACTAATGGGATTTCAGTTTTGATTTTCAAAATCGATTCAATCCAATCTAAACTGATTAAGATAATATAATATGTTTATTTGTTAGAGTTTATATTTTTACTTATAATAATTCTAATTTATCATACTTTTCTAGTGATTTTATGTGATCAAATATTATTTTAGTTATGTGAAATAGACTATTTCTATTTTTTATTTCATTTATTTCTTGTTTTTTTTCTTTTTAATAGGATAAATTACTTTTAACTCATAACATTATGGATTTAAAAAAATGTTGACAAAAAATTGATTAAACCGATCAAATTCAAACCGATTTAATCAGTTTGGATTAGATTGGTTTTCAAAAGTTAATCAAATCTAATCCAATCTAAACTGATATAACTAACATTGTTTGGATTAATTAATTTTTTGACTCAAAATCGATCTAAATTGAACCTCGAACACCCCTACAATCCATTAATTATTCTAGGGAGAAAGACTTGCTCTAATTTGCAACTTTGACACCAAGTGCTAATATTCTTTGGTTGATAATGTAATGCATGTTATATATATATAGGGGATTACTAACATCCACACATTCATGTGGAAGTTAGCATCCTCCACATTTAGTTTTGGACAAAAAGACCAAAATCTTCTTTTATAATAAAACTTAGTCTTATGAGCATTTTAGTAACTTAGGATTAACAAATTTAATGAAGAAAGAGAATACTAATATAAATTTTAATGATGAGAGAGAATTTGACTATTCTTATTAACTAAAAGAAAAAAGATAAAATCTAATCAATTATTTTAAGAAAAATAAAAGTTCCATGTTCATAAAAAATTTATGAAATAATTTTTTAGGTACATATATTAATCAAATAAAAATAATTTATAATTTATTTAAATAATATATAAATATAATTTTAAAGTCATTTGATTAAAGCATATATACAAACAATTTCTAATGTTATTATTTTTATACGTTAGAAATTATGCATTAGTATTGAAAGTAAGGGTCTATTTTGTAAGTTGTATTAGGTCTAATATGATAAGTTAATACAATATATTGTGACTTATAAGTTATTTAGTACAAATATTATATTGTATAAGTTTATCTATCAAACCATTCTTATATATTAAAATGATGGATAACGTAATCAAGTCTTGAAAGATGAGATTAGACCTGACTGAATTTTGATGTATAAGCTCCTATAAAAAACTTTTGTATTACAATTCTTAACATCTTGATATCTTCAATCCTTACGATTAGGACTTACACTATTAAATCTTATACTATCAGGTTTTATACTATCAAGTCTAATATTATCAAGTTTTATCTTATTTTTTGTACTAAACGGACCCTAATTGATTAAATATCTAACATGAAAAACGGTAGTCGAAGTAAGCTCCTAAACAACATTAGTATTGTTGGCTTAATGAAGATTATATTGTCTAAAAGATTAAATATTATCACATGAATGTAATTGATTAAATATCTAACATGTAAAATATTATCACATGTATTCTCCCATAAAATGGGCATATGCTTATATTTGATCATAATTTCAAAGTTTTTTTTGCTGCTAATTTTCAAGGTTATTTGATTAAAGCAAATACAAACAATTTCTGACATGTATTGTCTAAAAGATATAACATATATATACGTATTATATAAATAGTTTCTCAAGTGTTTTATTATTTTTTCACTTAAAAATATTTTTTAATTATTTGATATGTTATATCTTTTTATCTTTTTTTAATTTAATGAATAAATTTATATATTAAATATTTTATCACATTTTAATATATAACTTAATAATAACAAATTAATGAATAGAGTTAATATTTTACTAAAAAATAAACAGAGTTAAAAATAAAATTATATTCTCTTTCTTCATTAAAGTTAGTTTTCACTACTCTCTTTCTTTATTTAATGAGTTGATTTGAACTATTTGATCAAAAAAAAAAAATCAAAGGTCAAATTTAAAAGTAAAAGTTTAAATGACTAAAAGACTAAAAAGTTTAAATTACTTTTCAAATAAACACATGAATTTTTTTTTTTGTCTAAAATAAAATGTGGAGGTTATATATATATATTCACACCTTCATGTGGAGCTTAGGAATCTCCACATTTTATTTTGGCAAAAAAATCAAAATTCTTCTTTATATCATAATTTGTCTTTAGGATATTATAGTAACTTAAGATAATCAACTTTAATGAAAAAAAATAATAAACCCTAACTTGAATAAGGAGAGATATTAGAGAAATATAACTTTAATGAAAATTTTAAGAAAAGAGAGAATTTGACTCTTCTTATTAAATAGAAAAAGATAAAAGATTAAAAGTAAAAAATCTAATTATTTTATTAAAATAAAAAAGACATACATAAAAAGTCTTTAAGATAATTTTTTTGGTGTATAAATTTATAAAATAAATTTATAAAATATCGACAAGTTATATAATATATTTCAACGATGGATATAGTATACTTTTAAAAAATTAAGTACACTATATCCATATTATTTTTAAAAGTTACGTACACTATATTCATACTACTCTTTTAAATTAATATGTATTATATATTAAAAATATATGAATAGCATTATATTTTTAATAGTATAAAAGTATAAATCGTTGATTAAAAATGTCTTTTATATGTTTAAGATTTAATAATTGAATTAAAATACTAAAAATTACAATTTCTAATGAATATTATACAGTCATATATTTTAAATTAATAATTAAAGTCAATTCTAGTAAAAAAAATAGAGTCAATAATCAAAATTTCTCTTTTTCATTAAAGTAATTTTTCTCTATTCTCTCCCCATATTAATGTTAGGATTTATTATTCTCTTTTTTCAATAAAGTTGATGATTTTAAGTTACTAAAATATTCTAAAGACTAATTATTTTATGAAGAAAGATTTTGGTTTTTTTGGCCAAGGCAAAATGTAGAGATTGCTAACCTGCACATAAATGTGTAGAGGTTAGCAATCCACACACACACACACACACACACATATATATATATAAACTTAAAATATGCTTGCAAATGTAATTAAATAATACAACCTCATTATTTGTACGCTCACTTTTGACATTCATAAGATGTGATGATCAATGAAGTAATAAGTGATGATTTTAATTACTTATGTTGTGACATTTTTCTATTACACATAATAAGTTAAAATTAAAATTTACTATGTCTTATACAAAGACCACCATTTATCTTAGAGGTGTTCACTACTTATTGAGACACATTTTTCAATACAAATCAAAGATGTGGTGATCAATGAAGTCATAAGTTGTGATCTTTATTACTTATGTGGTGACCTTCTTTTATTTTTCCTAACTTGACCTAATTAGAATTCACTATATGTAACATAAGAATCATAATTTATCTTAGAGACATTCACCACATTTTATGAGTGTAAAAAATGATTGTACAAAAAATATTTTTATAAATAATAATGGGTAAATTACACTCATCCCGCTCGAGATTTGAGGATATGATATTGAGCCCCATTCTTTCTAAAAAATGACACTCCCCCAATTCACCAAGTTGACTAACTATTCTTAACCTATTGACTAACTATTCTATTAATTTACATACCATTTTTGTTAACCATGGTTTAGAGCATGACTATGACGATCATCCTAATCCCAAAACCTAGAATAGTGGCTACAACAGAACCCATATCTAAACAACCATGATTACAACAATAGTGTTCTAGACCGTGATCTGGGATCATGACTCATAGGTTGACCCAGCACGCATTACGCTGGAATACAACATCGACGCCCTCAGCACAAGTTCGCATATCATGAGACCCCATCAATATATGTCGGATCCCAGCACTGGATGGTAACAGCTTTATCGAGAGATTTGCGCAATGGATAAATCTTTATGATATCTGTTATTGCTAATCATGATCTTATGGAATAATAACACTATAACTACCATACCAGTATTCCAATAATATAAGGATCTTCTGCAACTAAATAAGGAATATATCTCTTCTTGCTACTATTACAGGAATGTATCTCTTTATTATGAGAACGTATTTATCCAATCTCTATAAATAACAGGCTAAGTCACCCTAAATAGGTATCAATAAATTATCACTCATAGCATAATCTTACTTATGCACAATCTGACTTGAGCGTTGTAGTCTCTTTGAAGGTACTAACCCCCCGTTTCAACACGCTCTACTGCTACTGCGCAAGGGGGAAACTAGCATGAAGTGCTTATCTTAGGTACCCCTCTGAATCCACTTCAGAGCATTGGCGCCATCTGCGAGAAACGTTAAACTTCTATTCCTACTCAACCATGGTGAACACAAGACAAAACTCGAGAAGAGATGCTGCATAAGCCTATGCAAACCAAGGGCAAGGACCAGCAGCGCAACACCCTTCCCATCCTATTCCACCACCTGCTGCTAGTGCCTCCGTTGCGAGAAACTAGGCACTCAATGCAGAACATCCACACAATGGGCATGAAACCTCGCTTTCTGATGAAAAACCCTACTTATCACGCAAGGTTTCTGTGAGAGATAGACTTGAAATCTGCATGAAATGAGTCAACTTTAACGTTCAGGGACACAGAATCCCAGTGCAGTAGTGCTTGGGAACCCCGAACGATGAAGCTTATGATCAAGCGTCTCGCCCAGAACGCACGAATCAATCCCATGTATCTAGACACCAGTTTCAGGATATGTTGCAACAACATATAACGATGTTAGATGAACAATATCATGGACTAGAGAATATGAGATGGGTTCTGCATGAAGATCATCCCGAACTACAACGTCAGGCCGAAAGACGGAATGCGGGCAATAACCAGAGGGAATTATGTTTCCATGTCCAGTGTTGCCAATAACAACTCGAACCATGGCATTAAGGACCAACCCTTTTTTGGTCAACTTTTAGAGCATTGGGTCCCAAAAAATTCAAATTCCCAACAAATATGGAGCTCTACGATGGGATCACGAACCCCTAAGAAAACATATATGCTTATGTCTAGTCTATGTGCTTTCACGGGGGACCCATGGAGTTGCTATGTCGCGCCTTCCCCCTTTCCCTGAAAAAGGAAGCCCTCAGGTGGTTTGTGACTTTGCCACAAGGGTTCATCATTGACTAGTCAAATCTCAGACAACATTTCTTGCTCTAATATACTACTAGCAAGGAACAACTCAAGTCCATCGAATCCTTATCTAAAATTTTCCAAAGGCATAACGAACCCCTCCATGACTACGTTCAAAGATTCATGGAGGCATGCACTATGTAGAAAACTTCGATGACAAAATAGCTCTTCATTATGCCAGGAATGGTCTTCGAGTCGGTTATGAGTTTTTTGCATCTCTGACAAAGAAGAAGCCAAAGAACTTGCATGAATTTCAGAAACGATCTTAAAGATATGTGAGCCTTGAGGAAGCAATGGAGGACCAAAGGAGATGAGAAAAAAGTGAGTCATCTCACCAGAAATCTAACCATAATTCCTCACGGTCCTAACATTCCAAGGGTAGTTCACCCCGGGGGAAATACTCTGGTTATACTCGTCTGAAAACCCCATGAGAAACAATCTTGAGGAAAGTATTGCAGACTGAGTTTCAGGACATCAAGAGGCCACCCTTTATAAAGAAGCACAAGCAGAAAGATCACTCCAAACACTACACATGGCATAAAAGCTCCATGAAACTGATGATTGCTATTAACTCTACAATGCAATTGAGTTCTTAATCTGGGCAGGGAGTCTAAAATAATATATCGCCTGAGTCCAAAATGACGAATGCCGCAGAAGGCAGAGGGAGGAAAGACGTAGCCCTCGACGAAGCTCATCTCCACGCCATAAGAGAAGAACTCGAAGCCCCAGGAGAAGATCCCAGAGTCCACCTCACCGTGATACAAATGATTGGAAGGATAAGAATAGGGACGCTCCACCTAATGATAACAATAACTATTGTTCTGAGCCAAACAAAACCATCAACACAATTGTTGGTGGATTTGATAGTGGTGGTTAGTCTAATGGTGCTCAGAAAGCCCTCGGGATAGTGATGTTTAGTGTTTCCCACTCCGAGTCTAGATCACAGACTGGGGAAAGGAAGATGCCCTCCATCACTTTTTCAGACGAGGACTACAGTGGAATTATCCCAGACCACGATGACCCACTAGTCATCTCGGGAATAATCTCCAATGTCGAGGTCTAGCTTATCTTTGTGGATCAAGGGAGCTCGGCAGACATCATGTTCATGGACCTCTACCAAACATTAGAACTTCCACGTACAGATTTGACTACCTACGATGGAGAACTTATAAGATTCATGGGTGAGAAGATCACCCCAGCCGGCTATTATGGAACCCACTTGTCCCTGGGCTCCTCTAAACTCTTCAAGAGAGTCAAGGTAAGGTTTTTGGTTGTGGACTACCCTTCGACTTATAACATCATTTTAGGCCGCCCTGCTTTAAATGCACTCGGTGCCATGGTGTCCACCATTCACATAGTCATAAAATTTCCCAACAATAATAAAGAGGTTGTCACTATAAAAGACGACCAAGTTGTAGCCCGAAAGTGCTATAGTGAGAGCCTGAGAATTTACAAAGTTCCTAGAAAAGCAAAAGCTGCTACATCTAGCCTGGTCCTAGATGTAAATATCCTTATGATCAAGCTGGATGTTAGAGAGGAAATCTGGGGTTCCAGACCCTAGCCAGAGGATGAGTTATAGCATATCCAACTTGGTGCCAAGCCAGATAAGGTTACTAAGATTGGAATTAACTTGGAAGAAGAAGAAAGATGCCAACTAGTTGAGCTCTTACTTAAAAATAAAGATATCTTCGCTTGAACGTCTTTCGATATACCTAGGATTGACACCACCTTCATCTGTCATGACTTGTCTATCAGAGAAGACGCGCGGCTGATTGCCCAGAAGAAAAGAAAGGTTGACCCTAAAAGACAACAAGTTATCGAAGAACAGGTGAAGGAGTTACTCAGTGGCAGCTTCATTAGGGAAATTCCTTATACCACATGGTTATCCAACATAGTCCTGGTGAAGAAGTCCACTAGGAAGTGGAGAATGAATGTAGATTACACAGACCTAAACAAGGCTTGTCCCAAAGATCCATACCCACTTCCCAATGTGGACAAACTAGTTAATAGTTCCTCAGGCTTCCGTTTGCTGTCATTCATGGACGCATACTCCGAGTACAACCAAATCCCAATGTACACTGGAGATGAAGACAAAACTGCCTTCATTATAGAGAACATGAGCTACTGCTATAGAGTTATGCCTTTTAGTTTGAAAAATGCAGAAGCCACCTATTAGAGGATGATGAATAAGGTCTTTGAGGACTAAGTAGGAAATATGGTAGAGGTGTACATTGATGACATGATAGTAAAAACCCCACAAGGTGAATCTCATATCACAGACCTCGAAGAAGTGTTCACACAACTCAAGAAGTACAATATGAGACTTAACCTGGAAAAGTGCACCTTCGGAGTCTAGGCAGGCAAGTTCTTGGGTTTCATGCTGACCCATCACGGAATTGAGGCTAATCTAGAAAAATGCCAAGCAGTGTTGGGAATCACGGATACATCACACAGTGAAAAATAGAATTCACACCAAAGATCCATGTTAAAAGGCCATAATCTGAGTTTTTAAAATTGTTTACCTCTTGAAGCGTGAACAAAAGGAAGTGACATGAATCACCAACAGCGTAGCAACAGTGATGTCTCTGTGGTATCCCCACGAACAGACTCACGAACGTCCAACGTCCATAAATAGGAGTCCCATGTCTCTCACATAGTGCTAGCTGCGAAGAGAAGAGAAGAACCTGTCATTCACTCACTCACTGTTTCTGTCAAGTGTGGCTACGATTTGTAATTCATGCCTTAGCAGCCCCCTTAACATTACTATTTATAATAGTGACTGCCTTAAGTGAGTGTGAGCAGCAGTAGGGTAAGCTGTGTAACCCTACACTCATCTGTTATGAGTTCAACCTACATTTGAATCCGAGTCCAACTTAGATATATTGCTCTAATTTAGTCTGCTCTATATGTATGACCCTGTAGGTTCTCATAACATTAGCAGTAATATTAAAATCCCATTTTAATATTACAAGTAGTGAGCAGTATCTAGTAACACATCGCTGCTACCCAAGTAATGAGAATGTCAGTGATTTGACATAACCTTTCCGTAACTAATGTTTCCGTGTCGTTTAGTCCCTTTGTCAAGATATCTAGATTGAACAGAAGGAATGGAATATGTCACCCTTGTATAGTCCAATCCTCCGTTTCCTAATACTCGAGTAGACTTTGTGACAACAAATGAATGTAATATCTCGTATTGACTCATTTGAGCATGGCTATGTATTTTGCAGTCTCACTCAATCAGGGGGCTCAAAGATATCGCTTCTGTTATGTAGGAATGACAAATCTCATCTAGGTCACTCACATCCATCTACATGATTCTCGGTATGTCCAATAATTAACTTTATAATTACCTTGTTATAGATGACATTTGATGGCATTAAAACACATAACTTCTCATGTAGGAATCATAGTGATTTCAGGACAAAGGAAGACAGACACCATTATCACTATGAGAATCGCTTATGACACTCACGTAATGATCTATGTAGCATTCTCATGGTGGGTTAGTCCAGTAAATCATTACTCTAATATGTACCTATGTAAAGACTTGATATCTCATATCCATGACCGATGAGATGTGGTCATCAGTCTACACACATACTAGTCTTAATGTATTATTGTTATCCTAATTAGCAATAATACTTGACTAGGGATATTTAAGAATAGTGTTCTAACTTTATCCAATAGGATCTCACGATCAAGTCAACCACTTGATGTCCTATGACATCAAACTTATTATTCTAAAGACTTTATTATGTTTATTAAAAAGAACACAATAAATGAAATGCCTCGTATATTAAAATTAGCATAATAGAATGTATGTAAATACAGACAAAATGTATCAGCCTCTAGGGCATACACTAACAATATCCCACTTGCACTAGAGCCAATCAAGCATATGTCTAATGCCTAAAGACCTAGTTTGACCCTCATGCTTCTGCTGTGCAAGAGGCGTCGTTAGTGGATCAGCAATGTTAGTATATGTTAGTACTCTGTATATCTTCACATCTCCTCTATCGATGATCTCTCGAATAAGATGGAAGTACCTAAGTATATGTTTGGATTGCTGGTGAGATCTAGGCTCCTTAGCTTGTGCAATGGCTTCATTATTATCACCATAGAGGTCCACCAGGTCCACAATGTTAGGAATAATGCCAAGTTCAGTAATGAACTTCCTGATCCAAATGATCTCCTTTGCTGCATTGGAGGCAGCAATATACTTAGCCTCTGTGGTAAAATTGACAACTGTTTCCTGAACTCTTCCAGCTCACAGCCCCACCATTTAAGCAAAAAACATAACTCGATTGCGATCTAGAGTTGTCTTTATCAGTTTGGAAGCTAGCATCAGTGTAACCCTTTACAACTAGCTCTTCCTCGGCACCATATACCAAGAATGAATCATTAGACCTTCTTAAGTACTTAAGGATGTTCTTGACAGCAGTCTAGTGACTCTCATCAGGATCAGACTGGTACCTGCTCATCATGCTCAAAGCATACGAGATGTCTGGTCGAGTACATAACATGGTATACATGATAGATCCAATTGTAGATGTATATGGAATATTGCTCATGCGATCCTTCTCGTCCTAGGTAGAAAGGGATTGAGCCTTAGATAGGCTTACACCATGTGACATAGGCAAGAGTCCTTTCTTGGATTCATGCATGTTAAGGCCAAGTAGTCTCTATGATCTATCTCTATAAATCTTGATACTTAACACATAGGTGGCTTCACCTAAGTCCTTCATAGAAAATCACTTCCCTAACCAAGTCTTTACAGATTGTAGGATAGTGATGTTATTTTCGATGAGTATTATGTCATCTACATACAACACCAGAAAGATAATAGTGCTCCCACTAACCTTCTTGTATATGCAAGATTCTTCTTCATTCTTGATGAAACTAAATTGTTTTATTGTATCATCAAACAAAGATTCCAGCTTCTGGAAGCTTGCTTCAATCCATAAATAGATCGTTGCAACTTGCACACCTTTCCAACATCTTCTAGAGTGGCAAAACCCTTTGGTTGTGTCATGTACACATCCTCGAGAAGATTTCCATTAAGGAAAGCAGTTTTGATATCCATTTGCCAGATTTCATAATCATGGTATGCTGCAATAGCAAGCAAGATCCGAAAGGATTTTAGCATCACAACTGGGGAAAAAGTCCCATCATAGTCTACACCAAGAATTTGCTTGAAACCTTTAGCCACCAATCGCGCCTTAAATGTATACACATTACCATCCATGTCAGTTTTCTTCTTGAAAATCCACTTGCACCCAATGGGTTTTACCCCTTCAGGTGAATTAACCAAGGTCCATATATGGTTAGCATACATGGATTCCATTTCAAATCTCATGACCTCAAGCCATTTCTCAAATTCTAGGCCAATAATGGCTTCCTGGTAAATCATAAGCTCATCTTGATCCATGAGTAATACGTCACCTTACTGGGTCATGAGAAATCCATATCTCTCTAGTTGATGACATATCCTATTAGACCTACGCAGGTGCTGTGCTACTAGAGCAGGTTGTTGTTCCACCCTAGTAAGTCAAGGCATGGAATGCGTCACCATTATATAGTCTAATCCTTCATTTCTTGATACTTGAATAGACTTTGTAATAACAAATAAAATCAATATCTCATATTAACTCATTTGATCATGGCCATACATTTCGCAGTCTCACTCAATCAAGGGCCCCGAAGATATCGCTCATGTTATGTAGAAGTGACAAATCTCATCTAGGTCACTCACATCCCTCTGTATGATTTGTAGTATGTTCAATAACTAACTTTATAATCACCTTGATACAGATGACGTTTGATGGCATTAAAATACACAACTCCTCATGTAGGAATCATAGTGATTTCAGGTCAAAGGACCATAAACACCATTATCACTATGAGAATCGCTTATGACACTTACATAATGATCCATGTAGCATTCTCATGGTGGGTCAGTCTAGTACATCATTACTCTAATATATACCCATGTGAAGACTTGATATATCATATCTATGACCTATGAGATGTGGTCATCAGTCTATGCACATACTAGTCTCAATGCATTATTGTTGTCCTAATTAACAATAATACTTGACTAAGGACATTTAAGAATAATGTTCTAACTTTATCCAATAGGATATCATGATCAAGTCAACCACTTGATGTCTTATGGCATTAAACTTACTATTCTAATGATTTTGTTATGTTTATTAAAAAGAACACAATAAATAAAATGCTTCATATATTAAAATTAGCATAATAAAATGTATGTAAATACAGATAAAATATATCAACCTCTAGGACATACACCAATAGTGCATAACATACGAAGCCCTTAGATTGTTAAAGAAGTGCAATAACTAACTAACCAGATTACAGCCCTCACACGATTCCTTGCCAAAGCTACTCATAAATTTCTCCCCTTGTTCAAACTACTCAAGAAAAGGAAAGATTTTGAGTGGACTCAGGAGTGTGAGGATGTTTTTTTTTTTTTGAAGAGCCTTCTGTCTTCTCCCCCTATACTGACAAGATTGGACTCTGGGAAAACACTGTACTTATATCTTTCAGTTCATGAATAGACTATAAGTTCATTACTAATCGAGGAGATGGAAGAGGGACTAAAGCTAGTCTATTTTGTGATTAAAGTTCTACAAGGCCCAGAGCTCCGATATCAGAAAATTGAAAAGGTCACCTTCACACTTGTCATTATGGCAAGGAGACTCCAGTAGTTTTTTCAGTGCCATCCAGTGGTGGTGAGAATGGAGCAACTCATCCGCCAAGTGTTGAACAAGCCAGACTTAGCAGGGAGAATGATTACCTGGTCTATTGAGCTTTCTGAGTTTAGAATTGCATACAAGCCTCAACTTGTAATAAAGGCTTAGACACTCTCTGACTTCTTGGCAGAACTTACATCAGACCCCAGTGACCCCAAAGGAATTTCTTGGACTATATTCACTGATGGATCCTTGAACCCTAAGGGAAGTGGTGTTGGGGTATTCTTGGAGAATTCTAAAGGAGTGACACTAGAAAACTCCCTAAAGTTTGAGTTCTCAACCTCAAATAATTAGGCGGAGTATGAAGCATGTATTATTGGACTGATAATGGCCAAAGATATGGAAGCCTCAAAGATCACAATTTGCAGTGACTCCCAACTGGTGACCTCCCAGATCCGAGGTGAATATCAAGCCAAAGAGCTCCTCCTTGAGAATTACTTGACCAAAGTACAAGAGTTCCTTAAAAGCTTCCAAGAGGCTAAAATAGAGCATATACCTAAAGACCAGAACTCTAGGGCGAACCTCCTATCTAAATTAGCCAGCACTAAAAGCCTTGGCAAGAATCGTTTTGTGATCCAAGAGACACTCTCTCAGCCCTCCATCACAAATCATGTCGTTTTCCAAGTGGTAGGGGAAGAGCATACTTAGATTACCCCTATTATGGAGTATCTACTGTCCGGAGCCACATCCTCTAATCCGAAGGAAGCCTCCAAGCTAGTCAAGACAGTAGTCAAGTACACCATCTATTATGGGTAGTTGTATTGACGTGGGTTTTCATCACCCCTCCTTATATGCCTCATGCCAAAGGAAGTAAAATATGTATTGGCTGAGGTTCATAAGGGAAGCTGTGGATACCATTTGGGAGGTAGAGCCTTAGCCCTAAAGGCACTCAGGGCGGGATACTACTAGCTAACAATAGAGGCAGACTCCCATGCACACGTCCGGGTTTGTGAAAAATGCCAACGCCACTCAGACCATTATTAGGCTCCCTCAGAGGAACTGTCCACGATATCGATACCATGGTCATTCTATAGATGGGGTATGAATATCCTGAGTTCGTTCCCTCAGGCTCTTGGTCAAGTGAAATACTTGGTGGTGGCAGTGGATTACTTTACAAAATGGATCGAGATAGAGCCCTTAGTCATAATCACCTATTCCCGAGTTCAGAAGTTCACTTGGCGCCAAATTATCACTAAGTTTGAAGTTCTAGAATCCATTATGACAGGCAACAAAACCTAGTTTAAGGATAAGAGTTTTGAAAAGCTGCTTGCTGAGTTAAAAAATCAAGTATCATTGTAGTTCTGTTAAGAACCCCAAGACAAATGGGCAAGCCGAGGCCCCCAACCGGGTCATTGTCCATGGAATTAAAAGAAAGCTAGATGAAGCCAAGGGAAATTAGGCTGAATAGCTTGATCACGTTCTTCAGGCCTACAGGACTACGCCCCATTCTACGACAGGTGAAACTCTTTTCAAACTCACATATGAGTGTAAAGTTATGATCCTAATAGAAATAGGAGAACCGAGCTAGCGTCACCAGCAGTTTTCACCTGACAACAACCCCGGACTAATTAAGGAAGATCTAGATTTAATAGAGGAAAGAAGACGTGTTGCCCATTTACGCAACACTGCTATTAAACAAAGGATAACGGCCCGATATAATTTGAAAGTTGTTCTAAGAAAGTTCTAACTAGGAGACCTGGTGCTCAAGAGAGCAAACATTGGAAGGAAGAATGCCTCCCAAGGGAAATTAGCCCCTAATTGGGAAGGGCCCTACCACATCATAGTCAACATTGGCAAAGGAGCTTACACATTGGAAATATTAACAGGCAAGCCGATCAAGAACTATTGGAATACGGTTAAACTTACAAAATACTATAGCTAAGTGCCCTTTAAGGCATAGTCTTTTAGTAAACTATGTTTGATCTATCCCAATTTTGATGATTATACACTCTATATGGACTACTGTCCTTAAATTTATCAATAAAATAGAGTTATTCATATATCACTTTCTTTACATTACCTGAAGTACCAAAGGATCCCCAAGCCAGACTCCGCCTTGAGGTTATCTGTGGATCATCCCTCAAGTCGAAAAACACCTTGGGAAAATATAAAGCCCATTCCCTTTAGATTATGAGGCATCTTAAAAAGTCTAAGTTGAGAGGAATATCCCACCAAGCCCATGAAAGCACTTTGGTAGTAAGTTATAGGGTCAATACCTAATGCTCTATACTTGGTCGTGACTATTTTAAGGTTAAGAAATAAAGTTGCAGTGTGGGTTACGATATCCGTGGCCCACCTCAAGTAGCCACCAAAAGTCTTATGTTAAATAGGCTTTGTAGTTGAAAATTCCTAAGTGACATGTAATTTTTCCTATGAACCGTAAACATTAAAGACTCTGGTTAAGGATCACCTTCATACCTAAGTCAAGTGGAATCCTATGTGCCAAAGCAATTAGCATCGGACCCTGGACCGAGGTTTTGATTATAAACTATACCTAAGTCAAGTGGAATCCTAAGTGCCAAAGCAATTGGCGTCGAACCCCGAACCAAGGTTTTGATTAAAAACTATACCTAAGTCAAGTGGGAACCTAAGTGCCAAAGCAGTTGGCAATGGACCCCAGACTAAGGTTTTGATTCTAAATTATACCTAAGGCGAGTGAGATCCTAAGTGCCAACACATTTAGGATAGCGGACCTCGTGCTAAGATTTTGATTTCAAAATTATGCCTAAGTCTTGAGTGGAATTCTGAATGCTCAAACATAATGGCGTTGGACCCCCTCGATTAGAAATATTTCTTAAGTCCATTAAATAGTTGTAAAAAGTACCATAATAGGCATTGGACCCAAAACGGAATGTGGAATACAAGCAAACATATAACACAAAGTAAATGGTAAGAAGAAGCATTTAAAAATACCCTACAAATTAGGGGAATTGTCTTAATGAAGATGAAAAGCCCCACTCAGGGGGCAACAAAATATAATAAAAGGGATGAGGCAGGAAAAGCTACTCCTCAGGTTCGTCTCTGTCCAGGCTCAGTTGCTCCTTGTCCAAGCCCCTTTTCCATCAAGTCTAGCACGATAGTGGAAGCCTAGCCAGTATGGACCTCGATAACCAGCTCATTAATCGACCCTGCCATAAGCAGGCATCCATCATGAAATATTTTATCAGGACTCAGATCCTGCAAGGCCAACTCAATCTCAAGGTTGAAATACTGGACTTGGGCAACCTCATTGTTGAACTATTCAACACCAATATTGGTGTTGATGGCCAACAATTCAACGTTCTCCTCCTCCAGTTTTGCTATCTTAGCTTGAAGGGCGACGTTGGCAGCATGGGCTTTACTGGATTGGGCCTTCTCGCCAATGAGTAAAATCTTAAGGTTGGCAAGTTCCTTTTCCATCCCAGCGACTTTGGTTTCTGCCTCCTCTTTGCTGTTAAGGGCTAGATCCAACTGTCACTTCCTTTCAACCTCCACCGCTTTCAGCTGGTCCTCCGCCTTCTTATCAAATACCAAGATAGTCCTCTCGAGAAGCCAAGCTTTGGCAATAATATCGAGGGCAAAAGTTTGAAACAGTGATAGAACCTCGAGCACCTTATTCCGTGTGATGAGTTTAATAACATCGTCACTGAGAAAGACATTGTCAATGAAGTCCATGGGAAACCTCTCTCTGGTAATTAGAGGTAGAGGATCTATCTGGGGCCCAGCATCTCCCTCCACAGTAGATACCCTTTTGCCGCACTCTTCTATCTTGGTACCCTCAACGGCTTTCCTCTTCCGTTCCTAGAGGGGTTGTGTAGCAGAATTCGAATCTGGTTCTCAGATAACGAGAGGCGGAGCAGCGGCAGCCGGAGGACGGGAAGGTCCAACTCTTTCCTTCCTTGCCTTCAACGCTTGAAGCACTTGAATAGAAGATGTGGCACCCTGGTCAATAGCCATGTTATCTACAACACGACAAGAAAAGGAAATAGATCAGAAAACATGCAAACAGTCAAATAGCAAGAAACTTTACAAGAAAAAGTTTGATTGTTATCATGCACAAGACTAAATACAGATTGCGGCCTACACTACTTGGAATGGCCCAGAGAGTTGTGTCATCAGGGGTATCCAGCACATCCTTGCAAGAAATAAGACCCACTTGAACCCACGTTGTAAAGAAGTCAACACACTCAATCTCATTGTCATCTAGATGGTGTTTCTCCTTTTCAATCAATAAAATAGGAATATTCCATGCCCTCTCAGTCCAATACAGGCTAAATGTTAGTTCCCCATTATTGTCCAGCCAAAAGGGGCGAGTACCGAAAGCCGCCATTTGTTTGAAAAACTTTTCCTTGAAATCCTTATAACTATCTTAATAAACGTGAAAGATTTTCCAACTGAGCTTTGACCGGAATATGAGCCAAGTCTTTTGAGTAGCATTACCACCCTAAAGACTCCACCGGGTGTGGCAATAAAAGAACGCCTTCTCCGAGTATTGTAACCTGACTAACCGGTAAATTCTCTCAAAGGCAAGGATGTTTGCCCAACTGTTGGGATGAATCTGGGTTGGAGCAACTTGGAGAGTATGGAGGACAGCAAGCTAGAAGTCTTTGAAAGGGATCCAAAGTCTAAATAGAGTAAAGAAGTTTTCATATAGGAACATATAGTGCGTACCTTCCTGCCGTGAGGAGCACACCCTTTCGTTCTCCGATGACAGGAATTGGAACTCGTGATCCCTTCTACCTTCCTCCATCAGCATCAAGTAACCTTGGAGTCTATCAAGCTTTGCACTGGATTGGAACATGGACACTCGATCATAAGTGTCATCACCAACCCATAGATATACCATCCTTGGACTACGGGCAATCCTGATGGGATCTTCAACAATAGCACCCGGATTTCTAGAACCGATGCTTGAGGTCTAGTCATTTTTCTTCTTCTAGCCATCAAGCTCTTGGAAGCATTCATAAAGGCCAGTGATCAATTTTCAGAATCAATTAACTTAAAGATTCAGACACGAAAGAGGGCAGATAGAAAAAGACAGTTCATGCCCACATACCGGCCTCTGCGCCCACCAAGGTTTAAGCCTCAGAAAGACACCTCTGCCGTACATGATATGACAGCGAAGGTGCTCCAAAAGGCAACACCATTGAAGAGACCTAGAAACTAACACCCTAACTCTTTTAATTGAAAAAAGAGGAAATGGAGTGCACCCAAAAAAAAAGGAGTGCACAACCACTCTATAACACAAAAAATATTAGAAACAAATGAAAGAAAGAAGAAATACCTCAAAGAAAATGAAGGTAAGTTGACAACTGAGAGTTTGAACTACCAAAAATCACTGGAAACTGCTCTTCTCCGCCAAAAAAATTGCCATAAATTGCCTCAGGCCACTGAATTTCAAAAAGAAACAATAAAAATGAAAAAAAAAATAGCTTTAACCCCTATTTATAGAGGCCAGATGGTTAGGGGGCATTTTTGTCCTAACAATTCAGATTCTGGAAGACATCCATAATGGCGTGCGAAGCACTAAGCACGATTGCTCAACCATGATGTGCCATATGGCCATCACAACTGTCGCAGCAGTTGAATGGACGGTTGCACAGTAGACCAAGCGACACACAACCTCAATAAGTTAAGTTCAAAAATTTTCCACGGACCACAGATCTTTAACACAAACCCCAGTTACATCTAGAATGTCCATCTGTGGTACGATGACAAAAGATTAACCTGGACCATGACGCTCCTAGAAAAGATCAAATGGCTTGATCAACGACCAAGTTAAAATTCTTAACCTCACGCGGAACGTGGACCTTGGGGGGAGGAACTCAATCTTGCTACTTAGCTATACTAACCAAGTACCAAGCTGGGGGTAATATAACATTATTACAGGGCTAGCGTTGGACTCACCCCAGTAGAAAAAGAACAAAACAGAGAACAGAAAGAGAAAAAAAAAAGATACAAGATAGAGAATTCAAAAAAGAAGAGTTTTTATTTATTATTTTCATTCCATACATTATTAGCTTTAACAAAAAGAGAAGGAAAAATACATCAACAAGTGTACTGTAAAGAATAACCATCGGAGAACCCACAGAAGGAAGCCGACATCACGGTCACTGACAATGATGGCCCCCGAATTGCTGCCATCTCCATGGTCCCTCCAAAACCAACACCGGTCTCTTCATTATTGAATAAGATGCTCCACCCTATGTTGCTCCAAGATAACTTTCCTCGGAAGAACCCTGCTGCACATCCAACTGCACTTAGAGCACGTACCAAAAAACTGGTTTGGTGCGTCCAAATCACTCAGAAAGGAAGATGGGCAAAGGCAAAGCATCTCTGAGTGTCTCCATTCACCACGACAGGAACCTCACTCCTTCCCAGCAAGAGCGGGTAAATCAAACACTCTCGGGTACGTCAGGATAGAAAGACTTCTACTTCCTAGATGCATGTTGGCCCTGATAGGTTGAGCAGTTACTTGGTCCTCACTAAACCATTACACTGAGAAAGAAAGGCCTCCACTAGAGGGATTGGCTACAAAAATAAAACACTTTTAAAGACTTTGGGAAGAGCAAGATGATGATCTTAGCAGAGGGTAAAATCCTCCATGTGCGTACAAAAAAAAAAGGAAACCATTCTCTAAAAGAAAATTATTCTCAAACAAAATCACAAAGCAAAAGGAATGTTAACCTCAATGCAACACATTCCCTATTTATAGAGGGAATGAAGCACTCTGATTGGCCCCAAAAAAAGTGAACTGATTGCACATTGGAAGTTGCGCTTTAATGCTCCCTCCTTCTGATTCGTCATAGAAATAGCGGGCAGTTAGGAAACAGTACAAAACTAATATCCTCTTAAAGGATATTTAATTCTTAATAAAGTCAAAGTAACAGCTTTTCAAGAAAGCTCAGACCATTATAAGTTGTAGAGTATGGCTACAAGAAAAGACAAAAATCATATGAAACCATGCACGAGGGCAACAAAGGACACACCTTGGATGACGGGATTTTAAAGAAAAATCCACCACGAATTCTGACCTCACATGCCAACCCTGGAGGTATTCCATAATAACGGACCTTGGCTTTTTTGGATTCCCATATCCACTGTGTGCCGTAAGTTCCTTTCAAACTTGGTACCTTAACACTTAATTATTGTACTTAAGCACTAAATTGGGGGTAACTGTTTTGGACTATGATTTGGGATCATGACCTGTAGGTCGACTCGGCACGTAGTATGCCAGAATTCGACATCTACTCTTTCAATAAAAGTTCGCTTATCATGAGACCCTAACAATATATATCGGACCCCAGCACTAGATGGTAACAGCTTTACCGAGAGATCTGCGTAATGGATAAATCTTTATGATATCTGTTATTGCCAATCATGATCTTACGGAATAATAGCACCATAGCTACCATACCAGTATTCCAATAATATAGAGGTCCTTTGCAACTAAATAAGGAACATATCTCTTCCAACTACTATTACGGGAATGTATTTCTCCATTATGAGAACGTATATATCCAACCTCTATAACTAACAAGCTAAGTCACCTTAAATAGGTATCAGTAAATTATCACTCATAGCACACCCTACTTGTACATAGTCTGACTTGAGCATTGGAGTCCCTTTGCAGGTATCAACCCCCCGTCTCAACATGCTCTGCTAAGGCTACGCAAGGAGGAAACCATCGTGACATGGCTATCTCAAGTACCCCTCTGAATTCACTTTAGAAAAAATAGCAATACAAAAGGCTAAGGATTCTTAGTAACCAAAATCTGACACCCACCTATTAAAAGCAATAAATCGATTTCCCTAGCAGAAAACCCCAGCATATGCACCCTCCATTGCATCGCTGCCTACTTGCTGCAAGCCCCCATCTGTCCACCACCGTCCTCAAACCATCGCTGATAGTACCTTCATCTAGCCACCACCTGTCTCAGCCTCTCACAAGCCAGCATCACTGTCATCCTTCCTTGCCACTACTAAACCACTGTCTAAGCATAGCCCCCAATGTTTATGGAATCAACCCAGAGCTTTTTCGTGAGTGATGTAGCCCAAAACCTTTATATTTGGTGTCGTTTTTCAATTTTGGATCGATGAACACAATCTCTGCTTTACAAATGATGTAGATGGCTATGGCCTTGAAGCACATTGGGAAGAACAGATTCAATATTAGAATTGCTGAGTCATTGGGTGCTAATTCTTGGGTGGCCAGTGGCGATAGAGTAGTTTCTCAACTGCAAGTTGAGTGGAGGTTGCCAAAGGCCCATGATAACTCATCGCGATAACACAACCCCAAATATCATAAATAAAGAAAGCAATGAACTTTAAATAGATTTTATGGAAAAGCCTAAAAACTTGATTTCATGAGTAACTTTGATGCCTCTAACAGAGAAAGAATAATGAAAGAGAAGATCTTATAAAAAAATGCAAGGAGCTATATGAGCTATAAGGAAGGGAAGAAGATGATTAAAAGAAAAGAGGGATAGCAGAGTAGAAAAGAGTGGAAGTGAGATAGTGGTTGCAGCAGAACAGATGAATGAGCCCATCAAAAGCATAGGCCACATTGATAGCTGAACCCCATCATCAACTAAGCACAAATAGAGGTGTCACCACCATCATCCTTAGCTCCATGCCCCTTAACCATGGTTAATTAGAACACTCTAACAAAAATGTTAGTCAATTGACCTTAACTTGGTCAATTAAGGGGGGAAGGGGTCAATTTTTAGAAAGAATAAGGCTTAGTGTCATATCTTCAAACTTGGAAGGTGGTGAGTATAATTTACCCAATAATAACTTATGCTAGCTTATGATTTGGGAAACTTTTACAGTTGGCTTTGGTAATCCATCTATGTGTTTCAAATATATCCATCAGGTTTTGAAATACAAGCACATGTGGACAATGCAAGATTTGAATGGGGTTCAAACAAGGAGGAATATGAAGAGACTTTTTCAAGTGCTAAGAAATGAAAAACTCAAAAGAAGAAAGTTCAAGTTAATAGGATCACCACAAACACAGAGCGCCAACTCAATCAAACTCAATAAGTATCTTTATCCTTTAGATCTTATGGTATTCTATGAATTGCTTGATACTTGTAGATTAAGTGGTCTTAAATGATTAAGATACTTTCCCTACATGAGATGCTTAGCATTACAAATGTGCCTAATTTGTTGTTGTTTTCTTTAATCTTGTCATTACATATAAAGTGAATATTGTTAGTTTATATATACTTTGATCTCTATGACATATTTCATCAAGATGAATGTTTCATCTATAATTTTCATGGTTTTTTAGTCATTTAACTTTTATGAAAATCATGTTGTTGTTATAAAGAGTTTTTGGTTTGATTGAAAATATTTTTCAGAAGAAAGCTCTCTTATCTTGTTTGAAATGATCTTTGTAAGTTTAATATTCTTGAGAATCATTTAAACTTATTTCATGACATTTAAAGTATATAAACCTCCTAATTGTCTTGTAAAATTTGAAAAATTGTTTGGATATTTGTTATAAATGTAATACTCTCTCAACTTGCTTTGGAAAGTGTTTTCAAATCTAGAAAGAATGTTTAAGAAAGCTTCAAACAACAATCTTTTAAAATGCTCTATAAATAAAAAAAAATTAAAATTTCAAAAGATAAGCTTTGTTCTTCAAAAGTACTTTTATTTTCTTAACGCTTTTGTTCAAAGAGAAGAAGAGGAGTAATACTTTCAAACATTCTTTTGATTACTTGAGTTTGGTTACTTTCAAGAAATATGCATTTTTAATACAAAATCCACCTACCTTTCTTAAATGCTTCAAAAAGTTTAATATATGTTTAGAAAATTTCTTTTGATAGCAGGCGAGAATTTAAAATGTTCTTTTATCTTGAAAGATAAAGAAAAAGTATGTTTTACCCTGTTATACTTTAGAATAAATGTGTTTATATATCGTATTGACAAACATATTTGACTTGATCTATCCTATGTTTCAATAAGGAGGTACTTAACTTCTTTTTAAAATCATTATAACTTCCCTTAATTAACTTTATGGATTTATAACGGTTGTTTTTCCTTGCTATCTCAAATGTTATGTTTGTCTATTCTTGTTTAACTATAGATTTATGTATATTGGTTAGATAAACATATTTGATCTTATGCATTATATTAAATTAGTTATTTTAAAGATATACATATTTTGAAGGTAACCTAACTCTTAATTATTCGTTAATTTCTCAGTTTACACCTTTGTTTGACCCAAAGTGATTCATTGCTAATACATGAAACATGTAAATGAAGATTCTCTCTTACTCTCTTTCCCTTATTAATGAAAAAAGGTAAGCATTTTTCACTTTCCTATTGACCCGCTAAATTGCATTTGTTGGACCATCTGGATCAGTGACGTTTTAATTCAAATTGTTGGCCTCTACTCGTGGCCTAACAATGGAAGACTGACGAGCATTAGCATTGGGAGCTCCATAATCCCTCAGACTTAGCTCTGCATTGGCGGTTTGGTCATTATTGTTTGCCATGTTATCTTCCTCAATTCTCTGTGCTCTTCCTTCCCTTCTAATATTACGAAGCGTCCTCTCGATCTCAAGATCAACGGGGATAATAAGATCTCCTTGACTCCTCGTTCTTCGCATAAGAAAGAAACAACACTTGAAAATTCAAAGAAAAATAAAAGAAAGTTAAAATAAGATTAAAAAAATAAAAATAAAATAAAATAAAAATTACTTAAATCAACCAAATTGTCGCTTGTGTTAATATCAACACGATCCTCAGCAACAGCGCCAAAAACTTGTTGTTAATTTTTCGCAAGCCCACGGATCGTACAAGTAGTAAAATAAAGATCGTTCTCATGAGGATCAATTGATTACTATAACTCTTACGGCTATTTGGATTGTTTAAGTGAATAAAAATCAATAGTGAAAGTTCAATTAAATTAAGATAAAAAGCAAAACAATAAAATAAACAATTGAAATTAGAAAAGATGAGATTTAACAAGGATTTAAAGCTCTAGGATTTGGAATCCACTACACTACCCCTACAATAAATTGTAATCTTATCTTTGTTAATGTTCAATTATGTTCTTGAAGGCGATTTGTCCTAAATTATTTAAAGCCCAATTTCTTGGCACTAAAAACGTGCTAAAAATTCACTAACCCCATTCTCATGGCAATTAATCTAAGTTCGAACCTATTAAGATTCATGACAATCGTTTACCCCTCGAAGGATTTAAGCCTATGTCTAGGTCTCAATTCCTAAGTTCAATTCTTGGATTATCAAGCAATTAGATTTCATATTTTGATCCTTCACCTAAAGCCTAAAATCATGTAAATATGGCGCGCAACATATCATAAGCATTAAGCATACCAAGAATGAATCAAGAACAACAATTTCATTAACAAAGAATCAAATTAATAATTCATAATAGGAAAATAGAGAGTTTCATCCTAATCCTAGAAAAAGGGGTTTAGCCGCTCATGGCCATCGTAGCACAAACAAGAACAAAGGTTAAAGAAACAACCATGATCGATGAACAAAAAGAAAAAATGGGAAGATGGAGATAGAGAAAAGAACTTCAATGGTTGATCTTCAATGACTCTTACTCTTGCCTTCCAAGCCTTCACCTTTGAATCCTTACACTTCTCCTCTCAAAACCTGTCATCACACAAGTCTCTAGCCAAAAGTCCCTTTTGGTTTGGTGTTTTTGCCCAATTTATAATGATTTGGAGGTAAAATTTTCCTTTTTTCGCGTCAAATGGACTCACACGGTCGTGTCTCCCTTCGACACGGCCGTGTGAGCTTTAAAAATAGTGTAATTTGCATGTTCAAGGGAGACACGACCGTGGTCGTGTCTCCCACACAGAAACTTCATTGAAGTTAGACGGGGCCCTGTGAGCTTGATAGAAGCATTTTTCAAATTAGATACGGTCGTGTCTAATTCTTTAATTACTCAAAACATAATTTTTTTGAGAAGTAATTTTCATGAAAGTTATATATCTTTTTCTTAGCTTTCCAATGCCACTAAAATCACCTAATTTTGACTTTCGTAACTCAATTTAGTCATATTTTATTGAGCAAAGGTCAAAAATGCTGCGAATCTTGGCCATATAAATTCTGAACTTAACTCCATTACAATGAATTCTTCCAAAGCTTCATAGAGCCATGTCAAAACACTTATTTTAGACCTAAAAACATAGAGAAAGATCAATCATGAGATACCAAGGATAATTAGATTAAATGTGGCATAAATTCTAACATAAATCATCAAAGTACACCTAAATCCACCTCAAATCAAGCACAAGAGGTGTGTATTTCATCCACACATCAAATTCTCCCACACTTGAACTTTGCTTGTCCTCAAGCAAAGAATATGAATAAAAAATAAGATTAAACTGATCATCAAGAAACATGAATCAAGGAAAATTCCACAATTTAAAAATTCAATTAAGCTCAGCAATCAAAACCAATCAAGCAAGATTATTTAGCACTTAATATAATTAGAGGCTTGAGTCTTGCTTGAACCTTTTATCTTTACCAACCATTTAAGATCACTCATCTTTCCATCGCTCAAGTGTTTAAGGACAAAGAGATCACTCAAATTTCTCTTGAAAAATGCAATACCATAGGCTTGGTTATCAATCTTATCTCCACTTCCAAGTTCACGTACATAACAAGAATCACAAGGACTTCCTCTGGTTGTAATAGGGCCAAAGGCATAATGAAAGGTAGGAAAAAGATAAGAAATGGTAAAGAATATTCATGGATAAATCGATACAAAACAGAATCAGGTTAAAAACATATTGCACAAGGAGATAACCAATTCTCACTTTCAACCAAATATTCTCATTATTCTTCACCATAATTTTTTTCTTTCTTTTTTTTTTCTTTTTTTTTCTTTACTATTATTCCTTTTTTTCTTTCTACTTCACTTCTTTTCTTTCTTTTCACTTTTCATCTTTTAATCTCTCATTATACCTTTTTTTCTTTTTTTTAATTTCATTCTTTTATATTCATTAATTTTTATTTTTTTTCTTTTAAGCAATAAACTCCTTGAAGACAGAAACAATCATTTATGACTTCTCAATTAACACATCAGTTGCTCCAAAGAATTCAACATGATCATTCAATAAGGTATCCAAAGAAATTAAATTCAGGCTCAAATGAGACAACAAAGGGATTATTTAACAATGCAAATCTGGAATTCATGAAAGAATTAAGCCTAGGTGCCTCAATCATGTTCAAGTATGTATGTGAATCAATAAAATCGCAACAAGACATCAAAACAAGTTCTATCGCACATCAATCAAGAGAAATCTCACTTCAGAAGAAAAAAAAGATTTTGTTTATGAAAAATTCAATCAATAAAGCTCAAAACTCATTTTCTGACTAATGTTAATAAAGAGAACAAATTACAAGCAGACATGGCTGGAGTGGCCGACAGCTATATACATCCTCCTACAAAGGCTTCGAACTCAGGGAGGCACTTAAGCTGACTCAACAATAGCTAACTACAAAACAAAAACAGAAGAATGTTAATCAATAAAATAAATAATAATAAGTTAAAAATAAAATCAAAAATAAAAGAGTAAAGAAAAAAAGAAAAAAAATTGGGTTAGCTCCCAAGAAGCGCAAGTTATAGTCATTAACTTGACTATGGGTTGGTTCTATGCTTAGGTGATGTCAATGGAGTGGTGCTCAGTCCCCACTCCTTTTTCATAGTGCTTCACTCTCTGGCCATTTATCAGGAATGTCTTATAGCCTTCTTTCTTCACCTCAAGCACACCATAGGATAAAACTCGAACAATCTCATATGATCCTGACCATTTTGACCATAACTTACTAGGATAGAAACGTAGAAGCGAGTTATTGACAAGAACTTTATCCCTAGGTTTACATTCACGTTTCTTGACACATTTATCATTTCGCTTCTTAGGTCCTTTCTTGCAGGGCTTGGACTTCTCAAATTTTGTGGCAGTCTTGGGCAAGGTCTTTTCTAGCACAGCATCAGTCACTGATTCCTGCACACCTGAAAGCACAACACTATCCACAACATTAGTAGCATCTATGCGATTACATGAATTTAAGGAATTAGAATTATTTTCAGAATTAAAAACATCAAAAACTACTTCCTCATCATTCAATCGCAGAGTCAATTTCCCTTCATGGACATCAATGATTGCCTTTCCAGTGGCGAAGAATGGACGCCCAAGTATGATTGGCATTTTATCATCAACATCCATGTCAATCACAACAAAATCCACCGGCATGTAAAACTTTCCCACCTTCAAAGGAACATTCTCTAATATGCCAATAGGATGTTTGATTGACTTATCAGCCAGTTGAAGAGAGATGCTGGTCGATTTGAGCTCCCCAATATTAAGTTTCTTGCAAAGGGAAAGAGGCATCAAACTCACACTTGCCCCAAGGTCATATAAAGCCTTGTTAATTTGTATGGTCCCAATCGAGCACGGAATAGAGAAGCTACCCGGATCCTTAAGCTTAGGAGGAAGCTTGTTCTGAATAAGTGCACTGAATTCCTCAGTTAAAACAATAATTTCATAATCCTCAAGCTTCCTCTTATTAGAGATTATCTCTTTCAAGAATTTAGCATAGGTGGCCATTTAAGAGAAAACTTCTGTAAAAGGAGTGTTTATATACAGCTTTTTAAGAACCTCCAAAAAATTTCCAAATTGCTCATCAAGCTTTGCCCTTTGAGATTTTTGTGGGAAGGGCAAAGGTAGAACATATGTTGGTGGAGGAACACACCTTTTAGCGCTTTCTTCTTCTTCTTTCTTGGCCTCGCTTTTCTCTTGCTTCTCTTCCTTTTCTTTGGATTTCTCATCTTCATGCTTTTCTTCCCTTGTGGGGCTTTTAACTTGATTGCCACTTCTCTAGAAAATTACATTTGCGTGCTCCCTTGGGTTTGTCTCCTATTGACTTGGGATTCGCCCTTGTACCATGTTGAACAAGCTTGCTTGTTGAGCTATCTGAGTTTCAAGCATCTTAGAATGAGTCGCTATTTGATCAAGGCGATTATGAATTTGCTTGATGGACTCCCCATGTTGTTGCACTTGAGTTTGAATGGCATTATTATGCTCCTTTTGAGTGACAATGAAGTTCTCCATGAGAGCTTCTAAATTGGATTTTCCATCTTAAGAAAATTGTTAAACCTGTTGGAATCCAGGTGGACCCCCATTATGTTATTGATTTCCATAAGAGAGATTTGGGTGGTTTCTCCAGCCGGGGTTATATGAATTGGGAAAAGAATTCTCCTGAGCTCTGAAATTGTCTTTTTGGACATAATTCACTTGGCCCATAGACTGGTCTTGAGAATACGTCTCCACTACATTGCACTCTGAAGTCAAACTTGGCTTTTAACTTATGCCCTCCTCTATATGTTTCACAAGTTGCTTTAGGAGTATTTGTAGCATTGACTTTCAACTTTTCAAGTGACTTGACCAAGGCGTCAAACTTGGCATTCAACATAGTAACGACATCAAGCTCTAAAATTCTGACTTGCTTCCTTGAAGTAGATCTCTCACTTGGCCATAAATAAATATTCAAAGCCACTTCATTGATTAAGGCCCTTGCCTCAGTTGGAGTCTTGGCCATCAAAACACCACCAGTTACGGCATCAAGGGCTGCCTTTGTAGAGAAAGTCAACCCAGCATAAAATGTTTGGATGACCACAAAATCCTATAAGCCATGATGTAGACATTGACGAAACATATTATTATACCTCTCCCATGCTTCATGATGTGGATTAAAAGTTACAAACTCAAGTGCAGGTTGTTTCAAGTAATAAATTCTCATGAGTCCGAGGTCGATCCACAAGAAATTGATGGAAAAAAATTATTTGACGTAAAGTAAATATTTTGTCACAATAATAAAAGTGATAAAATTTGGTCACAAATAAAAGAAACTTACTTGAGTTAGGAGATCCACTCTTAGTAATTAAAATAAGGATAAGATTAATTCGTTTTATAACTCAATTAGAATCCACATATAATGGAGGTTCTAATCGAAAAATACAATATTCAAAGTTCATTTAAGATTATATATATAATTATATTATGATTCCTTTAATCATCTATTAATACCACCACTTATAAATGGGCTCAAGCGTTCATTGTGCTAATATCTTATCTACAATAAATCAAGATCTCCAATTTACAAGGAGGGTTTCTAAATTGATTGAAAACAAAATACAACATGTATAAGGACCACTTGAAAATATATCATTTAAGTATAAGAAAGAAATGAATCTAACCTTATTTTATTACTAAGAGCTTCACCCTTTCACACAAGTAAAATGAAACTTAGTTACACATAGACAAGAAGAAAGGAAGAGAGAAGAAGAAGAAGAAGAAGAAGAAGAACATAACTTCAATTTAGAACAAAAGAAAACTACAACAAGATAAACAAATAACATAATGGCATAATCTTGGTCTTTAAGACAAAGACTCTTCAAATGATCAGCTAAGGCTCCCTTTTATAGAGGATTAGGGATACAAAATGACAAGGGGGCTAATTCATGAGTGAGTGGCTAAGTGGAAAATGTCAAATGACTTTTGATGAGTGAAAAATTATGGAAATTCTTTGTCTCTGAAATCATTCAGTTCTGAAGTCATTAAATGCATCAGAATATTTAAATATAGTTTTCATAAAAGTTGTAGGATTTTGGCTTAACTTTCAAATGCTGCTAGAATCACCTCAAAAGGCCATCTACAGCCCAATATATGACCCAATTACTACACTGTGTTTAGGCCCAGTTATAACTCCTCTGTTCTGACTTCCAAGCCCAATATGACCTCTAAGGAGTCCGAATTGAGTCTTGTGTTCTTTATGAAAGTTGTAGATATGGATCTTAACTTGCAGATAACAACATTTTAGCCCAATCCAGATCTTACAGCTCAAGTTATGCTCTAATTATTGCACACTATTCAGGTTCCAATCACAAAACTCGTATTCTGACTTCCAAGCCCAATTAGTTCCACTAGTTATCCGACTTTGACCTAGAGCTCTTCATGAAAGTTGTAGAGCTCTCTCTTATATTTCCTATAAGGTAAAATACATAATTACTAGACATCTAAAAGAGCATGAAAGCTGAGTTCAATTAACAAGTATGAAAGTTCATCCCAACTCCACCTAATACAAATTCCCTTTACATATTCTTTTCCTTTTCTTTATTGCCTCGATGGCCCTTATTTACACATTTTTTTAATTTATTTTTATTTTTTTTAAGAAGAAGAAGAAGAACATAATATATACATTTTTTTAAGTAAACATTTTTTTCAACCATTTTGCACACACACCCCCACACTTGTTCAAGAACTCATCCAATGACAAAGTTAATGTTCTCTTATTCCCTAAGGCCGGATAAGAACATGATTTTTCCTTTAAGGAACATAGAGTTCGAAACAAAGAATGGTCAAATAAGCTCAAAGGGGTTAAGCAAGGGGAAATAAGCTCAAAGGGGTTAAGCAAGGGGAAATAAGTCATTTCCAATGCTTTACGTTAGTAAGAATCAAAGAATTTTCAAGAAGCCATAAGAGTGTTTGATATCATATTGAGACAATATGCTGCTGAGCAAGGTTACCTATTTGTGCGCTAGTCATTCTTGGCTATTTGGTTCAAGTAGCTATTTCAAGAAAAATGACTCAATCATATTTATGTATGCATGTGAAAATGTAGTCTCAAAAAGAATAAAAGCAAGTTTTAGAGTAACAATTCCATGAGTAAAAATCACACAAGAAAGAAGAGAATGATACAAATATTCAATCCATTCATCAATAGGCTCAAAATCTCACAAGGTATATTTCTATCATTCTCAGTTCACCAGTTCAACATTTATAACCAAGCATGTGATTTTTAAGAAAGAAGACAATTTACTCAATCATGCAAATTTTCCTGAATTTGAATTGCTACTTCCACACAACATAATTGTCTACCTAATTACTCCTTACTTTGCCATCAATTTTGATGCGTCTCAAGAGTAAATAATTTACTCCTTACTCTACCATCCTTAATTAGTTTTGTTGTTAATAAGTTGCTAACAAATATATAAACACAACAAATATATTAATAAATACACTTCCTAATTTTTTTGGTTTTTTTTAGATTTTTTTTACTTTTTTTTAAATTTTTTTACACAACTATCCTTCCCCCCAACCAGATCACAACATTGTCCTCAATATTAAAACATAGATAGGTAAAGGATAGAAGATAGTACCTGTTGTTGCAATTACTGAAAAGAGAAACCTGACACAAATTTAAATAGAAACAAAGTACAATAAATAAAACCAAAGCTTGTAATTATTTAAATAGTTGGAGTGTCTGATCTGGCTTGCTTTTCATACTGCTTCCCTCACTGCTTCCTTCTGACCAATTTATATGAGTTGTTACTCGATCAGGTTCATAAACAAAAGTTTCTAATTTATCAATTAACTCATTAATAGTGGAAGCAGAGATAAGGAGTCGTCTTGCAGAAGGTGTGATAAATTTCTGTTCCACAGCATGGTCAACAAAATATAACAAATTATCAAAGAAATTATTAACATTCAACAAACCCATGGGTTTATGGTGGATGTTCAGTTGGGCCCAAGAGATAATTTGAAAAACTTCTTCCAGAGTACCAAAATCACCTGGTAAGGTTATGAATGTATCAGAGTTTTCAAGCATTGACTTCATTTGTCCATGCATAGATGATACTTGAAGTTCCAGCCCAATTGTCTTTCTAGTGATGTTCTTTCGAGTTAAAGGTTCAGGAATGACACCTAAAACTTGACCACCTCTTAGATGTGCAGAAAGTGATACAGCCCCCATTAACCCAATGCTACCTCCCCCATATACTACACGAATGTTCCTTGCAGCAAGTGTTCTACCAACAGTGCTTGTTGTGTTTACAAACTCTAAACCCTTCCCATAACTTCTCCCACAAAATACACAGATACTGGTAAATCTACGAACTGAAGAAGAAGCTCCCTCTATTTCTACACTCACACTCTCTTTGAATGATTATGAGTTGCAGGAAAGTGAAGAAAATAGAGTGTTTAAATAGGGAAGAGAATAGAAAAAGTAATAATAGCTCCTATATGGGTAGGTTGGCTGTTGTCAGAAAAGTTTGAAATTAAGAAACACAATTTTTTTTTTTTTTATTTTTTTTTTTTTTTTTACTTTAAGAAAACCATCAGGGTAAAGAAGTCTAGAAATCCCTGAAGGATCTCGTCCAAAGGATTGTCTGTCCAAAATCAAAATACAACAAAATCATACAAAAATAAAATTATAATAATAAATTATGGCATACCTTTATGTATAGTTGCGTGTCACCAGTGCAATAAACACTCACTCCCATTTATTTGAAGAAAAGAAAAAGAGAAAAAAGAAACCATCGTGGGTTTCCATCCTGGGTCTGGAACCTGGAGAGCTTACACTTGGGTTCGTAACATCAACAAAGATGCTAAAATCTGAAACTCACAATGTCAAGATCCAGAATGCCCCATCCCAAGGCGCTGAGAGCCCCTTCTAATAAAAGAGAGGATCAAGCTCAGATGTCTCATACACTTTGACAGCCGCATGTTACTTCTCACTAATAACCAAAGTGGGACGCTTCTGCCTATCCATAAACTCCACAGTGCCTAGATGGTGAACATTGGGTTGTGGAGTGTGGCTCTCTATAGAGTATGGTACACAAACTTTTTTTAAGGACCGGCGTGCAAAGCCCCACCCGAGTCAATGACGGGTCTGCCACTGGCAGGGGCTTCGCACTCAATTAAGAGCATGGTACTCTTTCGATCGCCCTTTTTTTCTTTTCTTTTTTTCTTATTTCTTTTTTTTTTTGAAGATGTACAAGATAATATATACATGTTGTTGTGATTGTGGCTCACATCTTCCTTTGGTTTTATGTCCAGTAACGGCTTAAATGCCTTTTATGAGTCAATGATAAACTTTCCATCCAATTTTCTTATAAATTGGCAAATAGGATCTTTTTGAGTCAGATTTCCAAGACTGTAACGCTCTTACTCGTCCCTGAAGAGATTCCATAAATTAATAAGTTAACGATGCACAACTCCACAAGAATGTGTCTCAAGAGTCAATAAGATATTATCTGTTGACTCCTTACTAAGCCCATTCTTAATAAAGAAAATTTTATCTTCTCTGTTTATGGAAACCATTCCTAAAGAATGACATCGCGTGTTACAATTCCATCGTGTACATTTGTAACAAACTTTCATTCTTTTTGCTCTTATCCTTTTAGAATAAGAACTTTTACCGAGACCCGGCATGTATGGGACAAATGAATCGAAAGATTCACTAGTTAAATGAACATTTGCTTCGATTATCCAGCAGATATCTTCTGAGATGCCCTTGTGCATTAACAGTCTCAGTCTTTAACGCCTGGCTTTGTAGATTTTTGTTAGAGCATTTTGAGGAAAAAAAATGGGAAACTTTCTTAGATTTAAGAGAATGACATCTATTTTGAAGGAGAAGGAATCAGTTATTATGGGAAACTGAAAAATAAACTAACTTAAGAGTCATGGAGTACCGTTATCCACCACTTAACCAGTAACACAAAGAACTCAACAACTTGATGTTCTAGAAATGGTTTGAGTCTTTGTCCATTGACCTTAAATTCATTACCATTCCTAGGGTTCTCAATGTCTATGGCCCCATGAGGGTACACATGTTTGACAATAAAAGGACCAATCCACTTAGATCTCAATTTTCCAGGGAATAGGTGAATATGAGAATTATAAAGCAGAACTTTTTGACCAATTTCAAAAGATTTTCTCAAAATTAATTTGTCATGAAAAGCTTTTGTTCTAACTTTATAAATATTTGTGTTTTCATATGCATCATTTCTCAATTCCTCAACAATCAAAAATTTCAATAACAATGATAAGGTTCAGAGGCATCTTGTTTCGCTTAGAAATGGAATCCTATTTTTGACAGTTTTCACAAAATTTTCAAAATGTATAGTTGTCTTTAAATAAAGTAGGCTAATAAAATTCACACTGCAAGATTTTCGTAGCTATTTTCTTTGAAGAAAAGAAACCTCCACATGTTTCTAAGTGACAAAATTTAATGACATTACCTATCTCACTATTAGGCGTACATCTCCAAATGATTTGATCAAGATAATTAAGGTGGGATCTTTCATGTTGCAAGAAAATTAATTATATTAGCAAACCAAGGCTTGGAATTGACAGAAAATAAAAATTCATCAGGAAAATAATCATTGATAAGTGTGATATCAAAAGGTGAGCCTGTTGTAAGTATGGACAAATGATCTGCAACAACATTTTTGACTTATTTCTTGTCTTTTATTGTGATGTTGAATTCTTGAAGCAATAAAATCCACCGTATCAACCTAGGTTTGCAAAAACTTGTTGAGAAAATCGACAAGTGCACCGAATAGTCAAAGAAATAAAGTAGTTGATTAAGAGGAAAAACCACACTAAAACGCACAAAATTAAGAGGGAAAAGAGAGAACAAAGCACATGAATGCAAAACACATTAATGATATAAACACATGAAATTAAAACACTAGGGATCTGACTTCATTTGATTCAACAATCTATCATAGACAATAGAATAACTTTAGGATCTTCATTCTAATTAATTTCTAATCATTCAATTGATGGGGAGAATCCAGTAATTAATTAAAACTCGATTCCTTGGTCTAAACCTTTACTCTTAAAGACATGACTTTTACTCTATGGATTTTCATGGAAAATACCATAATTCTCCCACACAACCTATAACCTCTATTCCTAGATGATTATAAATCATGACACTTATTATTTATGGTCTAAGTCATATGCAAACCTTCCGATTCTACATACACCTCACTAGATCAATTTATGAGTGGCCAATTCATAAAAACATTAAGAATTATAATAAGCATTCAAATTGAATAAAAAAGAAATTAATTAAAATTCCAGTCTCAATACATGTCAGTTGAATTAAGTTACATCTTCACCCTAAAAACACACGAATTTAACTACACATGACAAAGAAGAAGAAATAGGAAGAATAAAATAAAAAATATATACAGAGCTCAACCTTCCACAAAAAAAATTAACAAGTAGGCGGTAAACCTGCCATAGTAAATATATATATATATATATATATATATATATATATATATATATATATATATATATATATATATATATATATATATATATATATATATTAACAACTAGGCAGTAAACCTGCTATTAAATATTAATAAGGATGTGGTATAAATCAGTTACTAAATAAATATTAACAAGGGTGTGGTATAAACCAACTACCAAATATATATTAACACATAGTAAATAAATATTAATATGGGTGTAGTATAAACCGACCACCAAATAAATATTAATAAAGGTGTGGTATAAACCAATTACCAAATAAGTTAATAAGTTAATAAATTAAAAAATTAGTAAGCAGGTAAAGTAAAAAGTTAAATAGTTGATAAAGTAAAAAGTTAGATAGCTAGTAACAGAGTTAGATAGTTAGTAAGTTAGTAAGCAAGAAAATTAAAGGGTTAGCAAGTTAGTAAGTTAGAAATAAAATACAGAAAGTAAAATACAGAAAATAAAGTGCAAAAAATAAATTTAAAATATGAAAACTGGAGAATCGACAAGCCAATCTTTTGCTCCGGCGAGAGAGAAGAGAAGAAGAAAGATTATTTCATTAATGATTAAATATTACAGAAGGATAAGGGAGAGTTTCTCCCACTGAGTTAGTACGTTAGTGAGTACAAAGTAAAAAAGATTAAAAGAGTAGAAAAAATATATATATACAAGATCCACAGAAAAAAAATATAAATATATATATATAAAATATTTACACCATAAATTTGTTCTTCAAATCAAGTTCCTAGCAACGGCGCCAAAAACTTTATACAGATTAAAAGTTACAAACCCAAGTGCAAGGTGTTTCAAGTAATAAATTCTCAGGAGTACGAGGTCGATCCACAGGGAATTGATGAAAAAAAATTCTTTGTTGTAAAGTAAATATTTTGTCACAACAATAAAAAGTGATAAAACTTAGTCACAAATAAAAAAAACTTACTTGGGTTAGGAGATTCACTCTTAGTAAGTAAAATATGGACAAGATTAATTTTTTTTATAACTTAATTAGAATTCACACATAATAGAGGTTCTAATCGAAAAATATAACATTCAAAGTTCATTTAAGATTATATACATAATTATATTATGATTCCTTTAATAATCTATTAACACCACCACTTATAAATGGGCTTAAGTATTCATTCTATCAGTATCTTGTTTACAACAAATCAAGATCTTCACTTTACAAGGAAGGTTTCTAAATTGATTGGAAACAAAATACAACATGTATAACGACCACTTGAAAATATATCATTTAAGCATAAGAAAGAAATGAATCTAACTTTATTTCATTACCAAGAGCTTCACCCTTTTACCTAAGTAAAATGAAACTTAGTTACACATAGACAAGAAGAAATAAAGAGAGAAAAAGAAGAACATAACTTCAATTTAGAATAAAAGAAAACTACAACAAGATAAACAAACAACACAATAGCATGATCTTGGTCTCTAAGACTAAGACTCTTTAAATGATCAGCCAAAGTTCTCTTTTATAGAGGATTAGGGATACAAAATGATAATGGGACTGATTCATGAGTGAATGGATGAGTGGAAAATGAGTAGAAATGTCAAATGACTTTTGATGAGTGAAAAATTATGGAGATTCTTTGTCTCCGAAATCATTCAATTTTGAAGTCATTGAATACATCAGAATATTGAAATATGGTCTTCATAAACGTATAGGATTTTTTCTTAACTTTCAAATGCCACTAGAATCACCTCAAAAGGCCACCTACAGCCTGAGATATAGCCCAATTACTACATAGTATTCAGGCTCAGTTACAGCTCATCTGTTCTGACTTCCAAGCCGAATATGACCTCCAAGGAGTCCGAATTGAGTCTTATTTCTCATGAAAGTTGTAGATATGAGTCTTAACTTGCAGATAACAAAATTTCAGTCCAATTCAGATCTTACAGCTTGAGTTATGCTCTGATTACTGCACACTATTCAGGTTCCAATCACAAAACCTGTATTCTGACTTCCAAGTCCAATTAGTTCCACTAGTTGTCTGACTTTGACCTAGAGCTCTCATGAAAGTTGTAGAGCTATCTTTTATATTTCTTACAAGGTAAAATACATAATTATTAGACATCTAAAATTCAAGATATGGCCAAAGTATAGAAACAGTATAAGACGTAAATCATGCTAAAAAAAATTAATTAAGTCCAATTTAAGTCCAAACTTACAAAACATAATCAAGCTCAATCAATTAAGTACATGGAGAGTGCTAATAGCTAAAAATGAGGGTTTATTAGTGTATAAAATATATGATCATCACTTCATAAAGAGATTCATCATCCATTTGAGAGAAGGTAGTGATATCTTGACGGAGCTTAATTGTCTTTCCAATTGGGTAGTATTTATCCAAAAAGGCTTGCTCCATCAAAGCCCAAGTGGTAAGTGAATTTGGGGCTTCTGTGTGAATCAATTTCTTTGCTTTCCCCCTAAGAGAAAAGGGAAAAAGTTTGATCTTTATAGCATCCGTCGAAACCCCATTCATCTCGATTCTGTCATATAGCTCCAAGAACTCATCCAAATGCTGATTTGGGTTCTCAATTGGTGACCCGCTGAATTGCATTTTTTGGACCATCTGGATCAGTGACGTCTTTAATTCAAAATTATTGGCCTCTACCCGTGGCCTAACAATGTGTTACCAAGTAGCTTCCAGTACTCAAGAGGGAGGGTGAATTGAGTATAAACTTTTTTTCGCAAAACCTCTTTTTAATTAAGACAAAAATTAAAAGCTTAACAAATAAATGCACAGAAGGAACGAGAAGAAGAAAAGAAACAATAAAGAGTAGCGAAAAATAAATGTGCAACAAAGTAAATTGCATAAAATAAAGAGATTAGGGAAAAGAGAAGCAGGCACAGTATTTATCGTGGTTCGACCACTAACCCACTTGTGGTCTACGTCCAGTCCTCGAAAGTCGAGATTTTTCACTAAGTATACATGCTTCAATAGGTGCTTGCTACCGTTACAAAATAGAGCACTTTTCACACACAGGGACACTCTACCCTTGTGCTAAAGTCTCAGCCTGCAGGGATACCTCACCCTTATACTAACCTTGAGGGATACCTCACCCTCGATACAGAATATCAGAAAATAGATGAAGAGAAACTCTCACTCAGAGTAAGTAGTACAAATTGAAGTGCTAATGGAGCTCTCACAGAAATATCTCAAAGTTTTTAATCAAAAAGAGCGTAGAAAAAAGTTTTCACAGATTAGAGCATTCAGAAAATAATTCAGAGTTATGGGCAATGAAAAACGTGACCCAAGCTTGCTATTTATAGGGAAAAACAGATGAATTAGCCGTTGGGTATAACTAGCAGCATTTAACACAGATTGAAAACTTGTCTGTTTCCATATACGTAAACAAAAGCTTCGTGTTTATTCGAATAGAGCAAAAGCTTATTCGAATAACACTGTTTCTGAAACCAAATTAAAAACTCATCGAAATGGGTTATTCGAATAACCAATATGTTATTCGAATAACTCTAATTAAAACCGAGTTTAAAAACCAAAGGGTTATTCGAATAACAGCTTATCTATTCAAATACCGTAGTTTAAAAGAAGTTCAGACAGAATGGATTTATTCGAATAACGTATGAGTTATTCGAATAACTCACTTAAAGCACAGTTCTGAAAAACCTCATTTATTTGGATAAAAGGCCATGCTATTCGAATAAGAACTTAAAACACAGAGTCTCGTAAAAGGATTTATTCGAATAGATTAGGTTCTATTCGAATAACTCAGTTCAAAAAATGTTTTGAAAACTAAGTTTAAAAACAAGCTTTATCTTTTCTTTCAAAAACAAAGAGATATCAATGTGAGTTCTGTACAATAGATCCTAAGTCATAATGCTAATCAAATATAAACTTGGACTTGGTTTATTTATCATCTTCATTTATTCTTCATGTTTGTTATCATTAAAACAAGTCTTCAAAAGTATGCATCCAAACACATTCTCCTCCTTTTTTATGATGACAAACTATCAATGAGACTAGCAATGAGAAAAGCGTTAGTGCATATAATTGGAATTCTCTAAAAGGTATAAAAGCTTACTCCCCCTCTTTAATTATAAAAGGTAATGTATATCAGATATGTGTGCAGCTCCCCCTTTCAATTTGAATCCAATCTCATTTCAAATTTACCTGTCTTTTCTCAATTAAAGTCACATGATCAAATATTTCTCCACCTTTTGTCATAAGCAAAAAGGAGGGTAAGTCTCATATATCAAAGTAAGAATGCATAAAAGTAAATATACTCATATCAATAGATTAACAGGAAATATTATTTATGCATTAATAATAAAGAGAGTCAAATACAAAAGTCAGAAAAAATAGATAACATGAAGCCAAAAACAGACAGCCTAAGAACTAAAGTTCCTAGAAGTAAGCATCCGGAGATGGTGGTGAAGAAGTTGGTGCAGGAGCAGGTGAAGCAGATCGAAGAGCAGCAACCTCACGTTCAACGCCTTCTATTCTATCAAACAGAATAGAGAAGGTATGTTCCATGTAAGCTCGATTATCTTGCAAGGTGGCCATGATCTGTTCTAGGGTGACCGGAGCAAGAGCAGCAGTAGGTGCATCAGCAGGAGCAGCAGGGGCAACAGCAAGGGCATCAGCAGGGTCAAGCTCATCCTCAGCGACCTCATCTGGGTACACCCAGCCTTCATCGGTTTGGATCATCTTCATCTTCCGTAAGGTGTGAGCTCCAAAGACGTTGTGGTGAGTCAGAGCAATGGCCCGCTCAGTCTCCAAGACCTGAGGATACTTGCTCAGCAAGGTAGTGACAAGAATGCCATAAGGCAAGTCAAATTTCTCCTTGCCCTTGGCCTTCTTCATGTGCCTCATGATGAACACAGGCCAGTTGACCTGATGGCCATTCTTCAGAAACCACAGCATGAAGACATCTTCCTCGCTAAGGTAGGCATAGTTTCCACCGCGAGGAGCCAGGATGTGAGCATAGGCGTAATGCAGAAGCCTATCTTGGCTCTTTAGCATTCCACCCTTGAGACCCTTGTCAAGCAGGGCTAGGCCAGGCTTCAACAGGTCTTCAACCGCCTGAAGCTTGTTGAACTCTTCAAGAAACAGGGTGTCATCATCTTCTACAAGGGCGCCAGAGAACTGCAGCCTGAACAAAGTCAGCCAATCCAGCGGTGTGATCACAATGTTCTGATCACATACCTCGGAGAGGAGATTCTAGCCATCAAAAGCCAGATTGCAGAAGAACATCTTCACCAAAGCTGGATAGATGGTGGCCCGGTGAGAGCAAAGCTGAAGAACTCCCTGGTTTTACAGCAGAGTCAGGAAGTCGAAGCCGCGATGCTGCTGGAAGAAAGAGAGGTCCAGGTACTTGGGTTGAACCAAGTTTCACTCCCAGAAGGGCGAGATGAAGTGTGCACGATGCTCTTCGTTGGAGGAGAGCCTTCTCAGATCAAGAGGGTTAGTGCCTGGAGCATTCTTCGTGCGAGGACGCTTGCTGGAGGAGGAGGCCATGGAGGAAGGTGAGAGAGAGTGAAAAACACAGAGGGTAAAAAGTTTGAGAGGCAGGAGCAAAGGAGACGTGAAGAGCAGAGAAGATGGAGGGTGAAAAGGTTTTAGGCGCGCAGGGGGTTATTTAAAGGAAACCCGTGTTTATTCGAATAAACTGAGGTTTATTCAAATAAACCTTACTGGAAAGCTGAACAGACAGGCGCGTAGGAAACTGAAAAGGTGTGGCTACTAAGGTTTATTCGAATAGGAAGGGTTCTATTCGAATAAAACAACTGGGAAAGCCTAGCGTTTTGGCTAGCTGATAGGGTTTATTCGAATAACTATGGGAGTTATTCGAATAGACTGAGGCCAATCAGTCAACACTGATAGAAACAGGTTCAGGTTATTCGAATAACCTGGGGTCTATTCGAATAGATAGAGACCAAGACCAGAACCTGATAAAAGAGGGACTCTGGTTATTCGAATAAAGAGGGACTTATTCGAATAAGCAGAGGGCAGAAAGAAACACTGATAAATGAAGGCTTCTGGTTATTCGAATAGGGAGGGTGTTATTCAAATAAACAGAGATGAAAAACACATAGGTTTTGACAGAGGAATCAGTTTATTCGAATAAGGCTGATGTTCCACACACATTTTAACAAGCAGTAAAGAGGTTTATTCGAATAAAGGTTTGTTTATTCGAATAAATCTAACAAAGAAGCATAGAAAAAAAATATACATTCATGAAATTGAAAGCATATATTCATAATAATAAACAAGCAATTTAAATATTGGATTGATCAATTATGCCCAATTCTCCTCGAATATAAAAGAATGCTTCTTTTGCTAAGGGTTTAGTAAAGATATCTGCAAGTTGCTTAGATGTTTCAACAAACTCAAGAATGCAATTCCCTTTTTGTACATGATCTCTGATAAAGTGATGTCTTAGCTCTATATGCTTTGTTCTGGAATGCAGTATGGGATTCTTAGAGATATTTATTGCACTAGTGTTATCACATCTTATCGGGATGTGATCAAGCTGAAGACCGTAGTCTAAGAGTTGTTGCTTCATCCATAGGATTTGAGCACAGTAACTCCTAGCTGCAACATATTCAGCCTCAACGATAGACAAAGCCACACTATTTTGTTTCTTACTATGCCAAGAAACTAAAGAACTACCAAGCAAGTGGCATGTCCCACTAGTACTTTTTCTGTCCAATTTGCACCCAGCAAAATCAAAGTCAGAATAGCCTATTAGGCTACAAGAGGCACCCTTAGGGTACCACAAGCCCATTTGTGAAGTGCCTACTAGGTATTTTATTATTCGTTTAACAGCACTTAAATGAGATTCCTTAGGATTTGCCTGATATCTAGCACACATGCATACACTAAACATTATATCTGGCCTACTAGCAGTAAGATAAAGGAGAGATCCAATCATACCTCTATATTTCATTATTTCTACTGATTTACCTCCTTCATATTTGTCCAAGTAGCAAGACGTGCCCATCGGAGTGGCCATGTGTTTAGCGTTTTCCATTTCGAATCTCTTGAGCAATTCCTTGCAGTATTTTGTTTGACTTATGAAAGTCCCTTCGTTCGTTTGTTTGATTTGAAGTCCGAGGAAGAAGTTCAATTCTCCCATCATTGACATTTCAAATTCATTCTGCATTGACTTAGCAAATTCTTTGCAAAGGGATTCATTAGTAACACCGAAGATAATATTATCCACATATACTTGCACAAGAAGAATATCATGCTTTTTATTTTTAATAAAAAGAGTAGTATCTACTTTTCCTCTTGAAAAACCATTTTCTAAAAGAAACTTACTCAACCTTTCATACCAAGCTCTAGGAGCTTGCTTTAAACCATATAAAGCCTTTTTAAGTTTAAAAACATGGTTAGGCGAGTTCATGATTTTCAAAACCTGGAGGTTGTTCAACGTATACCTCCTCTTGAATAAAACCATTTAGAAAAGCACTCTTGACATCCATTTGATATAATTTGAAATTCATGATGCAAGTATAAGCAAGTAACATTCTAATAGCTTCTAATCTAGCTACTGGTGCATAGGTTTCTTCATAATCTATTCCTTCTTCTTTATTATACCCTTTAGCAACCAATCTAGCTTTGTTTCTAGTTATTAACCCATTTTTGTCAAGTTTGTTTCTAAAAACCCATTTAGTTCCAATTATAGGGTGATTATTAGGTCTAGCGACTAATTCCCAAACTTGATTTCTTTCAAACTGATTTAATTCCTCATGCATAGCTAAGATCTAATGTTCATCATCAAAAGCTTCAATTAAATCCTTAGGTTCAATTTGAGAAACAAAAGCTAAGTGATTACAAGCATTTCTGAGAGAGTCACGAGTACTTACACCTTTAGATACATCACCGATGATCTGATCAAGAGAGTGATATTTTGAAGTTCGCCATTCTTTGGGAAGTTCCAAAGCTTGCGAATCTTTTTGTCTTTGTTCATCCTCTTTCTCCTTGATTTCCTTTTCTTTACTGTCCAAATGTGTTTCTGCCAAGATTTCTGCAACATCATCAACAACAAGATCCTTTCTCGATCCATTTGGGTCAGTTTCATCAAATGCAACATGTATAGATTCTTCAATAGTCATAATTCTTTTATTGTAAATGCGAACAGCTTTACTATGATTTGAATAGCCAAGAAATATACCTTCATCAGACTTAGCATCAAACTTACCTAAATTATCTTTTCCATTGTTTAAAACAAAACATTTGCAACCAAAAATATGAAAGTGTGAGACATTCGGCTTTCTTCCCTTATACAACTCATATGGGGTTTTCTTTAAAATAAGCCTTATAAGAGCCCGGTTCATTACATAACAAGCTGTACTTACAGCATCCGCCCAAAAGTATTTAGGAAGAGCAGCCTCATTAAGCATAGTTCTCGCCATTTCTTCTAAAGAACGATTTTTCCTTTCTACAACTCCGTTTTGTTGCGTAGTTCTAGGGGCCGAGAAATTATGATTAATGTCATGTTCATCACAGTAATTTTCAAAAACATTGTTTTCAAATTCGCCATCGTGATCACTTCTTATAGAAGAGATTTGAAAACCTTTTTCATTTTGAATAACTTTGGCAAGTCTTTTAAAAGCTAGAAATGCATCATTTTTATTTACAAGAAATAAAGTCCATGTAAACCTAGAAAAATCATCCACAATCACTAAAGCATAGTAATTCCCACCAAAGCTCATAGTTCTAGAAGGTCCAAACAGATTCATGTGCAAAAGTTGTAAAGGTCTAGTAGTTAAAACTATATTTTTTGCTTTAAAAGAGACCTTTATTTGTTTACCCTTTTGACATACATCACATAATTTATCTTTTATAAAATTAAGCTTGGGTAATCCAATTACTAGCTCTTTAGAGACTAACTTCTTTAAGTGATCCATGTGGATGTGTGCAATTCTCCTATGCCATAACCATGAATCATCATTCTTACTTAAAAGGCATTTCGCATCATTTGAAGATATATCATCAAGACTAATCATATAGATGTTATTTACTCTATGACCAATGAATTTAACATGCTTGTCATTTTTATCTTCAATTATGCAACAGTTTGAATCAAATATAACTTTATTTCCTTTATCACATAATTGGCTAATACTAAGCAAGTTATGTTTCAGGCCTTCAACAAGCAGCACATTTTCAATAGAAGAGTTAGGGTTCTTACCGACTTTGCCGATTCCAAGGATTTTTCCTTTATTGTTATCACCATAAGTGACGTGTCCATGATTCTTTGGAATAAGCATGGTGTTTGAGTCGTCCCCGGTCATGTGCTTGAAACAGCCGCTATCAAGATATCAATTTGAACTCCTAGCTTTCAAGCACACCTCATTTTCGCTTTCTTCTTCTTCTCCTTTTGCCATGAGACATAGTTGAGCTTCCTCGCTGTCTGAGCTGTCAGTTGAATCCATGTCATTCTCATCCCACGCTATGTAGGCTTTTCTTCCTTTTCTTTCCTTGAAGGACTTCTTTTCAAATTTCTCCTTCTTCTTTTGATAAACTGGGCACTCCATTTTCATGTGACCAGGTTTCTCACATTCATAGCAAGTTGGAGTCGATGAATCTCCTTCGCCTTTGAAATGTGTCTTTTTCGGAGGGAAGGGAGGTCTTCTTTGTGTTCCCTTTTTCCTGAGAAATTTACCAAACTTTTTAATTAGCAAACTTAGATTTTCTTCACTTACCTCGATATTCTCTGAGCTTTCTTCATTTTCTTCATCATCATTGTCGATTAATGAAGAAGTGGCTTTGAGTGCTATCCCCTTTTTTTCTTTTTATCGTTCTCTTCGCTTTGACTTAGTCTGCTCAGTTCGAGTTCGTGCTCATGAAGTTTTCCAAAGAGGGTAGCTAAAGTCATTATGGACAAATCCCTTGATTCTGATATTGCTGTCACTTTGGGTTGCCAAATCCTGCTAAGACATCTCAAAACTTTGTTAATCAAATCTTCGTTAGAAAAACTTTTGCCTAAAGATGCAAGATGATTAACTATGTGGGTGAACCTCTTTTTCATTTCTTGAATGCTTTATCCTTAGTTCATTCTGAATAGTTCATATTCATGAGTTAGAGAATTGATTCTCGACCTCTTAACTTCACTAGTACCCTCATGGGTAACTTGCAAAGTGTCCCACATTTCTTTAGCAGTTTTGTAATTTGAAATTCTAAAAAACTCATTATATCCCAAAGCAGTAGTAATAATATTTTTGGCTTTTAAATTAAATTGAACCTTTCTTTTGTCTTCATCAGATCATTTATTTTGTGGTGTTTCGGTCCTTACGCCATCGACCTCATGTGTGGGTATAAAAGCGCCATTTTCGACAGCATCCCAAACATCTAGATCAATAGCTTCGATGAAGATTTTCATTCTTTCCTTCCAATATGCGTAACCATCCCCATTGAAAAAGGGTGGTCGGTTTATGGAGGATCCTTCTGAAAAATCATTTGAAGAAGCCATGTTCTCTTGAAGCTGTTAAGCTCTTTATACAAGAGTCTAGCTCTGATACCACTTGTTACCAAGTGGCTTCCAGTACTCAAGAGGGGGGGTGAATTGAGTATAAAACTTTTTTTCCCAAAACCTCTTTTTAATTAAGACAAAAATTAAAAGCTTAATAAATAAATGCATAGAATGAACGAGAAGAAGAAAAGAAACAATAAAGAGCAGCGAAAAATAAATGTGCAACAAATTAAATTGCATAAAATAAAGAGATTAGGGAAAAGAGAAGCAGGCACAGTATTTATCCTAGTTCGACCACTAACCCACTTGTGGTCTACGTCCAGTCCTCGAAAGCCGAGATTTTTCACTAAGTATACATGCTTCAATAGGTGCTTGCTATCGTTACAAAATAGAGCACTTTTCACACACAGGGACACTCTACCCTTGTGCTAAAGTCTCAGCCTGCAGGGATACCTCACCTTTATACTAACCTTGAGGGATACCTCACCCTCGATACAGAATATCAGAATATAGATGAAGAGAAACTCTCGCTCAGAGTAAGTAGTACAAATTGAAGTGCTAATGGAACTCTCACAGAAATATCTCAAAGTTTTTAATCAAAAAGAGCGTAGAAAAAAGTTTTCACAGATTAGAGCATTCAGAAAATAATTCAGAGTTATGGGCAATGAAAAACGTGACCCAAGCTTGCTATTTATAGGGAAAAACAGATGAATTAGCCATTGGGTATAATTAATAGCATTTAACACAGATTGAAAACTTGTCTGTTTCCATATACGTAAACAAAAGCTTCGTGTTTATTCGAATAGAGCAAAAGCTTATTCGACTAACACTGTTTCTGAAACCAAATTAAAAACTCATCTGAAATGGGTTATTCGAATAACCAATATGTTATTCGAATAACTCTGTTAAAACTAGAGTTTAAAAACCAAAGGGTTATTCGAATAACAGCTTATCTATTCGAATACCGTAGTTTAAAAGAAGTTCAGACAGAATGGATTTATTCGAATAACATATGAGTTATTCGAATAACTCACTTAAAGCACAGTTCTGAAAAACCTCATTTATTCGGATAAAAGGCCATGCTATTCGAATAAGAACTTAAAACATAGAGTCTCGTAAAAGGATTTATTCGAATAGATTAGGTTCTATTCGAATAACTCAGTTTAAAAAATGTTTTGAAAACTAAGTTTAAAAACAAGCTTTATCTTTTCTTTCAAAAATAAAGATATATCAATGTGAGCTCCGTACAATAGATCATAAGTCCTAATGCTAATCAAATATAAACTTGGACTTGGTCTATTTATCATCTTCATTTATTCTTCACGTTTGTTATCATCAAAATAAGTCTTCAAAAGTATGCATCCAAACACACAATGGAATACTGACGAGCATTAGCATTAGGAGCTCTATAATCCCTCAGACTTAGCTCTACATTGGCAGCTTGGTCATTATTATTTGCCATATTGTCTTCCTCAATTCTCTGTGCTCTTCCTTCCTTCTAATATTACGAAGTGTCTTATCAATCTCAAGATCGACGAGGATAATAAGATCTCCTTGACTTCTCGTTCTTCGCATAAGAAAGAAACAACACTTGAAAATTCAAAGAAAAATAAAAGAAAAGTTAAAATAAGATTAAAAAAATAGAAATAAAATAAAATAAAAATTGCTTAAATCAACTAAATTTCTGCTTGTGTTAATATCAACACAATCCCTGGCAACGACGCCTTTCTATTTTCATCTTTCATTTTCTTTTTTACTATTATTCCTTTTTTTCTTTCTACTTCACTTCTTTTCTTTCTTTTCACTTTTCATCTTTTATTCTCTCATTATACCTTTTTTTTCTTTTTTTTTAATTTCATTATTTTATCTTCATTCATTTTCATTTTTTTTTCTTTTAAGCAATAAATCCCTTGAAGATAGAAACAATCCTTTATGACTTCTCAATTAACACATTAGTTGCTCTAAAAAATTCAACCTAATCATTCAATAAGGTATCCAAAAAAATCAAACTCAGGCTCAAATAGGGCAACTAAGGGATTATTTAACAATGCAACTCTCGAATTCATGAAAGAATTAAGCCTAGGTACCTCAATCATGTTCAAGTATGTATGTGAATCAATAAAATCTCAACAAAATATCAAAACAAGTTCTAGCGTACATCAATCAAGAGAAATCTCACTCCAGAAGAAAAATAAGATTTTGTTTATGAAAAATTCAATCAATAAAGCTCAAAACTCACTTTCTGACTAATGTTAATAAAGAGAACAAATTGCAACCAAACATGACTAATTTCCCAAATAAAATGACAAATTTTTCAACATTCAATTGAAAAAAATTGCCATGCACAAAAATAGTTCAAAAATAGTAGTGGATTCCCCTCTCAAACAAATTCCTATCAGCTCAGAAATAATTAAGAAATTAAAACACAATTCCTATAAGATTCAATGCAATAAATAAGTGCTCAATAATTCCCCCCCTTCCACTTGAAAGAAACATTGTCCTCAATGTTTAAATAAGAAAAGTAACAGTACAAAGGACAATGAAACTTCCCTAAAAGTAGAAACTCAAGATCATGAAGGTGGTGGAGAAGGGTGGGAGAAAGAGGCACACAGCCATGAACTCGAACAGTTAGTCATCATGAGCAGCGAAATAGGGTTTGAAACGTCACAAAAAAAATAAAGCAAAAACTGAAAAACAAAGTGTAAGAACTAAATGCGAAAATAAAAAGAAATAAAAGAAAAGAGAGGAAAAATCTTTTTGGCAGCCGATAGCTATATACATCCCCCTACAAAGGCTCCGAACTCAGGGAGACACTTAAGCCGACTCAACAATAGCTAACTACAAAACAAAAATAGAAGAATGTTAATCAATAAAATAAATAATAATAAGCTAAAAACAAAATCAAAAATTAAAGAGTAAAGAAAAAGAGAAAAAAAATTTGGGTTAGCTCCCAAGAAGCGCTAAGTTATAGTCATTAGCTTGACTATGGGTTGGTTCTATACTTAGGTGATGTCAATGGAGTGATGCTCAGTCCCCACTCCTTCTTCATAGTGCTTCACTCTCTGGCCATTTATCATGAATGTCTTATGGCCTTCTTTTTTCACCTCAAGCACACCGTAGCATAAAACTTGAACAATCTCATATGGTCCTGATCATTTTGACCATAACTTATTAGGACAAAAACACAGAAGTGAGTTATTGATAAGAACTTTATCTCTAAGTTTAAATTCACGCTTCTCGACACATTTATCATTCTGCTTCTTAAGTCGTTTCTTGCAGGGCTTAGACTTCTCAAATTTTGTGGCAGCCTTGAGCAAGGTCTTTTCTAGCACAGCATCAGTCACTGATTCCTGCACACCTGAAAGCACAATATTATCCACAACATTAGTAGCATCTATACAATTACATGAATTTAAGGAAATAGAATTATTTTCAGAATTAAAAACATCAAAAACTACTTCTTCATGATTCAATCGCAGAGTCAATTCCTCTTTGTGGACATCAATGGTTGCTTTTCCAGTGGCGAGGAATGGACGCCCAAGTATGATCGACATTTTATCATCAGCATCCATGTCAAGCACAACAAAATCCCCAGTATGTAAAACTTTCCCACCTTCAAAGGAACATTCTCTAATATGCCAATAGGACGTTTGATTGATCTATCAGCTAGTTAAAGAGATATGGTGGTCGGTTTGAGCTCCCTAATATTAAGTTTCTTGCAAAGGGAAAGGGGCATCAAACTCATACTTGCCCCCAAGGTCACATAAAGCCTTGTTAATTTGCATGGTCCCAATCGAGCACGGAATAGAGAAGCTACCTGGATCCTTAAGCTTATGAGGAAGCTTGTTCTGAATGAGTGCACTGCATTCCTCAGTTAAAGAAACAATTTCATAATCCTCAAACTTTCTCTTATTAGAGAAGATCCCTTTCAAGAATTTAGCATAGGTGGGCATTTGAGAAAGCACTTCCGTAAAAGGAATGTTTATATATAGCTTTTTAAGAACCTCCAAAAACTTTTCAAATTGCTTATCAAGCTTTGCCCTTTGAGATTTTTGGGAGAAGGGTAAAGGTGGAACATATGCTGGTGGAGCAACACACCTTTTAGCGCTTTTTTCTTCTTCTTTCTTGGCCTTGCTCCTCTCTTGCTTCTCTTCTTTTTCTTGGGATTTCTCATCTTCATGATTTTCTTCCCTTGTGGGGCTTTTAACTTGATTGCCACTTCTCAAGAAAATTGCATTTGCTTGCTCCCTTGGGTTTGTCTCTGGATGACTTGGGATTCGCCCCTGTACCATATTGAACAAGCTTGCTTGTTGGGCTATCTGAGTTTCAGGCATCTTAGAATGAGTCGCCATTTGATCAAGGCAATTATGAATTTGCTTGATAGACTCCCTATGTTGTTGCACTTGAGTTTGAATGGCATTATTATGCTCATTTTGAGTGACAATGAAGTTCTCCATGAGAGCTTCTAAATTGGATTTCCCACCTTGAGAAGATTATTGAACCTGTTGGAATCCAGGTGGGCCCTCATTATGTTGTTGATTGTCATAGGAGAGATTTGGGTGGTTTCTCCAGCTGGGGTTATATGAATTGGGAAAATAATTCCCCTAAGCTCTGAAATTGTCATTTTGGACGTAATTCACTTGGCCCATAGACTGGTCTTGAGAATACGTCTCCACTGCATTGCACTCTGAAGTCAAATGCCCTCCTCCGCATGTTTCACAAGTTGCTTTAGGAGTATATATAGCATTGACTTTCAACTTTTCAAGTGACTTTACCAAAACATGGTAACGACATCAAGCTCTAAAATTCTGACTTGCTTCCTTGAAGTTGATCTCTCACTTGGCCATAAATAAACATTCGAAGCCACTTCATTGATTAAGGCCCTTGCCTCGGTTGGAGTCTTGACTATCAAAGCACCACTAGTTGCGGCATCAAGTGCTGCCTTTGTAGAGAAAGTCAACCCAGCATAAAATGTTTGGATGACCACAAAATCCTGTAAGTCATGATGTGGACATTGACGAATCATATCACTATACGTCTCACGTGCTTCATAAAGAGATTCATCATCCATTTGAGAGAAGGTAGTGATATCTTGACAGAGCTTAATTGTCTTTTCAATTAGGTAGTATTTATCCAAAAAGACTTGCTTCATCAAAGCTCAAGTGGTAAGTGAATTTGGGACTTCTGAGTGAATCCATTTCTTTGCTTTCCCGCTAAGAGAAAAGAAAAAAAGTATGATCCTTATAGCATCCGTCGAAACCCCATTCATCTTGATTGTGTCACATAGCTCCAAGAACTCATCTAAATGCTGATTTAGGTCCTCAATTGATGACCCGCTGAATTGCATTTCTTGGACCATCTGGATTAGTGACGTCTTTAATTCAAAATTGTTGGCCTCTACCTGTGGTCTAACAATAGAAGACTGACGAACATTAGCGTTAGGAGCTCCATAATCCCTCAGACTTAGCTTCGCATTGGCGGCTTGGTCATTATTGTTTGCCAAGTTGTCTTCCTCAATTCTTTGTGCTCTTCCTTCCCTTCTAATATTACGAAGCGTCCTCTAGATCTCAAGATCAATAGGGATAATAAGATTTCCTTGACTCCTCGTTCTTCGCATAAAAAAGAAACAACACCTGAAAATTCAAAGAAAAATAAAAGAAAGTTAAAATAAGATTAAAAAAATAGAAATAAAATAAAATAAAAATTATTTCAATCAACTAAATTACCGCTTGTGTTAATATCAACACGATTGTTGTGACTTTTTATCAAGCCTTAAAATACTCGCAAGTGCACGAGCCATACCGAAGTACAGTTGAGCAAGTACGAGGTCGATCCCATAGAGACTAAGAGTTAATTTTAAGTATTGAAAAGTTCTTTCTAATCTAATCGCACAAATTGATGAGTCAAAGATGTAAAAATAAAATTAAATAAATAACTAAAATAAAAAACAAATTAAAAGAAAGCAATTTATGGGTGAGGTTTTTATCAGAAGTAGAATGACTAAGGTTCAGAATCCACCAAGACTAAGTTTAATATTAATTATGTCGAATTATTATACCCAAATAATTTATCTCATGAACATCTAGCAGTAAAGCATGTGCTCACAAAAAATCTATCAACGAAGCACTAAAAATAATAATCAAGTGTATGATAAAATTTTCTTAATTAATAATAAATTATCAAATCATCAAATGTATCCCCAAAAAGAAATTACAATTGATATCCAACAATTACCACTAACACTCAGATAATACAAATAAATTGTAAAGCATGAGAAAAGCATGATTGAACTCATCTAAAAATTCATTCATATAATCTGATAGGAAAATAAAATCAATAAACATTAAATCTTAAAATTAAGTAACAATAATGCAACATAGTAATACCAAAACAATCAGAGTTTCATCATCCCTTTAGTATAGAGAATTTAGCAAGACATAAAAATATTAAAACACAACAAAATTATCTCACTAAAATTTACTATTGATACAACTCTTCTTCTTCTCTATTATTTTTCTCCACCCACGGCGCTGTGTGCGTCTCTTCAATTCTATTCTGTGTTAGTTCCCTTGAGTAGCGTGCCTTCATATATATACAAATTATGCACCGCCTCCCAGTGGCTTCACTATTTCGCTAAACTTTGTGATCAAAGCCCATTAACATTGTTGGACCTTTTTACTTGCTTCAGTTTTTCACTTGTATACCGTGGTAAGCCCAACATCATCAACGTTTGTCACTTTGCTTCAGCAATCTTCCTATCCAACATAATTACCACAGGACCCACATAAATATTCTGGCAAAATCAAAGTATGAAAACTTGAATATTAAAATTTGCAACGTCACAGCATGAATAATTTAAAACCAAAGAAAAGTAAAAATAAATCATAATTCTATTTAAAATAATATGCAAATTTAGTTAAAAAAACAAGATCATTAAATCTAAGAAGAGAGCTCTACTAATGTCACAAAATCAATAAAATTAAATATATTGAGATATAATAATACTTAATATTTTATAAAAAAAATAACAAAATCAAACTATTATCACAACCCCTAATCAGCTTATTGCTAGTTCCTAGCAGTGAAAGTGACTTAAAACAAAAGTCATAGTGAAAATCATCTTATTCAAGAATATCAGTCATGTATCAGAATATCATAATTGTCACAAAAACTCTACCATAATCAAACTCAAAGTATGTGAATAATATAGCTACTACGACATATACCCATTGTCTCCAAATATTACAACTAGAATCCCAATCAGAAAACATCTTTTAACTATATACAATCCTCACAAGAGTTACACTTAACAATGAAAATCACTCAGGAATGTGGTGTCACTCATAGCTAGTATATGTGAGTAGCGTAGTAGGTACAAATCAAAACAAATATCTCACATATAAAATGATAGAAAGAACGCTGATAAAAAAAAAGAACAAATATCGTTTCGTGAAAAGATGTCAAAAAAGACTCTACATCACACCTTAAGATTAGTCATGTACATTGAAAAAATCTCGCAATCCCTTAAGATTAAATAGGACTTTATTAAGCTTGTAACATGGGTAAAAGGAAAATATGAAGGTCAAGGAAAACAATAAAAATCAAAAGTGTTTCAAGAATATTTAGAAGCATGATTTCTACACTTTCAACACAATTTTCTTATCCTTCTGTACATCCCTTTTTTTTTCCTTCCAAACTCCCAAATCAGACATCTTTTTTTTTTTCACTTCTTTTCTCAAATTTTTTCCAACTTTGTAGCTTTTCAATTTTATTTTACTTTTTTTTTGCACTTTCACTTTGCCTTCTTTTCTTTTTCATTTTTTTCTTCTCTTATACATTCCCATATTGCAATAATATTGCTTCCTTCCTGAAACAATTTGGGAAAGGGTTAAGAAAGAAAGGCTCAATAAATAGGTTCAAAGGGGTGACTAGCGATAATATGTGAAAGAACAAAAATATTATTTCAAGGATCAAAATGAGAAACATGGCCTAATATCATCTCTCAAGGAAACACACAATTCTGCCAATTTTCATGACATCAGATTAAATGCAAGTGTGATATAAAACTTCTCTCTAACCAAAAATAACAATAATGAAACGATCTAGTGAGGAGAGAAAAAGAAAAAAATTATGAGTACCAACAAGAAATATTAGATGACCAAGAAAAAATTCTCACAATACAATAAAAATGAATGGCTCAAAACTCACTAAGTAAAAATATGGTATCCACATGTTCTCATCAAGTTTTCTAATTATTTTAATTTTTCAACAAAGAGACATGCAGAAGCAGTTATGAATAATGTGAAACAAGTTGAGCAAGATGATAACAAAAAAAATTTCCTCACAAAAGTGGCATAATGATAACATGACTGAAATTCAAGTAACTCTCACCCCCAATCAAAACCAAACATTGTCATCAATGTTTCAAATAAGTCCAGACTTAAGAAAATAATCATTAATATGCATCAAAGAAATTATTGGGACAAAATAAATAGAGTAATAGGGAGAAGTCACATACCTGAAATGCTTAGGAGTTAAAAAGAGAAGACGAGAAGATGATAATTGCACCTTGACAATGGTTAGCAATGACAAAAATAACAAAAAACAAAATAAAGTAAAATGAAATAAACAAGCATGCAATCTAAATTTATTTTTTTGAATTTTTAAATTTTTTTGTTAGTCGACACTATTTACATCCCCATACAAAGGCTCCTAAATTTGGGAGGCACCTAAGTCGACTCAATAAAAATAAAACTTAAACTAAAAACTTACCTCAGTTTTGGTAGACAGGATCATCTACCAAAGTCTCTTCTATATCTAAATCCTTCAACTTAAGGTACGACTTCAACCGTTGATCATTTACTTTAAAAATATTACCATCCTTGAGATTCTCTATCTCAACAGCACCATGAGGGTAGACAGTCCTCACAACATATGGGCTAGAGCAATTGGATCTCAATTTACCTGGAAATAAATGCAAGCGAGAGTTGTACAAAAGAACTTTTTGACCAAGTTGAAAAGATTTCCTAAAGATGTAACTATCACGCACTCTCTTCATCCTATCCTTATAAGACTTCGCACACTCATAAGCATCATTATGAATTTCTTCCAGTTCATTGAGATGAAGTTTTCTTTGATTACTAGCCTTATCCAACTCAAAATTAAGATACTTGATAACCCAATATGCTCTATGCTCCAACTCAACAGGTAGATGACAAGCCTTACCATAAACAAGTCTATATGGAGACATCCCAATAGGAGTCTTAAATGTTGTGTGGTATGCCCACAATGCATCATCTAAACGTAAAGACCAATCTTTTCTAGATGGGTTTACAGTTTTCTCCAAAATTCTTTTAATCTCCCTATTAGATACCTCAACTTGATCACTAGTTTGTGGGTGATAAGGGGTAGTGATTTGTTGATTATTCCTATATTTTAATCGCCTTGTAATTGATTCATTGAACTCCATTTGTGCTTAATTGTCATCATTTAGCTTAGTTTCTGATGTCAAACTCTAATTGGAATATTATTGTGAAACTTTGCTTAAATGTATTCTCAGATGCTAATACTTGAACTTTTCAGGAAACTTTTGAATGGCGGAGTTCATTTAACCTAAATCAGGCTTGATATCCACTTGAAGAAGGGTTATGGATTCACGAAGATTAATTTCTCCCTTTGAACCAATGAAAGAAGAGTTTTTGAGAAGAATCTAGGCCGAAAAATGAATAAGTCAAAATACAGGGCCTGCGTCAAAATACAAGGCTTGCGTCAGAATACAGGGCCTAGGCTGCGTAAAAATACACGACTGTGTGAGAGTACACGGCCTAGGCCGTGTACTCCTCTGACTTTGCAATTGAAATAGTAAAATTTTACTCCTCTAACACAGAATCATACACGGCCGTGTATTTCTCCAGATAGGAATCAAACATAAACTTCTGCGAGAAGTTTATGTTGGGGGCATATATATTCACACCCTTAGCACGTTTTGAGAGAAGTTCTGACCTAGGAGAGTAGTTGCAACTCCTTGGAGAAGGAGAGGGGAGTCTTGGATCAAAGATTGGAGTCTCGGGTTCGAACAATCAGAGATCCATCATCCTCAATCCTCAGAAACTCGTTTGCTATTTAGTTTTTCTTCTGCACTTTGTTTCTTATGATGTTCTTTCTCAGTTTTTCTTGTGATTTTGTTCTAGTTATGTGTAACTAAACCTCCCTTGGTTAAGGGGGTGATGAAACCATTAGTTTTGATGTTGTGAATCTTACATATTTGATTATTACAACACAGTTATGCTTTTATTCATATATTTCTGAATCAATTATTGGTATGGATATTTTTATACTTGTTCCCACTTTCAAAGTGGTAGATCTGGACTTATTATGCGCGGTTGTGGTAGTAGATCTAGCGGAATATATGATGTTCATGTGGGTATAATTATCTTTGTGCTATTTTCTAATTATAAAAGTGGTAGATCTGGGTTTATTATGCGCAGTTGCAGTAATAGATCTAGAGAAATATATGTTCTAAGTAGTTTAATCCTGGTGTATAATTAGATCTTAGTATAATTGGTTTTCTAAAACTTAATGCAATTATTGGATAGGTGTAAGAGCAGTTGCTTTATGACTAATCAATGATCAGGAATTGATTTGAGCGGTTGCTGAATTGGCCAACACTTAAGGAAAACAGAGATTTACTCTCACAATTGCATAAAAACATAATTGAGCATGTTGGAATAAAAGGATATGTGGATTTATATTATCATATAAATCTAGTGGTGGATTCTACCTCTTAACCAATTTTCTTATATTGTTGATTTTAGTTTATTTATTATTATTATTTTTGAAACTGTTCATTGTTCATCAAAACTCCAAAAGCCCCTCTTTTTTACTATTTATTGTCAATCAGAGTTTAAATTGAGAATTGTTTAATAGTGTTCATTGAAATGGTTTTCTTTGGATCGACCCTTACTAACTACAACTAGTTGTAAGGTTTTTATTTTCTAGTGGACCTGACGACTAATTTTTATCTAAATTTTAATTACTATCCGCCTCACGCATCAGAATTTTGGCGCCGTTGCTGGGGAGCCAATTCTTCAATTACACTATTAATTTATTTCCTATTTTTACTTTATTTTTATTTTTGTTTTTATTTTATTTTTAGTTTTTGATTCTTGTTTTCTGAGTGTTTTGTAGGTGTTGATGTCCATAGAAAGGATAAATAAGGGATTGCAAAATTTGAGGAACTATATTGATCAACTCAACTCATATCCTCAATTTTCCTTCCATCCGGCTAATTTCCAACTCACACTTGCTGACATTGAAGCTGCCCGTTACATTGATCTATCGAGTTCAGAGACATTTGAGCCATCTGAAATATCTGAAGAAGTGACAATGGCAGAAAACACTTTAAGGGCATTGGGTGCTCCAGATCTAGATCAATAGCCTCTATGCATTGACATTCTTGAAAATGAAGAAGCATTTGAATTGAAATCTGGCTTAATCCATCTTTTGTCATCTTTCAATGGATTACCCGGAGAGGACCCCAACAAACACTTGAAGGAAATTCATGTGGTATGTTCTAGCATGAAACCTGCAAGAATTCATGTAGAGCAAGTCAAGTTGAGAGCTTTTCCATTCTCATTGAAAGACTCAGCTAAGGAGTGGCTTTACTACTTGCCACCTGGATCCATCCAATCATGGCAGGACATGACCCGAACTTTCCTAGACAGATACTTCCCTACCTCAAAAGCTACAACAATTAGAAAAGAAATCTGTGGTATTCAAAAAAGGCATGGGGAATCACTCCATGACTACTGGGAGAGATTTAAGGAGCTATGCTTCAGCTGCCCTCATCATCAAATAAGTGAGCAGCCCTTAATTTAGTATTTCTATGAAGGTTTACAAGTGATGGATCGCAACATGATTGATGCTGCTAGCAGAGGAGCATTGGTTGATAAAACTCCTCAAGAAGCTAGAAACTTGATCTCAAGAATGGCTACCAATACTTAACAATTTTACTCTAGAAATGACACTGGAGTGAGAGTAGTGAAAGAAGTAGAGACAACCAGTCTACAGCAGCAAATGACTCAATTGACTGCTATGATTTAGCGGTTAATGGATATAGGCAAAGCACCAGTTCATGCTTGTGGGATCTGTTGTTCATCTAGACATCCCACTGATATGTGTCTCACTCTCCAAGAGGACACAAATGAAAAAGTAAGAGCAGTAGGGGGATATGCTGAACTTTCAAAAAATTACAACCCCTACTCAAATACATATAATTCGATTTGGAGGGATCATCCTAATTTCAGCTATGCAAAGCAACCTCAAAATCAACCTCCAACTTATGGACCTCTAGGATTCCAACAAAGACAAGTACCTTTCCCTCAGAGACAGCAGCAAGTTCAAGCTCCTAAGCAACCTGAGCCTTCACTAGAGGAGCTAGTGAAACAAATGACCACTAATAATTTGCAATTCTAACAAGAAACAAATTCAACCATACAAAGTTTTAAACAAGAAACAAGGACTGCAATCAATAACTTGCAGAATCAGATAGGGCAGTTGTCCACAGAATTCAACAAGTTTCAAAGCCAAGCTTCAGGGAAACTACCCTCATAGCCAAAAGTGAATCCAAGGGAAAATGCTAGTGCTGTCACATTGAGAAGCGGAAAGACGATTGATGAGCCTACATCTCTTCCACCAATCACTCAAGAGAAAGATGAATCACCCAAAGAAGCAAATGATAAGGGGCAAAATTCCAAAGCCCCTAAGGTAAATAATTCTGAACCCCTTCCTAAATATGTCACTATAGCTTCTTTTCCTAGTAGGTTGGTTAAAACCAAGAAAAAAGAAGCAGAAAAAGAAATACTTGAGACTTTTAGGAAGGTAGAAGTTAATATCCCTTTGTTAGATGCCATTAAGTAGGTACCTAGATATGCAAAATTTTTGAAAGAATTATGCACTAACAAGAGGAAGCTAAAAGGAAATGAAAAGGTTTAAGTGGGAGAAAATGTTTCAGCTGTAATTAAAAAGAAACTCCCAACCAAATGTAAGGATCCTGGCACATTCACCATTCCATGCACTATAGGTAACACAAGGTTTGAAAGAGCAATGCTTGATTTAGGTGCATCTATAAATGTCATGCTATATTCTATTTATGCTTCTTTATACTTGGGTCCTTTGGAACCTACTGGTCTTGTTATTCAATTGGCTAATAGATCTAATGCATACCCTAAGGGTGTGGTTGAAGATGTTTTGGTGCAGGTGAATGAATTAGTGTTTTCGGCAGACTTCTATGTTTTGGACATGGAAGAGGATGATTCTCCCAAATCTGCTCCTATCTTGTTAGGGAGACCATTTTTGAAGACTGCACGAACAAAAATTGATGTGCACTCAGGAACTCTAACAATAGATTTTAATGGGGACTTAATTAGATTCAATATTTTTGATGCTATGAGATACCCAAGTGATGTGCACTCTGCTTGTTTAATTGATTCTTTTGATCTTTTTGATTCTTTAATTTCTGCAGCTTTTGATTCTAACCATTCTGATGCTCTTGATACAATTCTAACTTATAGCTTAGATGTACAAGAGGAAAAGAAGAAGAATGAAGAAGAGCTATGGAGTGAAGACATTGATGAAATTGTTGCTGCCTTACAAGAGCTCTTTTCTACTCCAGAAGAGCATGAGGCAACTTTTATTGATTTACCTGTTACTACTGATATACCTCAACCTTCCATTGTGTAGACACCTGAATTGGAACTAAAAGCACTGCCTGATCATCTTAAATACATTTTCTTGGGGGAAAAGGACATTCTTCCAGTAATAATTGCAAAGTCACTCACCCAAGAGCAAGAAGAGAAATTGGTGGCTGTTTTGCAGAAACATAAGACAGCCATTGGTTGGTCAATAGCTGACATCAAGGGTATTAGTCCCTTCATTTGTATGCACAGGATATTAATGGAGGAGGATACTAAACCTGTGAGAGACCCCCAGCGGAGGTTGAATCCTCCCATGATGGAGATTGTGAAAAAGGAGATACTGAAACTCCTAAGTGTAGGGGTGATCTACCCCATTTCTGACAACAAGTGGGTAAGCCCAGTCTAGGTAGTACCAAAGAAATTTGGAATTACTGTGGTAAGAAACACTGAAAATGAGCTTATTCCCACTAGGTTGCAGACAAGGTGGCGTGTTTGTATTGATTACAGGAAGTTGAATGCCGCCACTAGAAAAACCACTTTCCTTTACCTTTCATTGATCAAATGTTAGAAAGATTAGCTGGTCATTCTCATTATTATTTTCTGGATGTTTTTATAGGTTACAATCAAATTGCCATAACTCCAGAAGACCAAGACAAGACTACATTCACTTGTCCATTTGGTACCTTTGCATATAGACGAATGCCTTTTGGACTCTGCAATGCACCAGGAACTTTCCAGAGATGCATGATGAGTTTATTTTCTGATTACATTGAAAATATTATTGAGGTTTTTGATGGATGACTGTAGTGTCTTTGGAAATGGTTTTGAAAACTATTTAGATCATTTGACATTGGTGCTTAAAAGATGCATTGACACTAACCTAGTACTGAATTGGGAAAAATGTCATTTCATGGTAAAGAAAGGTATTGTGTTAGGTCATGTAATTTCTGCTAGAGGAATTGAAGTAGATAAAGCTAAGGTAGAGCTTATGCATTCTTTGCCCCCACCCACTAGTGTGCGGGAGATTCGTTCTTTTATTGATCATGCAGATTTCTATCGGAGATTCATTAAAGACTTCTCTAAAGTCTCATTGCCCCTTTGTAGACTTCTTCAAAAAGATGTCAATTTTAACTTTGATGAGAAATGTATGGAAGCTTTCAATGAACTCAAGAGGTTGTTGACTATTGCACCTATCATCAGGCCACCCAACTGGGAGTTACCGTTTGAACTAATGTGTGATGCCAGTGACTTCGCGGTAGGAGCTGTCTTAGGATAGTGAGTTGATAGGGTTCCTTATGCCATTTACTATGCATCAATGACTCTAAATGATGCTCAGTTTAATTACTTAACCATAGAAAAAGAACTTCTAGCTGTTGTATTTGCTTTGGAAAATTTTAGATCATATCTAATTGGTTCTAAAGTGATTTTGTTTTCAGATCATGCAGCTTTGAAGTATCTTCTGACAAAAAAAGAAGCGAAGCCTAGGCTGATCCGTTGGATTCTACTGCTCCAGGAATTTGATTTGGAAATTAAGGACAAGAAAGGGAGCGAGAACTTAGTGGCCGATCACTTGAGTAGGTTGGTAACTGAAGAGGAAGAAATACCTATCATGGAGACTTTTCCGGATGAGTATTTGATGGCTGTCAAGGCCATAATCCCTTGGTATGCTGACATTGTTAACTACCTGGTTACTAAGGACTTTCCAGAGGGTTTGAACAAGGCCCAAAGAGATAAATTAAGGAGTAACTGTAAATAATATATCTGGGATGACTCGTACCTATATAAGCATTGTGCAGATCAAGTCATTAGGAGGTGCATTCCTGATTCTGAGATATACTCTATCCTCTCCTTTTGCCACACCTATGCATATGGAGGACACTTTGGCAGTAAAAGGACAGCCAACAAGGTGCTTGACAGTGGTTTCTATTGGCCTACAATTTTCAAAGACGCTTACAACTTCTGTAAGTCTTGTGACCGCTGTCAGAGAACAGGTAACATTGGACCTCGTAATCAAATGCCTCAGACTCCGATCATTTTTGTGGAAGTTTTTGATATGTGGGGTATTGATTTCATGGGACCATTCCTTCCTTCATTTGGTTTCACATACATTCTCTTATCTGTTGATTATGTGTCTAAATGGGTGGAAGCAAAAGTCACGCGATCTGATGATTCTAAAACTATTGCAGATTTTGTTAAATCACATATTTTCCCTAGGTTTGGGACCCCGAGGGCTATCATCAGTGACCAAGGGACCTATTTCTGCAACAGAACCTTTGATGCTCTGTTGAAGAAATATGGAGTACTGGACAAAATTTCCACTCCTTACCATCCACAGACGAATGGGTAAACTGAAGTGTCCAACTGGGAGATTAAGTTAATCCTTGAAAAGACAGTGAATCCCTCAAAAAAGGATTGGAGCACTCGACTTGAAGATGCTTTATAGGCTTATAGGACTGCTTATAAGACTTCCATTGGCATGTCACCATTTCGGTTGGTGTATGGAAAACCTTGTCATTTTCCTGTTGAGCTACAACATTGCTCTTACTGGGCCATTAAACAAGTTAATATAGAATTGGAAGGTGCCAGAAAGCAAAGGAAGTTCCAGTTATAGGAACTGGAAGAACTAAGAAACGAGGCCTTCGAGAATGCCGTGATTTATAAGACTAAAGTTAAGGCATTCCACGACCAATTAATTTCCAGAAAGAAATTTCACAAAAGACAAAAAGTTCTACTATACCAATTCAGACTCAAATTGTTTCCAGGTAAACTACGTTCTAAGTGGATTGGGCCATTTGTGGTAACTAATATCTTTCCTTTTGGTGCAGTTGAGATCAGGAGTGAAATTTCTGGTAAAGCATTTAAGGTCAATGGTCACCATCTCAAACCATATCATGCACTTCCTGACAGTGCAGAGATGGAAGTGATGACCCTCATCCTTCCACAATATGAGGAGCATTGAAAGTATCATCATGTCGGGCTGAGGACAATAAACTACGCGCTTATTAGGAGGTAACCCATCATCAAGAATATCAGATTTGCTTTCTTTAACTCTTTTATTTTATGTTTTTATCTGTTTATTGATTGTGAGCATGCGAATCTTCGGAGAACCTTGTGTTTGGTTTGATTAATTGTGTGTTTGAATGGATTGTTTGATTGATATTTGTGTGGACAAAGTATAGTGGAAACCAAGCCAAACTATAGGAATTAGTTCGTTTATAAATTGTTGTTTTGTACTTCTGAATGCTGAACCTTGTTCTTTGAGGATGATTACCTTGAACTGAGAAGTTAAATTTTAAATTTCATGATGAATGGACTGAGTAAAGAGTTATATTCTTGAGACGCATTCATATGAACTTGTGCCTTATGAACTTCGTAGATTTTTGACATTCCCTCAAGAATGATGAGTTTTTAGTCTTGGGAATCTGACTTTAAAAGACCCTGACCTATGCTTTTGAACTAATTTCTTGAGTATTCTTCGAGGAACAATATTGCATGAGTTTCCAATCCATTTCATAGTGAAATAAGCTAATTTGGGGAGGCATTTTTCATGAGTTTATGAGTAGGGGAGGTCATGTAGTTAAGTTTAAAAAAAAAAGTTACAAAATAGTGAGGTACACGGCCTAGGCAGTGTACCCTCACACGGTCGTGTGAGCATGCACAGCAGAGACCATTAGGGAGACAAAAACATACACGGCCTAGGCTGTGTATTAATACACGGTCGTGTATGTTCACAAGGAAGCCATTTTAAGGCTTTTCTTCCCCCTTTCTGCTATTTCTCTCTCCTCACCCACGAAACCACCGTCCCCTTTCCTCTCTCTCTCCTCAAAATCTTCCATTTCTGCTACTCCAATCCATCATTCAAACTCATTTTCTTCACTAATTCCTTAAATACTTCACATTTCTTCCATTATTTTCATATCTTACTCACAAATCTTACCAATTTTCACTCACTCTCTCTCCTCTAATACCCACACAAACCCACCATCCTCCATAACCATCACCTTCATTTTTCTTCATCTTTTTACCTTAAAATCACCACCCAAATCTTCTTTTCTTCATCCATTTTTACTAAATAAACTCCATTTCTTCATACATTCTTTACAAACCCCCATTTCCTTCCCTGTATCCACCACCACCGTGACCCCCCTCTTTGTGAACAGTACCCATTTGTTAAAATTACTCAACAATGCCTCCAAAGAAGCGCGTGAAGCAAAATGCAAATAGTGGTCGAAGATTCGACAGTTCTCTTATTTGACTTCAATCTCCTCCACGCGCACCATCTCCACCACCTGAGGTAAATGTCCATCCCGCCTTAATTAAGGATGTTGTTCCAACTAAATTCTTAGATGAGGATACATTGCGTCGAATAGGATTGTATGATGAGGTTTTCGAATTATTAGATAGAATAGGTTGGGGCACATTTGCTAGAATGCGCGCACCAACTTATGACACTTTGACTAGGGAATTCATTATGAGTTTTGATAGAAAGTTGTATCCTCTTTGTGATCAACAATAATGGCCTAGTAAAATTGATTTTGAAATCTTTGACATTCCCCATGATTTGGACATCCACCAGTTTAATGCCATTTTTAGCTTCCCCATAGGCCACAACCAACTCCCCCGTGATTTTATGCCTGATAGAGTTTGGAATGCATTAACTGTAGCTGATTCTAATGAATATGATCCTTGCAAATCCAAAGCTTCCAAACTTAGGTCTCCAGCACATAGATATATTCAAAAATGGTTGACAAATACTATTTGTGCTAGGGGTGAGAGTCAAAGTACTATTAGTCGAGCTGAATTGTTTTTTTTGAATTGCATGATTAATAAGGAGCCTGTTAATGGATCATACTGGTTGTGTAACTTATTTAAACATTTAGGGACTGCTTTAACTGGCCGTATTTTAGTGGGGGGATTTGTTACCCTTATTGCTCAGTACTTTGGGTTGGATTCTGATGTTATTATTGAGGATCCTGTATCGGGCTCTTCTGCCATTGATAGCTCTACTCTAATTCACATGGGGTTATGTGAGAAACGGAATAGGGAGCTATTTTTGGTAGGAGCTGGTAACCAGGATATTCCAAGGGGAGTTCCACCACAACCTAATGATGATGATTCAGCGCCGCCAGAGTCTGCTTCTCGTTTAACTGCTGAGGCTGGTCCGTCTTCTAGGGCTCGACCCACTACTCTTGACGATGTCATAGCACATGTTGATGCCCTACGGATAGACCATATTGCACGCCTTCAGAGCCTTGATGATAGATTTCACACATAGGAGGAGCGTAACACCCAGAGTATGGCATCCCTTCACAGCAAGATGGATGACATTCTCCGGCGCATGCAGTAGATTTCCCCTCATTTCCCCATTAATGTATCCCCCTTAGTTTCCATTGTATTTTTATTCTCTTGTATTGTGTACATTTGGGATTTAATTTGCACTATTGATTTGCTGGTTTCATTCATAGTTGATTTGTTTTTGCTTTCGGATGTGGTATAGCTGTTTTTGCTTATCTTCCTTTTCTGGATGTGTGTAGCATTCTCTTTGTCGTTATTTTTTCTTTTCTGGATGTGTGTAGCATTGAGGACAATGCTTGGTTTAAGTGTGGGGGTGTGGATACTTTGATGTTCTATTGTGAATACTGTTGATATTCTGAATTGTTCTCCTGAGGTTTGAATAACTGATTGAACTGTATTGGGGTGAGTATATTTGATCTTGATGGTGTTGTTCTTCTTGTGATACTTCTTCATTGGCCTTTTAAAGTTTCCAATAAGCTTTCAAGAGATGTGATTAGTGAGCAATTGACCTAAAAAAAAATTTTGATAAAAAAAAAGAGCTGAGCATGATTGAATGAACTTTTTGGTTATCAATTTTATCAGGTGAAATTCTAAAAATTAAAGGGTTTAATTGAAATTGATGAATCGAAACCTAGTGAGTTTTTGGGCCTTATTGTAAATGGCTAATCTTAGGCCATTTTTTATTCTTTGAATATGAGATTCCACTCATGATTATTGTGCTTTTCAGAACTTGTCTCGATTCTCTTTTAAGCTGCTAATGACCACTGCATGCATTTGAAATGATAAAGGCATTTTCTTTTAAACAACTACTGGTCAAATAGCCATCCATGCATTTTACCCATTGATTAACCTCTTTGAGCCTAATTGACCTCATTTCCTTCTATCTAAGCTCAATTTAAACCTTAAAAAAAAATCATTTTACTACCCTACCTTAAGGAGTAGAAGAGCTTAAAGATTGCATTGGAAAGTGGCTTTTGAATAAGTGTGGGGGTGTGATTCATGATGTTTTTGCCTAGTTATGTCTGTGTATAAAATGTCTCATATTGGCAAAATGTCAGGTTGAATTAAATGCAAGGTGTATATATATAAATATATATTATTCAAAAAAAAAGAAGTCAGAAAAAGGATAAGGTACATAATAGGAATTTGAATTTGAAGACTATTGGGAAATTCTGTGTAATAATTGAATATCTTTCTATTTTGCTCTTCAAGTTCCTATGATCTAGCTTTGTCTATCTTTGATGTATCCTACCTTAACCCTGACCCCATTACAACCTGAATAAAGTCCTTTTGATCTCTGTTTGCATGTGGTCTGAGTAGTGGAGAAGTAGAGGCTTGACAAGCCTATGGTAAAGCATATTCTCATGAGTTGATTAAGTGAAAACACAAGCCTGAAACACTTGAGTGAGAGAGCATTTCAGTCAGGATTTATCATGCTGATTGAACCCTGAAATTTGATTGATTTTACTTGTTAACTTGGATTGCTAAGAAAGGGAATTCTTAATTGTTTAAATTCTTTGAAAACTAAATGCATAAAGGCCTTTGCTCATTATTCTGCATTTGCTTGGCTTGTTGCGAAATTGTGTTGAATCGTATATTTTTCCCAGGAGTGCAAAAGGCTAAGTGTGGGGGTAATTGATCTGTTGATTATTCCTATATTTTAATCGCCTTGTAATTGATTCATTGAACTCCATTTGTGCTTAATTATCATCATTTAACTTAGTTTCTGATATTAAACTCTAATTGGAATATTATTGTGAAACTTTGCTTAAATGTATTCCCAGATGCTAATACTTGAACTTTTTAGGAAACTTTTGAATGACGGAGTTCATTTAACCTAAATCAGGCTTGACATCCACTTGAAGAAGGGTTATGGATTCACGAAGATTAATTTCTTCCTTTGAACCAATGAAAGAAGAGTTTTTGAGAAGAATCCAGGCCGAAAAATGAAAAAGTCAAAATACAAGGCCTTCGTCAAAATACAGGGCCTAGGCTGTGTAAAAATACACGGCCATGTGGCCGTGTACTCCTCTGACTTTGCAATTGAAATAGTGAAATTTTGCTCCTCTAACACAGAATCATACACGGCCTAGGCCGTGTATGCATACACGGCCGTGTATTTCTCCAGACAGAAATCAAACATAAACTTCTGCGAGAAGTTTATGTTAGGGGCCTATATATTCACACCCTTAGCACGTTTTGAGAGAAGTTCTAACCTAGGAGAGCAGCTGCAACTCCTTGGAGAAGGAGAAGGGAGTCTTGGATCAAAGATTGGAGTCTCGGGTTTGAGCAATCAGAGATCCATCATCCTCAATCCTCAGAAACTCGTTTGCTATTTAGTTTTTCTTCTGCACTTTGTTTCTTATGATGTTCTTTCTCAGTTTTTCTTGTGATTTTGTTCTAGCTATGTGTAACTAAACCTCCCTTGGTTAAGGGGGTGATGAAACCATTAGTTTTGATGTTGTGAATCTTGCATATTTGATTATTTCAACACAGTTATGCTTTTATTCATATATTTCTAAATCTATTGTTGGTATGGAGATTTTTATACTTGTTCCCACTTTCAAAGTGGTAGATCTGGATTTATTATGCGCAGTTGCAGTAGTAGATCTAGTGGAATATATGATGTTCATGTGGGTATAATTATCTTTGTGATATTTTCCAGTTATAAAAGTGGTAGATCTGGGTTTATTATGCACAGTTGTAGTAATAGATCTAGAGAAATATATGTTCTAAGTAGTTTAATCCCGGTGTGTGATTAGATCTTAGTGTAATTGGTTTTCTAAAACTTAATGCAATTATTGGATAGTTGTAAGAGCGGTTACTTTATGACTAATCAATGATCAGGAATTGATTTGAGCGGTTGCTGAATTGGCCAACACGTAAGGAAAACAGATATTTACTCTCACAATTGCATAAAAACATAATTGAGCATGTTGGAATGAAAGGATATGTGAATTTATATTATCATATAAATCTAGTGGTGGATTCTACCTCTTAACCAATTTTCTTATATTGTTGATTTTAGTTTATTTATTGTTATTATTTTTGAAACTGTTCATTGTTCATCAAAACTCCAAAACCCCCCCTTTTTACTATTTATTGTCAATCAGAATTTAAATTAGAAATTGTTTAATAGTGTTCATTGAATTGGTTCTCTGTGGATCGACTCTTACTAACTACAACTAGTTGTAAGGTTTTTATTTTCTGGTGGGCCTGACAAATGATTTTTATCTAAATTTTAATCACTATCCGCCTCACGCATCAGGTAGCTACCTTATGAGTAATGCCATACTTTTTCATTAAATGCTCAAATGGCCTATTACAAAAATGCTTGCCCCCATCACTAATGATAGCCTGTGGTGTCCCAAAACATGCTAAAATATTTTTTTTCAAAAATTGGACAACCACCTTATGGTCATTGCTTCTACATGCTTTTGCCTCAACTTATTTGGAAACATAGTCAACACCAACAAGAATATATAGATAAATAAAAGAGTTAGAAAACAGTCCCATAAAATCAATACTCCAAACATCAAATATATCAACAATCAAAATAGGATTCAAGGGCATTATATTTTTCTTACTAATGCTCCCCAACTTTTGGCATCTTTCACAAGAAGAATAATAGACATGAGAATCACGAAAAAATAGTAGGCCAATAAAAATCATACTGAAAAATTTTAGCTGCTATGTTCCTAGAGCTAAAATGCCCACCACATGCATGATCATGACAAAAAGATATGATACTTTGTTGTTCCCATTCAGGAATGCATCTCCTAATAATCTGATCAGGACAATATTTAAACAAGTATGGATCATCCCAAAAGAAATGTTTTACTTGAGACAAGAACTTTAATCTATCATGTTTAGACCAATGGGATGGCATTGCAAAGTAGCCAAATAATTCACAATATCAGCATACCATGGGGTTTGTGAAATATGCAATAACCGCTCATCAGGAAAAGATTCTACAATAGAAGTATCACTATCATGCTCAACAATCAGTCTCGATAAATGATCAGCAACCACATTCTCAGCACTCTTTTTATCTCTGATTTCAATGTCAAATTTTTGTAAAAGTAATACCCACCTAATAAGTCTAGCTTTTGCATTAGCTTTAGCAAACAGATACTTCAATGCAGTATGATTAGAATATATCACAACTTTTGATCCAACAATATATGATCTAAATTTGTCTAAAGTGAACACAATAGCTAACAATTCTTTCTCAGTACTGGAATAATTCAATTGGGCATCATTCAAAGTCTTACTAGCATAACAAATAACATGAAACAACTTATTCACTCTTTGCCCCAAGATAGCACCAATAGCATAATCAGATGCATCACACATAATCTCAAAAGGCAAACTCCAATCAGGTGGCTTAATAATCAGAGCAGAAGTCAATTCAAGTTTCAGCTTATTAAAAGATTACAAGCATGCATCATAAAAAACAAATGGAATATCCTTACCAAGAAGGTTGCATAATGGCCTTGCTACCTTGCTGAAATCCTTGATGAACCTCCTGTAGAAACCTGCATGCCCTAGAAAAGATCAAATTTCTTTCACAGATTTAGGGGGAGGAAGGTTAGAAATCAAGTCAACTTTAGCCTTATCAACCTCAATGCCATCTTTAGATATGACATGACCAAGCACAATACCCCTTTTTAACCATAAAATGACATTTTTCCCAATTAAGCATAAGATTCTTTTCTTTACACCTATCCAAAACCAAAGATAAGTGATGCAAACAATCATCAAAAGTAGATCTAAAAACAGAAAAGTCATCCATGAACACTTCCAAAAATTCACCAACCATATCAGAAAAAATACTAATCAAGCATCTCTGAAAAGTAGTAGGTGCATTACATAACCCAAAAGGCATGCGACGATATGCAAAAGTACTAAATGGACATGTAAAAGTAGTCTTTCCTTGATCCTCAAGTGCAATAGGAATCTGATTATACTCTGAATATCTATCTAGAAAACAATAATATTCATGACCAGCAAGTCTTTCCAACATTTGATCAATATAAAGGAGAGGGAAATGATCTTTTCTAGTTACAACATTCAATTTCCTATAATCAATACACGCTCTCCACCCCGTTTGCACCCTAGTTGGAACTAACTCATTGGCTTCATTTTTAATCACAGTTATTCCAGACTTCTTAGGCACAACCTACACAGGACTAACCCATTTACTATCAGAGATAGGATAGATAATCCCTACATCTAATAATTTCAACACCTCTTTTCAAACTATTTCCTGCATGATTGGGTTCAAACGTCTTTGGGCTTCACGAGTAGCTTTTGCACCCTCCTCTAAATGAATCCTATGCATCACTACTGAAGGACTAATACTCTTAATATTTGTAACTGACCATCCTATAGCTTTCTTATGCTCTTTCAACACACCCACTAATTGATGTTCTTGGGACTCATCTAAATCAGAAGCTACAATAACAGATAATGTCTCATTAGTGCCTAAGAACACATACTTGAAGGTGTTTGGCAAAGGTTTCATCTCTAATGTTGGTGGCTCTACAACTGATGACAAAGGTGGGGATGAAGACAAAGTGATTGGCTGGACTATGGGTTGCCACCTATCCACATTCATCAGAGAAACAGAATCTAACAAAGAATTTGTATCACTAATGACTGAATCAGTATCAGAATCAACATTAAAATGATTCAAGCATGTCAGCAATGGATCATCACAACTAGAATGTATAAATGAGTCATAAACCAAACTATCAATCAAATTCAATTCATGCACCTCATTATCATGATCATCAAACATCTGTTTACTGATATGAAAAATATTAAGCTCAACAGTCATGTTCCCAAATGATAGTTTCATCGCACCACTCCTACAATTAATTAATGCATTAGATGTAGCAAGGAATGGGCAATCCAAAATAACATGAATTGGGGGATAGAGACCACAAATAAGCTCAGTATCAAGCACAACAAAGTCAACAAGAAAGTAGAAATTCTTAATTTTTATCAACACATCCTCAATAATGCCCCTAGGATATTTAACAGATCTATCAGCTAATTGGAGAGTCATCTTTGTTGGTTTCAACTCTCCTAAAGCTAACTGCAAGTAAACAGAATAAGGCAACAAATTAACACTTGCACCTAGATCTAGTAAAGCTCTCTCAACATGATGATCCCCAATTTTACAAGCAATAATGGGTGATCTAAGGTCTTTATACTTAACAGGATATTTATTGAGAATCACACCTGCTCTGTCAAAAATGCCTTCTTGGGAACATTATACTTCCTCTTGACAGTGAGAAGATCCTTCAAGAATTTAGCATATGCAGACACCTATCTAATAGCATCAAGAAAAGGCAAGTTAATTTGCACCTGTTTAAAAATCTCCAAAATATCACCTAACTGCATAGTGTTATTAGGATTTACTAATCTATGAGGAAAAGGGACCCTAGGCACATACTCCTTAATTTCAGGCTCTACAACTTTAGGAGTAGACACATTAAGCTTTGAGGGCACATTATCCTTATCTAAGTTATTTTTATCCCTAGAATTACTGGCTTCTAACTTCCTATTATCCCTCACAGGCTCTACAACATGATTATCTATTTGCTTCCCAGACCTAAGGGTGGTGATAGAATGAACCTGCTCATCTGCCCTATTAGAGCTAGATGTCTCATGAACTGCATACTGTCCTTTGGGATTAAGGACAGGCTGACTAGGGAACTTTCCTCTCTCTCTTTCTGTCATCTGACTGGCTAGTTGACCCATCTGAACTTCCAACTTTGCTATAACATTAGTGTGTACTTGGGTAACATTCTTGATCTCTTGAATGGCATTGGCAGTCACTTGACTAGTATTTCTCATCTCTTGCATAAATTGGCCAAGAGTCTCCTCCAGTGATGACTGTAGCCTCGATTAACTTACTCCTTGATTTGAGAAATATGATGGTTGTTGGTAACCTTAGTTAGGCTACTGGAACTGAGTCTAACGCTCCATAGGTTGACCACCTAAGTTACTTGAAAAGTTATTTTGCTTCTAAGAAAAATTAGGGTTATTTCACCAATTAGGATTATAAGTATTTGAAGAAGTGTTGGCAAAAGATCTCCCTATTGCGTTTCCCTGCTAAACAAAACAACCATTGTTAGGTGCAAAATAAGAGCACATAGAAAAAGTATGCAAATTACTCCCACAAAATGCACAATTTTCTTGTTGGACACTATTAACTTGACTAACTCCTTTATTAAGTGATAGAGACTTAACGTCACATACAATAACATCTACTCTAACTTTGATATCAGTATCATCACTAACCTCATATAAACCTCCCTTTTTAGATTGGGTTGATCTATCCCTACGATTAACAAAATCTCACTGTTGAGAATTTTTAGACAAATCCTTAAAAAATTGATAACCATATTGTGCATTCAAATTCAAAAATGTGCCATCATTCATAAACTCAACCAAGCCTCTATTAGATTGTGTCAACTCATTATAAAAATACTGCATAAGGCGCCATTTTTCAAAACCATGGTGAGGGCACCTCACAAGCAAATCTTTAAACCTTTCCCAACTTTCAAAGAATTTTTCATGGTCTTCTTGACAAAAATTTGAAATTTCCCTTCTCAAAGAATTTGTTTTGGATATGAGAAAAAATTTAGATAAAAACTTTTGACTCAACATTTCCTATGATGTAATAAAGTTAAAAGGTAAAGAATTCAGCCAATTTTTTGCTTTGTCTTTCAATGAAAAAGGAAAGAGATACAAACGCACAGATTTTGCAGAAAAAATTTGAAGTTTAAATGTTTCACAAATTTCTAAAAAATCCTTGACATGCAAGTATGAGTCTTCCTTATCTAAGCCATGAAAAATTGGAAGGAGATTGATAACTTGAGGTTTAATCTCAAAATGGATAGCAGTAATAGCAGGCAAAACAATACATGAAAGTGGATTTACAGATATTGGACAAAATAATTCCCTAAGTGGTCTAACATCATCTCATTGCACAGCCACATTTGTCTCTACTATATTTTCAACATTAACTCTTTGCACGGTCACATTCATCTCTGTTATGGGTTCTATATCAACTCTCATTAATCTATGCGTATGATCACGAACCCAAGCTGTCATGCAAAGCTCAAACTACAAAAAAAAAAATAAAGAAAATAAGGCAAATAAAATAAAATAAAAAAACAACTGGTAAAAGAGAAAAATTTTAACGAATACTTAACTTTAACAAACTAAGTCCTCAGTAACGGCGCCAAAAACTTATTGTGACTTTTTATCAAGCCTTAATATTCACAAGTGCACGAGCCGCACCGAAATACAGTTGAGCAAGTACGAGGTTGATCCTACAGAGACTTAGAGTTAATTTTAAGTATTGAAAAATTCTTTCTAATCTAGCCGCACAAATTGATGAGTCAAAGATGTAAAAATAAAATTAAATAAATAACTAAAATAAAAATCAAATTAAAAGAAAGCAATTTATAGGTGAAGTTTTTACCAGATGTAAAATGACTAAGGTTCAGAATCCACCAAGATTAATTTTAATATTAACTATGTCGAATTATTATACTCAAATAATTTATCTCATGAACATCTATTAGCAAAGCATGTGCTCACGAAAAATCTATCAACGGAGTACTAAAAATAATAATTAAGTGTATGATAAAGTTTTCCTAATTAATAATAAATTATCAAATCATCAAATGTATCCCTAAAAAAAATTACAATTGATATCCAATAATTACCACAAACACTCAGATAATACAAATAAATTACAAAATATGAGAAAAGCATGACTGAACTCATCTAAAAATTCATTCATATAATCTGATAAGAAAATAGAATCAATAAACATTAAATCCTAAAATTGGATAACAATAATGTAACATAGTAATACCAAAATAATCAAAATTTCATCATCCCATTATTATAGAAAATTTAACAAGTTATAAAAAATTTAAAATATAATAAAATTATTTCACTAAAATTTTCAGTTGATACAACTCTTCTTCTTCTATATTATTTTTCTCCACCCGCGGCGCAGTGTGCGTCTCTTCAATTCTGTTCTGTGTTAGTTCCCTTGAGTAGCGTGCCTTCATATATATACAAATTATGCACCGCCTCCCAGTGGCTTCACTATTTCACTAAACTTTGTGATCAAAGCCCATTAACATTGTTGGACCTTTTTACTTGCTTCAGTTTTTCACTTGTATACCGTGGTAAGCCCAACATCATCAACGCTTGTCACTTTGCTTTAGCAATCTTCCTATCCAACATAATTACCACGGGACCCACATAAATATTCTGGCAAAATCAAAGTATGAAAACTTGAATATTAAAATTTGTAACGTCACAGCATGAATAATTTAAAACCAAAGAAAAGTAAAAATAAATCATAATTCTATTTAAAATAATATGCAAATTTAGTTTAAAAATAAGATTGTTAAATCTAAGAAGAGAGCTCTGCCAATGTCACAAAATCAATAAAATTAAATATATTGAGATATAACAATACTTAATTTTTTATAAAAAAATAACAAAATCAAACTATTATCAACAATCTCCGACAATCGACGTCAAAAATTTATTATTGATTTTTAAAGTAAAGCATGCGATCAGAATCTAGTAGTAAAATAAATATTATTCCCATGAGAATCGATATATTACTAACTCTTACGATTATTTTGATTATTTAATTGAATAAAAATTAATAGTAAAAATCTAATTAAATTAAGACAAAAAGTAAAATAATAAAATAAACAATTGAAACTAGAAAAGATGATATTTAACAAGGATTTAAAACTCTAAGATTCAGAACCCACTACACTACCCCTTACAATAAATTGTAATATTATCTTTGTTAATGTTCAATTATGTTCTTAAAGGCGATTTGTCCTAAATTATTTAAATCTCAATTTCTTAGCACTAAAAATGTACTAAAACTTCACTAACCACATTTTCATGGCAATTAATCCAAGTTCTAACCCATTAAGATTCATGACAATCGTTTACCCCTCAAAGGATTTAAGCCTATGTTTAGGTCTCAATTCTTAAGTTTAATTATTGGATTATCAAGCAATTAGATTTCATCTTTCGATCCTTCACCTAAAGCCTAAAATCATATAAATATGGCACGCAACATATCACAAGCATTAAGCATACCAAGAATGAATCAAGAATAATAATTTCATTAATAAAAAATTAAATTAACAATTCATAATAGGAAAATAGAGAGTTTTATCCTCATTCTAGAAAAATGGGTTTAGTCGCTCATGGCCATCATAACACAAATAAGAACAAATGTTAAAGAAACAACCATGATTGATGAACAAAAAGAAAAGATGGGAAGATGGAGATGGAGAAAAGAACTTCAATAGTTAATCTTCAATGACTCTTGCTCTTGCCTTCCAAGCCTTTGCCTTTGAATCCTTGCGCTTCTCCTCTCAAAACCTGCCATCACACAAGTCTCTAGCCAAAAGTCCCTTTTGGTTTGGTATTTTTGCTTAATTTATAATGATTTGGGGGTAAAATTTTCCTTTTTTCGCGTCAGATGGACTCACACGGTCGTGTCTTCCTTCGACACAGCCATGTGAGCTTTAAAAATAGTGTAATTTGCACGTTCAGGGGAGACACGGCCATGTCTCCAAGAGACATGGCTGTGTCTCCCACACAAAAGCTTCGTTGAAGTTAGACAGAGCCTTGTGAGCTTGATAGAAGCGTTTTTTAAGTTAGACACGGCCGTGTCTAACTCTTTAATTGCTCAAAACTTCATTTTTTGGAGAAGTGATCTTCATGAAAGTTGTAGATCTTTTTCTTAACTTTTCAATGCCACTGAAATCACTTCATTTCGACTTCCATAACTCAAGTTATGCTCATTTTGTCGAGCAAAGGTCAAAAATACTGTGAATCTTGACCATATAAATTCTGAACTCAACTCCATTGCAATGAATCCTTCCAAAGCTTGATACAGACATGTCAATACACTTATTTTGAACCTAAAAACATAGAAAAAGATAAAACATGAGATACCAAAGATAATTAGATTAAATGTGACATAAATCCTAACATAAATCATCAAAACACACCTAAATTCACTTCAAATTAAGCACAAGAGGTGTGTATTTCATCCACACATCACATATCTTTCAATTCTTTCATTGACGAATGCTTAATATATGTAGCAAGGTATATGATCTTTACTTTGAAAAACTTATAACATCAAGTGACTTTCATCAAGTGGTAATTATTTAACATGTGGTATGCAATATTTTATATGTTTCACCTTATCTCCAAAGTTTATTATCATCATATGCTAAATGTTGATGTGTCATAAAGTGACAAATATTACATACATCATATTTGATATCTTAAAAACATACTTGTTTCATCATTCTAAACTTAAATTGTATGCATAATCAAATAAGGAGAAATTTTATGTATTTTGGAAATTTGATAAAATTGAAGGTTTGATTATTCTACTTTTCAGCATCACAACTTTTATCTAAGGGGAGAAAGTAACATTTATCTTTCATTTGTTCTTTCCTTTCTATACATCTTTCATATGTTCTTTTATTATTATTATTATTAACATCTTTCGAATGTTCTTTCAAATATGTCATTGTTAAGAAAAATAGATTAAATTAAAGCTTTAGTCCATATAACTTTTTATTTATTTTTAATTTAGTTCTTATAATTTTTTTCCTTGACATATCAATTCTCACATTTTTAAACAATTTTAAAATAATTCTTATCATCAATTTTCGTTATAATGTTGTTATAAAATTATAAGTTAGCTAATTTAATAAGTGTTCTTTTGTCTCATATGTACTTTATTAAATGTTCCTTTATATGTAAAACGTCTAGTAAATACTCCTCCTTCTAGTAAGTACTCATTTCTTTTGAGTAAGAACTCTTTTGTTCAATATGTGCTCTTTTAAATGTTTTTTTTTCTTATGTAAAATGTTTAGTATAAATTAAATTAAAGGTGTTATAATAGAAATTGACAATAGGAACTATTTTAAAAATATTTTTAAATATAAGGATTGATTTGAAAAAAAAATTATAAAGATTAAATTAAAAATAAATATAAATTATAAGAACTAAAATTTTAATTTAATAAAAAAAACATGTATGTATTTTTCATTGCCAATACCAAGCGATCAACATATACCATAAGAAAGTGATGGGCAGGGGAGAGAAATTTTATCTATAAAGTATGAATACGCCATTTTTTAGAGATATTCATGTGTCAAACACATATCTGTCTCAGACACATGAAGATACGCATACGACACACGTGTCCTATGTGTCTAAATGTGTTTGATTAAAAAAATTATTATTTTTTGCTTGAACACATTTTGGATACAGCTCAAATACTGTTAGATACGTTTAAGACACGACTTAGATATGATCCATTAATTTTTTAAAAAAATAATTGATCTTTAGATATTTTCTTTAATTAATTTTTTTACATGTATATGTATTTATATATGATTAAATTTATTAGGATAAGCTAGTTTAAAATTTTTTAAAAAAATTTCAATAAAAATTATATTTTATATTTTTTAAAAAATTTATTAAATAACAAATATTAGCTCGCATAATGTATATTAAGGTATTATAAATTTACTTATAAAACCCTGGTCTTGATGACAAATCAACTTAATGGAACTCAAAAACAGAAAGAAAATTGTTGGAACGTGAAAGGTGTAGACAAGTGATGTTATATATAGCATCTAGTAAATGATGTAGAAAAATTGTATGGCACGTGTTAAGAACAGGTCGGTTCAAAGTACCATGTAATGATGTAAAAGACACTTCTGTCCGTGTAAGACGGTTTTGGGGATACATTAGAAAAGTCAACGGTACCATACCAAGGTTCCCTCTTATCTCTCTTGTGTGATTCCCCAGTTAAGGTCTCCAATGGAGTTTCCTAGCACTACCAAGCTTCACATTCCACATGTGTCTTTTTTGCTGCTTTTATCTATTGCTACCACTACCACAATATTGAACCCTGTATTTGCCACAAGAGATTGTGATTTCCCTGCCATCTTTAACTTCGGTGACTCAAACTCGGATACTGGTGGCGTGGCTGCTTCCCTTCGAGCACCAACGCCGCCATATGGAGAGACCTATTTTCACAAACCCTCAGGAAGGTTCTCTGATGGCCGTCTCATCATTGATTTCATAGGTAATTTTATCGTTTTCTATTTCAATTCCAATGTGCATGTCTAATGTCTTAGATGGGTCTTCTTTGTTAAGAACTTCAGGTGAAAAGTTAGTGGTTGAATATACTTATGTTCACTTTAACACACATCCAAGTATAATTTCTGTGTCCTTTTAGCCACCGTTTCTTTGTAATGGATAAGATGTCTTTGCAGTAGTGGAAGCATAATCCACTAGTTCCATCGATCAAGCACCGAGGACTAATACCAAGGGTATAGATGGAAACATAATTTTCTGCCATAAACTTTTCTATAATTTTCCAGCTAATAGACATGATCTACTCTTATTGGGTTGTATTGTACCAAATTAAGTCTAACCCCGATTTCTATACTACATGCAGCAATGTAATTATCAACTAATTTACCACCAAATGAAGGTTTTCAGTTCCAATTTTGATCCGTAATTTTGTAATTACAGCACAGAGTTTTGGATTCCCCTATCTCAGTGCATATCTTGATTCCTTGGGGACCAACTTCACACATGGTGCAAACTTTGCAGCAGCAGGATCAACAGTCAGACAGCCTCAGGGTAGTTCCATTCCTTTCTACCTAGATGTGCAGTGCACTCAATTTAGATATTTCAAACCCAGAACCCAAATGATTAGACATCAAGGTAAAGAAAGAACTTTTTATGTTCATAGATATCTCTAGGTGCTTCTGAGTTCTAATTAAGGGCATGGTTTAATTTGTTTTTGTTCTAATTTTTCTCGGCAGGAGGCATATTTGCAAGCTTTATGCCCAAAGAAGAGTATTTTCCAAAAGCCTTATTCACATTTGATATCGGTCAGAATGATCTTGGTTTTGGCTTTTCTGGAAACATGACTGTACAGCAAGTCAATGCTTCTGTACCTGATATAGTCAACAGTTTCTCAGCAAATGTTAAGGTAGTTTAATACCCTTTTTAGATATTTTATTATTTAGCCAATTTATTAATTTATTGATCCACATTGATGAACTTGGTGATCAAGAACATTTACAATTTCGGGGCTAGATCATTTTGGATACACAACACAGGACCCATTGGCTGCCTCCCTTATATTTTGGCCAATTTTCTATCAGCTGAAAGGGATGGCTCTGGTTGTGCAAAGCCATATAATGAAGTAGCTCAGTATTTCAACCACAAGTTGAAGGAAGCCGTGGTTCAACTTCGCAAGGACCTTCCTCTGGCTGCAATTACATATGTAGATATCTACTCTGTTAAGTACTCTCTTTTCAGCAACCCAAAGAAATATGGTGAGCCAAATTAAACTGACCCCATTCTCACATTCCTCTTCACAAACTTGCCTACAATGTATGAAACTGGTTGGGTGTTTCGTTGATGCGCAGGATTTGAGCATCCACTTGTTGCTTGCTGTGGCTATGGAGGGGATTACAACTACAGCAGTATTGTTGGATGTGGAGGAACCATAGAGGTCAATGGTACTGAGATTTTTGTGGGTTCATGTGAAAGGCCATCTGTTAGAGTGATTTGGGATGGGATCCACTACACTGAGGCAGCTAACAAGTTTATCTTCGATCAAATCTTTACCGGGGCTTTCTCAGATCCGCCCCTTCCCTTAAATATGGCATGTCACAGAAATTCCACTAAAAACTACAGAGCTTTAGTTGCTGATCACTGCACCTATTTGTATTAGAAATGAAGTGTATTCTTTCATGCATGTTTAAGTTTAAATCTTATAAACAAGTCAATAATGGTATTACATAGCAAAAAGGGAATACATCTCACTATTTCAATTACCTATAATTATATATATCACTACTAATACAACAATAAGCAAGCCTCATCCCAATAAAGTATGGGCTATATAGATCAAATACTATTTCAAAAGCCTTATCTCTATAATGATCTCATATTTCTGTCTTCTTTCCGAGGAAAGCAGCACACCCTATTTTAAAAGCCTTACATGAATTCCCCATTCTCCATTTTTCGTCTAAAAGAAGTGTTCATAGATGTACCAATCACTTATTTTAGGGAATTTTCTAATTTCCGAATCTGAATTAGCACAACTTTAAGAAGAATGTACATAAGTGGATAATATGGGACTATATGAAGTGAAAGCATTATCTTATTCAACATATACATAGATGGCGAACATTAGACTTTATTTAAAATTTAGAGTCACTTAAAAAGTATTATAAACACAAACACACTATTCATGGGGATGATGTCCCACTTATCTTCATTTTTACAAAAAGAACCCACCCCACGTCTATCAATGACGCGTTTTGTTGCAGAACTTTGTTCATGCTCACGATGCTACTCGGTTCAGAAGATAGCTGGTTAGCAATCCCTGCAAGCGTATCATTCGGCTGGACTGTGTATGTCACAATAATATTAGAGGCGCTTTCTGGCTCTGCACACCCACACACAAGATGTATTGGTAATTCTTCATTCGGCATCAATATATGTTGATTAGGCCAGGCTTGTCCACTATAAATCTGCTCCGAGATATTAAAGAAAGTGTCATTCGGCTTCACTATGTAGGATGTGTCATAGAAGTATCCGCTAAGTTCGCTGGTGTTTTTGCAAGAACAAGGTACTGTAATGAGGTAATCTTGTTTGCTGCCATGCCTTATGGGCTTGATTTGGGTGGAATTAACAGAGTAAAAAGAAGCAATTTCTTCTATCTTATAATTGTGATCAATGTGGTATAATAAGGCATTGCATGCTTTGATCTGTGCAGAACAAACAAAAGGATTTATAAGTGAAGCAGCTGGTTCAACAGAAGCATCAAAACCATAAACTCTAACAACTAATGTTGCCAACAGAGAGAGAAGTGGAGGAAGATAATTAAGGGAAGCCATTGTGACCTTTCTGAAGAATAGGTAGAAGAAATGCGACGACGAAGTTTAATTTTGTATTTGATTTAATTTATAGTCAATTATCTTTTTAGTTTACCCTTAAAGTAAAGGACTTAACTATGTCACGAAATGAACTTGGGATCTTATGATGGTGGTTTACTATAAAAAAATGCAGCTGCTCGATTATTACAATTTGTTGTTACCTATGACATGAAACTTAATCCAAACATTGTAAAACACATGGATAGGATATTATGGTGGTTTACTATAAAAAAATGCAGCTGCTCGATTATTACAATTTGTTCTTACCTATGACATGAAACTTAATCCGTACATTGTAAAACACAAGGATAAGGGCAGCTTGTGTGATCTACAATGGCAATCCTGCCAAATATAACTGGTCAATGTTGTCATTATCAATATTTCCCCATATATTGAACTTCAATTGTTTATTGAAAAAATTCCTATAATACAATATTTATATATAAAAAAAACTAGAGATTTTTCCTATAATACATTCTAGCTTTCTAGTACCATATAGAGACCCTCACTAGGGTTCTCTCTTATCTCCCTTATGTGTTTCGCCAAGTTAATTTCTTAATAAAATTTTCTCTCATGTATACGTATCTGTAAGATATATAATGCAAGATAAAGATTCTCTAAAATAAAAATTCTTGAAAAATAAGTAAATAAACCCATATTAACTATTAATAAATAGATTTATATTAATTATTAATAATTGATATACACTTATTTACTTATTTTATAATAATCCTCTAAAATGAGGATACTTGCTCTATAATACAATACTCCAATAGACACTGCTAGTGGAAGACTTAGACTAGCTGCCATATTGTGCCCCCCCCATTCTCATTTGAGGCCCAAACCCAAAAGAGGCCCACAAACTTGTTACGCTTTGAGGTAAATGAGACAGTCAATTTAAACCATCGTTGATGGCAGATTTGGTTCTAGATTATTATTGTTGTTATTATCCAATTAAATATAAACCTCTGGCCCATCTCTTCCGGCCCTTTCAGTCTCTACCCTACCTGCACCTGCAAGGACAAAACTGTGATCTTATTGTCCTATTATCTGAACTAGAAGGCAAACGATTTCTTCAACTTCGATGCTATACAGCTACCACTATTTCATATCATGCCCAAAGAACAAAGACGACACCGAAACAAATCATTCTCACTCTTCAATTTTTTAGCTCCAAAATATAAGTCAGTCTATAAAAAAAAATTAAGTTAATGTTTGATTTAGTTTAATTTTTATATAAAAAATTAAAACAATTTCTCGATGTACACCTTTTAAAATATAAAATAAGCTAATTTAAACACCAGACAATAATTAAAGAAAAAATAATTCATGTATAAATTATTAAATTACATACGTTTTTTTCTTGACAAACAAAAACACATGAATTTGTGTAGATCAATTATAATGTAATATTATACAACAAAATAAATTTAGTAATACAAAAAGATGCACATGACTTTTGTATTATAAAATATAATTAAATTATGTTCTCTTTGTGAAAAAAAATCCAAATCACCATGTTACTCGTTGGAATTTATTACTGAGGTACATTCCGACAGTCCTAAAATATCATTAAATGATTTGTTTTGGTGTCAAACTCAAAAAAAAGCGAGAAGAAATCTGTTTGAAATTGAAGAGTTTAGAAAGTTGTTTGAGAAAGTTCATAAAGAACATTCTCAAGTGACTGTACAAAATTATACTTGCATGCTCATAAAAAAAGTACAATGGCTACTTGCTTTTTACTGTGTAACAATGATTCAAAGCTCCAACAATTGTATTTCAAAGCCTATGAAAGGATCTCAACCTGAAATTTGAAAGATAGATGCCTGAGCCTCAAGTGTTATGAACACTCTCAAATCTCTTATATCGACTTATCTATTTGAATTTTTGAAAAACCTATAGTAGGTGTTCATTAAGCTTTGATAATTTGTATAAATTCACTCCTTTAGTGTTTTCAAAAGCTTTTCAGTGTCTAATCACTTGTATTTACTTCATTCAATTTTGAGTGTAAAAGTGTGAGCTAGTAGTTTATACTAGCCATAATTTGATTTGTTGTTTAGCCTAAAGAGGTTGAGTACTAAAAAATACTTAAAAATTAGTTTGGAGAGACTGGATATTCAAATAATATTTTGATATATTAAATCTCAATAAAGAGTTGAGGACTGATTTGGGATGAATTAATATAAATATTTGTGTTAAGTTCTATTTGACCTTATCTTTTGCTTTATAAATTTATCTTTGATCTTTTCGAACCTAACTAACTTGTTTTCACAAGTTAAATCAAGTCTTTAAAGACGATCTTCACAAGCAACCATAAGCTTTTGAAACTTAAGCTTCTATGTGGTTGATCTTTGAAGAATTATTGACAATGAATTGAACCAACTCGAGATAAGTTTGAGACTTGACTCACCAATTAGCTCGATGAACTTAGTTCATGAATTAAATGAGTTAAATTTGAGCTCAAAATTAAATTTGTTAAATAAATGAGTTAAACTTGAGCCAAGTACTGCTCAATTTGTTTAGTTCATGAACTGGTTCGATAAATATATGTATGTGTGTATATATTTTGAATAGTATAATTTTAAAATAAAATAATTATGAGAAAATTAATTATTTGAACTGAGTTATGAGATAAGTTAATGAACAAGCTCATGAGCCAGCGTAGTTCATTTGGTTCACGTTGTCTTATTTTAAAATTTAGTTCATATAATTCGAGTTCACAAGCCGAACCGAACAGTTTACTAGCTTAATTCAAACTGAGGTCGAGTTACCAAAAAATGATTCGTATTAAACTGGAGTTGAATTTTGAGTTGAACCATTTCTTATTAAATCGAGCTAAATTGAACTATGTTCTATTCAGGTCACCTCATTTCCAATCCTAGTGGTCCACCTTCTCTGCTGCCAAGGCTTTCTCCAACTCAGCCTTTCGGCTCGTACCTCCCCTAAAGACTTTTCAGTTGTGGTCACCTTTGACGCAACTTCTTCAACCTTCAATTTCTAGGACTTGGCGTCCTCGCCAGTAGATTTGGCCAAACCCTCTGTTTTCTCCGCCTTAGAGAACCAGCTCAGCCCTTTCCTACTCCCGCTTCTCCTTCTCACCACGGAGACAAGATAACTCCTCTTCTAGAACCCTCGGTTTCTTCCTGCTGAGGGCAGCGGTCTCCATGTGTCGTAACAAGGTCGCATTCCTTAGTGATTGGATCTCAGCCTAATGGAGAAGCTACTTGATATTCATGTCCTCCAAGGTAGTCAAGTCCTCGGGAGTAAGGAGTTAAGCGTTCATATGCGCAGACACGTCAAAGCCAGTGCCCCTTATTGAGCCAGGAGCAAATTCGGGGGGATCCATGGCTGAAGTTCCGATATCCCCCTACCTCCGTGGTCAAATTAAGAAGTTGGCTTGGCTCCGAGACAGCCCTCTTCAACCTTCTCTGCCACCTTGCTTGGGCTCCTTGAGCTTATGAGGTTGGAGTGAAGCATACTACCTAGAGGAGTCGGAGCTCGGCTCCTGAACCTGTACAATGCGGCTCGGAGGGTTGGAGCCTCTAGTAGTAGCAACAGTGGTTACTTCTTGACGAAGCTGGAGCTTTGTAATGTTTTTACTAGGGGCCGTGCTAGCTAAGGTAAAAAACAACCAAATGTTAAAACAAATAAACACCAGGAACAAAGTAAAAGCATGGTAAATAGAGCAAACACAATCTAGATTCCACCTATTATTGCGCCAACATTACTATCGATTGCATTGATGATCCAAGAGCACTTGATGTGCCCCTTGTTGTTGGCTTAATCCAAGAAAAAGGCTGTGATATCCACCTCGTCGGCTAAGAGCTCGTGGTCCTTCGTTTCTCGAAGTTAGGCACTCTTATCCCAGTGTAAAAAAATGGCGTGGTGCCCTTCCAATGTAAAGAAGAAAGGCAGGGTTCCCAGTACTGCCTCAAGACGGAAAAACATGTCCTTGAAGTCCTTCTATGATTACTTGTATGCCTCGAACACCTCAAAATGAGATCCACACCTGTGTGAATCTTGTTGGCAAATCAAGTTGAAGGTGCGGATGAACCCCCAATTTTTGGGATGAAACTGTACAGAGCAACCCTTATCTCGTTCAGAACCATGCACTGGAACTCGAGAAGTAATAACCAAACTTCTAGGTGGGTGAAAAATGTCTCGTATAAATACATAAAATACGAGCTGTTTGTAGTTTGTGTTGTGCAAACTGCTCTTGGTCACTAAGTGGGTGATAAATGAAATCCTCCTTGTGCTTGCCATTCGGGGTAAGCACTATATACGACCTCAACTCTGCACTTTCACCCCGGGTGCTGAATCTTGAGAAGGTCACCAGGCGCTCCTGGTTCACCCACTAGTATAAATTATATCCTAGAATGGAGGGTACTCCCCAGCTAGAGCAGATTATGCCTCCATTTTGCTCATTGCTAGAGCTATCAAAACGAGTCATCCCGAGTGAGCTAGGTTGGCCAACCACTGGTTACTCACAATGTGAGCCAGGCCAGGTTGGTCCACTTTAGTAGTGGGTCAAAATTTGGTCAACTCAACTCAACCTACCCGAGTTGGTGGGTTAAATAAGTTGATTCACCAAAATATTTAAAAAAGAAATTAAAAAAGATAGAAAATATAAAAAAAGAAAAAATACATAAAAATTATATAAAAACAAAAAATATTGAAATATAAGTAAAAAAATAAACTAAAAGTAAAAGAAGAAAATTGCAAATCTCTGGTGGTGGCTAAGCTTGTGGCTAGACTAATTAGTGGTCGTTGTCTCTTTGAAGTCTGAAGTATTCTAAAAATCAACACAAAGAATGAAATATATAACACTTGACAAAACCAAGAATCCCAAAAGCCCTGAGGAGAGAAAAAAGCAGAGAGAGAAAGACTGAGAGAATGAGCACTTGGGTCGAGATTAGATGATGGTGGAGGGGTGGTGGGATGGCAGTGGGCGATTATGGCCTCTGATCTTGACAAAGATGGTGGTTTCGTGTGCAGAGCACTTGTGACTTCCTCATTCAACAGGGAAGAGGGCAATGGTTGTTCGATGGTTCAAGTTTGTTGATTGGCTACCATGGTGGCACCTGGCGGTGGATTACAGCTCAAAGAATGTGAGAGATGAGAGTGAGAGTAGAGAGAAAGGGGGTAGCTTTAGGGTTTCTACTTTCAATTGAATTTAGGATTTTGGGGTAATTTGTTTTGAGTCTTGACCTATGAGACCTAGTGACCCACCCAACCCAATCTTAGACCTTCGTGTTGCTGCTTATTGCCCCTTTTTTTTAAAGAAATTTAAAATCTGGATTGACCTGCGTCCAACCCAGCTTGAATTCGTTTAACCCGTGGGTTAAACGAGGGTTAAATGAGCTAGGTCATATATACCCAGGGTCTTGTTGAACCCTTTTTTCAACAACCCAACCCACCAAAAATTGAGGAGTTATACGGGTTGGCTCACAAGTTGATGCTCACTTTGACAACTTTACCTATTGCATCACCATCGGTCCTCAGATGTGAAGCTACAGAGGTCGAGTTTTCAACTTCAAAACTACCACTACTTAAAGGACCTACATGTTGTTTTATCACAACCATGATCTTGAAGACAGGATGAAGCCCCTTGAGGCTAAATACCATCCTAGAAGCCTCAACTTGCCTCTCGATCTCATTCCTAACCTCGATTATAGAACACGGTCTCTGCACCTTTAGCTGTCACTTGGCACCACAGGACTGGTCAATTAGGTGAAATGCCATTGGCATCTAGATGAAGTGTCTCAGATAAGGCAACTCCTCCATAAGAAAAGTGTATAGCAATGGATCCATGACCTCCGTCGAAATAACTACTTTAATGCCCATTCATATGATGAATCCTAGGTTAATATTACGCTATAGAGATCTTTTTGATTGTGGCCAAAATACCCTCCTATGACACCGACGTGATGTATCTTGGCTCTCAGATACCTTATTAGAGCACCGAGTTAAGAGCAACTATTTTGGACCAAGATCTCAGCACCTCAGCCCCAACAGGAGCGAGTCGTATCCGAGGTCCAATGGCCTATAGCAACCCAAATGGGTTAACCAACCTTCCTTCTAGAAGAACACTAATTTGTAATAAAATCTCTCATTTAATGAGGATAAGTTAGATCAAATCCACTTAGAATTATCAAGATTCTTAGTTATGAGGAAAGTAAAAATCTCTCTGATATTACTTCCCCAATAAGTAATCCACATTATAAATAAAACTATTTAGCTACTCAGGTATGCATCTATTCCCATGCACTCTTCTTTTATAGTGCAAACCCTAACTTGAGTGTCAAAGTTCATTGTAGGTACACCATTCCTCTATTCACCATTATCGTACTGGGAGGAGGCATTACCTTTAACAACTTTAAGTTGAAACTGGTACATCATCCATGACCCTGGTTCAAAATAAGGTTTTTCCAATATCCTTCTATAAATATATCAAGTTATTTTTGTATTTATATTTTAATTAAGTAGGATACGTATGTAAATGTTAACCATTAATTGATTATATATATATATATATATATATATATATATATAATTTCATAATAAAGTTTTGTATACTTATGCACAGTTGAATAACTTTTTGTAAAGTGTGAATTTAACCATTATTGAGATCCTTTGAGATCTTCCTTTTATTATTGGGATTGATTCAATATCTTTCATAGTTATTATAATTATCCTATAATACATGTTACAATATTGTGACAATCTATACAGATTATATTTAGGAATAGTTAGTGTATAATTAGCATAGAATTTAGGCAACTATTCTTTGTAAACTTTGTGTATATATATTCAGTTTGTATAGCAATACAAAGGCAAGAATTGCATCACAAATTCTTCTTTATATGGTACCAGAGCTTTGTCTAATAGGCCTGCCATTGCCATCATGACTGAGGAAGAAAGAAAGAATAAAGACAAAGGAAAAAAAGTTGTTACTAAAGAAGTGAAGCTAAGGAAGACAATCTCACCTTATGACATAACTGCAAATGACAACTCAAGAAGTCTCTTGATGCAGGTTCAATTGAAAGGAGAGAATTATGATGAGTGGGCTCACTCTCTAAGAACCGCATTGAGAGCAAGAAAGAAGTTTGGGTTCATAGAAAGAAGTTTGGGTTCATAGGTGGACCAAAAATTCGTTGCTGGTGTCGTGGATAATGAACACCATTAAACCCACTCTCTGTTCAACGATATTGCATATGGAGGTAGCGTAGGACCTGTGGATAGATATCAATGAACATTACTCAGTAGCCAATGGGTCATGCATACAACAACTTAAAGCGGACTTGGCTGAATGCAAACAGAAAGGAATGACTATTGTTGCTTATTACGGCAAGTTGAAGAAGTTGTGGGAGGAGTTGGTGAACCATGAATAGATATCTACATGCACGTGTGGTGCGTGCACTTGTTACCTAGCATCTAAGCTGGAAAAGAAACGTGAAGAAGAGAAAAACCATCAGTTTCTCATGGGACTCAATGAGACTGTTTATGGAACTGTGAAATTGAATTTGCTTGCTCAGGATCCTTTGCCGAGTCTGAATAAGATCTACTCAACCTTGGTGCAAGAAGAACAGATGAGAACTATCACTCGGCGAAAGGAGGAATGTAATGAAATAATGAGCTTTGCTGTATAAACTGGAGGAAAATCTCGTAGCAAACCTGAAAGGAAGGACTGTAATATAATCTGTAGCAATTGTAATCGTTCAGGGTATGAATTTGAGAACTATTTCCAATTAATTGGTTATCCAGAGTGGTGGGGAGAACGACCTCGAGAAATTAGATGAGGAAGTGGTCGTGGCAAAGCTGGACAACAAGGAAAGATCTCTGGTGTTAGAGGACATGGTACAATGACTAAAGCAAATGCAGCCCAAGCCTCTGCACCAAGACCAGAACCAAACACCATGATAACAGATGCTGATAAGTTTGCTGTTAGTGGACTCAGTGGCGAGCAGTGGTAAACATTGGTGAATCTATTAAATAATGTCAAATTAGGAGCTCCTGAAAAGCTGGCTAGTAAGCATAATTTTGTATAATGGATCATAGATACAGGTGCCTCTCGTCATATGACAGGAAAGTTAGAATACTTGACTGATGTGAGAAATATCTTGGAATGCTCAATGGGGCTTCCAAATGGAGAGCAAATGTTTGCTACCAAGGAAGGAACGGTGGTGCTTAGTGATACTCTAGAACTAAGCAATGTTCTCTATATGCCTAGCTTAAAATGCAATTTGATTTCAGTATCATAGCTTATTGATGAATTAAACTACGTGGTTCAGTTCACTAACAAACTCTGTGTTATATAGGACCGTATCTCGAGGATGGTGATTGGAGCAGGTGAACAAAGAGAGGGGCTCTATTACCTTCGAGGAATGGCTGTTGCTGCTGCTATAAAATCTGATGGTGGAAATGTTTTTGATTTGTGGCATAAGCGATTAGGATACCTGTCTCCTAAGGTTGTGGAGCTGATTCCAAATATTGGTTCTAGCAGAATTAATGCATTATGTAATAAAGCCTGTGATGTTTGCCTTAGAGCTAAACAATGTAGAGAAAGTTTTCCCATTGGTATTAATAAAACCATGGACAATTTTTAGTTAATTCATTGTGACTTGTGGGGATCCTATCGAACTATATCTCATTGTGGTGCTTGGTATTTTTTGACCATTGTGGATAATTATCCACGAGCTATGTGGATTTATTTGTTAGAAGAAAAGAAAGAAGTTTTCACACGCATGTGTCAATTCTTTGCTATAGTAGAACGTCAATTTAGCAAACAAATGAAAGTTATGCACAGCGACAATGGTACAGAATTTGTATGCATGGATAACTATTTTCAAAATCATAGGATCTTGCATGAAACATCTTGTACAGGAACTCCTCAACAAAATGGACGAGTAGAGCGAAAGCATAGGCATATCCTTAATGTTGCTTGTGCACTACGCTTTCAAGCTCATCTCCCCATTGAATTTTAGGGGGAATGTATTCGAACTGTAGGATACTTAATCAACTGCACACCCTCAATTGTATTGAATAAGAAAACTCCTTATGAGATGCTTTACGACAAACCACCGTCTCTCAATCAACTGCGTCTGTTTGGGAGCTTGTGCTATGTTCATAACCGAGACTCTAAAGAGGATAAATTTGCAAGTCGCAGTCGATGATGTGTTTTCTTGGGATATCCCTATGGTAAAAAGGGTTGGAGAGTATATGATTTTGGATTAGGTGTGTTCTTGATATCCAGAGATGTGGTGTTTTCTAAAAATGAATTCCATTATGCTGAATCACAACCCTCGGCACCTGAACCTGTTACCACATAACCAGATAATGTTGCACCTTGGAATAATGCTGATGACAATAATGAAATAGAGATTGCGGTCTAATTCTGGAAATAGAAATAGTGCAGCAACCCGCTGGTAACCTTGAAGACAATGAGAGTGCAATTTTTTTGCGAGAACCAGAAGCTCCACCTACTGACTTTCATGATATTGAGACTGGTACAACCGTAAGGGGGGACTAAGTACTGATGTGCATGCATAGTCCTTGGGTCGTGGACACCATGCTAAAATACCTTCCACTTGGATGAGAGATTTTGTGACAAACACCATCTGTAGAATAGCCCCCTCTCTAACTTCACTTGCTATTTCTCACTCCTCAGGTACACCTTATCCTATAACACATTATATAAATTACGATAACTTCTCTGTGCACCATCGGCATTTCTTGGCAACTATTAATGCAGGAACTGAACCTCAGTTTTTTGCTAAAACCATGAAAGATGAACGATGGCGACAAGCCATGAAGATTGAAATACAAGCACTGGAGAGTAATGGGACCTGGACTTTGGAACCACTACCACCCGGAAAGAAAGCTATCGGGTGCATGTGGGTTTATCGATTCAAGTATAACTCTGATGGTTTCGTTGAACGATTTAAAGCTCGACTCATGATACTAGGAAATAACCAAGTTGAAGGACTTGACTACAATGAAACCTTCGACCCCGTTGCGAAGATGGTGATCGTACGCACATTTCTTGCTATTGCAGCTGTTAGAAATTGGGAACTTCATCGAATGGATGTTCATAATGCCTTCTTGCATGGGGATCTTGAAGAGGAGGTGTATATGAAACTTTCTCCAAGATTTCGATCTCAAGCTTTAGGTAAAGTTTGTGGACTTCGCAAGTCGTTGGATGGGTTGAAACAACCTCCCCGATGTTGGTTTGCCAAATTGGCTGGTGCTTTGAAACGCTATGGATTTGCCCAATCCCATTTTGATTATTCACTCTTTACTCTGCAATGTGAAAATATGCAACTTCATGTATTGGTTTACGTGGATGATCTCATGATTTCGGGGAACGACAGTGCTGCCATCAAAGCCTTCAAAATATACTTAAATGTATGTTTTCATATGAAAGACCTTGGAGTGCTGAAATATTTTTGGGATACCGGCATGTAAATATGCGTTGGATATCATATTTGAAGTAGGATTGTTGGGAGCCAAGCCTATTGGTTCTCCCATGGATCAACATCACTGCCTGCCTTTGACCGAAGGTAATCTCCTTCCAGATCCAGAACGTTATCGCAGGTTGGTGGGCAGGTTGATTTACTTGTCTGTTACCAGGCCTGACCTTTCTTATTGTGTGCATACACTTGCTCAGTTCATGCAGCATCCGAGATAGGAACACTAGGACGCTGCCCTACGTGTTGTACGCTATTTGAAAGGTAATCCTGGACAAGGAATTTTGTTGCGTGCTGATTGTGATTTACAGCTATATGCTTTGTATGATTCAGATTGGGCTAGTTGTCCTTTGACTAGGAGATCTCTTACTGGCTGGTTTATTCTTCTTGGTAATTCTCCTATCTCTTGGAAAACTAAGAAACAACACACAGTGTCTTGCTCTTCCGCAGAAGCAGAATATTGATCTATGGCTACTACTACTTATGAGCTAAAATGGCTGAAGGAACTCTTATCATGTCTTGGTAGTGCTCATCCTAGACCTATGAAGCTCTATTGTGATAATCAGGCTACTCTTCACATTGCTGCTAATACTGTTTTCCATGAACGCATCAAACACATTGAGGTGAACTGCTACTTTGTACGTGATGAACTTTTGCGAGGAACTATCACTACAAGTCATGTCCTATCTCATGTTCAACTAGCAGATATCTTCACCAAGGCTTTAGGAAAGACCTAATTTGATTGCATACTTTCCAAGTTGGGCATAATCCATCTGCTCCAACTTGAGTGGGGCTATTGAAATCCTTTAAGATCTTCCATTATTATTGGGATTGATTCAGTATATTTTATAGTTACTATAATTATCTTATAATATCTGTTACGATATTGTGACAATCTGTATAGATTATATTTAGAAATAGTTAGCGTATAATTAGCATAGAATTAAAGTAGCTATTCTTTGTAAACTTTATGTATATATATTCGGTTTGTACAACAATACAAAGGCAAGAATTGCATCGCAAATTCTTCTTTATAACCATATCAACCATTTATTATACTATAGTGAACAATAACCGTTTCTGTAAAATTGGACCAAAAGTGAGAAATTTATTTTATAATAAGTGTTTATATATATATATATATATATATATATATATATGTGAGGTTGAGGATTACTAACCTCGACAACTTTATATGGAAATGAATCTCTACATTTTGTTTAGGATAAATAGACCAAAATTTTCTTTTATAAGATAACTTTTTCTTAAATGTAATTTAATAACATAAAATTATCAAATTTAATAAAGAAATAGAAATTTACGGTAGATTTTAATTTAATATACTTTAGGCCCTAAATTTATATATTATATATTATCATTTCATTTAAAAAGGTTTGTAGTGTTTTACGAGGTTTGAATGTTTATTATGCTTTAAATTATTTGGTATTATTAGCCAGTAGAAGACTAGGAGTATTTATGTAATAAATTAAAACATACATTCAATATATAATTTAGGAAACAATTTAGGGTTATTGAAGTCATACGTGGTAAAAGAAATATTTAAAACATAACATATATTTAAAATAGTTTTTCTTTTTAATTTAATGGACTGAGTTAAATTAAATTTTTCGTTAAATCTCAATTTTGTTTTCTCATTCTTCATTAATGAGTAAAATTAAATTATTTTTCTTCATTTTACTTTCAATATTTTCTTTCTTCAGTCCAAAGATTATCTTCATTTTTCATGTCTATTTATTATTTATTTTTAAAAAATAGAGATTAAAATTAATAAAAATATATAATACTCTCATCTTTTGCCTCTAAAATTTTTTGTGGACGATTGTGAAGCTAATCGACATAATATATATTGCACACTCTTGGATTTGATGTCATTTGATTATTTAAATAATTTTGATATTGTGTTAAATATATATAATATTGCATAATGTTAAAAATTATAGTATACCCTTCAAATTTTGACCTAAATTTTTTTTTAGTGATTGTGACACTACTAAGAATATTGTAAGATATGTACTCTCAGACTTAATATTGTTTAGTCACTGAAATAATTTCCAATGCTATTTTGAGCATAAAATGCTATGTAAAAATATTGTATATATTGTTATTTCTTATTATTCTTTATGCAGTTTTGTTCTGAGAGTTATTATTTAAAATATTGTGGAACTTTTGGGCATCTTTCATAATTGCGAGCTCGCCTTCGCAGGACCAATTGTGGGGATGTACTATTTTGTTGATAAAATATTATTATTTTGTAACATTGTGGATTATGTTGATAATGCGCTTACCCTATCAGTTTGCATTTATTAATGTAATTCCTGATGATCTATTAAGTGATACTATTTTGGGACACTTTGCATGATTGTGAGTTCGCCTTCACAGGATCAATTGTGTTGAGGTGTCTTTTTGTTGATAAAATATTATTATTTTGTGGCATTGGAGATTATATTGATGATGCGCTTACCCTATCGATTTGCCTTTATTAATATAATTCCTAATAATTTGTTAAAGGCATTGAGGTTATGTCCTTAGAGTTTTCAGTATCCTCTCGGTACTAGCTTTAAGAACGTGATTTTGATGTCAGTGAGAGTTTACTCATGTGTTGTAATTCGAGACTCTTACGCGGGATTACAATTACATGAGGGAGCTCCATTGTGGTTATTGTTCATCTTGTTTATCAAAATACTCAATAAGAAAATCTCCCTTTAAAATATTGATTCAACTTTACTTATGAAAATAAATGTTTTGACAAAGTTGTGTGGGACCAATTATGAGGACTGAGTTGAGTCAATGAGATTATTTCTTGCTATCTCTATTATTAATGTTGCTCTCGCTGTGGATGAGCCCCGAAGCCTATAGATATGTTTTCCGCTGCAATTGAGGTGAAATATGAAAGGTGAGATCATTCAAATAAAATTTGTCTCATGACCATAAAGTATAGCATGGACAAAGTCATTAAGGAGAGTTTTCATGCAGTGAATAATGTCAACCAATTTCCTAAGACTATTAACAGATCTAGACCTGTGACCTTTCTGTGTTGACCAAGACTAAGCATGATGGTGTGAATGGTGATCGTGAACGCACCATAAAATTTCCAGATTAGCTCAAACAAGCTAATTGTATAGAGTTTAATAATTGGATTAAGGATAAAGAAGTTGAACTCCTGACTTTAATGTGTTTTGAATCGAATCTTGTTAATGTTCCTTCTAATACTTATTGGTTAAATATTGGTACAACTACTCATGTTACAAGCTCATTACTAGAATTCAAAATAGGAGAAATTCAAGTGAAGGAGAGTTGCTGATCACATAGGAAATAAAGTTAGTGTCAAAGTAGAGTATATAGGTGTTATTTCCTTAAAGTTGTGTACTGGATATTCTTTAAGTTTAAAAGGCACCATCTATGTGTCCTCTATGAGAAGGAACTTGTTTCTGGTTTCTATTTTGGATAGTTGCACTATCATATCTTTTTAGTGATAAGAGAATTTTCCTACCTTATGATTCCATTCTGGTTGTTTCTAGAGTTTGGTCTAATAGCCTATGTTAGATATTGAAACCTTTCTATTGATCTAACGACGTTTAGATATCAACAATGTTGTTGGGAATAAGCATGATAGAATTGCTAAAAGCTATTCTATCTTATAACACAAACGTTTAAGACACATATCTATGGAAAGAATGGAGAGGTTGATCAATGAGAATATTTTTCATGATCTGGACTTCTCTATTATTGATACCTATGCTGTTTGCATAAAAGGGAAACTTACAACTGGAGCCAAGAGCAGTGGGGTTATCAAGATTGAAGGAATACTACAGTTAATTAATACATATACTTGTGGGCTCATTACTTTTATTGCTATGAGTGGTTTTAGGTACTTTATCACCTTCATTGATGACTTCTCTAGATACGGGTGCATTGATTTGTTGTGTGAAAAATTTGATTCTTTAGATGCCTTTAAAGCATTCAAAGTCATTGTTGAATTAAAATTTAGTAAGCAGATTAAATGTGTAAGGTCTGATAGAGGTGGTGAGTACTATGACAGGTATAATGAAACTAGTAGAAATCCTGGACTTTTTCTAGGTTCTTACAGGACTGTGGTATTGAGGCACAATACACCATGTCTAGCACTCTGCAACAAAATAGAGTTACAGAAAGGTGAAACCGTACTCTTATGGATATGGTGAGATGTATGCTTAGTCATTATACTCTTCTAGAATTCTTGTGGGGAGATGTCTTGAAGACTGCTACTTGTATATTGAATCATATGCCAAGTAAATCTGTGTTGAAGACTCCATATGAGCTTATGACAGGCAAACGACCTACCTTGAGGCATTTTCGTGTTTAAGGTTGTAGGGTAGAAGTGAAACCTTATAACTCAAATTTAAAGAAGCTTGATCTCAAAATCATTAGTGGTTTCTTCATTGGCTATTGTATTGGCTCAAAGGGTTCTAAATTCTATTGTCCTTCTTATACTACTAGAGTTATTGAATCCGATCGGGCTGTCTATTTTGAAGGGGACTTAGTACATGGTGGAACTCAGGAGTCACGTATTGTTGATTTCAGTGAAGAACATGTTGTTGTTCCTATTCCTATTAATCCATTTCCAGGGAAAATGTCATCTCCTTTGATCCATAATGATGATGTTGTTGATCCCGTTGATAATGTCAATATCCCTCAATAAGTCAAAAATAATGTACAGATTCTTGATGTTGTTGTGACTCCATTGAGAAGATCTGAGCAATTTTCTATATCCACTGAGTCTACTAGATTCAAGGATTACATTGTGTACTTGCAGGAACATGAGTTTAATTCAGTTGAGGATTCTGATCTTATTTCCTTTCAAGAGACCATGGTTAGTCTTGATAGTGTATAATGGTTGGTGGCTATGGAAGATGAGTTGACTTCTATGAGAAAGAATAATGCTTGGGAATCGGTGGAGTTGCCTACTAGTTGTAAAATTATTAGTTGCAAATGAGTCTTTAAGACCAAATGTGATGTTAGAGGTGAAATTGAGAGGTATAAGGTCAAACTTGTTGGTAAGGGGTATAACTAGAGGGAAGGTATTGATTATAAGGAGACTTTCTTACCAATCTCTACTAAACAATCTTTTTGTGTTGTGATGACCTTGGTTGCTTCTTTTGTTCAAGAGCTTCATTAAATGGATGTTAAGAGTGTCTTCCTAAATAGTGATTTGTATAAGGATATGTATATGGATCAACTTGATGTTTTTATTGAAGATGGTAAAGAACATATGGTATGTAAATTGAAAAAATCCATTTATGGATTGAAACAGGCTTTCAGGCATTGGTACTTGAAATTTGATTATATTGTTGACTCTTTTGGCTTTAAAGAAAATATTGTTGGCTAATGCATTTATTTGAAGTTTAGTGAGAGCAGATTCATCATTTTTGTTTTATATGTTAATGATATATTGTTGACTAGTAATGATGTTGATTTTCTGAATAAGACTAAGCAGATGTTGACAACATACTTTGATATAATAAAAAAAATCTTGGTGATGCCTCTTTTGTACTAGACATTGAGATTCACCGTGACAAATCTCATGGTATTCTTGCTTGTCTCAAAAAGCTTATATTGAAAGGATTCTGAATAGATTTAATATGAAATCTTGTAATCCTTGTGCTGCACTCATTCAAAAGAGTGAAAGACTCTCTGATACCCAGTGTCCTCAAAATGATAAAGATATTGCTAAAATGGAGAAGGTCTCATATGCTTCCGTTGTTGGCAGCCTTATGTATGCTCAAGTTTGTACATATTATGATATTGCTTTGTTGTTAGTGTACTTGAGAGATGCTTGAGTAAACCTAATGTGGCTTATTGGTAGGCTATAAAACAAATCATGAGGTATCTGAATGGTACTAAAGATCATATGTCAACTTATATGAGGTTGGATCACCTTGAGGTGATTGACTATTCTAATTTTGATTATGGTGGTTACCCAAGTGACCACAAGTCCACATCAGGGTATATATCTTTATGTTGGGAGTAGTATTTGTTTTTTCGAAGAGTGTTAAACAGACACTTATAACTATTTCCACTATGAAGGCAGAGTATATAACTTGTTATGAGGTTACGCGTCAAGCAGTATGGTTAAAAAGAATTGATTACTGAATTTCATGTTGTGGAGAGTATTTCCAAGCCTCTTATTATCTATTGTGATAACTATGTCATATTGTGCTTCTCTCAAATCACTAATTGCTTTAAGCGCTCAAAGCTTTTGATACAAAATATATATTTATTAGAGAGAAGATTCAGGAGTTTCAAACTCATGTCAAATATATTCCTACATAACTTATGGTTAAATATCCCCTAACCATAAATTTAGCTGTCAAAGTTTTGTTGATCATGTGACTCATATGAGTATAGTGAGGTCTTTTGATGTTTTCGAATAGTAGGAGTTTGTTTTGAAATTTTGTTATGATCTCATTTTGTTATTATGTCTCGAGACCTTAAACAATTATGTTGTTATTATTATTGTTATCATATAATATTGTTATTATTATCTACACAATTTTGTTTGTTTACAATATGACATATTGTGGAGACATTTTGGATTCAGTCTCATTTTGTTATTGTGTTGAGATGTTTGTTAAATCTCAAAAGCATCTTTGACAAATGCTTGAGGCCTTTTTGTTGAAAAATGTACTTTGATCACATATTGACATGCAATTTTGGATGTGTTTTCCCATTATCCATGTACCACATTTTGTTGGGTTGTCGAGATATGAGTATCTTGCATGTATGATATCAGTACTCATTTGAGTATGATTTTTTGCATTGTTGAGATGCTTGTAATCTTATTTTAAACTAGTTGTTGAGAATATTGACTCGATTTTGACATTATGTTATGACCACATATTATTGGATTAATTTAGAGAATTGTTTTCTTATTGAAATAATGTAATATGACTTATGTTGTCAAAGTGGGAGAATGTTAAAATTTTTTTTATGGACTAGCATAAATCAAATTATAATTTTATAAAACCCAGATTAATTAGATGTCAAAATTATTAGAGCATTTTGTTAAACTCAAATTGTGATCAGTATTGTTAATAGGTCTATTGTTGTTAAAGCACTCATACGTAGGTTTTGTTTAATAAGTCCTGTATATAAGTTTACCATAGTGGGTAGATTTAACCTATTTTAGTTATTTTATATATACAGGGAAAGACTCCTATTTCTAGTCACTCTAGTATGTACAGTTATCTCATTTATACTGATGCGTGAGCGACTATTATGAAATAGAAATAATATTTCTCTCTTATTGAAATTGTTTTTCAGGGTTTCAACAATGATTCCTTCATCAGTGTTTTTTTAAGGTAACTCTAAAACTTTTTATATATATTGATATGTTATAAATATTGGGATTAACAAATCTGATAAGTTTCTATCAAATTTGTGTAGTTTCTATGTTTTTACTGTTCTTTCGCGGAGGCATCGCTCTGTGATTGTATTGTTCTTTCACGTCAAACCTAGGTAATACATGTATCTTAACTTATTTCTTTTTTGTTTGTGTGTGTCTAATACATGTGTAAAATGAGTGTGATGGTTATTTTGCTTACTCTATGAACTGGGCTATGCCGCCTTTTACTGGGGGGTGGGGGATACGGATGATGGGGGTGGGACATGCACGTTGTTTTAGTATCATGGGCTAAAGATGAGAATTTAGGAATTTACAAGGACTTCACAATATATAAGAGTACTTAGAGTAGTACTAATACAAATAGTAAGAGTAATATGCTTGTGGTTTCGTAATCTATCATATGTGTTTAGAATAATTTTCTTTGACTAGTATATTCCTTTTCTGGTAAATCTTTTATGTTTATATATATATATATATATATATATATATATATATATATATATATATATTATTTATAGAAATATTTTGCGTGCTCCTAAAAATTTATGGAGCATTACTACTTTATGATTTATAACTATAGATATAATATTAAAATAAATAAATGGATGAAATTAATTACATGTTACTGGATTAACAGGTTATAAGTATGATTCATATTTTATATATAAGGAATTTTATAGATTTTAATTGTTAATATTTATACACAAATAGGTTCACACATAAAGAACTTAGACTAATCATGTCTTTTTACTATAGATAAATATACATATAAAAAATTATGCAGATTTTAATTAGTAATATTTATACAATAATAATAATATTTTTAAAAAAACTAATTAACCAATTATAATGGATAAAAACTCATGGAGCACTGATACTCCAAAACATTTCAGGAACATATTAAACGTTTCCATGTATTTATGCTGCATTTTACATTTTTAACTAGTAGCATGTGATTTGTGATTAAGGCAAAATCTTAGAATACCTTTCTCATGAAAGGATACTGATTGAATATATATAACACACAGTGATTGTGTCTGACTATTGCTCAAAATATAAATGTATTACTTTGTTATTTATTGATGTCAGGATAAATGAACAAAGCGTTTTAGAGTTTGATTGTAAATCTATTTAAATAGTTGAATTGGGGGAAAATTATGATGATAATGAAAATGGGGAAAACTTTCATAAACAAGAGGAAGATGGAGAAAATGTGGATATTCTTTGTCCACATATTGGCATGGAGTTTGAATATGAAGAACTGGTTATAAAATATTGACGGCAACAAAGAAAGACTACTAAAAATTACTTAAATAGCGATGAAATTTAGCGATAGAAAAAAATCTGTCTCTAACAGAGACGGAAATTGCCACGGATTCCATCAGTTAGATTTAGCTACGGAATGTAGCGACGGAATTATTGCGTCTCTAAATTATTCGTGACAGATTCCGTCGTTAAATTATTTTTTTTTTTCTGAAAAATAAATGTTTTATTTAATGAAATATATAGCAACGGAAATTTTTCCGTCTCTAAGTTTTTTATATATTTAAAAATGAAAGTTTTGTTATTAAAACCCCCAATGTAGGATTCAAACTCAGTGTTTATGGTTAAACCAACATTCCACTTACCACTAAGCCATACTTGGATGTGATTGTTATATTTGCATGTTTTATGATTTTATAATTAAAATAGTACTTTGATATATTTTCCTCTCATTTTCCATTCCCTCTCGTTCCCAGTTTACCCCAAATTAAACACTTCCATCCCTATTCTTTCAAATCAGACCACCCCTCTACTTTGTTTGAGCCACTGCAAAACCTCCATTGCTGAACCTTGACGCTACCGCTCCTCCCCACTGCGAGATCGCTCCTCCCCACGGCTTCAAGATCTGTGCTTTATTTGTTTTGCTTCTTTCTTGAGCAGAGCTTTATCAATTGCAGGTGAGTTTCTATTTTGCTACTTTATATGCAGTTATATATGTACTACTTTATCAAGCTCATCCTTATTGCATGTCCATTCCCCATCGACCATGTACTTGTACTCGTAGCCTCCATCTTGGTAAATAGGACAAGAAGAAACTTATTTCTCATCAACCTAATAAAATAAACTACACATTTGCGTATCCAGAAACTAGCAAATGCATTCCAAATTTTGAATTCTTAACTGCCTAGAAACCTTTATAAAGCAACAAAACTCATAAGTGTTTAAAATAGTCACTCAATCCAGTCTGAAATTACTCCCATAATCCTCTCTGAAATACAAATTATCTAGAAATAGAATGCGATGATAGAAATTTCAAAACCTCAGTAAAACCATATTCTGAGAAGCCAAGACCAATAAAAGATTAAAAGTGGGGGATCATATACCTGATGAATGGTTGATGTTGATTACCTATAATTTGTTATACAGGTTATTTTGTAAAAATTGATATTTATAAATATTACCCTAAAAAAATGAAAATAACCAAATCTGCCCTAAACCAATCGTCGTTCCTCATAAAGCCATCCACCCACTTGCCTGCAGATGATGCAGTTCGCTGGAAGGCCACCGCTCCACCGAAATCAATTCGCATCCGCCGACGCCACCCCAATGTCTTTGCGCTCCACGCCAAGGGGCGGTGGGCACGGTTCGTGGATGGCAATGAACACCACCACAGTGTCATCTTCGTCTACAACGAACTAGGTCACACCGTCTCCACGACCACCCAACCTTCATTAACTCACACACACGTCTTCTTCTTCTAGTGGTAGCAAGTCCATGAACTCAAACCGCATCGCCTCTGTCACAATCAGTATTCGGTTCCATTTCAAATAAGCTTTTGGTGGGTTCTCTGCTTTCACACCTCAATCAATTTTCTTTGGTTCGTTTGGTCTGAGAAACTGAGAGAAAGAGCAGAAATTTTGTATCAGCAATCTTTCTTTTTTTTTTCCTGGGTTTTTCCTTTCTTTGGTTTTCTCAGCATTCAAAAGCTTTTTCTGGGTTTTCTCTTAGCAGAAAATTTCTTGAAGCTGCATTTCACTTCAGTTCTATCTTTTCTTTCTCTCTATTCTGTACTTCTTTTGGATTTTTTTTCCTTTAACAATTTTCTTTTTTATTTTTATATTTTTCATTCTTGAATTCTGCCCCTCCCCCTTTTTTTTTTCTAGTTACAACATTGCTTACAGTTGGCCAAGATGAATTTGACAAATGAAAAAGATTGAAAAAGAGGTAAGACGTTTTGAGACAAAGATTTTAATCCATATGTAAGGAAGTGTGATGACTTCAGGTGACCAAAATTTTCGTCTCTTGGAACATAAACAGACGAGCTTGGTGTCTCACTGTTATGATCTGTTAAAAATTATATAAAAGTAGAATATTTATATCAGCAACAATAACAATCAGAATGGCATGGCCAAAAAGAAAACAAAATTTAAAATCATAATACATTAACATCTCTGTTACTTTGTATGTTACCTAAAACAAATATAACATCTTTGCTTTCCAAAACAAGACCAAATTAGTTATAACAAAAATATACATGTTACCAATACGATTGTGTTACAATGTCCTTAGATATCGCCAACAAAAGAATTTGAAACAAGACCAAATTTCCTTGTTGCTTTTTTACCAGTTCTTCCCCTACAAGGGTAGGGATAGGTGCTAGACCCTCCAAGAACAGGGCGAGCAAGCTTTTTATTCTGGTCTGGGTTGCCCAAATCATTGTAGACATCATAATCGTAGATCCTATCCCATTCCTTGCCCTCTCCTGTTCCATCTCCTCTTAGATTTTGCAATTCTTCTTCTCTGTACTTGACTAGTGCAGCTGGAGTTTCACTTGGAAAAAATGTCCACAATATAATTTAATGAATCTTCTCATTTACTTAATGAAAAACACTAATAGTTGGGACGGGGGAAACTATACACATAATTTAATAAATAAATAACCATATTCTTAATATTAAAGTTTCTATTTTGCTACTTTAATATTGAATTGCCTCTTTACTGTCTATACCTATCCATAGTGTGAGGGCCAATTGGGACAATGGTTTAATGAAAAATTGGTTTAACCTTCCATCTGCGAAGTCTTCATCAAACTTCTTGTTTCTTGTTTAAAATGCAGCTTCTTTTTTTTTTAGATAAAAAATTATAAGTAAGTTAATACTATAAATTATTCATCATTAAACTCACTTATTAATACTATAAGTAAGTTAAGAAAAAATTAATTAATATTTTATTAATTTTTTAAAACAACAGATAAATATGAATAATTTTTTCAAAAAAAAGACAAAAAATATATTGCCTTGTCAATGTAACAAAACAGATAATAAACTAATGAATAATTTTAAAAGACCTTAATTTAATAAATAATTTGTAAAATTATATTAGTTTGATTAAAAAGCCAATCAGATCGGAAAATCATAGAATTTTATAAAATCATGTACTATTGTACAGAACTCATAGTATGAAATAATTACTGAAATACCTTTTTTAAAATAAAAATTATTTATTTATTTATCTATTTATAATATATAAAGCACGTAATGTGCAATGACTTATCAAATATTTTAGCTATCTTCTTGAATCACCTCACCATATTTCCTATATTATTTGCTTTTAGTAAAGTGTACGTCTTCTCCACTTTTGTTGCAACATGTCACATTCCACCTTGCGTCTATTTCATCTCCTTTTTGCCTTATCATATTCTTAGGCTTTACACCCAACCCCTTTCAGTTTTGACCCATTTTATAACTCAATGGCTTTAACCTCATACTGCTGAAGTTAATTGATAGAGTAGGTAATTTAACAATTAAAAAATAACTATAAGCATCATCAAGTAGTCGAGTAGGAAAGAATTCAGACAACATTATTAGTATGGCTAAGTTTCCACTTTCTAGATAGTGTGGTCACCATATCACGGGCTTTTGCTACCAGTTTGACTTATATATAAAGTTGTTTATTCTTAATCTCTTTGCATTTTGAGTCGATTATGAATATACATATGACTACTAATGTATGCATTCTTTTTGAAGTTATATCTTTATGAATATACATATGTGCTTTCTAGATTGCACTTATAATTTGGTTACTTGATGTTGTTTGATAGGATTTTTTATACTTCTAAAATGGAAATTCCTGAACATCGCAAGTGGATGGATAAAAGGAAAGGTCCTGATAAGCATATTACAAATGAATTTATAGAAGGGGTTTTTGAGTTTGTTGAATTTGCCTGTATCCAAGATCAATATAGGCTAGAAGGGAAGTATGAGGTGTCCTTGTAAAAAATGTAAATGTAGGCAGTACCAAGAAGTTGACGACGTCAAGGTGCATCTATGTAGTAAGGGGTTTATAAGTAACTACTACTACTGGACGAACCATAGAGAATCAATGCCTCCTATTCCTACTGTAGTTTTTGACGATTCATACTATTGAGGTAATGGGTTAAGGGAAGACTTCAATAGGTTTGAGCAAATGGTAATGGATGCTGCTGGACCTTCAATTGGTACTAACATTGAGCAACAAAGATTTGGTTATGTTGAACAAATGAGTGAAGATCCTAGTCTGGAAGCCAAAATTTTTTTTGATATGCTGACAGCTGCAAAAGCTCCTTTGTATGATGGTTGTGAAAATTACTCTGAATTGTCAGCTGCAGTAGAAGCTCTAAGTATCAAGTCTGACTTCAATAACTCTGGGAATTACTTTAATCGATGGGTGGATTTCATGGGGAATGCATTGCCAAAAGATAATCGAATGCCCAAAAACTTGTATCATGCAAAGAAATCAGTAGAAAGACTAGGGCTAGGTCGTGTTAAGATTGATTGCTGCCCAAATGGATGCATGATTTACTATCCTCCTGAAGAGAATCTAGAAAGTTGTAAATTTTGTGGTCAGGAGCGATATAAAAGAATCACTAGAAATGGTAAGGTTAAAGAAACTCCTTTGAAAAAAATGTGGTATTTCCCACTTGTCCCAAGGTTGCAAAGGCTTTATTCCTCGATACAAACGGTAACTCTAATGAGATGGCATCATGAGAGTTAGAGGGATTCAGGTTCCTTGTCTCATCCTCGTGATGGAGAAGCTTGGAGATGTTTTGATGAAACATATACAAAATTTGCAGAAGATCCTCGAAATGTGATATTAGGGTTGTGTGCGGATGGGTTTGCTCCATTTGATAAAACTGGTAAGACTTATTCTTATTGGCCGGTAATAGTTACCCCGTACAATCTTCCTCCTGAAATGTGCATACGGAAAGAATTTTTGTTCTTAAGTGCCATAATTCCTGGCCCTACGAATCCTAAAAGCAAAATTGATGTGTACTTACGACCATTAATAGAAGATCTTAAAAAGTTATGGAATGAAGGTGTTCTGACATATGACGTGTCACTCAAACAAAACTTTATCATGAAGGCGGCTTTGATGTGGACGATTAATGACTTTCCTGCATATGGGATGTTATCTGGATGGATGACGATGGGAAAACTGGCTTGCCCAATTTGTATGGAGAGATCAAAAGCATTCACACTTCAACATAGTCGCAAAACGTCATTCTTTGATTGTCACCAACAGTTCTTGCCAATTGATCATGCCTATAGAAGGAATAAGAATGCATTTGAGAAGGGATGTGTTGAGACTAGAGTACCCCCGCCTAGGCTGACTGGTGAGGAAGTGTAGGAAAGGGTGAGACATTTTCCTAGCATTGTTGAATCTACAGGAGAACACCCAATTGGGTACGGGGTTACTCACAACTAGACCAAACGCAGCATATTTTGGGACTTGCCATATTGGAAAGTAAACCTTCTCCCTCATAATCTAGATGTCATGCACATCGAGAGAAATGTGTTTCTTAATATTTTGTACACAGTTATTGATACTAAGGGTAAGACAAAAGACATTTTCAAAGCTAGGATGGATTTAATAGAATAAGACGAAAGGATCTAGACTTGCAGGATGTTGGAGGTGGAAAACTAAGGAAACTGAAAGCACAATACACATTAACTAAGCAACAAAGGTTAGGTGTTTGTGAATGGGTTAAACAACTTAAGCTACTAGATGGGTATGCTTCTAGTTTGGGTAGGTGTGTTGACATGAGGGAAGCGAAGTTATTTGGTATGAAAAGTCATGACTGCCATATATTCATGCAACATTTACTCCCGATCGTATTTAAGGCTTTGTCGAAGTCCATTTGGAATATGCTTACTGAATTCAGCAAATTCTTCACAGAATTGACTTCGTCATTGTTAAGAGAGAATAAATTACGTGAAATAGAGCAGAACATTCCAATTATTATGTGCAAATTAGAGAAAATATTTCCTCCAAGCTTCTTTGACTCCATGGAGCACCTTCTAATCCATTTGCCATACGAAGCAAGAGTTGGTGGTCCTGTTCAATATAGATGGATGTATTCCTTTGAAAGGTGAATTCACTTATTTCATTCTTTTAAATGAAATTCTCATAAGAGTATACAGGAAATTATAAACTAATCAACTCAATTTTCAATTATTAGGTTTATACGTACCTTAAAAGATAAGGTCACAAACCAGTCTAAAGTCGAAGGCTCCATTTGTGAAGCTTATCTAGTAGAGGAGACTTTTACCTTCGCATCTTATTATTATCCACCTGAAATTCCTTCTAGGAGAACAAGATTGCCACGTAATGACGATGGAGGTGATGGAAGTTCAACAAATCCACCATTGTCTATTTTTAATTATCCAGGGCGCCCTGCTGGAAAATGTAACTGTACTACCTTAGATGAAAAGGAAATGAAAGCTACCAAATTATATGTTCTTTTAAATTGTCCTGAGGTGGAGCCTTTTTTGGAGTAAGTTATCAAGCATATGCTAATTACTTATATCTTGTAACAATTAATACAAATCTTATGTGATCTATGATCTGTATACAGAATGTATGCAGATATGTTATGAGAACTTGTCCCTGACATAAATGACTCAGAAGTAGACAAACAAATTTCCACATCGTTCCCCGCATGGTGTAAAGAACATGTATGTTAACTTCTTTCAATCATTTATAATATCACTTGTTAAGTTAAACTAACAAACAATTTCATAATATAGGTTCTCGATTCAAGTAACATGATTGAAGACCATCTTTTAAGGAGTTTGGCATGGGGGCCACTTAGAAAAGTCAACAAATTTACAACATATTTTGTAAATGGTTATAAATTCAACACAAGGTCTCAAAGTCATGGGATGGGTACGACAAATTATGGTGTATGTGTTAGAGGTGGTGGCTATGAGATGATGAAGAATGATTACTATGGGGTGCTAACTGATATTGTTGAATTGGAGTATACTGGACGGCCTACCAAAAAGTTAGTATTATTCTAATGTGACTGGTTTGATCCCACTATCAATCAAGGGACAAAGATATATAAAAATTATGGGATTGTTGAAGTTAGAGAGTCTAGGAGCTATAAAAATTATGATCTTTTTATATTGGTACAACAAGCAGAGCAAGTGTACTATACAAAGTATCCTGAAGGCCAACAAGGGTGGTTATGTGTGATGAAAACTAAGGCACAAAGTATAATTCAAGCTTCAGAAACTAAGAAGCCCGAAGCTGATGATCTGTACCAAAAACTGAAGTCCCTATAATGCCTATGATAGTTTCAAATGATGATCTTCAACAAAGTCTTGTTAATATAACTGGTCCAACAGAGGAAGTTGAAAGAGAGTGTTTAAATCAAGATGATTCAGAAGAAGAATATGAAGAGGTAGAACTTATAACAGAGGACGAGGAGGAGGAAGAATAAGAAGCAGAAGAAGATTAAGAAGAAGAAGAAACATTTTTTGATTAGCTTATTTATGTATCTTAGTTTGTATTATTATGTTTGTTTGTGAATTTCTTTAGCTTATTTAGATACATGCATGTGAACTTCTTTAACTTTAGTTGCTTTAATACATGTGCTGGTTTTCTTAGTAACTTTAAACAAAATTAATTGTAATATTTCTTTACCACATGTATATAGATGGCAGATAACCATGCAGGTAAAGGTAGAGGTAGAGGTAGAGGTAGAGGTAGAGGTAGAGGTCGGGGTACTTTTCAGGCATCTAGATTACCTATCCCGCCTCCACATCCTCTCACATATAACTCATCTACCCCACCTCCACATCCTCCCACATCTAGCTTACCTACCCCACCTCTACATCCTCATACATCTAGCACACCTACCCTAGCTCTACTTCCTCTTACATCTACTTCATCTGCCCGATCTCCACATCCCCGCACATCAGTTATTGTAGCTAGTTCTTCTTCAGATCCTCATGCATCATCCTCTGTTTTGCCATAAGTTCCACGCCCAGGGACTATAAATCCAGATGGCCTTATGTGGATTAGGCCTGAACCAGGAATGACGTAAGTACTTATGACTTGTGCATTTTAAATTTCTATATTTTGATTTGTTATACACACACACACACACACACACTTTATGACTCTTTTTGTTATAGGTTTGAACCTGAAGTTGGACCACCTCATGCAATCTCAAACATTACGAAATCTAAGTTTGAAGGGGCTTGGAAATCTTATCGTGAGGTTGATGACAGAGTTAAAGAGATATGGTTTATTGAGTTTGTGGTAATGTATTTCTAATTGTAGTTATTGCTATGTTGATAAGACTGAGATTTTAAATTATTATGATAGAATAATTATTGCTTTTCAATAATGCAGAAAAAATATAAGTGGCTGCTTGAGGATCATAAACATATCAAAAAATCCTTCGACCATAAAGGATCTGAATTGCTTAAGAATGCATTATGCAAGGTTCGTCACAATCAGGATAAAGGCAATTGGATTCCAACTCATGTACGAGAAGAGTTAGAGAGACAATGGCGGCAAGATCCAAAATGGTTGGAGAAGAAGAGTAAGAACACTCAGAATAAAAAATCTGAGGAGGGATTGTCAAAACATACTAGAGGCTCAATTCCTGCAATAGTGCATAAGAAGAAATTGGTGAGTAACTTCCATCAAATTTGTGATTCAAGCTAATTAGGTTTGTCTTCACATAATATTAATTTTCCTTACATATTTCCAGAAACAACAATTGAAGAGAGATCCACGGCATTGGGAGCTATTCACATGACTTCACACACGCAAAGGGAAGTGGATATCCACCAAAGCAAAAAATATTGCTGTAAGTATAAATGCTACAATTAAATTTTAATATATGGTTAAGTCAATTTGCAAGCATAAATATTTATTAACAGTTGCATTTGTCAGGATGAGTACCAAAAATGTATCAGTGATAGGGACTCACAGTGGCCACCGGGGGAGGAGACTATTGACATCAACTCTGACAACAGCATCTACTTGGATGTTGTTGGAGGCATTAGCAGCAAGAAACGCATCTTTGGCTTGGGATCTGATGCTGCTTCTCATGCATCATCTTCCTCTGCATCTGCTGAAGGTTATTCACAGACCGAGATGGAAGCGATGAGGAGTCTGGTTGCAAGTCTCAGTACGCAGGTGGTGGAACAGGGAAACTTAATCAACACAATCCTATAGCGCTTGAACGCATCTACTAGTGGCTCACAAGCTACAGGCAGCGGTCATGAGGATGATCCACTTGGTGATGGGGTTGGTGATGGGGCTGAGGATGACATAGATGAGGATGACTATAATATTTTTCCTCCTGATGTTTGATATATTGACTTTATGTTTGTTTTGATAAGGAACTTGTATAACATAATTTATTTTTATCTTGATATTTTGAATTATATTTTTATATTGATCTTTTCAAATGCTTTGTAATATGATATGATAATGATATTTTTAAATTTTAGAAATTTGTTCTTATATTTTGGATTGGATTGTTGTAATGTTTTATTGTATACGAGGTTCAAATTATATAATTGGATTGTTTAAAATTTAAAATAAAATAATTTAAAAAATTTAGAATTTCAGCGACGAAAATATTTCCGTCGCTAATAAGCATAGATTCATACTATTTTTTTAGAGACAGAATATTTTTCGTCGCTGAAATAATAATTTTATAATAATTAAGCAACTTTTGTTACGGATGTTAGTGACGGAATTATATTAATTAGTGATGGAAAAATCTGTCGCAATTTAGAGACAAAATTATTTTTCGTCGCTAAGAAATTGGCCACCAAGGATTACGCAATGGAAAACGTTCCGTGACAAATTCCATGGCTAATAATTATAGCGACGGAATTTAATGAATCAGCGATGAAATTTTTCCATCGCTGATTAAGAAATTTTTAGTAGTGGGAAAAGAAGGAAAATGGGTGGTGCCTAAAATGATAGAAGAGCACAATCATGTTAGGACAACTCCAAGTAAAACTCATAATTTTAGGTCTTATAGAAGGAGACGTTTAATATGCTCCTAAAAGGGTGCAAAGTATTGATGCACCAATTATAAAATATTGTTGATATAATAATAATTTAATGAATGATTTGGATGAGTTACTAATAGCTACATAGAATGCAGTTATTTGTGCCATATCCTTATGTTAGAATGAATGTTTGGTCCTTGTTTAAATGCACATTTGGAGGATTTTGTGCTTATATTTGATATATTCTGAATCTAAGCCTTTCTGATATGTTATTGTGCAAAACTGAGCTTTAATGAACATGGATTAAGTAGATTTATATATGTTATTGATTTGGTGTTTTCTCTATGATAAGAGGGGCTCCAAGCAAGGTTAAATATGGAGCAATTGAGCTTAAAGAGGAAGAAGAAGAGGAAGCCAAATTGGCATTCCAGCAAGTAACACTACGGATAAAGAAATATTAGTACCGATAGGATTTTTCCAGGCTATACTTGGACCGAGGGAAGAAAGCAGATGAAGTGGTCTGGTCGGTGACGTAAAATCGATATTGGGCGTCGCGCATGATGAGTATTAATGGAGGCGGCCAGCTAAGCCTATAAATAGATTTTCATGCATTTTTCTCAGATTCTCTCTTAGTTTTTTAGGGTTCTGGCTGTTTTGGCCATTTCCATTTCTACTTTCTCTCTTTTAGTTTAGTTTAGGTTAGTTTTAGGTTAGATAGCTTGGCTAGATCTTCATGGATGGCGGATTGGAGGCCAGGACAAAGGATTGAAGGAGGATTCAAGCTTTAGAGACAAATCAATGAGCTTCTTTCTCTCTTTTCCCTTTCTCTCTTCTCTTCCTTATCTTTTGTATAGCTAAGCTTTGTTTAGGAATACTTTGAATCCTTTTATTTATATTAATGATGTGTTTTTCTCTGGAGTTTGTGTGAATGTTTGATTATGGTTAAATCATTATCTGTGTTTAATGCTTGTTCTTGGTTGGCCTCGATTGCATGATCCTAATATTGGCAAATGAACTAGACATAGGGATTTATTGATATGGATATGGTATGATTGATGCATGTTCGGCGAGTTCAATTGGCTTGGATGAGTTGATTCGTTAATAGGATAAAAATATACCTATTGGCCATGTATAGTGTGTGATTGAGAATAGATCATTCATGAGTGGAAGTTATGCTAGCTCTCAAGGAAACTTAGTGAGTTGGGCAATTGAAACCAGGGTTGATTGACCTAGACATAGGCTTTTGACTACATCAGATTCTCAAGCTAACCTAATCAATGCATTTGTGTTTATGAGGAGAATTGCATGTTATTGATAAATGTAGGGGGTGAAGAAGGATTTCCTGAAACCTAACCGCTTTTAGGTTTATTGCTTTTGTAGGTTAGATAGTTTTTATATTGTTTTCCTATTTTTATGTCCTTGTCTAGAATTGATTAAGCTATTAGTTGGTACTTAGCTTTATAATCGAATATCCTCGTGGGAACGAACTTTTACTCTGTATATGTATTACTTGTGCGACCCGTGCACTTGCGGTTAGCAAATGGGCAACACGTTTTGACCCTAACAGTTACCTGTTAATTGTTAGACGTAAGGTGAAAAAGATGAGAACTTGTTTAAGTTGTCAATCTTGCCCCTAAATATTTTCTTCTCTATATGAACCCAAGTCGGAGCTTCTCGCACCCACTGCACAGAGAACTCTCATTCTCCATAACCTATTTGTTTGTTTGTTTGTTTTTTATTTTATTTTCATAAGATGGTAAGTAATATTTAACTTTTAAACCTTATTTTTTAGATTTTTCTTATTAGATCTTATCACTGTTTTTCTTCTTCTTTTATTTTTTATTTTTTGCCATTTCTTCTTCTTCTTGAGAATATCATATATGGAGTTCGTCAGAGTACCATCTTTTTCTATCAAGCCATGGAAATGGTAGCACACATGAACAAAACCACCCAAATCATAAAATTGCTTCAAAACCCAACCAAGAAATCAACATCGCACAGACCTCCGAACCCTCCCCTCCTCAAATTTAAAGATTTGAGGGCTCTCTAGACCTCTCCATTTCCACCACCGACCACCATGTCACACCTTCCCTTTAGTGGCAAACTGATGGTGCTCCATCTCTCGCTACACTGACCAGATTGGTGTCAACATCTCCTGCACTGTCACCATTGCCAGCGAGTACTCTGACCAATAGTACTCCCATGTAACCCACTTTACTTTGATCTACCTGATTCGTCCTTATGGACCACCAGACAGATCAAATTATTGAGGATTTAGAAGAAAGGTGGGAAGCTAGACGTTAGAACCAAATCAGATTCAGTGCAAAACAAGAAAGAGATAAGAGATAGAAATAAAGACAAGAGGAGTGGCATCACTTTGGGAGCTTCACTTTTGCACTTACATGGTGAACCTTTCTTCATGTTTTCTTTGATATAGCGAAACCAATTAAAGAGGGTTTATGGAGAGTGTGCCAGAGAAATTGGGAAGTGTGAAGATTATGGAGAGTGTGGAATAAAAAATGTCAATGTGATAGGGTTAAAAATGTCAATGCCATATATCATGTTTTTCTTATTAAAATAAATATATATCATAGAAACTACTTGTTACCTGTGAAAATAAGAGAACATCAATGCTTTGCACCCTTTTAGGAGTATATTAAATGTCTCCCTCATAGAGTCATAAAAATATAGAGATAGTCATGCGAAAGTGATGAAGAATATGTATGCTACTGGAATTCGAACAAATCTCCTTATGAATTTCATAAAACTTAGAATATGGAGTTTTAAGAAATGTTGGATTTAAAGAAAAAGATGCTAGAAACTTTTTGATCAAAAGATAGCAAAAAAACTTGATAATGGAGATGCCAATATAATGCTTGATTATTTGGTGAGGCAAACACTCAATAATCCATCAGTTTTCTATTCAATTCAAATTGATTCAGAAGGCCACATGACGAATTTCTTTTGGGTAGATGTCAAGTCAAGGATGGTTTATCATTACTTTGGAGATGTAATTTTCTTTGATCCTACATATCTAACTAATCATTATGGCATGCCATTTACTCCAATCATAGGCATTGTTAAGAGTCCCACATCGCCAGCCTCAATCTTCTGGGTGCAGTTTATATATCTGTTGGGTCACTCCACTTAATGCCAATTGGTTTTAGGTTGGAATCTAACATGGTGTCAGAGCCAAGATCTCATCTCTGTTGTCGCTTATTCCGCTAGGCTTGCTTGTTCCATCCAGGCATCTGTGGAGGGGGGTGTTAAGAGTCCCACATTACCTACCTTAATCTTCTAGGTGCGGTTTATATATCTGTTGGGTCACTCCACTTAATGCCAATTGGTTTTAGGTTGGAATCTAAAAGGCATTAACCATCACCATCAAATCATAATATTTGGTGATGCATTACTTTTTGATGAAATTGAATATTCCTTTATGTGGGTGATGGAAATAGGAATGTAAGCAATGGAAGACAAACAACCCATAATTATTTTTACTGACCAAGAGTCAGCCATTGGAGGAGCAATATCACATGTAATGCCAAATGCTCAACATTATTTTTGTGTATGGTAAGAACCTCATATTTTAACCGGGCTCATATATATATAAAAAAGATTAATAAAGAAGATTAGAAAAAAAGAAAAAAGATTTTTTAAGTGACCCAATAATGGAAGTGAAAAAAAAAGAGATAACATTTTGGAAAATTCTAGATAATTGAAATTAAGAGGGAAGAAAAATTTAAAAAAAAAAAGAAAAAGAGATTGGATAAGTGAAATGATCTTAAAGGACAAAAGAGAAAATTAAGGAAGTTGAAATAGTAAGGGATAAATTTTTTTTTGAGAATAAATGAGATAAGATGATAGAGTAAAATTGAGGAAGTTGAGAAAAACTAACAAATGATATAAAGAAAGGAAGAGAGTTTTTGTCAATTGTTTAAATTAAATGAGAGATATAAGATGAAAAAAAGAGATTAAATAGCTCTAGATAGCAACCAATCTCCACGTGATAGGAAATTTGGTGAGAAAAAATTGGGTTATTTCAATGCATGATATGATTAAAGAAAAAAAAGAGAGAGAGAGAGAGAGAGAGAAAAAAGAGTTGTAGATAACAAATAAATCCCAAGTGATAGAGATCAAATGAGACATATTCGGGTTTGATAAGATTGAGTTAGTTCAAGGGTTGTTATCAAGAGGGATGTGCACTTAGCCTATAAATACAAACCTAGATGGTGAAGGAAAGGGACATATTATTACACACAATTATAGAAAAAGATACACAAGAGAGTGCACAATAGAAAGAGAGAGAGAAGAATCTACAAAATTTTTAGTAACAAGCCAACAACTAACAACTAACAACTAACAACTAACAACTAAGCCTTTTCCCACTAGGTGGGGTCGGCTACATGGATCAAATGACACCATTGTACCCTATCATAAACCAAGTCTTAAGAAATGTCATTCAAATCTAAATCTTTTTTAATCGTTCTACCTATAGTCTTTCTTGGTCTCCCTTTACCTCTATTGGGCTATCCTCCACCTGATCTACTCTTCTTACAGGGGCTTCTAAGGGTCTTCTCCTTACATGTCCAAACCACCTAAGGCGAGATTCTCTCATCTTTTCCACAATAGGTGCTATCCCTACTTTCTCTCTAATGCAATCATTCCTAATCCTATCTTGTCTTGTATGGTCACACATCCAACGTAACATCCTCATCTCAGTGACACTGATCTTATGCTCTAGTTGACATTTTACCTCCCAACATTCATTACCATACAATATCGTGAGTCTTATAGTTGTGCGATAAAATTTACCCTTAAGCTTAGTGATGAACCTTCAAAAATTCATATTTTTACGGTTCAAAAGTCTTGGGTTTTTATTCTCTTTTAATCTTTTTGATTGAGTTTGTCTCAAGTTTCTTTTATTTTTAGTTTTTCTAAATTATGTTTTAATTGTGTGTTTTTATGTGTTTTTGATAGGTAATTATGCATAAAAAAAGACTGGACGATTTATGAGATAGAGAGCTGATTTTGCATTCTGGTGGTAACGTAGCACCTAAGCGTTGGCTGTGCAAAAAGCCCACATTATTTTCTTATAAATTCATAAGTTATACCAATTTTAATATACACTTGGACAGAACGCAACAGCCGTCAAGAGACATAAACCCTAATGTGGTGTGGGCGTAATTAGGCTTAAAGATTAAGGATTTTCTTCAACCTTTCCACATTTCTACAATGGAGTTTGTCATATTCTTCCCTTTGTGTTCTTCTTTTTCCATGTGTAATTAATTTCCTTTTGTTAGGGAATGATGAATCTTGTTCTTGGATGATGTAACTTTCTTTTATGGGTTTAATTTATATTTCTATTTCATGATTTACGTGTTTATCTCTATTCTTAATGTTTTTTTAAACCTAATCAATTTGGGAATGATCTTTTGGGTTGATGTATGATTTGGAAAAATTTGCATGAACCTAGAGCTTGTGATGAACACTATAATTTTTGCAATCGCTAGGAATAGACGTTGTGGGTTATGTGGTCTTTCTTTTAATTTCCTCATTCTTGATAATGCCTTTCTAATTAGGGTTAGACTAAGAGATTAGTTAATTCCAATCAGCTTAAGAGGATTAATATACCAAGGGATTGAGTATTAATAAAATTTGAGAATTGACCATAAATAATTAAAATAGAACATATTTAAACTTATATTTGAATGTGCATCTAAAGAGTTCAAGTGAAATCTGAGCTTTAACTCTTTAATATCATTGTTTTTCATCCCTTTAATTTATTGTTTGCTGATTTTATATTTTTTAATTGAATTTGTATCAACCCTCTTTTCGATAGTTTGAATAGTGTCGATTTGACAAATTTAGTAATTAATAACTTAATCCTCGTGGGACGATACTCTACTAACTCTTTATTACTTTTGTCGATTTGGTACATTTGCCAAATTCCGCAACAAGTTTTTGGCGCTATTACTGGAAATTATTGTTATTAATATTAAATAGTAGTTGAAAAGACACTAATTTGAGTATTTTTTAATTATTTAATTTTATTTTTTAATTGTTTATTTTTTAATTTTAATTTTAATTTTCTTTTATTTATAGATAGTTATTTTTCTTATTTAATTTCATTTTTCTTCATTTAATTTTATTTTTAATTTGTTTCTTTTATTTTTGTTTTCTTTGTTTAGTTTTATTAGTCATTTATTTTTATTTTACTTTATTTTATTTTATTTTTAATTTCTTTCTTTACTTCACTCTAGTTTGCTTGTTTGTTTATTTATGCAAGGTTCTTTGGAATCAGAAGAATTACTTTTTGATCTAGAGATTGAGAGAACATCTAGAGCAAACAGAAAAACAGCTAAAGAAAAAAAGAAGCTTAAAGAAACAGAAGCAAAGATGGAAGAAATAGTTGTAACTGTAGAGCAAAGACGTACATTGGCTGACTATGCTACCCTATCTGCTGAAAATATTTCTACCAGTATTGTGCGCCCTGCTATTCAGACCAATAATTTTGAGATTAAACCAGCACTTTTACAACTGGTGTAGCATAATCAGTTTGGGAGAAGTCAAACAGAAGATCCAAATTTGTACATTGCCAATTTTTTGCAGCTTTGCGATACTATTAAGTATAATGGCGTTACTGATGATGCTATTAGATTACGATTGTTTCCATTTTCTCTCAAAGACAAAGCAAAGAGCTGGCTACAAGCCCAGCCACAAGGGAACATTTCTACTTGAGAGGGTCTAGTTAGCAAATTTTTGACTCGATACTTCCCTCCATCAGTGTTTATGAAGATGAGGGTTGAAATAGCTTGTTTCACTCAAAATCAAGGAGAGTCGTTATATGAATCTTGGGAGAGATTTAAGGAGCTTTTAAGGAGATGTCCTCACTATGCATTTAAGGTTTGACAGCAGGTGCAAATTTTCTATAATGGTTTAAATCATCCTACCAGGGCTATGGTGGATGCATCTGCAGGCAGATCTCTGAATACTAAGACTCTTGAAGAGGCTCAAGAATTATTTGAGACCATGGCGACTAATGAATATCAGTTGCCTAGTGGGAGAGCAGTAGTCAGACAAGGAGTAATGGAGCTTAGTACTTTCGATGCCTTACTTGCTCAAAACAAAAGTATTTCTCAATAGTTGGCTAACCTAACTAAGCAAGTTGAGAGTATGCAGGTAAATTTTGTGAACCACTAAAGGTTAATTTGTGACTTCTGTGGAGGTAATCATGCTAATGGTGGATATGAGGCAAGCAATTCTGGTTTCAGCTCTCATGAGCAGGTAAATTATATTGGTAATCCTTCCAGACCTCAGGGTATTCTATTTTCAAATACATATAATCCAGGGTGGAGGAATCATCCTAATTTTTCTTGGAGTAATCAAACAGTGCCATTGAATCCTCAACTAGATAAGAAATCTCCTCTTGAGATTGCACTTGAGAAACTCTCTGTACAGACATCTGCTTTTGTGCAACAGACTTCTGTTTTTATGGAGGAAACAATGGTAAATTTTTAGAATCAATGAGTTGCGATTAAAAATTTAGAGAATCAAGTGAGGCAGATAGCAAAACAACTTCAAGAGAGACCTCCAGACGCCTTCCCAAGTGATACTGTCGTCAATCCAAAGGAGTAATGTCATGCAATTACACTGGGAAGCCGAAAGACTTTGGATGGATCAGTTAAAGGAATTGATGTTCCTATTGCAGATGTCCAAACTCAAGAGTGCTGTAATGAAGAAGTTAAAGAGGAGCATCCAAAGTGGCAGAGGAAAAAAAAGGAATGTGAGCAGAAAATAGTTGATCCTGCATTGTATGCTAGACTCCCGTTTCCTCAAAGGTTAAAGAAGGAGAACCAAGAGAGGCAATTCTCAAAGTTCTTAGATGTCTTCAAGAAGCTGCAGATAAATATTCCCTTTGCTGAAGCACTTGAGCAGATGCCCTCTTATGCAAAATTTATGAAAAATCTACTCTTAAAGAAGAGGAAGCTTAATGAAGATGAGACCGTGGCACTTACTGAAGAGTGCAATGCTATAATTCAGAGGAAACTACCACCTAAATTGAAAGATCCAGGTAGTTTTACCATTCCGTGCATTATTGGTGAGTTGACTATTGAGAAAGCTCTATGTGATTTAGGGACTAGCATCAATTTAATGCCATTGTCAATTCTCTGAAAGCTTGGGATTGATAAAGTGAAGCCAACTATAATGTCTCTTCAATTAGTTGATCGGCCAATTAAACATTCATATGCTATAGTGGAAGATTTGCTAGTGAAGGTTGACAAATTTATTTTTCCAGCTGATTTTGTGATTTTGGATATGGATGAAGATGCTGATATTCCTCTGATTCTTGGAAGACTGTTCTGTTACCAAGTGGCCTCAATACTCAAGAGGGGGGGTGAATTGAGTAGTTAAAAATAAGTTCACAAATCTTTCGCAAATCGTTTGACAATCAATTTTCGTTGAAGCTATTGAGTGATCGAAATAATTAAATAGATGAGTTAAGCACTTTTACTAATGAACGTAATAGTCAAGGAGACAATATCCAAATAGAACAATGAAACAAAGTGCACAAAGATAAACAGAGGAGAGTTTAGAGAAACAAACACGGTCGTTTATCCTGGTTCAATCACTACTCCACTTGTGATCTACGTCCAAATCCCCAAGCAACACCTTGAGATTTTCCACTATATCTTCAAGCTTCAATGGGTGCTTGAAAAACCACTACAACCTTGAGCACTCAACAAGATGGGATACCTCACCCAAAAGCTTGAGCCTCTATTTTCCAAGGGATACCTCACCCTTACAATACTTGAGGGATACCTCACCCTCACTAATCGAAAGTATAAGATTGAAATAGAAGAAGCTCTCTCTAGAGCAAGTGTTTACAAATTGAAGCTCTAATATGCTCTCAAAGATTTTTCACGTTTTTGGTCGTAAAACAGAGCAAGAAATGATTTTAAGAATTGATTCACGTTTTGAAGTATAATGATCAGTTTTTGGTTTAAGGTCAAGTAGTAAACAAAGACCCAACTTGGGTATTTATAAGTTTCTCAATTAATAGAGCCGTTGGAGGTAGTTGGGCATGCATTTAATGCATTTAATATAGCCGTTGGACGTTGTCGGATGCGTGTAATCGATTACATATCTCGGTGTAATCGATTACATTATTGTTCCAACGTTTTCGAAACGGGCTCGTGTAATCGATTACATTCTTGAGGTAATCGATTACATGGCTTTGACTTTTCTTGTAATCGATTACAATGATAATGTAATCGATTACATTACTCGACTTCTTTGTGTAATCAATTACAATATCCATGTAATCGATTACATGGCTCGTCGAACGTGTTCTTTGAAGTTTCGGGCTTTGTGTAATCGATTACATATACTGTGTAATTGATTACATGGCTTCTGACTTTGTTTGTAATCGATTACAACATCAGTGTAATCGATTACATTTCTTGTCGAACGTGTTCTTTGCCTTTCTGGGCTTTGTGTAATCGATTACATATACTGTGTAATCGATTACATGGCCTCTCGATTTTTGCTTGTAATCGATTACATTGTTCATGTAATCGATTACATGCTTTCTGTTTGATGTGTAATCGATTACAAACATTGTGTAATCGATTACATTTGCCTTTGAACACATTTTTCAAGTCCAATAACTCTTGTAAGTCATTTCCAACACCTCAAGGTACTTGTTTAAACATAAATCCTTTTAAGAGTGTTAGATTTAAAGTTGAAACTCAGGTTTTATTGAAAGCCATGTTTATCTTTGAAATTTTTCATTTATTTTGAAATCATATATATTGAAAAACCATTTGAGAAATCTTGAGAGCATTTAACATTAATGTCCTAAGTCTAAATAACTAATTAAACCTTCTGTCTTCTTTCTTTGATCTTGATTTTTCCTTTTGTGCTTGATCTTCTCTTTTGCTTTTGTTATCATCAAAAACCTTTCGACATGCCTTAGAGACATAAGCATTCACATGTTCTTGGCTACTTCACGAGCATTGATTGATGTACCTAGAGGATAACTTATTTTAAGGGTGGATAGTGATCAGGTGACTATTAATGTTTTTAATAAATCTACACCGACATCAGATCTTTATGCCCCTATTAAATGCATTCAAGATAAGTCTCTACAGGATTTAGCTAGTAAGATCCCTTCATCATCAATCAATGCTGATCTTTCCACTTCCAAGATTGTGGATGAAAAGGAGAAAGGTCTTCCTCTTTTAAAAATTACTGCAATTGAAAAAGATCTTTCAGCTTCCATTAATTTATTACAAATTGATTCCAAAGGTAGTGACAGAGTATGGAGGCAAAGAGCTGATAAGAGAAAAATGTCATCTTACTTCTCTTGCTTCAAGCCATCATAATAATAAAATAGGTAACGTAGAGCTAATGACGTAAACAAGCACTTTTTGGGAGGCAACCTAAATTTTTTCTCTTTTTCTCTTTTATTTTTATTTTTGTTTTTATTTTTGTTTTTTATTTATTTTGTTATTTCTTATTTTTCTGTTTTTGTTTTGAAGGTAATGTTGAGTTGGCTTAGGTGCCTCCCTGAGTTCGGAGCCTTTGTAGGAGGATGTATATAGTTGTCGGCCGCCAAAAAGATTGTTTTTCTTTTCCTTTCCTGCATTTAATTCATTTTGTTATTTGTTTTAATTAGTTTTGATTTTGTCATCATAACCCTTTTTGTGTTTTGAGTCTTTGTGTTGATATTGTGCATGCCAGTGTGTTGAATTGTATATCCAATGATTATTTGAATTGTGGATTAGTCTGATTTCTTGGGATAGAACATGAGAATTTATGAGTTGTATTTATCTCTATTGTTTTAATTGTGTATGAATGCATTTCCCATATTTATGTTTGATAGACCTTGGAATTTAATTTCATGTCAGGCTTAGAGAAAGTTTATGGGATTGCATGTGTGTGGATGATTTGCATCTAGAAGTTGTTTGATTCTCTCTTGAGGTGAAATCCTAGACAGTGCATGGTTAAAGAAATGATAAGGGCCTTTTTTGGACCGTTTGAGCCTTTCAAGCCAACTTGTATACACAGTATATCCTTAGGTCCCTTTTGCAGCCTTGTTATTGTTTGATCTCTATTTCTTTTCTTTTACCTATATTTTCCTTTCCTATACCCATAAAAAATAATTCTCTTACATAACCTTTGTTGAGTGCATATCCTATTTTATTTTATTATTCAAGTCTTCATTATTTTTGTGCATGAAGTTTTATGGAGCTGAAAAAAATTTAAAAAAATAATAATTCAAAAAGCAAAAAAAGAAGAAGAAGAGAAGTTTCATTCAAAGTATTGCAAAGAAATAAGTTTGGGGTTGGAGGTTGCTGAAAAAGAAAGGGAAGAAAGAAAGAAAGAAAGTGAATGTTGTGTTGATTCTTTTGCTCCATTTTGCACTTGTTCAGTATTTTGAGGCTTGAATTTTGAATTGTGCTTGATTTTATATCTCAACTTTTGTTTTCATTTTTCTACCATTTTTTTCTTAACTCATACCCTTGGCCTTACATTACAAGTTTTTAAAGACCCTTTTGATCCTTGGTTATGTGCTGTTTACATTAGTGGAGAGAGAGAGGAAAAACAATCCTATGGATGTGGGTTTGATGTGTATTTACAATTTTATAAACCCATCTAAGCTTATACTTTATGAGAAAATTGTGTCTTTCATTCATGTTTTTGGGAAGTCATTGATGCATAAGAGTTGCATGTGAGAGACGATGTGACAATTGGATTGTTCATATGTGACACTTTGAAATTAGATTGTGAAGCAATTTCTGAGGATATGTATGATATTCACTACCTGATGTTGCCATGTTTTGGTTGTGTGTTTTGAGTTGTTATTTATTTAGTCCTTTTGTTTTTGTTCTTCTTTTTACTTAAGGACAAGCAAAAGTTTAAGTTTGGGGGAGTGATGAACCTTCAAAATTTCATATTTTTACGGTTCAAAAGTCTTAGGTTTTCATTCTCTTTTAATTTTTTTTATTGAGTTTGTCTCAAGTTTCTTTTATTTTTAGTTTTTCTAAATTATGTTTTAATTGTGTGTTTTTATGTGTTTTTGATAGGTAATTATGCATGGAAAAAGACTGGACGATTTATGAGACAGAGAGCTGATTTTGCATTCTAGTGGTAACGTAGCGCCTGAGCGCTAGCTGTGTAGAAAGCCCACGTTATTTTCTTATAAATTCATAAGTTATGCCAATTTTAACATACACTTGGATAGAACGTAGCAGTCGTTAAGAGGCTCAAACCCTAATGTGGTGTGGGCCCAATTAGGCTTAAAGATTAAGGATTTTCTTCAACCTTTCCACATTTCTACATTGGAGTTTGTCATATTCTTCACTTTGTGTTCTTCTTTTTCCATGTGTAATTAATTTTTCTTTGTTAGGAGGATGATGGATCTTGTTCTTGGATGATGTAACTTTCTTTTATGGATTTAATTTATGTTTCTATTTCATGATTTACTTGTTTATCTCTATTCTTAATACTTTTCTAAACCTGATTAATTTGGGAATGATCTTTTGGGTTGATGTATGATTTGGAAAATTTTGCATGAACCTAGAGGTTGTGATAAACACCATAATTTCTGCGATCGCTAGGAATAAACGTTGTGGGTTATGTGGTCTTTCTTTTAATTCTCTTGTTCTTGATAATGCCTTTCTAATTAAGGTTAGACTAAGGGATTAATTAATTCCAATAAGCTTAAGAGGATTAATATACTAAGGGATTGAATATTAATAAATTTTGAGAATTAACCATAAATCATTGAAATAGAATATAATTAAACTTATATTTGAATGTGCATCTAAAGAGTTCAAGTGAAATCTGAACCCTAACTCTTTAACATCATTGTTTTTCATCCCTTTGATTTATTATTTGCTGATTTTATATTTCTTTTTAATTGAATTTGCATCAACTCTCTTTTCGATAGTTTGAATAGTGTTGATTTGGTAAATTTAGTAATTAATAACTTAATCCTCGTGGGACGATACTCTACTCACTCTTTATTACTTTTATCGATTTGGTGCACTTGCTAAATTCCGCAACACTTGAGAGGCACTTTTCTATCACAAGTAACTCCTGAAGTACTCATCCATTTCATCCATCTAGCTTGAATCCTATGGTTTACATCTTCCTCTATCTCTCCATCATTTTGTATGATAGATCCAAGATACCTGAACCGTGTGACTTGTGGTATGGTATGGTCTCTAATTTTCACTGCTAAGCTAGTATTAGCTTGCTTATTACTGAACTTATATTCCATATACTCTATATTACTCCTTCATAGATGGAAGTCATGTTCTTCCAAAACTCGTTTCAATAGTTCTAGCTTACCATTTGTTTCCTTTCTCGACTCTCCAACTAAGATTATATCATTTGCAAAAAGCATGCATTGTGGCATCGGCTCTTGAATATGCGCAGTAAGCACATCTAAGACCAAGGTAAAAAGATATAGACTTAAAGTTGACCTTTGGTGCAGTCCTATAGTTATAGAAAAATCTTCTATGACCCCACCCTGTGTTTTCACACTAGTTTTAACCTCATCATATATATCTTGGATTACTTGAATATAAGCTATATGGACTTCTTTCTTCTCTAGAGACTTCCACAAGACCTCTCTCGGTACCCTATCATAGGCTTTTTCCAGATCGATGAAAATCATGTGTAGGTCTTTTTACTTCCATGATTGACCTCCCAGGCATAAAACCAAATTGATTCTCTGAAATATGAGTCTCTTGTCTTAATCTCCATTTAATTACTCTTTCCCATAAGTTCATGGTATGACTCATGAGCTTAATCCCTCTGTAATTTACACAATTTTGTATATCTTTCTTGTTCTTATAAATAGGGATTAAAGTGCTTCTGCTCCATTCATTTGACATTTTCTTAGACCTCATTATCTCATTAAATAGCTTTGTGAGCCAGCTTATACATTTCTCTCCTAGGCACTTCCATACCTCAATAGGTATATTAGCCGGTCTGACTAGGGGTGTTCTTGGATCGGTTTGGATCGGTTTTGAGGCAAAAAATCATTCGATCCAAATAAGGTAAGTTTCATCGGTTCAGTTTGGATTGGATGAATTCTGATAACCAAACCGATCCAATCCAAACCAATTTTAATCGGTTTGGATTGGATTGGATGATTCGGTTTTTGTCCAATAACTTAATAAAAATGTAATCTAAATAAGAGTAATACACAACAATATAATTCAAATTCCAAAGTTCAAACCATTCATAAAGTCATACAAACTATAGAAACAAATAAAATCCAGCAATAATTTCAAAGTTCAGAATTCAATCAAATAAAATCAAAATGACAATTCAACAATTGTAATCCTTCCCGGAATTGAGTCAACAATTGTAACATACTAATACAGTCAACAAAGTAGCAACTCCAAAGCTAATCAGAGTCAGCACCAGAATCCTCTTCATTTGGTTGTGGGATTGGGGCAAGTTCTAAAAAATGTATAAAATACAATAATTAGTATGAATGACAAAATTATACAAAAATAGATAAGTGTAATAGAGTTTAATAAATAAAAGACAACATCAACAATAAAATTACCTAGCTCAAGCCTTTCTAAGTCTTCCACAAGCTCTTCAACTGTCTTTGGAGTAAGAGAGCTCCTATAACAATTAAGCACTCTACCTCCAGTGCTAAATGCAGACTCTGAAGCAACTGTAGACACAGGCATGGCCAATACATCCCTAGCTATCTGACCAAGAACAGGATATTTAGTGGAATTCACCTTCCACTAGTTCAAGATGTCAAAGTTATGGTTACTTGTCTTCTCCAAGGTCTCCATGAGATACAAATCCACTTCATTTTTATTCATACTCTCATTAAGATTCATGTCCTTCTCGAATTTTATAGCAAATGAAATCTCATTAGTTGGTTCAAGATCAACCATTTCCACTTCATGAGAGGATTGTGCAAAATTTTCAACTTGGCCTTGGTTAAGGAAAAACCTATAGCTATCAAACATTTTGTATAATGTTTCCTTTACCTTTTCACTCAAGAATTCAGCATCATCCTTCTCAAAAAACTTTTCTAAGCTCCACTTAACAAAATGAAACTTGCTTCTAGGATCAAGTACCACAGCAATAAAAATCATCATGTTCATATTTTTAATGTTCCCTCAATATTTATCATGCTTAGCTTTCATTTTTTCAGCCATGCTTGCAAGCAATGGATTATGATTACCAATCCATTTCTTAAATGTAGTCATTATCACACAAAACTCATGGAAATATTGAGAAGAAGTCACAAAATTTGAACCCGACACCTTCTTAGTGACATCATAAAAAATTTTCAAGAACTTAACAAAACATTTTGCATTATCCCAATCATTATTCTTTGGGATACCACCTTGCATCATCACAAATTCAGCATCTCTCTCTCCCAACCTTTTAAATCCCTTTTGAAACTTCAATGCACTTTCAAGCATAATGTAGGTGGAATTTCACCTAGTAGGAACATCCAATTGCACAGAACACTTTTCTTGTATCCTAGCTTCCTTGATACAAGTTCTAAACTTATCCATGCGACCAGGAGATGCACGAACATACCTAACAGCATTCCTAATTTTTGTAATTGAAGAATACATGTCCTTCAATCCATCATTGACCACAAGATTTAAAATATGCGCACAACATCTAACATGCATATGTTCTCCTTTTAATGGATGTGAATTCCAATCCTCCATTTTACTTTTCAAGTAAGAGATGGCAACGTCATTTGAACTAGCATTGTCAACTGTGATAGTAAAAACTCTACCAATTAACCAACCCTCTAAGCACTTCTCAATTTTTCTACCAATTGTTTCTCCTTTATGATTCTTGATTAGACAAAAGTTAAGAATCCTTTTATGCAATTTCCAATCTTTATCAATAAAATGCGCAGTAAGACAAAGATAATTCAAGTTTTGCACAGAAGTCCAGCAATCAGTTGTTAGACACACACTTTGATTTGATTGACGAAACATACTTTTAAGCTTATTTTTCTCATTCATGTAAAGATTCCAATAATCCCTAGCAATTGTAATCCTTCCCGGAATTGACAGTTTAGGTTGCACAACACTCATAAAATAATGGAATCCTTCTCCCTCAACAAACTTAAAGGGCAACTCATCCACAATTATCATTCTAGCTAGAGCTTGTCTACATGCATCAACATCAAAAGCAACACCAACAAAAGCACTACCAGTCCCTTTCCCATCTTCTTTTTTCAATTGTTGGAGAGAAAGAGTTGATTGAGTAGGATCAAGCGTCTCTTTGGGAAACTTTTTACACTGACTTAACAAATGATTTTTAAGATTGCTTGTACCATTCCTATGTGAATCACATGCATAGGTTGCCCCACACCATTTACATTTAGCTCTAGGATTAGTAGAATCATCTTTTGTAAAATGATCCCAAGTCCAAGATCTAGGTTTAGAAGGTTTTCTCTTACCTGCATATTCAGCATCGGCATTACCATCTCTGGACCCTTCTACAGCTTTCCTCTTCTTATCAACCTTGGAAACTTTGGAACCTTCCTCTTTGTTCAAATTATTTTGCTCCTCACAGTTTGATTCAGTTGTAGACTTCGTGGATTCAACATTTGCAACGACCATTTTCTCATTACTTAAAGTATTTTCAGCCTGCAAAATAAATACAAAGACAGTAGGTGAGGGCCTGCAAACAAAGATTCTGAGACATAGCAACACCAATTGTAATTCTACATGATTATATAAATCATTATCAGATAAACATTGAAAGACATAGGGACTGCACCTCAGACATGGTGGTGCTTGTGGATTATGCTCGTGCAGTGGGGGGAGATATACTTCTGCTACTGCAAGAAAAGAAAAAAATAAAGCAGCTCAAATTGACAATCTCATCACCAAAAATATCTGCATAGTTAACAATTTCAGCACTCAAATTAACAATTCAAGAGTAGTTTAACAGAACCCCTACGGTATTTAACTATTTACCAATTTCAAATAAAAAAATAGAGCTCCTTAAATGTGCATAGAACATCAAATAATTATCAAAAATCAAGCACGAATAAATCTAACACAGAATCAATAGAACAATAAGTGAGCTTTTCAGATTAATCCAGCAGCTATGACAGAGCCTGAGAATCCTTCACCAATGCGAGATCTGCAAGTCACTGATGGCGACAAACCGTTTCGTGTGCGAGATCTGCAACAAGCAACGCAATCAGAACCTACAGCTTCATCGGCGATGCCACAACCTGCCATGGAAGCTCCGGCAGCGAACCAGTGAACTAGCGAGTAGCGACCCAGCGAACTAGCGAACCAGCGAACCAGAGAGGGAGAGTACCAGAGGGAGAGAGAGAGAGTACCTGTGGTCGTGGACCTCGTGGTGGCGCGCGGTGGGTCTAGCTCACCGATCCGGTTGTTGGCCGCGAATGGCGTTGTTGGCCGTGGATGGTGGGTGGATACAGAGCATGCGTGTGACGTCTGCGTGAATGGGTTCAAGAGGATATTGAAGGCAGAGGATTAGTGGGTTTTGGGAAGAGTTTTGGTGAAAGAATGGAGATTGGAGAATGGAGGCTAGATTGGAATTTGGGTTTGGGGTGCTGCCGCCTGTCGTGCTGGTGTGTGCGTCTGCGTGAATGGGTTCAAGAGGGGGGAGGAGGGCATACGCATAATGGCATAAATTAGGTTAGGGGCATTTAAGTAATTTTAGGTATATAATTTCGGTTCGGTTCGGTTTGGATCGATTTTATAAAATGGAAAAAAAAACCGAACCGAACCGATCGGTTCTTTAAATTTTCTATCCAAATCAAACCAATCTATTTTGGTTTTTATTGGTTTTCAGTTTTTTTGGATTGGTTTTCGATTTTTTTTTTGGATTGGTTTGGATATGAACACCCCTAGGTCTGACCACTTTTCCATTATCCATCATCTTCAATGCTTTTTTACCTCAAATTCCCAAATTCTAGGATAAAAGATTTTATTTTGGTCCTCATTTCTAATGTTTAGAATGTTTGAGTCCCCTAACGTCTCATGTCCCTCATTAAATAACTTGTAAAAATAACTCTTCCATCGATCCTTGATATCTTGTTCCGTAACCAAGACTTTACCCTCTTTATCCTTAATGCATTTCACTTCATCCAAGTCTCTTGTCTTCCTTTCCCTACTTTTAGTAAGCCTGTAAATATTCCTTTCTCCTTCTTTAGTACCCAAAGATTGATATAATCCATTGAACGCTTTAGCTTTCACCTCGCTCACCACCTTCTTAGTATCTTTTTTAGCTGCCTTATATTTTTCTTAATTTTCATCATTTTCATACACATGTCAAGCTTTATAATATTCTCTTTTAACCTTAACCTTATCTTGTACACTTGCGTCCCACCACCAAGATTCTTTATCCTTGGGTCCAAAGCCTCTTGATTCGTCGAGTATCTCTTTTGCTACCTTCCTAATCCCTTTAGTCATCTCGTCCCACATATCATTAGCACTCCCTTATACCTCCCAAATATGTTCCTCCATAATCCTTCTCTGAAAGGGCATTTGTTTTTAGTAACAAGCGAGAGCATAATTTTGTTGAGAAGGCCAAAGTGCTTACAAAGAAATTTCTTAGCAGTTGTTTCCTTAATTGCTTCGGGGTAGTGATAAGTTTGTTGTCTTTTCTATTTTCTAGTTTAGTTGCTTTTCACAGCTTCAAGTGTTACTTGTAATATCTCATTTAAATTTTATGTCTCTCTTAAGAACAAAGTGAGTTCAATTTTGTTGAATGAAATGGGGGGTTCGAGATTTCTAGATTGTTAAGTGGCCAACATATGAGAAGTTTTTTTTTTAATAACCCATTTCAGTGATTTACCAAAGTGAAATTCCCTTTAATGTTAAATAAGATAAATGAATGTGGCACAAAACAAAAGATTACATTATGAACATTCTGGATGGTTTCATCTAAGCAAGTTATTAAGATAATAGCATGATTTTTTCAATAAAAAGCCAATGACCAATTTTGTATTTTGCATCCATTAAATGTCATGTTAACTTCTCTCTCTTTTCTTTCTTTTTTTCTTGGTTTTGATTATTGTGTTTGACTTTACAACTAGAATAGTTAGAGAGCATGTTTCAAAATTGAATTATATCTCTTTGTGTGTTTTAAAAATATCCAAGATAACTAAGAATTATTTGAGTCGTGATAGTTTGCTAATTTTTAGGTAACGTCTCTAACATGACACTGAGTTTCACCTTTACAAAATTAAACGGATTAACTAAATCGTGATGACTTGTTGATCCAACGTTTCAAATTGAGTTAAATTTAAAATTATTTTTAAAATAAAAATAAGTTTACACTTTTTAAAAAAAATATAAAATTCCAAAAGAGATAACCAAAAGATACAAAAGACCCTTTGAATTATAACAACTTATTAACCAATGAGTGATATCTCTAGCATGGCACCGAGTCTCACTCATTCAAATTCAAATGGATTAGCTGAGCTGTGATGGTTTGTTTTCAAATTGATTTAAATTTATATATATATAATAATAATAATAAGTCACATTTTTCAAATTAAAATCTCAAAATAATTTTAAAAAAAGATAAAAATGATAAAGGGTCATTTGAATTGTAACTACTTGATGACTCTTAAGTGACGCCTATAACATGATGTCGAGCTTCGCTTTTTTGAATTTAGCCAATGGTCATACGATCGCACGTAAAATCCTTAGAAGTGGTTATTATTGGTCTACAATGGAAACTGACTACATAGACTATGTTTGAAAATGCCACAAGTGTTAAATATATACAAATCAAGTCAATGCACCTCCATCCCCCTTGCACAACATGATGACTCCTTGGCCTTTCTCAATGCAAGGAATAGACGTCATCGGGCCGATAAATCCTAAAGCCTCAAACGGACACCGCTTCATTTTACTGGCAATCGACTACTTCACCAAGTGAATAAAAGTATCCTCGTATATCACTTAAAAGGTATTCCTCAAGTTTCTCAAAAGGGATATCATTTGTCGATATGGGATCCCAGAAAGAATAATTACAAATAATGCTCCAAATCTTAACAATGTAGAAGTTCGAAAGCTAAGTGAAACTTTCAAAATGCAACATCAAAATTCAGCTGCATATAGACCTCAAATGATTGGAACAGTCAAGGCAGCAAATAAGAACATTAAGAACATTGTTGTCAAGATGGTTGTGAATTATAAGGACTGGCACGAAATGTTAACCTCTGCTCTACATGCATATCGTACCAACATACAATCAAGTACTGGGGTAACACATTTTTCCTTGATGTATGGGATGGAGGCAGTGACACCATTTGAGGTTGAGATTCCTTCATTGAGGGTTTTGTTGGAACCTAAATTAGAAGAGTCAGAGTGGGTAAAAACTCGATATGAGCAATTAAATATAATTGAAGAGAAAAGATTAGTTGCCATTTGTCATGGACAGTTATATCAAGGGAGAATGGCTAGGGCTTTTAACAAGAAAGTTCACCCTAGGGATTTTTATCCAGGTGATTTGGTTCTCAGGAACAAGAACGGATCCATGTGTAAATGAGTGAGGACACATGCCCCCACTTTACTTTGGAACTTTTCTTTGACCTTATATAGGTATATGTCTTTTTTTATTTTTTTTATATGTGTAATTTTTGCCCCCATGCCCCCACTTCTAAATATGTTATTTTTGTTGAATAATTGTTTAGTTACATATATAGAGAGAGAAATGTTTGATAGTAATGATAATGAAAAGATCATTCAGTATTTTCAAAATATGAAAACGCGAAGGGAACAATTATAAATTGATCTTTCATAATTTTGTATTAATATATTTTTAATATATAAATATAATTATTGAAAAAAATTATACTTCTGTATTGATAGTATTATATTTGCCCATATTGCCTAAAATTTCTGGATCCGTCACTGCTCAGGAAGATCCTTCCTAATCAAGAAGATGTCCGAGGAAAATGTGCACCAAATTATGAAGGGCCTTATGTTGTAAAGCAAGCTTACTCAAGAGGAGCCTTGATTTTAACAAATATTAATGGGTAAGAATTGACAAGACCTATAAACTCTAATGCTCTGAAGAGATTTTATGCCTAAAAAAAAACCTATAAACCTTAAACCCTATTATGGGTGATCTATTAGGGCAATTTGGTTCAGATGGCCATATTGGGGCCAAATCCTTAAGAGTCGACAACAGAAATGGAAGAAGCATTAGAGATAGTGGTTACATCATCAAGTCGTCATAGGGAATCGATTGAGAGAAAGTAAAGGCAAATGCTGGGGTAAATTTTCATGTGTTCCTCATTTTCTTTTCTCCCTTTTGTATTTTTGTTTCTTTGCCTCATAATCTTGTAGCCTAGTCATTTCTTTCATTTACCAAGGTTTTATGTGTTGTCAACATTTCATATCAATAAAGAGGTTTGTTCATTTAACAAATTTCTTTCCATTCATGAATGCATGCTTATTCATTAATTTATGTCTCAAGTAAAATAAATTTAAAAGTTTAACAATCTGACTGAATAACTCTTTATATTAACAATCCTTCAATGATTGGTTTGAATCAAAATGACTCAGCAGTTCAAAGCGAGGTTTGCAATAAGGGGTATTTAATTGAAATAATTATCTAACTTTGCCAAAGGAAGGATAAAAGACAAAAAGAAAAAAAAAAAAAAAAGAGAAAGATAAGAAAAGGAAAGAAGGAAGGTAGGTAAGACAAGCAAACACAAAATGTTAATGGAAAAAGCCAACAGAAGAATAGATGTGAACAAGGGTTTGATTGGTCAAAGTTTTCCAAAGTCACTGTCTGGTTTAGATCTCTTCTTTTTCAAAATTATAAGCTCATATCTAGTTAGTTAGCAATTGTTTTTCAAAATTATGGATCCATATCCAGTTGACTCATAAATTGCCTTTTCTAAAATTTGTGAGCTCATATCCAATTGGTTTGCAAATGATTTTCAAAATTTGGGAGTCCGTATCTAGTTGACTGGTAAATTGCCTTTTTCAAAATTTGTAAGCCCATATTCAGTTGGTTTGCAATTATTTTTTAGAATTGTGGGTTCGTATCTAGTTAACTTGTAAATTGCCTTTTTCAAAATTTGTAAGCCCATATTTAGTTAGTCTACAAATATTTTTCAAAATTGTAAGTTTCTATCTAGTTGACTCACAAATTGCCTTTTGAAAGCCCATATCTAGTTGCTTTGCAATTGTTTTTTCAAAATTGTTAGTCTGTATCCAGTTGACTCGCAAATTACCTTTTTCAAAATTTGTAAGCCCATACCCAGTTGGTTTGCAAATGTTTTCTTTCAAAATTATGAGTCCATATCCAGTTTACTCGTAAATTGTCTCTTCTTTCAAAGTTTGTGAACCCATATCTAGTTGGTTTGTAGATGTTTTACAAAAATTGTGAGTTTGTTTCCAGTTAACTCACACATTGTCTTTTCTTTTCAAATTTTTGTGAACCTATATCTAGTTGGTTTACAAATATTTTTTCAAAATTATGGGTCCATATCTAGTTGATTCAATTGGTCAAGCCTATTGGAGGATAGAGTAACCAATACTCAACCACTCAATATCCCTATGTCATCAAAACATTTACTATTTAGTAAATTTTCGTATTGGTTGTCATGTTCTAATTAATAGGTAGTGTTATTATCAATTAATTAATACTTGACATGCTCACCAAAACTAACAGGAAAAAACCTAAATGAACTTCTCTACTAGGGTTTACGGCTACGTAATCCTTGCTGCATGTGTTCATGGCTGCTCCAATTATTCCTTGGAGTTGTCTCGCTTCCTACTTCCCTTCTACTCTTCTTTCTTCTTTCGCTTCTCCCTCCATTCCTCAAAAAAAGACTTTTGCCCAAGCTTTAAACAACGCATGTGACATCCCTTTGAGTCAATTACCTATTCTATGGATCAAAGGTGAAGCGCTCGCAGTGAAGATCCCAGAAGATGAGTACCTTGTGAGTGTGGAAAGTTGCAAAAACCATATTCATGGAAGGCTCCTACTTTCTAAAGGTGACTCTCCTCCAAAAATCAATGACTTGAGAAGTAAGTTATTGAATTTATGGAAACCTATTGGCCAATGGAAGATGATTCCAATTAGCAAGGGTTTCTTTGAGTTTTCCTTCTCATCCACAGAGGATTTAAGAAAGGTTTGGTTGGTTGGTTCATGGAATCTTGAACTAGGAATTTTGAGACTCTTTTCTTGGACACCCGATTTTAGTCCGAACCTTGTGAAGCCAACAAATGCATAATGTTGGATTAGAATCATTGGCCTACCTGAAGAATATTGGAGACCTAAAATATTGTTTGCCATTGCAAGGGGGATTGGTGTTCCTCTTTCTTTGGATGATGCTACCATAAGCAGATCTTTAGGACACTTTGCAAGGGTCTTGGTGGACTTGGATATGGCTTCTGAACTAAGAGATCAAATTTTGGTGGAGCGGGAAGGCTTTGCCTTTTTTGTAGACATTGAATATGAAAGGCTACCTTCATTCTATTCTTCTTGTGGGATTATTGGTCATTCAATAGCTGAATGTAGAAAATTGGCTAAAAATCAAGATTTGATGAAAAATAATGGTGATCAGATCTTGACCATCAAGAAACCAGTAGTTCGATATGTCCCTAAGAAGATTGATTCAAAAAATCCACAAGATGGTGTGGTTATGCCTCAACCTATTGATCATGTTGATAATTCTCGAATGGATAAAGGAAAGGCCATTATTATTGATAGCAGCCCTCGGGTTGAGAATGTTGTTGGTGAATCTAGTATTCCATTACCTCTGTTGCAGGTTACTGCTAATCAAGATGATAATGTGGTTTAGAATAAGGTTAATGTGGAAACTATCTTTCAAGTAAATGAACAGAATAATAATTTATTTTTGCCTCATAATGTTCCTTATGTGGTAGAAGAGATCTCCAGCACTGATAGAGTGATATATGCTGCTGGTTTAAATCAGGAAAATCAGGTTCAGGTTGAAAATATTGTGGAGAGTGTTGCTACTCCTCATGTTAGTGATTCTCAGGCTAATGTGGTTTAGAATGCAGTTGTTTCTTTAGATGCAGAATTTCAAAACTCAGTACATAAGTCTTTGGATCATATTTCTGATACTATCCAGGATCTGAGTATTGGAACAACTTTTGATCATTAGGGCCTTCTCAGTAAAGGTATGCCTCTTCATAATGCTTTAGATTATGGTTCAGCAGATAAGAGTCTGCAAACTCCTATAAACATGAATTGTAATCCCAATTTAACTCATGATATGGGAATTGTGGGAAGACTTTGGGCTGATGATACCGATGAGGAAATTGAAGTTGAATCTGCAAACAATGCTAATTCCTCATAGGATTATACTGCACCAAATGAAGATGCTGGTGCTGATAACAATGACCCTGATTATGGTTTTGTTAAAGTCCTTTCTAAATCTCAAAGGAAGAATTTAAAAAAGAAGAATAGTAAAAAAAAGCAGCCTGTTAACAGAGCCCGAGAAAGGGTTGGTCCTAGGAATTTTGCATAATGAAGACTCTTTTTTGGAATATAAGAGGGATTGGCAACCTTGATTCAAGGGCAGTTTTAAAGAAATTGTGTGATACTCACCATCCTGACTTCCTTTTTATAGCTGAGCCATGGATTGCTTTGCATCAAATTTCTGAGTCCTATTGGAAAAAGCTCAATTTTAAAACTTTTTCTGTTAATAATAGAGACAGCTTGCTTCCTAATCTCTAGGGTTTCTGCAGCTTCAACATCAATCCCATTGTTATTGCAACTTCTGATCAGCATATTTCTTTTTCTTTTGATTGTGATGGCAAGACTTTGTTCTCATCAGCAGTCTATGCCAGTACTTCTTATAGGGGTAGAAGATCTCTTTGGTCTGATCTCTCTACATTACAGGCTAGTCACCCTGGTCCTTGGAGTCTCATTGGAGACTTTAATGCAATTTTTGGTTCTCATGAAATGAGAGGTTCTGGACTGCCTCTTCAAATATCCTGTGATGAGTTTAAGCTATGGTCTGAGAACTGTAATCTAATCCATTTGCCAACTAGGGGTGCTGAGTTTACTTGGAGTAATGGAAGAAGAGAAAGATAGCACATTAAGAAGAGGCTTGATAGGTCTCTATGTAATGACAGTTGGCTAGACTATTGGTACTCTACTGCTTGCTGTACATTGATCAGAAGCAAGTCTGATCATCATCCCCTGCTCCTGGTTTCCAAACAGAATATCAAGACCTTTCCTTCTACTTTCAAGTTCCAAAAGATGTGGATTTCCTATCCTGACTACAATAGATTAATTCAGATGCTTGGAATAAGCCAGTGTAGGGCTGTCCAATGCAAATCTTGTCCCATAAATTAAAGACAGTGAAAGAGGAATTGAAAACTTGGAATAAGTCAGTCTTTGGGGATGTAAACTTCAAAGTCAATCAGTGTATTGAAGCTTTGGACAGCATTCAGATGCAGCTAGCCTCAAATGATTACTCTGAAGAATTGCAGAATAAGGAAGTAAGTGCTCAAATAGAGCTGCAGCAAGCTCTAAACTTTCAAGAGCAATTCTGGAAAGATAAATCAAGGTTGAATTAGCATCTCTATGGTGATAGAAATACTAGCTTCTTTTATAAAGTCACTAAGCTGAGATATGCTTCAAAAACTATGTCAGTTCTCAAACATGGAGATGTTCTTATTGATGATGTTGATGCAATGGCTCAACGTGTTATTGAGTACTTCTTTGGTCTATATGCAACAAACAATGATAGCTCTCCTAATAATCTAATTGGGCAGGTTGTTCCTTCTATTTTTTCTAACCAAGACAATGATTTGCTAACCACTATGCCCTCTCATGAGGAGATTAAGTTTGCTGTGTTTGCAATGAATGGGGATGGGGCTCCGGGTCCAGATGGCTTTGAAGGCTGCTTCTATCAAGCCTTCTGGGATATTGTAGGGAAGGATGTCTGTAATTCTGTTAGTCAGTTCTTTTCTCAAGGCTGGCTTTTGCCTAACTTGAACTCCAACTTAGTGGTGTTGATTCCTAAAACCCCTGGTGCAGACAGAATTGAGGACTTTAGACCTATTGCATTGGCTAATTTCCAATTTAAAATCATTACCAAAGTTCTAGCTGATAGATTGGCAATCATTGCTCCAAAAATCATTTCTGATAACTAAAGAAGTTTCATTAAGGGTAGACAAATATCAAAATGCATCTGTATTGCTTCAGAGGCTATAAATCTCCTAGACTACAAAGTTTTTGGTGGTAATCTTGCTCTTAAATTTGATATTAGGAAAGTTTTGACACTATTGACTGGGATTTCTTACTCAATGTTCTTCATGCTTTTGGTTTTAACTCCAAATTTTACAATTGGGTAAGGATCATTCTCAAATCAGCAAAGCTGTCTTTTTCTATTAATGGCAACTCTGTTGATTTCTTCTCTTGCAAGAGAGGAGTTAGGCAAGGTGATCCACTCTCTCCTCTATTGTTTTGTATTGCTGAAGATGTTCTTAGTAGAGGTATTTCTAAATTGGTTCAAGATGGAAATCTCTTGCCTATGGCTGGTCCAAACAGATTCACTACTCCAAGTCACATCTTGTATGCAGATGACATTTTAGTGTTTTGTAAGGGCACTAAAAGGAATTTGGAAGCCTTGATGTCTCTTTTCACCTTGTATAGTCAGGCCTCTGGTCAACAGCTCAGTCTTGGAAAGTGTAAATTTTATGCAGGGAATATCTCTCCTAACAGAATCACAGCCATTTCATCAATGCTTGGCTTTGCAACAGGTCATCTTACTTTCACCTATTTAGGAGTGCCTTTATTCAAAGGTAAACCTAGGAAAGTTCATTTGAAGCCTATTGCAGACAAGATAGTATCCAAGTTAGCCTCTTGGAAAGGCACCCTCTTATCTATTATGGGAAGAGTGTAGCTTGTGAAGTCTGTTATACATAGTATGCTTTTTTACAACTTCCATGTTTATTCCCGGCCTATCTTATTGTTGAAACAGTTGGATAATTGCATTAGGAACTTTATTTGGGGCAAGAGATATGAATGTTAGGAAGCTGGTAACTGTAGCTTGGAAAAAAGTATGCTATCCTACTAATGAAAGTGGTCTTGGCATTCACTCTTTGAGAGCAATGAATGAAGCTGCCCTTCTTAAACTTAGCTAGGAAATGTACTCTTCCAATAAACGATGGGCCATTTTTCTTAGACATAGATTTATGAGGAATGGAAAACCTTTGTTTAAATTCATTAAGTCCGCTCTATGGCCAGGATTTAGAAATAACATGCATCTAGACATTCAAAATTCCTGTTGGCAGATCAGTGATGGAACTAGAATCAACTTTTGGAGGGATAAGTGGTTAGCTCAACCAATTGTAGAATTACTGCAGATTCCGGAGCATGTGCAATATTCTCTGCATTCTGTCATTGCAGATTTCCTTCAGGATAGCAGATGGTTTGTCCCTCACTCTTTGGCAACCAAATTCCCAGCCCTTTATAGTGATATTATGCAAACTGCTGTTCCAATTAATCCATCTACTGATCATCTAGTTTGGCAAGGTTCAAAATTGAGTATCCTAACTCATAAGGAAGCTCTCAGTTTTTTAAACCAGAATCAAGCTCAAGCTCCTACTTCTTAGGGAAATGTAATCTGGAATTCATCCATCCCTCCTTCAAAGTCTTTCATTGCTTGGAGAACTATGCATAATAAGATGCCTACCGAGGGAAATATGAAAAGTAGAGGTTACACTTGTGTTTCCATTTGCAGTTTTTGCTATAACTCTGAGGAATCTAACATGCACTTATTTTTTGAATGTGATTTTGCCCGAAGGCTCTGGTCATGGTTCAGTTCTGTTATTAGAGTGCCAATTAACACTTCTTCTTTGCAAGCAACCATATCAGTATGCAATAATAGTTGGAGTCCTCAATGCAAGGTTGTTCTCCTGGCCGGGATTATTAACATTCTAGGAACTATTTGGTTTTGCAGAAATCAAATAAAGTTTGATAATAAAATTATTTCCTTCGGATCAGTAGTCTCCAGGATTATTGGTTCAACATCTCTTTCTGGAATTCTTTTACAGGCCATATGTTTTCTTCCATAGAGGAATTTTCAATTCTCAAGTCCTTTGCTGTGACATGCCACCCAAGGAAGGCTCCCTCAATTATTCGAGTAGATTGGATTCCTCCTCCTTGTGGTTAGTTAAAAGCCAACATTGATGGTGCAGCTAGAGGACCTCCTGGCCATGCTGTTGGAGGTGGTATTTTCAGAGATAGGAGTGGTGCAATTCTTGGTTGCTTTGCCACTTATTTTGGTATTTCATATTCCCTTCATACTGAACTTACAGCTGCCATGATCTCCATTGAAGTGGCCTATTCAAGAGGTTGGCATAATCTCTGGTTAGAATGTGATTCCATGTTGGTTGTGCTGGCTTTTTCTTCAATGGATTTGGTGCCTTGGAAGCTAAAAAACAGATGGTGTAACTGCATAGCCTTAACATCTTCCATGCAATTCAAAGTTACCCATATTTTTAGAGAGAGAAATACTTGTGCTGACAAGTTAGCTTCTTTTGGAATAACATCTGAAAGCTCTACTTGGTGGAACTTGATTCCTAGTTTCCTTAGATCTGAATTCTTTAGAAACAGATTTAGGCTGCCTATTTATAGGTTCAGATATTTTTCGGTTTCGAATTTTCCATGGGTTGGGTTTTTGTCCCCCTATGCTTTTGGTTCTTTTTTTATATTTTTTGAATAAATTTATGATATGCTGCATATGATTGATAAGATTCAGGGTGCCAACCTAGTTGGGAAGCTGGATTTTATAGTGATGCCTATGCATATAATTTTAATTAAAAAAATAGTCAAGCCTATTGCAATTTCATGTCATCATCCTATTTTGCGTTGTCGCAAGCAGTCTTGGTCAAAATATTGAGTTCATGTCTTTCCTCATTCCTTACTACAAAAATATGAAAAATTATGGTTATTCATACTCTCTCTAGTAAGAAACAAGTAAATAGTGGCAACTGTGAATGCCATTTTTTAGTTAGGCCCATATATATATATATAAAGAGATGAATAAAGAAGATAAAAAAAAGGAAAATGACTTTTTAAGTGGCCCAATAATGGAAATGAAAAAAAAAGAGCCTTTTGGAAAATTCTGTATAATTGAAATTAAGAGGAAAAAAAAGAAAAAGAGATTTTTGGATAAGTGAAGTAGTCTTAAAAGAGATAAGATAAATTTGAGGAAGTTGAGGTAAAGGATAAGAAAATTTTGAGAATAAATGAGATAAGTTGACAAAGTAAAATTGAGGAAGTAAAGAAAAAGTGATAAGTGATAAGATGAAAGGAAAAGAGCTTCTAGCAATTGTTTAAATTAAATAGGAGATATAAGACGAAAGAAAGATATAAAATAGCTCTAGATAGCAACTAATCTCCAGGTGATAAGAATTTTGGTGAAAGAAAATTGAGTTGTTTTAATGCATGATAAGGAGAAAGAAAAAGAAAGAGAAAGAGAGAGCAAGCGAGAGAGAGAGAGAGAGAGAAGAATTGTATATAACAAATAAATCTCAAGTCAAAGAGATCAAATGAGAAATATTTGGGTTGGATAAGATTGAGTTGGTTCAAAGGTTGTTATCAAGAGGGGGTGCACTTAGCCTATAAATACAGGCCTAGATGGTGAAGGAAATGGGCACATAGTTACACACAATTATACAAAAAGATATACAAGAGAGTGCACAATAGAAAGAGAGAGGGGAGAACATGCAAAATCTTTGATAAAAAGTGAGAGCATAATTTTGTTAAAAGGGTCAAAGCGCCGATGAAGAAATTTCTTAGTAGTTGTTTCCTTAATTGCTCCCGGTATTAGTAAGTTTGTTGTGTTTTCTATTTACTATTCCAATTATTTTTCACATCTTCAAGTGTTACTTGTAATATCTCATTTAAATTTCATGTCTCTCTTAAGAATAGGGTGAGTTCAATTTTGTTGAATAAAATGAAGGGTTGGAGATTTCTAGATCGTTAAGTGGCAAAATATGAGAATTTTTTTTTCTTTTTTATAACCTAGTTTGGTGACTTAGCAAAGTGAAGTTCTGTTTAATGTAAAATAATATAAGCGAAAGTGAGATAAAAAAGAAGATTATGTTGTGAACATTCCGAATGGTTTCATCCAAGCAAGTTATTAAGATAATAGCATAATTTTTCCAGTAAAAAGCAAATAACCTATTTCGTATTTTGCATCCATTAAATGTCGCGTTAACTTTTTTTTTCTCTTTTTTTTTCTTGATTTTGATTATTATGTTTGACTTTACGACTATAATAGTTATAGAACATGTTTCAAAATTGAATTATATCTTTTTGTGTGTTTTGAAATATTCTACATAACTAATAATTATTTGAGTCGTGATAGTTTGTTAATTTTTAGGTGACGTCTTTAGCGTGATGCTGAACTTCACCTATTCAAAATTAAATGGATTAACTGAGTAGTGACAAGTTGTTGATCCAAAGTTTCAAATTGAGTTAAAGTTAAAATTATTTTTAAAATAAAAATAAGTCATCATTTTCATTTTAAAAAAATAAATTTTCAAAAGACATAATCAAAAGATACAAGAGACCTTTTTTGAATTATAACAACTTATTAACTAAAGAGTGATATCTCTAGTTTGAGGCCGAGTCTCATTCAAATTCAAATGGATTTGCTAAGTCATGAGAGCTTGTTGTTCTAAATTTTCAAATTGAATTAAATTGGTATATATATATATATGTATATATATATATATATATATATATATATATATATATATATATATATATATATATATATATATATATATATATGTCATTTTTTTAAATTAAAATTTTAAAATGATTTTTTTAAAAATGATATAGGGTCATTTGAATTGTAACTACGATAGCTCTTAGATGATGTCTCACCATTCAAATTCAAATGGATTAGTTGAGTAGTGATGACTTATTGATCCAAAATTTCAAATTGAATTAAATTGATTTTATATATATATATATATATATATATATATATATATATATATATATATGTGTATGTGTGTGTGTGTATATCAACTTAATTCAATTTGAAATTTTCAAAATGATTTTATGAAAAAATATAAAAATGATAAAGGACCATTTGAATTGTAACTACTTAATAACTCTTAGGTGACGTCTGTAATATCGTCTTCAACATGTTAGACTTGTAAATAGTTACAGAGGTAACTTGATACTTGCTTAACATATCTGTTTAGTTTTGTGACAATCTGAGTTAAATTAAACACTTTGCTGCAAGCCGAAAGGTGAAAAGTAGCTTAAATGGCTTAACAAATGGAAATAAATATGAATAATTTATTTTTAAGTCACAAATATGTATTCTGTGATGTGGTTAAGTTTGAGAATAATCAGATTCTATTTGGTATTTTTAGGCATACTGATTGTGTATTTTAGTACCGAATTGACTAGTTACAAATATAAAAAATTATGATACTGGTGAAATGACTTTTTTAATGAATCTTAGTATTTATTTTAAAGTTGTTAGAACTTGAAAAACTTGATTTAGAAAAATTTGAATATTTTTGGCAGATCAATAAATATCATTGTCATAATGCTTAGTCCTTAGCTATCCACGATTTCTGCCTTTTACTTGGCTCTTAATCTCTTATTTTCTCACTTCATTCTTTTCTCTTCATGGCTAGGAAACAGAACCAGTGGCAGTAAAAGAGAAAGGAGAAAAAAAGGGAAAAACAAGAGGGAGAAGAGGAAAGGAAGAAGAGGAGATCAAAGGAGAAAAGAAAACTTGAGGATTTGTGATCATTTTTATCATCACCGCCATCTTTGCTACTCAAGGTAGGGGTTCTTGAGCTTAAACTTTCATTTCTACTCATTTCCATGATTAAGCTTGTTTGAGGTTTAATATGTCATAATGAGTTCTAGTGATATTTTAAGTGATTTTCTTGTTTGGATAAGTTCTAAGTGTGGTTTATGACTTATTCATACTAAGAGTTTTGATTAGAAACTAGAAATTCTTCATTTGGACCATTAAAGTTCAAAATATTGACTTTTAGGTTGGATGAGGGATTTAGTGTTTTGATCCATTTTTGATAAAATTAATTAGTGTTTTATGTTTTCTTCATGTTAGTGAACTTGTTAGGAACTTAAAATCACCTAGAAAGTAACTTGGAGTGTTAGAATTCATGAATTGTTCCAATGGAACAGTAGCACATTTTACGAAATTCTGCAGAACCAAGTTTCTTGTTTGATGTAATCGATTACAAGGTCAATGTAATCGATTATCAAGCTCCTGACTTTGTTGTAATCGATTACAACAAGGGTGTAATCAATTACAAATCCCTTGTTTATGGAAAAACCAAGTCTTTACTTGACGGGATCATTTGTGCAAGCCTTTTTTGGATGTATTAAGATATTTTTGGAGATATTTCTTGAAGAGAATTATCAACTTGCATATATGAAAAGTTTGAGAAATTCTTAGACATTCAAGTGTGACAGAATGCCTAGGTTAGTGTTTAGAACTTTGTTCAACATGAGGTTGATTTCTAAGTCACTTGTGAGTGATTTTGGGATGTTCTAGATACTGTTTAACTAGAAGTATGAATTTAGCTACCTTTGTTGGATAAGTGAGGCTAAGATTCTTATGTTCTAGTGTTTGATATATGGCTCAGATATTTGGTTTTCAAACCTGGTATTTACTTGTTTTCCTATGTATTGTGACCTTAGATAGTGTGCACAACCATATGACCTGAGAATGAGGTGTTGGATCCAAATTCTCCTTGCGGGTTTGCTTATATGGTCAAGGTTACCAGTGTATGGAGTTGGTGTCGATACTCTTACTATTGTGAGGGGAACTAATTCACACACCACCAGGTAGTGTTAAGGTTGGATGCCTATCCTACTGAGTATATACAAGGAATGTGATTTTTGGGGAAAAATAAGTAAATAGCTTGTGTTTTCAACTTAAAAATCTACATTTACATTGCATAACCATAATACATAATATAAAGCATTGCATGGTTGACACTTATATGAGTATTTGTCATGGCTTAATTAATTAATTATTTGGTTACTTATTCGATAATACCTTAGGATTGTATGGGTAATTCTTTGATATTATTAATTATCGGATATTCTTTTACATCGAATGTGTTTATGTTCAGTTGATTTATTTGTTATAAATGATTAACTACTAGTCTTGGTATGCTTATACTGAGAAATTATGATTTCTCACTCATGTGTGTTCCATGTAAATCCAGGTAAAGTCCCTAAAACGGATAAGGGCAAGGAAAAGAAGAAGCAGAAGGCTTAGATTCGTATTTTGTTTCTTTGTGAACTAGTTTGTATGCATGTATATTTCTGGTTGTATAGAGAAGTTTATCAATACTTTTTGGCTTGTTAGTGATGATCACATATTTGATACATTAATAAGCTTTCATTCTTAGTCATTTACACTCTCTATATACTTAATTGATTGAGCTTTATTATGTTTTGTAAGTTTGGACTCAAATTGGACTTAATTGAATTTTTTAGCATGATTCTTATCTTACACTATTTCTGTATTTGGGTCATATCTTGGGCTGTAGGTGGTCTTTGAAGGTGATTCTAGTGGCATTTGAAAGATAAGAGAGAGTTCTACAACTTTCAAGAATACCTCAAAGGCCCAATCATACGAGTAGATAACTCAAATTGGGGTTGAAGCAAGAACCAGAGTACTTTTCCTAACAGCTTAACCTATGTGTACTGTTCATCACATATTTCGGGATATAAGTTGTTAAATAGGCTGAAATTTGGATGCTGAATAGTTAAGACTCATATCTACAACTTTTATGTTGAAACTTTTCCAGAATCGGACTCCTTGAAGGTGATATTGAGCTTGGAAATCAGAACAGAGGAGCTGTGACTGGGCCTGGGCAGTGTTCAGTAATTTGAACGTATCTGGAGTTATAGATATGATATTGGACTCAAACTAAAGCCATTTGAAAGTTAAGATCTAGGCCTACAACTTTCATGAAGGCCACTTGGTTCAAAAATGATGAATGCAATGACTTCAAAGCTGCATAATTTTGGAGACAAGGAATCTCCATAATTTTCCACTCACCTAAAGTCATTTGACATTTTCCACTCATTTTCCACTCATCCACCCACTAATGACTCAGCCCCTTTGTCATTTTGTATCTCTAATCCTCTATAAAAGGAGACCTTGGCAGATCATTGAGGGTGTTAGGTGTTAGTTACCAAAATGATGCCATTTTGTTACTAGGTTTTCTTGTAGTAATTTTCCTTAGTTCTAAATTAAAGTCATGTTCTTCTTCTTCTTCTTCTCTCTTTCTTTCTTCTTATCTATGAGTAACTAAGTTTCATTTTACTTGGGTGAAAGGGTGAAGCTCTTGGTAATAAAATAAGGTTAGATTTATTCTTCTCTTGTACTTAAATGATTTATATTTTCTAATAACCATTATACGTATTGTATTTTGTTTCCAATAATTTAGAAACCCTGCTTGTAAAGTGGAGTTCTTGATTTATTGTAAACAAGAGATTGGTATAATGAATGCTTTAACCCATTTATAAGTGGTGGTTTTAGAAACTCTCCTTATAAAGTGAAGTTCTTGATTTGTTGTAGATAAAATATTGGCACAATGAATGCTTTAACCCATTTATAAGTGGTGGTAATATTTTTAGGAAACATAATATAATTACATATATTATTTTAATTGGACTTTTAATGTTGTATTTTCTAATTGGAACCTCCATGTTGCGAGGATTCTAATTGAGTTATAAAAGGAATTAATCTTACCTTTATTTTATTTACCAAGAGTGAATCTTTTTATCCAAGTAAATAATTTTAATCGTAGTAACCAAATATTCACTTCTCATTAATTAATCTTCAACAATTCCCTCTGGATCGACCTCGGACTCTCGAGAAATTTATTACTTGAGACAACCTGCACTTGGGTTTGCAAATGCGATAATTAAAAATTGTGCATCAAGTTTTTGGCGCCGTTGCGGGGGACTTGATTTGAAGACTGAATTTCATGTGTAAAAAATTTTGTTTATATACTAACATACTAACTAGTGGGGGAACCTCTCCCTTTTTAATTTCTGTGCATACTAACTTGTGGGAGAAACTCTCCCTAATTTCTCTATAATCTTTAATCATTAATGAAATAATCTTTCTTCTTCTCTCCTCTCTCGCTGGGGCAAAAAATCAGCTTGCCGATTCTCCAGTTTTCATATTTTAAATTTACTTTTGGCACTTTATTTTCTGCATTTTAATTTCTGTATAGTGGGGGTAATTCACCATTTTATTTTCTTGTACATTTTAACTTGGTGGGGTAACTCTCCCTTTTTTTTTTTTTGTATTTTATTTTTCTGTATTTATTTTCTGTCATTTTTTTTGTTTACTAACTTACTAACTCTCTTACTAACTATCTAACTTTTTACTTTATCTGTTGCCAAGTGGCCTCAATACTCAAGAGGGGGGGTGAATTGAGTAGTTAAAAATAAGTTCACAAATCTTTCGCAAATCGTTTGACAATCAATTTTCGTTGAAGCTATTGAATGATCGAGAGATAATTGAATAGATGAGTTAAGCACTTTTACTAATGAACGTAATAGTCAAGGAGACAATATCCAAATAAAACAATGAAACAAAGTGCACAAAGATAAACAGAGGAGAGTTTAGAGAAACAAACACGGTCGTTTATCTGGTTCAATCACTACTCCACTTGTGATCTACGTCCAGTCCCAAGCAACACCTTGAGATTTTCCACTATATCTTCAAGCTTCAATGGGTGCTTGAAAAACCACTACAACCTTGAGCACTCAACAGTATGGGATACCTCACCCAAAAGCTTGAGCCTCTATTTTCCAATGGATGCCTCACTCTTACAATACTTGAGGGATACCTCACCCTCACTAATCAGAATGTATAAGATTGAAGTAGAAGAAGCTCTCTCTAGAGCAAGTGTTTACAAATTGAAGCTCTAATATGCTCTCAAAGATTTTTCACGTTTTTAGTCAGAAAACAGAGCAAGAAATGATTTTAAGGATTGATTCACGTTTTGAAGTATAATGATCAGTTTTTGGTTCAAGGTCAACCGTAAACAAGGACCCAACTTGGGTATTTATAAGTTTCTCAATTAATAGAGCCGTTGGAGGTAGTTGGGCATGCATTTAATGCATTTAATATAGCCGTTGGACGTTGTCAGGATGCGTGTAATCGATTACATATCTCAGGTAATCGATTACATTATTGTTCCAACGTTTTCTGAACTTTCTGGGCTCTGTGTAATCGATTACATTCTTGAGGTAATCGATTACATGGCTTCTGACTTTGCTTGTAATCGATTACAATGATCATGCAATCGATTACATGACTTCTGACTTGCTGTGTAATCCATTACAATATCCATGTAATCGATTACATGGCTCGTCGAACGTGTTCTTTGAGTTTCTGGGTTTTGTGTAATCGATTACATAAATTGTGTAATCGATTACATGGCTTCTGACTTTGTTTGTAATCGATTACAATATCCATGTAATCGATTACATGGCTAAATCAACGTGTTCTTTGAGTTTCGGGTTTTGTGTAATCGATTACATACATTGTGTAATCGATTACATGGCTTCTGACTTTGTTTGTAATCGATTACAACATAAATGTAATCGATTACATTTCTTGTCGAACGTGTTCTTTGCCTTTCGGGCTTTGTGTAATCGATTACATATATTGTGTAATCGATTACATAACCTCGACTTGCTTGTATATCGATTACATTGTTCATGTAATCGATTACATGACTTCTGTTTGATGTGTAATCGATTACAAACATTGTGTAATCGATTACATTGGCCTTTGAACACATTTTTCAAGTCCAATAACTCTTGTAAGTCATTTCCAACACCTCAAGATACTTGTTTAAACATAAATCCTTTTAAGAGTGTTAGATTTAAAGTTGAAACTCAAGTTTTATTGAAAAAGCCATGTTTAACTTTGAAATTTCCCATTTATTTTGAAATCACATATTGAAAAACCATTTGAGAAATCTTGAGAGCATTTAACATTATTTTCCTAAGTCTAAATAACTAATTAAACCTTCTGTCTTCTTTCTTTGATCTTGATTTTTCCTTTTGTGCTTGATCTTCTCTTTTGCTTTTGTTATCATCAAAAACCTTTCGACATGCCTTAGAAACATAAGCATTCACATTCTCCCCCTTTTTGATGATGACAAACTGATCATAGGAAAAAGAAAGAATTTTTGCAATTGTATATAATAGTCATTTAGGTACAATGCTGCATGATATTGGGTTAGATTTTGCATATGAAAAGCTTAATAACTTAAGAGAACTTAAGAGGTCAATAACTCCCCCGTACTCATGCAACCTTTAATTTCTCATGCAACCATTAATTACATTTCATTTTTCCTTATTTTCTCCCCCGTTGGCATTATCAAAAAGACATAAGCATTTAAGAAAAAAAATAGATGACATGATGCAATGACTATATTTCATGATTCCCAATTTGTTTGCCATAATGAGAAAAGCCACAAAGATCGGTCAATCAATATTCCAACCCAACCATTCAAAGTGAGAACAAGTTTATGTATTAATATTTAGCATGTACAAATAAACATGTCACAACCAGTAGGCAAAAATCAAAAGATAATTATAAAGGTATACCAATTTTATATAATCAAATTTAAAATAGAATAAGTACAAGATAGTCATCAATACAAGAAAATATATCAGGGCTATAGGCCATGATCACTATCAGTGTCCTCGCTGTCACAAAAGACATCACCCTCGGATCCGCAGCAGAGTCTCCTAGATCAATGTCATCATCGGCCGGGCATAAGGTCGTCGTCGAGTCCGAAGCTCCTCATCATCGCGGGAACTCCCGGATGGAGCGGCGAAGGATATGGGATCCGGAGGGCGAGAGGATGTGGGGGTGCGGCGGCGGCGGGACTCACAGAACAGAAGGTCCTCGTAAGAGGGATCGAATGGAGGCAAGCTCTGGTCCGAGTAGTCCATCCTCAGCTCAAGATGGTCGATCTTTTGCTCTATATGATCCATGCGTGTGTTTACGTTGGCGCTCAGGTTGCGCATCTCTTGGAGCAGAAGATCAAGAGAGGCTGGAGCAGGAGCAGAGGCAGGGTACTGAGCCTCCTCATCATCACTATCTGGATCGTGATGGATATGGCCAAATGTGCCATGAGTAATGTAATGCCACCTATCTTCCATCTTGTAGAGCTGAAGCTTCTTCAGAGTATGCAGCCCAATTGATTGGGGTCCCTTTGAGCTGGTGTCCTTGGACTCTTCAGTCAGCGAAATGCGACAGTACTCAAGGATTGTGGTGACTAACATGGCGAAGGGGAGAGCAGAGTTCTTCTTTTTCTTGATGTCCAGCATATGCTCTAGAATATAGTATCCCCAGTTTATTGGGTGCCCTGTGGTCATTGCCCATAATGCCACTACATCATCCTTGAGGACTTGGGAGTAATTCCCTCCTCTGGGAATCAATCCACGAACCAAGAGGTAGTGGAGGACCCTGTTTTCCATAGTGAGGCCAGTGGCCATTATTCTGCGTCTAGGATCACTGGGGAGGTGGTAGCCAGTCCTAATCAAGGAGAGAAGAGCAGCCTTGTGCTCAAACTCATGCCCCCAGACTTTGGCATTCCCACAGAACTGAGCTCCATCAGGAGTGAGCTTGGTGAGCCTATACCACTCTGCCATGGTTAACCTGATTTGTTGCTTTTTCACTTCAGAGATGATGCAATTATCTTCAACCTTCAGGTTAGCATAAAACACTCGGACAAGGTTAGGGTAGATGGCCTTCTCTATACTCAGGAATCCCAGCAAGCCTAAGTTTTCTATTGTCCTAAAGCTCTCTAAGGGTTCACTCTCGCAGAAGGTGATGGGTAGATACATGGGAGAGATGATTTTGTGAAGCTGGAAGTTCTTCAGGAACAACTCGGCTTTCTTCATGGTGGAGAAGTGCCTTGTGAGGTCCGGGCCGAAATATTGCGTGAAGAGCCACCGGAGGAACCTCCAACAAACAGCCCTGTTCTTGGGCGCTTCGAGCGATGAGAGGATTCAGCCATTGATGAGAAAGAGAAGCAAGGGTTGAGTGGTAAATGGTTGGGGATGAGTGATGAGAGAGAGAGGGACGAAATTAGGTCAGAAAAGTGGAGAGGGTGTTCGTGAGAGAAGATGGGGAGATTTGGATGAGGGATTTGAGGGGATTTGATCGGTGGGTTATGTGGAGAGGGATTTCCGAGATTGAGAGAGGCGAAATGATGGGTTTTGATGGAGATTTGAGTGAGAAATGAGAGGTTTTGAGATCCGAGGTGCGTGGGAGCGAAGGAGAGAACGAGGAAGATGAACAGGGCAAACAGAAATGACCACTACGCGCGTCGGAGCCTTTTAAAAAACCTGTGTAATCGATTACATTGAGTGTGTAATCGATTACATACATTCTCCCAGTGGGTATGTAATCGATTACATTTTTAGTGTAATCGATTACATGCTTCTGGTAGGTATGTAATCGATTACATTTTTAGTGTAATGTCGATTACATGCTTTCAGGAACCTTGTAATCGATTACATAGATGATGTAATCGATTACTGAGTTCTCGAGTTGTTTGTAATCGATTACAAAATGTGTGTAATCGATTACATGCGTGACAGAACCTGTGTAATCGATTACAAAGGCATTGTAATCGATTACCAGCACTCTTTAACTCAGATTTTGCGTTCCAAACAGCATATAATCAATTTTAATCCATCCAAAACAGTTTTAAAGCAACTTAAATCAATTCAAATCATCATCCAAGCATATAGACTAATCACATTATGATTCAACTCATATAATTGATCAAAATTATCATTTTTACCAAGAATTTCACCCTTTTTGGTGAAATTTGAGGTTGTTGAATTTCTTGTCAAAGTTGGACATGAGGGAGCACCTGCAAAATAATTTAGGGGAAACCTCCGACGCTCAAGTTAGTATGGGATTCAAATATATATAATGAAAATTCAGAGATTGTGCAGCAATGTGGCATAATTATGCAGAAAAACGCAAGCTTAGGCTTTTGTTTTAGGATTATGCAGCAAATATTTAATTTATGCATGAATGGTCCAATATACCCAGTTCGTTTCTAATGTAGAAAAATGCTTCTTTTGCAAGGGGTTTGGTGAAAATATCAGCTAATTGCTTAGTTGTTTCAACAAATTCAAGTATGCAATCACCTCTTTGAACATGATCTCTAATGAAATGATGTCTTATTTCAATATGCTTAGTTCTAGAATGCAAAATGGGATTTTTTGACAAGTTAATTGCACTAGTATTATCACATTTTATGGGAATGTGATCAAGCTCAAGACCATAGTCCAAGAGTTCTTTGTTTCATCCAAAGGACTTGAGCACAAGCAACTCCCAGTACAACATATTCAAACTTCAATTTGTGGACAATGCCACACTATTTTGTTTCTTCTTTGTGCCAAGAAACTAGTGAGTTTCCTAGCAAGTGACATGTCCCACTAGTGCTCTTTCGATCCATTTTGCATCCAACAAAATCAGAATCGGAGTACCCAATAAGACTACATGAGGCACCCTTAGGGTACCATAAACCCATTTGTGATGTGCCTATTAGATATTTCATTATTCTCTTAACAGCACTTAGGTGTGATTCCTTAGGATTAGCTTGATATCTAGCACACATGCATACACTAAACATTATATCGGCCTACTTGCGGTGAGATAAAGGAGTGAGCCAATCATACCTCTATATTTTGTAATTTCTACCGATTTACCTCCTTCATCCTTGTCCAAATAGCAAGAGGTGCCCATAGGAGTAGCCATATGCTTGGCATTGTCCATTCCAAACTTTTTGAGCAGCTCCTTGCAATACTTGGATTGGCTTATAAATGTTCCTTCTCTTGTTTGCTTGATTTGTAGACCAAGGAAGAAGTTGAGCTCACCCATCATGGACATCTCAAACTCACTTTGCATAATATTTGAAAATTCTTTACAAAGAGAGTTGTTAGTAGCTCCAAATATAATGTCATCAACATAGATTTGAACTAGAAGAATGTCATGCATTTTGTGTTTTATGAAAAGAGTGGTGTCAACTTTACCTCTAGAAAAGCCTTTTTCTAAAAGAAATTTGCTCAACCTTTCATACCAAGCTCTAGGAGCTTGTTTCAAGCCATACAAAGCCTTTTTCAATTTAAAAACATGGTTGGGCATTTCAAAGTCCTCAAAACCAGGAGGTTGTTCTACATACACCTCTTCTTGTATAAAACCATTTAAAAAGGCACTTTTGACATCCATTTGATAGAGTTTGAAATCCATGATGCAAGCATATGCAAGTAGCATTCTAATGGCCTCTAATCTAGCTACGGGAGCATAAGTTTCTTCATAATCTATGCCTTCTTCTTGATTATATCCCTTAGCTACAAGCCTAGCTTTATTTCTTATTATTAAACCCGTTTCATCAAGTTTGTTCCTAAAGACCCATTTGGTGCCAATTATAGGATGATCATTGGGCCTTGAACTAATTCCCAAACTTGATTCCTCTCAAATTGGTTTAGTTCTTCTTGCATGGCCAAGATCCAATGCTCATCATTAATGGCCTCATTTATGTCTTTAGGTTCAACTTGAGAGACAAAGGCTAGATGATTACATGCATCTCTAAGTGAGTTTCGAGTGATTACCCCTTTTGATACATCACCTATCACCTTGTCAAGAGGATGATACCTTGAAGTCCTCCATTCCTTGGGTAGATCCGAGATTTTAGAATCTTCTTGCCATGAGTGATCAAGGAGTCTCTCTTCTTTCTTCTTGGACTCTATCTCTTGATTTTCCAAGTGCGTCTTTTCCAAGATTTCTGCAACATCATCAACAAGTTCCTTTCTCGGCTCATTTGTGTTAGTTTCATCAAATGCAACATGTATGGATTCTTCTATGGTCATAGTTCGTTTATTATAGACTCTAAAGGCCTTGCTATGGATAGAATAACTAATGAATATTCCTTCATCAGATTTTGCATCAAACTTCCCCAAGTTATCCTTTCCATTATTCAAAACAAAGCATTTACATCCAAAGACATGAAAATGTGACACATTAGGTTTCCTTCCTTTGTACAATTCATATGGGGTTTTCTTTAAAATTGGCCTTATTAGGGCTCTATTCATAACATAACAAGCGGTGTTAACCGCATCCGCCCAAAAGTACTTAGGAAGATTGGCCTCATTGAGCATAGTTCTTGCCATTTCTTCTAAAGATCGATTTTTCCTTTCTACAACACCATTTTGTTGTGGTGTTCTAGGGGCAGAAAAATTATGCTCAATGCCATGTTCATCACAAAAAGTTTCAAATTCATGATTTTCAAATTCACCACCATGATCACTTCTTATGGATGCAATACAAAAACCTTTTTCGTTTTGGATAACTTTGGCAAGTTTTCTAAATGATTGAAAAGCATCATTTTTGTGAGCCAAGAATAATGTCCATGTAAATCTAGAAAAATCATCCACAATCACTAATGCATAGTAATTCCCACCAAAGCTCATAGTTCTAGAGGGTCCAAAAAGATCCATGTGCAAAAGTTGTAAAGGTCTAGAAGTTGAAACTATGTTTTTAGCTTTGAAAGAGACCTTTACTTGTTTTCCCTTTTGACATGCATCACAAAGTTTGTCTTTTTCAAATTTGAGCTTTGGAAGACCAATTACTAGTTCTTTAGAAACCAATTTGTTTAAGTGATCCATGTGAATGTGAGCAATTCTTCTATGCCATAACCATGAATCATTTTCTCTACTCATAAAGCATTTAGCATCATTTGAGGAAATGTCATCAAGACTAATCATATATATGTTATTGACCCTATGACCAACAAACTTAACTTGCTTATCATCCTTTCCCTCAATTATACAACAAGAGGAATCAAATATAACTCTATTTCCTTTATCACACAATTGACTAATACTAAGTAAATTATGTTTAAGTCCTTCAACAAGTAAGACATTATCAATAGATGATGAAGGGATCTTACCAACTTTGCCAATTCCAAGAATCTTCCCTTTGTTGTTGTCACCATATGTGACATGACCATGTTTCTTATGTGTAAGGGAGGAGAACTTGGAGCCATCACCGGTCATGTGCTTGGAGCAACCACTATCAAGATACCAACTTGAGCTCTTGGTCTTCAAGCACACCTACAACACACATTCAAGATTTAACTTTTGGTACCCAAATTGTTTTGGGTCCTTGTGTGTTAGAATTAGGTATGGTGCTTTTAGGGACCCAAACCCTTTTGATTCCAACCTTGGTGTTTATGTTCTTTCTAACATTGCAAGTGGATGCACTATGCCCTTTCCTACCACAATGAAAACATTTAACAAAGGGGCTACTTGAAGTTTTTGAGGAAACAAAGAAGTTCTTATAAGATTTTTGATGGTTGTTTGGATTAAATCCTAAACCAGCTTTTTGGAAAACACATTTTTGTCTCCCTAACAACACATTCAAGTTGTCTCTTCCAAAAGTGAATTTTGCAAGAGTGTTGTTCAAGTCTTCAATTTCTTTTTCAAAAGCTTTGCATGATAAACAAGGTAATGATATGGATGCATTTTCATGTGAGGAACAAATCATGCATGATGAATTAGCATCTATGAGTCCTAAAGTCTCATTTTCAATTTTAAGTTCATTTATCTCCTTGGTTAAAGTAGAAACTTTCTTTGTCAATAGGGAGATTGTTTTATTGGAAGACAAAATCATTTTTGTGAGCCTCAAAGATTCATCATGCAATTCTTGAAAGGCATCTTGCAATTCATCATAAGAAGGTGGAGGTTCTAGGTTAGAAGAGGTTACCTCGGTGTCGCTTTCTCCACTTTCTTCTCCTTGAGCCATGAGGCAAAGATGGGCTTCCTTATTTTCAGAATCATCGGAAGAGCTTAAGTCATTGTCCTCCCAAGCTATATATGCTCTTCTTCCTTTCTTTTCCTTGGAGGGTCTTTTCTCAAACTTCTCCGTCTTCTTGAGATATATAGGACACTCCATTTTCATGTGCCCTTGGTTTTCCACATTCATAGCATTTTGGAGGAGTGGAGGATCCTTCTCCTTTGTGATATGCTTTCTTTTGAGGAAACGGTGGTCTTCTTTGAAATCCCTTTTTCTTCAAGAATCTTCCGAATTTTCTCACAAGGAGACTAAGATTCTCCTCACTTAGCTCAATATTTTCAGCATCCTCTTCACCATCTTCATCATCATCTTCAAGTATGGGAGAGGTGGCCTTGAGTGCAATTCCCTTCTTCTTTTTGTCATGTTCTTCATTTTGATTGAGCCTACTTAGTTCCAGCTCATGCTCTTGAAGTTTTCCGAATAGGGTGGCTAGAGACATGGTTGATAAATCTCTTGATTTCGCAATCGCCGTTACCTTGGGTTGCCAATTCCTGTTTAGACATCTCAAGACTTTGTTAATAAGATCCTCATTAGGAAATGTCTTTCCCAATGAGATGAGATGATTAACAATATGAGTAAATCTCTGTTGCATATCTTGAATACTCTCACCTTGATTCATTCTAAACAATTCATATTCATGAGTAAGAGTGTTTATTCGAGATCTTTTTACCTCACTAGTACCTTCATGAGTTACTTGTAGGGTATCCCACATTTCTTTTGCGGTCTTACAATTTGACACCCTAAAGAATTCATCATACCCCAAAGATGTGGTGATGATGTTCTTGGCTCTCAAATTATATTGAACCTTCTTTTTATCATCATCGGTCCAATCACTTCTAGGTGTATTAATTGTCACACCATCCTTAGTTTGTGTAGGGACAAAAGCACCATTTTCAACTGTGTCCCACACATCTAAGTCAATAGATTCAATAAAAATTTTCATCCTTTCTTTCCAATAGGCATAGCCATCCCCATTGAAATAAGGAGGTCTATTTATAGAAGAACCTTCATTTGAAAAACCATTTGAAGCCATCACTTCTCTTGAAGCTGCTAAGCTCTTTATACAAGAGTTTAGCTCTGATACCACTTGTTGCCAAGTGGCCTCAATACTTAAGAGGGGGGGTGAATTGAGTAGTTAAAAATAAGTTCACAAATCTTTCGCAAATCGTTTGACAATCAATTTTCGTTGAAGCTATTGAATGATCAGAGATAATTGAATAGATGAGTTAAGCACTTTTACTAATGAACGTAATAGTCAAGGAGACAATATCCAAATAAAACAATGAAACAGTGCACAAAGATAAACAGAGGAGAGTTTAGAGAAACAAACACAGTCGTTTATCCTGGTTCAATCACTACTCCACTTGTGATCTACGTCCAGTCCCCAAGCAACACCTTGAGATTTTCCACTATATCTTCAAGCTTCAATGGGTGCTTGAAAAACCACTACAACCTTGAGCACTCAACAGTATGGGATACCTCACCCAAAAGCTTGAGCCTCTATTTTCCAAGGGATGCCTCACCCTTACAATACTTGAGGGATGCCTCACCCTTACAATACTTGAGGGATACCTCACCCTCACTAATCAGAATGTATAAGATTGAAGTAGAAGAAGCTCTCTCTAGAGCAAGTGTTTACAAATTGAAGCTCTAATATGCTCTCAAAGATTTTTCACGTTTTTAGTCAGAAAACAGAGCAAGAAATGATTTTAAGGATTGATTCACGTTTTGAAGTATAATGATCAGTTTTTGGTTCAAGGTCAACCGTAAACAAGGACCCAACTTGGGTATTTATAAGTTTCTCAATTAATAGAGCCGTTGGACATTGTCAGGATGCGTGTAATCGATTACATATCTCAGGTAATCGATTACATTATTGTTCCAACGTTTTCTGAACTTTCTGGGCTCTGTGTAATCGATTACATTCTTGAGGTAATCGATTACATGGCTTCTGACTTTGCTTGTAATCGATTACAATGATCATGCAATCGATTACATGACTTCTGACTTACTGTGTAATCCATTACAATATCCATGTAATCGATTACATGGCTCGTCGAACGTGTTCTTTGAGTTTCTGGGTTTTGTGTAATCGATTACATAAATTGTGTAATCGATTACATGGCTTCTGACTTTGTTTGTAATCGATTACAATATCCATGTAATCGATTACATGGCTCGTCGAACGTGTTCTTTGAGTTTCTGGGTTTTGTGTAATCGATTACATACATTGTGTAATCGATTACATGGCTTCTGACTTTGTTTGTAATCGATTACAACATAAATGTAATCGATTACATTTCTTGTCGAACGTGTTCTTTGCCTTTCTGGGCTTTGTGTAATCGATTACATATATTGTGTAATCGATTACATGGCCTCTGACTTGCTTGTAATCGATTACATTGTTCATGTAATCGATTACATGACTTCTGTTTGATGTGTAATCGATTACAAACATTGTGTAATCGATTACATTGGCCTTTGAACACATTTTTCAAGTCCAATAACTCTTGTAAGTCATTTCCAACACCTCAAGATACTTGTTTAAACATAAATCCTTTTAAGAGTGTTAGATTTAAAGTTGAAACTCAAGTTTTATTGAAAAAGCCATGTTTAACTTTGAAATTTCCCATTTATTTTGAAATCACATATTGAAAAACCATTTGAGAAATCTTGAGAGCATTTAACATTATTTTCCTAAGTCTAAATAACTAATTAAACCTTCTGTCTTCTTTCTTTGATCTTGATTTTTCCTTTTGTGCTTGATCTTCTCTTTTGCTTTTGTTATCATCAAAAACCTTTCGACATGCCTTAGAGACATAAGCATTCACATTATCTGCTTCTAACATTTTACTTTATCTGTATACTAACTTTTTAATTTTTATGTTTTTTAACTTATTTGGTGGTTGGTTTATACCACACCTTTGTTAATATTTAATAGATGATTTATACTACTAGCTTGTACATTTTATTTTATACTATAAGTTACTTGTTTATGCTTAATTGGTATCGTGATTTAAATTCTGGTCATTTGGTTAGAGTTAATCCAGGTACTTTACATATTGATTTGTTTGAATCACAATCACACACATTAAGCACAATGGCTGAAAACGAAAGTGTGCATGATGAACATGAAAATCAACCGTTGCGAACCATGCGTGAGTATTTGCAACCATCTCGAAATTCTAGTCCATCATGTTTTATCTTTCCACTCAATGCCAACAATTTTAGATTCAAGCCAGGTATGATTTCTTTACTTCCTAATTTCTATGGTTTAGAATCTGAAAGCCCATATTTACATCTAAAAGAATTTGAGGAAGTATGTACCGCTTTTCATGGTCAAACTTGTACTGAAGAGGTTGTTAAGCTTAAATTGTTTCCTTTTTCTTTGAAAGATAAAGTAAAAACTTGGCTTAACACTTTGAAACCAAGATCAATTGGCACATGGCAAGAAATGCAATGTGAGCTTTGAAGAAATTTTTTCCAACACATAAAATCAATGCTTTGAAAAGATAAATCCAAATTTTTTCCCAAAATTCAAATGAAGCATATTTTCAAAGTTGAGAACGTTTTAAAGATTTGTTGAATTCTTACCCACATCATGATTTTGAAAAATGGCACACTATAAGCTTCTTTTATGAAGGGTTAGCACCTGAAACTAAACAATTTGTGGAAACAATGTGCAATGGTAAATTTCTTGATAAAGAACATGATGAAGCTTTAGACTATTTAGACCATTTGGCTGAAAATTCTCAATCTTGGCATGGTACTAATCCTTTTAAAAATTCAATTAGATCAAACTTTGCAAATGCTAGTAAAGGAAAATATCATCTTAGTCAAGAAGAATATCTAAATGCAAGGTTTGCTAGTTTGGCTAGAAAGGTTGAAGCCATGGAATTAGGGAAAGTAAAAGAAATCAAATCTGTGCAAAATAAAGAAATTTGTGGCATTTGTGATGAATTAGGACACTCAACAAATGAATGTCCAAAAATTCCTGTTTTTAAAGAAGTTGTGCATGAGCAAGTAAATACAATGAATAATTTTAAAAAGCCATTCACTTCTTCTTTTTCAGATACATACAATCCGGGATGGAGAAATCACCCGAACTTCAGTTAGAGGAATAGCAACCAGCCACAATTCATGCAACCACCACCTCCTCAGGCACAGTAAGATTCTCAAAATCCTCAAGGATATGCACCCTATGTCCCACCATATAGGAAAAACCTTGAAGGAACATTGCATGCATTCATGGAAAAATAAGAGGCCATCAATAACCAAAACACTCAAGCCATGATTGACATAAAAGACACTCTGGCTAAACTTTCTTTTGCACTTGCCATTCATGAGAAAGGAAAGTTTCCCTCTCAACCTCAACCAAATCCCAAGGGTCAGTTTAGCCTAAATGAGGGTAGTTCAGAAAGTCAAAAAATAGATCAAGTCAACTCAGTGATAACTCTTAGGAGTGGAAAGGTTGTTGAAAAACAAATTCCTGAACTTTTTGAGAAAGATGATGAGTCAATTTCCAAATATGAGGAAGGAGTTGATAAGCCACCTAGCCAAAAGAAGATCAAACCCTCGTCTTCACCCCCATTTCCTCAAGCATTAAACAATTCAAGTAAAGTGAATCATAACAGTGACATTTTTGAAATTTTTAAACAAGTGAAGGTCAATATTCCTCTGTTAGATGCTATCAAGCATATTCCTTGTTATGCCAAATTTTTGAAAGACTTGTGCACTGTTAAAAGGAAACATAATGTGAAAAAGAATGCATTTTTGACTGAACAGGTAAGCTCTATTATTCAAAACAATAATGAGTTGAAATATAAAGACCCTGGTTGTCCTACAGTTTCATGCATTATTGGTGAACATAAAATTGAACGAGCTTTACTTGATCTTAGTGCTAGTGTTAATTTGCTTCCATATTCAGTTTATCAACAACTCAACCTTGATGAGTTAAAACCAACTTCTGTAACTCTTCTACTTGCTGATAGATTAATTAAAATTCCAAAATAAATAGTAGAAGATGTGTTAGTACAAGTTGATAAATTCATATATCTTATGAATTTTATTGGGTCGCCCATTTTTAGCAATATCTAATGCTTTGATAAATTACAGAAATGGAGTGGTGAAGCTAACTTTTGAAAATATGACACTGGAGCTTAATGTTTTCAACATGTGCAAGCAACCACAAGAAGTTTATGATGAAAAGGAAGAGATTGAAGGGATTGAGGCCATTATAGATGATCATCTTCAAATCAGGAGTTCTTCTGGCCCATTAGAAATCTGTTTAATTAATTCATTTGATTCAGCTACACAATTAGATGATGATGTTTCTGAAATATACTCTTTGCTTGACTGTACACAGGAAATGGAATACAAAAGAAGGAAGCCAAGATTCGAAGAGCTAAAATTCATGAATGATGATGCCCATGAAGAAGTACCCACACTGGAACTGAAGCCATTACCTGATGGGTTGAAGTACACATTTTTGGGAGAAGAATAAAGCTCTCCAGTGGTAATTTCCTCATCCCTGACCAAAGAACAAGAAGGTAAGTTGATAGAAATACTTAAAAGGCATAAAAGTGCAATTGGATGGACATTAAAAGATATAAAAGGCATTAATCCATTAATTTGTATACATAGAATACATTTAGAAGATAATGCTAAAACATCTCAACAACCTCAAAGAAGATTAAATCCACACATGAAAGAGGTAGTTAGAGCTGAAGTTCTTAAGTTACTTGATGTTGGAATTATCTATCCTATCTCTGATAGCCAGTGGGTAAGCCCTACACAAGTTGTGCCTAAGAAATCTGGAATAACAGTGGTTGAAAATGAAAAAGGAGAATTAATACCTACTTGAGTCTCATCTAGTTGGCGTATGTGTATTGATTTCAGAAAATTGAATGCAGCCACTAGGAAAGACCATTTTCCATTGTCATTTCTTGATCAGATTCTAAAACAGATAGCAGGACATCCTTACTATTGTTTTCTTGATGGTTATTCAGGGTATAATCAAATACCAATTGCATTAGAGGACCAAGAAAAGACCACTTTTACTTGCCCCTTTGGCACTTTTGCATATAGAAGAATGTCTTTTGGTCTTTGTAATGCTCCGGTAACTTTTCAAAGATGCATGCTAAGTATTTTCAGTGACATGATTGAGCATTATTTAGAGGTTTTCATGGATGATCTGACAGTTTTTGGAAATTCTTTTGAAAATTATCTTGATAATTTGGAAAAAGTTCTTAAAAGATGCGAAGAAAAAGGATTTGTGTTAAATTGGGAAAAATTTCATTACATGGTTACCTCAGGAATAGTGTTAGGTCATGTGATATCTTCTAAAGGAATTGAAGTTGATAAGGCCAAAGTTGAATTAATTACTCATTTGCCTTTCCCAAAAATAGTTAGAGAAGTTCGTTCCTTTTTAGGACATGCAGGATTTTACAGAAGATTTATAAAGGACTTTAGTGTCATATCTAGACCTTTATGTAATCTTCTAACAAAAGATACACCATTTGATTGGACTCAAGATTGTCAAAAATTTTTTGAAAAATTAATCGGTCTTTTGACTTCTGCTCCTATCATGCAATCTCTGTTGGTCTTTGCCTTTTGAGTTGATGTGTGATGCTAGTGATTTTCTTTGTTGGTTGTTTTAGGCCAAAGAAAGGAAGGTAAGTCTCATGTAATTTATTACGTCAGTCGAACTTTGAATAGTGCACAAATGAATTACACCACTACTAAAAAAGAACTACTTGCTGTAATTTTTGCATTGGACAAATTTTGAGCTTATTTAATTGGTTCGTCCACTGTTGTTTTCACTGATCATGCTGCTGTTAGATATTTAATGTCTAAACAGGATGTTAAACCTAAGTTGATACGGTGGATCTTGTTGCTTCAAGAATTCAATATCACAATAAAAGACAAGAAAGGAGCCGAAAATGTTGTTGCAGATCATTTGTCAAGGCTGACAACAGGCTCATCTTTTGATAGCACACCTATCAATGATTCTTTTCTCGATGAATTTTTATTTTCTGTCAATTCCATGCCTTGGTTTGCTAACATTGTCAATTTTCTTATAACAGGTAAGATGCCGCCTCAGTGGACACACCAAGACAGAAAAAAGTTTTGATTGAGGTGAAAAATTTCTTTTAGGATGACTCATATTTGTTCAAATATTGTCCTGATCAAATCTTTCGGAGATGTGTACCTGACAATGAGGTAAGTAGTGTCATTAAATTTTGTCATTCAAAAGTATGTGGAGGTCATTTTTCTTCAAAGAAAACAGCTGCGAAAATCTTGCAGTATGGATTTTATTGGCCCACTTTATTCAAGGACAATTATACTTTTTGCAAAAGTTGTGAAAGTTGTCAAAAATTGGGGTCCATTTCTAAAAGAAATATGATGCCTTTGAACCCTATCCTTGTCATTGAAATTTTTGATTGTTGGGGAATTGATTTCATGGATCCATTTCCATCATCTTTTGGATTTGTGTACATTTTGGTTGCAGTTGATTATGTCTCAAAATGGATTGAGGCGATTCCATGTCGGCACAATGATCATAAAACTGTTTTAAAATTTTTAAAAGAAAATGTTTTGAGTCGATTTGGAATTCCTCGAGCTATCATCAGTGATGGGGGAACACATTTTTGCAATAAACCATTTGAATCCTTAATGAAGAAATATTGCATTACCCACAAAATTGTAACCCCTTATCATCCTCAGACAAGTGGACAAGTTGAATTGGCAAATAGGGAGATTAAATAAATTTTGGAAAAAACGGTTAACCCAAATCGTAAAGATTGGTCTTTAAGACTAAACGATGCACTTTGGGCTTACCGTACTGCTTTTAAAACATCTCTAGGCATGTCTCCCTATCGGTTAGTTTATGGAAAACCTTGTCGTTTGCCTGTAGAATTGGAGTATAAAGCATTTTGGGCCATTAAAGCTTTCAACTTAAGTCTTGATGATGCTTCCAAGTTACGCAAATTGCAATTGAATGAACTTGAGGAATTAAGAAATGATACATATGAAAACTCAAAGATTTATAAAGCTAGAACAAAAGCTTTTCATGATAAATCAATTTTGAGAAAAACTTTTGAAATTGGTCAAAAAGTTTTGTTTTATAATTCTCGTCTTCACCTATTCCCTGGAAAATTGAGATCTAGGTGGATTGATCCTTATACTACATGTGTATTCTTATGGGGCCATAGACATTGAGAATCCTAGGAATGGTATTGTATTTAAGGTCAATGGACAAAGACTCAAACCATTTCTGGAACATCAAGTTGTTAAGGTAGAATCCATTTCTCTTTCTAATCATTGTTATGAGTAGAATTTATTTTAATGTTGTTTCTTTCTTTTTGCAGTTCTTTGTGTTCCCGATTAAATGGCGGATAACGGTACTCCGTGACTCTCAAGTCGGTTTATTTTTCAGTTTCCCATAATAACTGAATTCTTCTCCTTTTAAAATGGATGTCATTCTCTCAAATCTAAGAAAACATTTTCCTTCTCTCCCTCTAAATGCTCTAACAAAAGTCTATGAAGCTAGGTGTGAAAGATTGAGATTGTTAATGTATAAGGGCATCCCAGAAGATATACGCTGGATAATCGAAGCAAAGGTTCGTTTAGCTAGTGAATCTTCAGATTCATTTGTCCTATACATGCCTGGTCTTGGTAAAAGTTTATTTTCAAAAAGGAGAAGAGTAAAAAGAATGAAAGTTTATTACAAGTGTGCACGATGGAATTGCAACACGCAATGTCACTCTTTGGGGATGGTTTCTATAAACAGAGAAGATAAAATATTCTTCATTAAGAATGGACTGAGTAAGGAGTCATTAGATAATATCTTATTGACTCTTGAGACGTATTCTTGTGGAGTTGTGCAGCGTGAACTTCTTAGTTTGTGGAATCTCTTCAAGGACGAACAAGAGCGTTATAGTCTTGGGAATCTGACTCAAAAAGACCCTGTTTGCCAATTTAAAAAAAAAATTGGATGGGAAGCTTATCCCCGACTCATAGAAGGCGTTTAAGCCATTTCTGGACATGAAACCAGAGGAAGATGTGAGCCACAATCACAACAACATGTATATATTATCTTGTATATCTTCCAAAAAAAAAAAAAAAAAAAAAAAAAAAAAAAAAAAAAAAAAAAAAAAAAAAAAAAAAGAAAAAAAAATGAAAAAAATGAAAAAAAAAAATGAAAATGAAAAAAAAAAAAAAAAGAAATAAATTAAATAAAAAAAAAAAAGGGCAAAACTTCGGTTGTACTTGGTCTTTAATTAGATTAGGAGCCCTTGCCAGTGGAGTGGCAGACCCGTCATTGACTCGGGTGGACCTTCGCACGCCGGTCGGTAAATAAGGTTCGTGTGCCATGCTCTGTAGAGAGCCGCGCAAGCATTCCCAGGTTTTAACCAAAAGCTCTGCTTGCTGATGGACAGAAAGAAGTGTCTCGTGTTTGCATTCTTGCGTGACAATGCCTCTGAGCTGGATCCTGTGATTTAATGTCATGGGCTCTTTAGCGACCTCTCACTGGCTGTGGTCGTTGGTGGTAGCTTTCAGATTTACGCACTTTAATTAGTGACGTCGTAGCTCAATCCAAAATATCCCACAAGCGGGAGGGAGAAGAATGCCCAGATTGGCTGAGCCGTCTTGGTATTCTTGCACTCATGCCATGCGCGTATATAAAGATCGCCATGAAACTTGTACATAAAGGTATGTAATCATTTGTTATTATTATTTTATTTTTGTATGATTTTGTTAAATTTTGGTTTTGGACAGACGATCCTTTGGATGAGATCCTTCGGGGGTTTCTAGATTTCTTTACCCTGATGGTTTTCTTGAAGTCAAAAAAAACAAAACAAAACAAAACAAAAAAAAACAAAAAATATTATTATTTTTTTTTTTAAATTTTCAAACTTTTCTGACACCAGTCAACCTACCTGTATAGGAGCTATTATTACTTTTTCTATTCTCTTCCCTATTTAAACACTCCATCTTCTTCACTTTCCTGCAACTCATAATCATTCAAAGAGAGTGTGAGTGTAGAAATGGAGGGAGCTTCTTCTTCAGTTCGTAGATTTCTCAGTATCTGTGTATTTTGTGGGACAAGTTATGAGAATGGTTTAGAGTTTGTAACGCAGCAAGCACCGTTGGTAGAACACTTGCTGCGAGGAACATTCGTGTAGTATATGGGAGAGGTTGCCTTGGGTTAATGGGGGCTGTATCACTTTCTACATTTGTAAGAGGTGGTCAAGTTTTAAGTGTCATTCCTGAACCTTTAACTCGAAGGAACATCGTTGGAAAGACAATTGGACTAAAAATTCAAGTATCATCTATGCATGGACGAATGAAGGCGATGCTTGAAAACTCTGATGCATTCATTGTCTTACCTGGTGGTTTTGGTACTTTGGAAGAAGTCTTTCAAGTTGTCTCTTGGGCCCAATTGAACATCCACCATAAACCCATAGGTTTATTGAATGTTAATAATTTCTTTGATAATTTGTTATCTTTTATTGACCATGCTATGGAACAGAAATTTATCACACCTTCAGCAAGACGACTCCTTATCTCTGCTTCCACTGTTGATGAGTTGATTGATAAACCTGATCCAGTAACAGCTCAAATAGATTGGTCCGAAGGAAGCGGTGAAGGAAGTGGTGAAGGAAGCAAAATGAAAAGAAAGCCAGCCAAGACACTCCAACTATTTAACTAATTACAAGCTTTAGTTTTATTTATCATACTTTGTTTCTGTTTAAATTTGTGTGAGGTTTTTCTTTTCATTAATTGCAGCAATAGGTAATATATTCTATCCTTTTTCCTATCTATGTTTTGACATTGAGGACAATGTTGTGATCTGGTTGGGGGGAAGAATGGTTGTAAAAAAAATAACCCAAAAAAAATTAGGAAGTATGTTTGTTAATATGTTTATTATGTTTATATTAAAAAAACCTAAAAAAAAATAGGAGTGTGTTTGTTAATATGTTTGTTGTGTTTGTCATCAATTTATTAACAACAAAAGTAATTAGGGATGGCAGAGTAAGGAGTAAATTATTTACTCTTGAGACGCATCAAAAATTAGTGGCAGAGTAAAGAGTAATTGGGGTAGTAACTAGTTTGTGTGGAAGTAGCAATTCAAATTCAGGGAAATTTGCATGATTGAGTAAATTGTCTTCTTTCTTAAAATTCACATGCTTGGTTATGGATGTTGAATTGGTGGACTGAGAATGATAAAATTATGCCTGGTGAGATTTTGAGCCTATTGATGAATGGATTGAACATTTGTACCATTCTTTTCTTTCTTGTGTGAATTTCACTCATGGAATTGTTACTCTAGAACTTGCTTTAATTCTTTTTGAGACTACATTTTCATATGCATACATAAATATGATTGAGGCATTTTTCTTGAAATAGCTACTTTAATCAAATAGTCAGCCTTGTTTAGCAGCATATTGTCTCAATATGATATCAAGCACTTTTATGACTTCTTGGAAATTCTCTGATTCTTGTCAACATAAAGCATTAGAAATGACATCTTCCCCTTACTTAACCCCTTTGAGCTTATTTGACTATTCTTTGTTTCGAACTCATTATGTGCCTTAAATGAAAAACTGTGTTCTTACTTGACCTTAGGGAATAAGAGAACATTAGTTTTGTCATTCGATGAGTTCTTGAACAAGTGTGGGGGTGTGTGTGCAGAATAGTTAAAAAAATGTATATATGATGTTCTTTTTGTAAAAATAAAAATAAAATAAAATAAAATAAAATAAAATAAAATAAAGTAAAATAAAAACAAAAATCAAAAATAAAAAAAAATAAAAAAATAAGTAAAAAGAAAAAGAAGGTCAACAAGGTAATAAAGGAAAAAGGAAAAGAATATGTAAAGGAAATTTGTATTAGGTGGAGTTGGGATGAACTTTCATACTTGTTAATTGAACTCAGCTCTCATGCTCTTTTATTATCTAGTATTTAACTTGTCATATCCATATTACCTCCTCCTTTACCTTGACCCCATTACAACCTTGAATAAAGTTCTCATGATTTGTGTGTGCATGTGTTCTGAGTAGTGGAGAAGTAGAAGATAAGCAAGCTTATGGTAGTGCAAATTTCATGGGTTGAATTGAGTGAAATACCTACCTTTTAAATACTTGAGGGATTGAGAGTGAATCTTATAAAAATCTATCATTCTTAACTCATGCTTTTCAATTGAAATATCCTTGCTTGTTGATTTGAGAAGTGAAGATATGTTACCTCATGAATGTTTTGATTACTTGAATGATTGCTCTTCATTTTTAAATATTATTCGAAATTGAGTCTTTTAGAGTGTTTAACTTTTGAGTCTGTTTCATTTTTTTTTTTGTGAGTGATCTTATGTGTTTTGCTCAGGAGTGCAAAAAGCTAAGTGTGGGGGAGTTTGATGATCACATATTTGATACATTAATAAGCTTTCATTCTTATTCATTTACACTCTCTATGTACTTAATTGATTGAGTTTTATTATGTTTTGTAAGTTTGGACTCAAATTGGACTTAATTGAATTTTTCAGTATGATTCTTATCTTTCACTATTTCTGTATTTGGGTCATATCTTGGGCTGTAGGTGGTATTTGGAGGTGATTTTGGTGGCATTTGAAAGATAAGAGAGAGTTCTACAACTTTTAAGAATACCTCAAAGGCCCAATCACACGAGTAGATAACTCAAATTGGGGTTGAAGCAAGAACCAGAGTACTTTTCCTGACAGCTTAACCTATGTGTACTGTTCATCACATATTTCGGGATATAAGTTTTCAAATAGGCTAAAATTTGGATTCTGAATAGTTAAGACCCATATCTACAACTTTTATGTTGAAAACTTTTCCAGAATCGGACTCCTTAAAGGTGATATTGGGTTTGGAAGTCAGAATAGAGGAGCTGTGACTGGGCCTGGGCAGTGCTCAGTAATTTGAACGTATCTGGAGTTATAGATATGATATTGGACTCAAACCAAAGCCATTTGAAAGTTAAGATCCAGGCCTACAACTTTCATAAGATCACTTGGTTCAAAAATGACGAATGCAATGACTTCAGAGCTGCATGATTTCGGAGATAAGGAATCTCCATAATTTCCCACTCACCTAAAGTCATTTGGCATTTTCCACTCATTTTTCACTCATCCACCCACTAATGACTCAGCCCCCTTGTCATTTTGTATCTCTAATCCTCTATAAAAGGGGGCCTTGGCAGATCATTGAGAGTGTTAGGTGTTAGTTACCAAAATGATGTCATTTTGTTACTAGGTTTTCTTGTAGTAATTTTCCTTTGTTCTAAATTAAAGTCATGTTCTTCTTCTTCTTCTTCTTCTCTCTTTCTTTCTTCTTATCTATGAGTAATTAAGTTTCATTTTACTTGGGTAAAAGGATGAAGCTCTTGGTAATAAAATAAGGTTAGATTTATTCTTCTCTTGTGCTTAAATGATTTATATTTTCTAATAACCATTATACGTATTATATTTTGTTTTCAATAATTTAGAAACCCTCCTTGTAAAGTGGAGTTCTTGATTTATTGTAGACAAGAGATTGGCACAACGAATGCTTTAACCCATTTACAAGTGGTGGTGTTAGAAACTCTCCTTATAAAGTGGAGTTCTTGATTTGTTGTAGACAAAATATTGGCACAATGAATGCTTTAACCCATTTATAAGTGGTGGTAATACTTTTAGGAAACATAATATAATTACGTATATTATTTTAATTGGACTTTTAATGTTGTATTTTTCGATTGGAACCTCCATGTTGCGAGGATTCTAATTGAGTTATAAAAGGAATTAATCTTACCTTTATTTTATTTACCAAGAGTGAATCTTTTTACCCAAGTAAATAATTTTAATCGTAGTAACAAAATATTCACTTCTCCTTAATTAATCTTCAACAATTCCCTGTGGATCGACCTTGGACTCCCGAGAAATTTATTACTTGAGACAACCTGCACTTGGGTTTGCAAATGCGATAATTAAAAATTGTGCATCGGTTAGCCAGTGATAGTTGTACATATGACTTTTTAATCATTTGTGACTCTCTATAATGACTATGTAAATTATTATGAATTTTTATTTTCTGCATTACTAGAAGTGACATGTCTAATGCAATTTATTTTAGAATGTTTCGTTTATTTTACGATAACTCGTATTAGGGTGTTAAAATCTCTAGCACATGATGCTGAGCTTCAATTTTTCAAAATCATCTGGATTAACTGAGTCGTGACAATTTGTTAATTCAAATTTTCAAAATCAAATCACTTTTTTAAAGATAGATCAACATTTTTTCAATAATTAAAATCAACCAACCCACAAACATTTTTTTAAAGAATTACATGGCTTTAAGTTCTCCATTACATCAGGAATATGCACTACAAAAAAGGCATAAATTATAACAGTTTTAATATGACAGTTCTAAAAAAATATCATAATATATAGTATAATACATCAGTTACACATCTGCCATATATTTCAAGTAAAAAATGACTGTTATTAGCATAAAATGGTGGTTAGAACAACCATTATTTTCATTTTTTATTTTAATCAAAATATTTTAGTTCCCAAAATTTTCATAGTCCCGCTGATAACCAAAATACCCAAACAACTTCCTTCTCACTTGCGCCCTCTTTGCCTCTGCTGTAAACCCAAAAATCCCAAAAAACTTCCCGTTGTAAACGCTCTTTGTCAACTTCCCTCTTTGCCCGATGATATCTTTTTCTATCTCGCCCTCTCCCTCTCTCACTTCTGGTCTTCATCCTGTTGCCACGTCTCCCCCTCTCTCCCCGCCATCGTGCCTCACCTTCTCTGGACGCCTCTCCATCTCGTCCTCTCTTGCTACCCCCGCGTCTTCCCTCTTTGCCTGCATCCTTTGTATCTCGCCCTCTCCCTCTCTCGCTTTTGGTCTTTATCTTGCTTCCACGTCTCCCCTTCTCTGGCTACCGTCGCGTCTCACCTTCTCTGGACGCCTTTGCGCCTCGTCCTTTCTCGCCACCCCTGCGTTTGTCCTTCTTTTGGTCCTCTGCTTCTGGTCTTCTAATGATGATGGATCAAGCTTTATCTCTATCTTCGCTTTGGTCTCTATTCTCCACAAATCACTAAAGCCAGTGTTCTCAGGCTTCTGTTTGGCTGCCGAGAAAATTTTCTAAAAAATTTCCCTTTCAAATTTCTCGCCTCATTAAAATGGTTACTTTACAACAAAATTAAATATAGTTTTTGAATTGTTGTTTCTTTGTGAGTGTGTGTGAGTGTGTGTTCTATGAGCTGACAAACTGAGGGTTAATCAATCGCTGAAAGTAATTGATAGTAGATTGTGGGGTGCTCTTTTCCAAATACCACACCAACAGCATCATTTGGAGAAATTTCAAAGTAATTATCCTCCCTTACACTATGTTTGGATGATAGGTAATGAGGGGAACGGAAAGGGAATGGGGGGAACGAAAATAACTTCCCTTGTTTGGGAGTTTTAAAATGCATAGGAATGGAATGGAACACATGGGGAATCATTTCCCCCCTCTTCCCCTCAAATGCTCAACTTTTGTTCCCCCCAAAATTGAGGGGGAATGGGGGAACACATAGGTAATTCCGTTCCGTTAATGAAACTTCCAAACAAAGAGAATAGAAACTATGTTCCATTCCATTCCTTTCCTTTCAATTCCATTCCTACCTTTTCCGTTCCGTTCCATTAATGAAAAAACATCCAAACATAGGGTTAGACTTCATTGTTTATCAAATTTTTTCTACATTAAAGACTAAAAAAGAGAATGAAAACTTACAAAGTGAGAATGTATAGATAAGTCATAGTGAACTACTAAGTTATAGATCAAGCAAGAATGTATATTTTTTATGATTAAAAGCATTGTAGTTAGCATTCCAAAGAAACAAACATTATATGTTGACCTAAACCAATAACATGCAAAACAAAACTAACTTTGAAAAAAAACTGAGATTGATCAAGAATGAATTTGAACCTGAAATTTTTTTAATTGAAATCTTTATGTGTTAGCTTTCTAAGAAAAAATAATGCACCAAGAAGAAAGAATGCCTGCTTATGATGTAAAAGAATCAACCTTGCTTGAACATATTTCCAAATATATGATTCTTGTAAATTAAATGACTGGGACAAGAAATTAGACTAGTTCATTGATATGTTCTAGGAAACAAATTATACTTATAAATTTGGCTATTAATTCATAGGTTTTGAGATTGTACAAGTAATGAAGTTCTTGAGCTAAGTCATGCTTAAGTTTAACTTCGTCTGGGAGGGGTCAAGTAACTTGAGTCATGGTCCTAGAGTCAAGTAGCATAATTTGAATGTTGAGTACAAGCAAAGGCAATTTATTTATATCATGATCTTAGAATCAGTGAATTGCTTCATCCATTGGGTGCAAGAAAAATTAGCATTCCCATATATGAATATGAAATACAACACAACAAAATTCAAAATATCATAATTCATAATAAGCTTGCACTACACATATCTCCCATGAGTAGCACAAAATGAATCATTAATCCCATTCCAACATATCCCATATGAACCAAATGGTAATTATAGAGCTAAACCCAATTAATTTTCCTAGACTCTAAAGCCAAAAGCAGAAACTTCATTCCAACCCCTTAAACTAAAAGATGATCACTCGTTGACAAAAACATTTGGTAATATCACACAACCACGCTTAGGCATAAGAGTGGTTCCTACCATTGCATTCAAGCATACTACCACACAACTTGAAGCTATAAACTTGGGTTCATCTAGTGCTAACACATCCTCTCCTGACTTATGAAAACATGTGATGACTATGGAATCACAATTACAAGCATTGTGTGGCTACATTGCTATGAAGGAAGGAGGAAGGCTCCCTGAGGAGTTAGTTGGCTTATTTCATAATCCTACAACACAAGTATCTCATCTAACATTCAAATGTGTAATATGTTTCATGTTACTTAGTCTTGATTCCTACTTGTCATTCCTTTATATTGGTTGCTTTGTACTTGCTAGCTATCATTATACTTGTTAGCTATCGTTGGCATTTCTACTTTTTGATTTCATTCTTGTCTTTCATATTTTTCTTGTCTTTACATTGTAATACTAGTAGATATGGGGCTTTATAATTCATAAATCATTTAATATACCAAGCTTACACATGTTGACTTTTAAGAGATGTCAAATATTTGAGTATATTGTACCTATATATATTGTCTATGGCCCTATAAACCTTCATGCTTAGATACTAAGTATGGTCATACTAATTAAACTTGATAAAATTACATGTTTTGTTAAAGACATAATTGAATTCGATGGAGTATGTCTTAGTTTCTATTGTCCACATGTTTACACTTTGAATTTGAAGTTAAGACTTTTATATAGTGAACTAATGAATACAAATGGGTTATTTGACTTTGGTATATATGATTCTTGTTCAAATTATGATATATATATATATATATATATATATATATATATATATATATATATATATATATATATATATATATATATATAAATCCAACAAGTGATGTTTAGACCACTTTGGAGGAGAATGTTAAGCCTAGATATGTTTTAAAATGGGTCTTGGTTCTAGTTGAAGTAATGGGTTACTTTTTGAGGTCATTAGTGCTTGTATGAGTTAATAGATTTAGCTATTGTTTGTGTGTTGGTTGCCACACTAAATGGTCTTGTTACAAGCTGTATTTATAATATGCTGCCTAAATGATGTTGGATTTGTATGAATTTGTGGTTCAATTAAGCCATTTCCTTCTTACTAATATGCTACTTGTAGTGTTGCATAGCTATAATGCTGTGTTTGGAGAATCTCAAGCATAACTTTGTCCTTCTTGTAGGTACTAGATGAAGGTAGTGAGGCTCTATCGCCTAATGATTCAAGAAGATCATGGGATGGAAGTAACATTGATCAATCGATGGATATTTCGAGTCCTCATTAATCAATTTACCAATTGTTGCCAACTATGTAGGATGTTATTTCTCAAAACTTTTAAGACCTATCCATAATTTAGAGTTATTTGACTTGTGTACTCATGTTACTATTTAGAATGTTATTTCTTAAAACTTTGATGACTTATAATTTGTAGTTATTAAGCTAATGTACTCATGTTAAATTGGATACTTGGTTAATTAAATTAATGAGTATTTCCTTTTATATTTCATTAAGCAAAATTATTATATTTATATTTGTGGGTTTTGACGAACAAGAAATTCATATATTATTGTAAAAAATGTGCAATAGTGGTATAAAAATTAAACAAAATAAATAAAAATAACATTATGACCATTCTGAATTACCATAATAAACCTGAAAAATAACTTGCATGTGTCACTTATAGCAGGTTTAAATAATTACCATTTAGCGCATTAGGGCAGTTACGAACTGTCACAATCTTCGAAGTATTAGGCTAGCTGTAAACCATGTACTATTATAGTAGTCCTAAACTACTGTTTGAAACTGTTCGTTTTATACACAACTAAATCATAAACGTTTAGGTGAATTACGACAATCCTAAACTGTCGTTGTATACATGATAAAATTGTGGTAGTTAATGGAAAATTGTCGTATTATTTCGAATGGTGAATGCAATTACATTAGTTTTGGAAACCACCATTGAGGCAAAAAATGACAGTTATAACAGCTGTAATATGCAACAAATAACGGTCATTTTAAACTTTTTTTTTTGTAGTGACGTAGAAGCGCAGGTCAAGTTAAAATTGATTTTTTCCCTTTGATTTAGTTTTTCTTAACATTTTTATGGGGTAAAATAAATATTTAAGGATTATTAATAATTTACATAATTAACTTAAGATAACCATTTTAGGATAGATGCATCAAGAATGCAGTAGGATTAAGTCTCCACCTTTTACTGTATATAATTAGACTCTTGAATCCGATCTTTATAATGTAAACTATTTTTATTAGATTTTCTAATTTTTCTAATTTAAATAAAAATTGGTAGCAGCTCCTAATTTTCAAATTTAGTTGTCATTTTATTTCGCAAGTACGGTTGCGACACATGGCATATTATGTGTAATGCATTAAAAAATGCTGCTTGTATTTTAAACACACATAAAGGATTCAAAAAAGAGTTTGCGAATTTTTTTTATGTGGCTTTTAGACCATTGAACAATTTTAGGCTTAGTGGGAGAGTATGCTTAACATATATACGCTCAAGGACAATGAGTGGCTAAAGAAACTATATGAAAAGAGGGGAAAATAGGCTGCAGTATACTCTCATGATAGATTTTGTGCATCTATGTTGAAAATAATGAACAATTTCTAGAAAATTCTACACTTATGTAGCAAAAAATAGATGGTTGTAATTATCTACAATATCCTAGAAACTTCATGTAATTGAAGGTTGTAAGAGATGTACAAAGAATAGTCTAGAAAGTTCAAAACCACCTTAGTTTGGCGGTTGTGTTGGCCTATAAATATAGGCATCAAGCACTCTATCTTGAAATCAAGAGAAACAATACTAATTGAACTATTCTCCTACTAAATTAGCACTAGTCTCTCACTTCCCCTTTCCTATCCAATTCCATCAAGTTTTATCTACCTTCTTCTTATAAGAAAAACTATCAACTATCTTCTACACCAACTAACCTATATTTTCTATCAGTGGTATCAAAGCTACGTTCGGTCATACACTGGGCGTAGATACATTACCCAACTACTTCACAAAAATTTCCCATCCATCCTAAACTACTTTCAAAATTTTCTAGAGTCATGGTAGACACAACCCAACTATCATCTATGCCTGTCCCAATTTTTTCAGGCAAAAATTATGATTTTTGGAGCGTAAAATTGACAACATATTTTTGCTTCCAAGATTTATGGGACATCATTAAAGAAGGATTTACTGTTCCTCAGGATACTTCAGCTCTTACTGCAGCTTAAAAGAAAGAGTTGAAGGAAAATAAACAAAAAGATTTGAAGGCATTATTCATTCTGCAACAAGCTATGGCCGACACTATCTTTCCAAGAATTATTGGAATAGCTAATGCTAAGGAAGCGTGGAGTACTCTAAAGGAGAAGTTTCACGGCAGTGACAAGGTACGCACCATCAAACTTCAAACTCTAAGACGAGAGTTTGAATTAATTAAAATGAAGGAGTATGAGACCATAAAAGACTATTACTCCAAGATTAAAGAAATAGTATATCAAATGAAGGCCTATAGGGAAAATATTCCTGACAAGAGAATTGTCGAGAAAATTCTAATTTCTATTCCCCAAAGGTATGATGCAATTGTGACGACTATTGAACAAACCAAAGATCTGTCTACCTTGTCGGTAAGAGATATAATAGGCTCTCTTGAAGCCTATGAGCAAAGATTGAGTAGGCATGATGAAGGTTCAGTTGAAAATGCCTTTCAATCAAAACTCAAATTATGGTCTCAGAGTGAAGGATGCGAAGATAAAAATAATAATGGTGCAAGAAATTTTATTCTAGAGGTTTCTCTAGAAACAATAAGTATCCTCCATGTAGCATCTGCAAGAGGACAAATCATACCGAAAAAGACTGTTGGTACCGTGGAAAGCCAAAATGTCGATACTACAAGAGATTTGGACACGTAGAGAAGAACTGCTATAGCAAAAATAAACATCAAGAAAATTTTGTCGAAGTTCAAGACTGTGAGCAGCATCAACATGATCGTGAGCAACATATTTTCTATGCTACCCAAGACTCCAGTGATGAGATGGGTGGAAACTGGTACTTGGACAACGGTTGCAGCAATCACATGGCCAAAGATGGGAGCATCTTCAAGGATATTGATGACTCTGTCAAAGTTAAAGTTTGACTAGGAAACGGTGCTATTGTGGAATCGAAAGGCAAAGGCACTGTTATGGTGGAAATAAAGAAAGGTACGCGATTTATCAAAGATGTCCTACTAGTTCCAAATCTCAAAGAAAATCTCTTGAGCATTGGTCAAATGATGGAGAAAGGCTATGCTCTTCACTTTGAAGGGGACACGTGCATGATATATGGCAACAACAATAGAAGGCAGGAGATAGCCCAAGTGAAAATGGAGAAAAGAAATAGAAGTTTTCCAATAAGCTTCAAATATACTACTAACATTGCCATGAAAGTGCAAGTTGACGATTCATAGCTATGGCATCAGAGATTTGGCCACTTCAATACTCATGCCTTAAAGCTTCTATATAAGAAAAGTATGGTGAGAGATATTCCATGCCTCAAAGAAAACAAGGAAGCATGTGAAGGATGTCTTCTTGGCAAGCAACATAAACTACCCCTCCTAACTAACCTAGCATGGAGAGCAAAAGATTTGTTGGAGCTTGTTCATATGGATGTATGTGGACCGATGAGGACGCCATCACTTACCAACAACAGGTATTTCATCATTTTCATTGATGATTTTTCTAGAATGACATGAGTCTACTTTATTAGAGAAAAATCAAAAGTTTTTGGAGTATTCAAGAAGTTTAAGGCCTTTGTCGAGAAGAAAAGTGGAAAACATATAAAAGTATTTAGAAGTGATCGTGGCAAAGAGTATAACTCTAACTAGTTTGACAAGTTCTGCAAGGACGAAGGCATCGAGCGTCAACTTACAGTTGCATACACTCCACAACAAAATGGAGTATCTGAAAAGAAAAATCACACAGTCATGGAGATGGCGAGATCGATGCTAAAGGAGAAGGGTCTACCAAATACTTTCTGGGCTGAAGCAGTTTACACTGCTGTTTATATTCTCAACAGGTGTCCAACTAAGGCAGTTCAAGATAAAACTCCCATAGAAGCTTGGAGCAGAAGAAAGCCATCAGCCAAACATCTAAGAGTCTTTGGATCCATTTGCTACATTCATATTCCTGACGTAAAGAGACACAAGCTAGAAGACAAGATGGTACAAGGCATCTTCTTGGGATATAGCACACAGTCAAAAGGCTATCGTGTTTACAATTTGGAAACAAAGAAGGTCACCATCAGCCGAGATGTTGAGTTCGATGAAAATGCTGCTTGGAATTGGGATGAAGAAAAAGTTATCAAAACCAACATCTCCATACCAATGCAGTAACCCCAAGAAACAGAAGAAGTTGAAGAAGAAATAACAGAAGATCCAGGTATGCTTCTTTCATCTTCACAAGAACAAACTACTTCACCAGAATCTACTCCGAGAAGAATTAGATCTTTGGTGGATATATACGAAACTTGTAACTTGGCCATACTGGAACCTGAAAGCTTTGAAGCAACATCAAAGCAACAAGTATGGGTCAAGGCAATGGAGGAAGAGATAAAAATGATAGGGAAAAATAACACTTGGGAGTTAGTAAACTTCCCAAAAGATAAAGATATCATTGGAGTTAAATGGGTGTATAAAACAAAGCTCAATCCTGGCACTATTCAGAAGCACAAGGCCAGACTAGTTGCCAAGGGCTACTCACAACAACTTGGAATTGACTATAATGAGACATTTGCTCCTGTTGCTTATCTAGATATGATTAGAGCTCTAATAGCTCTAGCAGCACAAAAAGGATGGAAGATTTACTAATTAGATATTAAATCTGCCTTTCTCAACATCGTGCTTCAAGAAGAGGTCTATGTAGAGCAACCACAAGGACTTGTGAGCAAAGGAAACGAAAACAAAGTGCTAAGGCAAAGGAAAGCTTTATATGGCTTGAAGCAAGCTCCTCGAGCCTGGTATAGCAGAATCGATTAATATTTTTTTGATAAAGGATTTAGGAGGAGCAAGAGTGAGCCAACACTATACATCAAGACTCAAGGTCAGGATGACACTCTCATTGTCTCCCTATATGTAGATGATCTTATCTACACAGGCAACAATATGAAGATGATAACGGAGTTCAAAAAAGACATGATGAAGACATTCAAGATGACGGACCTTGGCTTGATGCACTACTTCCTCGGCATCGAGATAAGTCAAAGGAAAGAAGGAATATTTATCTCACAAAAGAGATACACAGACGAACTACTAAAGAAGTTCAAGATGTACGAGTGCAAGCCAGTTGCTACTCCACTAGTGAGTAATGAAAATTTGCTAAAGGATGATGGAACACCAAACGCAGATACAACATTTTACAGAAGTTTGATCGGGAGTCTTCTATATCTCACAACCACACAACCAAATATCATGTATGCTACAAGTCTTCTATCAAGGTTTATACAAAGCCTAAGCCAGATTCACTTTGGAGCAGGCAAACGAATTCTGAGATACTTACAAGGCACTAAGGAGTTTGGTATATGGTATGCACCTGTAACTAACTCAAGGTTAATTGGCTACACAGACAGTGACTGGGCAGGATCTGTCGATGATATGAAAAGCACGTCAGGTTATGCCTTCACACTTGGATCTAGAGTATTTTCTTGGGCATCGAAGAAGCAAGCAATAGTTGCATAATCAACAGCAGAAGCAGAGTACGTGGCAGCAGCTGAATCTACAAGTCAAGCTATATGGCTTAGAAAAATACTTGGTGATATGGGAGAATAACAGACAGAACCAACCACAATCTTCTGTGACAACAAATCTACAATTGCAATAGCAAAGAATCTGGTACATCATAACAGAACCAAGCATATAGCAATTAAATATCACTTCTTCCGAGAAGCAGAAGCAACTAAGCAAATCCAACTCGAGTATTGCAAAACTGACGATCAAGTCGCTGATATATTCACAAAGGCACTACCAAGACCAAAGTTTGAGCTATTAAGGACCTTGCTTGGAGTTGTAGAAATGTGCATTAAGGAGGAATGTTGAAAATAATGCACAATTTCTAGAAAATTCTACACTTATGTAGCAAAAAATGGATGGTTGTAATTATCTACAATATCCTAGAAACTTCATGTAATTGAAGGTTGTAAGAGATGTATGAAGAATAGTCTAGAAAGTTCAAAGCCATCTTAGTTTGGTGGTTGTGTTGGCCTATAAATATAGGCATCAAGCACTCTATCTTGAAATCAAAAGAAACAATACAAATTGAACTATTCTCCTACTAAATTAGCACTAGTCTTTCACGTCCCCTTTCTTATCCAATTCCATCAAATTTTATCTACCTTCTTCTTATAAGAAAAACTATCAACTATCTTCTACACCAACTAACCTATATTTTCTATCAATCTATGTACAACACACAAACGAGTGAGAGCATCAATGCTTTCTTTGATGGCTATTTGAAGAGCAGTATGCCATTGTATGAGTTTATACAACAATACAAACGGGTCATTGAAGCTAGAAGAGATGAAGAAAATGATGCTGACTTTAAAACTTCTTTGGAAAGACCAATTTTAAGACTTGAAATGAATATAGCAAAAGAGGCCTCCAAATTTTGTACAATTCAAATATTTGGCATGTTTCAAGAAGAGTTGATGAATAACCTGCTTTATCATCACCAGATGGTAGCACAATATGAGAATGTATCCATTTTCTTGTGTGGATGAATGACAAACAAGTAAGTCAAACTGTTGTATTTGATCATTCTATACAAAATGTCTAGTATACGTGCCAACTTTATGAATTTGCAAGTTATTTGTGCAGGCACATATTGAAAATGTTTATTGTTCTTGATATTCAAAGTATTCCTTCACAATATATTTTGAAAAGGTGGACAAGAGATGCAATGTCTATAGCAGTTGTGGATCAACAAGGAAACACAATGCAAGCTAATTGTCATGTGCCACTAACCGTTCGGTTCAATAATATTTGTCGCGAAGCTAGCAACATTACTGCTAAAGCTTTAGTGAGCCAAAATGTTTACAAGATAGCAATGGATGGTTTATATAGGACATTAAAAGATGTTAAAGCTGCATTAAAAAGACTCAAGTCTTATGGAGCAATCGAAAGAGGGAGGGAATTTGGGATGTGGTTCTACTGGTTCAAAGTCACGAAAATCCATACTTGATCCCCCTATTACAAACCATAAAGGAAGGCCAAAAAAGATAAAGTCATTCCTTGACAAAAATGGAACAAGTAAATGTAAGACGACCAAGAAACGTAAGAAATTGACAGAAAGAGGTGCTTCAACACATAAAGAAGTTGATACAAAAGAGAGGCATTAATTATTATCTAAAGCACTATAAATAACTAATTTGAGTTCTTTTTAGGTGTCATCTACAAATGGAAATCTCCAATCTCCTTTTCTTTTCTCGTTTTTTTGTGTCTCCACTAAAAATTTACCATGTCAATTAAAAAATATAACTCCTCATCCTTTTCACAGTTTTAATAAAACTTAATGTTGTTCATTTAACAATATACTATCTCTGGTTATGGCCGGCCGTGTCGCATCGCTTCAAAATACTAAAAATTTTCTCCTTTCACCGCTTCAATTCATCTTCATGGTAATTTATCACATGTACTTATTCTTTTGTTTAATTTTAATGATGGTCTTGAGCGTATATTGGTTGATGGGTCCAAGTAGCGAAGCATTGTTTGACGGAGTGTTCAATGTCTTTGGTGACTTAGGCTTTGAGTAGTGGGTTCACAGGAACCCTTTGATTTGGATAATTTGTTAGGGATAAAGATCTAGTTTAGCAGAACCACATCGTTTACTTTCAGGTCTATTTCCAGTATCACACTTCTTCCGAAATTGCTCATCTTAATTACATTTCTGACTTCCTGTACCTCCATATATATATTAACAGTAGAAAAGAATATAAATAAAGGAATGAACGTCATTAAGTTTGGTTTAACAACACTTATATTCTTACATCAAATAGTACATATATCCCTTTTCACATTCCATCTAATATTTTTTATTATACATATTTTTTTTTATCACTTTCTCTTAGTCAATCACATCTCTTAAAAATGATGTAAACAATGCTTAAACCCCTTTTGAGAGGTGTAAGATAATTATTTTTCTTGGTTTAAACTGTGAAAATGATGAGTTGTTACTTTTAATTGATGTGGCAAATTTTTAGTGGAGAGAAAGGAAAAGAATCAGGAAAATGAGACAGGAGATTTTTATCTCAACCAATATACGCTCAAGACCATCATTGAAATTAAACAAAAGAATAAGTACATGTGATAAATTATCATGAAGATGAACTGAAGCGGTGAAAGGATAAAATTTCCAGTATTTTGAAGGGTGCGGGTCGGCTGGCCATAACCAGAGATAGTATATTGTTAAATGAACAACGTTAAGTTTTGTTAAAACTGTGAAGAGGATGAGGTGTTATTTTTAATTGACATAACAAAATTTTAGTGGAAAGACAAGAAACGAGATAGAAAAAGGAGACAGAAGATTTTTATCCGCCATCTACAACATTTACAAGATGCAGATAAATCACTCCAATACAATAGTATGAAGCTAATTTATATTCAATTGTTTGATTTTTTTGTATTCTTAATTAATTAATTTCCTTATATATATATATATATATATATATATATATATATATATATATATATAGTTGTATTATGATATTAGTTTCATATAATATTTGTAGCTTTCACAAGAGTCATCCATTATTAGACAACATACATTGCTTCTCATTACTTGTAGTCATGAAGGGGTGGTACTGAAATTTTCTCAATTACCATACAATGGTGCTCCTTATATAAGGCCATACGAATTTGTTGGGGTAGTTATTTTCTACACTCTTCCTGTGATTTTATAAAAAAGTATTGCTTCTGTTTTTTGACTTATATATTTTATCATGTAAATAGCATTTGCCAATGGAGATCTCTAACTATGGTAATGGCGGAACTAGCAATAACACTTATTATTCTCAAAATCATAGTGTCTTTTATCCCAATCAACAAGTAAATCGGGTAAATTATTAAGGTAATATATCTTTATTATATGATTTATACTTTTTTTAATGGAAAAATTAATGCTAAGTACCGTTAAAGAGTAATATTTAATTTAAAGGAAAAAAAATTATTAAGGAGGACTATTGTAACATCTCATCTTCCTACTTGCTTGTATGAGCTACTAGACAGCTACTGTTGTGTTTTTGTATGTCTCTTTGTCTTGTTCATATATGTAGGCAGTTAACTTAGTGAAGAAGTTATCTTATAGAAATAATTAGAATAATTATTTAAACTATGAGGCAATTATAGAAAAGTAGTAATTTGGCTTGAATAATTATAAATGTTATTTGTAATTATTAGTGCTTAGTTCATATTTTTATGAATATTAGTAAACATAAATAAATATAAATTAAGCTATATAAATAATAATTAGTTAAGATTATAATTAAATTAGTTGAATTAAGTTAATTTAAGAATTAAATATGATGATGATGAACCTTTAAAAATTTATATTTTTACGGTTAAAAATTTTGGATTTTCTTTTCTTTTAATCTTTTTGATTTAATTTTGTTCTCAAATTTTGTTATGTTTTTATTATTTTAATTGTGTTCTTATTACGTGTTTATTTTTCATAAGTAATTGCATATGAAAAAGACTGGACATTTGAGGAGCAGAAAAAAATAAGAAAATTAATTCAGAAGCCCAGCGCTTGACCACTGGGCCATCACCGCTTGAGCACGCAGATGGGTTTCCTGATTAATGGGAAGCTTAGCGCTTGAGCGCTGAACGCGTAAACTGTAGCGTGAATTTCTTTTAAATAAGAAAGTTTTACCAAATACAACATACTTTTTACATACTCTTATACACTTGGACAGAAGGTAACAGTCGTCAAGAGGTACAAATTCTAATGTGGTGTGGGCGAAATTAGCCTTGAAGATTAGGAATTTTCTTCAGCCTTTCCACCTTTCTATAATGGAGTTTGTCATATTTTTCCCTTTGTGTTCTTCTTTTTCCATGTGTAACTAAATCCTTTTTCATTAGGGTGATGATGGATCATGTTCTTGGATGATGTAAGTTCTTTTATGAGTTTAATCAATGTTTTTATTTCAGGATTTATATGTTTATCTCTTTTCTTAATAATTTTCTAAATTTGGCCAATTTGGAAATGATTTTTGGGTTTATATATGATTTGAAAAAATTTGCATGAATCTAGAACTTGTGATGAACACCATAATTTCTACAATCGCTAGGAATAGACGTTGTGGGTTATGTGACCTTTTTTTTAATTCTCTCGTTCTTAATAATGCTTTTCTATTTGGGTTTAAACTAAGGGATTAGTTAATTCCAAACAGTTTAAGAGAATTAATATACCAAGGGATTGAGTATTAATTAATTTTGAGAATTGACCATGAATCATTGGAAAAAGACTTGATTAAATTAATATTTGATTTTGCATTTAAAGAGTTCAAGTGAAATCTGACCCCTAGCATTTTCATACCATTGTTTTCCAATTCAACCCAATTAATTAAATTTGGCTTTTGTTATTTTTTTATTTATTCTTTCTTTTATTGTTTTTACCAACTCTCTTTTCATTAACTTAAATAGTGTCATTTTTAGTGAATTTAGTAATTAATAAATTAATTCTCGTGGGACGATACTCTACTCACTCTTTATTACTTTTGTGAATTTGGTGCACTTGCTAATATCACAACAAGTTTTTGGCGCTGTTGTCAGGAATTATTGTTATTAATATTAAATAGTAGTTGGAAAGATACTAATTTTGAGCATTTATTTTTCTTTGTTTAATTTTAATTTTAATTTTATTTTCATTTAATTTTCTTTTTAATTTGTTTTTTTTTTTTTTTTCTTTGTTTATTTTTATTAGTCATTTATTTTTATTTTTATTTTTATTTTTATTTTTTTTTCTTTACTTCACTCTGGTTTGCTTGTTTGTTTGTTTATTTATGCAAGGTTCTCTAGAGTCAGAAGAATTGTTTTTTGATTCAGAGATAAAGAGAACAACTAGAGCAAATAGGAAAACAGTTAGAGAAACGAAGAAACTTGAAGAAACATAAGCAAAGATGGCAGAAATAGTTGTAACTGCAGAGCGAAGACGCACATTGGCTGACTATGCTACTCCATCTACTGAAAATATTTCTACCAGTATTGTGCACCCTGCTATTCAGGCTAATAATTTTGAGATTAAACCAGCACTTTTATAGCTGGTGCAGCATAATCAGTTTAGGAGAGGTCAAGCAGAAGATCCAAATTTGCACATTGTAAATTTCTTGCAAGTCTGCGATACTATTAAGTATAATGGCGTTACTGATGATGCCATTAGATTACAACTGTTCCCATTTTCTCTCAGAGACAAAGCAAAGAGCTGGCTACAAGCCCAGCCACAAGGGAGCATCTCTACTTGGGATGATCTAGTTGGTAAATTTCTTACTCGGTATTTTCTCCATCACTGTTTATGAAGATGAGGGGTGAAATAGCTTGTTTCACTCAAAATTAATTGGAGTTATTATATGAATCTTGGGAGAGATTTAAGGAGCTAATAAGGAGATGTCCTCACCATGCATTTGAGGTTTGGCAGCAGGTGCAGATCTTTTACACTGGTTTGAATCATTCCACAAGACTTATGGTATATGCATCTGCAGATGGGTCATTAAATAGCAAAACTCCTTAAGAGACTCAAGAATTATTTGAGATAATAGCCACTAATAAGTATCAAGTTCCTAGTGGAAGAGCTATAGTCAAATAGGGAATATTAGAGCTTAGTGTTGTTGATACTATATTTGCACAGAATTAGACTATGATGCAACACATTGTCAACCTTACTAAGCAAATTGGTAATTTACAGGTAAATGCAGTTAATCATCAAAGAGGTCTGACTTGTGACTTTTGTGGAGGCAGACATGTCAATGGTCAATGTGAGGCAGAGAATTCAGGTGTCAACATTCCAGAGCAGGTGAACTATATGGGTAATCCTTCAAGACCACAAGGTAATCTTTATTCTAGTACTTACAATCCAAGCTAGAGGAATAATCTCAATTTCTTTTGGAAGAATCAAGCTGTACCATTGAATGCTCAGCCCAAACAGAAGTCTCCTCTTGAGATTGCAATGGAGAAACTTTCTCTGCAGACCTTTGTTTTTGTGCAACAGACTTCAGCTTTTATGGAGGAATCAAGAACTAATTTCAAGAATCATGAGGTCACTATTAGAAGTCTTAAGAATCAAGTGGGAGCAGATAGCGAAACAGTTTCAAGAAAGACCTCCAGATACCTTACCGACTGATACTGTTGTCAATCCAAAGGAGCAATGTCATGCAATTACACTGAGAAGTGGTAAGACTTTGAAAAGACAAATGAAAGAAGCACCTGATTTAGTAGGAAGTGAAAAAATTGATGTTCCTATTATGGATGTCTCAACTCAAGAGTGTTGTATTGAAGAAGCTAAAGAGGAACAATCGAGAGTGCAGAGAAAAAAGAAAGACTTGGAGCTAAAGAAAATAGTTGATCCTTCACTCTATGCTAAACTTCTATACCCTCAAAGGTTCAGGAAGTAGATTCAAGAAAAGCAATTCTCCAAGTTCTTAGAAGTTTTCAAAAAGCTGTAGATAAATATCCTTTTTGCTGAAGCACTTGAGCAGATACCTTCCTATGCAAAATTCATGAAAGACTTGCTATCAAAGAAGAGGAAGTTGGAAGAAGATGAGTCTGTAACACTTACTGAGGAGTGCAGTGCCATTATCCAGAGGAAGTTTCCACCAAAGTTATGGGATCCAAGAAGTTTTAATATCCCTTGTACAATTGGGAAGTTGAGCATTGATAAGGCCTTATGTGATCTAGGGGCTAGCATTAATTTGATGCCTTTATCTATCTTACATAAGTTACGAATTGATAAAGTTAAACCTACAATGGTTTCTCTTCAATTAGCAGATCGATCAGTCAGACATCTGTACGGTATTGTGGAAGATTTGCTAGTGAAGGTAGACAAATTTATTTTCCCAGTTGACTTTGTAGTCTTGGGTATAGACAAGGATGCTGATATCCTATTAATTTTGGGGAGACCATTCTTAGCAACATCAAGAGCGTTGATTGATGTCCTTAGAGGAGAGCTTATTTTGATGGTAAATGGAGATCAAGTGACTATAAATGTTTTTAATAAGTCTGCCCTAATATCATATCTTTATACCCCTATTAATTGCATTCAAAGTAAGATTCAAAAGGGATTGGATGGTAAGAACTCTTCTTCGTCCATTATTGTTGACTCTCCCAGTTCCAAGATTATTAATGAAAAGGAGAAAGGTCCTCTTATCTTTGAGATTGCTGAGACAGAGAAGGGTCCTCCCTTTATCCATGGTTCACTGCAAGTTAATCCTTTACCTGTTGAAAAATTGAGACCTCCATGGCCTGATGAGATTTCGCATGTTAAGGTGTGTTCAGACCAATCAGGTTTAAGTCAAGTTCCAAATGCCTGTGAGAATTACAAGAGCAGTGATAGAATCTGGAGGCAAAGAACTGATAAGAGAAAAATGTCATCGTACTTCTCTTGCTTCAAGCCACCTTGATGAGTTAAAAAGGCAACGTCGACCTAATGACGTTAAACAAGCGCTTTTTGGGAGGCAACCAAATTTTCTCTCTTTTTCTCTTTTATTTTTATTTTTATTTTTTTTATTTTGTTATTTCTTATTTTTCTGTTTTTGTTTTGTAGTTAACTAGTGTTGAGTTGGCTTAAGTGCCTCACTGAGTTTGGAGCCTTTGTAGGGGATGTATATAGAGCTGTCGACCATCAAAAAGATTTTTCTTCTTTTCTTTAGCTTTTAATTTCTGCATTTATTTTATTTTATTTTATTTATTTTATTTTGTTTCCATTACCTTATTGTGTTTTGAGTCATTTTGTGCATACCGGTGTGTTGAATTGAATATCTAATGATTGCTTGAATTGTGGATTGATCTAATTTCTTGGGATAGCACATGAGAGTCCATGAGTTGAATTTATCTCTGTTGTTTCAATTGTGTATGGATGTATTTCCCATCTTTATGATTGATAGACCTTGGAATTTAATTGCATGTAAGGTTTAGAGAAAGTTTATGGAATTACATGTGTATGGATGATTTGCATCTAGAAGTTGTTTGATTCTCTCTTGAGGTGAAATCCTAGGCAGTACATGATTAAGGAAATGATAAGGGCATTCTTTGGACCGTTTGAGCCTTTCAAGCTAACCTATGACACAGTTTATCCTTAGGTCCCTTTTGCAACCTTGCTATTGTTTGGCCTCTATTTCTTTTCTTTACCCACATTTTCCTTTCCCATACCCATAAAAAAATTTCCTCTCTTACATAACCTTTGTTGAGTGCATATATTGTATTATTTTATTATTCAAGTCTTTGTTATTTTTGTGCACGAAGTTTAGTGGAGCTGAAAAATTCAAAGAAAAAGGAATTGAAAAAAATAAGTCCACCTAAAGTATTGCAAAGAAATAAGTTTGGGGTAGAGGTTGCTAAAAAAAAAGAAAAGAAAAAAAGAAAAGAAAGAAAGAAAGGAAGTGAATGATGTATTGTTTCTTATGCTCCGTTTTGCACTTGTCTTATATTTTGAGGCTTAAATTTTGAAATTTGCATGATTTTGTATCTCAATTTTTGTTTTCTTTTTCCTACCAATTCTTTCTTAACTCATATCCTTGGCCTTATATTACAAGTTTATAAAGTCTCTTTTGATCTTTGGTTATGTGTTGTTTACATTAGTGGAGAGAGAGATGAAGAACAACCCTATGGATGTGGGTTTGATGTGCACTTGCAGTTTTATGAACTTTTTTGGGTTTGTACTTTATGAAGAGATTGTGTCTTTCATTCATGTTTTTGAAAAATCATTTTTGCATAAGAGTTGCATGTAAGGGATGATGTGATAATTGGGTTATTCATGTGTGACACTTTGAAGTTAGATTGTGAAGCAATTTTTGAAAATATGAATGATTTTTGATACTCGGTATTGTCATATTTGAGTCTGTTTTGAGTTTTAGTTTGTTTTATTTTATTTTGATTTTCTTTTACTTGAGAACAAGCAAAAGTTTAAGTTTGGGGGAGTGATGAACTTTTAAAAATTCATATTTTTACGGTTAAAAATCTTGGATTTTCATTCTCTTTTAATCTTTTTGATTTAGTTTTGTTCTCAAGTCTTGTTATGTTTTTATTATTTTAATTGTGTTCTTATTACATGTTTTTATGTATTTTTGTAGATAATTGCATATGGAAAAGACTGGGCATTTGAGAAGCAGAAAAAAATAAAAAAATTAATTCAGAAGCCCAGCGCTTGAGCGCGCAACACGCGTAGATGAGTTTCCTGATTAGTGGGAAGCTTAGCGCTTGAGCGCTGAACGCATAAACTGCAGCGTGAATTTATTTTAAATAAGAAAGTTATGCCAAATACAGCACACTTTTTACACACTCTTATACATTTGGACATAAGGCAACAGTCGTCAAGAGGCACAAACCCTAATGTGGTGTGGGTGCAATCAAGCTTGAAGATTAGGAATTTTCTTCAACCTTTCCACATTTCTACAATGGAGTTTGTCATATTCTTCCCTTTGTGTTTTTCTTTTTCCATGTGTAACTAAACCATTTTTCGTTAAGGTGATGATGGATCTTGTTCTTGGATGATGTAAATTCTTTTATGGGTTTAATTAATGTTTCTATTTCATGATTTATGTGTTTATCTCTTTTTTTAATGCTTTTCTAAATCTGACCAATTTGGGAATGATTTTTGGATTTATGTATGATTTGAAAAATTTTGCATGAACCTAGAACTTGTAATAAACACCATAATTTCTGCAATCGCTAGGAATAGACGTTGTGCGTTATGTGGCCTTTCTTTTAATTCCCTCGTTCTTGATAATACCTTTCTATTTGGGATTAGACTAAAGGATTAATTAATTCCAAACAGTTTAAGAGGATTAATATACGAAGGAATTGTGTATTAATTAATTTTGAGAATTGACCATGAATCATTGGAATAGGACTTGATTAAATCAATATTTGATTTTGAATTTAAAGAGTTTAAGTGAAATCTGACTCCTCACATTTTCATATCATTATTTTCCAACTCAACCCAATTAATTATATTTGGCTTTTGTTATTTTTTTATTTATTCTTTCTTTTTATTATTTTTACTAACTCTCTTTTCATTAGCTTAAATAGTGTCATTTTTAGTGAATTTAGTAATTAATAACTTAATTCTCGTGGGACGATACTCCATTCACTCTTTATTACTTTTGTCGATTTGGTGTACTTGTCAATATCACAATAGATGATTAATAATATAATTATATCAAATAGGAATTAAATTAGATATAATTGTATTATTTAAATTAGGTAACAATTAGTCTTAGACCACTTAGATTTCATACACCAAAAGTAACTCCACTAAACTCAAATCCTATTGATCTAAGTAATTTTAAGGTCACATTAAATATATTAAGTGAATTAATATTAGAATAAATAGAAATACGTGAATTTTGAATTGCTAAAGACACATAAATTTAGATTTAGCAGTTAGGGTTAGTGCATGGAGGTCGTAGGCTCTGCATGAGGTTGATAGGAGTTCCTGCCATGACCCAAGAAGCCTTTGAATTCAAAATTAGGAATCCTAGAGCACATATGCACTTCCTGGCATCCATTTTCGAAGTCAGCACGACCTAGAAGGCTCCTGAATTGCACCTACCCCTATAACTTAGCTCCTAAGTTATTGAGGCAACCTGCCATGGCTACCAGGAACTAGAGAGGAGTGTGACAACCTCTTCCAAACCATCTTAGCCCATGGTTTGGTTCCCATTAAAACCCCAAAATTAGCCCTTTTCTCCCTACTTCACCTCCCCTTTCTAACTTCGTCTATAGAGAGAACTAAGAGCAACCAAGAGGCTGAACCACCAATGGAGACCAAGGTGTAGAATTGTCTTTGTCCTAATGGTTTAATGTGTTAAGTTTTGATGATGGCAAGTATATTATAAAAGAATATTGATCATGCTACATAGATGTGTTTAACGAGATATATTGTATCATGCATTATTATGTACTTTATTTAATTATATTTTACTTAATAATCATGCAATAAGATATGTGTAGCATTCTTCATAGAATATATCTAATAACGTTTTATATGAGTTATAATGAACTAATATCGGATATGTCTCTATGTGAACGAATATATGCATGATGCACATTCTAGTGTTTTGTACTTAGAAATTATACATATTTTATAAAGTGTTGTATGTTACAAACATATCTAGTAGAAATTGATAATTGTCTTAAATGGATATGTGTCTATAAGAGTCTTATGTGCATGTTAGATTAACTAAAGTTGTATATTATTGAATCATGCATGTTGAATATTGAATTATGAATGTAGACTAACTATGTTTTTCAAGTGAGTTATGCTTTATAGGATAGTTCAAGTACCAAGAGTGAGCATTGATCAAGAAAATGAAAAATCCTAATTATACTTAATTCAAGAAGAAGGAGAATGAAGAAATGATCCAATATTTTGAAAGAATTAAAAGGAAGAATTATTGAAAGCTTGGATTGCATCAAGAAGCCTAAGAACAAGATTTGATATATTTTCTCTTTTAGGTTTTTCTCCTATGTAAAAATAGAAGTTTTATAATAAGAGAGTTCAAATAAGTTTTTTAGCCTTCACAAATGTTTTTAAACATGTTAAGATGCCCAACAAATAATTTTTTAAAAGCTAGTCTTGGTGGTAATTCAAAACTATGAAAAATAGTCAAGTTTGAGTTTTGAAAACTAATCTTTGATCACTAATTTGATTATATCTCTAAAATTACTTTTAGTATGGATTTGAAACTTCTTTCATATGAAAATAGACTTAAAGAATTTTCCAACAAATGGTCATTTGCTTAAATCGGATGAGAAATGAAGAAGTCAAGACTATTTCAAGTCAGTTTTCGAGACCAAAGTACAATAATCAATTATCTATAATACCTTAAATAACATGTTAGACTTGTGTATGTGTTCAAAAGGTAGCATATGACTTGCTTAATATGCATGTTTAATTTTGTGACAATCTGAGTTAGTTTAGGTACTTTGTTGCAACCTAGAGTGTGAAAAGTAATTTAAAATGGCTCAGATAATAGCATAAATCGCTTAGATAAGGGAAATAAATATAGATAATTTATTTTTAAGTCACAAATGTATGAAACAAGATGCAGTTAAAGTTTCGAGGTAAACTGAGTTAGTTTGACATTTTTAGGCATACTAGTTGTCTATTTATAATCAGATGACTAGTAACATATATGAAAATATCATATAATGGTGAAACAACTTTTTACATGAATCCTAGTATTTATGTTAAAGATGTTAGAAGTTAGAAATCTTGAATTAACTAAATCTAAAGTAATTTAAAATGGCTCAGATAATAGCATAAATCGCTTAGATAAGGGAAATAAATATAGATAATTTATTTTTAAGTCACAAATGTATGAAACAAGATGCAGTTGAAGTTTCGAGGTAAACTGAGTTAGTTTGACATTTTTAGGCATACTAGTTGTCTATTTATAATCAGATGACTAGTAACATATATGAAAATATCATATAATGGTGAAACAACTTTTTACATGAATCCTAGTATTTATGTTAAAGATGTTAGAAGTTAGAAATCTTGAATTAACTAAATCTAAAATATTTTTAGCAAATCAGGATTTATTAGTTATGGCTTAAGAGTCTTTTGCATTCTCTTTATAAGCCTTATTCACAGCTCTTTGTTGTGAAAAACAGAGGCAGAAACCATGAGAGAAGAAAGGAAAGAAGAGGAAACAAAGACCAAGGAAGAGGAGGATAAAAAGAGGAAAGCTAAGGGCAAAGTCAAGGCTTGAGATCCAATCAAGCTTGAATCTTCTTCATAGCTGCCAAAGGTAGGGTTTTATGCTCATCTTCACTTATTTCACTATTTTTACCATAGGTTCTTAAAGGATCAAAATGAGTTCTAGAGGTGTTTGATATGTTTTGCTTGCATGATTGTATTTCTTTGGTCATTTATGATTTGTTCATAGCATAAGTTAAATATAGAAACTTAGAACATTTCATTTAGACCATGGATCCACCAAGAGATGAGTTTTAGTCAAGTATAGGGCTTTTGGTTCATCATCCAAATTAAGATGTTTAAGTTGGTGATTGATGATTCCTAAGTGTTTGAGAACTGTTCAGGGACCTAAAAACCGATTTAGAATGGCCAAAATCTATGAAAGAACTAATGGAATAGTACCACGGTTCTGTAGAATTCTGCAGAATTTGGTTTCTGCTATGTGCGCCGTGGAGTAAGGTGAGTGGCATCGCTGAGTGAGAGTGATGCTACATCTAGTACTAAAACCCAAGGCTAGGGCGTCGCGGCGTGCCCAAGTTTGTGCTACGGCGTGAGGCCTAGAATTGTTAAAAATGTCATTTTTGATATTTTTAAGTTCTTGGCTAGACAGAATCATTGGTTTATGTTTCATAAAGTGTGTTAAGACACAAATGGGGGTATTTTTTAGAGAGAAATTATTACCTAGCATAGATGAGAAAGTCTAAGCCTTTGGTCATCTAGGAACAATGGATGCTCTTAGGATATGTTTAGTATACTACTAGAGGCAATTCAATAAGAGGATGATCCTTTGGTATGTATAAGATATGTGTGATCTTTAAAGCAACCAAGAATAAAGGTTTGTTATAGATAAGTGTCTAGCACCTATAGTAGCATATCGTTACTTAGCTTCACTAGAGATGTGATTATGAGGGGTGCTAGATATAAGTAAACTAGGAAAAGTTGACATTGTCGACTTGTGAATGTGACCTTATATGACGAGAGGTCATTTGGCTAGAAGGAAGGGAGTCAGAAGTTCCTAAGGGGACAAGTAATCCTAACCAAGTGCTAGGGTTGCATGCAGTATGAAAATTTCAGTTTTCCTATCTACAAGAGGTAAACATGAGAAGTCAGCATGCCTAGTAAAACACGCCTAGGCCTTAAATGAGTTAAGTATGCAAGAATGAATGTATGTATGTTTAACTTGGTTTATCTAGTTATTAAAGTTAGACCTTGTAAAGAATGTAACTTGTCTTATTCTTAATTATTAAGACTATGTTATTATGTTATGTATGACTGGTTTTGATTACTCATACTGAGAAATGTTGATTCTCACCCTACTGTGTTATCATGTAATTCTAGATGAAGGTTCTTCAAAGAACAAGAAGAAAAAGGATGCTAAAGTATTAGATTAGATCTAGTTTTAGCTTTACGTTGCAATCATTGTATCTTTATACTTCTTTTGTAATATAAATAGTTATGTATTACTTCATGCCCCAAGGGAGGCTAATGATGTAAATGTATATGGATGCATTATGTTATAAATGTTGTTTTTCCACATTGCATAAGGCTCTCTATAATGTTTCCAACGAACATTATGGATGTACCTATCAGGTTTTTATGTATGTAATGACGTTATAATGTTAGGTATCTCTTTGTATGCTACATATATCGAGACACTGGTATTAGGATGTTACATTATCCATAAGTAATAATTGATTATTCTGCTCGTCAAAAAGTTGAAAACGAATGAAGAACAAAATAATCGATTATTACGTGTCAAATAATTGATTATCTACATAAATAATCGATTACTTTTTATGTTAGTAAACATTCTAACAATTAATAATAGCTAGTTTTTATGATAAATCATTTCTAAACACTACTAATGACTATTTTATCACTTGAGTTCTATAAATATGTGAGGATTGAAGTTTTTACAACTCTTGAACACTTGATTTAATCCATAAATAATCAAAATCATATTTTGAGTTCTTCATTATAAAATCATTCTAGTCTTCAATTTTTCAAGTTGTATTTCTAGTCTTTGAGAGAATGTATCTTGTAATCTTTATCGTAAAAACTTATAAGAGGGTAGAGAGTCTCTCAAGTAAGATTAAAGGTGAGGTATCCCTCAAGGTTTGTACAGAAAGGGTTAGGTATCCTTTTGTTGAAAAGAAAAATTATAAGAAGGTGAGACATCCTTCTAAGTTTGTGATAAGGGTAAGGTATCCCTTTGGTTGTAAGGCTCAAACACTAAGGGTGAGGTATCCCAAGAGTGTGAGGAGCTTTCTTTTTTGTAAAGATTTATCAAGCACCTAGTTGAAACTTGAAGATAGTGAAGAAAATTTCAAGTTAAGCTTAGGGACTGGATGTAGGTCACAAGTGGTTGGTGACTGAACCAAGATAAATTATTGAGTTTGATTCTCTCTTCCTTACACTCTTAATTTCAATAATTGGTGCAACATATTTATTTATTACATATCTTATCATCTTGATGTTTTGATTTTAAAAACTTGATATCTAGATTATTTGTTTGATATATCTTATAACCCAAGTTGTATTTGAATAATCTATAATAATTGTATCTTTGTTAGACTTATTCCACTGCATGTATTGATTGAGTATATCAAAATGCATAATTTCTCAAAGTTGCTTTAAAAATTTATGACTACCCAATTCACCCCACCTCTTTGTGATAGTTGCTATGACTAACATAAGGACCACCATGCATGTGCCATCCCACATCAGAAATAGACCAAACGCACCCTTCTCCACACACATCCAACTGGCCAATTTCACCGAATTTCCTCCTTGCACCGAACCGGGACCTTCACCAGCGAAGAGGTGAGTAGGATCCTAATTTGAACCATACCCTTATAGTTCTCTCATCCTGAAAATCCAGAATGTTGAATCTATGTCTCAGTTTAGGCCAATATCTCTGGGCAATATTATTTACAAAATAACTAGTAAAACTCTTGCCAACAAGTTGAAAGTCAGTTTACCTTCTCCTATTTCAGAATCCCATAGTGCTTTTGTTCATAATCAAAATATTATGTATAATGTTCTTATTGCCGCTAGTGCATGCTCTAAAGAACAAGAGATCTGGTAGAAAAAGGTATTTGGCTATGAAATTGGATATAAGCAAGGCATATGATAGGGTTGAATGGGGTTTCCTTGAGGCACTTATGTGGAAATGGGCTTTACGGAGAGATAGATATCATTAGTGATGAACTGTGTTTTTACTGTTTCACATGCAGTCCTCTTGAATGGGATTCTAGGTGACACTTTCCATCCATAGAGAGGTTTGAGATAGGGAGATCCTCTATCCCCATCGTACCTATTTGTGTTGTGTGCGGAAGCTTTATCATCCTTATTATACCCAGCAGAGTTCAGGCAAGAGAGTCAAAATTTGCAACTCAACTCTTATGGTTTCTCATAATTATTTTTTTTACAGATGATAGCATTATTTTTTTCTAAAGCAACAGAGAGTGACATGGCTAAAATTCTTAGTATCCTAGAATTGTATGGCAGAGATTTTGGTTAAATAATTAATTTTGACAAGTCCTTGGTCCTATTCAGCCCTAACGTCCCAAGGGAGACTAAAGCCATCATTTTGGATATGAGCCACATTCAATAGGTTGCATTGGCTGAAAAATAGTCTCACCACGGTGGGAAGATAAAAAAAATTATATCTTTCAATCTTTGAAGGATAAGGTGTGGAAACACATTAAAAGATGGAAGGAGAAGTTACTCTCAATAGGAAGAAAGGAAGTGTTAATCAAAGCTGTGGCCCAAGCAATCCCAACATATACCATGAGCTGCTTAAAATTCTTATTACCTTATGTAAGGAGCTTGGACAAATGATGGCAGAATTTTGGTGGGGAGAAAATGTGGACTCAAGGAAAATTCACTGTCTTTCTTGGAACAAAATGTGTTGGCCGTGGGGATGCGAGGGCCTAGGACTCAAAAGATCTTCACACTTTCAATCTAGCTATGTTGGCCAAAAAAATTATGGAGAATTCTCTCCAATCCCGATTCTCTAGTAGCCAGAATTCTCAAGGCAAAATGCTTTCCTACAGGATCTTTCCTCTCAACTCAGCGTGGCTCCAACCCATCCTTTACCTGAAAAAGCATTTTGCAAGGAAAGAAATTACTAGAGCAAGCTGTTATATGGAGGGTAGGCGATGGCTTAGCCACAAAGATTTGGTCTGACCCCTGGATACCAAAGCAAGATACTTTTCGGGTGCAACAACAACCAAATGGGCCCATGGGCTTGGAGTTTGCCTTCTAGTTGTTACTCTGAGCCTAGAAGATGGAATGGTGAACTCATTACAACATGCTTCTCACGAGAGGATGCTAACGCTATTTTGCCTATCCCCTTGAGCAATGTTTCTCGTCCTGATGCAATCCGTTAGTACCCGGATTCAAAGGGTCATTTTTCTGTGAAAAGCGCGTAAAAACTCCAATGGAATAGATGCCTCCAATCTCGTGTTATCGCGAATCACAATGGATATGAAAGACTGGAAACTTATAGGAACTGTAACAGCTTATGGAAAGCAATTTGGAAGATACAAATACCTCTTAAAGCTAGAATCTTTATCGGGCGGGTTTGCAGAGTTATCCTCCCCAACTTTTCAAGCCTAGCAGATAAAGGTATTTCAGTTAAGAACTCTTGCTACCTGTGTGCCAGCGCACTGGAAAATGTTACCCACCTATTTTCTCAGTGCCCATACACAGGAAATGCTCTCCCTCCCAGCTATCCAACTTGACCAGTTGTCAGACATAGCACATAATGACATGTTACAGATTGTATCAGCGTACTTCTCTTATTTATCTTCACAGGAAAAGAGAAAGTATGTATGGTTTGGTCTGCAATATGGTCCCAGCGAAATTTAGTATGGAAAGGAAAACATCCTAGGCCTTCTACGAAAATCATTCCTACTGCTGAGGCTAACCTGACAGCGTACAAGAATGCAAGGGAGTTTCTTGCTGCACTTGACACCAGATCCACTTCTCAGCACAAGAGGAGAAAACCAAATCACATGATGTTTTAAAGTAAATGTAGACTTTGCCGCATGGAAGAGAACTAGACCTATAGCTTGGGCATTGTGATAAGGGAAACATGGCATATTCATTGCAGCCAAGGCTCATCAATTCATTGGATCGATTCATCCACAGAGAGGTGAGCTTCTTGCAGCTCGTGAGGGGCTCTTGTTTGCATGGGAGGTGGGTTGTGTGAAAGTCAAAGTCACTTTCGGTGTTAGTATGAAAAATTCAAAAAGCGTGGCCGGAGAAGTTAAAAAGAGTGGCTTGAAACATGTGGTAGTTGAACAACAAGTAGCAAGAAAGTGACAAGTCAAAGAAAGTAGGAAGTAGTTGGGAACCAGGTAACAAATTGTCATTCATTTGTTTTTCGGTGGAGCAGCATTATGAAGAGGTTTTCGTCTATAAATAAAGACATCTTTCAATGATTTCTGTATTTCATTTTTACAGAAAAATATTGCATAGTGTCTTCTGTGAGTTTTTCTTATTTTATATAAAGAGAAGTATATTCTTCTATCTTAAGAGAGAGTGTTATTGTTTCTCTCCTTATAATTAGAGAGAAGTTGTAATTTTTCTTCCACATAGTAAAAATCTTCTAATTTTACCCATAGTTTTTCCTTCATCATTAAAATAGATTTTTTATATTAAATATTTTATGTCAGTTCTAATTTTCTCAATTCTATTTTAGTTGTGTGTTATTGTTTCCATAACTCTGGTACCCTACAGGTTGTAGGAAAGTGGTCTTGGAAGTTGGAAGGAAACGCTCAAGGTCGGTGACGAACCTAGAAATTTTAGACACTAAAGGCAAAGGTAATTATGGTATCAATATAGAAGCATAAAAAATAGTTTTTAATAATTATATTTATATATAAAAAAATATATTAATATAAAAAATATCAAAGATCAATTTACAATTGTTTTCTTTGCGTTTTCATATTTTGAAAACATTGAATAATCTTTTTATTATTAATACTATAAATATTTTCCACTACTACTAAAAGCGTAACAGTGAAGAGAAAGAGGTGAGAGAAGATTTTGATGCTCTGAGTATTTTGATAGACTTTAGTATTTTATTGATTTCAAATCACATGAGAATAGTGGGGTGTTTTGAAAAGTAATATTAAAAAATAGATTTTACTTTCTATGACTATAAATTTACTAATTTATTTGTTTGGGAGTAAAAGTAATACATACAAAATAATAAAAAAGATAAATACATATATAAAATCAAAGCAAAGTTTTCAAGTTGGGTGGGGGCATAAGTCCCCACTCTTCTCTACCTAGGTCTGTCCCTGCTCAAGATGTGTTCCGTTGTATTAAGGAAGGAGTTGAAAATCTCACCTATAAAGCCTATTTTCTTCAAGACATCTTTACCTATGCTACGTGGTTTGATTAGTTTGATTCTGGGTTCTGCCCCGTTCTTGTAATAGAGCCGTAGACTTCTTAGCATAGTTTGCTAAATTTCATGGTAATTGTATCTGGGGTTGAGGATCCTCTAGACTTTGTGATCCTGATCCTTAATTTTAATATTGAGCATTAATAATTTGCATTTAGATAAAAGAAAAAAACATTTCCCAAAACTTTCTTTTGTATTTGACTTAGTTCTAACATAGCCTAAAAAAATGGTGATGAAAACATGGGATGAAGACATGTCACTAATGATGATAACGTGATTATGATGTAGTGATAATATGTGGATATGACCTGGCAATGATGTGGTCATCACTAATTAGTAGTACATCATCACTTTTATTAGGAGGTGATGGAATCGTGATGAAAGACTACATTGAATGAAGATTTGTAAGATAAGGGATCAAATTAAAAAAATAAAAATAAAAGACTAAAATACGTATTTTACCTAAAAAATATAGGATTTGTTAAAAAATATTAGGGTTTAAAGTATATTAAATTATTTTTAAAGTACGAGAATAAAAATATATGGATATGTACTCGAAATAGGAAACAACTCGTCTGCAATGAAGATTTGAACAACAAAAGGAATTGTGTATAAGGTATGCAAAGGGGAGAAATGTCGGTTGGGAATGTGCAAGAATGCAAGCAAACCTAACACATTGTTTGTTTTATTAGTTTTATAACTGTGTTTTGGAATAAATTATAGTTTAATTTTGAAACTCTATTAGTGTACAAAAATTTTATACTTATATTTAATAATATATTGACATATTATTTAATAAGTTTGACTATCTTAACAAACACATAAGATATCAAACTCATTAAATAATATGCAACACATCATTAAATGTTTATGTAAAACTATTTTTATACTGAAAATGAATTAAAATTAAATTCAATAAATTATCCAAACACCATTTTAGTTATTTTGTTTAAGAAAATTGTTTAAATTGATTTTGAAAAAACAGTTTTCAAGAATTAGAAAACATGCATGTGTTGCTTGTAGTGTATTGGTTTAAATTTTTAAAAATTGTTTTGTAAAGCACACTAAAAAATAGTTTTCATTAACAAAATAACTAAAAATGTGTTTGGATAATTTATTTGAAAAAAAAGCTATAAAACTAATAAAATAAACATGTGTGGTTTGCTTGCGGTCCGCAGTCCTGCATAGTCCAACCGACATTTCTCTCAAATTTTTTTTATACTATCTCTTTATTTGATAAGTAAGAGATTAATTTCTCAATATATAGTTAAATACTTAAACATATATCATTTTTAACTGTATTATTTTCATACACATAACTAAAGATTAAACTCAAAACTATATATTTAAAAGATTTGAAATCTCTTCCACTCTAAATAACACATGTTAGGTGACATTTCTTCCCTTTGCATGCGTTCTTCGCCACACACTTTCTTTTGTTCCTCAAATCTTCATTGTAGTCTTGCAGATGAGTTGTTTCCTATTACTAAGGCCCAAACACAACTCAAATAGGAATGACAGAGCCAATAATGGAAGAGAAAATATCCTTTTGAAATGTTGAAAAGATAAAGATAATAAGTGCAGCCAACTGAGAACTCCAAGAGAGAAAATAGCAACTCCTTTCACTTATTATGTCAGTCCAATAGATGAGACGAGATGCTTGGTCTTCATCGAAGTAAGTGTCAGTTTCCTTCAGCGATCATCGTACTTCTGGCGTTGCATAAAGGATGAAAAAGAAAATGTGTTGCTTGTAATATTTACAAAATTGATGAAAGTGTGTTTCTTCATATATACAGCAGTTGTGATAGTGGTGTGAGGGATATCTATTTATAAAAGGCACTTTAACGTTTAAATTAGATTGTATATAAGATGTGTAGTATTTAGAATTAGATGTATATTTTTATTATCTTATATGATATTTATAAGAATATCTTGATATATAAGAATCGTGTTTAAATTTATATTAAATATTATTAATTAGAATAAGAATCTAATAAGATTATTATATTTTATAATTATCTCATTATTTATGAAGAATTCTATGAGAGATTTACTCCTCATAAATAGATATATTTACTAATCTAATAGCGCTCATAAATATCTCAGATCCAACTATAATGACTTGATTGTTCTAAACAGCTAACTTGGAACCCGGTCCAAAATAATTGTCCCTAGTTTGGCGCTCATATGTGATGGCTAAATATCAAGATATTCGATATTATCAGGAGCAAATGACACGTGTGGGATAAAGAGATCCAAGTAATGATATAGATGTTTTATCTCACAATGTCTCTAACAATGAGCCGACCTCTGTGATAAAGTAAAAAATTGGATGCCCCCAATGTTAATTAATTTGGTTGGGATCCGTTATAGATCACTATGCCCTAAGTCGATACTTCGTTGTCCAAAATTCATACTAAGTTGACCCCATACCAATTTAGGCGATGGGACCCATAATTAATTCTGAAGGTAATTTGAAGATGAGCTCGTAATCTGTATTATGATTATACAATAACATTATGGTGTTAGTCTGTGATTCGGCATGAATATCTTCCTACCTTGTCGTGAGTCGTTTCAATTCTAACCGCAGTCTTTTCAGCTGCTGCGTCAAGTCCGTACTGCCACTTGGTGAAAAGTTAGTGGAAGTCACCGTTTGATCTTCGTGCCGCCATGATTGCAGTTTTCAAATTTAATATTGAATTTCAAAATGAAAGGGAAAAGACTACTTTTCCCATGTACGTGGTAACGGTTTGGGGTTAGCCCACGACTATAAATAGGAGTGGGGGTTTTCCCCCACTTTTTCATTCTTTCTCCATTTTTGCTTTCCCATCCGGTGAATCCAGGCAACTTTTAGCAACCTTCCGGCGAGCCTCTAGTGACCATTTTTTGTATTTTCAACATCTCAACACCTTTTTCTTCCTCAGAAACAAGGTATTTCCTTTTCCCACTTTATTTTTATTCCATAATCACCATGGTAAGAGTGAGAACACTAAACAACAACGATAAAGAGAGTAGTTTTTTAGAAATTTTGAGTGCTCTGCTGTCTCCGCCGCGCCTGCTCCTTGCAATGGAGATACTGGTAGGACGCAAAGGCCAATATCTAGGGTGGATATCCTGGAAATGATATAGAGAGCAGATAATGCTAGGGATCTTACAAGGCAATGACCATCACGTCCGCTCTCTGACATAAGTACGACCTCTATAAGTACTGCTACTAGCTCGAGATGGGGCAACGAACAAAGACCACATCAAAACCTAAGGAATATATCTTTCCCAAAAATTTCAATTTTTATCAATGGGTTGATCGGGAAGTTCTAGGAACCCCATCCAGTGTCAAGACCTTGGAGGACACCGGTGCTAAACAAGAATACTTGCACCTAACCAAAGACTGGCTACGAGATGGAGAATACGTAATCCAGGCTCCATCAGATCAAGAAAGGGTCTACTTGACTAGGACGGAGGGTGACCATTTTATTTACATGTATGATGCATTGTTCATCTGCATCGGAGTCTGGCTTCTATTCTTCAACTTCGATATCAGAGTCCTAAACCACCCATGGGTAGCTCCAATTCAACTACATCCGAACACATAGGCCTTTATCAAGACCTTCGAGCTCATTTGCAGGACCTTTGGATGGTCATATTCTGTGTGGTCATTCTTCTTTCGTTTCACCTAGTTTTCACCCTCCGAGAATAGCTTTCAAAAGGGGTGGGTTACTTTATGCCCACAACCAGGGCACAAAGTATTCAAACCATACCAAGAGTCCTTCAAGAACTTCAAGAAGGATTTCTTCAAAGTAAAATATATTCTGAGGTTAATGCCTTTTTATGTTACCCTGGAAGGCTTTTAAGACCAGAGTCAAGAGAAAATAGAGACTCTGTTGTCCTTGCTGACAGAGAGTGAGGTTGACGTCCTCAACTTTTTAGTTGTGTCGGTCAATAAGAATGAGGACATCTATTGTAAAGGTGTCTTGGATAAACCCTTCAATTCTATAAGACCATTTTTATGTACCCTGTCTTGAACATATTGGTGAGCATATGTTTTATATTTTTTTCTAAATGTAATAACATATTTTTTCCTATCTACAGAGAGCATAGCGTCACTTAGTGGACTTGAAGCCCTTGCACTATGTTTGGCCCAGAGAAAGGCTAGAGTATCGGGCTCTGGATCCCAGCCAACAATCCCAATCCCTTCATCTCAACCCCAACTCGAAGAGGCAGATCCTGGGTCTCTATCTCAACCACTTCGACCTCGCAAGAGGAAGGGGGAGGGATGTCGGGAACCCAAAGATAAAAGGCTGGTAACCGAGGTGGCACTAGTTGATCTCACTATTGACCGAGAGTCAGAAGTCTCAGAAGGCGCCCTTCTTCAATTCACTGGCAAGTCTGTTTGGGGCAGGGGGTTGACCCGGGGCGGATTATCAACAACGCCTGCCTGAACCAAGCTGATCAAGACATCCTAAAAAAGCAGGACTTAGTTTAAGTTATCAGGGATACCTAGGTGTGAGCTCTTCGCAACGCCTTCGCTCTCCAGTTTCTGAAGTCTGCCTTCGAGTCTATTCGTCAGAATCGCAAATTTGGAGAAGGAGCTTGATGCCCTCCGGGGTGAGAAGAACAAGCTTGAGTTAGTGGTAGTTTAGAAAGATGGACATCTAGTTTAAGCCAATGAGGAGCTCAGTCTGCACAAGGTCAAGATAATCAGGCTCCAAACGAAGATTGCGGAGGGTATAGCTCGGGAGAATATTCTAAAAGATCAAATTTCTTCAACCAAGTCTACCTTAATCGCGAGCCGTGTTGAGAATGAAATCCTTAGGCAATTTGAGGCGAAGCTGAAGAATGTTGTCTTATATCTTGAAGATGAATGGGATGCTTTAGTGGATGACTCATTTGCTAATGTACTCGCCTTAATGTGCCTACTAAACCCGGACCTTGTCACTAATGGGACTGGTTCATGGAAGGTGGTCCAAGATGATTGCATCATGGATGCCATCGCTGAAGCCACTCTGGTGAGCTAGGTTCTCGCAGCAGATGGCGGCGAGGAGACCTCGGACGATGGCCAGGCAGAGGAAGCAGAGGTGGAGGGGGTCGACCAAGGAAAGCCCAACCTGGATGCCTGATTTCTTCTCTTTTTGTTTTGTTTACCCCCTGCATGGAGTTTGTAACACCCTAATACAAATATCTCGATATATCTTACATATATAAAGATATAAGGGATTGGTTATGCTACTACTATTTTTACTAACATTCTAATCTCATATCATTCAAATAAATAAATATGGAGAACCATGATAAAAGAAGGTCATACATATATACATCAAAAGCCTCAAAGGCAAAGTGTTATATATACAACATTTTACAACTCAAAGTGAAAATATACAAGAGTTGTTTATAAAATAAAAACTAAAACTATATAATCTTGTTGCTCTTTCTTAATTTTTTTTCCTTTAGAAAGGTCTTGACCTGCTTTTACCATGGAAGCACATAATGGGCGAGAACATGAAAATCCTCAGTAATATACATATATTTCATGGCTTTAAATTATGTAAATTGCATTCATATCTAAATCGTCTCAATATTACACAATCACTCATACAACTGTATAACATCAACTATACTTGACAAATTGCTTAACTCGCTTCTTTGCCTAACTTAGGACTTAACTCATCCTATTGCTCTTGGTAGTAAGCTTGACTCTGGAGCAATTTGGATTTGAAAGTAAAGATTTGTTGGGAATTATATGTATTTGAGGTTCCTCTTTTTACTACACTTACATAAGGGCTTATCTCACTCCTTATGTTACTTGCCATAGAGCTTAACTCACTACTTTGTCTTATGTAAAGTGTTTTACTCATACTTTATTCTCATAACTTCCTCTTTGGCAAGGAGCTTTACTCACTCCTCTGCAAGGTCAAGGGGTTTAACTCACTCCCTTAGTTAGGATATTTGTGCTATGGTTCAAATTTAACAAGTAAAGGAACCACTCTTTGCTAACACTCAATTTCAACCTAACTTAATGAGACAATAGAATATTTCTCTAGAAATTTGCATATTTAGCTCAACTTTGACTATAAGAGAGTAAATTATGCCTTTATGATAAGTATAACTTTCTTATCAAACTTGTATCTAGTTTACCTTACAATCACACCACAAGTGGTATTCTAAGCCACACTAATGTGTTAAAGGCTCTAGACACCTATTTCAAATAGTTCATGACTCTTGAAAAGTTTAAAAACTCAAACTTGTTCTTATATGCTAAGTAGTTATTTCCTTTGTAAAATATCCCTAAAAATGTCTTAATACACTTAAGAAAGCATATACCTATGATCCCAACAAGTAAGGAAGCTCAAAACATAAAAAGATGGTCCTAGCAAAAACTGGACCCAGCGCCTAGGCGCCACTTTCCAGTGCCTAGGCGCTAGCTAGGCAGAAACTTGCCTTATTTTGTTATATTGTTGGCACCTAAATGCTCAGCATCTGGCGCCCAATGCTCTACTGCGTGCTGAAAAATCTCTGGCTTGCAGGTGCCTGGACACCTAACTTCTAATGCCTAGGCACAGGTCACCCAACATAAATTCTGTAGAATTTGATTACTGTTCCATTGGGAACAAATCAAATTCTAACTATCCAAAAATAATTTCTAAGTAATTTCTAACATCACTCACACCCTCTAAACATGTTGTAGTACTCATACAACTTGTTGGCTCACTTAGGCATGGATTTAGGGTCAAAACCACACTCACACATACCCATTTACTAAGTTCCATCTCAAGGAACTAAATGGTTTTGTCCAAGGACAAAGATGACCACCTTGCACTCACTAAGCTGAAAATAGCTAATTTCAATCATTGAAAGCAATAACTAAGCAAAGAAAAATAGATTTGCTTCTCAAACCTATTTTTCTCTAACTATACAACCTAACATCAATCATGAAGTTGATGAAGGAAATAGATGAAACTTAAGAGTTAAGCACCCCTACCTTAAGACCTTGGTGATGGTAGTTGATCAAGCTTTTGCCTTCCCTTTTGATTCCTTCCTCTTTCTCTCTTCTTCCCCCTTTGTTTTCTCTTCCTTTCTTTCTTTGTTGTCTTCCTTGGTTGTTGTTGTTGCTCTTATCGTGAGAGCAAAGAGAGAGTGAGGAAAGTGAAATAAAATATCATGGAAAAGATCAACATAAAGGGCTACAATGTATGTGACTTGTAACACTTAAGATATTTTGCTGTAACTTCTTGATTTATTAAGAACACTTAAATTTTGCTAAATCAAGTTTCTTAACTTTTAATAACTTTAGAATAAATATTAGGATTCATCTAAATTCTTGTTTCACCATTATCCTATTTTTTCATATATGCGATTAGTCAATCCGGCATTAAAACACACAACCAATATGCTTAAAAATATCAAACTAACTCTGATTATCCTTAAATTTTAACTACATCCTTTCCCACTTATTTGTGACCTAGAAACAAATTGTCTAGATTTATTTCCCTCAACTTAGCAATTTATGCTACTATCTGAGTCATTTTAAGCTACTTTTCATATTCTTTGTTGCAACAATGTGCCTAAACTAACTCAATTTGTCACAAAATTAAGTAGATATGTCAAACAAGTATTATGCTACATTTGTAATCATAAACAAGTCTAACATGTTAAAAAGAGTATGTTACAGAGTTCATTTTAAATTTGTAAGGACAAATCCTGAATTTCGGGCATTTTAAATCTAAATACTTAGAATATTTTCTAGCATTTCTTATGTATTCTTATTGCCCTTATTTTTTCCAACCGAGATGGATCCAACGCTCGATCTCAGTGGTTTTTTTCAATTGACACTTATTAAATCTTTCTTGTTTGATGGTATAGTGGCCACTCTTCTAGGTTTTCGCTTAGGTTGTCAATCATATTACGGTTCTTGTTCTTCCTTAGAGTTTTTGACACTTAGCTAAATTTCTAAGTGTAAAATTTCTAAGTATGATTTTGACACAGAAGCCTCTTAGGGTGGTATCCTTTTGAGCCACAACAAATGTTATTACCTTATCCTAGGCATCGGTCAAATACTCTTAACATCTTTAAACTTCAATATAAGTTTATGGGTTAAGGTCAGGCTCATTAGAGCATAGGTTAAAACCCTTGAACTCGCTTCTTAAACACGGAGTACGGTCAAGTGAGTTGCCTTTTTTTACCTTCCACTACAAGAATTTTATAAATTAGCTACCAAATATAGCTACGAAAAACTTTGGTAGCTAATCCGTAGCTAATTAACTACAGATTAGCTACGAATTTAATTGCCGTAGCTAAATTTGGAATATAGGAAGTTAAAAATTATATCAACTAAATAGCTATAGATTAGCTACCATTTAACTACGAAATTTAGCTACAAAACATTTTGGCAGCTAATCCGTAACAAAATAACTACAAATTAGCTACGAAACAAAAATTTAGTAACTTAGCAAAATTTGAATCACATTTTAAGCTACTTTTCATATTCTAAGTTGCAAAAAAAAATCAAACAAATAGCTACGAAATTGCTACAATTTAGCTACGGAAGCTAACTATGAAAATTTATGTCGTAGCTAATCCGTAGTTAATTAGATACGGATTAACTACCAAATCATTCCGTAGCTACAAATTAGCTACGGATTAGTTACAAAAATTTAAAAAATAGCTACGGATTAGCTACGAAACTTTTTTGGTAGCTAATTAGCTACCAAAAATTGACTACGAAAAAATTTGTAGCTAATCCGTAACTAATCGAGTTCGCTACGAATTAGCTACGGATTAGTTATAGATTTTTTCGTAGCTAATTGGTATAATTCTTGTAGTGTTCATTTGTGCATTGAAATATCTTATCTGAATTGAACCTTGTATTCCTTAGACTTCTCTAAGGTGCGATATCCTTGTAGGTTGCAATAGTTGTAAATGTGTAAAATAATCAAGTATTGGAAATATAGTTACCAATTTATTCATGTTGGAACTCGTCACTTACATGATAAATATATAAACTAAAGGCAATTAGCTATAATATTTTTTAAGTTTGTCAGCATTCCAGAAATTCTTGATGTTTTTTCCAGGGAGGGTTTCCAAGGTATAGGCTCTAGTGTTTGTCTTGGACGTGATTCAATATGGTCCTTCCTAATTAGGAGCTAGTTTTCCCTCCTTCATATTCTTGCCTCCTATATCTGCTCTACGCAAAACGAGATCATCAAAAACAAACCTTAACCTTAAAGAATTGAAATTTCTTTTGCGTAAAATCAAGTATCCTTTCAATCACTGCATAGAATTATATATGTGGCTCCCATTTCTTTTGCCATGGTGATGCCTGCAATACATGCTTCATATTCTTCTTAGTTATTTGAAGTCAAGAAACTCGAACCTTAAATAATGTTCCAACATAAGCCCAACTTCATTTTCCAATATGACCTTGACATCATTCTCTTTGGAATTCGAGGATCCATCAACATAGATGGTCTAGGAATTCACTCTAGGATAGCCGAAATCCAGTGTAAGTTCCACTAAAAAGTAGGATAAAACTTGAGCCTTTATAGCTTGTCTTGACTAATAAGTGATACCGAATTCGAATAGCTCCACGGACTAAGCGATCATTCTTCCAGCGAGGTCTGACTTATGCAACACTTGACAAATTGGTTGATCCGTCCTCACTAGCATGAGGTGGCATTGAAAGTATTGTCGTAACCTTCTAGTAGTAGTTAGCAAAGCTAGGGCCAATTTCTTAATCTTCTGATAGCGGAGCTCGGGGCCTTGTAGGACCTTGCTAACAAAATAAATCGGCCTCTAACCTTCGTTGGTTTCTCTTATCAGGATTGAATTGATTGCTTCATTACTGACTAAGGGCTAGGCATATAAAGTTTCACCAGGATCTGATCTCGTCAGGATTGGCAATGTTGCTAGCATCTTCTTCAACTCCTAAAATATGGTCTTCCACTCTGGGGTCCACTCAAAGTCTTTTCCCTTTTTAAGGGTTTTTAAAAAGGGAAAGGATTTTTTAGCGACCTTAGCTAGGAAGCGAGTTAGGGCCGCTATCCGACCTATCAGTTATTGCATCTCTTTAACAGATTGCGGGATGCGCATATCAAGAACGGCTTGGCATTTCTCTGAGTTGGCTTCAATGCTTTTATTTGTCAATAAAAACTCCATAAATTTATCGCCTTGTACCCCAAAAACGCATTTTTCCAAATTCAATCTTATATTATGTTTTCGTATTTGGGCGAACACTTCTTCCAAGTCTTTCACATGGTTCCTAGTCTCCGTTTTCTTGACAATCATGTCATCAGTATAAATTTCTAGTATCTTGCCAATTTGTTCTTCGAAGACCTTATCCATCATCCACTAGTAAGTCGTGTCTGCATTTTTTAATCTAAATGACATAACACGATAACAATAACTTCTCATCTCAGTTATGAACGCAGTCTTATCTTCGTCTTTCGGGTTCATAAGAATTTGGTTATATCTAGAATAGGCATCCATGAACGAGAGAAACCGAAATTTAGATGAATTGTCTACTAACTTATCTATGTTAGGAAGTGGATAAGGGTCCTTTGGGTATGCCTTATTCAAGTCTGTGTAGTCGATGCACATATGCCACTTCGTTGGGCATGCCATTTTCACTTGGACCACGTTGAGAAGTCAAATGGTATAAGAGACTTATCTAATGAATCTAGCATCTAGAAGTTCTTTCACCTGCTTTTGTATTAGCTCTTGTCTCTCAAGTCTGACTTTCCTTTTTCGTTAGGCCACCAGCTTTGCATTCTTTTTGATAGAAAGTCGGTGGCAAATGAATTCGGGATCTAACCCCAACATATCTGCAGACGTCCAAGCTAAGAGATCCTTGTTCTTCACAATAAACTTGATTAGTCGGGATCTTTCCTCCTGGTTCAGATATCTTCCAATCTTGGTTACCTAGTCTAGCTTAGCACCAAGCTGAAAGAGCTGAAGTTCTCCATTAGGTTGAGGACGCGCACCACGGATCTCTTCACGAACATCTAGTTCAGTCAAGAGGACGTTGACGAGGTCTGTAATGACTGAAGCTTAATTGTTGTGGTGGTCCGTGGTCTGGGGTTTCTTAACAATCTTCAAGCTTTCATTATAGCATTTCTTAGCTGTAGCTTAGTCTCCTTTGACCATAACAACCCTATCATGCTAGTCGAGGAACTTTATGGCCAAATGGGATGTGGAGATCATAGCCCTGAAAGCGTTGAGTGAGGGGCGACCCAGTATGACGTTATAGGCCGAAGGGCAATCAACCACGATAAATTTGACCTTAAGTGTCTTAAAGAGAGACTCCTTCCCCAAGGTCAGATAAGCCTTAATGTATCCTACCGGGGTGATCTTGTCTCCTATGAATGCGATCAACTCACCGGTGTACGGGATCAATTCTTTCCTTGATAGTCCTAGCATCTCAAAGAGATCCAGGAACATAATGTCTGTCGAGCTTCCCTGGTCAATAAATATACAATGAATTTCGGCATTGGTTATTATCCTTGAGATCACCATGAGATCGTCGTGATCTAGGATAATGTAACCATAATCTTCATTCAAAAAAGAAATCGGCAAGGTCTTCTTAGGTCCATCATCCGATTTTGATACTGAATAGAAATGTTTTTTCTTACATTCCCTGATTCACCGTCACCCGCAAAGCCTTCTGTGAGATGACATTCATTGTCCTTATTAGGATTATCTTGAGGTTATGCCCTTTCCTAATTCTGGGCATGTTCCAAGATTTTTATTCTTCACTGGTGAGCGTCTTCTCTGGTATAGTGGAGACGGGCTTCTCCGAGGATTGTACCTCCACTTTCTATAATTCGTTCTTCCCCTCTGATTGTCGTTCCGGGATTGACATACAAATCGGCTTAGATGGTCATCCCGGATCAAAGACTCCATAGCATCTTGAAGGTTGATGCAGTCCTCAGTATTGTGTTCGTGACCTTCGTGAAACGCACAATGCTTGGACTTATCTTTTTGTGCATGCTTTCTCAATAGGGGACGCCTTTGCACATCTCTGAACTCTGTGTTAATCACCTCTTGGTAGATCTGAGCCCGAGATGTGTTGAGGGGGTGTAACTTTCATACTTCATTTTTAAAGGTGACCTTGAATTTCGGGTTTGTTGGGGAGCATGTCTAGGTTTAGGTTTGACATCTTCTCTTTTCTCTAGATGCTTCCTGGCCCAGAAAATGTCCTCTGCATTGATATATTTGTCGGCTATATAACCCAGAACTCGTCCATGGCCTTTGGCTCTTTTTTAGCTAGTGAAAAGGAAAATGCCCCTGGGCAGAGGCCTTCTCTCACGTAATGTAGGCTGAGTATTTCTTCCCAAACGTGAATATTCACTACTTCTTTGTTGAACCAAGATATGTAATCTCAGATGGGCTCTTCTTTTCCTTGCTTAATATAGGAAAGACATGAAATTGATTTCGGATGCACCTTATTAGTGGTGAAGTGCAGCAAAAATCTCGAGAACAAGTCTTTTCAATCAACAACGGATTTAGGAGTCAGGGTAGTGAACCATCTTTGGGCGACTTTTTTAAAGGAAAGAGGAGAAATATGGCACATGAGTGGATCATCCCCTCCTGTAAATAGTAAAGTAGAAACATAAGCATCTAGGTGCTCTTGAGAATCTATGGTCCAATCATAGGCTTCAATATTGTTGGATACTTAAAGCACCTAGGAATCTCGTAGCTCATCAATTCATCAGAAAAATGTTGGTTTTGCTTAGCCGAATTTTTCTTTCCTTGATCCTTCTCTCTATTTCCACGTGTAAGGTTCTTAATTCTTTGACTCGGTTTCGTGATCTTTGAGTGTTCCGAATTTCGTACCCCGTCGCGGGTTGGCTCTCCCCTAGTTTCACGATTCTTGTGGGGAACCCGATTTTCATCATCATTCACCTAATTAGCAGCTTTTTCCAAAACAAGTTTTTTGTAGTAAAAACTATAATTTGCTCTTTTGCTTTTAGAAATCTATTATTGAAAATAATTATCTAAATAAGATTTATTATTTTCTGTTTTTAAAAACAAAAAAAATAATCAAGAATAAAAACCAAACAGCCCTATATCGTTACCCAAAGCATAACCTATTAAGAACCATGAACAACCAATTAGCTTTTCAATTTCAAAACATGCATGTGTTGGTTTAAATTTTAAAATTTTAAAAAATAGTTTTTTAATTGGATGAATTGGAGAAATATTAACTAGTAAATATAATTATAATTAAAGCCTGAAAAGGCATTAAAACTTGATTTTAACGTAATAATCATCGTTATTTATCTAATTTTTATATTCTAATTTTTTTAACTCATTATTTATAAATTTATTCTATATCTCACAATAATATTATAATTATATATAACTTAATTTTACATTTATCTCTCGTAAATATACGATCCGTATTTTGGGTGGACTCTAATCATTTCCCTTAACGTAAAATGCTGATGAAGTAAGGTGGGTCAGTGTTATTGCATTTATTTCAGTTGTAACTGTAATCTCTTCTGCTGTATATATTACGTTACTTATTACCTTGCAGGCCAACACAACAACAATACATTGTTCAGACTTCAGAGTCATACATCTGGTGGGGCCATGCTCATGATTTTCCATTTGGTTTCCCACCATATATATACACTCTTAAGAATACCTTATATACATTTTTTAATTAGTTCTCATCACATTGAATTTTCACTTTCCTTGCATTCTTCTTCAACCCTTTCTTCATCATCAACCAAAACATGAACGGAAATGGACACACGGAGGAAAAATCATGCTGCTATTTCCACCCAAAACAAGTAGTTGTTGGTGTGTGCCCCTTGTGCTTGAAAGAGAGACTCCTCATAGTGGCTGCAAAACAAGGCCACCACCACCATCACCGCCCCTTTGCCTCCAAAGCTTCACAATCACACAGGCTTCAAAGTTCCTTACACAGGAAGCCATCAGCTTCTATTCACAAGATCTTTGGTTTTGGTTCTCTTTTCAGTCGCCCACAATCCCAGCAACTGAAATCTGAGAACTGTGACGACGATGCCTCTCCCAGTCCAGAAGGTAAAAGCTTATTTAACACATTGCTTCCTAATGTCAAATTTTATTCTTGTTCTTCTTCCTCTGTGTTAATAAACAAAAATAAAATGGAAAAAAAAGGAAAGTTTTATATTGGGCGTGTTAGCATTGTTGGGTTTTTTTTTTTTTCCTTTATTTAATGTTAATGCTGAGGTGGGTGAAAGGATTGGTGTTCATGAATTGCTTTCTTTATTAGAAGAGAATTAGTAGTGCATGTGTGTGTGTGTCTTAATGTGAAAGATTAGATTCTGTTGATGACGAAATTAAGGTCAAAAGCATAGTTGCTAAGAGTGCCAAGACGGGAGCTGAAGGTTTTCAAGTCTTCTATTCTTTTCTTCTTGGCGTGTGGCGTATGGGCGTCAGATGCAAACGACAAGAGTGTTATGACACTGAAAATATATATATTGTAAGATTATAGATTTGGTGGGGAATTCGGTTACAAAACAAATTTGGTAAAATGTCATCATGTTTCAGACATATATGATGAATTATTGAAGATATATTTTTATGGTGAGAATTATCGAAGATATATATATATATATATATATATATATATATATATATATATATATATGTCAGTGTCTAAGACAGATTCAAAATTGTTACCAACTAAATTTGATTTTGAACTCGCTTCTAACTTCAATAAAATCCGTCAGATACACACAGTACAAGTAGGTGTGTGTTACATTGATTTAGTGCAAATCTATTTATATAGGTATAATTAATATATCACATTGCCCGATTTTGTTTCTTATTCTATATATCCAACTTTAGCAGTTTTGTTATACGTGCAATAATACTGCATAATTTAAAGTTGAAATCAAAAGTGGACATACCTTAGCCTCCTCCATTAACTTTATTATTGTTTCCAGCAACTTGTCAAGAATTACATGTTCTTTTGTGTGTGTTCCTACAAATTACAATAACATTCCGGATTGGCTTTAATTTGTCAGACTCATTCATCTCAATCAAGTTTGAAGAAAATGGGGTGGCCTTGTGGGAAAAGAACACAGTCTCTAATAAGGTCTCTCAAGAGAACAGCAACAAGATGTCTTGGAACAATCACAGCCAGATCCTAAACAAGGACGTCAAGGAGACCAAGGGCGTGATAGAGCATGGGAAATCAATTAACGCGTTTAGGTGGCGAAAGCGTGTAGGGCACCTGTTCCATCTCATCCAATGGAAGAGGTCCACCAAGGGTGGTGTGTGCCACGTTGGGAGCAAGGTGAGAAAGGGTTGGATAAGAACGCTGACAAAGAGGAAGACCATGGAATGAAGGAAACGTAAAGAAAATTACACCAATGCTAGCTTTCTCGCCACCCATACCCCCCTTTTGTGGGGTTGATATTACTAGCTCCTGAGTGTGAATGTATAGTTATTATGTAGAGTCAAAAATAGTTTTGTGAATCTCTCAAAAATGTGCTTTAGATTAAAAATAAAAGAAAAGGATAAAAGGAAGTGCTTTGCATGCTTTGAGTACCAGGGAATGGGTTCTTGAAATTCTTTTGCTCTTTTTTCTATTTTTCCAATTGCTACAGTACAGGTTGTAAATAAGATAAACATTCGATGATTTGAGTATTCCTTTCCATACCAAGGCAATGCGAAAACCCCCATGTTAGGTGCCCATAGTGGGAAACAATGAAAGTGTAAGGGCCCCATACACGTTGTGCTATAGCTAGGGCCTGTCTTGATAATTGTCTTAGTGGGAAAATGTCTTGTTCCCACAATTTTTAAAATAACACACAAATTGGTTTTGGGTATTCATAGATGCGTTGTCAAATTATAAAATTCGAATTACCATCAATGGTGGTTCAAATAATTTGGTACTTATTTATCTTAAATAAGGTTTTGAATTCAAATTTTGTAAATAAAAAAATCTAATTCTAAAAAGACTTTACACTTTTATAATCTGATTTGATTTGATTTCAGATTAATCGAGTTTCTAGTGACTTCTGGATATAAGGGGTTTTATTTAAAAATAAATAAATTACCAATTTTTTTTTAACAATAATCATCAACCCGAAATTATGTTCTTCCTATCCGATTAGGCCCTTGTAATTTGCTTAATGGTGTCGTTGGCTACATGAGGCCATCTTGTCCCCAAGTGATGGCATTCAGGGTAGGACAATCAGTTTGCCACATTAGGACCACAGAAAAAGATTCTTTAAAATAATTTATGAATAAATAGATTCTTTAAAGTAATTTATAAACAAATAAATATTTATTAACTATTAATTAATGAATTTATCTATCAATTAATAATTGATAAATATTTATTTACTTATAAATTATTTTAAAAGATCTAACTCCTAAGACTACAGTAAATGGGGGTGAATGGGGCTGATAGAGAAAAGCTTGAATCGGAGCAGACGAGAATGACAAGACATAATCGAATCTTCACCCTACTAAAATCAACATGTGCATCAGATCAGGGGGACACGGAGGAAGTGTGGCACCATTTGGATCAATGAAAAATATATGATTGATATGTTCTGTAGAAGGCAGCCCAAATATATTGCATAATGAAAACGTTTAGGGATATAAAAAGGAATTATCCCCCTCCCCTTTCCTTCTCCTAATCTGAGTAATGTGATGAGTTACTTTATCCTGAGTTAGGCATAGATACTTGTAACCTATAAAGCATGTACATGTCGTTATTGAGGTGTATTTGCGTGTTAGACACGTATTAGTATCGGAACGTTTTGTGACAAGATAATATATAACACGAATCTTTGCGTGTCTGCGAATGAATGTCTGATTAAAAAGATTATTATTTTCAATTTGAACACATCTCGGATACGTTTGGACACGTCTCGGACACGTTTAGATACGTCTCGAACGCATTTGAACACGTCTAAGATACAACTTAGATACAATCTATTAATATTTTTTTTTAAAATTAATTTTTATGATTAACGTTCAATTAGTAAGTTTGTAACTCATCCAAGCCCAATCACATAACTAACGTCACAAGCCATTATTTTCACCTATCAATATTTTAAGTTTTATATTTTCACACATCACTATTATACTTTTAAGTTTTATATTTTCACACACCACTATTTTCATCTGCTTTCTTTCTATCTTTTAAGGGGTTTATTTAAAAATAAATCGTCCACTTAACCGTCATCACCGAAACTTGCTTCACACTAACATTCCTCTAGTTAATTTTTTTTATGCTACATGAGGCCATCTTGTACATAATTAGTTATTAGAAGAAGTTAGTTTAAGAAATTTTTAGAATATATTAATAAAAATTATGTTCCATATTCTTTAGGATGAGCTTCCTAGGTAGTAAATATTAAACATATGACATATATTAAAATATTATAAATTTTTAACCTTATAAAAATGATATTAATAAATTATGAATTTTTTACTTAAATTTTCTAATTATATATATATATATATATAGAAATGTGTATCTATAATTTTTTACTTTAATGTGTCTTTGTATCTATGTAAAAAATCGTTAATGTAATAGTACTTTATCTGTACTTCATAGATACTTGCAACTGAAGAACTAATGGATTTTCTTTCATACAAAGAAATCTAGATTTATGTGTAAAAAAAAAATCTATAGTATCCATTTTTTTGGAGAACAATATTTAGAAAAAATTGTCAATTATTTTATTAGTCATTAATTATTTTTAAATAATTATTATAAAATTAACATTTAATAAATGTTGAGTAAATCACTTTAATACTATGTCCATCAGAATACTATAAAAAACTTTTATGTTCCTGTGTGGAGACTTCTAATGTTCCCATCATTACTCAATTAATGAACTAATACGGAAGACAAGCTTAGAAGAAGATAGGGAGGCGCAGGCACAACTTACAAATATACTTCGCACATTTATTATATTTGTATTAAAATAAAAACTTTGTGCAACATGTCTCAACTAGAAGTGGTTATGCGTCTCCATCCTCTAAACTATTACAACTTCACATTTTAATGCTTAATCTTTGATTCTTTGTATGATATCTCTTTCTTGTTGATATACTGTATGCGCATGTGCTCTCTGGTATACCACTGTGTAATGCATTGCACAAACATTATAGCTTCATGTGATTGGAATAACAAAGAGTGGCAAGTGAGGACCGCGCTAAGTTATATACCCTCTCATCCACTATTGATAAAGCGAACTCGTCCATGACAGATGATAATGTAGATCAGCAACTGCGCACCTAACTGTACTACTGCAGTTGCTTTAGCTACAAGTTAAAAAGGCCTCTCTTTATCCTTAGTCAAAATAGCTTTTAAGAGCCACTTTATTTTGTTTGTCAAACCTCATAAAAGGCCAAGTTGCTATATCTCTTTTGTCTAATATAACAGTGGAGAATGATTTGTCGAAAATTTATTTATATAGTTGTATAAATTAAATCAATTAATATTTAAATAATTGTATAAAATTATATATTATATAATTATTTTATATTAAAAATAATAATATATTAATAAATAATTGATCTAATTTACATAATTTATATAAATAACATCTACTAAGATATTTCTCCTAAATAAAAATCAATAATGGTATTTTAGACTCCAGCCGCCACACTAGCTAGGCCTCTGTTCGCAACCTCCTCCGTCCCTATGTTTATTTATTGTCCACTTATTCCCCATATTGCTTTAATTTCTTCTCTTCAGTTTCTTTTTCATTTCATTTCAAACTTAAAAGTTACGACAGCCCACATGGTATGATTCATCTCCCTTGCTCGCCATCTCGTTGAAGTTTATCCTTTAATTAGTTGCCTCGACAAAACCTTTTTTATCACAAAATTGAACATTTCTTCAAATATGAGTATTAGGAACATATTTTTTATCATATTTTTTAATATATTTTCTCTTATTAGATCATGTTAGATACTAAAATACTTATTTAAATTTAATTATATATTAATTAAATTAATTATATATTAATTAAAATTAAATATATACTTTAATATATAACGTGATTCAATAAAAAAATATATTAAAAAATATAATAAAAAGTATACTCTTACCATTCTCCTTCTTCAAAACACACCATTCATCTAATTAAATTTTTTTTTGGTAGAGTAATTAAATGAGTTTGAATTATCATGCCTATTTTGTCTTTAATTAGAAAACAATATAACATCAATAATATCTATGCTCTTTTTAATTAGAAAAGTAACAAAATTGAATGTGTTCTTTTAGAATGTATTCTCCATTTTTTCAAGAAACTCTTTTTAATCAAGAAAAAATAAATTTCAACACATTGTTTAATTTAATTTTAGAAAAATATCATCATATATTCTTTTAAGAGTATATATACTATTGATATCATTTTTAAGAATATCAGATTTAGTGAAAATAATAATAATAAAAATAAATATGATAAATAATATTAAAATAAATATGAAAAGAAATATATACATTATTAATGATAAAAATATTAAACTATTTAATTTTATACTTATGGAAACTACAGTGTCAAGTAGTTAAGCCGTGTGCGCTTATTTTTTCTTTAATACAAATAAAATTATTTTATATTTTCACCTTCTTTCCAGATCAATATATTTTGTCATCCATTACCAATCTCAAACTCAAAGTCTTTCGTAACAAAATAAATTAAACCAAAAGAGATCCACAGATGAAAACCCCGAGACGCTTAAACTGGATACTGTACATGTGAACGAGATGATGATGTCAATGTGAGGGAGACCAAAAATTACAAATGGTGATCGAACCATCTAATTGAATTATATTTTATTTGCTTTTTTTTCCTTATTAAATAAGCCTATGAAAAAAGGCTATCATAAAAGACTACTCTATTATGAAGGAGAGTCTCATGATTTAAAAATATCACATTGAATTTCTATATTTGCTTAGTATATGAAACATAAAATTACACGCCCCTTCAAAAGCCAGCACTTACTTTAGGTACTCACTCAAGATGACTTTCACTTTGAAATCATTTTACCACCATTAGTCCTTTCGATAGTTGTTCTTTTTCTAGGTTGTCTTTTTCGGTAAGCCAATTCTCAATAAGCACCAATTATTAAGAATTAAGTAGAAGAAATGGTCAAATCTAGATAATGTAATTCTCTAACCCAATCAGTCTATAAATTTTATTTCTTAAATTATTATTATTATTTTTACATAAATAGGTTTAGAGCCCAAAGAAAAGAAAACTACACAACTAAGGAAACCACATGGGGCATAGCAACCCCTAAAGAATTAGTAAAAAAAAGAGATAAAAGGCGAGAGGGGGTTCCTCCCAAGTTAGGTATCCAATCTGTACAAGTATTATACTCCCTGTAGGTATGAAGGAAAACAATTTTCCACTCACGAGAAATCCAATTCAAAATACTCCTCACTAGTCTATCAGAGTGGCTCATGAAGTTCGTTAAAACACAAGAAGGGGTTGAATTGTACTCCTCTTCTTTTAAAATTTTAGACACACAAATATCTTTCTCAAACTTTCTCAAGTTTGGAAACTTGGAGTTGAGAAAGTTCAATAACAACACATGTAATATAGTTGAAAAGCAGTTCAACTTTCTCAACTTAGTCAGACTATACCATAAACAATATTATATATATATATATATATATATATATATATATATAAAAGATATGGATTAAAAACACTTTATAGGCATTGTATTGAAGACTTTTTAACTTAAAACAACGTTTTGAAGACCAGAAAAGCGAAGGTGGAGGACCTTGAGATTAAGTGGGAGCAGTCCGTTGAGGACTATTTCCATAATGCTCTGCTCTTGCACAATTTCATGTCCTCTACTCGGAGGCCAATCTGGATGCGATGGGAGCTTACTATTGTGTCTGGGATTGGAAGGATCATTGATATGAAGCTCCTATCACTCCGTCTATCGAAGTTGCTCATCCCAAGGTGGAGGAGGAGGAGGAGGAAGCCGAGGACGAAGAGCAACCAGAAGATAACTCCCCCCCCGCCCCCCAACTTAATTTTCTTTTCATTATGTATTTTGTTGCCCCTTGTGTGAGGCTTGTTGGTTTTGTTAGGACAAATCCCCCAAGTAGGATATATTTATTATACATTTCTCTTTTCTTGCCTGTGTGTATGCTACATTTTTTCCTTTGATTTTTCTTGAATTATTATTACGAGTCCAATGCCCTTTATCTCGGATACTTCGGTTTAGATAATAGGAATTAGAGAACTGTTGTGGACTTAATTAGAGGATTTTTGTGGCGTTCGAGCCAACGTGGGTTCAATTAGTAAACCTTTGCACTTGGAAATTTATGTTAAGTTGGAATCCAACGTTCCCTAAAACTAAAGTGGGGATCTCGAATTAAGCTTTTACACTTGGTAAAAATTAGTGGAGTAGGCATTGAAGTGGAGATCACTAAGTGAAGATCTGCCAAATGAGTACTGTGAATGTGTAAAAAAAACACGAGAAGAGGGGTTAAATCGTGACTTTAATTTTTGAAGGAATCTTGAAAACTTTTATAGCTTCTCAAGTTTTTCAACTTGGATAGATCAAAGTTTAGGTCAGAAGCTAATATGAATAGAAAAACAACTTGAGTGAAATTGAATTTAAATTAATCTTGATTTGAAACTTAGCTTTTGTTGAAGATTAAATCAGTTCAGATATAAAAATTAAGTGCAAAGGATAAGAACTGAGTAATAAAAAAGATAGAAGATTGAGTTAAGAAGATTTTCACTCAGAAGTTTATACTAGTTCGGGCAAACCACTTACCTATGTCTAGTCCCTAGTCAAAAACCAGTATTTTATATTGTTACGAGTATTCTTTAATAAATCATAGTTTCTCCAAGTTAGATTACAAGTAGTCTTTGTTCCATCTAGCCTCTTCCAGCTAGACTTTCACTCAGATCACTAACGGATCAGGGTACAAAGAGAAGTTTAGGTTTATGTATCTCTCAATACTCAAAGAGTGAATTTAAGCAAATAAGTACAGAGATAAGAATAAGATTCTAAACTCTCTAACACTCAAGGCGTGGTTATATGCAAATACAAACTTGAGAGAATGAGTTTCTCTTTTAAGAGATTGATCAGAAAGAGGTTTTAGTAGAGAAACTTTATCAGAAGCGAGATTTGGTCATTCAAAAGATTGATCAGAAGTTTGACAGAGTAATAGTTTACTTCATGTCTTCCAACATCTTGGCTTCTTCAATTTATGGGCATTCAAAAACTACCCGTTTGAAGCTCCAATGGTTACTATTTTGAGCACAATTACCATTTTCTTGTCCTATAGCAGCCAATCAACTTTTCTTTAATTATTTTTGTCTTTTTACAGCGGTAGACGGAAGTTTCATACTTCTGAGATTTTCTGACTTTCACTTTGCTATTTTTGTGTAGGAGATGCCTTTCAAACTTATATGTTGATGAAAAAATTGATTTTGATGCTTGATGTTTCTGATAAAACTATCTTATGATGATGTTACTTTCTGAGCATTGTCTTTTGATTGACTTTGCTTCTGAAACTTGTCTTCTGATGAAGTCGATTTTAGAATCTTGTCTTCTAATGGACTTGTTGTAACACCCCCTCCGAAAGGTATCACATTCATACTCACTTCTTATAAATAATTAATTTTCCCAAGTTATAAAATATGTAATCTCATTTAAATACGGGTTGCAAAATTTCCTCAAAATTTATTTTCGCAGAAAACATCAATTGATTAAATTAAAGTAACTCAAAAGAATATAACTGAATAAATATATTTTTCATATAAACAGAGTTTACTATAAATATTCATTCATTATCTTTACATACCCAAAAACATAACACTTAAGACATGAGCTCTTGTCAGAAGACAAATTCCTTAGCTAGGAATGTCTCGACGGATAGAAATCTGAGCCAAAGATAAATCGAAGTCTCCTCTAAGAGTGTAGTGGAAATCATTCCACAACTCTCTGATAGGTAAAACAAACTCTGTATAAGCAACCGTAATAGATGTAGTAATGACCCCATTGCAAATCCTACTAGCGGATAAAGAATTGTCACCACAATACTCTATATCCTCGGAGTTCCAATGGACTCGCCAAGCCTCAGCACCTTCAAGAAACTGTAGTCTAAAGAAACCTAATTGACCTCTCCTTGCCACCATCGTAGTCTTTGAAGATGTAAACATAAAATAGAAACAGACAGAACAATATAGCAAAAAAGTGAGATCCCCTACATCAATACCAGTATGGTAGCAAAGAAATGATATGAACAATAATGTTGTTCCATACATACAATTCATATATTAATACAAAATCAGTAGACATATTCATGATGTTAAATAGATAAGCAATTCAATAAACTTGCAACGCAATATCAGACATAATGACAATATCACATTCATATTATTCACAATAAGACTAATTCATAATCATATAAATGCTGACTATGCATATGCATACAGACTCATTCCTACTCCATGGAGCTAAACACAATGTTTGGAGAGAATATCCAGAAGATATGTCAGTCACTCAGCTGTCGTGGCCAAAAGTGTTATAATTTATCAATTTATCAAAATGTACATTCAGGCATTGAATAAGACATTCTACATTAGATCACGATATAGGACAATGTCTCAGTCCAGATCACCGGTGTGTTTGCATCGGTATGCCCCACGGACAGAAGAGCTACCAACTGCCCATTGCGAGGTACCCGCACCCCAACGCCCCAAGGTCAACAAGTGACCTACACTTGTCTACTCGCACCCGCACTTTAGGTGTAAATCAATCTCCTAAGCAAATAGCCTTTATCAACAAGCGAATATGTTTTTCTATGCATGATGTATAATTCAAATATATACTGTCATTTATCACACAGTATATCGTATTCACACACCGTTACTTGGTGAAATCATGTTTCAACATAACCGGGTCAATCACCGTTGAACCGTTCCCAATAGTATTAAATAACCGCTCATACAATTACCTAATGTCATTAGTATCAATGATATTATATAACCGCCCATACAATTACATAATACCAATGATCCACTCGGATCCAGTACCTCGGCCCTACAACAAAACTCGTTGTTCCTCTCAATCGCGTTTTCACAATTGTGTAACACTTTTGTTATGTTTTCAAATTGCGTAAATATTTTATCGCATTTTCTCAATCGCGTAACTTAAAATTACTGTTTTTGAGTCACGTAAAGATTTTTCAATGTACTCTCAATTACGTAAAATATTTCTAACATGTTTTAAATCAAAAATACAATTTTTCTCATTTAATACCAAAAATTGACTTTATTTTCAATATTTGCATAATAGTCCCTCTATAAAATAATATTTACGTTATAGTCTCTCATTAAATAATATTTTTAAAATAACCATTCTTTAAATAATATTTGCAATAAAGTCTATTTTTAAAGAATATTTTTAATATAGTCCCTCTTTAAATAAAATTTTTAATATAATCCCTCTAAAAATTAGTAATTCTACTATTTCCCAGAAAATCGTATTTCTTTGATTTACTTAAGATATTACAGTTCAAATTTTCCTAACGCGCTTCAAAACCCATAGGGTGAGCTATACGTTAGAAAATTTCAAGTATTGACATCTATTTTTATTTCATAACCTAATTATTTAATTATGTCAATTTGTTTTCTAAAAAGAATATTGCTTGCTATTAAATTCAAACCCTTCCAAAATAATTTCCTTCTCAATTTAACTTTTAAGTCTACACCTACTAAAATAATTTTAATTCTAAGTTATGAGAATTGGCATGTTGGCCTAAATACACTTAGGGTTTCCTTATCCATCACTTAGTTCTATTTAACATTTAATTCTTACAAAACTCTTAATTTATTTTCCTTATCATAAAATCATTTACTTCTTAGTTAGAAAAATAATTTAGAACCCTAGGTTACTTTGGAATGGTGGAGGCTGTGAGCCTCATGGGTCCTTTGGGACCTTCATACATCAAATCCTTCATGTGAATCACATCTTATATTACTCACAAATATTTGCATGCTTTCTAAATTACACATACAATCATATTATCAAAGCTATAAACATATAATCACACATGCAATCACATTTTCAAAACTACAAGCATAACAAACACAAATAAGAAAGCATAGAAAATTCAAGTGAATAAATCTTTATAGATTTTTCACCACAAACTAGTCATTCCCTCACCACCAACACTTGGTTGATGAGGTTAATCTCCCTCTTACCTTAAAGAAGACAAGATCTTCAAGCTCCTCCTCTTTCTTGATTTCGTGTGAACCAAACAAAATCCCTAAGAATTCTTAAACAAACACTAAAGTCATGAACAAAGCTTAAGAACAAAGAACCATGGATCAATCATGGTCTAGAAAATTAAAAATTTAACTTAGAACCATAGAATCAAAAGTTTACCTTGAAAGTAGTAAGCTAAAACTTGATTTTTGAGGTACTTAGAGAGAGATTTAGACAAAACTCACAAAAGGAAAAGTGTTTAGAATGGTGTTTAGGTTTAGAAAGTAAGAAGAGATGAAATTATGGAAGTGAGGAGGTGGGATTTTGGTGTGGTGACATTGGGATGACATTGGGATGTTGTAAATCAAAACCTCAACAAGGCAACCTTAGATAGCCTTGTGGTCTTTTAGCAGTTTTTAATGTATAAGTGGGACTGTGGCCCTTGGGGCCTTGATATGGTGACTATAGACGGCCTTGTAGGCTTGTTGATGTTGCGCCTCAAGTGAGACCTGGTCTTAGGGCCTTAGCAATGCGACCATAAGTGGCTTTGAGGTAGGTGCGTTAGGCAAAGGGAGTTAACAAATGACTTAAAGAGGAAATTGAATTATGAAGGTAATCTTGCATAATAACTACCGAGGTAACCGACAGTTGTACAATGATTAAGAAAGTAAATTACAGGACCCACTTGGAGGGCAATTACATGGAAAGAAAAAATAAGACTAATTATGAGACTAAGATTAACTGTAGTATCTCCTGAGGTTGGTGACATTCCAATACCTTAGGATATCTTTTCCAGTTCAATCTTGTATTCTCCTTTATTCGTGGTGCCCATGATCTGATAAGGCCCTTCCCAGTTGGGGGCTTGCTTCCCATGTGGGGCATTTTTCACACTGATAGGCATTTTTCTTGACTAAGTCTCCTTGTTTAAAATTTCAGGGAAAGACATTAGTGTTATATAGTTGTGTGGTTCTTATTTTGAGAGTTGTTTCTCGACTGTGGGCAATCTCCCTTTATTCTTCGACCAGGTTTAAGTTTTCACACAAAATCTCATTGTTAGCAGGTTCAAAAAGTACTGTATATGCCAGCTCGATTCCCTTATTGTGAATAATTTTGTTTGAGTCATAAAAAATAATAATAAAATTTGAAAAAAAAGTACAAATTTTTTTATTAATAATAAAAGGCTCAAAGTTTATTACACACACAAAAACAAAAAGTGAAAGACCTCAAATACCCAATCTTTAGAAGGCCCAAAAGCTCATTAATCATCTTAACCTAATTCAAACTCATGTTGCATTAAAAAAATAAAAAATAAAAAACCTTGCTATCGTACTAGCTACTGTGCAAGCTTCAAAGCCCTTTTCTACTTTAAATTACATATTAAGTTTTGATGATAATAACCATGTTAAAAATAAGTTTTGAATTTTCTCAATGCTTACATTAGTGTTATATAATATTTGTGGAGTGTCTCTTTGTATTGTTAAGCTTTTCAAGATTAAACAAGTTCCAAGGAACCTTTCTAGGTAATTAGAAAAGGGCTAAAAAGATCAAATTCTAACTTGAGAAAGTTCAAGTTTAACTTGAGAATGTTCCTATAGAACATGAGAAAGTTCAGCATGAGAATGTCCTAAGAAGACTATGAGAAAGTTCAAGAAAATGAATAACTTCCACAAAGATTGTTTTCAAGAGAAATTCAAACAATCATATGAAGTCTTTACCATCAGAATCCATAAGAAGAATTAACTAGAGGACGGTGAAAACTAAAAGATAAGAAGATTGAAGTCTTTCAAGCTTGAGAAGATTGGATGAGAGAGTTAGTTGAGAAAGTTTAGCGAGAAGCTTGGTGTTGAGAAAATTCATGAGAAAGTTAGTGTTAGCCATGACAACCATCACCCAAGAGGGGGTGAATTGGGTGATTACAAATTTTTAAGACAACATTAAAAAATTAAGTATTTTGAAGCACTCAATTAATAAATGCAACGGAACATGCATAAATTACGTTAATAGAGAATATAAAGAGTGTGGGGAAAAGAGAATCAAACTCAAGAATTTATCTTGGTTCAGCCACTAACCACTTGTAGCCTACATCCATTCCCTTAATTTAACTTGAGATTTTCTTCACTATCTCCTAGACTTCACGGGTGCTAAGAAAACCTTTATACAAGTAAGGGCACTTCTCACACATTAGGATACCTCACCCTTGTGCTAGAGCCTCCAACTCTTCAAGCTTCACAGGTGTTTGAAAAACCTTTACAACCAAGAGCACTCAAGACACCTTGGGATGCCTCACCCTTTGTGCTTAAGCCTTAAAACAGGGATACCTCACTCTTTATAACTTTAGAAGGATATCTCACCCTCTTTACAAACAAGGAGTACCTCTCCCTCTACTCTTTCAAGGAATACCTCACCTTTTTATCTCTTGAGAGATACCTCACCTTCATTTACAGGAAATCAAAGAAAGATTGAATGATAAACTCTCACAAGAGTAGATATTACAAATTGAGGTTCAATGGGTATCAAGGAATCACACATTAAAGCTCAAAGCAAGGGTTTATGAGAAAAGAGAGTTAAACTCGTGTTCAATGCTTAAGAAACTTTGTCAAATTGATTTCTAACTTTTCTTTAATGCCCAAACATTTGTTTTTATAGCCCAATGCATTAAAGAGTCGTTGGGAGTAGTTAGAGCATTAAATGCAAGTGAACTAGCCATTATTTTTCATTTTCTGTCACCCAAATAATAGATTATTGGTTTCACATAATAAATTTTTTGTGTTATCAGAAAACACTGTTACATGCGAATAACAGATTATTGTGAAGCAATAATCAGTTAGGTAGTTTAAAAAACAAGAGGCGCGCTACTGACTTGTCAAAAAACCTATTATGGACATTCCATAATCGGTTATTCATTTTAAAACAACAAAACGTGTGTTTCTTACTTTGTTAAATAACCAGTTATGGTTTCTAGATAATCTATTATTGGTTTCAGATAATTTGTTATTGGTTTTAGATAATCTTTTATTAGTTTCAGATAATCTATTATTGAATTCAAATAATATGTTATTGGCTATCAAGAAAAGATCATTTCTAAAAGCCTTTGCAACCAAAGTTTCCCAAAACCTTTCCAACCTTTCTAAAACCATTTTGCTCAAACTTGATAGATATTTTCACAAGTATTAAACATGATATTTCATAGAGATTTAAGTTGAAATATGAGCTTAGTGTGATTCCTCTTTACCTTTACACAAGATCAAACTCCTATAAGCTAACTTGAAGATCCTTGGTACTTGATCTTTGCATAACCATTTTCTTGTTTGTTATCATCAAAACCATTGTCATTATCAATGTTAATTACATTCTCTCCCTTTTTGATGATGACAAACAACCATTGAGAAAAGAGTTAGTTTAAATAAATTAAAACTCACAAAAAGGTGTTAGAGACTTACTCCCTCTCTATTTTTCAAGAGGTTGTTAGATTAGAGATGCGCAACTCCTCCTTACTTTTGAAATCCAATATCAATTTTAATTTAACTTGTCTTTTCTTAACAAAGAACTTAACATTTTTCTCCCCCTTTTGTCATGATAAAAAAGATGAAATAAGAGAAAACATAGAGTTAATCCAATATCCATTCAAAACCAACATTTGATTTTCATTCAAGTCAGTAAATCAATTTCTCAATATACAACAAGGCAAACACAATAAAGCTAAAAAAACATATTTTCATTCATTGATCAAAAGGTAGCCAATTACATTTACCAATTTCTTAGTATGTTTTCATAGATCAATAGAATCATAGATATCAAATATTTACATTGATGAAATATGATATAGGGATCAAAACATATATAGAACTAACATCATTCACCCTATATGCAATGATAAAATTAGCAAGTTAATATCCAATTAGGCACTTTGTCAATACTAAGCATATTTCTCATGTAAGGAAATCATATAATAATTTAAGATCAAGTTATCAACAAGTATCATACAATCAATAGCATATAAAATAACACAATAGTTTGGGGATAGAGATACTTATTGAGTTAGATAGAGAGTGATACTTCTTTAGAATGCTCTTCGTTTATTGGTCCTTTGAGTTTGAGCTTTCTTCCATTGAGTATTCCATTTCATTACACTTGAAGAAGGTATCCTCATGTCCCTCTTCATTCAACTCTTCACTTTATCCATTTATGTTTGACATTTCAATATTTGATGATTATATTTGAAACACATAGAGACACTTGTAAAGCAAACTCTAAAAGTTCTCTAAAATATAGAATAACATCAAATATCATTTAAACTTATATACAAGCATAATTTAGGTTGATATATAATGTAAAACATGTACCACATTATCAACCACACAAAGTTAGTTCTAACGAGAACAAAAGAAGGACATATGTACTTGAATCCAAAAATATGGTTTAAGCATTTTAAGGCATAACTCAAGTTTATCAAAAAATACATGATCATCATCAAAACTTATATAGGCATTTTAGGGAAAACAATGATCGTGTTAAGCATGTTAAGACATAACACAACTCTCTACTTTTTTAAATATCATATGATATTCAATTTAAAGCATAAATAAGGATAATAGATTGATATAACTAAAAGTGTACTCTTGGAGTTTTTGTAGGTGACTCCAACTTTCACGCCTTAAGGCTCCTTGAGAATATTGTGGTTCTCCATGATGTTTTCATTACTCTTAGAGAACTTGGACCATTTCAAAATTTTCTAACCTCAAGTAGTATAGTTGTATTTCACTTTAATGCATGCTTGAGCTAATAGTTACCATACAACACAATTCAAAGTTCTTTCTTTGGTATCCACCAATTTTGGATCCATAGGTATTAGTCATTGATTACTAATCCATTATGCTCTCATAAAGATTAATTTTTTAATAGTATGTAAATTGAGCACAACAAATTAAATAATCAATTATCATTAAACATATAGCCAATAGCATGCTTACTTTCATGATATATAGACAATTCAAAACATAGCAAGCATACCTAAGCATTGCAGAACCTTATATACCGAGATATATAACAAATTAATGAGTTATGGTATAATAAGAATGAACATAATCATGTGTTAAATATAATATTCAAATTTTACTATGTACATATGATACTATCAATCACTTAAGACCTATAAGAAGCTTACATCAAATTCATTGACTTTACAAGTAAATGTGTATAAGAGGTAAAAGCTTTTGATACCTTGGCCTTGGTAATCAAGGAAATTTTGTTCCTTACCCATTGCTTCTCTTTTGGAGTTTTGAACTTTGCAAGTTCCACATTATGCATGTGAGAAGTTTTAATTGGAGGATCTTTGCCTTCATGACTAAGAAGTCTACCATTGGGCTTTGGAAGCAATCTCCTTGATGATTCATCTTTCCTTTGACTAATTAGTCCATCATTTTGAGAAAATTTATGCATAATTGAAACACTAGGAGGACGCTTTGGTACCCACTTCATCTTGGGTCCTTGAATGTTAGTACTAGAGCTTTTGAGACTTTTAGGAACCCGCATAATGTTATTTCTCATATAAAGATTTCTTCTATACTTACAAAATTAAGAAATATGTCCTAGATGATCACAATAATTGCACATAATTGAATTCGATGATGGCTTTATCTTTTGAAAAACATTTTTAAAAAACTTAAGCCTTTGGTTATTATTATACTCTAAGCTATTTTTGCCACAAGTCTTACTTGAATTTCCATGTGGAATAATATCAATTTCATTCTTATTAACAAATATGAAATGTTAACAATTAAAATCATTAGCTTTGGCAAATTCAGAAGATAAGTTCTCAACTTGATTTTCTAAATCAATGTACTTTTTACAAGAAGTTGAGGTTTCACATTTCAAAGACATTTCCTCATTAACAAAAGCATATTCATTTTTCAAAGTCTAAATTTCGTTTTCAATGGAAGAAATGTTTTCCAAACAAGATAAGTTTTTCTTTTCTAAATTCAAAAAATCATCATACAATTCATCATATGCACATTGTAGCTCATCATAGAAATGACTATAATCTAGTTTAACATTTTTTTACCTCAAAGTCCTTTTTAGCCATATAAAAAGTAGTCTCAATTTCTAGCATACTTGACTCTTTAAGGGAATCATCATCTTCCTCATTGTTGTCCTTCAAGGATTCAAGAACATGTTCTTGAGGACATCTTTTAATATTGTCTTCTTCTAAAAGCTTTTGCTCTTCTTACTCTCTATATAGAACTTTATGTAAAAAATTATTATTAGTAAGATAAATAGCATCAAGAGCATCTCATATATCTTTAGCACTAGAGCAACTCTTAATTTTAGCATAAGCCTCATCATTCAAATAACTTCTCAAAATTTGCACAGCTCTAATGTTTAAATAAAAGCATTTCTTGTCATAAGTATTTCAATCTTGTTTTGGTTTAGGAGAAAATCCATCAAGCACAACATCCCACAAATCCTAATCAATAGATTGCATATAAAACTTCATTCTAACTTTTGAATAAACAAAATGCACACCATCAAATAATGCTAGTTTATCAATTTCAAAACCTTCCATTTTGAAAAGCTTACAATGGTTGCCAACAAATATAGATCTTTAACTCTAAGCGATTAAGCTCTCAACAGAGCACAAAACTCTGATATCACTTGTTAGCCATAGTAACCATCACGTAAGAGGGGGTGAATTAGGTGATTATAAATTTTTAAGACAACATTAAAAAATTAAGCATGTTGAAGCACTCAATTAATAAATGCAATGGAACATGTATACACTACATTAATATAGAATATAAATGGTGTAGGAAAGAGAAAATCAAACTCAAGAATTTATTATTGGTTCAGCCACTAACTACTTGTGGCCTACATTCAATTCTCAAGTTTAACTTGGGATTTTCTTCACTATCTCCTAAACTTCACGGGTGTTAGAAAAACCTTTGTAAAAGCAAGAGTACTCCTCACACCTTGGGATACCTCACTCTTATGCTAGAGCCTCCAACTCTTCAAGCTTCACAAGTACTTGAAAAACTTTTACAACCAAGAGCATTCAATACACCTTGGGATGCCTCACCTTTTGTGCTTGAGCTTCAAAATAGGGATGTCTCACCCTTTACAACTTTAGAGGGATACATCACCTTATTTACAAATAAGGGATACCTCACCTTTTATCTCTTGAGGGATACCTCATCCTCTTTTATAGTAAATTAAAGAAAGATAGAATGATAAACTCTCACAAGAGTAGATATTACAAATTGAAGCTCAATGGGTATCAAGGAATCACACACTAAAGCTCAAAATAGGGGTTTATGAGAAAAAAGAGTTAAAAATCATGTTCAATGCTCAAGAAGCTTTGTCAGGTTGATTTCTAACTTTTCTTTAATGCCCAAACACTTGTATTTATAGCTCAATGCATTAAAGAGTCATTAGAAGTAGTTGGAGCATTAAATGTAAGTGAACTTAACCGTTATTTTTTATTTTTTGTCACCCAGATAACAAATTATTGGTTTCATATAACAAATTATTACTCGCAAATAATAAATTATTGATTTCACATAATAGATTATTTGTGTTATCAGAAAATACTGTTATACTCAAATAACATATTATTATGAAGTCATAATCAGTTAGATAGTTTAAAAAATAAGAGATGCATTACTGACTTATCAAATAACCTATAATGGACATTCCATAATCAGTTATTCCTTTTAAAACAACAAAATGTGTGCTTCTGACTTTGTCAAATAACCTGTTATTGTTTCTAGATAATCTGTTATTGGTTCTAGATAATCTGTTGTTAGTTTTAGATAATCTATTATTGGTTTCAGATAATCTGTTAATGAATTCTGATAATTTGGTATTGGCTATCAAGAAAAAATGATTTCTAAAAGCCTTTGCAACCAAAGTTTCCCAAAACCTTTCCAACTTTTCTAAAATCATTTTGCTCAAACTTGATAGATATTTTCCCAAGTATTAAACATGATTTTTCATAGAGATTTAAGTTGAATAAAAATGAGATATGAGCTTAGTATGATTCCTCTTTACCTTTACACAAGATATAAGTCCTATAAGCTAACTTGAAGATCCTTGGTACTTGATCTTTGCATAACCATTTCTTTCTTGTTTGTTATAATCAAAACTATTGTCATTGCCAATGTTATTTACATTTGGCTATGAGAAAGTTGCTTAACCTTCTCACTTCAAGTCAGATGCCCTAACTCAATAAGAAAATGACAAAATAATGGTCATCTGTAACAAACAAGCATAGTTACCATTTGAATCATCCAACAGTCATATTTTTTAAACCCATAAAAGGATTCAAGTTTGAAGATCAAAATGTTTTGAACTTTGAAGTCAATTTGACTAAGTGCTCTACGAACTGAACCTTCTCATCTCTACCTACTACTTTTGAAACTTGTAAATCTCTAGTAGGTGTTGTTGTTAATCTTGACTAAGTGTTTGTATCCACTCATAGAGTATTTTTTAGAGGCACCCAATTGAAACAAACACTTCATTTTGTCTATTGATTCTTACTTGTCATGAGCGAGCTTGTGGGTTATGAGCCACTTTATTTTGAGGTAGTAATCCTGAAGAGGTTGTGTCAAAGAATACTTGGAATTTTGCCTAAAGAGGTTGTGTCAAAGAATACTTGGTATTGAGCCTGAAGAGGCTGTTGTCAAATAATACTTGTATTAAAGTCTGGAAAGGCTTGGTGGTTAAAGAATACTCAAGTTAGTGGAAAATTTTTGTAATTGCTAGGTACTAGATGTAACTCCAGCTGGTGCAGGGGTGAACCAATATAAATCCTAGTGTAAAGCTTCTCTTCCCTTACTCTTTATTTGTTTATATCAGTTTTGTTTGATTTTTCAAGTTTAAACTGAAATATGCATTAATAAACTTTTGTAAAGGAATATTTTTGAAAAGAACTTATTCTACTATAACCAAGATTTAAGGCTCGAAGTCTATTTTCTGAGCTTCTTTTTATAAGAAATATTTTAAAGAGAAGTTGTCAACATAAATATAACAAACTAAGTTATTTTTCTAAAGTGTTTCTGAAGTGAGAAGGTTACTTAAACTCAACCAGTCAACTCTCTCATGAGCCTTTTCACTGTAGTCTGATAACTTATTTCTTAACCTTCTCACTAATACTCTAATTCAATTTTGAACCTTCTCATCTCCAAGTCCAAACAACTTGAGAAAGTTGTGAGAAGGTTAGTTATTCAGGAAAAAGGTGAACAAAATTCAATCCTCATTCTTGTGTTATTGCAAACTTCAGTTGGTATTAGAGCACAGCCTCTGGGTTGAGCACACCTAATAGTTTGAGAGGATAAAGATGCTAAAGGAAATATAGCACACCTACAAGGAGGAGAAAACTACCTACCAGAAGGTTCATCAACTAACAAACCACCTGCCTTTGATGGAAGAGACTTCTACTACTAGAATAATAGCATGAGGCCATTCTTCAAGTCTCAGTATGTTAATCTATGAGGGATCATTGAAGATGATCCTTATATCCCAAAGATGAGATTTAATGATGGTATAGATTTGAGAAGCCTAGGGAAGAACAGACAAAATATGAGAAGAATAGATATATCATCAGCTCAAAAGTCAAGTTCTTCCTTATCTATGCCTTAAGCATGAGTAAGTATGACAAGGTTGCTGGAAGTCAAAAAGCAAAAGAGATCTAGGATACACTTGTCATAGCTCATGAAGGAATAAATCAAGTCAAGGAAGCTAAGACAAGCATGCTCGTGATTGATATTAACTAAATGCAAATGGTTTTGATGTCGACAAACAAGAAAGCAATGGAAACACAATGATCAAGTCACAAGGAATTCAAGATTAACATGTAGGTCATAGATCTTATGTAAAGGTATATTAAGGATTCACTCTAAGCTCATCTTTTGGCTTTCTTAAAATGGCTTTGCAAAATCATTCTTTTCAATCATGAAATTCATAACTTAAACAAATGGTTTTTAGTAAAGATCAAAAAGTTTTCTGAAAAATCCCTTGGAAATATAATCTCCTTTTCTAGGCAAATAAATAAAAGCCAAAATAGAAATGCGCATTTTTATGTTTTAAAAGAACTAACTAGTTTGGCAAAAAGCATAACCTGTTTATTGTCTTATTAGAGGTCAATTTTTAAGGCCCCTAACCAATTAGGACCAGCTCCTAATCGGTTAGTCTAATGAAATAGAGACATTGCCTCTTTATATTTTATATGCCTAACCGATTAGGCAAATTGATTAATCGAGTATTTGAATACACAGAAGCATTTCCTTTCATTTTATAACAGTGCCTAACCGATTAGGTTAAAGCCCTAATTGGTTATTTGCTTTCTCAGAAGCAAAATGCATTAAGTCCTAACTGATTAGCATGAGGCTCTAATTGGTTAGTTGTTTTCCTAGAAACCAAGTTTATTAAGTCCTAACTAATTAGGACATGAATCTAATCGGTTATTCTCTATAACAGAAGCTTTTATTTTGAGCTTAAAAAGGCCCCTAACCGATTAGGGTGCTTTTCATAACCGATTAAGCTTATTATCTAGAAAATGAGAAGAAGCACGTAACGGCTATATTAAAGAGCATTTAATGCTCTCATTTACCTCCAACGGCTATCAATGGCCCTTAACTATAAATCTGGATGTTGGGCATTAATGAAGAGTTAGAAAAACTGAGACCAACAATCTGAGAATCACTACTGAGCATTAAAAATGAGTTTTCTCATCATTTCATATAATCCTCTGTTTTGAGCTTTAACTTGTGTGAATCCTTAATACCATAGTTCTTCAATTTGTATTATCTGCTTTAGAGAGAGTTTATTCCATCTAAATCTTGTACAATCTGTTAAGAGAGAGTGAGGTATCCCTCAAAATTGTAAGGGTGAGGTATCCATTGAATATAGAGGCTCAAGCATAAGGGTGAGGCATCTCAAGGTGTGTTGAGTGCTCTAATTTGTAAAAGTTGTCAAGCACTTGCTTTCAAGCTTAAAGATATAGTAAAAATCTCGAGTGATTGCTTGAGGACTAGACGTAAGTCACAAGTGGATTGGTAGCTGAACCAGGATAAAGCTTGGTGTTTGTTCTTCTAAACTCAACTCTTTAATATTGTGCACTGTTTTATTGAGTTTACTTAAATACTATCTTGCTTGATTGTTGTATTTGTAAGTGAAAGGGTTCATCTCATCTATCTATTTATATCTATTAATCAAATAGCTTCAACGAAAATAAGAATTCAAGTATTTAATGAAAGATTTACAAACTTGTTTTATATACTCAATTCACACTCCCTCTTGAGTAATTGAGACCACTTAGTAACAAGTGGTATCAGAGCTAGACTCTTGTGTAAGGAGCTTAGCAGCTTCAAGAGAAGAAATGGCTTCAAATGGTTTTTCTAATGAAAGTTCCTCTATAAATAGACCTCTCTTTTTCAATAGGGATGGTTATGCATATTGGAAAGAAATGATAAAAATTTTATTGAAGCTATTAATTTAGATGTGTGGGGTGCTGTTGAAAATGGTGCTTTTGTTCCCTCACATACTAAAGATGGCGTGAAAATTAATACACTTAGAAATGAATAGACCGATGAGGATAAAAAGAAGGTTCAATAAAATTTGAAAGCCAAGAACATCATCACTATATCCTTGGGATATGATGAATTCTTTAGGGTGTCAAATTGCAAGATCACTAAAGAAATATAGGATACATTACAAGTAACTCATGAAGGTACAAATGAGGTAAAACGATCTAGAATAAACACTCTTACTCATGAATATGAATTGTTTAGAATGAATCAAAGTGAAAGCATTCAAGAGATGCAAAAGAGATTCACACATATTGTAAATCATCTTATCTTATTAGGAAAGACATTTTCAAATGAAGATCTTATTAACAAACTCTTGAGATGTTTGAGTAGGAATTGGCAACCCAAAGTAACTGCTATTGTGGAATCAAGAGATATGTCAACAATGTCTCTAGCAACTTTATTTAGGAAGCTTCAAGAGCATGAGTTGGAGCTAAATAGACTCAATCAAAATGAAGAGCATGATAAGAAGAAGAAAGGGATTGCACTCAAAGCCACATCTTCTACAATTGAAGTTGATGATGAAGATGGTGAAGAAGATGCAGAAAATCTTGAGCTAAGTAAGGAAAATCTCAGTCTCCTTATGAGGAAGTTTGGAAAATTCTTAAAGAAGAAGGGATTCCAAAGAAGACCACATTTCCCTCAAAAGAAAGCCTATCACAAAGGAGAACGATCATCAACTTCTTCAAAATGTTATGAATATGAAAAATCAGGGCACATGAAAATGGAGTGTCTTGTGTATCTAAAGAAGACAGAGAAGTTTAAGAAAAGGCCCTCCAAAGAAAAGAAAAGAAAGAGAACATATATAGCATTAGAGGATAATGACATGAGTTCCTTCGATAGTTCGAAAGATGAAAAAGCTCATCTTTGTCTCATGGCTCAAGGAGAAGAAAGTGAAGAGAGCGACACTAAGGTAACATCTTCTAACTTAGAATCTCCACTTTCTTATGATGAATTGCAAGATTCCTTTTAAGAATTGCAAGATTCCTTTCAAGAATTGCATGATGAATCTATAAGGCTCACTAAAATGGAATTATCTTCTAACAAAATAATCTCCTTATTGGTAAACAAAGTTTTTATTTTAAACAAGGAGATTAATGAGCTTAAGATTGAAAATGAGACCTTAGGACTTATTGATGCTAACTCATTGTGCATGACTTGCTCCTCACATGATAACACATCCATGCCCTTACCTTGCTCATCAAGAAAAGCATTTGAAAAAGAAATTGAAGATTTAAATAATACTCTTTCAAAATTTACACTTGAAAGAGACAACTTGAATGTATTGTTAGGGAAATAAAAATGCATTTTCCAAATAGTCAGTTTGGGGTATAATCCCAACAACCAACAAAAATCTTACAAAAATTTCTTTGTTTCCATAAATACTTCAAGTAGTCCCTTTATCAAATGCTTTCATTGTGGGAGAAAAGGGCATAGTACATCCACATGTAATGTTAGAAAGAACATTAACACCAAGATTGGAATTAAAAGGGTTTGAGTTCCTAACGGCACCTTGCCTAACTCTAACATACAAGGACCCAAAACAATTTGGGTATCAAAAGTTAAAATTTGAATGTGTATTGTAGGTGTACTTGAAGTCCAATAACTCAAGTTGGTATCTTGATAGTGGTTGCTCCTAGCACATGACCGGTGATGGCTTCAAGTTTTCCTTCCTTGAGCACCCAAAAAGAGTGGTCACGTGACATATAATGACAACAATAAAGGGAAGATCCTTGGAATTGGAAAAGTTGGTAAGAATCCTTCTTCATCTATTGATAATGTCTTGCTTGTTGAAGGACTCAAACATAATTTGCTTAGCATTAGTTAACTATGTGATAAAGGCAATAGAGTAATATTTGATTCTAATTATTGCGTAATTGAGGATAAAGATGATAAGCATGTTAAGTTTATTGGTCATAGGGTCGATAATATATATATATAATTAGCCTTGATGACATTTCCTCAAATGATGCTAAATGTTTTATGAGTAAAGAAAATGATTCATGGTTATGGCATAGAAGAATTACTCACATTCACATGGATCACTTAAATAAATTAGTTTCTAAAGAACTAGTAATTAGTCTTCCAAAGCTCAAATTTAAAAAAGACAAACTTTATGATGCATGTCAAAAGGGAAAACAAGTAAATGTCTCTTTTAAAGCTAAAAATGTGGTTTCAACTTCGAAACCTTTACAACTTTGGCACATGGATCTTTTTGGTCCCTCTAGAACTATGAGCTTTGGTGGAAATTATTATGCATTGGTGATTGTGTTACCAAGTGGCTTCCAGTACTCAAGAGGGGGTAAATTGAGTATAAAACTTTTCGCAAATCCTCTTTGTAAAGAAAAAAACAAATATTAAAATTTAATAAATAAATGCACAGAAGGAATGAGAAGAAGAAAAGAAACAATAAGAACAGCAAAAAATAAATGTGTAGTAAATTAAAATTGCATAAAATAAAGAGATTGAGAATAGAGAAGCAAGCACAGTATTTATCCTGATTCGACCACTAACCCACTTGTGGTCTACGTCCAGTCCTCGAAACAAAAGCTGAGATTTTTCACTATGTATACAAGTTTCAATAGGTGCTTGCTACCATTTACAAAATAAAGCACTTTTCACACACAGGGAAACTCTACCCTTGTGCTAAAGTCTCAACCTACAGGGATACCTCACCCTTATACAAACCTTGAGGGATACCACACCCTCGATATAGAATAGCAGAAAGTAGATGAAGAGAAACTCTCACTCAGAGCAAATAATACAAATTGAAGTGTTAAAGGAGCTCTCACAGAAATATCTCAAAGCTTTTAATCGAAAAAGAGCATAGAAAATATTTTCATAAATTAGAGCAAGTAGAAAACAATTCAGAGTGTTAGGTAATTTTAGACGTGACCCAAGGCTCCTATTTATAGAGAAAAATTAGAAGAAATAGTCGTTGAGTAGAATTAATAACCATTTAAACCGAATTATAAACCTGTTTGTTTCCATATCAGTGTTCGTGAGCAACGTGTTTATTCGAATAGCTTAAGATGTTATTCGAATAACACTATTCCCGAAACCAACATGAAAAAGCCATCTGATATGGGTTATTCGAATAACCACTGTGTTATTCGAATAACACGGTTATAAAGAGTTCAGATAGAAAAGGTTTTATTTGAATAATGTTTGAGTTATTCGAATAATTCACTTATAAAAATAGTTCTGAAAAACTCATTTATTCAAATAGATATCCTGCTATTCGAACATCTTTAAAAATAGATACTCGTGAAAGGGTTTATTCAAATAGGATAAACTCTATTAGAATAAAACAGTGCAAAACAGTTTTGGAGCAATTGTTTTAAAGACACTAAGTTTCTTTTAAAAACAAATTTTATCTTTTCTTTCAAAAACAGAGAGATATCAAAGTGAGCTGCATACAAAAGATCCTAAGTCCTAAAGCTAATCTTATATAAACTTGGATTTGGTCTTTCCATCATCTTCATTTAGTCTTCACGTTTGTTATCATCAAAACAAGTCTTCAAAGGCATATGTTCAAATACATTCTCCCCCTTTTTGATGATGACAAACTATCAAGGAGAAAAGAGTTAATGCATATAATTGAAATTCACAAAGAGGTATAAAAGCTTACTTCCCCTCTTTAATTATAAGAGGTAATGTATATCAGATATGTGCGCAGCTCTCCCTTTCATTTTGAATCCAATCTCGTTTTAAGTTTACTTGTTTTTTCTCAATTAAATTCAAATTCAAAATTTTCTCCCCCTTTTGTCATGAGCAAAAAGGAGGGGTAAGTCCTATAAACATATATTCAGGTATAAGTGCATAAAAGGAAGCATACTCGTATCATAATAAGAATAGATCATCAAGAAACTGTATGTATTCATTAACCAAAAAAGGATTCAATTATAAAATCCAGAAAAACATAAAGGCAAAACAGAGATCCTAAGAACTAAAGTTCCTAGAAATAGGTATCCGGAGGTGGTGGTGAAGAAGCTGGTGCAGGAGCAGGTGAAGCAGATCAGAGGGCAGCAACCTCACGTTCAACACCTTCTATTCTATCAAACAGAATAGAGAAGGTATGTTCCATATAGGCTCGGTTATCATGCAAGGTGGCCATGATCTGCTCTAAGGTAACTGGAGCAGGAATAACAGCAGGTGCATCAGTAGGGGCAGTATGGGCGATAGCAAGGTGGAACTCATCCTCAGCAACCTCATCTGGGTACACCCAGCCGTCATCAGTTTGGATCATCTTCATCTTGCGCAAGGTGTGGGAGCCAAAGACATTGTGGTGAGTCAAGGCAATGGCTCGCTCAGTCTCCAAGACCTAAGGATACTTGCTGAGCAAGGTAGTGACGAGAATACCATAAGGCAAGTCAGATTTTTCCTTGCCCTTGGCCCTCATCATGTGTTTCATGATAAACATAGGCCAGTTGATCTGATGGCCATTCTTTAATATCCAGAGTATGAAGATGTCATCTTCACTGAGATAGGCATAGTTCCCGCCACAAGGTGCCAGAATGTGAGCAAAGGCGTAATGCAGAAGCCTATCTTAGCTCTTCAGCATGCCACCCTTGAGACCCTTGTCAGGCAGGGCTCGACCATGCTTCAGTAGGTCCTCAATTGCTTGAAACTTGTTGAACTCTTCAAGGAAGGGGTTGTCATCATCTTCAACAAGGACGCCTGTGAACTGCAACCCAAACAGAGTCTGCCAGTCTTGCGGTGTGATCACAATGTTCTGATCGCAGACCTCAGAGAGTAGGTTTTGGCCATCAAATGCCAGATTACAGAAGAACATCTTCACCAGAGCTGGGTAGAGAGTGCCCGGTGAGAGTAGAGCTATAGAACCCTCTGGTTTTGCAGCAGGGTCAGAAAGTCGAAACCTCTGTGTTGCTGAAAGAAGGAAAGGTCAAGATACTTAGGCTGGACAAGGTTACGCTCCCAGAAGTGCGTAATGAAGCGGGGTGCTCTTCATTGGATGAGAGCCTTCTCAAGTCAAGTGGATTGTTGCATGGAGCAGTCTTCGTGCGTGGGCGCTTACTGGAGGAGGAGGCCATGGTGATGGGAGGTGTGGAAGAGAGAAATATGGTAGGAAGATGGTGAAGGAGAGTAGGAGAGAAAGAAACGATGGAGGCGTGGGCAGAGAAGGTGAAGAACAGAAGAGAAAAGAGGGAGTGAAATGGTTAGGCGCGCAGGGGCTATTTAAAGAGAGGCCCGTGTTTATTCGAATAAATAGAGGTTTATTCAAATAAACATTGCTTAGAAATTGAAAGGATAGGCGTTGAAAAAGTATTTCTGCTAGGGTTTATTCGAATAGAGGGAGTTTATATTCGAATAGATTATTTGGGAAAGCCAAGCATTTTGGCAATCTAATAGGATTTATTCGAATAACTGCAGGGGTTATTCGAATAGACTGAAGGCTATCAGTCAAGGCTGATAAACCAAGGCTCTGGTTATTCGAATAGCCCGAGTTGTATTCCAATAGACAGAGGGCAAAGACTAAGACTGATAAACTAAGGATTCTGGTTATTCGAATAGAAGGAGATTTATTCGAATAGACAGAGAGCATATCAAACACAGGATTAACACAGAAGCCAGTTTATTCGAATAAACTAAGTATTATTCAAATAAAGCTGATATTCAACACATTATTTGATAAGTTGTAAAGAATTTTATTCGAATAAAAACCTGTTTATTCGAATAAAACTAACAAAAAGTATACGTTCAAGAATTCAAGACAAAGCATATATTCAATGATTTAAAGATTAAAGAGAGATAATATTCAGTAATAAAATATGCAATCATATATTGGATTGATCAATTATGCCCAATTCTCCTCAAATATAAAAGAATGTTTCTTTTGCTAAGGGTTTAGTGAAGATATCTGCAAGTTGCTTAGATGTTTCAACAAACTCAAGAATGCAATTCCCTTTTTGTACATGATCTCTGATAAAGTGATGTTATCTCTATATGCTTTGTTTTGGAATACAGAATGAGATTCTTAGATATATTTATTGCACTAGTGTTATCAAATCTTATCGAGATGTGATCAAGCTGAAGACTGTAATCTAAAAGTTGTTGCTTCATCTATAGGATTTGAGCATAACAACTCTCGGTTGCAACATATTCAGCCTCAGTGGTAGACAAAGCCACACTATTTTGTTTCTTGCTATGCTAAGAAACTAAAGAACTATTAAGCAAGTGGCATGTCCCACTAGTACTCTTTTTGTCCAATTTGCACCCAGTAAAATCAGAGTCGGAATAGCCTATTAGGCTACAAGAGGCACCCTTAGGGTACCACAAGCCTATTTGAGAAGTGCCTACTAAATATTTCATTATACGTTTAATAGCACTTAAATGAGATTCCTTAGAGTTTTCCTGATATCTAGCACACATGCATACACTAAATATAATATCTAGCCTACTAGCAGTAAGATAAAGGAGAGATCCAATCATACATCTGTATTTCATTATTTCTACTGATTTACATCCTTCATCTTTGTCCAAATAGCAAGAAGTACCCATTGGAGTGACCATGTGTTTAGCGTTTTCCATTTCGAATCTCTTGAGCAATTCCTTGCAGTATTTGGTTTGACTTATGAATGTCCCTTCATTCGTTTGTTTGATTTAAAGTCCGAGGAAGAAATTCAGCTCTCCCATTATTGACATTTCAAATTCATTCTGCATTGTCTTAGCAAATTCTTTGCACAGGAATTCATTAGTAGCACAAAAAATGATATCATCCACATATACTTGCACAAGAAGAATATCATGCTTTTATTTTTAATGAAAAGGGTAGTATCGACTTTTTCTCTTGAAAAACCATTTTCTAAAAGGAACTTACTCAACCTTTCTTACCAAGCTCTAGGAGCTTGCTTTAAGCCATATAAAGCCTTTTTAAGTTTAAAAACATAGTTGGGTAGTTCATGACTTTCAAAACCTGGAGGTTGTTCACCGTATACCTCCTCTTGAATAAGACCATTTAAAAAAGTACTTTTGACATCCATTTGATATAATTTGAAATCTATGATGCAAGCATAAGCAAGTAACATTCTAATAGCTTCTAATCTAGCTACAGGTGCATATGTTTCTTCATAATCTATACCTTCTTCTTGATTATATCCTTTAGTGACCAGCCTAGCTTTGCTTCTAGTTATTAACCCATTTTCATCAAGTTTGTTTCTAAAAACCCATTTAGTACCAATTATAGACTGATCATTAGGTCTAGCAACTAATTCTCAAACTTGATTTCTTTCAAACTAATTTAATTCCTCATGCATAGCTAAGATCCAATGTTCATCATCAAAAGCTTCAATTAAATCCTTAGGTTCAATTTGAGAAACAAAAGCTAAGTGATTACAAGCATTTTTAAGAGAATTACGAGTACTTACACCTTTAGATACATCACCGATAATCTGATCAATGGAATGATATTTTGAAGTTTGACATTCTTTAGGAAGTTCCAAAGCTTGCGAATCTTCTTATCTTTGTTTATCCTCTTGCTTTTTGATTTCTTTTTCCTTGCTATCCAAATGTGTTTCCGCCAAGACTTCTGCAATATCATCAATAACAAGATCCTTTCTCGATCCATTTGGGTCAGTTTCATCAAATGCAACATGTATAGATTCTTCAATAGTCATAGTTCTTTTATTATATATACGAAAGGCTTTACTATGATTTGAATAACTAAGAAATATAGTTTCATCAGACTTAGCATCAAACTTGCCTAAGTTATCTTTTCCATTATTTAAAACAAAATATTTGCATCCAAAAATATGAAAATATGAGACATTTGGCTTTCTTCCCTTATACAACTCATATGGGATTTTCTTTAAAATAGGCCTTATAAGGGCCCTGTTCATTACATAACAAGCTGTACTTACAGTATCTACCCAAAAGTACTTAGGAAGAGCAGCCTCATTAAGCATAGTTCTCGTCATTTCTTCTAAAGAACAGTTTTTCCTTTCTACAACTCCATTTTGTTGTGGAGTTCTAGGGGCAGAGAAATTATGATTAATATCATGTTCATCACAATAATTTTCAAAAACATTATTTTCAAATTTGCCACCATAATCACTTCTTATAGAAGAGATTTGAAAACCTTTTTCGTTTTGAATAACTTTGGCAAGTCTTTTAAAAGCTAGAAATGCATCATTTTTATTTGTAAGAAATAAAGTCCATGTAAACCTAGAAAAATCAACCACAATCACTAAAGCATAGTAATTCCCACCAAAGCTTATAGTTCTAGAATGTCCAAATAGATCCGTGTGCAAAAGTTATAAAGGTCTAGTAGTTGAAACTATATTTTTTACTTTAAAAAAGACTTTTATTTGTTTACCCTTTTGACATGCATCATATAATTTATCTTTTACAAAATTAAGCTTGGGTAGTCCAATTACTAGCTCTTTAGAGACCAACTTCTTTAGGTGATCCATGTGAATGTGTGCAATTTTCCTATGCCATAACCATGAATCATCATTCTTACTTAAAAGGCATTTCGCATCATTTGAAGATATATCATCAAGACTAATCATATAGATGGTGTTTACTCTATGACCAATGAATTTAACATGCTTATCATTTTTATCTTCAATTATGCAACAATTTGAATCAAATATTACCCTATTTCCTTTATCACATAATTGGCTAATACTAAACAAGTTATGTTTCAAGTCTTCAACAAGCAACACATTTTCAATAGAGGAGTTAGGGTTCTTACCGACTTTGCCGATTCCAATAATTTTTCATTTATTGTTATCACCATAAGTAACGTGTTCATGATTCTTGGGAATAAGCATGATGAATTTCGAGTCGTCCCCAGTCATATGCTTGGAGCAACCGCTATCGAGATACCAATTTGAAGTCCTGACTTTCAAGCACACCTATAACACATGTTTAGTTTTTAACCTTTAGTACCCAAACTTTCTTGGGTCCTTGTGTGTCAGTTTTGGGTATAGTACCCTTGGGAACCCAAACCATTTTTGTTCCAATTTTATTATTAATGGTTTTCCTTGCATTACATATTGATGCACTATGTCCTTTCTTTCCACAGTAAAAACATTTAATAAAAGGACTACTTGAAATACTAGAATGCATAAAGAAATTTTTATAGAGTTTTTGTTGATTTTTCGGGTTATAACCTATCCCGACTTTTTGAAAAACCATTCTTTGTCTTCCTAATAAAATATTTAAACTATCCTTCCCAAAGGTGAATTTAGAAAGAGTGTTCTTTAAGTCTTCAATTTCTTTTTTAAGCATATGACATGAAGAACAAGATGAAAATGTAGAAGTATGTGAAGAATGATTTGTGTATGCATCAATGATTCCCAAACTTTCATTTTCAACTTTCAATTCTTCTATTTCTTTATTTAAAACAATAATTTGATTTTCTAAAGAAGATATTATTTTCTTAGAAGAAAAGATTATTTTTTGTGAATTTTAAAGACTTTTCATGTAATTCTTTAAAGGCACCTTGTAACTCATCGTAAGAAGACAATAAAGTAGTATTAGAACTTACTCATTTTCGTTTTCTTCTTCTTCTCCTTTGGCCATGAGACATAGTTGAGCTTCCTCGCTATTTGAGCTATCAGTTGAATCTATGTCATTTTCATCCCATGCTATATAGGCTTTTCTTCCTTTTTTTTCCTTGAAGGGCTTCTTTTCAAATTTCTCCTTCTTCTTTTGGTAAACTGGGCACTCCATTTTCTTGTGACCAAGTTTGCCACAATCATAGCAAGTTAGAGTCGATGAAGCTCCTTCGTATTTGTAATGAGTCTTCTTCGGAGGGAAAGGAGGTCTTCTTTGCGTTCCTTTTTTCCTGAGAAATTTACTAAATTTTTTAACTAACAGACTAAGATTTTCTTTACTTACCTTGATGTTCTCTGAGCTTTCTTCATTTTCTTCATCATCATTATCGAATGTTGAGGAAGTGGCTTTGAGTGCTATCCTATTTTTCTTTTTATCATTTTCTTTGCTTTGACTTAATCTGGTCAGTTCCAGTTCGTGCTCATGAAGTTTTCCAAAGAGGGTAGCTAAAGTCATTGTTGACAAATCCCTCGATTCTGATATGGCTATTATCTTGGATTGTCAAATCCTGCTAAGACATCTCAACACTTTGTTAATCAAATCTTCGTTAGAAAAACTTTTACCTAAAGATGCAAGATGATTAACTATGTGGGTGAACCTCTTTTGCATTTCTTGAATGCTTTCTCCTTAGTTCATTCTGAATAATTCATATTCATGAGTTAGAGAATTGATTCTCGACCTCTTTACTTCACTAGTACCTTCATGGGTAACTTGCAAAGTGTCTCACATTTCTTTAGCAGTTTTGCAATTTGAAATTCTAAAAAACTCATCATATCTCAAGGCAGTAGTAATAATATTTTTGGCTCTTAAATTATATTCAACTTTTCTTTTGTCTTCATCAGAACATTTATTCTTTCGTATTTCGGTCCTTACACCATCGACCTCATGTGTGGGTATAAAAGCGTCGTTTTCAATAGCATCCCACACATCTAGATCAATAGCTTCGATGAAGATTTTCATTCTTTCCTTCCAATATGCTTAACCATCCCCATTGAAAAAAGGTGGTCGGTTTATGGAAGATCCTTCTGGAAAACCATTTGGAGAAGTCATGTTCTCTTGAAGCTGCTAAGCTCTTTATACAAGAGTGTAGCTCTGATACCACTTGTTACCAAGTGGCTTCCAGTACTCAAGAGTGGGGTGAATTGATTATAAAACTTTTCACAAATCCTCTTTGTAAAGAAAAAAACAAATATTAAAAATTAATAAATAAATACACAGAAGGAATGAGAAGAAGAAAAGAAACAATAAGAACAGCGAAAAATAAATGTGCAGTAAATTAAAATTACATAAAATAAAGAGATCGAGAAGAGAGAAGCAGGCACAATATTTATCCTGATTCGACCACTAACTCACTTGTGGTCTACGTCCAGTCCTCGAAACAAAAGCCGAGATTTTTTACTATGTATACAAGCTTCAATAGGTGCTTGCTATTGTTTACAAAATAGAGCACTTTTCACACATAGGGAAACTCTACCCTTGTGCTAAAGTCTCAGCCTGCAAGGATACCTCACCCTTATACAAACTTTCAGGGATATCTCACCCTCGATACAGAATAGCAGAAAGTAGATGAAGAGAAACTCTCACTCAGAGCAAATAATACAAATTGAAGTGCTAAAGGAGCTCTCACAGAAATATCTCAAAGCTTTTAATAGAAAAAGAGCGTAGAAAATATTTTCACAAATTAGAGCAAGTAGAAAACAATTCAGAGTGTTGGGTAATTTTAGACGTGACCCAAGGCTCCTATTTATAGAGAAAAATTAGAAGAAATAGCCGTTGGGTAGAATTAAAAACCATTTAAACCGAATTAAAAACCTGTTTGTTTCCATATCAGTGTTCATGAGCAACGTATTTATTCTAATAGCTTAAGATGTTATTCGAATAACACTGTTCCTGAAACCAACGTGAAAAAGCCATTTGATATGGGTTATTCGAATAACCACCGTGTTATTCGAATAACACAGTTATAAAGAGTTCAAACAGAAAAGGTTTTATTCAAATAACGTTTGAGTTATTCAAATAATTCATTTATAAAAATAGTTCTGAAAAACTCATTTATTCGAATAGCTATCTTGCTATTCAAATAGCATCATTAAAAATAGAAACTTGTGAAAGGGTTTATTCGAATAGGATAAACTCTATTTGAATAAAACAGTACAAAACAGTTTTGGAGCAATTATTTTAAAGACACTAAGTTTCTTTTAAAAACAAATTTTATCTTTTCTTTCAAAAACAGAGAGATATCAAAGTGAGCTCCGTACAAAAGATCCTAAGTCCTAAAGCTAATCTTATATAAACTTGGACTTGGTCTTTCCATCATCTTCATTTAGTCTTCACGTTTGTTATCATCAAAATAAGTCTTCAAAGGCATATGTTCAAATACAGATTGTGGATGATTTTTCTAAGTTTACATGGACATTATTCTTGGCTCACAAAAATGATGCTTTTTAATCATTTAAAAAGCTTGCCAAAGTTATCCAAAATGAAAAAGGTTTTTGTATCGCATCCATAAGAAATGACCATGGTGGCGAATTTTAAAACCATAAATTTGAATCCTTTTGTGATGAACATGACATTAAGCATAATTTTTCTGCCCCTAGAACACCACAACAAAATGGTGTTGTAGAAAGGAAAAGTTGATCTCTAGAGGAAATGACAATAACTATGCTCAATGAGGCCAACCTTCCTAAGTACTTTTGGGCAGATGCAATTAACACCGCTTGTTATGTTATGAATAGAGCCCTAATAAAGCCAATTTTAAAGAAAATTTCATATGAATTATATAAGGGAAGGAAGCCAAATATTTCACATTTTTATGTCTTTGGATGTAAATGCTTTGTTTTGAATAATGGAAAGGATAACTTGGGAAAGTTTGATGCAAAATCTGATGAGGGAATTTTTATTAGCTATTCTATACATAGTAAGGCCTTTAGAGTTTATAATAAATGAACTATGACTATAGAAGAGTCTATACATGTTACTTTTGATGAAACTAATCCAAATAATCTATATCATGGCTAGAACACACTTAGAGATTCAAGAAAAAGAGCCTAAGAAGCAAAAAGAAAGACTCAGTGATCATACAAGACAAGAGGATTCAGAAATCATGGATCTACCCAAAGAATGGAGGACATCAAGGTATCATCCTCTTGACAAGGTGATAAGTGATGTATCAAAAGGGGTAATTACTCAAAACACTCTTAGAGATGCATGTAATTACCTAGCTTTTGTTTCTCAAATTGAACCTAAAGACATAAATGAGGTCATTAATGATGAACAATGGATCTTGGTAATACAAGATGAATTAAATCAATTTGAGAGAAATCAAGTTTGGGAATTAGTTCCAAGGCCCAATGATCATCCTATAATTGACACTAAATGGGTCTTTAGGAACAAACTTAATGAAACAGGCTTAATAACAAGAAACAAAGCTAGGCTTGTAACAAAGGGCTATAATCAATAAGTAGACATAGACTATAAAGAAACTTATGCTCCTGTAGCTAGATTAGAGGACATTAGAATGTTACTTATATATGCATGCATCATGGATTTCAAACTTTATCAAATGGATGTTAAAAGTACCTTTTTAAATGGTTTTATACAAGAAGAGGTGTATATGAAACAACCTCCTGGTTTTGAAGATTTTGAAATGTCCAACCATGTTTTTAAACTAAAAAAGGTCTTGTATGGCTTAAAACAAGCTCCTAGAGCTTGGTATGAAAGGTTGAGCAAATTTCTTTTGAAAAATGGCTTCTCTAAGGGTAAAATTGACACTACTCTCTTTATCAAGCATAAAAAACATGACATTCTTCTTATTCAAATTTATGTTGATGGTATAATATTTGGTGCCACTAACAACTCTCTTTATAAGAAATTTGCTAATATTATGCAAAGTGAGTTTGAGATGTCCATGATGGGTGGGCTAAACTTCTTCCTTGGTCTCCAAATCAAGCAAATAAATGATGAGACTTTCATAAGTCAATCCAAATATTACAAGGAATTGCTCAAGAAGTTTTGAATGGAAGGTGTCGAGCATATGGCTACACTAATGGGCACCTCTTGTTATTTGGACAAGGATGAATGAGGTAAATCTGTAGAAATCACAAAATATAGAGGTATGATTGGCTCACTTCTTTATTTTACAGTTAGTAGGCTAGATATCATGTTTAGTGTGTGCATTTGTGCTAGATATCAAGCTAATCTTAGAGAATCACACCTAAGTCTTATAAAATGAATCATGAAATATATTATCGGTACTTCACAAATGGGTTTATGGTACCCTAAGGGTGCCTCTTGTAGCCTAGTTGGTTACTTCGATTCTGACTTTGCTGGATGCAAAATGGATTGGAAGAGCACTAGTGGGACATGCCACTTGCTTAGAAGCTCACTAGTTTCTTGGCATAGCAAGAAACAAAATAGTGTGGCATTGTCTACAACTGAAGCTGAATGTGTTGTAACTGGAAGTTATTGTGCACAAATCCTTTGGATGAAGCAATAACTTCTAGACTATGGTTTAGAGCTGGATCACATCCCTATAAGGTGTGATAACACTTGTGCAATCAACCTGTTAAAAAATTTCATTTTGCACTCAAGAACTAAACACATTGAAATTAGACATCATTTCATAAGGGATCATGTTCAAAAAGGTGATTGCATGCTTGAATTTGTGGAAACCACTAAGCAACTAGCTGATATTTTCACTAAGCCCTTAGCAAAAGAAACATTCTTCTATATAAGAAATGAACTTGGTATATTGGATCAATCATGCATAAGTTGATTATTTACTGCATAAATTAGCCATTTGATGCATATATTAGTCATTTGATGCAATAAGTTAATTTTTTGTACAAATTGGTCATTTATTGATAAAGTGGTTATCTTTGCTATGTAATTAATCTTTTCTGATATCTTGCTATTCTAATGCATAATGTTGATTCATTGTGTAATTTTAATAAAGTTTTAATCACTATTGAATCCAATACTGACTTGAGCATCGGAGTCTCCCTAAGGTTGTTTTGCAGGTGACTGATCCATGCTTAAGTCCACCACATTCCCAATCTCAAGCTCTTGATGCAGAAAATTGCTTCTAATACTTTTGAGGAAGAAGAATCAATTTTTAAGTTACAAACCATGATGGTCTGAAATGATGAAGTTGACGTCAAGCTAAAATCTGATATGGTGAAGTCATAATCTGTTATGAAATGGAAATGACCAAGTAGAGCCCTCCAACAATTGGTGCCTTATGCTTATGAGGAGGTTAAATCAGTTTTGAGGCTCATTTATGGTACTTAAAGTGGATGTCATGGAGGCAAAGTCAAGATGATTATCAAAGATGTCATGTGAGTAAAACTCTTAAAGACAGGATCTCTAAATATTTTCTGGTTTTGGAAGTGGCATAATCTATTAAGAGATGGAAATCATCTATTATAGGATAAAAATAATAATTACATGCCCTCTCTAACTAATTGTGGAAGTGTTATGAAGCTCCTGGAGTCCTCAAATAATCTGTTAGGTGAACCCCTTAATCGATTATTCATGCTTACAGAACCTCACATTATAATTTTCCATCATTCTAATCTATTATGATCATGCTCTAATCGATTATTTGAACTTACAGAGAGCTCAAAATTCTGATTTCATAATGAGCTAATCGATTAGCTCAATTCCCTAATTGGTTAGGGTAACAAAACCGTGAGCTCCTTTTTCTTTCCCAGAATGTTCTAATCAGTTAGACAAAATCTCTAACTGATTATTTGCCCAAACAATAAAAATCCACTTTCATTTCCCCAAAGCTGTAACCGGTTACCCACATATTAGGCCAACATCCTAACCGATTAATATATTTCTCAAATCACACAAACAGTAGCCTCCATCTTCATTTGCACGACGGCCTCCAAACCTCCATCGTCACCTTCTTCTTCTTCTCTCAAACACCCACTCCTCTCCACTCACACCCATCTCAAATCTACCACAAATCCACCATTTAAATCCTATTTCCCTCATATTCCACCACTTTCCAACATTTTTCTCTAATTAAATTCTATTTTTTTCTTCAAAAATTCTCATCTCCCCTTACACTTTCTCTCTCTTCAAACGTGCCATAACCACCATTTTCACTCACCATGGCTAGCAGCTCTTCCTTCCCCAAAAGGTCACGCTCCAAAAACCCAAATGTCCCAAAGAAAACACCTCCTACAAACACTGACCGAGATTTCTCCATAGCCTTGAACCTTGGAAGATTTTTCACCGACCCTGCTCAAATGAAGAAATACCAGTTGGAATTTCATGCTCGACGCATCATTTCACCTAAATGGATGGACTGGGTATTTTTCATCAATGAATGATTCACTTCTCTTACAGAGCTCTTTGAATTCCATGGATTGAAAACTCTTGTCACTACCAATACCAGGTATTTCTATCTTGAACCTACTAAAGCCTTTTTCTGTAATTTATCTATTATGGGCAAAAATGTGGTTTCTGAAATCAAAAGGCATAAAATTATTATGAATCCAAGTCAGTGGGTTCCTTTGTTTGGTCTTCCTCACTCTAAAGAAAAGCTTAAGTTGGAAAATCATAACTCATGGGAAACCTATAGAAGAGATCAAGCTGTCATGGGCATGCTTTAGCCTAGCATTCAAATGCCAAAGGGGACTTTTACTATAGGCCTTTTGAAGTTACAGGATCCTCTTCTCCATTTTATTGTAACTCATATCCTAGCAACAAGGGCAAGTAACTATGCCCTGGTTGAAGAGGAAGATATTTTCCTAGTGTGGCTTCTCAAAGAACGCATAAAGATCAACTGGCCTTATTACATTATGCATTACATGATGAAAGCTAAACAAAAGGCAGTTATGGATCTTCCTTATGCCCTATTAGTTGCTCGAATTCTAGACCACTACAAGGTCCCCCTAATAGATGATGGAATCGTAAATATTGCGGGTCCCCACAAGTTTGGACTTGGCTCTCTCAATAGAATGCAAGTGAAGAAAATAAATGGTGAATGGACTTATTGTCATGGACGTGTGGCAGCAACACCACCAAAAGAAATTTCTGCTAATCCAGCTGATATTCCTATGGAAGAGGCACCAGCAACAAGTAACATCTCAGAAGCTACAAGTGAAGCATGCATCCTTGCTGCCATTGTAGATCTTTGAACTTACCAAGAGCACAGCAACTCAGTCATCTTTGATTGCTTAAGTTCTATGGAAGACCACCTGGATAGGCTCGAGCGTCGCTACCCAGTACCCGAGGACCATGGGGCTTAGGCATAGACTATCTATTTCAGTTATAGCTCTATTTCTGAACTAATTACTTATAACTCTGTTTTGAATATGATGTTGAGCTATGTCTTAAATGTTTTGGATATTATGTTAGAACCATGGTAGATTTATTTGGCATGATTAGTTATGATATTTTGGATATTATGATTAACCTTGACTCAAATGTTTTGAAAGTTATCTTTGAACCATAGCATGTTTAACTTGTCTGTGTCTAAATGGATTATTGAAAATGCTTCCATTATGGCTAGATTATTACTGGTTATCTGTTCCATTTTATTGATCATGACAAAAGGGGGAGAAGAATATAGGCTTTTTATTGAGAAAAGAAGGTAAAATAATTGAATGTTTTACTTTAAGTTTTTCTGTTAATGGTCTTGGAATTTCAAAACAAATGGGGAGCTATGCATCTCTGATTCAATCACCTCTTGAACAAAAGAGGGGGAGTAAGTCTCTAAATCTTGTTATGAATTATGATTATTATTTGAACTAATCTTTTTCTCAATAATTGTTTCTCATCATCAAAAGGGGGGAGAATGTGATTGACATTGACTAAATGTAAATGGTTTTGATGTCGACAAACAAGAAAGCAATGGAAACACAACGATCAAGTCACAAGGAATTCAAGATTAGCGTGTAAGTCATAGATCTTGTGTAAAGGTATATTAAGGATTCACTCTAAACTCATTTTTTGGCTTTCTTAAAATAGCTTTGCAAAATCATTCTTTTCAATCATGAAATTCATAGCTTAAATAAATGGTTTTTAGTAAGGATCAAAAAGTTTTCTGAAAAACCCCTTGGAAATCTAATATCCTTTTCTAGGCAAATAAATAAGAGCCAAAACAGAAATGCGCATTTTATGTTTTAAAAGAACTAACTAGTTTGGCAAAAAGCATAACCTGTTTATTGTCTTGTTAGAGGCCAATTTTTAAGGCCCTTAACCGATTAGGAGTAGCTTATAATCGGTTAGTTTGATGAAACAGAGGCATTGCCTCTTTATATTTTATATGCCTAACCAATTAGGCAAATTGATTAATCGAGTATTTGAATACACAGAAGCATTTCCTTTCATTTTATAACAGGGCCTAACCGATTAGGTTAAAGCCTTAATCGGTTATTTGCTTTCTCAAAAGCAAAATGCATTAAGTCCTAACCGATTAGCATGAGGCTCTAATCGGTTAGCTGTTTTCCCAAAAACCAAGTTTATTAAGTCCTAATCGATTAGGACATGAATCTAATCAATTATTCTCTATAACAGAAGCTTTTATTTTGAGCTTAAAAAGGCCCCTAACCGATTAGGGTGCTTGTATAACCAATTAGGCCTGTTATCTGGAAAATGAGAAAAAGCACGTAACGGCTATAATAAAGAGCATTTAATGCTCTCATCTACCCCCAAAACGGCTATCAATGGCCCTTAACTATAAATCTAGGTGTTGGGCATTAATGAAGAGTTAGAAAAACTGAGACCAACAATCTGAGAATCACTACTAAGCATTAAAAATGAGTTTTCTCATCATTTCATATAATCCTCTGTTTTGAGCTTCAACTTGTGTGAATCCTTAATACCATAGTTCTTCAATTTGTATTATCTACTCTAAAGAGAGTTTCTTCCATCTAAATCTTGTATAATCTGTTAAGAAAGTGTGAGGTATCCCTCAAAATTGTAAGGGTGAGATATCCCTTGAATATAGAGGGTCAAGCACAAGGGTGAGGAATCCCAAGGTGTGTTGAGTGCTCCAATTTGTAAAGGTTGTCAAGCACCTACTTTCAAGCTTGAAGATAATCGAGTGATTACTTGAGGACTAGACATAAGCCACAAGTGGATTAGTGGCTGAACCAGGATAAAGCTTGGTGTTTGTTCTTCTAAACTCAACTCTTTAATATTGTGCATTATTTTATTAAGTTTACTTAAATACGATCTTGCTTGATTGTTGTATTTGTAAGTGAAAGGGTTTATCTCATTTATCCATTTATCTCTATTAATAAAATAGTTTCAACGAAAATAAGAATTCAAGTATTTAACGAAAGATTTGCGAACTTGTTTTATATACTCAATTCACCCCCCCTCTTGAGTAATTGAGGCCACTTGGTAATAATGCTTGTATATTAGAATGAGATGTTCAAGATGAAAGAGCATGAGACTATTAATGAGATATTTGCAAGATTCACTATTATAGTGAAACTTGAGATTGTTTTTTATAATCTCCTCTCTGATACCAAAATTTTAGCTCAAACGTGCATTATCCTAAAAGCCAAACTGACTGAGATGGAAAAAGAAAATGATTTGTTGTAAAGAGACAATGCAGCTTTGAACAAAAAAGTTAGATCCTTGGTCAGTTTGAACATTAAGTTAACTGCTCAGTCCAAACTAAATAAGGTTGAATCTTCTCACCAACCTTCTCAGCAACTCTCTCATGTGACAAAAGAACATATTTTGCTAAAAAAGAATATGAAAGATTTAACTAATGACCTAGCCAAGTTTATCAATGATACAAATAATCTTGAAAAGCTTTTAGCAAGTCAAAAGTGTACCTTCAATAAAGCTAGTTTAGGATACAAAGAAGGATCAAAACAGATATGGTATAAGAACCTGTTTGTACCTGCTAAGAAGCTTGAGTTGGTATGCTTTTGCTATTGTAACACCCTTAGATTTAATAACCATGGCACAATCGTCATTATACTACGGTCACTAAATTTTTGGCGTGCTACAGCTTCTTCATAATACTTTTTCAAATTTGAATATATATATATATATATATATACTATATATTATATATATATATATATATATATATATATATAAAAGAAATATGAGTCACGAATGAAATAATACATATGTCATCGTTAATAGATATGATTCAACAGAATATATACAAAATATAGTACATAGGACTAAATTAATGTAGTTAAAGCATACAGAGCGTGGCGTATTTCTCATACCACTCATAATGAAATACATCAAGATTTACTTCAAAATGCAAATATATTAAAAATACATCATAACATAATTAATGTAGAAGAAAACATAAACTACCCATAAGACATCCATGTCTAAGGAGTTGGGCACTCCATCGAATCTACCTTGGGATCCTTTCCCGGCTCGTCTGAAAATATGAGGACAGGACCGAGTGCGGTCCCACGGGCAGATGCCCTAGCAGCTAATGCCATGGAATCCTCGTCTTCTCTAAGGGTGTGAATCGGATCACCCCATAACTCCTGGATAGGCAAGGCGAACTCTAGATATACCGAAGTAGTAAGTGTCAGGATAAGATCTCCATCGCGGGTCCTCCTTATGGTCAAGATCAGGTCTCCAACATATCGTATACGCTGCCCAACATAGTCAACTCACCACGCATTGGCGCCACCGCTAAACACGATCCTATGAAATCGATGGAACCTCTTCTTAACGACATCCTCGAAAGCAAGAGATCAATACCCAGTAAAGTCTAGGAAAAACAATCTCGTCCCCTCTACAGTCTTTAACCAAATATCACATAGAACAAGAACAATATAAGAAAGAGGTGATATATCCAACTTCATTACCAATTATGGCAGTAAGAAACATAAACGGCGTAGGACGCCCATGTAGCATTACAAGAAATATAAACAGTATCAAGAAGCAGAAATTAAACAACTTAACAATCCCAGGTAGTTATAACATCAATAAGATAGCAGTTCCAGTCATCATATAAATTAAACACCAAGTAATATATTGACTCACTATGCACATGTACATGATATCAAAATCCTACTCCATGGAGCTAGACACAAACATCGGAGATAATAATCAGGAAGACATGCCAGTATCTCGTCCACTTAGGACCAAGTGCTTTCCAGAAATTGTCAATTAATAATGTTGCGCAGAAGGCTCTATACAGCGACATTCTCACAAGATCGCGATATAGGACAGTGCCCAGTCAGGATCGTCGGTTCGTTTGCATCGGTTTGTCCCACGGTCCAGCGGGGCTACCAACTGTCCGCTGTGAGACGCCCGCGCCCCGACGCCCCCAAGGTCAACAGCAGGACCCACACTAGTCTATTCGCACTCGCACTAAGGTGTGATTCAACTCCTAGGCAACATGGCCTTGACAAATAGTCCATTGGACTTTCACAATGCATGATGACTCCATTCATATATCATGTATATTCAACAGCAATATACTTTCCATAACATACCACAATTTTGGCTTAAGGTAAGCATCAACATATTCTTGATCTCACTCATGGATCCACAAATAAATATTATTAAATTCTTAAATAATGCATTATACTTTTAGGATACATTATGGAATTATGCCTAACTTTCTACATTCTTCTTAATAAGCTTCTCTTTTAGGAGAATTCTCTTACATTATTCATTTAATCATTATTATTTGAATTAAATTAAGTCCATCATTAAATTTTAAACCTAATTCCCTTAGAATGATTTAAATTGAATCATTTGTCATTCTTACTTGCACTCATGATCTTACTTTAATTAAAATTTATTCTAAGTCTTTGGGTAAAACTTCATTCTTGGTTCTTTCCATTTTATGAGATCCTAATTAATTCATAATTATTCAATTAATTAAGTTTTACTTCAATTTAATATTTCTTATGAAATTCTTCTCTAGAGGGATTCTCTTGATTATTTAGTCTTATATTTTAATTTTATTTATATTTATTTAGAAAATTATTCTAGGTCTTATACATCCCTATTCACTTTCTTAAGTCCAAAAATTCCCTTTTGGTTATTAAATTGTTTTCCTCCCATCTCATTGTCAACCACTTAATCACTTGATTAATTAAATCTCAAAGTTGTGAAAAGTCACATGTTTGAGCCCTAAATGGCTCTTGAGGCTGTGGCCTCTCCCAAGTTAGGAACTCTAAATTTTTATTCACTTTATTACATATTCTACTCTTAATGAATCATGTCTTCAACTAGTTACAATTCTTCACCAAGAACACCCCATTTGGGGCTTGAGGCCGTGAGCCTCTTAGGAAGGAACAAGGGTTATTTTGTTTCCATTGAAGTTTCCAATCCATACCAATCAAACCAAACAAATTAAAAACAACACATATTCATAAAAGTCATGCAACAAAGAGAGTAACCCTAGTAAGGATTTCTCACAACAAATCACAAAATCAAGTTTCCTACTACTAAGAGAGGTTGAAGAGGATTATCTCTCTCTTACCTAGAGGAGACAACAAACAATGGATCTCCCTTGAATGCTCCAAGTGAAATTCGGATTCCACCAACACCAAAACCCTAGGGCATCAAACTTTCACAATAATCATAATCAAAGCTTGAAAAAGGCATCCATGATCACCATAATGACCATGGATCACGAAAATGCAGAGAAAAGGGCGAGGAACTAAGAACCTTACCCAAAAGCTTGAAGCTTAAAGCTTGAAGAAGAAGATGGTGAAGATAAAACATTTTCAAGAAACCACCAACTAAAGATGTGTTTAGAATGTAGGGGAGATTAAGAAAATATGTTTAGATGAAATTTTTATGATGGTAGAGGGTGGAGAGAGGGGCTGGCCATGAGGTGTTCTAGAGAGAGGGAAGAGAAAATTCTTTTGAGAGGAGGAAGATGAAGGTAGAGAGAGAAAGTAATAGTAAAGGTGAATGAACTTTTTGTGATTTTGAAATTAGAATGGCTTTGTTTAATTAAATGAAGCACCAACTTTAGGCTCCAAGAGTGCAGCTACCGTGTGAGAGTGGGAGGGAATGGAGGGAAAGTGGTCACTTGCTTTTAGGGTTAACATGTGGGAAATTGTAAAAAGTAGATTTGATTAGACATAAAGTGGATTGCTTTAGGATAAGATAATGTGATTTAGTAATTAAATAATAGGATGGTTAGGATTTTACTACAAGCTATTACCCAATGGATAATTATTGTAGTACATAAGCCAATATTAATTATTCATCAAATAATAGAGCATACTGCAAAATTTTATTTAACAGTGCGTACAGAGATTTTATTTATTAGATAAAATCTTGAAAAACGTAAACTTTGTAAACTGTGCCCGACCTTAGGTTTAGTAAGATCCCCCGTCGACACTTTCACAGTTCAAGATTTACCAGTCTCAGGGAAAATATTTTGTTTTTCCGACTCCGCTTAGCACGCACGCAAAACAAGGAATATACTAAAATATTCGACATTTCTAGAAAAATTCACAAAAATTCTCAAAAATCACAAATATTAAAAAATGACTATTCGTCATGAAACAAATAATTTCTGAAGTGTTACACTGACTCTACGCAGTGTGCACACAAAACGAAAAATATATTAAAATATTCAACATTTTTAGAAAAATACAAAATTTTTTCTAAAAATCACAAATATTATAAAATGACTATTTGTGATGAAATAAATAATTTTCAGAGCGTTATATCGGTTCTACTCAGTGTGCACGTAAAATAAAAAATATATTAAAATATTTAACATTTCAAAAAAAATCCTAAAAAATTCCTAAAAATCTCAAATATTATAAAATGACTATTTATGGTGAATGAGATAATGTTTAGGATGTTACAGCTGTCACAAGGTTGGACATAAAGCATCTAAATGTTTTTTTCAAAAACAAACCACCAAATGCTAAACCATCTAAGATGAAAGGAACCAAGAAAGTTTAGGTGCCTAAATTAATGATTCCTTCTCATGCAAATATGCTTAGTAACAAAGAAAAAGAAAGACAAATGGTACCTAGATAGTGAATGTTCAAGACACATGATAAGGGACAAAAACATGTTCCTGTCATTAAAAGATAGATGGAAGTGATGTGACCTTTACAGAAAATATCAAAGCAAAAATAAAAAGAATAGGTAAAGTTGGTAAGACAAACTCTACCACTATTGATAATGTATACTATGTGAAAAGGTTAGAACACAATTGTCTCAGCATAAGTCAGTTTTGTAACAATGGCTATGAGGTTGTGTTTGAACTAACTAAGTGCATAGTTAAAGAAGCTAATAATGGCAAAGTCCTCTTTTCTAGAAATCATGACAATAATGTCTATAACATTAAGCTAGAGGACCTTAGTGATAAAAAATGTAAAGTGTCTTATGTCTATGAGTTCTAAAAAGTGATTGTGGCATAAGAAAGTTGTTCATATTAATATGAAAACCATTTCAAAACTACTGAAACATGACCTTGTGAAAGGTTTGCTAAAAATCAAGTTTGACAAAGATATGGTATGTGAAGCATACTAAAGAGCTAAGCAAACAAAGTCAAGTTTTTAGCCTAAGAATGTTATTATAACTCATAGACCTCTAGAACTCCTACTTATTGATCTATTTGGACCTACTAAGACTACTAGTCTAGGAGGAAAGAGGTATGACTTTGTCATAGTTGATGATTTCTCAAGATTCACATGGGTCCTCTTTCTAAAACATAATGATGATTCTTTTGAGGCCTTTAAAACCTTTTGCAAACAAGTTCAAAATGAAAAAGGATTTTGCATTACTGCCATAACGAGTGGTCATGGAGGAGAGTTTGAGAATGTTTATTTAAAAAACTTTAGTGAAGAAAATGACATTGTTCATAATTTCTCTTGTTCAAGAACTCCACAACAAAATAAAGTGGTGGAAAGGAAAAATAGGACTTTGCAAGAAATGGTTTGAACTCTCTTATGTGATACTAAATTATCAAAATATTTTTGGGCTAAGGTAGTCAACACCTCCTGCTTCTTTTTAAATAAGGTTTCCATAAAGTCAATATTAAAGAAAACATCATATAGATTATGGAAAGGAAGAAAACCTAACATATCATACTTTTATGCTTTTGGATGTGAATGTTTTGTATTGAACAACAAAGATCAGTTAGGAAAGATTAATTCAAAATTTAATAAATGCATCTTTCTTGGTCACTCTCAAACTTCCAAAGCCTATAAAGTTTATAACTTGAGAGCATTGGTTGTTAAAGAAAGTATGCATGTTGTTTTCAATTAGACTAACTATCTCAGTGAGATGAGAAGGCTTGCAAATCTAGATGATGAAATGGAAAAGCTCTCACTTAATGAGAAAAGTGAGAAAGATGACAAGAAGAAGGATGGATGATGCGGAATTGATATTTTGCAAACTCAAGTGTAGGTCACTGAAGTAATAAATTCTCAGGAGTCTGTTGTCGATCCACAGGGAGTTGATGAAGAAAAATTCTTTAAGGTAAGGAAAGGATTTGTCACAACAATAAAGGTAATAAAATTTGTTCACAAATGAAATGGATTTGTTTGGGTTAGGAGATCCACTCTTGGTATATAAACTAAAGACAAGATTATCTTTTTTATAACTTAATTGGAATCCACGTATAATGGAGATTCCAATCAGAAGATACAACATTCAAAGTTTATTTAAGATTATATTTGTAGTTATATTACGGTTCCTTTAATTATCCACTAATGCTAACACTTGGAAATTGGTTCAAACATTTATTGTGTCAATCTCTTATCTACAACAAATCAAGATCTCCACTTTACAAGGAGGGTTAATAACGCCAATATTTGTAAATGGGTTTAAGCATTCATTGTGTCAATCTCTTATCTATAACAAATCAAGATCTTCACTTTACAAGGAAGGTTTCTAAATTAATTGGAAACAAAATACAACACATATAATGATCATTTCATAATATATCATTTAAGCACAAGAAAGATATTAATCTAACTTTATTTCATTAGAAAAAATTTCACCCTTTCACCTAAGCAAAATGAGAATTAGTTACTTGGTGTGGTGTGGAATACGATTAAAAATTATATAAAAAACAGTTGCCAAGTTCCACCAAAAATACAAAAACCTTGCAACCAGTTGTAGTAAGCAATGGTCGATCCACAGAGAACCAATTCAATTAACACTATCAATCCAATTCCTAAATTAAACTTTGATGAAAAATGAACAATAAAAGTAAAAGGGGATTTTGTTGATTAAAACTAAAAAAAGAAATTAAACTTAAACCAAAACAGTAAACACAAATTGAATTATCAAGTTAAAGATATTGATTAAGAGATGGAATCCACCACTAGATTTATATGATTGTGTTAACTTACATACTCTTTATACCAACATGATCAATTATGTTCTTATGTGATTGTGAGATAAATCTCTTGTTTTCCTTAAGTTTCGCTTAATTTAGCAACTGCTCAAATCAAACCTTAACCATTAGTTATTTGTAAAGCAACCGCTCTTACACCTACCTAATGATTACATTAATAATTAGAAAACTAATCACACTAAGATCTAATCACACACCAGGATTAAATTACTTAGATCATATGTCTCACTAGTCATACCACCGCAACCGCGCATAGCAATCCTAGTTTAACCACTCTCGAAATTTGGCAAGAATATAAAAACCTTTATATTAATTTAAAAACAGAAACATATGAATAAAAACATAATTGTATTGATATAAAGAAATATGCAAGATTCACATAATCAAAACTAGAGTTTCATTTTCCCTTAACCAATCAAGAAGTTTAGCCACACATGGCAAAGTCAAAATCACAAGAAAAACAGAAGGAAAACATAGTTCAGAATGAAAGTGCAAAAGAAAACTGAAGATCAAACTAGTTTCCAAAAGTTGGGGATGATCGATCTCCGACTGCTCGAACCTGAGACTCCAATCTTTGATCCAATCTCTTTTTCCCTTGGTCTTTATGTTTCCCTCAGTTCCCTTGATGGCTCTCTCCGTCCAGACTTCTCTTTTGGGGCTCTAGGTATCTCTATTTATAACTTTAGACACTTAATTTCTCAATAGAATTCAAATTTAACTTTCTGGTGCGACGACACGGGCCGTGTCATTTGACACGGCCTAACCCGTGTCTGAATCTGGTGACAAAATTCTAACTAATCTCAAAGTCAGAGAAGAACACGGCCCAACCCGTGTCATTTGACACGGGCCGTGTTATATGACATGGCCCGTGTTGTATGACATGGCCCGTGTTGTCCAAAAATAGGATTTGACCCGTCTTGAAATAGTCAGAGGAGTACACGGCCCACCCCGTGTCATATCACATGGGCCGTGTCACTCACTTTCTTCAAATGCGACCTTGATTCTTCATAAATGCCCTTCTTCCTTTGCTTCTAAGGGTAAAACTGATCTTCTTAAGTATTCATCTCTCTCCTCAAATGGTCATCAAGCTTGGTTTGATGCTAATAGACTCAAACACTCAAAGATATCCTGAAAAGCATAATTCATTTATGAGTGTTTATAACCACATTTAGCATAGTTTCACAATAAACATCCAAAGACAACTCTAAATCAGAAACTTAGCTAAATGTCAACAATTGAGCACATATGGAGTCCAATTAAATCAATCATAAGGCATTTAAAGTATGAAAATAATCGACAGATCATTACTCATAAACAAGAAGAAAGAGAAAAAGAAAAAGAATGAGATGAACATAATTTCTATTTAGAGCAAAAGAAAACTACAACAAATAATACAAGAATAAGATCTTGATCTCTAAACCAAGATGATTCTAATGAGCAACCAATGGTGCCCTTTTATAGAGTATGAAGGGCACACAATGACAAGGGAGTTGTTTAATGACTGGGTGGATGAGTGAAAAATGATTACCATGCTTGTCTCCTCGCTTAACCAATTTAGCTATCTTCACATGACTATAACTTTATCATAATGTCACTTATTATATAAGTGGTCTTCATGAAAATTGAAGGGTTTTATCTCAGCTTTCCAATGCCACTAGTCTTAGTATAATCGGACTCCTATAGCCCAAGATATGGGCCAATCTTTGCACAGTATTCAGCTTCTAACAATAGCACCTCTATTTTGATTTCTAAGTCCAATATGACCTTCTAGACATCTGATTCAACTCTTGTGTTCTCATGAAAGTTGTAGATTTGGGTCTTAGATTTCATTTGGGCTTAGTTTGGTGTCAATTGAACTCCTATAGCTTAAGAAATGGGTTGATGAGTGCGTAGAGGTCAAGCTGTCAGGATCAAAATTCTGACTCTTGCTTCCACTTTAATTTAAATTATCCAAACGTGTGATTTATCTCTTGAGGTCCCATGAAACTTGTAGGGAATTGTCTTAGCTTTCCTACAAGACTAGAATCACATCAATCAAATATTTGTAACTCAAATTATAGTTAATTTACTGAATGTTGCCAAATAGACAAATTAAGGCTAATTTATGCAATAATTCCTTCAATGATCCAGTTAAGCCCACTATCATAAAATATCAAAACAACTAACTTAATTAAGCCTAATTAAACCTTAAGAAGCCTACTGAGAGGATTATTAAATAGATAAAATATATTACTATTAAATTCTCCCAGACTTTGCTTTTGCACTCCCGAGCAAAACACATAAGACCAAAATTAGGGAACAAGGAAAAATAATAAAAACTCAAAAGTTAAAAACTCAAAGACTTAATTTCTAATGATATTCAAGAATGCAAAAATTTATAAGCAAGAAGAGCAATCGAAGATTCAAAGGATCAAAACATTTATAAGGTGACATTTCTTCACATCTCAAACTAACACGCAAGGAAACTTCAATTGAAAAGCATGAGTCAAGAATGATAGATCATCACAAGATTCACTCTCACTCCCTCATGTGTTTGAAAGGTAGGTATTTCACTTAATTAAACCCATACAAAATTGCACTACCATAAGCTTGCTTATCTTCTACTTCTCTACTACTCAAAACACATGCACACACAAATCAAGAAGACTTTATTCAAGGTTGTAATGGGATCAAGGTAAAGGAGGGGGTAATATGGATATGATAAGTTAAATACTAAAGAGAATAAAAGAGCATTAAGGTTGAGTTTAAATAATAAGCATGAAAGTTCATCCCAACTCTGCCTAATACAAATTCCCTTTACCTATTCTTTTCGCTTCCCTTTTTTACTTTGTTGACCTTTCTTTACACTTTATTTTTGTTTTTTTTTATGGCTACTCTTTCTTTGTTCATCAACCGTATTGCACACACACCTCCACACTTGTTCAAGAACTTATCCAATAACAATGTCAGTGCTCTCTTATTTTCTAAGGTTGGGTAAGAACATTTTTTTAGGGCATGTAATGAGTTAAAAATAAGGAATGGTCGAATAAGCTCAAAGGGGTTAAGCAAGGGAAAATATGTAAGGTTGGCTATTTGGTTAAAGTAGTTATTTCAAAAAAAATATCGCAATCATGTTTATGTATACATGTTAAAATGTAGCCTCAAATAGAGTCAAAGTAAGTTCTAAAGTAACAATTCCATGAGTGAAAATCACACAAGAAAGAATAGAATGATACAAATGTTTAATCCATTCATCAATAGGCTCAAAAATCTCTCAAGGCATACATCTATCATTGTTAATCTACCAATTCAACATTCATAACTAAGCATGTGAAATTTAAAAAAAAAATAATTTATTCAATCATGTTATGATCCCTGAATTTCAATTGCTTCAAAGGATATGAGAGTGCATTCACTTGAATCTTTCAAAGGAAATCAAACGATAAAACTTCATTACTTCCACAAATCAACACAAAATAGTTACTTCCCCAATTTAGATGTGTCTCAAGAGTAAATTTACCTCAAGGGTATAATTTACTCCTTACTCTGCCATCGTTAATTGATTTCGGTGTTAGTAAGTTGTTGACAACTATACTAATAAACATACTACCCGATTTTTTTTCATTTTATGTTAACTATCCTTCCCTCCAACTAGATCACAACGTTATCCTTAATGTTAAAATATAGATAAGTAAAAGATAGAAGATATTACCTGTTGTGGCTATTATGAAAAAGAAAAACCTGACACAAATTTAAACAGAACAAAGTACAATAAATAAAACCAAAAGTAAAGATAAGTTATAGATAGAGTGTCAGATCAAATCCATGTTCCTTGCTGCTTCCCTCTGACCAATCTATCTGAACTATTACTGGATCAGGTTTATAAACAAAAGTTTGTAATTTATCAATTAACTCATCAACAGTGGAAGCAGAGACAAGGATCTGCCTGACTAAAGGTGTGATAAAGTTTTGTTCCACAGCATGGTCAAGAAAAGATAACAAACCATTAAAGAAATTATTAACATTCAACAAACCTATGGGTTTGTGGTGGATGTTCAGTTGGGCCCAAAAGACAGTTTGAAAAACTTCTGTCAAGATACCATAGTCACCTGGTAAGGCAATGAATGCATCAAAATTTTCAAGCATTTTCCTCATTTGTCCATGCATAGTTGATACTTGTAATTCCTCCCCAATTGTATTTCCAATGATGTTCTTTTGAGTTAAAGATCTAAGAATGATACTTAAAACTTGACTGCCTCTTAGATGTGCAAAGATTGAGACAGCCCTCATTAACCCAATGTTACCTCCCCCATATACTACATGAATGTTCCTCATAGTAAGTGTTCGACCAAGAGTGCTTGCTGCTTTTACAAACTCTGTACTCTTCCCAAAACTTGACTCACAAAATACACAGATATTTATAAATCGATGAACAAAAGGTTTCTCCATTTCTACACTCACCCTCCCTTTGAATGATTATGAGTTAGATGAAAATGAAGAAAATGGAGTGTTTAAATAAGGAAAAGAATGAAAAATGTAATGATAGCACCTATATGGGTAAGTTAGCTATTGTCAGAAAAGTTTAAAATTAAGAAACACATATTTTTTCTTCTTTATTTATTTATTTATTTATTATTACTTTTTTTATTTTTTTTATTTTTTTATTTCTTTGAAAGAAAACGAGTGCTAGAACCAGTCTAAAACTAGAGGCTAGGCTCTCACGCCCATGTATTCAACAAAGATAGCATATCTTTATACTGTGTGCCACTAGTACAGTTGTCATGGCGTATCTCTATACTGCACATCATGAGTGCAGTCCATCCTCACAAAGCATGGCTTCAGATCTCTGCCTAGGCTAGAATTACACCCTAGGAAGCCATGTACTCATTAGAGCACATAATCTGGCATTCGTGAGTGCTCGACACCCTATGCATGACCTAGTGCATCAGAGCTCATACAGTTAAGTACAAGATAATGCTCAGTAGCTATTTACACTCACAGCAAAGACAGAACTCCTTTTTCAATCCAACAGCGCTACAGAGCCTAAGTTCCAAGAACTGGGAATATAGTATGTGACTCTCTACAGAGTATGACACATGAACCTTATTTATAAACCAGTGTGTGAAAGTCTTCTCCTGAGTCTATGATAGGATGGGCATCCGCCCGAGGCTCTTTATCTAATTAAAGACTAAGTACAACCGAAGTTTTGCCCTCCCTTTTTTGTGAGATAAAAAAGATAATAATATACATGTTGTTGTAATTGTGACTCACATCTTCCTCTAGTTTTATGTCCAATAATGGCTTAAACGCCTTCTATGAGTCGAGTATAAGCTTCCCATCTAATTTTCTTATAAATTTGCAAACAGGGTCTTTTAGAGTCAGATTCCTAATACTATAACGTTTATGTTCATCCCTGAAGAGATTCCATAAAGTAAGAAGTTCACAATGTATAACTCCACAAGAATGTGTCTCAAGAGTCAATAAGATATCATCTAATGACTCCTTACTCAGTTTATTCTTAATAAAGTATATTTTATCTTCTCGATTTGTGGAAACCATCCCCAAAGAACGACATCGCTTGTTATAATTTCATCGTGCACATTTGTGAAAAACTTGCATTCTTTTCGCTCTTTTCCTTTTGGAATACGAACTTTTACTGAGACCTGACATGTATGAGGCAAATGAATTTGAAGATTCACCTGCTAAATAGACATTTTCTTCAATTATCCAGCGTATATCTTCTGGGATGCCCTTATGCATTAACAGTCACAATCTTTCACACCTAACTTTGTAGATTTTTTTAGAGCATTCTGAGGAAGAGAAGGAAAATATTTTCTTAAATTCGAGAGAATGACATCCATTTTAAAAGATAAGGAATCAGTTATTATGGGAAACTGAAAACAAACCGACTTGAGAGCCATGGAATACCATTATTCGCCACTTAACCAGTGTCACAAGGAACTACAAAAAGAAAGCAACAAAGTTAAAATAAATTTTTCATATAACAAGGATTAGAAAGGGACATGGATTCTACCTCAACAACTTGGGTTTCCAAAAATGGTTTGAGTCTTTTTCCGGTGACCTTAAACACATTACCATTCCTGGGGTTCTCAATGTTTATGGCCCCATGAGGATATACATGTTTGACAACAAAATGGTCACTCTAACTAGATCTCAATTTTCTAGGGAATATGTGAAGACGAGAATTATAAAGCAGAACTTTTTGACCAATTTCAAAAGGTTTTCTCAAGATTGATTTGTCATGAAAAGCTTTTATTCTAGCTTTATAAATCTTTGAGTTTTCATATGCATCATTTCTCAATTCATCAAGTTCATTTAATTGCAATTTGCGTAACTTGTAAGCATCATTAAGGTTTAGGTTGAAAGCTTTAATTGTCTAAAATGTTTTATGCTCAAGTTCTACAGGTAAGTGATAATGTTTTTCATAGACTAACCGATAGGGTGACATACCTAAAGATATTTTGAAAGTAATACGCTAAGCCCAAAGTGTATCGTTTAGTCTTAAAGACCAATCTTTACGATTTGGGTTAACCATTTTTTCCAACATTTGTTTAATTTCTGTATTTGCTAATTCTACTCATTCCACTTGTTTGAGGGTTATAAGGGGTGGCAATTTTGTGTGTAATGTCATATTTCTTCATTAAGGATTCAAATTATTTATTACAAAAATGTATTCCCCCATCACTAATGATAGCTCGAGGGATTCCAAATCGACTCAATATATTTTCTTTTAAAAATTTAAGAACAAATTTATAATCATTGTGTCGACATGGAATCGCCTCAATCCATTTTGTGACATAATCAACTACAACCAAAATATACACAAATTCAAATGATGATGAAAATAGACCTATGAAACCAATTCTCCAATAATCAAAAATTTCAATGACAAGGATAGGATTCAAAGGTAATATGTTTCGTTTAGAAATGGAACCCAATTTTTGACAATTTTCATAACTTTTAAAAAATGTATAGCTATCCTTAAATAAAGTGAGCTAATAAAATTCATACTACAAGATTTTCACAGCTATTTTCTTTGAAGAAAAGTGACCTCCACATGCTTCTGAGTGACAACAAGATTCACCATATTAACCTAGGTTTGACATCTTGCTTAGACATTAAATATCTAATAGCAGCATGATCAGTGAAAACCATAGTAGAAGAAGCAATTAAATAAGCTTGAAATTTGTCCAATGCAAAAATTATAGCAAGTAGTTCTTTTTTAGTAGTGGTGTAAATCATTTGTGCACTATTCAAAGTTCGACTTACGTAATAAATTACATGAGGCTTACCTTCCTTTCTTTGACCTAAAACAGCGTCAACAACAAAATCACTAGCATCACACATTAACTCAAAAGGCAAAGACCTGTCAGGGGTTTACATGATAGGAGTAGATGTCAGAAGACCAATTAATTTTTCAAAAGATTTTTGACATTCTTGAGTCTAATCAAATAGTGCATCTTTTATTAGAAATTACATAATGGTCTAGATATGGCACTAAAGTCCTTAATAAATCTTCTATAGAATCCTACATGTCCTAAAAATGAATGAACTTCCTAACTATTTTTGGTGAAGACAAATGGGCAATTAATTTAACTTTGGCCTTATCAGGTTCAATTCTTTTAAAAGATATCATATGATCTAACACTATTCCTGAGGTAATCATGTAATGACATTTTTCCCAGTTTAATATAAGTTTTTTTTCTTCGCATCCTTTAAGAAATTTTTCCAAATTATCAAGACAAATTTCAAATGAATTTTTATAAACTGTCAAGTCATCCATGAAAACCTCTAAATAATGCTCAATCATGTCATTAAAAATACTTAGTATGCATCTTTGAAATGTTGTCGGAGCATTACAAAGGCCAAAAGGCATTCTTCTATATGCAAAAGTACTAAAGGGACATGTAAAAGTGATATTTTCTTGATCCTCTAATGTAATGGGTATTTGATAATAGCCCGAATAACCATCAAGAAAATAGTAATAGGGATGTCCTGCTACCCTTTCCAGAATTTGATCAAGAAATGACAAGAGAAAATGATCTTTCCTAGTGACAGTATTTAATTTTCTAAAATCAATACACATACGCCAACTGGATGAGACTTGCGTAGGTATTAATTCACCTTTTTCATTTTCAACCACTGTTATTCTTGATTTCTTAGGCACAACTTGTGTAGGGCTTACCCACTGGCTATCAGAGATAGGGTAGATAATTCCAACATCAAGTAATTTAAGAACTTCAGCTCTAACTACCTTTTTCATGTGTGGATTTAATCTTCTTTGATGTTGTTAAGATATTTTAGCATTATCTTCTAAATATATTTTATGTATACAAATTAATGGATTAATGCCTTTTATATCCTTTAATGTCCATCCAATTGCACTTTTATGCCTTTTAAGCACTTCTATCAGCATACATTCTTGTTCTCTAGTAAAGGTCGAAGAAATTACCACTAGAAAGCTTTGTTCTTCTCCTAAAAATATGTACTTCAACTTGATAGGTAATGACTTTAGTTCCAATGTGGGTACTCCTTCATGGGTATTATCACTCATGGATTTTAGCTCTTCGAATCTCAGCTTCCATTATTTATATTCCATTACCTGTGTACAATCAAGTAAAGAGTATATTTCAGAAATATCATCATCTAATTGCATACTTGAGTTAAATGAATTGATTAAACAAATTTCTAATGGGTCAGAAGAACTCCTAGTTTGAAGCGGTCATCTACAATGGCCTCAATCCCTTCAACTTCCTCCTTTTCGTCATGGGCTTCCTGTGGTTGCTTGCACATGTTGAAAACATTAAGCTCCAGTGTCATATTTCTAAATGTTAGCTTCATCACTCCATTTCTGCAATTTATCAAAGCATTAGATGTTACTAAAAATGGGCGACTTAAAATAACAGGAATTGACTTGCAACTATTAACCATAGGTTCAGTTTCTAAGACAATAAAATTCATAGAATATATGAATTTATCAACTTGTACTAACACATCTTCCACTATTCCTCTTAGAATTTTAATTCATCTATTGGCAAGTAAAAGAGTTACAGAAGTTGGTTTTAACTCACCTAGGTTAAGTTGCTGATAAACTGAATATGAAAGCAAATTAACACTAGCACTAAAATCAAGTAAAGTTTGTTCAATTTTATGTTCTCCAATAATGCATGAAACTGTAGGACAACCAGGGTCTTTATATTTCAAGGCATTATTATTCTGAAGAATGGATCTTACCTATTTAGCTAAAAAGACTTTCTTTTTCACATTTAGTTTCCTTTTAACAATACACAAGTCTTTTAAAAATTTGGCATAAGAGAGAACTTGTTTGATAATATCTAACAAAGGAATATTGACCTTCACTTGTTTAAAAATTTCAAAAATTTCAATTTTGTAGTTCAATTTTTTTAAATTGTTTGATACTTGAGGAAATGGAGGTGAAGGCAAGAGTTTAGTCTCCTTTTAGCTAGGTGGCTTTTCAATCTCTTCCTTATCTTGGGGGATTGATTCATCATCTCTCTCACAAGGTTCAGGAATTTATTTTTCAACAATATTTTCATTCCTAAGAGTTATCACTAACTTGACTTAATCTATTTGTTAACTTTCTGAACTACCCTCATTTAGACTATACCAACCTTTGGGATTTGGTTGAGGTTGAGAAGGAAATTTTTCTTTCTCGTGAATGGTGAGTGCAAAAGAAAATTTAGCAAGAGTGTCTTTTATGTCAATCATGACTTGAGTGTTTTGGTTATTAATGGCCTTTTGCTTTTCCATGAATGCATGCAATGTTCCTTCAAGGTTTTTCTTATAAGGTGGGATATAAGGTGCATATCCTTGACAATTTCGAGAGTCCAGTTGTGCTTGAGGAGGTGATGGTTGCATAAATTGTGCTTGATTATTAGTCCTCCAACTGAAGTTCGGGTGATTTCTCCATCCTGGATTGTATGAATCTGAAAAAGAAGAGGTGAATGATTTTTTAAATTTGTTCATTACATTTACTTGCTCATGCACAACTTTTTTAAAAATAAGAATTTTTAGACATTCATTTGTTGAGTGTCCTAATTCATTACAAATGCCACAAATTTCTTCATTTTGCACATATTTGATTTCTTTTACTTTTCCTGATTCCATGGCTTCAATCTTTCTAGCCAAACTAGCGAACCTAGCATTTATATCTTCTTCTTGATTAAGGTGATATTTTCCTTTACTAGCACCTGCAAGGTTAAATCTACTTGAATTTTCAGAAGGATTAGTACCATGCCAAGATTGAGAATTTTCAGTCAAATGGTCTAAATATTCTAAAGCTTCTTCAGGTTCTTTATCAAGGAATTCGTCATTGCACATTGTTTCCATGAATTGTTTGGTTTCAGGCATTAACTCTTCATAAAAAAAACTTATAGTGCACCATTTTTCAAAATCATGATGTGGGCAAGAATTTAACAAATCTTTAAAACATTCCCAACTTTGAAAATATGCTTTATTTGAATTTTAGAAAAAAAATTGGATTTGTCTTTTCAAAGCATTGGTTTTATGTGTTGAAAAAAATTTCTTTAAAAACTTACTTTGCATTTCTTGTCATGTCTAATTGATCTTGGTTTTAAAGCATTAAGGCAAGTTTTTGCTTTATCTTTTAAAGAAAAAGGAAACAATTTAAGTTTAACAATTTCTTCAGTGTAATTTTGATCAATGAAAGTAATACATACTTCCTCAAATTCATTTAGATATAAATATAGGCTTTCAAATTCTAAACCATAGAAATTAGGAAGTAATGAAATCATAACCGGCTTAAATCTAAAATTGTTAGCATTGAGTGGAAAGATAAAACATGATGGACTAGAATTTTGAGATGGTTGCAAATATTCGCGCATGGTTCGCAACAGTTGATTTTCATGTTCATTATGTACACTTTCATTTTCAACCATTGTGTTTAATGTGTGTGATTGTGATTCAAACAGATCAATATATAAAGTACCTAGATTAGTTTTAACCAAACGATCAGAATTTGAATCACGATACCAATAAAGCATAAATTAGTGACTTAAAATAGGAAAAAAAATAAAAATATATACAGAACTCAACATTCCATAATAAAAAATATTAACAAGTAGGCGGTAAATCTGCCATGGTAACGAAAATATTAACAAGTAGGTAGTAAACCTGCCATTAAATATGATACAACTAGAAAATTAAAAAAGTAGAAAAAGAATATACCAGATGGTGAAGTTTACTTAAAGAAAGAAAACCTCAATAAACTTGTTCTTTAATCAAGTCCCCAGCAACGGCGCCAAAAACTTGATGCGAAATTGATATTTTGTAAACCCAAGTGTAGGTTATCTCAAGTAATAAATTCTCGGGAGTCCGAGATCGATCCACAAGAAATTGATGAAGAAAAATTCTTTAAGGTAAGGAAAGGATTTGTCATAATAATAAAGGTGATAAAAATTATTCACAAATGAAAAGGCTTTGCTTCGGTTAGGAAATCCGATCTCGGTATATAAATTAAAGATAAGATTATTTTTTTTTATAACTTAATTGGAATCCATGCATAACGGAGGTTCCAATCGAAAAATACAATATTCAAAGTTCATTTAAGATTGTATATGTAGTTATATTATGGTTCTTTTAATTATCCACTAACGCCAATACTTGTAAATTGGTTCAAGCATTTATTGTGCTAATCTCTTATTTACAACAAATCAAGATCTCCACTTTATAAGGAGGGTTAATAACGCCAACACTTATAAATGAGTTCAAGCATTCATTGTGTCAATCTCTTGTCTACAACAAATCAAGATCTCCACTTTACAAGGAGGGTTTCTAAATTGATTAGAAACAAAATATAACACATATAATGACCACTTGATAATATATCATTCAAGCACAAGAAAGAGATTAATCTAATCTTATTTCATTACCAAAAGCTTCATCATTTCACCCAAACAAAATAAGAATTAGTTACTCATAAACAATAAGAAAGAAAGAGAGAATAAGAAGAAGATGAACATAATTTCTATTTAGAACAAAAAGAAAACTACAACAAATAAAACAAGAACAAGATCTTAATCTCTAAACTAAGATGATTCTAATGAGCAACCAATGGTGCCCTTTTATAGAGCATAAGGCACACAATGACAAGAGAGTTATTTAATGAGTGGGTGGATGAGTGAAAAATTATTATCAAGCTTGTCTCCTCGCTCAACTAATTTAGCTGTCTTCACACGACTAACTCTGTCATAATGTTACCTATAGCGTAAGTGGTCTTCATGAAAGGGTTTTGTCTCAGCATTCCAACGTCATCAGTTTCAGTACAATCTGATTCCTACAGCCCAAGATATGGCCCAATCTTTGCACAGTGTTCGGGTTCCAATAATAGCATCTCTATTCTGACTTCTAAGTCCAATATGACCTACTAGACATCCTATCCAACTCTTGTGTTCTTCATAAAAGTTGTAGATTTGGGTATTAGCTTTCATTTAGGCTTAGTTTGGTGTCAATTGAGCTCCTATAACTCAAGAAATGGGCTAATAAGTGTGCAAAGGTCAGCTGTCAAGATCAGAATTTTGACTCTTACTTCCACTTTAATTCAAATTATCCAAACGTGTGATTCATCTCTTGAGATCTTCATGAAACTTGTAGAGAATTATCTTAACTTTCTTACAAGACTAGAATCACATCAATCAAATATTTGAAACTCATATTTGCTGCCAAATAGATAAATTAATACTAATTCAGACAATAATTCCTTCAATGATCTAATTAGGCACAATATCATAAAATGTGACAAAAACTAACTTAATTAATCTTAATTGAACCATAAGTTATCCACTGAGAGGATTATTAAATTGATAAAATATATTGCTATCAATGGATCCAGCGAAAGTAGAAAGAAAGATCAATGCAAGGATGAGAAAATTGAAACAGTAAATGAGAAAGTAAAGTCAAAAGCTGAGAAAGTTGATGAACCTTTTCATGAACCTTCTCACCAATCTTTTCACTAACCAAAAGACTAGAGATTGCACTATTCTCACCCATGGGAGTTGATTATTGGTGAAACCTCTATTAGAGTAAGAACCATATCATCTTTCAGAAGATCAGAACACTTAAATCAATTTGTTATATTCTCTCAAATCAAGCCCAAGAATATTGATGAAGCACTATAAGAAGAATCATGGATAGAGGCTACGCAAGAAGAGCTCAATCAGTTTGAGAGAAACAAAGTTTGGTCCCTTGTGCCTGTACCCAAGGATCACTCACTCATTGGCACAAAGTGGGTATTAAAAAACAAACTGGATGAGGATGGAAAAGTGGTAAGGAACAAGGCAAGGTTAGTGGCTCAAGGGTATAATCTACAAGAAGGTATTAACTATGATAAAACTTTTTCCCTTGTAGCTAGATTAAAAACAATAAGAATACTCATTGCCTATGCTGCTTTTACAGGCTTTAAACTGTTTCAAATGGATGTTACGAGTATATTCTTAAATGATTTTATAAATGAGGAAGTGTATGTCCATCGACCTCCTAGTTTTAAGGATGTTATACATCCAACATATGTTTATAAGCTCTCCAAAGACCTTTATGGCTTAAAGAAAGCTCCAAAACCTTGGTATATGAGGCTAAGCAATTTTGTGATAGAAAATGGCTTTACACAAGGGAAAGTGGACATTATATTATTTAGAAAATATTCAAAGAATGAGCTTTTAATAGTCTAAATATATGTTGATAACATTGTATTTGGATCTACTAATGAGGTTTTATGCAGTGAATTTTTTGAATTGATGAAAAGTGAGTTTGAGATGAGCATGATGGGAGAATCGAAGTTCTTTTTTGTTCTGCAAATAAAACAAGACAAGTTTGAAATTTTCATTTATCAAGAAAAGTACACCAAGGACTTGCTGAGAAAGTTCAACATGGAAGGGGTCAAACTAATGAAAACTCCTTTGCACCTCTCAGTTGTTGAGAAGGATGAGAAAGGTAAAATAGTAAGTGATAAACTCTATAGAGGTATGATTGGATCTTTACTATACTTAACAGCTAGCAGACTATATATTGTGTTTAAGGTGGGCTTATGTGCAAGATTCCAAGTATGTCCTAAAGAATCTCACCTTAAGGCTGCAAAAAAAAAAATCTTTAGGTACTTACTTGGAATATCTAACTATGGTTTGTAGTACAAGAAAGGTTCCAGTTTTGATCTTGTAGGGTATTGTGATGCTGACTTTGTTGGAGATATAGTTGAGAGGAAGAGCACAAGTGGTGCATGTCACTTCCAAGGCAATGCTTTGGTAACATGGTCAAGTAGGAAGCAAAATTTCATAGCACTTTCAACTACAGAAGCTGAGTATATATCAACATCCAGTTATTGTTCACAACTCCTATGGATTAAACATTAGTTAGAGGATTACTCCATGTGGTATGACTACATTCCAATTCTTTTTTATAACACAAGTGCTATAAACTTGTCCAAAAATCCTATTCATCACTCGAGATCAAAACATATTGAGATAATGCATCAATCCATTCATGATCATGTCTAAAAGGTGATTTTGAACTTAAATTTGTTGATACTGACCACCAATAGGTAGATATTTTCACCAAATCCCTTAACGAGGAAAAATTCTATTTCATAAGAGAAAACCTTAACATAATGCCTCTCATGTGATTGATTTTGATTTTAAATTGTGATGTTTTTGGTATATGATATGATAAGTGATAGTTGATCATGATATAATGCTTGAAATAATAATGTATATCTATTTAGTAAGTGGTGAAAGTATGTAGTTTTGTTGGGAATCATAAGAAAAATGAGTGTCAAGAAGTGAGAAGGTTCATGAGAAAGTTCGTGAAAAAGTTGGTGAGAATGTTCTTAACTCAACCTTCTCACCCTCATTCTGGGTTTCCTAACAATTACTCCAATGATTAATTTTTAAACTAATCGTTCTCTCTCTTCATTAATGGACACTTATTGATGTCTAATGGTAATTTCTGACTCCAAACGGTCAAAAATCACAAACTATAATTACCCCATGCTTTTCACTATTGATTCTTATATTTCTACCAAATCATTTTCTTTCCCCCTTACTCTCTATCTCGTGTTCTTACACTCTTCAACTCTCTCATCCTCTTCATCCATCTTCTACCCTCTAAAACTTAAGTGTTCTCTCAAAATATATACCTACTATGCGAGTGAAACATATGGCTATGAGGACCAAAAACCCAACCATAAGACCTTCATCCCCAACTCTAAGTGAGGAACCCACTTCATCTTCTTCTACTTCTCTTAAACCTTCACCACAACCTACACCCTAAGACATTCCTACACCCTCTCAACCTCAACCTGAACCCTAATTTGTACTAATTTGCAAAAGGTGCTCTCTACGAGTCATATATGGTGTAGTGAAGTTCACTGCACCGAAGAAGAAAGTCAAAATAGAAGAGGATATTGCCTTAGAGGAAGAAGAAGAGAAGGTTGAAGCCACAAATGGTGAAAGTGAACAAGAACCTACTCAGACTAAACTCAAGCCTCTTACTACCAAGAAAGCAAAGTAGAAATTCAATGACTAGTTCAAGAACAAAAAGGTGGTACCAGGGAGAAGTATGTCCTTCAAGGAAATAGCCCAAGAGGGAAGGGATTTTTGGCCATACATAAGAATCCTAGAATGGGAAAACTTCTTCAATATCTCTAAGAAGGTTTATCCTATCCTACGCTAGAAGTTCTATGTTGGGGCTGCCTGCACCCTTGATCCTCCTACTCTGGCAAGCAAACTTAACTCGACTTCCAAATTCATTCACTCCCTATCCTGCCACTTTATGATGCCTAGAATAGGCAGTATTGAGAATATATATGAAGCTGACAAGGTGGTGATGTATCATATCAAGGAAAGGAAGCCAGTTTGCAATATGGAATGTTGCTGACAAGGATGTTCCAGCACTTCAATGTGGACTTGACAAAGAAGAAGGTTGAGAAGGAAGAACCTATCTTCTCCAAGAAGAACTTAAAGTAGATGTACCTAGAGAAAAGAGAGCCTGAGGACAAAGGCTCTTAATTAAGGAGTAAGATGAGGAATGATTGCCCATCAAAAGTAAAGAGTCCAAAGAAAGGAAAAGAAAATATCACTTAGGAAGTATGATAACAATATATTTTATATATTTTATAATCCTCTCATTAGGCTTCTTAAGGTTCAATTAGGCTTAATTATGTTGGTTTTGTCACATTTTATGATATTGGACCTTATTGGATCATTGAAAGATTTATTACATAAATTAGCCTTAATTTATCTTTTTGACAGTGTTCAGTAAACTAGCTATAACTTGAGTTGCAAATATTTGATTGATATGATTCTGGTATTGTAAGAAATCTAAGATAATTTCCTACAACTTTCATAAGACCTCAAAGGCCAAATCACACGTTTGGATAACTCAAATTAAAGTTGAAGCAAGAACTAGGGTGCTGATCTTGATAGCTTGACCTATGCATACTGTTCATGACATAGCTCGGGTTATAGGATGTAAAATGGGCTGAAATTTTTATGGTTGATAGTTAAGACCAAAATCTATAACTTTCATGTTGAACATTTTTTCAGAATCTGAGACCTAATAGGTCATATTGGGCTTGGAAGTTAGAATAGAGGAGCTATCACTAGGCCTGAGTAGTATACAGTAATCAGACCATATCTTGAGTTGTAGAAATGATTTTTAACCCAAACTAATGGAATTTGAAAGCTAAGATCCAGGCCTACAACTTTCATGAAGACCATATTTCTCAAAAATTATGTATTCAATGACTTCAGAACTAAATGATTTTGGAGACAAAGAATCTCCATAATTTTCCACTCATCAAAAGTCATTTGGCATTTTCCACTCATCTACTCACCCATGACTCAATCCCCTTGTCATTTTGTATCCCTAATCTTCTATAAAAGGCACCATTAGTAGATCATTTAGGGGGTCTTGGTCCTAGAGGCCAAGATCATGTTATTGTGTTATTTGTTTATCTTGTTGTAGTTTTCTTTTGTTCTAAATTGAAGTTATATTCTCTTCTTCTTCTTCTTCTCTCTTCCTTTCTTCTTGTCTATGAGTAACTAAGTTTTATTTTGCTTGGGTGAAAAGGTGAAGCTCTTAGTAATGAAATAAGGTTAGATTAATCTTTCTTGTGCTTAAATGATATATTATCAAGTGGTCATTATATTTGTTATTTTTGTTTCTAATTAATTTAGAAACCCTCCTTGTAAAGTGAAGTTCTTGATTTGTTGTAGATAAGAGATTGGCAAAATGAATTCTTGAACCCATTTACAAGTGTTGGTGTTAGAAACTCTCATTGCAAAGTGGAGATCTTGATTTATTGTAGATAAGAGATTGACACAATGAATGCTTGAACCCATATACAAGTGTTGGCATTAGTGGATAAGTAAAGGAACCATAATATTACCAAGAGTGGATTTCCTAACCCACGCAATTCCTTTTTACTTGTGAACACTTTTATTTATCATCTTTATTTTTGTGACAAATTTTTTCCTTACCTCAACAAATTTTTCTTCATCAATTCCCTGTAGATCGATCTCAGACTCCCAAGAATTTATTACTTAAGACAACCTGTACTTGGGTTTGTAACTTTTTATCCCGCATCAAGTTTTTGGCATCGTTTTCGGGGACTTGACTTGAAGAACAAATTTATGGTGTAAATATTTTGTATATATATTCTACTCTTTTAAAAAAAAATTTCTTTTTGTACATACTAACTTACTAACTTAGTGGGGAAAACTCTCCCTTTTATTATGTAACTTACTAACTTAGTGGAAAAAACTATCCATTTTATTTGTACATACTAATGTACTAACTTAGTGGGGGAACCTCTTCCTTTTATTTTTAGTAATTTACTAACATACTAACTTAGTGGGGGAAACTCTCCCTTTTATTTTTTGTATTTTACTTTATGTACTTTGCTTTCTGCACTTTAAATTATGTCATTTACTTTCTGTTAATATTTTTTTATGATTGGTTTATACCACACCTTTGTTAATATTTATTTAGTGGTTGGTTCATACCACACCCTTGTTAATATTTATTTACTATGTGTTAATATATATATAGTGGTCGGTTTATACCACACCTTTGTTAATATTTTTTTTAGGTGGTTGGTTATTACCACACCTTTGTTAATATTTATTTGGTGGTTAGTTCATATCACACCCTTATTAATATTTATTTGGTAGCTGGTTTATACCACATCTTTGTTAATATTTAATAGTAGATTTACCGCTTACTTGTTAATAATAATAATAATAATAATAATAATAATAATATTATTATTATTATTATTATTATTATTATTATTATTATTATTATTATTATTATTATTATTATTATTATTTACCATGGCAGGATTATACCACCTACTTGTTAATATTATTATATTTTTTTAACCATGGCGGGTTTACCGCCTACTTGTTAATTTTTTTTTTATGGAAGGTTAAGTTTTGTATAGATTTTTATTTTATTCTTCCTATTTCTTATTCTTTTTTGTCATGCGTAATTAAACTTATGTGATTCTAAGGTGAAGACGCAACTTGATTCAATCGACATATATTAATATTAGAATTTTAATGAGTTTCTTTTTTTATTCAATTTGAGTGCTTATTATGGTTCTTAATGCTTTTATGAATTGACCATCCATAAATTGATCTAGTAAGGTGTATGTAGAATCAGAAGGTTTGCATATAACTTAGACCATAAATAATAAGTGTTATGATTTATAATTATCTAGGAATGGAGGTTATAGGTTGTGTGGGAGAATTGTGATATTTTCCATGAGAATCCCAAGAGTAAAGGTCATACATTTGAGAGTTAAGGTTTAGACTAAGGAATTAAGTTTTAATTAATTACTGATTTCTCCCCATTAATTGAATGATTAGTTTTTAATTAGAAAGAATGTCCCAAAGCTATTCTATTGTCTATGATAGATTATTGAATCAAGTAAAGTCAAATCCCTAATGTTTTAATTTCATGTATTTACATCCTTAATGTGTTTTATAGTATTGGGAATCTGACTCAAGAAGACCATGTTTGTCAATTTATAAGAAAATTGGATGGGAAGTTTATCCTCGACTCATAGAAGACGTTTAAGTCGTTATTGGATGTAAAACCAGAGGAAGATGTGAGCTACAATCATAACTACATGTATATATTATCTTTTTCTGAAAAAAAATGTTTCTTAATTTCAAACTTTTCTGACCAGTTAACCTTTTGTATAAGGTTTCTCTTTTCAGTAATTGCAACAACAAGTACTATCTTCTATCCTTTATCTTTTTATGTTTTAACATTGAGGACAATGTTGTGATCTAGTTGGGGGAAAAGATAGTTGTGTGAATAGTAATGTAAAAAAAATCCCAAATTTTTTTTTTTTTGTGGGAAGTGTGTTTATTAATATGTTTATCGTGTTTATATATAGCTAAACCAATTAAGGATGACAGAGTAAGGAGTAAATTTTGCTCTGAAGGTAATTTTACTCTTGAGACGCATTTTAATTGGGGTAGATAACTATTTTGTGTAGAAGTAGCAAATAGATTTAGGGATCATAGCATGGTTGAATAAATTATCTTCTTTCTTAAATTTCACATGCTTGGTTATAGATGTTGAATTGATAGATTGAGAATGATGGATATATGCCTTGTGAGATTTTGAGCCTATCGATGAATGGATTAAACATCTGTATCATTCTCTTCTTTCTTGTGTATTTTTTCACTCATGAAATTGTTACTCTAGAACTTGTTTTGATTCTTTTTTAGGCTACATTTTCACATGCATACATAAACATGATTGAGACATTTTTCTTAAAATAGCTACTTTGATCAAATAGTCAACCTTGTATATTTTTCCTTTTGTAAACCCCTTTGAGCTTATTTGACAATTCTTATTTTTAGCTCATTATGTGTTCTAAAAAAATATATATGTTCTTACCTAACCTTAGGGAATAAGAGAGCATTGGCTTTATTATTGGATGAGTTTTTGAACAAGTGTGGGGGTGTGTGTGCAAAATATTGAAAGAAAAAAAAAAGAGCTGACCACCGCTGCAATCAAAGGATTATCAGACTCTCCTAATGCACCATGTGACATATCCATACCTAGAATGAGGGTGGATGCTTGGAAACAACAGGAAGAGAAGGAGAATATTCAAGCCTAATAATGAATTCAACCCATCAATTTGGCGTTGATCTTCAATAAAATATTTGTCAAATATTGGTCATTGTCCTTTATGATAAGGAAGCAAACAGAGAAGGAACTAAGAAAATCTTGGGAAATTTAAACTGAATGTTCTCAAACATCTTCTCCACTTTAATTGTATCCTAATGCTCTTCTATTCTCTTTGATATTTAACTTATCATATCCATATTACCCATCTCCTTTACTATAGCCCCATTACAACATTGAATAAAGTCCTTTTGATTTTTGTGTACATATGTTTTTGAGTAGTGGAGAAGTAGAAGATAAGCAAGCTTATGGTAGTGCAATTGTTCATGAGTTGAATAAAGTGAAATACTTACCTTTTAAACATTTGAGAGATTGAGAGTGAATTCTGTGTGGATCTATCATTCTTGATTCATTCTTTTCAACTGAAGTTTCCTTACTTGTTGGTTTGAGATGCGAATAAATGTTACCTTATGAATGTTTTGATCTCTTGAATGTCTGGTTGCTCTTCTTGATTCATTGAATCCTTTAGAGTTTTTAGCTTTTGAGTCTGTGTCATTTTTTCTTTGTTCTCTAGTTTTCTTTTTTATGTGTTTTGTCCAGGAGTGCAAAAGTTAAGTGTGGGAGAATTTGATAACAGTATATTTTATACATTTTATAATCCTCTCATTGAGCTTCTTAAGGTTCAAATAGACTTAATTATGTTGGTTTTGTCACATTTTATGATATTGGACCTTATTGGATCATTGAAAGAATTTTTACTTAAATTAACCTTAATTTATCTTTTTGACAGTGTTCAGTAAACTGGCTATAACTTGAGTTACAAATATTTGGTTGATGTGATTCTGATCTTGTAAGAAATCTAAGACAATTCCCTATAACTTTCATGATACCTCAAAGGCCAAATCACACATTTGGATAACTCAAATTGGAGTTGAAGCAAGAACTATGGTGCTAATCCTGACAGCTTGACCTATGCATACTGTTCATGACATAACTTGGGCTATAGGATGTCAAATGAGCTGAAATTTTGATGGTTGATAGTTAAGACCAAAATCTATAACTTTCATGTTGAATACTTTTCAGAATCTGAGGTCTAATGGGTCATATTAGGCTTGGAAGTCAGAATAGAGGAGTTGTCACTAGACCTGAGTAGTATGCAGTAATCAGACCATATCTTGAGTTGTAAAAATGATTTTTGACTCAAACTAACTGCATTTAAAAGCTAAGATCTAGGCCTACAACTTTCATGAGACTATATTTCTCAAAAATTACGTATTCAATGACTTCAGAACTAAATGATTTTGGAGATAAAGAATCTCCATAATTTTCCACTCATCAAAAGTCATTTGGTATTTTTCACTCATCCACTCACCTATGACTCAGCCCTCTTATCATTTTGTATCCCTAATACTCTATAAAAGGCACCAATGGCAGATCATTTAGGGGGTCTTGGTCCTAGAGGCCAAGATCATATTATTGTGTTATTTGTTTATCTTGTTGTAGGTTTCTTTTGTTCTAAATTGAAGTTATATTCTTCTTCTTCTTCTTCTCTCTTTCTTTCTTCTTGTCTATAAGTAACTAAGTTTCATTTTGCTTGGGTGAAAGGGTGAAGCTCTTGGTAATGAAATAAGATTATATTAATCTCTTTCTTGTGCTTAAATGATATATTATCAAGTGGTCATTATATTTGTTATATTTTGTTTCCAATCAATTTAGAAACCCTCCTTGTAAAGTGGAGTTCTTGATTTGTTGTAAACAAAATATTAGCACAATGAATGCTTGAACCCATTTACAAGTGTTGGTGTTAGAAACTCTCATTATAAAGTGGAGATCTTGATTTGTTGTAGATAAGAGATTAGCACAATGAATGCTTGAACTCATTTACAAGTGCTGGCGTTAGTGGATAAGTAAAGGAACCATAATATAACTAATATAACTTTTAAAGAACTTTGAATGTTGTATTTTTCGATTGGAACCTCCGTTATGTGTGGATTCTAATTGAGTTATAAAAGAATTAATATTGTCCTTAATTTATTTACCAAGAGTGGATCTCCTAGCCCAAGCAATTCTTTTTTACTTGGGAACACTTTTACTTATCATCTTTATTTTTGTGACAAATTTTTTCCTTACCTCAACAAATTTTTCTTCATTAATTTCCTGTGGATTGACCTCGGACTCCCGAGAATTTATTACTTGAGACAACCTGCACTTGGGTCTGTAACTTTTTATCCTGCATCAAAGTGATTGAGAAGGCTGAGTCTGAAAAAGACTCAAAAGAAACCATTGTTAAGAAAGTTAAAAAATAGAGGGAAAAGATAAAAAGGGAAAAAGAAGAAAGAGAAGAAAAATAAAAGAAAGAGAAAGATGTGGAAGAAAAAAAGAAGAAGAAGCAGCAGCAGGATAAAGATGAGAAGGAGATTGAGAAGGATATTGAGAATGTTGGAAAGGAACCTTCTCAACCTATTGAAAAACCCTCTCAGGCCCCAAAAGACCATTTTCACCTCTATGAGAAGGAACCTTTGCTTGAAGAACATGTTGCTAAAGAATACTATTCTGCAAAAAGATCTCTTGCATATGAAGAAGCAACAATCAAAAACCTAAAGGTTGATCCTACCCTATAGTACTCAACTATTAGCCCTTGAGTCACTATTGCTAGGATTCTCACCTAACTCTCCCAAGAAGGTCACCTAAAGCTTGAAAAACCATATGTGTCTTTTGATCAAGCACAGATTTTAACTGAAAAAAAAGAAGAAAAAAGACAAAGAAAATAAGAAGGAGAAAAAGAATATAAGGCTACAGAAAAGTGTGTATCTCAGCATACTGAGAAGGTCAATAAGGAACCTTCTCAACATACTTAGAAGCTTCTATTTCCTCAACCTTCTCATTAAGGAGACGAAGCTATATCACAACTTGAAACTATCATCCAACCAACTAACTTCTAATCCCCAATAGCCTACACTTCTCCACAATTCCTTTCACCTATCTATGATGCAACTACTCCCAAAATGGAAAGGGAAGCAAGCCCAAAGACACCCTTAATTCCTACTGCACCTGTTGAAACCTTAGAGTTTATGAGAAGACTAGTCTCTCTTGGCTCTTAGCTAAATGTGTTAGCTAAAGAACAAGTAGGAGACAAGGGTGATTAAGCTTAGGGAATTAGAATAGAAGGGAATGAAACCTATCACAGGTCCACTAAAAATGAACTAACTCCCTCTAAACCTGTTGTAAAGAAGATCTATAGATCTGCCAAGGAAGAAATCAAGCATCTGAAGGCTGATAATAAGAAATTGAAGAGAAGAGTGAGAAAGTTGAATGCTGGACAGAAGGAATTACACTAAACTTTTCATGCATTCATGGATAAGTTTCTCATGTTTGAGGAGTGGATGGTGCACAAAATGGAAGAGGAAGTTAAATCAAGCACCTCAAGAAAATAGCAGTATCCTTATCCTCCCCACAATAAAATTCTAAATTTCACTTCCTCCTCCTCATCTTCTAGTCACTCAACTCCCTCTTATTCCTAATAAGGCTAATCTCGATGTTTCCCTATTAGTTCCCCCTTATTTTTGTTGATGACAAGATAAAGAGATAAGAAAAATTGAAAATTGAAAATTTTATTTCTCTTTTGTAATTTTTTATGAATGGATGCATATGTTTAGTTAGAGTTTGTAATGAACATATTATTATGTATGCAAGTACAACTACTAATGAATGAGCATGAATTTTTAGTTTCACATTATATATATACTCGATCTCTTTACTTACAAAAATTAGAATTATATTGAGAACATTGTTTCTGCTAACATTTTGAAATGAGTGATATGTTGAGGGGGAGTTATCATAACCTTCTCACCAATTATGCAGAAATGGTAATGTCTCTTAAACCTTACAAGTTTATTCCTAAAATTCTCAAAATAGTTTGTCGTCATAAAAAAGGAGGAGAATGTAAGCTCTAAAGCCCTTTTGTGCTTTAGATTGCATATTAAGTTTTGAATTTCCTCAATGCTTACATTAATGTTATATAATCTTTGTGGAGTTTCTCTTTGTATTGTTAAGCTTTTCAGGATTAAACAAGTTCAAAGGAAGCTTTCTAGGTAATTAAAAAGGGCTAAGAAGATCAATTTCTGACTTGAGAAAGTTCAAGTGTAACTTGAGAAAGTCCTTGAAGAAAATGAGGAAGTTCAGCATGAGAATATCCTGAGAAGACTATGAGAAGGTTCAACAAAATGAAGAACTTCCACAAAGATTGTTTTCAGGAGAAATTCAAAAACTCATATGAAGTTTCTACCATCAAAATCTTCAAGAAGAATCAACTAGAGGATGGTGAAAACTAAAAGATGAAAAGATTGAAGTCGTTCAAGCTTGAGAAGATTGGATAAGAGAGTTAGCTGAGAAAGTTCTGTGAGAAGCTTGGTGCTGAGAAAGTTTATGAGAAGGTTGGCTATGAGAAAGTTGCTCAATCTTCTCACTTAAAGTCTAACACGATAACTCAATAAGAAAAGGACAAAACAATGGTCATTTGCAACAAACAAGACAGTTACAATTTGAATCATCCAACAGTCATATTTTCGAAGCCCATAAAAGGATCCAAGCTTGAAGATCAAAATGTTATGAATTTTGAAGCCAATATGACAAAATGCACTACGAGTTAAACCTTCTCATCTCTACCTACTGCTTTTGAAACTTGTAAATTTCTAGTAGGTTTTGTTGTTAATTTTTAATAAGTGTTTGTATCCACTCATAGAGTATTTTCGAGAGGCATCCGACTGAAACAAACACTTCATTTCATCTATTGATTCTTACTTTTCGTTAGTGAGCTTGTGGGTTGTACAAGCTAGTCATTTTGAGGTAGTGAGCCTGAAGAGGTTGTGTCAAAGAATAATTGAAATTTAGCCTAAAGATGCTATGTCAAAGAATACTTGGCATTGAGCTTGAAGAGGCTGTTGTCAAAGAATACTTATATTAAAGCCTAGGGAGACTTGGTGTTTAAAGAATACTCAAGTTAGTGGAAAATCCTAGCAATTGCTAGGTATTGGACATACCCCCATGTGGTTTAAGGGTAACTAATATAAATCCTAATACAAAGTTTCTCTTCTCTTACTCTTTATTTGTTTATATCTGTTGTGTTAAAGTTTTAAGTTAAAACTAAAATCTACATTAAATAGCTTTTGCTAAGGAATATTTTGAAAAGAACTTATTCTGGTATAACTAAGATCTAAGGCTCAAAGTCTATTTTCTAAGATTCTTTTTATAAGAAATATCTTAAAGAGAAAGGTTATCAACATAAACATAACAAATTAAGCTATTTTTTTGAAGTGAGAAGGTTACTTTAACTCAACTAGTCAACTCTCTCACGAATCTTCTCATTATGATCTAATAACTTATTTTTGAACCTTTTCATTAATACTCTGATTTAATTTTGAATCCTCTTACCTCCAAGTCTGAATTGAGAAAGTTGTGAAAAAATTAATTACTCAAAAAAAGGTAAACACAATTCATCTGTGTTGTTGCCAGCTTGATATTGTAGAATACCTTAACATAATGCCAAACACTCTTAGAGCATGTTTGGTAGAGATTAATTCTCTACCAAAATAGCTTTTGGTTGAAAAAAAAAATTTTACTATTTCAATCATGTTTGATAATTTTAATTTTTACACAAAATTCAATACATTATAATAATATTTTTCATAATATTAAAAATAAAAACTTTTGATTATAAATTATAAATTATTTTAAAAAATGAGATATAAATATTATTTTATCTTTAATTAAATAATTTTTTTAATCATTTTATATTTATTTTAATAATTTAATGCATAAAAATAATTTTTTTATATAATCTAAACAAAATAAATTATTTTATAATCAATTTTCAACTAACATATTCAAACATAAATTTGATTCTATTATAATTAATTATAATAATAATTAATTATATAATATTAATTAATTATTAAAATAATTATATTTTCACAACTAATCCAAACACCCACTTAATTACTCGTCTGTACACCATATCACACAACAAGCTACAAAAAGACATTTTATCCGATGGCATGATACCACAGCGGGGGCAGGGGAGATTTGCTTCCCATGCTTGATTTGTTACATGCTGGAGCAACACAGAATAAAAGGGGAGGGGTCTTTGGGGTGAATTTTGGTTCTGACTTGAGAGACGGAGTGTGTGAGACTAAGACATGGAGCTATAGAGGGAGAATAATGTTTTAAGGGGAGAGAAATTAAAGTGGCCAAGATAGAATCATATGGTATTGGGGTCTCTATTTTCCTCTCTAGTGTAATAGAAAGAAATAGAATTAAAATCCCTCATCACAAAGGTTCAACTATTAAATCAGTAGCCACACCCAAACCTAAAAACTACATCCACCATCAAACACTCAACCACGATATTTGTAAAAACAGTAGTGTTTCCATACACACAACTACACCCCTGTAACACTAATGCTCCACACATATCTTAACACAAAAGCTTAACAATGTGTTTTGGACCGTGGACCGGGATCCTATCCAAAAAGATTAACCCATCACACGCTCCGCCGGACTCCTCCATTAATACCCCGGAAAGGTCTGTAAGACCTCGAAATACAGAACTATGACGAGGATCAGGGAGTCAGATCAGACTTTTGTAACTGCTGATCTGGATCTCTCCGGTTCTATAACCTCTCCTCTCAATAAATGACCGTAACATCCATATTCCAATAATACCTGCATTGAATGCCATGACTCCAATCATGCTCCATAAAGATCAGGCAACTTGACCTAAGAAAGGTAACGGTTATTCGATTACTGAAACATTAGCACACAGCCTGACTTGAGCGTTGAAGTCCTTTTTGCAGGTACTACCCCTGTCAGATCATCATGCTTGAGCGCAGCTGCCGAAAGGAGGAAACCACCACATGATACCTTCTACAGGTATCCTTCTAAATCCATTCAGAACATTTGGCGCTGTCCGTGGGAACCTGATAAACTACTATTCCCACGTTCATCATGGCGAGTACAAGGCAAAACCAATGGAGAGGAAGTGCTGCGTATGCTGCCTCTGCTCACAGACAGGGCCCATCAACTCAGCGCGACCCTCCTTCCGTTTCACCACCAGAAACCTCCATCGTTAAGAGCAGGCCTGTTCTGGTAGAGGTGCTCAATGAGGGACACAAAACTTCAGCATCAGTTGAAAGCCCAGTCCCCTCACGAAGGGTCTCTGTCTGGGATAGACTCATCTTTCCCCCAACTGGTGGAGAGAATAATGCAAATCAAGGAGTGAGGATCCCAACGCATGCCTGCCTGAGAATCCCGAATGTGGATGCTGACCACTCATTATGAGGACAACTCGCAATCCAGAATGGTGAGGAATGAGCTTTGAGAATTATTATGCCAACAGACCGCACTGATTGACAACCAATGGCGTCAGCTGGAGGAACAACGCCATCGTTTGGACAATTTAGAAAGGTTTGCGTGAGATGACAATGAGGGTGGAGAGCAGGTCACAGTTCATAGGGAAGCCCATCATGCCGGCGCTAGGATCATAGAAAACAATGACCTGGCCCCTGGCCGCCAGCAGTAATTTTTCGACGCCTTAATGGCATACAGAGTCCCAAGGAACTTCAAGCCCCCAAGCAACTTGGAGGCTTACGATGAAACCACGGATCCGCAAGAGCACTTGGATGCCTATACTCAATCCATGCATGTTTACGGGTACACCCTGAAATTGTTATACTGCACTTTCTCACTCTTCCTGAAGAAGGATACTCTTCGTTGGTTCGTTACCTTACGAATGAAAATTACAAGATGACGGGACCTCACGCAACGTTTCTTGTTACATTATACTACTGCCAAGGAACGACCAAAGTCGATTGATTCTCTCTCTGAAATTCGCCAAAAAAATGATGAATCCCTGCGCGAATACATCAAGAGGTTCAGTCATGCTTGTGTGGGTATAGAAAGCCTCGATGACAGGATAGCCCTCCATTATGCTAGAAATGGCCTACAGACTAATTCAGACATTTTTCGATCACTAGTTAAAAAGAAGCCGGCCAGTTTAGATGAGTTCCACTTGTGGGCAGACAAGTACGTCGAACTGGAAGAAATTACTAGGGTCAAAGAGAGCCTAGAGAAAGGTGAACCAGTTCAGAAAAAAAAATCAAAATTCTAACCAGCCCCGGGATTCCTCCAAGAGTGAGTGGTATAGGCCCAAATATTCTGAGTATACTCCTTTGAACACCCCTCGAGAGACAATATTGAAGGAGGTCCTTCAAACCGAGCTCTAAGATATCAAAAGGCCAGCACCTATTAAAAAATAATCCCAGAGGGATCATTCGAAGCATTGTAGGTGGCACAACAGTTACAGCCATGAAACTGAAGATTGTTATCAGCTTCGAGATGTCATCGAGTCCCTGATCAAAGAGGGACGTTTGCAAAAGTACATCAGTAGTTTTTATGGTAATTAAGATCGTGGAAGGAGAAAGGATCAGAGACGAAACTACAGTCCACGGCGAAGTCCAAACCAACGTTGGCAAAGAACCTGAAGTCCAGTCAGAAGAATCTGAAGTCCCACCAGAAGATCTCGAACCCCGACACGCTGAGATGGGGAAAATAGACAAGGACAGAATCGGGATGCTCAAGTAGGTGGATACCGGAAAGACAAACTAATCCATACCATCGCTGGAGGGGGATTGTCAAATAATTCCTGGAAGAAGGCACTTCAGATGGTGGTCTTAAGCGTATCAAGTTCCTCACAAAGACCACACGTCCAAGACAATGATGCACCACCCATTTCCTTCTCCGAGAAGGATTACGGTGATATTATCTGAGATCATGATGACCCACTAGTAATTTCTGAAATAATATCTAACGCTGAAGTCCGTCGAATCTTTGTGGACCAAGGGAGTTCGGCAGATATCATGTTCATGGATGCCTTTGAAAGGCTAGAATTTCCTTTGTCTGCATTAACACCATACAAAGGTGAGCTTACTGGTTTCTTCAGAGAGAAGATCACCCCGGTGGGATATTTTGAAACTTTCCTAACCTTGGGTGATAATAGCACGTACAAAACCGTCAAGGTGAGATTCTTGGTTATGGATTGTCCTTCGGCTTACAACATCATTTTGGGTCATCCTACATTGAATGGCATTGCCGCTATAGTCTCCACTGCCCACCAAGCCATGAAATTCCTTAACCGGGATAATAAAGTGGTCACGGTCAAGGGCGATCAGATTATAGCCCGCAAATGTTACAACGAAAGTTTGAAAGTCAGTAGGGCATCCAGAAAAACGAAGGCGCGCACACCTATCCCAACCCACCACTAAGTCAATATTTTAATGACCGAATTGGATGCACGTGAGGAAATCCGAGGCACTAGACCCCAGCCTAATGGAGACTTGATTCCGTTACAGCTTGGTGATAAACCTAATCAAACCACTAAGATAGGGGCAGACCTTGACGAATAGGAGAAAGCTCAGTTGGTAAAACTTTTGCGAGAGAATAAGGATCTTTTCGCTTGGACATTTGCTGATATGCCTGGAATTGACCCCGCTTTCATTTGTCATCGTTTATCTATTAAACGATATGAGAAGCCAGTCTCCCAAAAGAAAAGGAAGGTCGGCCCAGAAAGGTAGCAGGTTATTGAGGAGCAAGTAAAGGAGCTCCTGAACATCGGATTCATCAGGGAGATCTCGTATACCACCTGGCTCTCGAATGTTGTCTTAGTTAAAAAAATCCAACGACAAGTGGAGGATATGTGTGGATTACACTGACTTAAACAAGGCATGCCCTAAAGATCCATACCCTCTCCCTAATATGGATAAACAGGTTGATAGTTCCTCCGATTTTTGGCTACTATCCTTCATGGATGCCTACTCCGGATACAATCAAATTTTGATGTACTCCAGGGATAAAGATAAAATCACGTTCATCACTAAAAAGGCAAGTTATTACTACAAGGTAATGCCTTTTGGGTTGAAAAATATCGGAGCCACTTACCAGAGAATGATGAACAGGGTCTTCGAAGATCAGATAGGAAGAATGCTAGAGGTCTACATCGATGATATGATAGTCAAGACCCCGTCGTCAGGATCACACACCTCAGATCTAGAATAAGTGTTTATGCAACTTAGGAAGCATAATATGAGGCTTAACCTGAAAAAGTGTGCATTCGGGGTCCAGGCTGGAAAATTTTTGGGGTTCATGCTGACACACCGGGGGATCGAGGCAAACCCCGACAAGTGTAAGGCTGTTCTTGATATGCACAGTCCCCAAAATGTGAAAAAAGTACAGCAGTTAAATGGACGGATCGCAGCTCTTACACGTTTCCTGGCTGGAGCCGCTCACAAATCTGTCCCTTTTCAAATTATTGAAAAAAGGGATAGGATTTGAGTGGACTCAAGAGTGTGAGGATGCGTTCATCTCTTTAAAAAATGTCTTGTTATCCGCTTCAATCCTCACAAGACCTGAGTCAGGAGAAACGTTGTACCTATACCTCTCCGTTCACGAGGAAGCCGTTAGTTCAGTACTTGTCAAAGAGACCGGGATCGTCCAGAAGTCGATTTATTTTGTGAGCAAGGTATTACAAGGCCCCGATCTCCGGTATCAAAAGATCGAGAAGGTTGCATTCGCACTTGTCGTCACAGCCAGAAGACTAAGACAATACTTCCAATGTCATCCGATTGTGATAAGGACATATCAGCCTATCCGACAGATATTACAAAAACTGGACTTGGCAGGAAGGATGATTGCTTGGTCCATTGAGCTTTCCGAGTGTGGGATCACCTACGAACCCAGAGTAGCAATCAAGGTACAAGCACTCTCAGACTTTCTGACTGAATTAACCTCAGAAACTAACAGAACTAAGGAAACACAATGGACCGTGTTTGTTGATGGGTCCTCAAACCCAAGAGGAAGTGGCACCGGGATAATATTGGAAAACCCCGAATGAGTTACCATAGAAAATTCCCTCAGGTTTGAATTTTCCACCTTGAACAATCAGGCTGAATATGAAGTGTGCATTGCTGGACTAACAATGGCTAGGGACTTGGGGGCCACCAAACTTAAACTTTGTAGTGACTCCCAACTCATGACTTCCCAGATCCGAGGTGATTATCAAGCCAAAGAGCCACTCCTATAGAGATATTTGATAAAAGTAAAATAATTTCTCTCAAGTTTTCAGTCAGTACAGCTAGAGCACATCTCAAGGGAGCAGAATTCTAGGGTCGATCTCTTGTTCAAACTGGCCAGCACTAAGAGCTCGAGCAATAACTGCTTTGTAATCCAGGAGATCATCCAACAACCCTTAGTCACCGACATGACAATTTTCTAGGTTGACGGACAAGAGCGCGACTGGATTACGCCGTTGGTAGAATAATTACAGTCTGGCAGTCTCCTTGATGACCAGAAGGAAGCTTCCAGGCTAAAGAAAATCGCAGTCATGTATACCATCTATAATGGGCAGCTTTACCAACATGGATTTTCCTTACCCCTCCTTAAATGCCTTATTCCGAAAGAGGCTGAATATGTGTTGGTCGAGGTCCATGAAGGAAGTTGTGGACACCATCTAGGAGGGAAGGCCCTAACTTTGAAGGCTCTTAAAGCAGGTTACTACTGGCTGACAATGGAAGCAGACTCTCTTGCATATGTTCAAGTATGTGAAGAACTATCCACGATGTCCATACCCTGGCCTTTTTATCAGTGGGGAATGGACATCTTGGGTCTATTCCTTCAGGCTCCCAAACAGCTGAAGTTTTTGATTATGGTTGTGGATTACTTTACCAAGTGGATTGAAGCAGAACCCGTGGTCACCATCACCTCGGCTCGAGTTCAGAAATTTACTTAGTGTCACATTATTACCAGATTCGGGGTCCCGGAGTCAATTGTGATAGATAATGGGACGCAGTTTAAAGATAAAGGGTTTGAAGAGCTACTTTCTAAGTTAAAAATAAAAGATCATTGTAGTGCAGTTGAGAACCCCAGAACAAATGGACAAGCTGAAGTCGTAAATCGGATCATCGTCTGGGGATTAAAGAGAAGGCTAAATGAAGTAAAAGGAAACTGGGCCGAGCAATTAGACTATGTCCTATGGGCCTACCAAACTACTCCCCACTCCTCGACGGGTGAAACTCCCTTCAAACTTACATTTGGATGCGAGGTCATGATCTCGGTGGAAATTGAAGAACCAAGCTGGCATTTTCAAAACTTCTCGCATAATGATAACTCCGGATTAAACAAGGAAGACTTGGACCTTTTTGAGGAAAGGAGATGCATTGCCCACATACGCGATGTCACGATCAAGCAGAGAACGACATCCCAGTATAACTTGAAGGTCATTCCAAGAAGATTCCAGCCAAGCGACTTAGTACTCCGTAGAGCTAATGTTGGCAGAAGGAATGACTCCCAGGGAAAACTAGGCCCTAACTGGGAAGGCCCTTACCATGTCGTAATCAGCACCGGCAAAGAAGCTTATACTCTAGAAACATTTAACAGGGAAGCCGGTAAAAAAATTTTGGAACGCAGACAAACTTATAAAGTACTACAGCTGAGTGCCTCTTTAGGCCTAGTCTCTTAATTTACTTTGATGGATCTGCCCAATTGTTATGAAATGCACATTATGATATTCAATAAAGTAAATACTATTTTTCTACTAAATTTTTAAGCTTTCAAGAAATTTTGCGATATCCAGACACTTCATGGTACCAACCGAGATGTGCTAGATAGTTCGTGCAATAGAAAAATCCTACACTGGGAAAATTCTAGCACCAAACCAAAAGCACGAAAAGACCTCGGGAAGAACCAGTCTTTTAAAACAACGTCGCACGGTATCCTAAAAAACCAAACTGGTTAAATGGACCCCGGACAAAGTTTCTTACCTTTGGCACAATTCTTAAATGTCAGACTAATCTAGACATCAAATCCTAAGCCAATGTTCAAACAGTTCTATAAATAAAGAATATGGCATCTCAATAAACAAGAACAAGGGTAATTGATAAAACTCCAAATCTAGGTTAACATTTACAAAAAAAATTGAGGTAACGATAAACCCAAAACCTCACGCAGAGGGTTCAAAAAAAAAAAACTAAACTACAGCGGAGTCCGAACTGCGGAAGTTAGCATAAGAGCCTTCAGTAGCCAAATTTGAAGAGGTAACACGGGGAGCTACAAGGGATCCCTCTCGAACCACCTTCCCGGAGTTAAGCTCGTCTAAGACCAAGGCAACCCTGGGATTGAAATGTTGAACTTGGCTAACAGCGTTGCGGAATTGATCTTCCTTTATCTTGGTACACAAGGCTATCAGCTAGTTAACGTTGGCCTGCAGGGAGGTAATTTTAGCCTCACACTATTGGGACTTAGCAAGAGAATTATCGCTCTCAGTCCAGAGTGCAGTAATTTACTTCTGCTGCTCGGCCAGGGTGGCCTCTTTTGCCTTACTGGCATGGCTCAAAGCAACTACTTCAGTTTCCAGCTCCCGTATCCGAGATAAAGCCTCAACCTTGGCCTTGACAGCATCCTCTATAGCCTTGAGCGCTTTGGTTTCACCCCTCTCGGCTGTTGCCAGTTTGTCTGCCATTTTTTATTCATGTTCTTCGAGGGCATGTTCTAGTAAACGATCCTCGGTAGCAATATGGATCCCTATATTTTGGAAAGCCAGCAGAGCTTCCTTTGGACTACGCCGGGTAAAGTAATACCCAACCTCTTCATTTAGAATATAGAAGTTAATAAACTCCCAGGGATCTGCTTCCTCATGAAACTATTCTATTGGCCCGAAAGTTTCTCCAATTGTTTTCCTTTTACTTCAGCCACTAAACTGACCTTCCTCGCCGCCCTCTTGCGTCCTCGGGGTGATTCGGGAGAGTTGTCCACGTTAATAGGCTCCACCGCCTTAGAGGGAACCTCAGTCACCATGGTCGTAAGGGCTGGCATGAACCCTACTGGAGGACCCATCAGGAAATCAAAATTCCTTGGCCTCAGCGCCTCCAAAATTGCTAAAGAATCGTCATCCCCCATCTCGGCTAAGCTCTCTGCACAACATAGAAACAAGTCATCATGTGGCATGAAAAAAATCAGGCATTTAAATATACACTACGGCCAGCCAAGATTACCTAGCACGGCCCAAAGCTCATCGTCATCTGAGCTATCTAATATATCTTTAGGTCAAATCTTACTGACCTCATCAACCCACATTTCGAAGAAGTTTACACATTCGACCTCTTCATCAGTAAGTTAGTTTATCTCCCTCTCAAATGATCGAGTGGGGATGCTCCATGCCGCCGGGTTCCAATAAAGGTTGAATATTGTCTCCTCACCATTACCCATCTAGAAAGGACGACTGCCGCTAGCCACCTTTAGCTTGAAGAATTTCTCCTTGAAGTCTTTATAACTCTCTAAGTATGGGTAGAATACAGTCCTTCCCTGCCGAGATCGAACTGAGAGCCAGGACTGCTGTCGAGCACGGGACCCATGGACTGAATACCATGTGTGGAAATAGAAGAATGCCCCATCAGAGCATCGTAACCCCACTACCCGGTATATTCTTTCGAAGGCCAGGATGTTCGCCCAACCGTTGGGATGGATTTGACTAGGAGCAGCGTGAAGAGTCCAGAGAATAGAAATGTGGAAGTTGTTTAAGGGGAGCCGTAACCTGAACCACGTGAAAAAGTCCTCGCAGAGATACATGAAGTGTTCACCCGCTTCCCGGGTCCAACACACTCGTTCTCTCCCCGGGGACATAATCACGAATTCATTGTCCCTCTCACCCCCCTCGGTGAGCTCCAGATACTCCTTCAGCTTATCCAATTCTGTGCTGAACTCATAACGAGATATCTTGTCATAAGCGTCATCGGTAACCCACATGCAGGGTAACAACAGACCTTGGCAAATCCTAATCGCTTGCTCCTCAACTTGTCGATCCGGCTCTCGAACTTCAGGAGCTGGGATAGGCGCTTCAGCTCTTGGCCGCCTCCTTCTAGCCATTTAGTTTCCTGGAAGACACATAGAGGCCTAAGTTCATAACCAATTATGTTCAAACATCCAAACATAGCAGTGGGTAAGTAGAAAACTGAACACCTACGCACCGGCCTCTACACCCACTGAGACTTAAGCCTCAGGAGGACAACCCCGCCGCACACGACGCAGTGGGGGAGGTGCAACATCAAGCAACGCCATTGAAAAGGGGAAAGAAGCGATTATTCCCAATTTTTATTCACAGAAGAAAAAGGAAAACAGTCTACTAGAAGAATGTGCAAATACTCAAGCAATCAATAACGGTGTTTAGAGGATGAAAATACCTTGACAAATGCTAATAGAAACTTTAAAACGTCAAAATTGCCACTGACAACCGTGAAGCTTGTTGGATTCCTTCTCAGACCACCAATTTTTAAGCGGAGATAATAAAAGGTGAAAAAGTGGAAGGACGAAACCCTATTTATAGAGGCTACAACTAGGGGATATTTTCGTCCAATCAGTCTGGATTTGAAAAGATGTTCATTATGGCACGTAAAGTAATATGCACGTCTACTCAACCGTAACAAGCCACGTGGCCCACGTCGCTGTCATGGCAGTTGAGGGAACGGCTACTCAGCAGACCGAGACAACCCCAGTATCTATAACATTCACAAAATATTACAGACCCCGACACATTATATATCCCAGAGATTTCCCTCACAGTACAAAAGACCCCAGTCAGGCTGCTTAAGCTTTGCACTTCGTCTGTCTCGACAAAGTATAGAGCTAGGGGCAACATGCTATACAAGGCGAGCTTTGGACTCATCCCAGCACAATATAAATTCCACGGATCAAAAAGATGGTCAAAAAGATGGATGATTCAAGCAAATAATATTTTATTTCATTCTATACATCGTCATACATCAATACAAGGAGAAGAACAACATAGGATATGAAAAGGTTAAACAACACTGACGAGCCCGGAGGCCAACTTCTTGCTTGTGTGCTTCACATCCAGGTTTTCTAGAGCTCACACTGGTCTCTTCCCCATTGAGGCTTCTTGAAAAAGTGGATAGACTTCGAAAAACTGAAGATAACTGGAATAGGACACTGCTGCCGGATCATGGAAATTCAGCCACACCACTCATCGGTTGCACTCACAAGGATAAGAAAGACCAGGGTGCGTCCTCTTCAGCTGAATGGGGCATAGGTTTATCATGAAGAAGTTCATTCCACTGGAACTTGACCAGTTTCATGATCATTTTAGGTTGCTTGAAAGTAGCCACTTTAGTAGTCCCTCCTGCTTATTTAAAAGGAGGACCAAGAGGGGCTCTATTTCTCCAATTACCTCTATTCAACACGACAGGAATTACAGAGCTTCCCAGCGAAGAAGTATGAATTAGACACACATTCATATGCTGGGAAAGTAAAGTCCATGCCGTCACTACGCTGGGAAAGAAAAGTTCCTTATAAGAAAAAGGTTGTTGGCAGGAAAAGAAATATCTTCAAAGATTTTGGGAAAAGCAGAAAAATGGTGGCCTTTACAGAAGGCAAAGCTTCTCTAGCTCTCTTTGAGCATGAGCACAGGCATAAGAAAAACAACAGAACCATTCTGGAAAATAGAAGGGAAAATTCAAAGAATGAATGACTGTATCAGACGCGAACCTTCCGTATTTATAAAATGGGAAGCTTTGACCAGCCCTACGAATCAAATCAGCTGCACTAAATGCTCTTCCTTTCCCATTGGTTACGAGAGCAACGGGTATTTGGGAAATATTGAAACTGATCCTCTTTAAAGGATCCTTATCTCTCAATAAAATCAGAAGCAACAGTTTCCAAAGATAGGATTCAAATCTCTACCAAGTTTCCAAAAATCTCACCGCAAAGGATCCTAGTAACCCAAGGAAGCAACAAGATCCAGACCCCGGGATAAAGGATACGAATTTACCGCATTCCAACCCCGGAGGTATTTCTATACAATGGACGTCGGCCTCAGTATGAGACATCGCAAAACCTGGCTCTAAAGTCAGGGCATGGTCCACTAAGCTTTATAAAGCTGAATACCTTGGCACTTGGCTATCCTATCAAAGCGCCAAGCTGAGGGCAACTGTTCTGGACTGTGGACCAGGATCCTATCCAGAAAGATCAACCCGGCGCACGCTCCATCGGACTCCTCCATTAATACCCTGGAAAGGTGTGTAAGACCTCAGAATACAAAACTATGACGAGGATTAGGGAGTCAGTGCAAACTTTTGTAACTGCTGATCTGGATCTCTCCTATTCTATAACCTCTCCTCTCAATAAAAGACCGTAACGTCCACATTCCAATAATACCTACATTGAATGCCATGACTCCAATCATGCTCCATAAAGACCAGGCTATGTAGACCTAAGAAATGTAACGGTTATTCGATTACTGAAACATTAGCACACAGCCTGACTTGAGCGTTGGAGTCCTTTTTGCAGGTACCACCCCCGTCAGATCATCATGCTTGAGCGCAGCTGCCGAAAGGAGGAAACAACCACATCATACCTTCTACAGGTATCCTTCTGAATCTATTCAGAACACAATGCCCATACCATAATTACACCAACAGCGACCATATCCAACCAAACCTGAAAACAGAGAAGATCAAACCCAAAACAACCCCTGAACCTAATCGTGCTACAATAACTCGTAATCCCATCGATGACCAGCTTCTATCAACCTCTCACCAGCAGATCCAGCCACAACCGACCCCATCAACAACCTGCCACCACCTAAAGCTACCATTGTGCAATCAACCACCGTCGCCAAGACTCCCCTGTGCCGCTGTCGTACCATCGCGTTCTCTTGCTTGAACCACTCCAACCTCGCAAAACCACCATCAAAACAAACCCCTAACCACTTGTCCCCTTCTCGCAATCCTTCAGATCTCGCCAAGCTATGCCAGAGAAACCCCGTCAATAACCTGCCACCACCTGAAGCTATCATCGTCAACAAACAACCACGGTAACCCCCTTTCCAAACCACCACCGCGTCTTAGCCCATACGCCATCATCGCTAAAGTGAGTTTGGCCACCTTAAGTCACTGTCGCTGGTTCATGCCTTTGCCACAGCTGGAGAACTGCGCAGACTCTTTCCTCTGTTTTGTGTGCCCATCTGTTAAAACCAAATTTTGTTCGGTCAAATTTTTTTTTAAATTAAAATAATTAATTTATATTTTTTTTTAAAAAGAAAGAAAAAAGATAAAGAAAAAAATATTTTAATTTATTTTATTCAAGATCCACTATCTTTTAGGTGCCAAAACTCAACTTAATTTTCATACTTAATTTAGTGTGTGTTTGAATTAGAGTTTACAAACTTAAATTTGAGTCAACTTAATTTTGTTGCAGTAACATGATTTATGCTAAAAAACTTTTGTTTCAAAAATAAATTTGACAAAGTAAATATTGTTTAGATAAAATTAATTAAAATTACTTTTAAATGTGTAATTACTAAAAAAGTATGAGTTTATATTACAAAATTTATATTTATATTACAAAAAGTGAAAGTAAAAAATGTTATAATCAAAATATTTGTCTTTCCAATAAAGAAGACTAACACTATGTTTGGATGATAGGCAATGAGGGGAATGGAAAGAAAATGAGGGGAATGGAAATAACTTCTTTTATTTAGGAGTTTTAAAATACATAGGAAGAGAACAAAATACATGATGAACCATTTCCTCCATCTTCCCCTCAAATGACTAACTTTTGTTCTGCCCAAAATTGAGGTGGAATGGGGGAAACATATAGGTAATGAAGTTCCGTTCCGTTAATGAAACTTCCAAACAAAGAGAATGGTAACTATACTTTATTCTTTCCATTTTCTTTTCGGTCCATCCCTACTTATTCTGTTCCATTCCATTAATGAAAAAATATTCAAACACAGGATAAAGGCAACTTGAATTTGGTAATGAAAAAACAAGAAAAGATGTTTTAGCTTAAACCTTGGTTTCAAGTCAAAATCACGTTGAAAATTGGCAAAAGAGAATTTGACCAAACAACTAGTTATCTCTCTAAACGTACTTTTAGGAGTTGTCAATGTAACATCTTAGAAATTTAGATATTTATCAAGAGATTTTAGTTATATTAGTTATTTTCTAACTTAGATTACATAGTTCTATTTAAATGATGTGCTATTTTTTTTTTATTTTCAAATACTTTACTTTAGAAACCCTTCATTCAATTACTTCTTAATTTAATTTTACATGATTAATGAGATGTAAATTGTTATATGTAAATACTATGCAACAAACTGTACTTTTATTTATTTATAGGTGTACCACTTACATTGATATACACTGCCTAGTTATAAGAAACTACCTAATTAGACAAAGAACTAAACATCCAAAATTCAAAGGGCTTATAACATTACCCTAATCTAATGATATACACATAGTCTCATCAACTTATATAATCATACAATACATGAGTAGAAGATGCTAACATTCTGAATTGCCATAACAAGACATCATTCCAATTTTGATTAGCATAGTGAATACAACTTTTACTGCTTTTCTGGAAAACACCACATACATAATGAGAATTGTATAATTCTCAATAGAAAAACAAACTAAATAAATTATTACTATACAAACCATGGTACTTCTAGCTGCATCAATCATAAAAAACACTTTACACAGTAAGAGAGAATATAAACCACAATAAAAGTTACGTCAATATATCAAATCACATAGTGATCATATTCACATTTCATTATATAAGCTATAATAATAATTACATTGATATATCAAATCACATAGTGATTACATCTATAAACCAATTCACATTTCATTATGCATTAGTTTTCTCTTCCTTGCTTACAAGACTATTATCCTAGTAGAAATCTCATACTTTCTAAGGCGTCCCCTAGCTCATTGGACTTGACCCCCTGTAAGACTTCCTATTAAGACCCCTCTTAGCCTGTGGATCACCTTAATAAGCTCCTCTTAGACTGGGGGTCATCTTAATAGGCTAAGAATGCAATACTTTCTATTAAGACTCTTCTTACCTCATGGATCATCTTAATAGGCTCCTCTTAACCTGTGGATCATCTCAATAGACTTTAAAATCATTAAATATCATTTTTATCGTAAAATATCATTTGATCATAAATCATAGATCCTTTCATCATAAATCATTTTTTCATAAATCATGACATCATAAATCATTCCTTCATAAACTTTCCTATAATTAATAGTCGAATCATTGTCATTTATCAAATTGAAACATCATCAATCTTTTGGCGTTGCATAACTATATCATTACTTGAAACTTGAAATAATATCATATTCACATTTACCATTGATGATTCAATTACCAAACTAACTTACATCACTCGTATAGTACAAATTCAAGTTTCTAAGCATTTAAATAAACATATACCTTTAATCATGCCAAACCTAGCTCTTGGTTATCCTTGGCCATTTACTTTCCAATTATGGGATCTATGCTAAAATTCATCAACTCAAAACCATTTAATCACACTTTAACATAATTGAAACATAGATTTAAATACGGTTCTCTATTATTATCCTCTTACCTTAATATCTTTATTATCCTCTTTTATCATCATATACTTGTCCACTTAAGCAAATACATCTCTAATTCCTTATTTAAAGTCCTTGATTGAAACCTCGTTCTTGGAGATTTCTTCAACAACTTATTTCCAATGCTTAATTCAAGCTTAGAAATTGAAAGTGCAACATCTAATTTAGCTTATTTTACCTTATAATCATAATATTTATCAATCCAAAAAATAGGGTTCTTGGACCTTAAGAGCTCTAATCCTCAGGTTTCTTAATTAATAAAAAAAATTCATCTAAGAAGTTAATTTCAAGCTACTTTTCAATTTATAGTTCTTAAGTCCTTAAATCAAAATCCTAGGTTAGAACCTTAACCCTAGGTTCAAGATACAAATCTTAGTTAATTCATTAATTCAAATAGTAGAAATTAAGCCAACACTAATTTTCTAATCTAACCTATGAAATTGAATCAAGATCAAGAAAGATAAAGAGTTTGTTCTTCCTACCACCTTTCCAAAGTTAGAATAGATTTTTCTCTTCTCTAAGATGAAGGACAAGATCTATGCTTTCACTCTTGAAATCTTGATTTGTTGTAGCTTTGGTAGGATTTGGTGATTTTTCCTTGAATTTCTCCTTCTTCCTTCTTCTTCCTTCTCTTTTCTTCTTTTCTTTTTCTCTCCTAAGCTTGGACGAACTCCCTCTCATCTTTGTCTAGATATTTTTGTTTAATTAGGTGTCATCTTGTTTTATTAATCAACTAATAGAATTTTGACTAATGTTTTTAGTAACCAATCATAGGAAGACTAATGTTTAGATTGGTGTCTTTGTTTGGTTCCGCAGGTGTATGGGTCGAACAAGTAATATAATGAAAGTTTAAGTATCGTATCCCAATGGATTGACAACTAGAAAGGTGCTAATACCTAACCAATTTCCACAAACTTCTTATCCACATATAAGAGTGGTTTTTAATAAAAGTAACAACTTAAAAGAAGCAAGAAAAGATGCACTAAAAACTAAGTCCACAAGAGAAAGATAAGAATAATTAAGGCCTAGGGGTCACTATTCACTTGCTACTTCAATGAATATTTGCAATTCAAAAGCATTTACCAAAGAATTGAGTTTGCTAGCGAGGAACCAATTATAGATAAAAGCTTATGTCTAAGTCAATTATTACTCATGTGAAACTTATCTAATTCACTATGTGTCCCTGTGAGTTAGCATAAGAATCACTCATTAAGATTAAGTTTCAAACACTTGTTATGCATGGTCGTATGTGTCCATCTCATTAACAAATCAACACACCTAAACCACTTGAATGTAATTGAACATACATCAACCATACTATGTCCATATTCCCAAATTCCTATGTCTAGTTCATTTGAAAATACTAAGATCATGTAATTGGTGGCCAATCAAGAGCAAGCATTAAACATGGGTATGGAAGAACAAAACCAAATTCATTGATAAAAATATAAAGAAATTACAAAGTATTCAAATTCATAATAAGATCCTAGAGAGCCCATAAATTAGAATTTAGTTACACATCATACAAAAAGGGAAAACACATAAACTCATGAAACCCATCAAATTACAAATCAAGAGAGAAAAGGGAAAGAATGAACAAAAGTGGAGAGAATCTAAGCTGAATCTTCCTTCCTTGGTCTTGATTCTTCACTTGAATCTCCTCTTTTCTAAGTAGAAATCTCCTCCTTTCACACTCTCTCCAAAACCCGATTTCAGAAAAATCAAAAAAAGTGCCTCAAATGCTCTCCAAAATCAGATAAAAAGGGCCAAGCTCGCAAACTTGGGCTTTTTCTATGCCTAGGCGTGACAACAAAATAAGCACTATTAGTTGGTTGCCCATGGCTAGGCGCAACTTTTCCACACCTAGGCGCAGCTTGCCCATGTGTAGGCATGAGTTTCTCTGTTTAGCTTTTTCCTAAAAACTGAGACTTTGGCGCCTAGGCATGACTTATCAAATATTCCTCCTTTCACGCTTTCTTCCATATTTAAACTTTTTTTCACTTTCCTTATCTCTTCTAAAACCTTCTCATCTTAAATACTTGCATCAAAATAATGATAAAGTTTGTGAAGTCATGATCCATCCAAATTCCTTAAATAAAGTCATTAAATACTTAATTCCTAATCATTTGAGAAGGAAAGCTTTTAATCATCAAAATCATGTATGAATTGAACTTATGGACTTGAAAACTTAAGACTAACATGCATATAAACATTCAAATTCAAGTGAAATAACTTCATTCCCTGTTATTAGTCTTGTTCTCATTGGTTAGCCATTATTTAATAATTTTCTTCTAACTAATTAGTTTAACTAACCAAACTAATCTAACTTTTGATTAGGACATCTAGTTAGGAGTTTCTATGGTGGCTAACTATCATTGGTCACTTCACCAACCAATTAGAATGGGTTTAGTGTTTCAATCCACCAATAAGAAATAATCTAGTGTTTCTAAGAATCAATCATTTTTAAACTCATGTCTTGCATAGTATCAAATTCCTATTGGTTAATCATTAACCGATCAATTTAGTACTTGTGTCTTGTATGTTATCTAATTTCTATTAGTTGATCACACTACGTTGTCCAACTCCCATTGGCTACTCATTATTAACCAATCACATTGAAACTAGTGTCTTGTAAGTTGTCTAACTCCCATTGACTACTCCTTGTTAACCATTCACATTGAAACTAGTGTAATTCATTAGCCAATCTCCTTAGAATTAGTGTCTTCTTACTATTGGTTAATCATTAACCAATCAACTTAAGACTAGTGTTTACTATTTGACTAACTTTTATTGGTCACTTAATCAACCAATCATAAGTTGATTAGTGTTTCAATCCACCAATTAAATTAAGCTAAGTGTGGCCTATAGTGTCTTACTCTTATTGGATGAAGGCTATTTTATTAATTTATCCTAACTAGAGAGTTAGAGTAATCAAATAAGTATAGTATCTAACTTATTTATTTAATTTGAGTTTTCTAAACTTTATTAGACATAAATGTCCTTAGTAAAACTCCTAAAATTATGATTTTCTCACTTTTAAATTTAGACACTTTTATTGGATATTTTAAACTACACTTTTCACATCTAAATAATTTTTTGTACTCTTTTAACATCTGTGACTAATAACTAACTATTAATAAATAAAATAACATAAATAAATTAATTTCTATATAATATATTTTAATACTTATAAACTCTTAAAATATTATATAAATTACTTGAAAAGAAAATGTTACAGTCAACATTGACTTTGACTTTTCTAACTCCAGATCGAACACACTCTTAATCTTTACACTCAACTCAATTTTCAACCCTAACTCAATCTTTAAACCCATAACCTAATTTCCACGCCCATAACACGTTAACCAAACTCAGTTCATTATTCATACCCATAACCCAAAAAAAAAAAATTTATGAAAGTCCTTCACATCCGTGACCATACCTTAATTTGTGGAAGTCCCTCATTCCCATAATCTATTGATGAAACCCAACTCCATTCATACCCACCATTCTACTTCGCTCCACTGTCGCAAGACCCCCCACGAACCAACCAACCTTCATCACCACTTCGTCACTATACCCGACCCACGCTACCAACGACCGCCCATCACCTACTTCTTCCAGCAGCCACCCACTTCGGTGAACTCAACACGGCAAACCTCGCTCCGTCACCATCGATCTAAACCGGATTATGACAGCAGCCCGGAAACAAAGAACCCATCCATAATCACTGCAGCCTCCGAGACACCTTCAGCCACGCTCCTGCGATCCCAACCCCGGAACCTCATCTACATCCAACAACGAGCCACCATGGACCTGACTGGAGCACCACCGAACCCATCAACAACTCCGCCATCGGACCCCCCATCACCATCCAACCTGCCATCAACGTGCCACTCAGCCTCGCCGGAACAACGTTCCAGCCACCCTCCACCAGCAACCACCACCTCAGTCCCTGCCCAACCACCACGCATCAACTCGAAACAGAGACACGACGACGTACGCCATCCACTCTTCATCTCACAGCCACCATCGTCACTCGTTGAACCAGAGCTGCGCCGCCTTCTGCCCAGCTCGCTGGAACAGCCGCGCCACCACACCACGCCGGTCAAGCAGCACCGTGACACACCATCTGAGCCGCAACCCCTGCCACCGTCTCTCCCCAACCTTGCCGTCCAGGTATGCACCACGAAGGCTCCTCCCTGGCTTTTAGTTTCTGTCTCTTTGTTTTCTGCCAGTTAAAAAAAAAATGTTATTTTAGGTGGTGTTTTAATTTTAAAAAATCAATAATAAAGAAAAAGAGAAAATCTGATGGGTTTGTTTGATGAAGAGTTGGACTAAAGTTGCTCTCTATTTTGAGTACAAATGAGTTTAATTAGTATTAGTTTTATCACAAATGAGCTAAAGAGTAGAATTTTTTTATCTTTGATTTTGTAAGTTGTCAAAAAAATATTTTAAACAAGGAGGTTTAATAAATAAATACAAAAAATACAAAAATGTAAGTTAAAAAAAAGAAAATAAAAGAAAATAAACTCTAGGAATTAAGAGATAAGTAAAAGATAAAAAAGAAAAAATTGAAAAAGAAATATCCTGATTTTCTTTTGTTTGAATTGTTTAAAATTAGTTTAGTTATCTGTAGTTATGTCTAATATGCTTAGCGTCATATATTGATATTAATTTTAGAATGTTGTAGCTTTTTTATTTTAATATGCGTTCCTTGCTTTCAGTTTTAAATAATAAAAAAGGGAAAAAAATAAGAAAAGGAAAAGGGAAAAAATAAATATTTTTAAAAGTTATCAAGAATTTACATAATTAACTTAAGGTAATCGTTTTAAGACGGATGTATTAAAAGTGCTGTGAGATTCAGTTTCCACCATTCTCTGTGCACAAGCGACTCTTGAACTCAATCTGCTTTAAAAGACTTTTTTTTTAAAAAAAGGTTTTCCCATTGTTTTCCTAACACTATAAGCGACTCTTGAACTCAATCATTGTTTGAGAGTTTTAAAATGCTTTAAAAGACTTTTTTTAAAAAAAATTTCCCATTGTTTTCCCTAAATCAAATAAACATTGTTCGTTCCGTTAATGAAAAAACTCCAAACACATAAATTTCAACTCTATTTCCATTTTCATTTTCTTAAAAATTCCTTTTTTTTTGTCGACGCTCTCGCCACGATATCGGTCGTGACATATAACGACTTCACTGGAGATTTCCAAGAGTCAAGCATGTCATAGTTGGTTGTGCAAATTATTGATAAATTTTACTTATTTGTTTACCCCTTGTTGTTTTTAATCAAGTTTTAGTATGTCTTGTTGTGAATAAGTTTGATTTTCTTTTTGTAGATTTTGCTATCCTTATACGTAGTTGTTTTGTTAATTATATGTTGCTTGGCTGTTGAAACCTTAGGGTAGATGATTGTTGGCTGGCTGTTGTATATATTTTATTTTGTTGTTTTGCAGGTTGTGAGTAGTTTTATTTTTTTAGGTTGTTTTTATGCATGTTTGTATGTTCCTTGCGCACACTTCACCTTCACTTACCTCACACACTTTTTGGGTTCTATATTCGAACCTATGCGAAGTCGAGGAGTAGGAGGAGTCTCGACATTTGTTATTAAGGGGCTTTGTGCTCACTTTACATTTGTTAAAACACCACTCAGATTATTACTAGTATCATGGATTGATCATATTGAAAGAGTTTATCCCTACTTGTGGTCAACTTCATGAACTAGGTCCTTATCTTATGGATAGGGACAATTTGGGGACCATGGCCTTTAGAAGTTTAGATCTGTCTTAGAGAACCTTACACTAATAGATTGAACATAATGACTACCAAATTGAGTCATGACCTAAGGAGATCCAACCACCAGGTTTTGGCTTGGTAGAACAAAAGGAGCATACTTCTTCCTTCTTTCTTCTCTGGCAGCCTCATTCATCTTCATGCATTTATAATTATCACATGAATCCTCTTATGTCATCTACATCATTGCATCTGTCACATCGTTTTCCATTCATGTATACCATGTCATTGCTTGATCATGTAACCTATGTCATGCATTATGGTATGTTTTTATCATGCATATCATGCATTCTGCTTTAGGGTGCGGAGGATTGATATCGTCTATGACTTGAATATTTTGCTATAACATCATTGAATTTTGGTTTGTGGTAAATTGTGAGGATGGTCGTGTATTAATAAGAGGTAACTTGCCCTTTCGGGTTTGCAACCCTCTGTGGGCTCAAGCATACTCATCTAAGTCAAGTCCTTCATGTAAAACCAGGTCTTGATGAAAGGCACCGACTAGGTTGCATTCATTTTTTCTTGATTGCTAAGGAAAACATTTTTCTCCATTTAGGAAAAATAGGCTTTGAAAAGTTAAACAAGTTCAGGAACTATTGTGCAATCTAGAAAAGAGGGCACCAATCAAACTCGAGTTCACAATACTAGATCTCAAACCAGAATGACTGCTAACAATCTTGAGGGAGGAAGGAATCTGAGTCATGAAGTTGATGAAATGAGAGGGAAAATGAACGAAATGAGTGAGACCTAGGCAAGGTTGGATGCGATATTGCAAGATATGAGGAAGTCTCTTAACTTACTCAGCATAAATAGAGGATCAAATGAAGCAGGAGTATATGTGAGTGCACCACCATTCTCTTCCCTAATGACAGTACTAGTATTCTCAAACACAGCAACAAGTATCACTCTGGGGATGAATAACCATTAGCAGCCATAGTACATGGCGGCAGTAGTAATCCCTATTGGAGAAGGATATGTCGTCCATCGGAGAATGCTCAATATGAAGTTCCTAACAAAAACACTAAATCTTAGAAAAGATAACTCTTGAAGCATCTGCAACCAAAATGGGTGAGAGGGTAGCAAGGGGAGTCGACTATTCAATGAAGAAGTCCTAAGACTAGGCTCCAACCTTTGCCAAGTGATTAGCACACGCATTAGCTTCTTTAAGAACATGAACCAGTGTGACATTCTCATCCATGTTGTTGATCATTTACTTAGTCTGTAAAATGATGCTCCTATATTTATCAAAAGGAGGATGAGCTGAAGTCACCAACTGAGCAACATTTTTGGAGTCTAATTCACAAATAACATCCCTTAAGCCAGCTTCCCAAGCAAGTTTAAGACCATTAAGAATAGCAATGAGTTCAACTTGGACAATAACAATGAGCCCTAAATATAATGATTAAGTTAATTGATTCAAAAATAAAATGATAATAAATTTATTATTTTGTCCTAAGCATCACATGGGTTAAAATCTAGTTTCAAGTATAGTTGTGTTTTTAACAAAGTACGATGGAAATAACATATCCTTTCTTTGAGTTCGGGTATATATGAGTAGTAATGAATAAAATAGTATCAACGACTCAAATGCACCTTTGATTGATGTAACATATATCAATCCTAAGGGCAATATTGACTTTGTCAAAAACTAATAGCAAAATATCACAATGTTATGAATGACATTAAAGATGGATCTTCAAGAGTTACATAGTTAGAATAATGTTATTTATAGTGTATAGTCATCCAATAAGAAGTCTTGTAAAACATACCTATTTTATATGTAGTTGATGACTATCTTAATTTGATATTAGGAGTACCATTAGTAAGGGTTGGTGGTTATAACATTTGGTATGTCTAATTACTTTGTAACTATTGTACATAATGGTTTTGTAACCATTGGACATAACAGTTTTGTAACTATTGCACATAATGGTATTGTGACCATTATGGTTTTGTATGCATTGTTTGGAGTCCTATATAAGGACAAGATTTCCATGAAGAAATGACAAGAAAAGAAAAAAAGAAAGAATACAACTAGTTCATGAAGAACTACACTTTGAATCCATGTTTCCGTTGTTTTGATCTCTCTATACTTTTCTTCTTTATTTACAATATGTTATAAACATGATACTCTCCCATATGAGTGATGACTTGAACAACTTGGAGGTTATACTGAAAGAGTTTGTCTTCTTAATACTTTCTTTGGATTGATCTACTTCATTGCTTTATTCTTTTTTATAGCTTCTTTCATGCTAATTTTAATATGGAATATTTTTTGTGTTTCATCCGTAGAAATTTTATTATTAATCTTGTTTGACTAACACAATTATAATATTTTATCTTATATTAAATTTGTTATTCTTGATAAATTCTAGAAGAGATTACTATTCAATTATCCATGAAGAATTGCATGATTTTCTATGGTCGTTTTTTATATGAGGATGTATGGTATAGTTCCTAAAAACTACACCTTTTGACCATGATTGAATAAAAAAAGATTCATTTGATTTTAGTATAATTTGAAACAAAGAAATGTAAGAGAGAACGTCATCTACCTTTTTATGTCTCTCGAATATGCTCCTATAGTAGCAAAAATGAGAAAATTGTTTCAAAAAATATTTTGAATCAAGTTTATGCATTCTTGTGATTGAATACAAAAATGAGTTATTGATGAAAAACCACAAAGACCTCCATTCCTTGAAGTGCATATTTCGTATTATAATTTTACGTATGATAGATGTCGTAGTTATGGTCATTGATGTGGCAAAGATTAGAAAAGTGATCATTACCATGATAGTTCCAACTCTTCTAAGAATACATCTCATATGAAGTAGGGAGATAATGATGAGAATATTGAATAGAATAAAATTACCTTAATGTTGTAATATATACAAAAGGACATTGATCATACTTGTCGTATGTCAAAATCTTACTTGTGAAAGTTATTCATTTGACTATGGTCCTACAAATAATATGCATTTGGATGTATCAGTTTTCGTTAAATATTTTGGAAGAAAATTTTATCACTTGATTGATTATTTGAGTAATTGAATTATTTTCTTAGAATTCATATTGATGATTTGAGTAATTGAATTATTTTCTTAGAATTCATATTTGTCATTTCATATGTCTATTTCTAATGTATTTAAAATTATCACATACACATTTTCTTTTATTTTGTTAGTTTACAATATTTCAAATAAAATATGTATGATATGCCTTCTTAGAGTTTTATTGATTGAAGAAAATATGTGTGTTCTCAATTCTTTATATATATAGATCATTGGTAAATTTTGATATATGATAGTACAAAAGTAATTCAAGTATCCAAAATAGCTACTATATTTTGTTATATAAAAACAAAGTTTTATATTCTGTGCTTTATCTATTATTAAGTCAAATAGATATGAGTGCAATTGAAACACATGCTATTGTAAACCGAAAGTTTACTATACTCTTGTAAACTAAAAGTTTATTATATTGTTGTAAACTAAAAGTTTACTAGTCCAAATAATTGTTATTTGACATATGGTCTGTTAGGCTATCCTGAGTTAATATTGATAATTCATATGAATATCAATAAAGAATCAGAATTAAATATAATGAATTTTCATATGCTATGTGTTCTCAACGTAAATTGATTATAAAACCATCACTAGTTAAAAATATAATTGAATTTCCTAAATTTCTGAAATGTATTAAAGGTGATATTTGTGGACTATATTATCAATCATGTATAGACCATTTAGGTATTTTATTGGTTTTATAAGATGGTCACATGTGTACTTATTATCATCTTGCAGCTTGGAGTTTATGGGATTACTTGCGCAAATTATTGGATTAAGAGCACAATTTCCAAATAAACAATTAAAACAACTCGTCTTGATAATGCTAGTGGGTTTACTTCTCAAGTTTTTAGTGATTATTGTATGGTTATTGGTAAAATGTTAAACATCTTGTTGTTTATGCTAAAATGTATAACATCCTAAGACTGCCTGCAGGATCGATGAGTGTCCCCACAAACCAATACGGGTCTTTTCAGCGTACTTTGTCCTCACTCACACTCATCCTATGAAACTTCCCAAGAGGTCACCCATCCCACAAGTGCTCCAAGTCAAGCACGCTTGACTATGGAGTACTTATGTTCTTGGCTCCCGAAAAGAAGATGCATCTTGTTGTTATAAGTTGTGCTAATCAATTTCTTTAAGTCATCCTCAACTATGTAGCTCCATACTTGCACAGTCTTTGGATCTCTCTTATTCCGGTGTGTATTCAGTTCATTCATGTGTCCCTCCGCCTAGAAGCCTGCCAGGAGTCGCTCCTTGTTCGTGCTTCATCTTTTTGCACCGGTGACCACTCCCCGCCCTCGCCGGCCCCGGGTGTCACATGCCCACTAGCTTCCGCATGGTTCATCCCCGAACCACACCGTACTGGGAGAGGTCCCACTTTGATACCATTTGTAATGTTCCGAGACTGTCTGCAAGATCGATGAGTGTCCCAACAAACCAACACAGGTCTTTTCAGCGTGCTTTGTCCTCACTCACACGCATCTTAGGAAACTTCCCAAGAGATCACCTATCCCACAAGTGCTCCAAGTCAAGCACACTTGACTATGGAGTACTTATGTTCTTGGCTCCCGAAAAGAAGATGTATCTTGTTGTTATGGGTGGTGCTAATCAATTCTTTTAAGTCATCCTCAACTATGCAGTTCCATACTTACACAGTCTCTGGATCCCTCTTATTTTGGTGTGGATTCAGTTCATTCATGTGTCCCTCCGCCTAGAAACCTGCTAGGAGGCGGGACCACTCCCCGCCCTCATCGGCCCCGGGTGTCACAAAATGCCTCTAATTGATAGCTAAGTAACAGATTGTGAAAAAAAGATCTCAAGTTTATACTTGGGGCATGCTTTATATATGTAGCAACACTTGTTGTAAGACAAACAGATAATTATAAACTCTCCCTTATACAATTGGATTTTGGCTTAAAGCCAAATATTTATCATATAAGAATTTTTCTATGTGCGATATAGTCACTTATACTCATTACATCGCACTAAAATGAGCTTTAAAAAAGAAAGTTGAGAATATATGTCAAATATGAAATGATGTTTCCAACATTACAGGAAAAGAATAAGTAGTTAGAAAAGGAAATTACTTGAAATACATCATCATTATATCATTTTGATCCTTGATCAAGGCAATTTGAACTAGAAGTTCAAATGATAATACATGCAAATAAGAGCAAATTAATTGCCAAATGCATTTTATGTTGCAAAAGGATAAATAAATCATATACCAGCTATAAATTCTTCATTTAGAATTCATATTAAACCAGTCAGAAAAATATGGTAGAAGCATGGTAGACCATTTGATTCCAAAGACAAAGCCTAGAAAAGAGAAAGAACAAATAATATTACTAACGAGGCAAATAGTTCTAAAGACAATACTCTTGAAAAAGATATTAGAGATATAAGTAGGACTCCTAAAGTAGTTCAAACTCTAAAAGAAGTTAAAGTACCTAAAAATGGTGAAAATAATGAGATCTCAATAAATCATATCTCTACGGGTAAAATGATTGAATAAAAAAGAAATAGTTATCGATAACATATTTGTATAGTGCGCAATATTATAAATAATAATGAGAATCTTGAAATTAGAATCATTAAAGAATATTTATGAAGAAATGATTGGCCAAAGTGGAAGAATGTCTTGCAAACAAAATTGAATTCACTTGTAAAATGTGTGGTTATTGAATTTGTCGTTCAAAATCCAGAAGATGTCTTAATAGACCTGAAGTTTAAACCTCATAAGGTGCAAAATTTGTGGATGCAAATTATGCAATTACATTTTGATATATGATAAGGTTGTTTGCATACAAGAAGTTAAGTACTTCTAATGGATGTTGTTACATCTTATGAATGTCTTGATACATACTCTTTACATGAAAATCCGTAAAAGATTTAAAATATTAACATTCAATAAACATAATTTACATATATTAATCATTTATATTCTTTTTATCATCATATTGAGACTTTCTTATTAAACATTAGTGCTTGTTGATATGTAGTATATATTTATTTTAAAATTTCTTAAAATACTTTATTTTCTTATGTGTCTTTTTTTGGGTACATTTCTTATGTGTCTATTTAAAGAAACTTGTAATTGGCTTTGCCATTATTGCTATATGTATGTTGATTATTAAAATTATTTGACGTTCTTCCAATATTATAGAAGATCTAAAGGAAGAATTTGAAGTGAAAGATCTTTGAATGAAAACTTTGTATCGGCCTACAAATCGAGCACTTAGAATTGAATTTTGTCTATCAAGTTATAGAGAAAAGGTTCTTAAGTGATTTATACATATAAATTATATATATTGAGTATACTAATAGTTGTTAGATCGCTGGATTTAAAGAAGACAATGAAGATCTTGATCTTAAAGTACCATACCTTAGTGATATAGAAGCACTCATACATATTGTTAAATATTGCATGACATGATTTAATATTTTTTCATGAGTTTATTAGCAAGATATAGTTCATCACCAACCAGAATACATTGGAACAAAATTAAGTATATTTTTTTCTATATCTTCGAGACACAGTTGATGATATTATTTTATTCATATGAATCTATGTCCGTCTAATTGATTATACAGATGCAGAGTATTTATCTTATCCAAATAAAGTCATATCACAAACATGTTATTTATTTACATGTAGTGGTATTGCTATATCATGACAATCTATAGTTGCCGATTCTTCATATCATTTAATAATAACGACAATTCATGAATGAAGTTGTGAATATTTCTAGCTAAGAGTTATGTTTCATCATATTCAAGAATCTTATGGATTATCTTATGAAAAGAAAATTCCAACTAAAGATAATACTGCTTGCAAAACTCAAGTAAAAGGAGGATATATCAAAGGTGATGAAATAAAGTATACTTCTCCAAAATTCTTCAAGGAGAGAAAATTGAAATGCTACAATTCATATATCTTAAGTGATGCTTCTAAAAGGGGAGAAAAATGTTCTCTTTTTCCCTCAATCAAGGTTTTGTCCCACATGATTTTCTTTAATAAAATTTTTAATGAGACAGTTCCTATGTAAAGGATATTGTACTCTTTTTTCTTCATTAAGATTTTTTTCCCATTGAGTTTTTTCCTAATAAGGGTTTAATAAGGCATATTTCTAATGGACATCTAAGAGGAAGTATTATGAATGATATTAAATATGGATATCCAAGAATCATAACAGTTGCATAGTTAGAAGAATGTTATCATAATGTATAGTTATCAAAGGAGAAATATTGTAAAATATGCATATTTTGTATATAATAGTTGACTATCTTAATTTGATATTAAGGATGTCATTCATAAGAATTTGTGATTATAACATTTGGTGTGTCTAATTACTTTATAACCATTGGACATAATGGTTTTGTAACCATTATACAGTAATTTTGTAACTATTACACATAATAGTATTGTAATTATTGTTTTGAGTCCTATATAAGGACAAGATTTCCCATAAAAAAATGACAAGAAAAGAAAAAAAGAATACAATTGTGAACACTCAATTTTGTCCAGGGCGTTTTGTGAATAAAAAAAAAAGAAAAAAAAAAAAAAAGAAGAAATAATCTTTCAACCCATTGGCCCATTAACCCGTAACCCATAAACCAACCCGTTAACCTACAACCCATCGCTTATCCCGATCCCTAACCATCCCAAACAAACCTATCCTAAACTAACCATAACTCATCCTACCACAAACTTATCCTAAACCAACCTTGGCGGTTATCATCAAGCCCATCTTAACACAAACTTATCCTATCATAAACCCATCCTAACTCAAACTCATCCTAAATAAACTTATCCTAAACCTCCCATCACTTATCCTAAACAAACTTCTAATCACATTCTAACTCAAACATCTCAGCCTAATCCTCTCCTATAAAACACCTAAACCACACACAGAAAAGGCATCAGAACATATAGACAGAAACCTCTACTCAGATCACATACTCCTCAGCCTTAAACACACTTTCTGCCTTTTTTTCACCCACGTAGCATTCCACCTGACAACAGCATTCTTCATCTTCTACCCCATAACTGAGTCAACTCAGTGAGCAACCACCCATTGTGAGTCAACTCACCTCCCTCAATATTCCAACTTTCAGTAGCCATACCCTCACCTCATCACACCATAACTACAACCTCTTCTTCTTCACCTTCAACCAGAATCACCCATAGCCATTGAACCCCATCATCAACCAAACAACCTTACCTCAACCCAGCGGCCCCTGCAAACCCAAAATCGCCATAGCCAGACGAACCAAGGAACTCCATCCACTCACTCCACCGTATCTCGCAGCCACCGAACAGATCCCACCCAAGCCACACGACGCCGCCCAAATCCACTAGCTCCGCCCTGTGTGAGTCACGTCGTGATCCGAGTCTAGCCGTGCTGCTGCTCCTGCACACGATCCTTCCTCGATTTCGTTCTCCCGCGAATCGTGGTGGACGGTCACCTGTGCTACGCAACTTCGCCGTCCTCCACCGAGCCAGATCCGGCTGCACTTAGCCGCCTCCGGCGTCCACCATTGACCCGAAATGGAACTCCTAGCCGCATCACCTCGGTGCCGTTAATGCAGCTCTGTGCGCCACCACTTGCGCCACCCTCTCCATCGCGCCTCTCCGTTCCCGTTACCACGCTGGGTCAAGCCAGCTTGTGCAGTCTCTCCTCTGCCTTGTTTTCCTGCTTCTGCAAGTCTCCCAAGAGAAAACAAAATAACCCTTCCCTCCCTTTTGCTGAACTGTGAGTTGTTATTTTGGTTTTCATTGTATTTTTTTTTTGGGTTATTTTGGGTTGTTTAAAGGAAGTGGGCTTAAGGTAGCAAAAAAAATTGGGCCAAAAAAATAAAAAAAAATCAATTAAAGAAAAAAAAAAAAAGGAAGAGGGGAAGAAGGAAAAGGTAAATTAAAAATATAAGAATAATTTTTTTCTTTCTTCTTTAAAATAATGATAATAATAATAATAATATGAGTTACCTGAATTGACGATAAATTAACTAACCCTTACATTTTGTAAACATCGAGTTCATGACAATTGATGGTTTACATTATTATTATTATTATTATTATTATTATTATTATTATTATTATTATTATTATTATTATTATTATTATTATTATATTTAAATTATTATTTTATTTTTAATTTTTTAAGTTAAATCGCTAATTGATAATTTTAAATAAAAGTTTTGTAACAAATTTGATAATCAGTGGGTGACGTCTCTAGCGTGACGCGAGCTTCACCTATTTAATTCTTAATTTGAATAACTGAGCCGCGACGGCTTGTTGATTCAAATTTTTAAAGTTTTTTAAAATCAACCAACCCACAAATATTTTTTAAAGAACTACGTGACTTTGAATTCCTCATTGCACCTGAGGATACGTAGGAGTGGGACTCATATTCCGTCAAGCCAAAAATTAAAATTTTTATAATTTATTTGTTTATTTCATATTTTTACAAAAGGGGTAAAACAAATATTTTCAAGGATTATTAAGAATTTGCATAATTAATTTAAGGTACCGTCTTAGGACGGGTATGTTAGGGGTGCTGTGGGATTAAGTTTCCGCCCTTCTCTACACATAACCGACTCCCGAATTCAATCTGGTTTCAAAGATTATTTTTCTTGGGTTTTCCAATTTTTCCTAATAAAAAAATTAAAATTGGTAGCGACTCCTAATTAAATATATTTTAGTTTAAGTTGCTATTTCACCGCGATTAATACGGTCGCGACAGATGGCGACTCCACTGGGAACACTTGAGAGTCAAGCCTATATAAGTTGGTTATGCAAATATTGTGATCTTTATGTGTTTGTTTTACCCTTTTTCTTTTTTCTTATTTTTTCTCTTTTTTATATTTGATTATTTTTTTTGTTAATTGTTTTATTATCTAAACTTTACGTAGAAAAATTTTTGGAGTTTGTTTGTTGCTTTGTTTTGCAGGATATGGGTAGTCTTTAGGATTGTAAATGTTTGTATGCTCCCTACACCTATTGCACCTACATGTTTATCACACACACCTGAGTGGGGCCCTATACCCAGGTCTGAGTGAAGTCTAAGTTAGGTAGAGATTGTGTAGTGGTAGCCATTTTAGATGTATATCCTATTTGGTTATCGTGAAAATCTCATCTAGAGTGTGTCTTTTTCATGAATGTTCCACACCTAGTGGTTTACCCATTATTTTGTGGTCAACATTCTGAAATAGGATTTGGCTCTAGAGACCTATAAAACAGAAGAACCACCCAATAAAAATTCACACAGATTAGAAGGACTCTTAGATCTTTAGGATAGAAAGTCCTAAGTTTAAGGCAGTCCCATTAGGACACAAAGAGAGCGTATTTCTTCTTTCCCCATGCCATCCATTCTTGCATTAAAAAAAATTAAAAAATCATCTTACATTTTCATGGCATTCCTAGCCTTCTTTAAAAAAAAACCATCTTGCATTTTCATGTCATTTCTAGCATTTAAAAAAAAATCATCTTGCATTTTTATGTCATTCTTAGTATTCTTAAAAAAAAATCATCTTTCATTTTCTTGTCTTTCCTAGCATTCTTAAAAAATAAAAATCATGCATTTTCATGGCATCTTTGACATTCAAAAAATAAAAATAAAAATAAATCATGTATTCTCATAAAAAAAAAATCATGCATTTTCATGGCATCTTTAGCATTCTAAAAAAATATATAGAAAAATAAATCATGCATTCCATGCATTTAAAAAAAAATTTCATTTCATTCATTTCATCTTATGCATGACAGTAATCTCATTCATTCATCTCATTCCTTGTATGATGTTACCGTTTTCAAGGAACCATTGCGCGACCAAGGAAAGAGGACACCAGTCAAACCCGTGTTCACAACACAATGGCTCGAACAAAGTTGCTTGCAGTGATGGCAGCTGAAAACGAAGGCAGGAACCTAAGTTTGAAAGTGGATGAAGTGAAAGGAAGGATGGATGAGGTGACAGAGTCTCAAAGAAGAATGGAGGAAATGTTGTTAGCTATGAGGGAGATCCTCACCTTGATGGGGGCAGCTGGAAGTACTAGAGTAACTGGGGCACATTTGTACCCACTGAATATCACTTCCATGAGGACAAACCCAAGGGTCACTACTGAGATACCTTCTGTGGGAAGAACTTCAAACATTGCATTAATAGTAATTCCTTTTGGAGAAGGATATCATTCATTAGAAGGTACTCAAAATGAGGCCCATGGCAACACTGAGTTCACGTGGGAACCACCACATATGTCCATTCCGATGCGAACTGGATTTCCTGCCGGTACTGGGTACGCAACTGTTCAGAATGTTAAGATGAAAGAAGATTGGATGGAAAACATGGAGGAGCAAATCAAGGCGATCAAAGGTCCTAGCACCTACGGTCCCCTTGGGATAGAAGAATTATGCCCTACTGCTAACATCGTCATCCCCAAGGATTTTAAAATCCCAGAATTTGTTAAGTATGATGGGAGCACTAACCCCTTTTTCCATCTAAAAACTTACATTACTAAAATGTCCATTTGGTCAAAGGACTGGAAGTTCCTCGTCAGCTTCTTTCATAAAAGTTTGACTGTGCCTGCTTTGGAGTGATGTATCTAACAGGACCTTTCGAAAATCTCCTCTTGAGATGACTGGGCGAATTTGTTTATAGGACAATATCGATTTAATCTGAATACAACCCCAACCCGGGAGCAGTTGGGAACACTACAGAAGAAAAATGAGGAAACCTTCAAGCAATATGCCCAGAGATGGAGAACTCTGGCAGCATAGGTGCAACCACCGTTGACGTTGACAGAAATGTGCTTGTATTTTCTAGGGACTCTGAGAGCTCCTTATATTGAGACAATGGCGGGTGCCGTTTACCAAGACTTTGCTGATTTAATTGCTGCTGGAGAAAAAATTGAAATTCTGGTAAAGGCTAGAAAATTACCAGCTGGCAATAATGAAAGTAGTTTCAAGAAAGGGTCCCCTAAGAAAAAGGAGCTAGAAGTGAGTTATGTGCAGTCTTTACAACCCTGATATTTGCCATCCTACCCTACATACCGACCACCCCTATACAACCCAAACACTTACCCTTCTTATCAGACACCTGCACCATCTCATCTACCTGGCCCAACCGCTCTTCCCGTAAATATACCTCAAACCCAGCCATTCCAAATCAACAATATCCTGGTACCTCAGCCATATGCACCAACTTGCCCAATCTATACTCAGTACCCACCTCGGCCTCCGCAAAATTTCTAAAACTACCCACAACCTCGACCAAACTTCCAAAATCAAGGTCGTTTCCATACCCAAAACCTACCCCTTTCCCAAAACTGTCCATCTCAAATGGAGATCTATTCCAAAGGCTGTTTGATGCTTACCTCATCTCGGGGAACCCTGTACGTCCCCTACAACCACCATTTCCAGCATGGTACAACCCGAATTTAACTTGCAAGTACCATATGGATATTTCGGGGCACTCAATCGAAGACTGTGAGTCCTTCAAGATGGCGGTAAGAAAGCTTATTGCTTGTGGAAAACTGGACATTCATGAAGAGGCTGGACCTAGTATTGTCAGCAATCCAATTCCTAATCATGGTGAAAGGAATGTGGTAAATGCTTTAGAGATGGAAGGACCTTCAATAAGGAATGCCATGAACCTGCGCACGCCGATGACTCAAATATTTGAGGGGTTGAAGAAAACAGGTTATGTTATCACAGCACCAGCTTCATCAGTAAAAGAAGAGGAGAAGTATGATGAAGAATCAAGATATGTTGACCACTGTGGGGGAACGGGACACGATATTGAGAACTGTTGGGACTTTAAGGTTCAAGTCCAAGGATTACTCACTTTGGGAATAATACAAGCCGGACAAAGGGTAGCTTCCTCTGAAGAGGTCAGTGTAGTAGAACGCTTTGTGCTGAAGGTGCCGCCTCTCAATCAAGCCCCGGCGCCAGGGAAAGTAGTTGTTACAGTCAAGAAGCCAATGCCGTTTGCTTATGATGATACTCACTCAGTACCATAGAATTATGAGGCTAAGGTGGAAACGAAGGGAGTCGGGGAAGAGACTTCAAAGCCCCGAGTTGCTGAAATACTCCAAGATGAAGGGTATGTGACTAATATAGTTACAAGGAGCGGGCGATGTTATGGCCCACTAGAAGTAGAGAAGAAGAAGAATGTTAAAGAATGGGGGAAGGAGGAAAGTGCAAGAGAAGAGGAGAGAGGGAAAGAAAAGGATGAAGAATTTTTAAAGATCATGAAACAGAGTGAATACGATATGATGGAACAACTGAAGAAGACTCCAGCAAGGATATCCCTTTTGTCACTCATTTTGACATCTGAGTTACATCAAAAAGTGTTGCTAAGAGTACTGAATAAGGCTTATGTCAAACCCGATGTTACCCCTGAGAATGTCGTCAGCATGGTGGACCCGGTAAAGCACGTCAACATGATCACATTTATGGATGAAGAGATCACCTCTCGGTCTGAGAAAAACCCACGGGCCTTACACATAACCCTTAAATGCAAAGGGTATATAGTTGCAAAGGTTTTGATTGATGGGGGGTCTGCATTAAATATCCTACCGAAGTCGACTCTAACCTCATTGTCAATAAGTGAGGATGAATTGTCACCTCGAGAAATGGTAGTGCGAGCCTTTGATGGAAATAGGAGAGGCATTTTAAGAGAGGTGACGTTGCCATTAGAGATTGGTCCAAGTAATTTTCAGGTATTGTTCCAGGTCATGAACATTGAGCCCGGTTACACTATGCTCCTGGGGAGACCATGGATCCATGCTGCTGGTGTTGTTCCTTCTACACTACACCGGAGTGTTAAATACATCGAGAATGGGTCGGTTATTACTATACACGGAGAAGAAGAAATCATGGTGTCAAAACTGATTTCAGTGTCATATGTAAGTGCAGAGAAAGATGAGGAGAATTTGCAGCACAGCTTTGAGGTAGTTGAAACTGAACTCAGTGGGGGTGAAACCTCGATGCAAACTGTGAATCGGGTGGTGGCCCGAATTATGACTAATAATGGGTACCAGAAAGGAAAAGGCCTGGGCTCAAAATTGCAAGGAACTCGGACACCTATTTTACTTCTAGAAAAACTAGACAAGTTCGGATTAGGGTACAAAGCGGCTCTGGAAAAGAGAATAGAGAATATGACTTTGGGGAAAAGGAGTGATAAGGGCGAAATAAAGCATATTCCTCACCTGAGGGAGACATTCCCGGCACCAACCAAAGTAATCATGCCTGAAGAAGTCATTCGTCCCCAATACCATTTTACTATCAATGCATTGCATGAAGAAGGCCCTGAAAAGTACAAAACAATCCGACCTTTCACTAAAGAGGAGCCATTGAAGAACTGGCAATCTGAATCAATGATTGATGTTATTGCTTCCAAGTAATTGTCTAGTCATGCTGTAACAAGCAGATATTTGTGTCTAGCTATGTTTTTATCTTATATTTATGTTATTTGAGACAATTAATTAAATAAAGTTGCATGTTTATTCAGCATTCCTCTGTGTCACTCTATTTGCTTATCTTCTTTTTACATTTATTAGTTTCCTTTTCCTGTGTTTCTCTTAAAAAAAAGACTTCCTTCTCTTGCCTTATCATTTCTACTCTATTTTTATCTTTCCAACTCCCCATAAATTACTTTCCAGGGATGTGAGTTTTGTAGAAAGTTCGTCTCATGAAAGGGACCTTGAAAACTTGTCAATTGATTCCCCTGCAACGTTTGATGAAGAGGATCCTGGATCTGGGTAAGGAGGAAGAGATTGTTGAAGAATTTAAAAAAATGTTGGAATACTCAGAGAGGAAGTTTGATGTGGGCAATAAGGTTATAGAAGTAATTAATATGGGAATAGAAGAAGACAAGAAGGAGTTGAAAATAGTAGATAATCCTGAGCGTATAGAGATGGTGGCACTATTGAGGGAGTTCCTTGATGTGTTCGCATGGTCTTACAGAGATATGCCTGGATTAGACCCTGAAATAGCGTCACATAAAATTCCTTTATATCCAGATGTAGAAGTAAAAAGGCAAAAGTTGAGAAGAATGCATCCTGATATGTCACTAAAGATCAAAGAAGAAGTGACTAAGCAATTAGAAGCTAGATTTATAGAGGTGTCAAGGCACCCGCAATGGGTAGCAAATATTGTGCCAGTACCAAAGAAGAATGGGAAGGTCAAGATGTGCGTGGATTACAGAGATCTAAATAAGGCTAGTCCAAAAGATGATTTCCCGCTCCCCCATATTGATGTTCTTGTTGACAATACAGCAGGAAATCATAGGTTCTCATTTATGGATGGGTATTCTGGGTATAATCAGATCGTCATGGATGTTGATGACAAAGAAAAGACGACTTTTATTACACCTTGGGGAACCTTTTGTTACACAGTAATGTCCTTTGGATTGAAAAATGATGGGGCTACCTATCAACGTGCTATGGTTGTATTATTTCATGATATGATGTATAAAGAAATTGAGGTTTATGTAGATGATATGGTAGCCAAATCCAAAGAAAAGGAAAGTCATGTAACAGTTTTACGGAGATTATTTGAAAGACTCAGGAAGTATAGGTTGAGGCTCAATCCTAATAAATGTGTTTTCGGAGCATCCATTGGAAAATTGCTCGGATTCATCGTTAGCAGAGAGGGGATAAAGGTGGATTCGGATAAGGCAAAGGCAATACAGGAGATGCCTCCTCCTAAGACAGAGCGAGAAGTAAGAAGTTTTCTTGGGAGACTTAATTACATCGCTAGATTCATTGCTAACTTGACCAGCACTTGTGAGCCTATATTCAAGTTGTTGAAGAAGCATCAGCCGGGCAAATAGGATGAAGAATGTCAAGAAGCTTTTGATAAGATAAAGGCTTATTTGATGAATCCTCCTGTGTTGGTACCCCCTACACCGGGTCGTCCTCTGATATTATATTTAACCGTACTGTCAACCTCAATGGGGGCAATGCTAAGGTAGCACGATGAATCAGGGAAAAAGGAGCAGGCGATTTATTACCTGAGTAATAAGTTTAATGACTGTGAAGCCCGATACATGGCAATGGAAAAGACATGTTGTGCATTAGTATGGACCTCAAAACAGTTAAAGCAGTACATGCTTTATTATACCACTTGGTTGATCTCTCGAATGGACCTTCTGAAGTACATATTTGAAAGCCCTCATGTCTCATTAAGGGTTTCAAAATGGCAAGTGATATTATCAGAGTTCGATATCAAGTACATGACTCGAAAATCCGTCAAAGGAAGTGCAATTGCGGATCATTTAGCTGAAAATCCTCTTGAGGGTGGACAACTAATGACATCCGAGTTCCCTGATGGAAAAATATTGATGGCAGAAAGAGAGGAAGGAAAAGAAGAGTCTGCGTGGAAGATGTATTTTGATGGAGCAGTCAATATGTATGGTAGTGGCATAGGAGCTGTTGTTGTTTCGCTAGACGGAAAATAATATCCAGTTGCTATTAAGTTGGATTTTGAATGCACTAATAATGTTGCGAAATACGAGGCCTGTGCTTGTGGTTTACAAGTGGCAATTGACTTGGGGATCAAGTAATTAAAAGTATTTGGAGATTCGGCACTTATCATTTATCAAGTGAATGGTAAATGGCAAACTAAAGATCCAAAGTTGGTGCCTTATCAAAAGTATTTGACCAAGTTGACTGAGAAGTTTGAAGAGGTGACCTTTTCTCATATGGCTCGAGATATGAATCAGTTTGCAGATGCTTTGGCCACTTTGGCTGTAATGACTAAGTTGGATATCCACAATAATATCCAACCCATCCAAGTAAAAGTACATAGTGAGCCCGCGTATTGTGCCAATGTGGAGGGTGAGCCAGATGGTAAACCTTGGTATTATGATATCAAGCAGTATATCCAACATAGAGAATACTTAACTGGGGCAAGTGAAGTGAATAAGAAGACTATTCACCGGTTGGCAATGACCTTTTTCTTGAATGGGGAAGTTCTATACAAGAGAAGCCATGATGGCACCTTACTCAGATGTGTGGATACTCGGGAAGCTCGTTTAATCATGACTGAAGTCCATGAAGGAATTTGTGGGACTCATGCTAATGGTCATATGATGGCGCAAAAAATTTTAAGGAGCGGTTATTATTGGTTCACCATGGAAACAGACTGCATAGAATATGTTCGAAAATGCCATAAATGCTAGATATATGCAGATCGAGTCAATGCACCTCTATTCCCCTTGCACAATATGGTATCTCCATGGCCTTTCTCGATGTGGAGAACAGATATCATTGGGCCGATTAACCCCAAAGCTTCCAACGGTCATCATTTCATTTTAGTAGCAATCGACTATTTCACCAAGTGGGTAGAAGCTTGCTCGTATGCCAATATTACTCAAAAGGTATTTTTAAAATTCCTCAAGAGGGATATTGTCTGCAGATACGGAATCCCAGAAAGGATAATCACTGATAATGCTGCTAATCTCAATGGTGCTGAGATTAAGAAGTTCTGTGAAAATTTCAAAATCAAGCATCATAATTCAGCTCCTTACAGGCCTCAGATGAATGGTGCGGTTGAAGTCGCAAATAAGAATGTCAAGAAAATTGTGGCTAAGATGGTTGTGAACTACAAGGACTGGCATGAAATGTTACCCTATGCTTTACATGCATATCGTACCAATATACGATCAAGCACTGGAGCAACACCTTTCTCCTTGGTGTATGGGATGGAAGCTGTCTCTCCCATAGAAATGGAAATTCCTTCTCTAAGAGTGTTGATGGAGGCAGAGTTAGAGGAATCTGAATAGGTGAAGACTCGGCATGAGCAGTTGAATATGATAAAAGAGAAGAGACTGGCAGCTATTTGTCATGGACAGTTGTATCAAAGCAGAATGGCCAGAGCCTTTAATAAAAAAGTCCGTCCTAGAGAATTCTGTTCAGGAGATTTAGTATTGAAAAATATTCTCCCTAATCAAAAGGATGCTAGGGGAAAATGGGCTCCGAGTTATGAGGGTCCTTACATCGTTAAGCAAGTATTTTCTGGAGGGGCCTTAATTTTGTAGAATATGGATGGAGAAGAATTGCCAAGGCCAGTAAATACTGATGTTGTCAAGAGATTCTGTAACACCCTTTGGGATGTCACATTTGGAGATAAAAAAAATAAAGATAATAAATATTACCCAAGTTATAAAATAAATATTATAATTAGTACGTATATTTTGTTTATAAAACTTATAAATTACAATACATCACCGCATCTATACAACGTTACCATACATACCAAAACATTTACAACTACTACAAAAAGATAAAACATAAGTTTTATATACAGTACAACATCAAAAAAAAAAAACAAAAAGTGCCCAAGTGCACATCATGGATATCTAGTTCACTAGGGAATCATTCCTAGATAACTCTTGGTGACAGATAACCGGGATGTCTCACAGCAGTTCTACGAGCGAGGGGATCCGGGCTGCTCTACGGACGGAGTCCGGGCTGTAGATACCACATTATTTTCATTGGGAACATGGAAAAGTCCATTCCAATGACGTCGGATCTCCAAAGGCAACTCTAACCTGTACATACAAGTCAAAAGTAACTACAGGATCAAGCATCATATTCCGGACGCAAAGATAAAGTAATAGTCCCCATATACACCACAACATTGCTTTCTTCACGAGTACGCCAACCTTCTATTCCTCTATGGAACTCTATTCTTACAAAACCTAAGAATCTGGCGTAGTCATCTTCTTTGAGTCAATTCAACCTAAGTACGGATGATCGAAGGCTCCAAATACTCAGACTGGAAATCGTAGATTGTGGCTCCTCCTCTACATGATATTCACTGCCTAATACTTGTTCTTCAATCTCTTCATTTTCGTCTATATATATATATAACACAATAATACAAACAACACATACAATAACAAAGAGGTAAGACAATCCAATATATCACAAGTGTGGCGCATAAGAAAACGATAATACAACGAAAATAGCAATTAATATCAACACAGATAATAAACATTAACAATAACTAATTATGCAAAAGAATAGAATCCATCACAATAAATTATAGATACACGATAATATGCTAAAACCATAAAATAACTCATTCCTACTCCATGGAGCTATAACACACACAACGATATCAGAGAGAATGATTTGAAAGTTCTAATAGTATCGCTTGACCGGCTATTGACTTGTCCACCCTTTGTGTCTATAGCTTGACTACCCCGATCACTATTGCCTTGTCAAGACTTTGTGTCTATAGCTTGGCTACCCCGACCAGCTATTGCCTTGTCAAGACTTTGTGTCTATAAGCGATCGTTGTGATTGCTATTGACTTGTCAACACTTTGTGTCTATAGCCCACTAAAACACCATGGCGTAGTACACGGTCAAAACATCGTGTAACTACAGTGAGTTAAAATAGTCCTCTCAAATCTCGATTAAGTATAGTGCTTGTCGAGAACACTAGTGTGTTACCACGTACCACGACCCAGAAGGAGCTACTCTCCGTCCACATATGGAGTAATGCACACCAATGCGTCCAAGTCCATATCAGAAATGAACCCACTACGCTCATCACATCGACAACACGATGTTATTCATCTCGTCAATCAAATCACCAATTCATAAATTGGCACGACTCAGTGCATGAACAAAATAATAATTACCAAAACGTCCTCAAGTCTCAAATAATTACAGAAATGTCATCAATTCTAAATTATTTACAAAAATGCCATCAAACTCTCATTATTTACGAAAATGCCCTCAAACTTCAAATATTTATGAAAATATTACGAAAATACCCTCAAACTTCAATTATTTATGAAAATGCCCTCAATGGCAACAATAATTATGTAAATGCCCTCAGTGGCACAAATCTCAAAACACAGTACGCTCCCACTTGGCGCAATATATTTTTCACATAACCAGGTTACAATACGCACCCACTTGGCGCACTATAACTTTCCACATATCCGGGTCCACCATTTTGGCCCAACAGTAAAATTTACTGTTCTCATTAATCATGTAAAATTTTTATGGAGAAAACTTAGGTAAAGTTCCTTAGGTGCTTGTGATGCTTGTCTCTAATAGAAACATGACATGTGTTTTATTTTTTAATTACTTAATTATTATTTTCAAAATTTTCATTAATGAGTTATAGAAAAATGTACACATGTCATGTTTCTATTGGAGATAAGCATCACAAGCACCTAAGGAACTTTACCTAAGTTTTGTCCAATTTTTATTGCGTTTTTAAAATCGATATTTTCCTTAAATTTGACTTATTTTTCTAATGAGAAAAATTTATTAAATAGTTTAAAATCGCTTAAAATATTTTTCAAGTAATCTGTAAAATATTTTTGCATTAATGTAAATACGAATAACATTTAAACATTATTAATTCCATTAAATACCCTTAAACACTCTTTGAAATTAATTTAAAAACATCCAAAATCCACTTTTCGGGGTTATGACCGAACCTAGGGTGTTGTATTCTTTGGAATACTCATGCATTTCTAACATTAAACTAATACATACAAAAAAAAAAAAACTAGCAACATTATAAAATTAGCAAATCCAATTAACAATACAAAGCATACATGGAAAAATCATTACAATCCACATATAAAAGAATCCTTATGGATTCTACAACACACAAAATTCCATTTTCTTACTACCACTCAAGAATAATTAGGTTATAGTCTTCCTCTTACCTTAAAATGAAGAAAATTCTTCTTTTATCCTTCCTTGGAATTTCGGTTTTTAGCTCCTTCAAATACCTAAGAAAATAAATAAAATTTTCTAAGAGTTACTACTAGAAAAGAAAACCATACCATGGATCAATCATGGCTTGGAAACTTCAAAATAAAAATAGAAAGGAAAAACAATGAGTTTTACCTTTAAGGAAGAAACTTCAAGATGAACATTCAAGCTTGCAAATGATGAAATTTGCAAAAACCTCCAACTAGAGATGAGTTTGGGTAGATGTTTAGAGTTAGAAAAACAAAGAAGGAAAATTTTTAAGTGAGTGGATGGTATATTGAAGAGCTTGGCCGAATAGAGAGAAGAAAATGGAAGAAGAAAGGCACATGGAGTCTTGGTATTTTTGGGAGAGAAAATGGAAGGCTTTTACGTAATATTGGTGAAAATAAAAGTGAAGAATGCCTAACCAAGTCTTTGCTGCCGTGAGTGGACTTTGAGTGAGGCTAAATGATTGAATTTTGCATGGAAATCATCCTAGCCATCCATCCATTCAATGGCTAAGATGAGATCTTGTTGGAGTACTCAAGAAGCCTTGTAAACTTGTCCTCCAAGCCTCCAAATTTCTGCTACCAAACCGTGTGGCCCAAGGCCAATTAGTGGCTTCATTTTGTTTTAATTCAAGGTTAATTAGTTGCTAATTAGGTAGCTAATTAATTAGGTTTAATTTCCTAACTAATCTTAATTAATTATCTAATTATATAACTAATTAATTGAACATATAATTATATGTTTTATAATTTTTTTAAACAATATTAGCACATCTAATTATTAGTTAGATTATAATTACTTACTAACTAAGCTTGTTTAATTAGTTTGCTAATTAGGTAATTAAGCTTGTCAAATTAAGCTTAATTAGCTACTAACCCAAAGTCAAGCCTACATCTTTTGACTTAATCCTAACCATTGATTTCATCTCTAATTTCTATCCATTGATTAGATCTATGGCCATGATCAAAACTTGCTCACCAAGTTTACATCCTAGCCATTCACCTAAGCTTGCTCACCAAGCTTGAATCCTAACCATTCATCTAAGCTTGCTCACCAAGCTTGAATCCTAACCATTCATCTAAGCTTAGAAATTTCTACAAGTCAAAATCATTGACTGCTTTAATACAAGATGGGTCCCACAATCTTTTTAAAGACCGTGATCATTTTTAAAAACAGTTTTTCTACTATTTTTGAGACAGTAGGTATTGTAAAATAAAATAACATTATAATAATATAAAATTTTTTTTATTGCACGGTTAAATCCTAAAAATTACGAAACTAATAGATATATCAATCGAAGCTGGGTTTAGTAAGATCCCCACTCTAATTAATTAAAATAATATTTTTCCTACGAGAAAATTTTTATTTCCTTGGCTCGGAGCAAATCACATACAACAATCAAATACACTCACGAAACAGTCAAATTCAGTTTACTACTCATAGAAATTACAAAACAGATATTGGGGACGCAATTGTCATTTATCTTAAAGTTAGAAAAATTCAGGGTGTTACAACTCTCCCCAACAAACAAAAATTTCGTCCTCGAAATTTATCGTACCTTAAAACAATTGAGGGTATTGCTCCCTCATCTTATCGTCCAATTCCCAGGTAGCATCACCTGTCACATCGTTCCATATGACTTTGACCAGCTCAATCATCTTTCCTCGAAGCTGCTTCACTTTTCTGTCTTCAATCCTTACAGGGAGTGTCTCGTACATCATATTCTCCTTTAACTGTACTTCATCAGGTTATATCACATGTGTCAGATCTGGAATATACTTCTTTAATTGGGACACATGAAACACATTATACAGATTAGACAAAAACGGCGGTAAGGCAACTTGATAAACTACAGGACCTATCCTACGTATAATCTGATAAGGCCCAATAAACTTAGGCGTAAGCTTCTTAGACTTGATAGCTCTTCCAATACCAGTCGTAGGAGTCACCCTCAAAAATACATGCTCGCCTTCTTCGAATTCCAAGGGTCGCCTTCTTTTTGTCAAGATAGCTCTTTTGTCTACTTTGAGTAGTTCTCATCTTTTCTTGGATCATTTTCACCTTCTCTGTAGTCTGTTGCACTAACTCTGGTCCAATAGTCATACTTTCACCGTCTTGATACCAACACAAAGGTGTTCGGCATCGTCGTCCATACAACGCTTCATAGGGTGCCATCCCTATACTTGCGTGAAAACTATTGTTGTAGGTGAATTCTATCAAAGATAAAAATTCATCCCAACTCCCTTGTTGCTCCAGCACACAAGCACGCAACAGGTCTTCTAAAGACTGTATAGTTCTTTCAGTTTGGCCATCAGTCTGTGGATGATAAGCAGAGCTTAAATGTAGTTTAGTCCCCATCGCTTCTTGTAGATTTGGCCAAAACCTTGATGTAAACCTTGGATCCCTATCAGAAATTATGGAAATAGGTACCCCATGTAATTTAATAACCTCATTGATATAGATTTGGGCTAATTTTTCCAATGAATACTTAATGTTAATGGGCGGAAATGAGCTGACTTTGTAAGCCTATCAACTATAACCCATATTGAGTCATAACCTTTTCTCGTTCTTGGCAGTCCAGTAACGAAATCCATAGAAATACTGTCCCACTTCCATTCTGGAATAGAGAGCGGTTGTAACATTCCAGCTGACCTCTGATGTTCCACTTTCGCTTTCTGACAAACTAAACAAGACACCACACGTTCCGCTACGTCTCTTTTCATCCTTGGCCACCAAAACAATTTCTTTAAATCTTGATACATCTTAGTCATTCCTGGATGCAAACTTAAATTACTAGTATGGGCTTCATCCAATATTGCCGTCTTTAGTTCAGCATCATTGGGTATACAAACTCTCCTTTGAAATCTTAAAATTCCATCTGATCCCTCTTCTACTGTTGCCTTGTGACCTTGCTTTAACAGTTCTCTTTCATTTTGCAAAAACGCATCTTCCTCTTTGTTTATCTCGAATTATATTAAGCAAGTCATTTAAGATTACCATTATGCCTAAACGAATCTTCCCAGGCACTAATTCCACTTGATACTTCTAAATTTCGAACTCGTTGAGTAATTCCTCTTCCTTTATCATCATTGTAGAAACACTAAGTACTTTTCTACTTAGAGCATCTGCTACCACATTAGCTTTTCCCGGATGATATTGGAGTTGAAAATCATAATCTTTGAGAAACTCAAGCCATCGTCTTTGTCTCATATTCAATTCTTTTCGATCAAACAAGTATTTCAAACTCTTATGATCACTAAAGACATTGAACATGGCTCCATACTGAGATAATGCCTCCATATCTTTAATGCAAACACCACCATCTGCTAATTCCAAATCATGGGTTGGGTAATTCCTCTCATGAACCTTCAATTGCCTCGAAGCATAAGCTACCACATTTCGGTCTTGCATCAGCACGCATCCCAATCCTTGATACGAAGCATCACAGTACACATCAAAAGATCTGTTAGGATCTGGTAAAATCAACACTGGTGCAGTTGTTAGCTTTTTCTTCAACTCTTGAAAACTGGCTTCACGTTCATCCGTCCATTCAAAAGCTTGACCTTTCCTTGTAAGTTGTGTAAGTGGTCCGACGATCTTAGAAAAACCTTCTATGAATCTTCGATAATATCCAGCCAATCCAACAAAACTTCGGACTTCGGTTACTGTTTTAGGTCTTTCCCATTGCAAAATAGTTTCTATCTTGGATGGATCCATTGCAATACCTTCTTTAGAAATTACGTGACCTAGGAATTGCACTTTTTCCAGCCAAAATTCACATTTCGCCAGCTTTGCATACAACTGCTTGTCCTTCAAAACCTGAAGAACTATACCGAGATGTTCGGCATGCTCTTCTTTAGACCGAGAATAGATTAGAATGTCATCTATAAAGACAACAACAAATCTATCAAGATACGGGCGAAAAATCCTATTCATATAATCCATGAATATAGCAGGAGCATTTGTCACTCCAAAAGGCATAACTTGATATTCATAATGCCCATAACGAGTTCAGAAGGCTGTTTTAGGCACATCCTCCGTCTTAACACGGATTTGATGGTAACCTGATCTCAGATCTATTTTAGAGAATACTTCTGCTCCCTTCAACTGGTCCATCAAATCATCAATCTGTGGGAGTGGATATTTATTATTTATGGTGACCTTATTCAGTTGACGATAGTCCACACAGAGTCGAGAAGTTCCATCCTTCTTCTTGACTAGAAGCACTGGTGCTCCCCATGGTGATACACTCGGTCGCACAAACTGCTTCTCCAATAATTCCTCCAATTGCTTTTTCAATTCCATCAACTCGGCTGGTGACATTCGATACGGTGCAATTGAAATAGGACCTATTCCTGGTACCAAATCGATAGAAAATTTGATTTCCCTTTCTCGGCAAAGCAAACCGGTACATCGTCTGGAAAAACTTACGGAAATTCATTGACAACGGGAATAGTATGTATACATCTTTCTCATTTTCAACTTTTAGAGAAGATAATAATACAAATCCCTCGCGCTCCATTTCTCAAGAACGTCTTAGCTTTAATAAAAAGTCAAGAATCCGAGTTTTCTTCCTTCGGAAAGACTATGGATTTAATTGCACAATCTATCAGGATATGGTTAGAAGATAACCAATCCATTCCGAATATCACATCTATCTCTATCAGGGGCAAGCAAATCAAGTTGACTATAAACATACGGTCCTTCACAACAACAGGACAATCCAAACATATTTTGGATGTGACTACAGGCTTAGTAGTTGGTGTAGAAACAACTAATGGAAAATCCAAAGAAGACACGGGCAGTTTTAATCTCTCAACACAACTATAGGCAATAAAAGAATGTGTTGCACCTGAATCATACAAGACAATCAAAGGCTTACCTCCTATGGTTCCTTCCCCTTGAATAAGATTGTCAGACTGAGAAACTTCAGTTCCTGTCATAGTATAGACTCGTCCTCCGGATCTTGGTTGATTTGCCCGAACAGTCTTCAATGCAGGTTTCTTTTCCAACTGAGGACAATCCTTAGAGAAATGTCCAGGTTATCGACAATTGAAACAAATTGTCCCTTTAATTGGACATCCTGACGAAATATGACCCTTTTTCCCACATTTGAAACATATTGGTACAAACGCCGCTTTCTGACTAGGAGTAGTACTAGCAGAGCTTCCTCCAACAGGTGGTCGTTGAAATTGGTTTCCCGATGGTCTCGAGTATGGCCTACGCTGAAACCGATTATTATGGCTGCTACCTCCCCTTTGAAATCTCATTGGTCCAAAATTACGAGTCCTTGGATCCCGTAATTGTTCCAATTCCTCCAATTGTGCACATATATCTACCAGAGCATGGAATTGAGTCATTTTCAAAGGGTACTCCTTGTCTTAACTCCACTCGCAATCCTTCTTCAAACTTCCTACATCGCCACTCATCATTTGGCACTGGTCTCGAGCATAATCGAGAATTGAGACAAACTCTCAAATTTGGACGCTACTCATGGATTTGTCATATTTCCTTGACGTAGACCAAGAAATTCTCTTTCCTTGGCATATCGAGCACCTTTGGTAGGAAAATACTTATCCATAAACGCAGAGAAAACACTTCCCAAGTTATCACAAGTGCCTTGACTTGCAACAACCGGCGGGTTCCTCTCCACCAACTTTCTCCGTCTCCTTTTAACATAAAGGTGGCATATGTTACCTTTTTGTCATCCGGGCATCCCATCCCTTCGAATATCTTTTCCAGCTCCCGTATCCATAAACTTGCTTTCGGGATTGAACTCGCCCCGAATCGTGGCGGGTTACTACGTCTAAATTCGGATAAATTTAGGCATCCGCAGTAGCATCTTCTTTGTTGAGAGCCGCTCTCGGTTCTCGCCGAGTTATTACCTCCGCCATCCGTTTGCATAGCCTCTACTGACATCGTCTTTGTTGAGTTGCTCTCTGGTTCTGCTGAGTTATTACTTCCGCTATCCGCTGCATAGCCTCTACAGCTGCTACCAAAGGGTCCTCTTCTCCAAGGATATTCGCACGTCTTCCTCTTCCTCTAGACATATTCTTTTCTTTCTTTCCAGTCACATCAAACATAAGAGTTAGATTCTTCCTTTCGGAAAAAATCACAGAGAATTCACACAACACAAGCACAAACAGACCCAACCACAACCCCTAAAGACTCTAACTTGGGCTCTGATACCAACTAATGTAACACCCTTTGGGATGTCACATTTGGAGATAACAAAAATAAAGATAATAAATATTACCCAAGTTATAAAATAAATATTATAATTAGTACGTATATTTTGTTTATAAAACTTATAAATTACATCACATCACCGCATCTATACAACGTTACCATACATACTAAAACATTTACAACTACTACAAAAAGATAAAACATAAGTTTTATATACAGTACAACATAAAAACAAAAAACAAAAAGTGCCCAAGTGCACATCATGGATATCTAGTTCACTGGGGAATCATTCCTAGATAACTCTTCAGGTGACAGATAACCAGGATGTCTCACAGCAGTTCTACGAGCGAGGGATCCGGCTGCTCTACGGACGGAGTCCAGTTGTAGATACCACACTATTTTCATTGGGAACATGGAAAAGTCCATTCCAATGACGTCGGATCTCCAAAGGCAACTCTAACTGTACATACAAGTCAAAAGTAACTACAGGATCAGCATCATATTCCGGACGCAAAGATAAAGTAATAGTCCCCATATACACCACAACATTGCTTTCTTCACGAGTACGCCAACCTTCTATTCCTCTATGGAACTCTATTCTTACAAAACCTAAGAATCCTGGCGTAGTCATCTTCTTTGAGTCAATTCAACCTAAGACGGATGATCGAAGGCTCCAAATACTCAGTGGAAATCTGTAGATTGTGGCTCCTCCTCTATATGATATTCACTGCCTAATACTTGTTCTTCAATCTCTTCATTTTCGTCTATATATATATATATAACACAATAATACAAACAACACATACAACAACAAAGAGGTAAGACAACCCAATATATCACAAGTGTGGCGCATAAGAAAACGATAATACAACGAAAATAGCAATTAATATCAACACAGATAATAAACATTAACAATAACTAATTATGGAAAAGAATAGAATCCATCACAATAAATTATAGATACACGATAATATGCTAAAACCATAAAATAACTCATTCCTACTCCATGGAGCTATAACACACACAACGATATCAGAGAGAATGATTTGAAAGTTCTAATAGATCGCCACCGGCTATTCAGACCTTGTCCACCCTTTGTGTCTATAGCTTGACTACCCCGATCACTATTGCACTTGTCGGCACTTTGTGTCTATAGCTTGGCTACCCCGACCAGCCTATTGCCTTGTCGGCAAGACTTTGTGTCTATAAGCGATCGTTGTGATTGCTATTGCACTTGTCAACACTTTGTGTCTATAGCCCACTAAAACACCATGGCGTAGTACACACGGTCAAAACATCGTGTAACTACAGGCAGTTAAAATAGTCCTCTCAAATCTCGATTAAGTATAGTGCTTGTCGAGAACACTAGTGTGTTACCACGTACCACGGCCCAGAAGGAGCTACCTCCTGTCCACATATGGAGTAATGCACACCAATGCCTCCAAGTCCATATCAGAAATGAACCCACTACGCTCATCACATCGACAACACGATGTTATTCATCTCGTCAATCAAATCACCAATTCGTAAATTGGCACGACTCAGTGCATGAACAAAATAATAATTACCAAAACGTCCTCAAGTCTTAAATAATTACAGAAATGTCATCAATTCTCAATTATTTACAAAAATGCCATCAAACCCTCATTATTTACGAAAATGCCCTCAAACTTCAAATATTTATGAAAATATTACGAAAATACCCTCAAACTTCAATTATTTATGAAAATGTCCTCAATGGCAACAATAATTATGTAAATACCCTCAGTGGCACAAATCTCAAAACACAGTACGCTCCCACTTGGCGCAATATATTTTTCACATAACCAGGTTACAATACGCACCCACTTGGCGCACTATAACTTTCCACATATCCGGGTCCACCATTTTGGCCCAACAGTAAAATTTACTGTTCTCATTAATCGTGTAAAATTTTTATGGAGAAAACTTAGGTAAAGTTCCTTAGGTGCTTGTGATGCTTGTCTCTTATAGAAACAAATGTGTTTTATTTTTAATTACTTAAAATTTTCAAAATTTTCATTAATGATTTTACACATGTCATCATGTTTTATTGGAGATAAGCACCACAAGCACCTAAGGAACTTTACCTAAGTTTTGTCCAATTTTTATTGTGTTTTTCGATATTTTCCTTAAATAAATGACTTATTTTTCTAACGAGAAAAATTTATTAAATAGTTTAAAATCGCTTAAAATATTTTTCAAGTAATCGTAAAATATTTTTGCTTTAATGTAAATACGAACAACATTTAAACATTATTAATTCCATTAAATACCCTTAAACACTCTTTGAAATTAATTTAAAAACATCCAAAATTCACTTTTTTGGGTTATGACCGAATCCTAGGGTGTTGTATTCTTTGGAATACTCATGCATTTCTAACATTAAACTAATACATACAAAATAAAAAAAAACTAGCAACATTATAAAATTAGAAAATCCAATTAACAATACAAAGCATACATGGAAAAATCATTACAATCCACATATAAAAGAATCCTTATGGATTCTACAACACACAAAATTCCATTTTCTTACTACCACTCAAGAATAATTAGGTTATAGTCTTCCTCTTACCTTAAAATGAAGAAAATTCTTCTTTTATCCTTCCTTGGAATTTCGGTTTTTAGCTCCTTCAAATACCTAAGAAAATAAATAAAATTTTCTAAGAGTTACTACTAGAAAAGAAAACCATACCATGGATCAATCATGGCTTGGAAACTTCAAAATAAAAATAGAAAGGAAAAACAATGAGTTTTACCTTTAAGGAAGAAACTTCAAGATGAACATTCAAGCTTGCAAATGATGAAATTTGCAAAAACCTCCAACTAGAGATGAGTTTGGGTAGATGTTTAGAGTTAGAAAAACAAAGAAGGAAAATTTTTAAGTGAGTGGATGGTATATTGAAGAGCTTGGCCGAATAGAGAGAAGAAAATGGAAGAAGAAAGGCACATGGAGTCTTGGTATTTTTGGGAGAGAAAATGGAAGGCTTTTACGTAATATTGGTGAAAATAAAAGTGAAGAATGCCTAACCAAGTGCTGCTGCCGTGAGTGGACTTTGAGTGAGGCTAAATGATTGAATTTTGCATGGAAATCATCCTAGCCATCCATCCATTCAATGGCTAAGATGAGATCTTGTTGGAGTACTCAAGAAGCCTTGTAAACTTGTCCTCCAAGCCTCCAAATTCTGCTGCCAAACCGTGTGGCCCAAGGCCAATTAGTGGCTTCATTTTGTTTTAATTCAAGGTTAATTAGTTGCTAATTAGGTAGCTAATTAATTAGGTTTAATTTCCTAACTAATCTTAATTAATTATCTAATTATATAATTAATTAATTGAACATATAATTATATGTTTTATAATTTTTTTTAAACAATATTAGCACATCTAATTATTAGTTAGATTATAATTACTTACTAACTAAGCTTGTTTAATTAGTTTGCTAATTAGGTAATTAAGCTTGTCAAATTAAGCTTAATTAGCTACTAACCCAAAGTCAAGCCTACATCTTTTGACTTAATCCTAACCATTGATTTCATCTCTAATTTCTATCCATTGATTAGATCTATGGCCATGATCAAAACTTGCTCACCAAGTTTACATCCTAGCCATTCACCTAAGCTTGCTCACCAAGCTTGAATCCTAACCATTCATCTAAGCTTGCTCACCAAGCTTGAATCCTAACCATTCATCTAAGCTTAGAAATTTCTACAGTCAAAATCATTGACTGCTTTAATACACGTGGGTCCCACAATCTTTTTAAAGACCCGTGATCATTTTTAAACAGTTTTTTTCTACTATTTTTGAGGAGACAATAGGTATTGTAAAATAAAATAACATTATAATAATATAAAATTTTTTATTGCAGTTAAATCCTAAAAATTACGAAACTAATAGATATATCAATCGAATCTGGGTTTAATAAGATCCCCAAATTCTAATTAATTAAAATAATATTTTTCCGACCAGAAAATTTTTATTTCCCTGGCTCGGAGCAAATCACATACAACAATCAAATACACTCACGAAACAGTCAAATTCAGTTTACTACTCATAGAAATTACAAAACAGTATATTGGGGACGCAATTGTCATTTATCTTAAAGTTAGAAAAATTCAGGGTGTTACAACTCTCCCCAACAAACAAAAATTTCGTCCTCGAAATTTATCGTACCTTAAAACAATTGAGGGTATTGCTCCCTCATCTTATCGTCCAATTCCCAGGTAGCATCACCTGTCACATCGTTCCATATGACTTTGACCACTCAATCATCTTTCCTCGAAGTTGCTTCACTTTTCTGTCTCAATCCTTACAGGGAGTGTCTCGTACGTCAGATTCTCCTTTAACTGTACTTCATCAGGTTGTATCACATGTGTCGGATCTGGAATATACTTCTTTAATTGGGACACATGAAACACATTATGCAGATTAGACAAAAACGGCGGTAAGGCAACTTGATAAGCTACAGGACCTATCCTACGTATAATCTGATAAGGCCCAATAAACTTAGGCGTAAGCTTCTTAGACTTGATAGCTCTTCCAATACCAGTCGTAGGAGTCACCCTCAAAAATACATGCTCGCCTTCTTCGAATTCCAAGGGTCGCCTTCTTTTGTCAGCATAGCTCTTTTGTCTACTTTGAGTAGTTCTCATCTTTTCTTGGATCATTTTCACCTTCTCTGTAGTCTGTTGCACTAACTCTGGTCCAATAGTCATACTTTCACCGTCTTGATACCAACACAAAGGTGTTCGGCATCGTCGTCCATACAACGCTTCATAGGGTGCCATCCCTATACTTGCGTGAAAACTATTGTTGTAGGTGAATTCTATCAAAGATAAAAATTCATCCCAACTCCCTTGTTGCTCCAGCACACAAGCACGCAACAGGTCTTCTAAAGACTGTATAGTTCTTTCAGTTTGGCCATCAGTCTGTGGATGATAAGCAGAGCTTAAATGTAGTTTAGTCCCCATCGCTTCTTGTAGATTTGGCCAAAACCTTGATGTAAACCTTGGATCCCTATCAAAAATTATGGAAATAGGTACCCCATGTAATTTAATAACCTCATTGATATAGATTTGGGCTAATTTTTCCAATGAATACTTAATGTTAATGGGCAGGAAATGAGCTGACTTTGTAAGCCTATCAACTATAACCCATATTGAGTCATAACCTTTTCTCGTTCTTGGCAGTCCAGTAACGAAATCCATAGAAATACTGTCCCACTTCCATTCTGGAATAGAGAGCGGTTGTAACATTCCAGCTGACCTCTGATGTTCCACTTTCGCTTTCTGACAAACTAAACAAGACGCCACATGTTCCGCTACGTCTCTTTTCATCCTTGGCCACCAAAACACTTTCTTTAAATCTTGATACATCTTAGTCATTCCTGGATGCAAACTTAAATTACTAGTATGGGCTTCATCCAATATTGCCGTCTTTAGTTCAGCATCATTGGGTATACAAACTCTCCCTTGAAATCTTAAAATTCCATCTGATCCCTCTTCTACTGTTGCCTTGTGACCTTGTTTTAACAGTTCTCTTTCATTTTGCAAAAACGCATCTTCCTGCTGTTTATCTCGAATTATATTAAGCAAGTCATTTAAGATTATCATTCTGCCTAAACAAATCTTACCAGGCACTAATTCCACTGATACTTCTAAATTTCTGAACTCGTTGAGTAATTCCTCTTCCTTTATCATCATTGTAGAAACACTAAGTACTTTTCTACTTAGAGCATCTGCTACCACATTAGCTTTTCCCGGATGATATTGAAGTTGAAAATCATAATCTTTGAGAAACTCAAGCCATCGTCTTTGTCTCATATTCAATTCTTTCTGATCAAACAAGTATTTCAAACTCTTATGATCACTAAAGACATTGAACATGGCTCCATACAGATAATGCCTCCATATCTTTAATGCAAACACCACCACTGCTAATTCCAAATCATGGGTTGGGTAATTCCTCTCATGAACCTTCAATTGCCTCGAAGCATAAGCTACCACATTTCGGTCTTGCATCAGCACGCATCCCAATCCTTGATACGAAGCATCACAAGTACACATCAAAAGATCTCGTTAGGATCGGTAAAATCAACTGCTTGGTGCGGTTGTTAGCTTTTTCTTCAACTCTTGAAAACCGGCTTCACGTTCATCCGTCCATTCAAAAGCTTGACCTTTCCTCGTAAGTTGTGTAAGTGGTCCGACGATCTTAGAAAAACCTTCTATGAATCTTCGATAATATCCACCAATCCAACAAAACTTCGAGACTTGGTTATTGTTTTAGGTCTTTCCCATTGCAAAATAGTTTCTATCTTGGATGGATCCATTGCAATACCTTCTTTAGAAATTACGTGACCTAGGAATTGCACTTTTTCCACCAAAATTCACATTTAGCCAACTTTGCATACAACTGCTTGTCCTTCAAAACCTGAAGAACTATACCGAGATGTTCGGCATGCTCTTCTTTAGACCGAGAATAGATTAGAATGTCATCTATAAAGACAACAACAAATCTATCAAGATACGGGCGAAAAATCCTATTCATATAATCCATGAATATAGCAGGAGCATTTGTCACTCCAAAAGGCATAACTTGATATTCATAATGCCCATAACGAGTTCGGAAGGCTGTTTTAGGCACATCCTCCGTCTTAACACGGATTTGATGGTAACCTGATCTCAGATCTATTTTAGAGAATACTTCTGGTCCCTTCAACTGGTCCATCAAATCATCAATCCGTGGGAGTGGATATTTATTCCTTATGGTGACCTTATTCAGCTGACGATAGTCCACACAGAGTCGAGAAGTTCCATCCTTCTTCTTGACTAGAAGCACTGGTGCTCCCCATGGTGATACACTCGGTCGCACAAACTGCTTCTCCAATAATTCCTCCAATTGCTTTTTCAATTCCATCAACTCGGCTGGTGACATTCGATACGGTGCAATTGAAATAGGACCTGTTCCTGGTACCAAATCGATAGAAAATTTGATTTCCCTTTCTGGCGGCAAACCAGGTACATCGTCTGGAAAAACTTCTGGAAATTCATTGACAACAGGAATAGTATGTACATCTTTCTCATTTTCAACTTTTAGAGAAGATAATAATACAAATCCCTGTGCTCCACTTCTCAGCAACGTCTTAGCTTTAATAGCAGTCAAGAATCCAGAGTTTTCTTCCTTCGGAAAGACTATGGATTTAATTGCATAGTCTATCAGGATATGGTTAGAAGATAACCAATCCATTCCGAATATCACATCTATCTCTATCAGGGGCAAGCAAATCAAGTTGACTATAAACATACGGTCCTTCACAACAACAGGACAATCCAAACATATTTTGGATGTGACTACAGGCTTAGTAGTTGGTGTAGAAACAACTAATGGAAAATCCAAAGAAGACACAGGCAGTTTTAATCTCTCAACACAACTATAGGCAATAAAAGAATGTGTTGCACCTGAATCATACAAGACAATCAAAGGCTTACCTCCTATGGTTCCTTCCCCTTGAATAAGATTGTCAGACTGAGAAACTTCAGTTCCTGTCATAGTATAGACTCGTCCTCCGGATCTTGGTTGATTTGCCCGAACAGTCTTCAATGCAGGTTTCTTTTCCAACTGAGGACAATCCTTAGAGAAATGTCCAGGTTGTCGACAATTGAAACAAATTGTCCCTTTAATTGGACATCCTGAAGAAATATGACCCTTTTTCCCACATTTGAAACATGTTGGTACAAACGCCGCTTTCTGACTAGGAGTAGTACTAGCAGAGCTTCCTCCAACAGGTGGTCGTTGAAATTGGTTTCCCGATGGTCTCGAGTATGGCCTACGCTGAAACCGATTATTATGGCTGCTACCTCCCCTTTGAAATCTCATTGGTCCAAAATTACGAGTCCTTGGATCCCGTAACTGTTCCAATTCCTCCAATTGTGCACATATATCTACCAGAGCATGGAATTGAGTCATTTTCAAAGGCAGTACTCCTTGTCTTAACTCCACTCGCAATCCTTCTTCAAACTTCCTACATCGCCACTCATCATTTGGCCTGGTCTGAGCATAATCTGAGAATTGAGACAAACTCTCAAATTTGGACGCTACTCATGGACTGTCATATTTCCTTGACGTAGACCAAGAAATTCTCTTTCCTTGGCATATCGAGCACTGGTAGGAAAATACTTATCCATAAACGCAGTAGAAAACACTTCCCAAGTTATCACAGTGCCTTCAGCTTGCAACAACCGGCGGGTTCCTCTCCACCAACTTTCTCCGTCTCCTCTTAACATAAAGGTGGCATATGTTACCTTTTTGTCATCTGAGCATCCCATCCCTTCGAATATCTTTTCCAGCTCCTGTATCCATAAACTTGCTTTCTCAGGATTGAACTCGCCTCTGAACTGTGGCGGGTTACTACGTCTAAATTCAGATAAATTTAAGGCATCCGCAGTAGCATCTTCTTTGTTGAGCCGCTTTCTCGGTTCTATTTGAGTTATTACCTCCGCCATCCATTTGCATAGCCTCTACAAAGATCGTCTTTGTTGAGTTGCTCTCTGGTTCCGCTGAGTTATTACTTCCCCCATCCATTTGCATAGCCTCTACAATTTGCTACCAAAGGGTCCTCTTCTCCAAGGATATTCGCACGTCTTCCTCTTCCTCTAGACATATTCTTTTCTTTCTTTCCAGTCACATCAAACATAAGAATTAGATTCTTCCTTTCGGAAAAAATCACAGAGAATTCACACAACACAAGCACAAACAGACCCAACCACAACCCCTAAAGACTCTAACTTGGGCTCTGATACCAACTAATGTAACACCCTTTGGGATGTCACATTTGGAGATAAAAAAAATAAAGATAATAAATATTACCCAAGTTATAAAATAAATATTATAATTAGTACGTATATTTTGTTTATAAAACTTATAAATTACAACACATCACCGCATCTATACAACGTTACCATACATACTAAAACATTTACAACTACTACAAAAAGATAAAACATAAGTTTTATATACAGTACAACATAAAAACAAAAAAACAAAAAGTGCCCAAGTGCACATCATGGATATCTAGTTCACTGGGGAATCATTTCTAGATAACTCTTCAGGTGAGAGATAACCAGAATGTCTCACAGCAGTTCTACGAGCAAGGATCCGGGCTGCTCTACGGACGGGAGTCCGGGCTGTAGATACCACACTATTTTCATTGGGAACATGGAAAAGTCCATTCCAATGACGTCGGATCTCCAAAGGCAACTCTAACAGTACATACAAGTCAAAAGTAACTACAGGATCAAGCATCATATTCTCGGACGCAAAGATAAAGTAATAGTCCCCATATACACCACAACATTGCTTTCTTCACGAGTACGCCAACCTTCTATTCCTCTATGGAACTCTATTCTTACAAAACCTAAGAATCTGGCGTAGTCATCTTCTTTGAGTCAATTCAACCGTGACGGATGATCGAAGGCTCCAAATACTCGGACCGGAAATCAGAGATGTGGCTCCTCCTCTACATGATATTCACGCCTAATACTTGTTCTTCAATCTCTTCATTTTCGTCTATATATATATATATAACACAATAATACAAACAACACATACAACAACAAAGAGGTAAGACAACCCAATATATCACAAGTGTGGCGCATAAGAAAACGATAATACAACGAAAATAGCAATTAATATCAACACAGATAATAAACATTAACAATAACTAATTATGGAAAAGAATAGAATCCATCACAATAAATTATAGATACACGATAATATGCTAAAACCATAAAATAACTCATTCCTACTCCATGGAGCTATAACACACACAACGATATCGAGAGAGAATGATTTGAAAGTTCTAATAGTCTTGCTTGACCCGGCTATTGACTTGTCCACCCTTTGTGTCTATAGCTTGACTACCCCGATCGGCTATTGCACCTTGTCAAGACTTTGTGTCTATAGCTTGGCTACCCCGACCACTATTGCCTTGTCACAAGACTTTGTGTCTATAAGCGATCGTTGTGATTGCTATTGCACGTCAATCAACACTTTGTGTCTATCGCCCACTAAAACACCATGGCGTAGTACACAGTCAAAACATCGTGTAACTACTGAGCGATTAAAATAGTCCTCTCAAATCTCGATTAAGTATAGTGCTTGTCGAGAACACTAGTGTGTTACCACGTACCACGGCCCAGAAGGAGCTACCTCCTGTCCACATATGGAGTAATGCACACCAATGCGTCCAAGTCCATATCAGAAATGAACCCACTACGCTCATCACATCGACAACACGATGTTATTCATCTCGTCAATCAAATCACCAATTCGTAAATTGGCACGACTCAGTGCATGAACAAAATAATAATTACCAAAACGTCCTCAAGTCTCAAATAATTACAGAAATGTCATCAATTCTCAATTATTTACAAAAATGCCATCAAACCCTCATTATTTACGAAAATGCCCTCAAACTTCAAATATTTACGAAAATATTACGAAAATACCCTCAAACTTCAATTATTTATGAAAATGCCCTCAATGGCAACAATAATTATGTAAATGCCCTCAGTGGCACAAATCTCAAAACACAGTACGCTCCCACTTGGCGCAATATATTTTTCACATAACCAGGTTACAATACGCACCCACTTGGCGCACTATAACTTTCCACATATTCGGGTCCACCATTTTGGCCCAACAGTAAAATTTACTGTTCTCATTAATCGTGTAAAATTTTTATGGAGAAAACTTAGGTAAAGTTCCTTAGGTGCTTGTGATGCTTGTCTCTAATAGAAACATGACATGTGTTTTATTTTTTAATTACTTAATTATTATTTTCAAAATTTTCATTAATGAGTTATAGAAAAATATACACATGTCATGTTTCTATTGGAGATAAGCACCACAAGCACCTAAGGAACTTTACCTAAGTTTTGTCCAATTTTTATTGCGTTTTTAAAATCCTGATATTTTCCTTAAATAAACAGCTTATTTTTCTAACAGAAAAATTTATTAAATAGTTTAAAACTGCTTAAAATATTTTTCAAGTAACTGTAAAATATTTTTGCATTAATGTAAATACGAACAACATTTAAACATTATTAATTCCATTAAATACCCTTAAACACTCTTTGAAATTAATTTAAAAACATCCAAAATCCACTTTTCAGGGTTATGACCGAACCTAGGGTGTTGTATTCTTTGGAATACTCATGCATTTCTAACATTAAACTAATACATACAAAATAAAAAAAACTAGCAACATTATAAAATTAGCAAATCCAATTAACAATACAAAGCATACATGGAAAAATCATTACAATCCACATATAAAAGAATCCTTATGGATTCTACAACACACAAAATTCCATTTTCTTACTACCACTCAAGAATAATTAGGTTATAGTCTTCCTCTTACCTTAAAATGAAGAAAATTCTTCTTTTATCCTTCCTTGGAATTTCGGTTTTTAGCTCCTTCAAATACCTAAGAAAATAAATAAAATTTTCTAAGAGTTACTACTAGAAAAGAAAACCATACCATGGATCAATCATGGCTTGGAAACTTCAAAATAAAAATAGAAAGGAAAAACAATGAGTTTTACCTTTAAGGAAGAAACTTCAAGATGAACATTCAAGCTTGCAAATGATGAAATTTGCAAAAACCTCCAACTAGAGATGAGTTTGGGTAGATGTTTAGAGTTAGAAAAACAAAGAAGGAAAATTTTTAAGTGAGTGGATGGTATATTGAAGAGCTTGGCCGAATAGAGAGAAGAAAATGGAAGAAGAAAGGCACATGGAGTCTTGGTATTTTTGGGAGAGAAAATGGAAGGCTTTTATGTAATATTGGTGAAAATAAAAGTGAAGAATGCCTAACCAAGTGCTGCTGCCGTGAGTGGACTTTGAGTGAGGCTAAATGATTGAATTTTGCATGGAAATCATCCTAGCCATCCATCCATTCAATGGCTAAGATGAGATCTTATTGGAGTACTCAAGAAGCCTTGTAAACTTGTCCTCCAAGCCTCCAAATTCTGCTGCCAAACCGTGTGGCCCAAGGCCAATTAGTGGCTTCATTTTGTTTTAATTCAAGGTTAATTAGTTGCTAATTAGGTAGCTAATTAATTAGGTTTAATTTTCTAACTAATCTTAATTAATTATCTAATTATATAACTAATTAATTGAACATATAATTACATGTTTTATAATTTTTTTTAAACAATATTAGCACATCTAATTATTAGTTAGATTATAATTACTTACTAACTAAGCTTGTTTAATTAGTTTGCTAATTAGGTAATTAAGCTTGTCAAATTAAGCTTAATTAGCTACTAACCCAAAGTCAAGCCTACATCTTTTGACTTAATCCTAACCATTGATTTCATCTCTAATTTCTATCCATTGATTAGATCTATGGCCATGATCAAAACTTGCTCACCAAGTTTACATCCTAGCCATTCACCTAAGCTTGCTCACCAAGCTTGAATCACCAAGCTTGAATCCTAACCATTCATCTAAGCTTAGAAATTTCTACAGTCAAAATCATTGACTGCTTTACTACACGTGGGTCCCACAATCTTTTTAAAGACCCGTGATCATTTTTAAACAGTTTTCTACTGTTTTTGAGAAAATAGGTATTGTAAAATAAAATAACATTATAATAATATAAAATTTTTTTTATTGCACGAGTTAAATCCTAAAAATTACGAAACTAATAGATATATCAATCAGAACTGGGTTTAGTAAGATCCCCCAGCTCTAATTAATTAAAATAATATTTTTTCGGCTAGAAAATTTTTATTTCCCTGGCTCGGAGCAAATCACATACAACAATCAAATACACTCACGAAACAGTCAAATTCAGTTTACTACTCATAGAAATTACAAAATAGTATATTGGGGACGCAATTGTCATTTATCTTAAAGTTAAAAAAATTCAGGGTGTTACAGATTCTATGCCTAAAAAAAAGGCTCGTTAGGTTGAAAACCCGAAAGGGCGGCCTAAGCAAAAGTTAGAGTAAGAAAAAAAAGGGAAAGAAAAAAAAAAGAAGGTCCGTTAGGTCGAAAACCCAAAAGGGCAGCTTAAGCAAAAGTTAGGACAAATAAATAGGCAAAATCTCAAAGGAAGGAGGTCTGAAACTCCAAATTGGGGCAATTTTTATTCTGCGTTCAATTGGCCATACTGGGGGAAAATGTTTGAAAGATTAAAGGAAAAATGTGTTGAAGAAAGTAGTAACAGAGACAGCAGTTGAATTATTAAACGATTGCAGGGAATCAATTGAATGAGGAACAAGGAACCAAAACTGGGGCAAATTTTCTCTTCCTTGCAATTTTCTTTTGTTTCTATGCTTACATCTTTCAAGCATGTGTCTTACCAAATATTCATGTACAATCATATTGCTAAAGTAATAAAAAAGGAGTTAGTTCATTCAACAAATTTCTATCCATACATGAATACATGTTTAACTCATTAAGTTAAGTCTCAAATAACATAAATTTAAGGTCAACAGTTTGATTCTGACATTTCTACAACAATCCTTCAATAATTGAGCTAGATTGAAAGATCTCAGTAGCTCAAAGTATAGTTTGCAATGTGACATTTGGTCGAAGTGATTTGTTGCCAAGAAGGAAAGGAAAAGTTGAAAAAAAATGAATGAAGAAGAAAAAGGGTTAAAAGGATTCTGAGATAGCCAAAGGGTCTGATGAAGAAAAGCCGGTGAACAAGGGTTTGATTGGTCAAAGCTTTCCAAAGTCACCGTTGGTTCAAATGATTAAAAGAAAGAAAAAGAAAGAAAGAAAGAAAGAAAGAATAAATATAAAAGAAAAAAAGAGAAAAAGAGAGAGAAGAAAAAGATATTTTAAGGCATGGTCTAACTGTCATGAATGTTTCCATTGCAGCGCATCGGCTCCATGTATTTGCATTTTAAGTTTTTTTGAGCGCATCGGCTCCATGCATTTGCATTTTAAGTTTTTTTGAGCACATCGACTCCATGCATTTGCATTTTAAGTTTTTGAGCGCATCGGCTCCCTGTCTTTTAATTCCTGTCTTTTACTTTTGAGCGCATCGGCTCCTGTCCCTTTATTTTTGAGCGCATCGACTCCCTGTCTTTTAATTCCTGTCTTTTACTTTTGAGCACATCGGCTCCTGTCTTTATTTTTTAGCGCATCGGCTCCTGTCTTTAATTCCTGTCTTTTACTTTTGAGCGCATTGGCTCCCTGTCTTTTACTTTTGAGCACTTCGGCTCCTGTCTCTTGTTCTTGAGCGCAATTGGTTTCTTGTCTTTTGCTTTTGAGCGCATCGGCTTTTGTCTTTTAAGTTTCTGTCATTGAGCGCATCGCTCTTTGCATTTGTTTTGTTTCTTTTTGCTCCCGAACGAAATTCGAGTTCATGTCTTTACTCATTCCTTACCATGATAAAATGAAAAACTACGGTTATTCTTTTTATCTAGTAAGAAACAAGTAAAGAGGGACAACTGTAAATACCTAATTTTGTCCGGAGCGTTTTGTGAATAAAAAAAAAAGAAAAAAGAAAAAAAAGAAGAAATAATCTTTCAACTCATTGGCCCATTAACCCGTAACCCATAAACCAACCCGTTAACCTACAACCCATTAGTTATCCTGATCCCTAAACACTTATCCTAACCATCCTAAACAAACCTATCCTAAACTAACCATAACTCATCCTACCACAAACTTATCCTAAACCAACCTTGGTAATTATCATCAAGCCCATCTTAACACAAACTTATCCTATCATAAACTCATCCTAACTCAAACTCATCCTAAACAAACTTATCCTAAACCTCCCATCACTTATCCTAAACAAACTCCTAATCACATTCTAACTCAAACATCTCAGCCTAATCCTCTCCTATAAAACACCTAAACCACACACAGAAAAGGCATCAGAACATATAGACAGAACCTATACTCAGATCACATACTCCTCGGCCTTAAACACACTTTCTGCTTTTTTTTCACCCACGTAGCATTCCACCTGACAACAGCATTCTTCATCTTCTACCCTATAACTGAGTCAACTCAGTGAGCAACCGCCCATTGTGAGTCAACTCACCTCCCTCACTATTCCAACTTTCAGTAGCCATACCCTCACCTCATCACACCATAACTACAACCTCTTCTTCTTCACCTTCAACCAGAATCACCCATAGCCATTGAACCCCCATCATCAACCAAACAACCTTACCTCAACCCAGCGGCCCCTGCAAACCCAAAATCGCCATAGCCAGACGAACCAAGGAACTCCATCCACTCACTCCACCGTATCTCGCAGCCGCCGAACAGATCCCACCCAAGCCACATGACGCCGCCCAAATCCACTAGCTCCGCCCTGTGCGAGTCACGTCGTGATCTGGGTCTAGCCGTGCTGCTGCTCCTGCACACGGTCCTTCCTCGGTTTCGTTCTCCCGCGAATCGTGGTAGACGGCCGCTGGTGCTACGCGACTTCGCCGTCCTCCATCGAGCCAGATCCGGCTGCACTTAGCCGCCTCCGGCGTCCACCATCGACCCGAACCGGAACTCCTAGCCGCATCACCTCGGCGCCGTTAACGCAGCTCCGCACGCCACCGCTCGCGCCACCCTCTCCACCGCGCCTCTCCGTTCCCGTTACCACGCCGGTCAAAGCCGCCTTGCATGAGCTCTCCTCTCGCCTTGTTTTCCGCTTCTACAAGTCTCCCAAGAGAAAACAAAATAACCCCTCCTCCCTTTTTATTTGAACCGTGAGTTGTTTTTTTGGTTTTCATTGTAGTTTTTTTTTTTTTTTGGGTTATTTTGGGTTGTTTAAAGGAAGTGGGCTTAAGGTAGCAAAAAAAAATTGGGCCGAAAAAATAAAAAAAATCAATTAAAAAAAAAAAAAGGGAAGAGGGGGAAGAAGGAAAAGATAAATTAAAAATATAAGAATAATTTTTTTTTTCTTTCTTCTTTAAAATAATGATAATAATAATAATAATAATAATAATATGAGTTACCTGAGTTATGACAATATTTACCAATAACCCTTACATTTTGTAAACATCTCGAGTTGTGATAGCTTGATGGTTTACATTATTATTATTATTATTATTATTATTATTATTATTATTATTATTATTATTATTATTATTTTATTTTTAATTTTTTAAATTAAATCGCTAATTGATAATTTTAAATAAAAGTTTTGTAACAAATTTGATAATCGGTGGGTGACGTTTTAGCATGAATGAAAGCTTCACCTATTTAATCCTTAATTTGAATAATCGAATAGACGATCATTGTTGATTCAAATTTTTAAAATTTTTTAAAATCAACCAACCCACAAATATTTTCTAAAGAACTACGTGACTTTAAATTCCTCATTGCACCTGAGGATATGTAGGAGCGAGATTCATATTCCATCGAGCCAAAAATTAAATTTTTATAATTTATTTGTTTATTTCATATTTTTACAAAAGGGGTAAAACAAATATTTTCAAGGATTATTAAGAATTTGCATAATTAATTTAAGGTACCGTCTTAGAACGGGTGTGTTAGGGGTGCTGTGAGATTAAGTTTCCGCCCTTCTCTACACATAACCGACTTTCGAATTCAATCTGGTTTCAAAGACTATTTTTCTTGAATTTTTCAATTTTTTCTAATAAAAAAATAAAATTGGTGGCGACTCCTAATTAAATATATTTTAGTTTAAGTTGCTATTTCACCACGATTAATACAGTCGCGACAACAATTAGTTCATAAAGAACTAGAGTCCATATTTTCATTATTTTAATCTCTCTATACTTTTCTTTTTTATTTGCAACACACAATGTATTATGTAGCTACTCATTTCTCATTAATCCCTTGATCTCTTCTAAGATTTAATTCCTTTACTATATTTTTTATAAGATAATTCCATAAACTGTATTTTTTGTGTTCTTTATATGAGATGAATATTTGTTTAGATTTAATTTTGATGCAATGTCAATAAATAAAATTACATTACTATTTAATGACATATTGTTATATCATTTAATAAATTTAATATTTTATTTAATTATTAACATATTCAAACTCATTAAATAAAGTATTAACACAAGATTAAATAATAATTTAAAATAATTTTACACTAATCGTAAATCAAAATTAAACTTTATTGTTTTTGTTAACTTATACGAGATGGATATATCACTAAAGGGTCAATATATGCTTTTTCTTATTATATAATTTGGAATCCACGAATAATATGTCACCTTAAAAACTTTAGCTTTTCATTTGCTTAGGTTGCTTGCAACACGTTGGTCTCTCTTATTTTTCGTCATATGAGCTTTTCAAAAGTCTTAGAATGCAAGAATTAATCCCTCACCAAGCATCGAAGTTATTTATTCCTTTTCATAAGTACTTTCTTGTGGCCATGAATGTAAATTTAAGCGTACTGATCACTTAAACCACCTCTTCTAAGTACATATTGTTCTTTGAATGTAATGTTTCTTTTTTTTAATGTTCTCTTAACCAAGACTCATATTTTTCAAAACTGATTTCACTGCTCATTAATTCATTGTGTAAAATAGTGTAAAAGCATGTCTGTGCATAGTTATATAACTCAAATTAAAAGTTGATTGGTTAGAAGGTTAGATCAATAAATTAATAGTCTAGCGAATTAAGTAATTGAATAAAAAATTCAAACAAATAATGAATATTTTTTAAAAAAATATTATATAAAAAATAGCTTATTTAAAATATATTATATAAAAAAAATATGATATAAAAAAGGATTGTGCTATGCGTCTCGGATGGAGCACATCACGGTGGCTCGACTTACTATAAATAGCAGGTGTTTTTGTTTTAATTAAAATACAATTATAAAAGTTGTGGGGCCCAATGATACATTAAGACAAGTCGGAATGCATCCGAGCCTCTCTATATGGGTCTTAAATTATATCTTATAAAAAAGTATTAATGATATAATCAAATTAATAATAATGATTATTAAATTTTAATTCTTTAAAATTAAATTTATTAAATAATAATATAAATTAAAAAATTAAAAATATTATTCAATAAAAATATATAATTTAATAATAAAATATATTTTTATTAAATTTAATCGAATAATTCAAAAATTCGTTATGATTAAGAATTAAATTAATTTAAAATCAAGTCACAAATTTTTTGATCTTAACTAGTTTGTACAATTATGCATATGCATATATAATATTATTTACACTATGATAAATTTAAATTTAAATTAATCTATGATTTATGATATACTTCACCAAAAATTTCTTTTAGTGACAATTATTTAGCGGTCACCCTCCAATTACTTAGTAATACGTTATCTAAACCGATTTTCTCTTGGAAGATAGGCAGCCACTATACTTTTTGTTGGCAAATAAAGTAAATTTCCTCTATACATTATAAATCCAACCGCCAACCCCTTTTCAGTTCCCTCCAATTTTATATTTTTTATTTTATCAAAAAACTTTTTACTTCCTTCACCTGAAACCACTTCACCAGCACACTTGAAATCACCTCTCCACTGAAACCACCAACACCCACTCTCAGAAGCCCCAATAGCTGAACCACAATCTCACCACCATCAAATTGTAACCCATGCCCCCATTTGCGTGTAGAGATGGCTTGAAAAAGAAGTCGACTGCAACGGGAATGCTCTAAATTTCTGGTATGTACACCGAACCACCTAACACCTGAATACTTTGCATCTTGAATTTCTCTATGACTTGAATACTCTGTTGTCGTCTTCGTTGATTGTTTTTTTCAAGAAAATTTGTAAGTAGGTACAGTTGAAGGAGGCGGAGGGGGGAGGGGAGAGTCTCTGTTAATTGTCTTTGTTAATAATCACCTCTAGACATGACCGATGTCCCAGCGTTACCTTGCGTAGAAGTAGCTGTAGAAATAGAATAGAGGGAAGTAGTGTTCTGATTATTATCCTCACCGTTAGCCTGATGAACTCCATTAGGGAGACTTAGTGCTGCTTGATAGGTGGCGATTACGACAAGAGCAGCAACTATGAGAAAAGCATTGTGTTGGCATACATTACTAGAAAAGCATTGTGTTGGAATAACACCCAACTATGAGAAAAGCTGCTTGATAGATCCCTTCTTTTATTTTTTCTCCCAATTTTAAAAAAATCAGCCAAGGATTTAAAGAAGTAAAGTGACACAGGATCACTTTAATTCAACCTTTGGCTTATATTTAGGGATACGTGCCTCATTTTTCAATTTCAATGCTGAAATTCTGGTTTTGGTATCACTCTTTATCATTATTCTATTTCATTAATAGGTGAGAGTAGGGTGGTGTAATAAGTGGCCCAAATGAAGTTATGTAGAAGATGATTTAAATGATTAATCTGTCATATGTAATATTCATGTAACATGATCAAAGCATTGTTAATTTGTAGTTTTTCTAAGAATTTTAATATAAAAAATTATCATTAAAATATAAAGATTTTAGAATTCATGATTCCTACAAATAAGAATGTAAGAAAACACTAACCTTAATTCATGAATGTATTTCAAGAATGTTAAAGAGATTCTAAAAACTCACTTTCTATTTCTTTACCTTTCCTCACGCTCTTCTTCTATTTTAGTGATGGTAAGGGAAGAAGAAATCTTTTATGGTCAGGAATAAGATCTTGAGTTTTACGTAGAAACTGTTTCTTAAATACTGCTAACTTCCATCAAGTTGACAATTACTATAATTATAAAACTATCATTTTCCTTTTATCTAATAAGAGTTTAGCTCATGAATTTAATTTAATTAATTATTAAACTAATAAGAGAAGTCACATGTCCATCACATAAGACATTTAATTTAACATTTTCTCACTTAACTCATATGACATTATCTTCTTTATAGTTTGATAAATCTGTCAAAATATAATATGAATATATATATATATATATAGTCAAACTCTTCTTTACATTGGATATATCATTCATCATGACCAAGAATGAAAACTAACATGAGTTATGAGAGTCGTATATCATTTAATTGACATAGTCCCTTCCATGTACTACAAAGTTAGTCTTCTCCTTGACATTACCTATAAATGGGAAGCACTTAATTGGTCTAATAATAATGTCTTTATTAAAGACAGAACTTGTTATCATCATTCTTATTCAATCATATATACAAACTTAGAAAACAGGTAAGATAGAAACATATTCCTTTCTCTCTCTCTCTTTCTCTGGATTCGTTTGGGTGGTGAAGGGGGCTTCGACGACAGAACTTGCTGAGGAAGGGTACAGGTTGGTGCCAGACGAGTTTGAGAATCAGATTGAAGCAAAATGGGAATTGTGGTGAGGGACTGGGCGCCCCAGATGGCGAATCTGAGTCATCAGGTCCTGAGTAGGTTTCTGAGTCACTGTGGGTGGAACTCGGTGTTAGAAGCAGTGGTAGCAGGGGTGGAACTCGGGTTTCTGAGTCTTGGGGTAGCCCATGGAGGCGGATCAGTTCGTGAATGCGAAGCTGTTGGTGGAGGACATGGGGGTGGTCATGAGGGTGTGCGAGGGGGCGGATTTTGTGCCAGACTCAAATGAGTTGGGTTTGGTCATACCACCATACGCAAAGTTGTTGGTGGAGGACATGGGGTGGCCTTGTTGATTTTTTTTTTTTCCTTGTGATTTTGATTATTTTGATAAATTTTTTTGTGATTTTTTGTTGATGGATTTTGTTATGTTTTTTTTTTTGGTTGCATTGCAGTACACTTGTTGAAGCGTGCAAAGTCTAACACCATTGTATTGACTGGACTTAGAGCCTGTTTAGGAAAGATTAAATCTTTCCCATTCAGCTGTTTTTGGAGGATTAAGTTATTTTGTGAAATAATTATTATGTTTGGGTAAAAAGATTATTTTTTAAAAAAAGTTTTACACGAAATTCAATGCAAAATAAAAGCTTTTTTTAGCTAATAATCATAAGCTAAAAATTGAAACTTATGATTTTAGTTTATAGATTATTTCTTACACTTTGATATGTAAATACTATTTTGTTCTCAATTAAATAATTTTTTTAATCATTCTATACCTATTTTAGTAATTTAATGCATAAAAGCGATTCTTTTTTATATCATCCAAACAAATCATATTAGCTTAAAATCGCTTTACAGCTAATGTATTCAAACACAAAAATGAATCGATTATAATCGATTATAATAATAATCGATTATAACAATAATCGATTATCAGCATAATTTATAATTTTCAGCTTTCCCAAACAAGCCCTTAGTGGGGGCGGCAAAACTGTTCTCTTCTATCAAGTAACCTCCCAATCACATTTTTGGTTCAGTGTTGCTGTTGATGTTAATTGCTTAATTCGGTTTAGTTGGAGGGTTGACAAGTTACTGCATTTGTTTTATGTATTTTTTTTATTGACATTATATTTTACTTAACATTTTTTTGTTTTATGGGTAGAGTGTTGTTTTGAGTTCACATTTGTTCTATGCTTTGGTACCTAATTTCATGTTTGTTTATGAATGGTGCTAAATGGAGGTGTTGCGTTTTCTGTTACCTATTCAGTCAATAGCGTATCTTGTAAAATGCATGTTGCCTTCTTGTGTTAGATCTTTGGCACTCCTGTTTTTGAGCTAAGCCTAAGCTATTGGTAAATGGCAAGAGTGTTTGAATTAAAAGAAATACCCACAACTAGTTTTTGTTAAAAGTTAAAAACCTAAATATGTCATAGCATCCTATTGTTTGAAAGATGAAGGTAGTTTCTGTCTAAAATTTTTTGAGCACCATTTGTTTTCATTGATCTAAAACCAGGAAATATATTAGTTTTTAGGTTTAATCCCCTTGGAGAGGGTTTTGAAATGCATAGCCTATTTTCCTTGATTGTTAATTGTAATTATGATAATTCAGCAAAAATAAATTGTAATTAATTAAGACCAAGTATAATTATACATCTAGCTAGATGTTTAGGTGGGCAATCCATATATAGATGGCATATTGTAGAATTAAGATACATGACTCCCTATACACATTTTTTATACACATGGCCGATACTAATTTGTATAAAGTCAAAGTTTAGCATTCTAAGATGGAGTCAATACTTATTTTCTAATGCATTTTTTGTTTTTGTTTTCATTCATAATATAAAAATCATAAGGGCTGTTTGATATTGGATGTATAATAGACTAGCGCCAAATCGAAAAGGGTTGACAGATGAATTTATAAGAGGCATAGACGAGTTATTGTTATTTGCATTAAGTCAAGAAAATTTTGTATCTAATGGAAAGATAAGGTGTCCTTGTTCAAGGTGTGATAACGGATAGTTTGTTGATACTGAGACTGTGAAGCATCACCTTTACAAGTTTGTGTTTATGCCTGAATACTATCAATGGATCTCACAAGGGGAGCCTTATGTGCCTATTGATAGTTTTGAGCACAATGTTAGTGTTCATCTTGAGTTAATGGTCGATAATGAACCAACAAATCCATACCGTACAATGGTGATTTTGATAGAAATGATGAAGAGCCTCCTAATCAAGATGCTAAGCAAGTTTATGAGATGTTGAAAGCAGCAAAAGAACCATTATATAATGGTTGTAGAACACACACTCCGTTGTCAGCGATGTCAAGGATGTTAAACATCAAGTCTGAGTTTAAGATGAGTGAGAATTGTTTTAATCACATTTTACAATTAATGAAGGAGCTATTGCTAGAGGATGCGAAGTTGCCCGATGATTTTTAGAGGACCAAACAAATGGTTAAAAAACTTGGACTAGGGTATGAGAAGATACATGTATGCATGAATGGTTGTATGCTATACTACGGTGGAAACAAAGAAAAAAAAGAGTGCTCAGTGTGTGGTCATCCTCGTTATAAACCAAATGTAAATGGTGATGTGAAGCAAAATGACATACCTTTTAAGGTACTACGGTACTTTCCTCTTACACCAAGATTGAAGAGATTATACATGTCAACAAAGACTGTTGAACACATGACATGGCACAAAACAACTAGTCAGGAGTCGGGGGTGATCAGCCATCCTTGCAATGGAGAGGGATGGAAGTGGTTTGATGAGTGTCATTCGTCCTTTTCTAATGAGCCTCGAAATGTTAGGTTAGCTCTTTCAGTTGACGGATTTAGTCCTTATGGGCATATGACACACCCTTATTCTTGTTGGCCAGTAATTTTGACACCATACAATCTCCCACCAGAAATGTGTATGGATACACCTTACATGTTCTTAACTCTTTTGATTCCAGGGCCAAAAAATCCTGGACGAATATTGACATGTACGTACAACCTTTAATAGAAGAGTTGAAAGTTTTGTAGGAAGTTGGTGTGTAAACTTACGATTCCTTTAAGAAGCAAAATTTTTCCCTACGGGATACACTTATGTGGACTATAAATGACTTCCCTGCTTACGACATGCTATCTAGCTGGAGCACACATGATATTTTGTCATGCCCTTTATTGTATGGAGTTAAGCAAGGCATTTTACTTGAAGGAAGGACAAAAGCCAACATTTTTTGATTGTCATCGTCAGTTTTTACCATGTGATCATTCTTTTCGTAAGGATAAGAAGTCATTTTACAAAGGTAAGTTTGAAAAGTCCAATCCTCCACCAAGGTCATCGAGTGATGAAGTGTGGCAGCAAGTGCGTGGCTTACCTAAGATTATGGAGAAGACTACTAGAGAAAAGTTTATATGTAATTGGAGCAAACGAAGTATATTTTGGGACTTGCCTTATTGGCGTACAAACCTCATTCGACATAATCTTAATGTGATGCATATTGAAAAAAATGTGTTTGATAATGTATTCAACACTGTGATGGATGTCAAAGGAAAAACGAATGACAACTTAAAAGCTAGGAAAGATTTACCATTGTATTGCAATCGTCCCAATCTTGAATTGAAGATTCACGATGATGGTAAAATTGTGAAGCCAAAATCAGCATACACATTATTAAAGGAACAATGCAAATTGGTGTGTGAGTGGGTCAAACACTTAAGGCTCCGTGATGGTTATGCTTCAAATATGTTTAATTGTGTTGACATGCAATATTACACGCTATCTAGGATGAAAAGCCATGATTATCATGTGTTCATGGAGAGGTTGATGCCAATTGCATTCAAGGACTTGTTACCCGAACCAATTTGGAATACCTTGATCGAGATAAGTTTGTTTTTCAAAGATTTATGCTCAAATGTGATACAAGTAGAACGTATAAAAAAATTGGAAACAAACATTGTGTTGACATTGTGCAAATTAGAGAAAATTTGTCCTCTAGGATTTTTTGACGCTATGGAGCATTTGCCAGTCCATTTACCATATGAAGCAATAGTTTGTGGTCCAGTTCAATATCTTGGATGTATCCATTTGAACAGTAAGGTTTTTAATCTTTAGCTAAATAATCATGGCTAAATTTGACAATGCTAATAACTTGTGAAACATTTCTTAATATAGGTTTTTTTATAATTTGAAGAAGAAGGTTATGAATAAGGCACGTGTAGAAGGTTCAATTTATGAAGCATATCTTATTGAAGAAACTTCAACCTTCTGTTCTTATTATTTTGAGTCTCACATCCAAACCAAGCTAAATCAAGTTGGTCGACATGATGATGGCAGATGGGTTGATGCACCAGATGGATGCTTTAGTATTTTCACCCATCCAGGATGCACAATTGGAAAGGAGCAAAGACGGTATTTGTCAGATGTTGAATTAAGTGCAGCAACCACTTATGTTCTCATGAATTGTCAAGAGATTGAACCATTTGTTAAGTAAGTTTAACATTATAAAACCTAATAGCTTAAGTAGTCATAACTTTAATATCTTATCACTTAAGTAATTACAATGTAGGATCTTTGAAGAAGAAGTGAAGAAGAGTTCACATGATGTTTCTAGTGAAATAATATAGGCTATAAGATAAATAGTGAATTTGCAACTTGGTTCAAGTCATATGTAAGTTTCTTATAATCAATTACATGATTACCGTTGTTAATATTTTCTAATTGACTTGACACTCAATCAATTGCAAATTTCTTACTAGGTTTTTGATTCAGCAAATGGTGTCACTGATCATTGTATAAAGGATTTAGCATGGGGTCCATTTAGGGAGGTGCACACATGGCCTCAATATTGTGTAAATGGTTATTGGTTTCACACAATTAGCCATGGAACAAATAAATCAACTATGAACAGTGGCGTGTTAATAAAAGGGACCACTTCCTCTAGTGAAGATTTTGAAAGCAATTATTATGGATTGTTGGTTGATATTATACAATTAGAGTACCCTAACCAAACCACTAAAAGAACTACTGTTGTATTGTTCAAGTTTGAGTGGTTTGATCCCACTATAAATTGAGGATGGAAGGTGCACAAACATTATGGTCTGGTTGATATTAATTACAAAAGAAGATTTTTGAAGTATGAACCATTCATACTAGCTCATCAATCTCAACAGAAGTACTTCTCAGAGTATCCTAGCAGAAAGAAAGATAGAATTGATTGGTGGTCTGTGTGCAATATTAAAGCTAGAAGCATGATTGAGTCTCTAGATTTGGCTTACCAAGAGGATGAGATGTCTATCTTGAATTGATATTAAATGATGAACTTGATATGTTGTGCAACGTTGATGGTGAGGAAGAGGAAGTACAAGATATTGAAGAATCTGACTTTGAGTCATTCTCTGAAGATGTTCAAGAGGAAGAAAGTGTAGAGTATGATTCCATTGATGATGATTAAGACACTCAAGATGACGTTGATGAAGAAATCTAATGTTTTTGGGATTTGTATTTTTATTGGCTTTAAGACTATTGTAATCATTTGATTGAGTGATTTATGTTGTAGTTTTAAGTTATTTTGATTGCTTTTGTATACAAATATAATTTGTGCTTTGTTTCTTAATTCTTACCTCATTCCTCTATATATTATAAAAGTGTGTGATTTTGGTGGGTGTTTCATTCATTTATTTGGTGATTACTATAGACATGCCAAATATTAAACGTAAAGGAGTGAGTTCTCGAGGTAAAGGTGGAGCTACCAATGCAAATCTTTCTTCACTACCAGCCCCCATATCTTCAGTTGTGGGTTCTTCCCAACCAGCACCTCCACCTTCGCCACCTCCGCCACCCACATCTCAAGCTACAAATGGGCTACGACACTTGGCTCTTAATGGAAAAACGTAAGCTTGCCTTATTCTTGGTATTAACATTAAAGTTATAATAATTTGCAGTTCTTTTTTCTTTAGCTTCAAGCCTCACGATGCTGTTCGACAAATAGTAAAGATATTCAAAAAATCATTTGGTGGCCCATGGTATAAATGGAGTGAAGTACCAAATGAAGCTAGAAACATGTGGTTCAACGAGTTAAAGGTTGATTGAGATGAGTTTAGCATATTATTCTTTTTATAAGTAAAGTTTTCTATTAACATGCAATAATTCTAACTTTTTTTCTTGTCATATTCTAGAGATCTTATTTTTGGGACCAAACACTTGAGGAACAAATTAAAGGCAGATTTGAACAAATTGGTGCAAAGCGACTAAGTGACCACTTGAGCAAGGCAAAAAAAAAAATTTAAAGCTTCTAAGACTTCTCCCAAATGGATTGCTGAAAATCACTGGAACACACTCTTGCAATATTGGGGAAAAGAAGATGTGAAGAAGATTTCAGAAATCAATTCCAAAAATAGACTATCAAGTTCAAACAACAATGGACCATCCTTACATACGAGGAGATCAAAACCACTAGAATGATATTTTGATGAATATGTGTGTTTTTAAATTGCTTATTAGTGCATATAAAAAAATTTGCTTGTTAGTGTTTTGATTGGTTTAGATACTTTATATGATGCTAAGTTTATTTTTTTTAATATAGGTGGAGAAGATGGGTGTTCAGCCCACTGCACCAAAGTTGTTCATGCTGACCCACCACTCAAAAAAGAAAGATGGTTGGTGTGACTTGAAATCAAAATCTGTTGCGGTATGTACCTATCCTCTTGTTGGATTCCTTTCCATTTCTTCATTCCAGTTGATTCTAGTTTGTGTTGTTCTCCACTTGTCATGATTGATATTGAAAGTTTCTGATAGGAAATTATATCTAGTCTGCATGATTATCTATATAAATTTGAATAGTAGATGTCTTATTTGGGCAAATGATTGGTCTCCAATTTGTTCTTGAATCTTAAATCTAGTCCGCGATCTCTGTAGGAACTTTTCCTACCTTTCCTGCTGCCTCTACTACAAATTTCAAACTTGCATCTTATTTGTTTCATCTGCTGCTGTTGGTTTATATCCATTCTCACAAAACCTTTCTTGGCGTATGATGCAATCTTATTTACCCCTAAGATATATGAAGTTATGAACTAATAAATGGAGCTTGGAGTCACTGTTTAAATTTAAATCCTAACATGAAATTAAATATAGAAACTGAAAAGCTAGGATTTTGCATGGCATGCAAGCACGGTGATGTCAAAGCCGAGCATAAGAATAACTGTCATAGCTGTAATAGAATGTTTTAAGCTTCTTTTGTCATAGCTGCAACACAGATGGTGTTCTCATCCACCATTTCAAGTGCTTTCACAGGGTCCATCACATAGTATCCCTCTGAGTTTCACTGTAGCATATTTAAAGAACATTAAACATTAAACCTATGTAGCATATAAAGTTGTTTAAAATTTTATAGCATTAAACACAATTCGAGACCCACTTGCACATTAGCCCCAGTAACTATGTTGGGCTTATCATATGGTTAAGCTAGACCTGCCAACATTATAGCCTCTGATGACCCCACAGTTCCCACACCTACAGCAGCCTCATCTTCGCCAATAGGAGCATGATATAGATGTGCTATCATTTTAACACATCGGTTCTACAGAATTGAACAAATGATACTAGTCAGTCTCTCATTTTTAAATTTTAACATAAACTAGTCACTGACCTGGAAGCGTTTGATGTGAAAGCATATATTTTTATGTTGAAGACTGATCACCAGTTTCATATCAAGTATTGTGTCTTCCCTTTGTTGCCTAATTAGTCATGATTAGACATGTGCGTGACTAAAATTTATATTTTTCTTGTTTTCTTGTTAGATTCATTGTTTTCTTGAGTGTTTGGATAACCTGATCCATGAGGTCTTTGAGACTCCGGTGATAAATTTTGATAGTAAATCGCCTACCCAGTAGGTAATATCTCCACTTGCTCACAACTAGGGTGACTGCATATTGTTCTAGAACATAAGCTTGTCAATGGTGGGAATGGGGAATTTCTCCTTCACAGTGATGGAATGAAGTGCTCTATAATTAATACAAAACTGCCATGCACCATCTTTTTTCTTAACAAGAAGTAATGGACTAGAAAAAGAGCTTTGATTCTCCTTTATGACCCCTGTTTTGAGCATTACAGCTACTTGTTTCTCAATCTTGTTTTTTCTGAAAATAAAGGTATCTATAAGGTCTGACACTAACTAGTTTAGACCCTGTCACCATGTGTATGCGGTGGTTCACAGTTCGATTAGGTAGCAATGAATTAGGTTCCCTGAGTACTTCCTCATACTGCCTAAGCACCTCTATGATGCCTATAGGTAGAGTTTCACCTTGTGGAACCTGTTGATCAACTATCACCCTCAGATGATAAAATGATGACACAGTATCAGCAGCAATCAACTTTTGTAGTGTCTTATAATTAACCACATCAGGTTTTGGAATTCTTTCCCCTTGCAGCAGAATCTGCTTACCACCCAGCAGAATTTTGCAGTTATCACCCTCAGCCAATGCATTGAGGCTGATTTCTGGGGTTATTTGCTCCTTTAATTCCTCCTACTCTGCTATCCTGTTGTTGATTTTCTCCTGTTCCCTCTGTCAAGAACTCTTGCATCTCATCTTCACCAATCAACAGCAAACATGCAGGTTTACACCTATGACTAGGGGTGTATTTTTCCTCACATTAGTAACAAAGACCCTTTGCTCTCTTTTGCCTTAGTTCGTCTGCTGTTAGTCTCCTAAAGCTAGGATTTTGAGTGGCTATAGGATTCTGATTGCTAGCTGTAGAAGAATTAATAGTGGTTTTAGTGACACTAAGCGCACCCTGATTCATGGAGCCCCAATTTCTAGAAATTCCAAAAACTACCGAAGAATTGAATTTAGGCCCATTTTTCTGTCCAGAAACACCAACATATCTAGACTCTAAAATTTTAGCAGCTTGTTGTAGAGATAGACGTTTTAGCTTATGCAACCTAGCCAAAGCTGCTGCTTCTTCATACGAATTAGGCTTAGCTAGCAACATTTCACATTTCAAATAGTCCTATAAACCAACTATGAAAAAGGTAACAAGCAAAATTAGTGTTGATAGAGCAGCTACAGTGTCTGATGCTGAGAGCAAAAGTAGTGATTATTCTAATCCATGGAGACTTTGCACTGAGAGCAAAATTAGCATTAATAATTAGCAAACTATCCCAATATTGGCTTAGTCAAATAGTAGTGTTGAGTTGATGAATCAGTTTGATTGTAATGTCTTTATTTCTCTCTCTATGAGCAACTTATTTTTTATGCATGAACTAACTCTTATATCATATTTTTAGGAAAATTATAAAGTACTTAAAAAGAGAAAACTCCAAGAGCATGTTGGTGACACATTTAATGAAAACAATGATGGGGTGGAAGATGACACAATAGAGAGTGACACATTTGAGAGGAGTGAAGATGATATAACAACAGAACATGACTTAGATAATCAAGAAGAGTTGTCACTTTGGGTTGAAGCTGTTGGTGGGCCAAAGAAAGGCAGAATTTATGGCCTAGGATCTCATTCATCTGTGGTTTGCCCACTAAATTTTAGAGCTGGTATTTCTAATGCTTCCACACATCATTATTCTAACACACTTACGTTTGAAGAAGCTGTCCAACGTGAGATTGAGAAAAGACTAGGAGATGTGAGAGTAATGGTTCAAGAGGTGGTACAACAAGAGGTACAAACTGCTGTTAGGCTACTTTCAGGTACTTTTCAGAGAGAGAATCTTACACAAGCATCATCAAATGGTTTTAGTTCATCCACTTCATGAATATTAACTTCTACATAGTTTTAGACTTAACTTTTGCGTAGGAAGACACAAAACTTGTGTAGGTCTATGTATAACATTTTGTGCTATGTTGGCAGTATCTTTTGATATAATGTAGATAATTTCAAACTATTTGCTTGGAATGATACTTTGGGTTATGTTAATATATATTTGATGTTATGTAGTCAATTATGAATATTAAATAATGTTTAGTAGTATTTTTATTATATTTAATTTATGAAAAATTAAACAGATCTACAATAAGCAATAAACAAGGGTTAGATGTCTCAAAAAAAAAAAAAATTAGTGAATTAAACAAAATGCTCAAAAAGGTTCAGTCTTTAGTACATGGATCACACTACATTCAACACAAACACCATATATTATTAAACAAAATGCTTGAAATGTTGTTTATACTACAGAGACTACCCTACAACAACACATTTAACACAACAAAATACATTCTCAAACTAACTCACCTTGTTGCAAGACCACACTCTAATCGGCCAACCAATTGCATTCCGGTCAAATACACAACACCTTCAAACAAGATTCCAACACTAGGTCATAGAACAGGGTTGGGAATGCAGGGGGTTTAAGTTTTGGGTCTCAGAAATATTGTGTGGGTTACATTTTGGGGAAAAAATGGAAGTTGACAGCTTATAGGGAATTAGGGACGATGTTGTTTTAGTCCTTACACACCAGATTTTGGAGGGACTCTATTTTGTGTTGATGGTTAGTGACATTTTAATTATGAGTTAATTAATTACAATTGCTTAATTTGGGATTTAGGGTTAGGGAGATGCCCTGTGTGGACTAGATACATGTTAGTTGTGCAATGAGAGTTGTCAAATGGGAACTTAATGTGCCAACTCATCAAGTATATTAACTCAAACGGATAGAAGTTAATGACTGGACCAATATGACTAACAGATTTATTTTTTAGGGACCTTGGGAGGAGTTTTTTTTTTTGGGAGACTAATATGACCGACAGCTCATCTTTTAGAGATCAAAGTGATGGTTTAGTCTTAAGGAATTAGTATGAATTTTCATCTTTCTCCTTGTTTCAAACATGTTCTATACTGTAGACACAGGGTTATGACCAATACACGTACTCACTTCCACTAGCATCAAATATTTTGAATTAGTACTTTGGGGGAAGAGATGGAAGGAAAAAAAATATTGTCATAATAAAAATAAATTGAAGAAAATGGGATTGTGATAGAAGAATGAGTGTTCATGAAACATCCGAAAAGGGTTAAAAGGTAATTGAAACAAATCACATGGGAAGAGGAGGTGGGGACTTTTTCTGATTTGGTTGGCTTCAAGTCACACTCAAAATGGCCCAGAGTTGGATCTAGGTCTCCTTTTTACACCTTTGCCTCTTATTTTTGCAAGTCTCCTCCATATTGAACCCTTGTCTTACAGCTAACTATTCTTCCAACTTAAGTGACATAATATCCTTATTAATTTTTAATATACACACAAGGGTAGAGATTGATAATTAATTAAGCAGTTTCATTTTTGACTCTTTTTTTTTACCAATAAATGAAATTAAACTATCATTATTCTTAAGTTAATCGTACATTTGAATGCCAGCTAACATATTATAGTATATTTTTCACATAAAATCATAAAAGAATATAAATCAATAGTCATCATTACTTATAAGTAAATTTTATTTTTATGTTTTTTATTAATTAAGTTGGTACGGTTTGTTAGCAAAATTTGTTAATAGTGAAAATAATTTAATGTTCATTAGATTATTATTAAAATTATAAATTTTATTTTAATACATTTATAGTGTAAAGAGTTTTAAACACTAGTCATAGCGACAATTGTATTACTGCATTTATTATGTCACTCCCAAAAGATTGCATCCCCTCTTAACTATTTTAGTTTAAAAATCATACTTATTTTATAAAATTTAAGTGTAACTAATTAAATATTAATTTGCTATAAATTGTCCAAAACAAATTTAGAATTTTATTAAAAATAAAAAATAATTTTATAATGATTATATTACTATACACACTGTTTATTAATTATATTAGTCATTTTTATTATTTTATCGTCTATGTTGTAGTAAGTGATAAATAGAATACACAAATTCCTTACCAAAAAGTAATTCAAATATAGTGTTCCATAAGCCTAACTCGGTTGAAGCGTATCCTTTCATGTTCCCAAAAGTCTTGCACTCCCCTCTCCTCTTCCTCGAATTTCTTTGCAGAAATACCCTAAAGCCTAACCTAATGATGGGACTCCACAAGGCCCAGTGCCCAAAAAGAAAAAACTCAAGCACAGTTTTGTCTTTTCGTTTTGGGTAAACTCAAGCATAGTTAATTATATATAATTATTTAATGTACGAATACAAATATACAATTAAAACCATATTATACTGAATCGGGTAGTAAAGGCATTTGTTTCAAGACAAACAAAAAGAAAATTTAGACAAATTTTTTTTACATAGGCATAAGCATATCATTGGCACAATAGTAAAATGTTAGTTCTACTATAAGATGAGACTCATCTTATGTGACCGTCTCTAGAATATATTTATACAAGAAGATCTCTCATTTTAAGAGAATGATAGTGTATCACTAGTTGTCGTAAAATTTTTTGCAAAAATGCAACAGGAGGCAAATATGCAAACTTATAAATTTTCAGGAAGTACTCCCTCCATTTCATGATATGTCTTAAAAGTTTTTCATAAAATTTAAAAAGTTATTAAATATCTTTAATTATAAGAAAATATAACTATATTTTACTAAATTATAATCTTACTTCATTAATGTTCTCTCTTATTCCACTTAGTAAAAATACTAGAAAAACAAGTATAAAGTTGAAAAAAAAAAGTAACATTCTCTTAATTTTCTAAAGTGTAAGCTAAAATGAAACAAAAATCATTCTCCAAAATGAAAGATATTTTGAAACAATCTATGATAGGAAAATTGATACAACATAATAAAAGGTTCAATAAAGTTCACCTTACATCATCACTGTTCAAGCAAATTCAACATTTTGGCCTTCTGCTCGTAATAAACCTCCACTATGCACGATGAATGTAACTTAACATGGAAAAAGAATAATTAGGAAAATAAAAAAGGATACAAAACCTCTCCCCCTCACCTCAACCCCTGCCCAGGAAAAAAAAAAGGAAGCAATTAAATGGGAAAAGTGTAAAAGGATCACTAGCTTCTTTCACTGGTTTGCTCGTTAGCCTATGAAGCATATAACTCCGATAGTTCTTCATGGAAAGTCTTTCTGATGGCTTCTCTCTTGAGCTTGAGAGCAGCAGTGACTAGACCAGACTCAGGAGTCCACGGGTCAGAAAGCAATTTAATTTTTGCAGGAATCTCAAATTTCTCCAAACGAGCCTTTTTTGCTTCCTGCAAATAGTTTCATAAATTATAACAATAAAAAAGGAATAATAGTACATCATTTGCAACAACAAAGGCAACACATCGCAGGCTGTAATTCCTAGGGGTCTCGAGACGTTGGTTCAAAGAGTATATGCATACAAGAAAACATGTAGATCTTTTTTTCTTTTTTGTGGAATTAGGGACTGATGCCCAACAGAACTAACAGGGAACTAAGTGGGGCATCCATCGTTGGTGTTATGTACATTACAAGGCACAAAATCAAGGTAGAAATAAGCTTTACAACCAAATGTAGGTCCATTGTTTTTTAGCAGTGGTGGTGGTTTTTTTTTTTTTGGGGGGGGGGGGGGGGGGTGTTCCTTCACTAGCACGCATGCTTATCTTCGTGACCTTACTAAGAATATTTTCCTTTATAGGGCAAATTTGTTGTCATAAGAGTAAACATGACTAAATTAGTATAAAATTTTAGTCAGGGATGAAGGATAACATCCTGATTGAAATATCAGTCTTATCGTCACAATAAACAAGACAATTTAAACCCTTCTTTAAAATGGTGGATCACTGGGTATCCTTTTTTTTTTTTTTTGGGTAACATCACTGGTATCCTTTTCATGAGGTTAAAAACTTGACATTGAACGAAATATCATATTCACATGCAAAAGGCCGTCTTGCCTCCTCCCCCTGCCCTCAATAACGTCAATTTTGTATCCATCAATTAAGGTTATGCTTGTTTGAGTAGGTGGAAGATGCAAAATAGGGAGGGAAGTAAAAATAAAGGGGGATGGAAAGGTTTTTATTTTCACTCAATCTTGTTTGGTAGAGGGTAAAAAAACCCTTTAAACTCAGTTTCATTCTATAGAAGTGGCCAAAATTTGAGAAATGGAGTGTATATGAGTTGCACTACTCTTTCAACCGTTCCACATTTTTGTTGTACAAAATAAGTGGGAAATGATTTTTATTCCAAATTTTCCACTTATTCAAACAAGCATAGCCTAAGACAATTTTGGATGTAGCACTGATGTTAACCTCAAAAGTTGCCTTGGTTAACTTTACCACTATATTAGTACCCACAGAAAAAAATTGCCTTAGTTAACTTTGACTCTATACTGTTGATTTAGACAAATGCACCTTCTGAAAACTTAAAAAATTAATTCCTAAACATTATCACTAAGTTATTAGAGAACTTTGATAAGAAAAGCATACCTTTACAAGCGACACATGCACCTCCTTCACAGTTTCTTGTTTCGCGCACAGTTCTGAAAGATCCGAATAAGCAATTTCTTGCTTTGAAGCCCATTCTTCCAATGAGGATTGAGAAACCACCACAAGTGCCACACAGTAACTATGGAAAGGATCAGCATGCAAGAAAATGTTGTCCACAAAGGGGCTGACAATAAGAGCTGCCTCAACCTGTATTTAATAAATTAGTCATAAAGGAAAATTATTGAGAATGGTGCATTCCACAAACCAATATTCATACCTTTCCCAAGGAGACATATTCTCCATGCTGCAGTTTAACAATGTCCTTTTTACGATCAATGATTTCAAGGCAACCATCAGGATGAAATCTCCCTATGTCACCTGTATAGAACCACCTCATTCCTCTTTCATCAACCTTTACAATAAAGATACAAAAGTAAATACATGTAATTCCAAAAAAAAAAAATAATAATAATAATAATAATACAACTTGCAACTTCACCAAGCAGAATTATTACAGAAACAAGTGATGATATCTTATCCCACCTTGCTTTTTTTCCCCAAGAAGACAAACAGAACACTGAAGCTATACCTTGTACGATTCTTTTGTCTTCTCTTCATTTTTGAAGTACCCAAGAGTGACATTTGGACCACCAATTACAATTTCACCACGGGGCATTGGTGAGTCATTAGTTAAATATCCACCTTCAGACCAGTCGATTAGCTGAGTGAAGAAAACCAAATGTTTGTGTAAGAAATATTTTTCTGGTTACATCAAGAAAAAGTAAACTGCCACAATAAGATAAAGATAGTAGAAAAATACATGATGTAATCTTGAAGCCTCCCTTACATTGCACCATTATACAAGGTAGCAAGACAAAAAATGGATTCATACCGAGCTCAAATTCTAAAGGATCATGAAGAAGAGGATAGATGCTAGTCATTTCTATTAATTTTACAGGATTTGAATCACTTATGACGAGATTTAAGAAAACAATGAAATAGAGTTGACATCCAATTTATCCTCCTAGAGTTGTAATGGTCTCCATAAAGTCATAAAATATGACAACACTTACAAACATGCAGACAGTACATGGATTAGAAATTATTTACTAATTTGAAATTAACATTTAGAATATAAACTTCGTAACACCAGAAAGATTTCAATTTTCAAGACACTTAATCATAATCAGAAAGCATATATACAAGTCAAATTGAAGGGAGGCTTCCAGAAAAGTTATATGTCCACAAATTGCTAAAGAGTAGATTAGTAGTGAAAATTGGTAGAAAACCAATGACAACCCAGGTTAAAAACAAAATCTTTTGTGCCAAGAAAATGTTATGATGAGTATAAAAATGAAAAATCTTTCCATATTGACAAAGTCGCTGATAACTTTTAAACATGCCAGGAAGTTGTGCATAACGTGACTTTACGAGTTTTGCCAGTTGCATTGGAGGATTTTAGGTAAGGAAGGAGGAAAAGAGAGAAAAGGAATACACAAAATAATAAGATTATATTGATATTGGTATGATGATGATATACTAAGATGATACAAAAGACAAATCCAATAATCTTATTTATACTAATACTAGACTCCTAATATTAATTAAATAAGGAAACAAATCATGAAATAATGAAAAGGAAATAACTCCTATGAGATCATCTAAGATATTCTAAAATACAATATAGATATTATGAGATATTTTTCAGATATTCTAACACTCCCTCTCAAGGTAAAGCTTCCTAAGCTTGAGCTTGTTACAGTTAAACACACTAAAAGAAGATGAATTAAAAATTATAACGTGCCAAACAGTGTGATAGTGGCTGCAATGGACGGAGACAGAGCTCGTGCATCTAGGACAAAGAATTGGGGCCAGAGCATCTAGGACAAAGAACCGAGCTGGTGTGATTCATAACCAACATAGGTTACCATCGAAATGATTGTCAACGGGAAGAAAAGTCACCACTAGTATGATTCATCCGTGGGAGAGGAGTCATCGCTGGAGTGATCGTTGACGGGAAGAGAAGCCACTAGTATGATCTATTAGTGGGAAAAGAACGACAAGACAAACTTTGGAATTGAAGTATAAGTTGAGACAAATTTATTCCCATTCTCCCCCTCAATGCTATGCTAGCATTGGAAAAGAACCAAACAGTAGCAAAAACCAAAGAAAACCACCACAAAGAATGCCAATAAACAACAATCACACCAACTATCTAAGTGTTAAACACAGCATAACGCAGCCCAAGGATGCCAAACAGCCACGTGGAGGCTGCGAACAAAAGCAATGGGGACTGGGCCTAACCGGAGATGGTGCAGCGAGCATGGATATGGTGGCCATAGATGGTGTGGTGAGGCAAACGAACGGTGGAGGTGCCCGGGAAGAGGGTGAAACAACCATGGGTCAGGGTACAATGGCCAAAAACAGAAACCCCAATACACCTGAACCCCTATGAGCAAAGGTACACAACAACCTAGTACGTGATTGGTCAAGGTGATGACAGGTCCCAGCCAGGCATGAAGAGGCAAGGCCGACGAGACCACTGGTGACCGAAAAGGTGGTTGGACACGTCGCCACATGCTTCTGGAAAACAGGCGCGTGGAGCTGTTGGTCTACACTGCAAGTCGCACGTGAGAGCGCATGAGAGGTTGTATGGTGGCGCAGGTTCAGGGGCTGGCCGATCGGAACACGCTGGAGTTGATGGCGGCGGTGGCGATGAGGTGAAAAACTCACTGACAAAGGTGAACCGCCACTGACAGCCGCAAACAAGGGTGGCCGAAAAGGTCGCTAGAAGGTGCCGAAAGAAAGAGGGTGCCGGAAGGAGAACACAGCAACGAGAGGTGGCTATTCGGAGTTTCAGATTTTTTGGGGATCTCAATAGCGAAATAGTGACGGGACAGGTCTTGGATGATGGTATCGCTATGATACCATGTTGAATTGGAGGTTTTAGGTAAGGAAGGAGGAAAAGAAAGAAAAGGAATACACAAAATAATCAAAATATATTGATATTGGTGTGATGATGATGTGATAAGATGATACAAAAGACAAATCTAATAGTCCTATTTATACTAATACTAGACTCCTAATCTTAATTAAATAAGGAAACAAATCATGAAATAATGAAAAGGAAATAACTCCTATGAGATCATCTAAGATATTCTAAAGTACAATAAAGATATTGAGATATTTTTTAAATATTCTAACATTGCCGAAGATTAGTATGCCATGAAAATACAAGACCATGTTGAATGGTTACCAAGAAGAATTGGTATCCAAGAAAATGCTCCAATTACGACTATATTTGTATGGTTGTTGGTCCTATTGCTTTATGTCCCTTCTCTTGATGAGTACAGTAAGATTCCGGGGTTGAGATTGGTGAACTTTGATTATTTAATGAGCATGTCTTGGTTGTTTTGTTCTTGGTTTTTTTGGTCTCTTTTCAAAGGATATCTTGTCCTCTGTTCTTGTAGTTCCTTATCTCTCATCTAGGAAGATTTCCTCTTCTTTTATATATATATTTTACAGATCTAAACTTGGCATCTCTTGCAGATCCCATAATAAATTACCATCTACTACAAAAGCCTGAAATGTAAAGAGAGCACTATATTTTTTACTAATACAAGGTTCAAATGTATATGACGGTAATGAAATATCTTAAGTTTGAAATGTAGATTAACTGTGCTTATGATGCGTCACAATATAAGCTGCAAGGAGTAAATGCTCCAAACCTAATTGATAAGTATGATTCCACATATAAATTTCACAATAAAGAACAGAAGTAGCATTTATTTGTGTAAGAGTTCTTGAAGTTAAGCCACTAAGAGTGGGCTAGTGGTGAGAGGTTTGGGTAATTTGCTAGAGGTCATAGATTCAAATTGCCATGCTACCTTTGTATCAAAAAAGAGTCATTCAAGTTAAAATGTATGCAGGTAAAATAGATCTGAACAATTATTACCTTAATAAATGAGCAAGGAAGAGGAGGTCCAACACGGCCAACAGATGTATCATCAACATCAGAGAATGTCCCACCAGCACAAGTCTCCGTAAGACCATATCCTTGACCTATTGGAGCACTGGAAATGACAGTCCAATATAAATGTGATAGAAAAAATAATAAAGGAAAGGCATAAGGCAAAAACGAGAAAGAAGTACAAGAGTAAAGCTATCCTTCAACAGAACATTCAAGAGTGAACCTAATAATATATCCTTTAGAAGGCCATTCTACCCATAACAGATACAGAAGTTGAATTTTCCAAAAGAAATATGCAGACCCACAGAAAAGTTTGAATTATTGTTGATCAACTATCAAGCCCAATTGTAGCATATTATTCACAGGTCATAACAGAGAAGAGCAGTTTACATTTAAACCTTTTGTAGCTAGCTTTCCTATATTAAATTTTTGTAATATTGCAATTACTCAACTTACAATAATATTTTCTCAGAATCTTCCATTGAATTGAGTGGAAATATGCTAAAGACAAAAGCAACAATTTATATTACTGCCAAGTCATCATGAAGATTGATAGTACAATCATTGTAGATTTCTTAAGTCTGACTCATTCTTAATCTGGTCCTCTGGGTTTAGTGCTCTAATACTCAATTGGCATCATAGAATAAACAGTTAAAAGTTCAAACAAGTGTAACTACTGTTAAAAAGCCGCTACCTTTAAATATCAACAATTTCACTTCAAAGTCAAAGACAGGCAAAAGTTTGACATTATGCATGCTGTAATTTGGTAAATATGGTTGGAGGGGAAGGCGAGAGTTTGCAAGGATAATTCTTTGTTGTTTGACATATTTGCACTTTTATGGGATAGAGTGGCCTTCTCAGCTCATGGTAATTTTATAGGGCTCTCGTTGGTGGATATGCAGAGACTAGCTAGGTTTGCTTAGTTAATGTGTTTTTCTTGTTTAGTCTGGCTTTTTTGTTTTTAATGTTTTTTTGTTTCTTTTAGGAGGACATCTTATCCTCTGCTCTTCTTCACTCATTTTCTTCTCTAACATATTACTTCCCTTTTATTTGAAAAATATATATACTGATATTGACAAGACTGACCCAAGACAAATATTGATGAATCTCTGGGTATCACCAGAAAGGGGAGCACCACCGGACAGTATAAAACGGATACGACCACCAAGAATTGCTCGGACCTTTTTAAACACAAGAAAATTCCAGAGAGCCTTTTCGAAACCCCAAGCTCCAAACCAGCTACCATTAACTGCATGCAACCTCCGTGCATAGGCTAAATCAAACAACTTCTTCGATAATCCTCCTGTTGCATTTACCTGCATTGGCAAGCTTAAAGTCTTCAGTCTTGCTCCCCTGACTGTGTAAATAGAAGGCAGGTTTCATGCAACTAGCTCACTAACACACACATGATACTATTCATGCATGATATGTAGGTGTGTATTCACGAGTCATAAATCAAAATACCTTCTTGAACACTCCATCACGCACACGATCAAGAATTGCCGGTACTGCTGCCATTAAAGTTGGCATTAAGGCAGTAGCGTCCCCCTTTGTTCCTTTTTTTATCTTGTTTGATGTATCAGTTAGGGTCAAAGGAGATCCATATCCTATAGCACTTCCAACAGCTGCAAACAAATTCTAAAATGTATTCGAGTTTGTCAAAACAATGAAATGAAGGAAAACAGAAAAGAAAATGGAAGCAGAATGCCTTTAAACAGAAATATTTATTGAATCTACTCACAAAAGTAGGCTTTTTTACCAATATACTATCGGAGGCAAAATTATTTACCAAATTGTTATTTTTTTAAATTATTTATCAAACTATCATTGTTTTTGTCATATTAAAATTTTTTATTATTTTTCGTTCTACATAAACTCTGTCATAGGAGATAGCACTGCCAACTAGGATTCGCCAACACGTTTGACATATCCCACGTGGATACGCCAACTAGCGTGGCATTTTCCACATGGTAACGCCACAGGTGATGGCGTTTACATGTAGAAAACGTCATGCGTGTTGGTGTATCCACGTGGGACACACCAACCGTGTTGGCATTTCCCATGTAAAAAAAAAAATAAAAAAAAATGTCACATTACATGTGCAGGACACTTAATCCCTTCCACGTGGATCTCTTTAGAAATAGCACTCAGAAACACATACAATTTACATACTTACTAAAGAGTGTACTATAATATTGAGATACATCAGTTTCAATTAACTTATTTATAAGCTAAATATTTACTTCTGATTTGTAAAGTAATCGATGTGAAACTTTAGTGTTAACAAGACAAAACAACTAAATAAGACAATAAAATAACTTAGTTCGATGTGAGACTTTGGTATTGGCTAGGCAAAGCAACAAAGCATCTAAACAACTTTGGTGTTTCCAAGTTGTTTAACTGCTTTGTTGCTTTGCCATTAATACGTTTTTTCATACATTAACATTCTAGAACCCCTTCAATTACAGAGATGACAAGAGTTGTTACATTAGTAATTATAATAGAAGAAAATATATTTTATATGCTAAAAAAGCTTAGAAGAATTTTGAAAATGCTTATGTATTCTTCATGACTGGGTAGATCCAACCCTTTCATTCGTATATCTTTTCTTGATATCCCACCTAATGCCTAACAGATAAAGTCAATTGCACTGTGTTACGGGCACATTAAAATATTTCTAATGCTTGTATGTTTTGTCCAGTGAAGAAACAAAACTTCCTACAAACAGTAAGATAAGTGATGAAAGTAGAGTTGAACTAGGGCCTTTACTTTTATTATTTTTAAGATTTCTTATTAGCCATCATATGAAACCAGACAACAGTTGTTTAGCTGCTTTGTTGCTTTACCTTATCAACACCAAAGTTTCATATCGGACAAAGGTATTTTGTTGCTTTACTTAGTTACTTTGTCTTGCCAACACCAAAGTCTCACATCGACTACTTTACAAATTAGAAGTAAATCTTGACCTATAAATAAGCTAATTGAAATTGATGACTCCCAATGTTATAGTGTACTCTTTAATAGGCATGTAAATTGCATGTGTCTCTGGACATCATTTCTCAATAGATTCACGTGGAATGGATTAAGTGTCCTACACATACAACGTGGTATTTTTTTATTTTTTTCTCCGCATGGGAAACGCCAACCCAACACACATGACGTTTTCCACGTGTAAACGTCATCACCTGTGACATTACCACGTGGAAAACGTTACTCTGGTTGGCGTATTCACGTGAGATATGTCAAACGTGTTGACGCATCTTAGTTGGCAGCACCATCTCTTATAGTGTAGTCTGTAGAACGAAAAATAATAAAAAATTCCAACATGATAAAAATAGTGATAATTTGATAAATAGTTTAAAAAATATGAAAATTTGATAAACAATTTTGTCACCGAGGGCACATTGGTCAAAAACCCCCCACAAAAGTATATCCCCATACCTCAGCTGCTAATTCAAGGATATGAGCCATCGGTAAGTATGCAAGATATATATCCTTGCTCCCTAGGTTAGGAACAATTGTCAATACAGCAGAGACTGTTGCTAAGACATTGCCATGTGTCATCATCACACCCTGAGCAAAAGAAACAAGAAATGCAACAAATGTTACAGCAACAAAAACAAGACAAAGAAAAGGGAATAGGAAGAAAAAAGGTACAGAAATTATGGTCCAATCTAAAATACTATTTAGGACTGTCAATCCATTGAAAGGATTGAAAAAATTGATATTGGAAGAGCTACATATCTCAAAGATGCTTCCAACCTTAGGTAATCCCGTACTTCCACTTGTATACATTATAACTGCAACATCCGCTGAAAGAGGTAAATCAGCATCAACAGGATTTTCTCTACCAAGTCTCTCAACATCAGCAAAGGAAATGATTGTCCAGCCATGTTCAATAGATGAGGCATCATATGGGATATCATCATCCATGCATATCACACGTTTCACTGAGTCAAGTTGTCCACTAATACGTACAAGTGTCCTCAATTCTTTTTGCCCACAAATCACAGTTGTAACCTCTGTCTGGCACAGATTTTGAAAGTGAGTTTACAACAAAACAAAGAGCTTACGAACTTAAATAATGGCAAACACATAAACATTCCAGTAAACCATTTTGGACCATAAACAAGTTCCACAAAGTAAATCACAACACTGAGAACAAGCTATGGCTAAATTAACAACTATATGAGACAGAGTTGAGTTTCGATCATTAAATAAACTTTAAATACCAGAAATTTTATGTTGAGCAGTTGCGTGCTGTTTAAGTTTATAAACAAGTGATTAAAAAGGAAAGGAAGAGAAAGAAGGTTCGGACCAAAGTAAAGAACTTGTTTGTGAGAAAATAGAAAATACATAATTGATAATACCGTAATTTACGTAAAAGTCACCCGCTTTTTCTGTATATTATCTTTATGTTTTCATTACCTAAAAATAAAATAGAGCTCTTTATTATCTAACAGTCAAGCTCCCCTCCTCTGGCCTCCCATCCCGCCTCTACTTCCTTTCACCTCTTCACCTGATTAAGTCCGTATTAAGAGTAAGGATAACTGTATCCCATCTTTCTTTTTCATTGGTTTTAAAATTATAAACAATATCTCTGTTGTTTTCTCTACAAAACTTACAAATTTAGTATTAATACTGACTTTTAGAGCCTCGTACTAGTTATTTATATTATGCCACCTTAAGAGGTAGCCCATTACATTTGTTTGGTGTACTGGGTTGGAGAGGACAAGAGAAATTTTAATCAGCAGACCTTATACAGTAATATTTGTTGTGAGATAGGATTGCTTTATGGCATGCTGGTGTTCTGCCACTGCTACTGGCATTCTCTAGGAAAGCTATTATTTGACATACATCAAAAGAGTTATTGCTTTAGGACTTCAATGGCACTTTTTTCCTTCTTTTTCACATGTTATATAGGAGGACCAGACTGTGAGGAAGTGATAAACATAAGGCAAGGCTATCAATCAACTAGATCGTTTTCATAGTGAAGGGAGCATAATCAGGGAGACATAGCACTTACAAAGACTTTCCAAGCAGAGAAGTGTGAAAATTAAGAGACAGCGAGATAAACAAAAACCTCATTCAATGAGTGACATAAGGCTTCCTCTCCCAACGATGCATATATAGTCACAACTGTCACATTCCGCCTGAAGCAACCCTGAAGGAGAAAAGGGAAGGGAAAAAGAAAAGAAAAGAAGACAGATTATTTCCCCATTCAATTAGACATAATAAATGGCTTAAAAAGAAGTAAAAAAAATTGTTGTTCTTATAACTCAAGTCCTACATCTTAGCTCAAAAAAAAAAAAGGTCCTGCATCTTACTTGTACTGATTAATGATGAATCCATTATTATTTAACGTGGATTGATTAGTTAATACAGTAACAACTTATTTTTCTTAAAAAAGAAAATAAGTTATTAGTCCATTAATCAATATATGTTGTTAAAATTAAGTGACTCGTCATCAACCAGAATGGGTGAGGGTATTAGATTTGAGGTGTAGAAAAAATATTAAAAAAAAATTCCCACTCAAATTGGGGAAACAAAAAAGTTGTTTAAATTAAAGGATTATGTAAACGTGTCACATGTTAAGAAGTATTTATTATTTTTTATTAAATTAATTTAGTTATTTAAAAAATACGTTTTAAGATATTAAATATTACACTTTTATTTAATAATTTTTATTTCAATGATTTTTTTGTTTCTCAAAATATTCTTATTTAATAAGTAACTAATTTTTCGTAATACAAACAAATACTTAAATGAAATTTCTTCTCATAAATATTATTTTCGTATACATAAATCTCGTAATAGAAGCGAGTACGAGTATCACATGCTATTAGTATTTACACACCATTTTTTACAAATTATTTTCAAACTTTTTTTAAATAATAAGACTAGATAAATACATTTCTCTCCACATTATCTGTCTTTTTTTTTTCCTAATGAAATAAGTGTACGCAAAAAGTGTGCAAAAATAGTGGACAAGAACATTTTCCTTTTCATTTTATTTTATTTTAATTCCATAAGACGTGGATAAAGGCATACTGTGAGGAATAAGGATTACTCATGTTTGAGGATAGGGAATAGGGTAGCATATTTCTTGGCTAACTATTCCCTTTCTTTGTCATTGGGTTTGCATGTGTTGTAGCTAGTTAGTGGCGTTAGCCCCTCCCTCTCACCAAAACAAAACCAAAAAAAAAAATCCGTTAATTTAAGTTTTAAACACAGAGATTAAGCATAAGACAAAAACCTGCAACGCAATAAACCACTCTTCCCTGGTATCAGCAAAGATCGCAGCACGCTCTTCCCTCACATGTCCGAGTCTGGCCAAACCAGACGCAAAACTCGAAACGGCTTCGAATGCTTCGGCGTAGGTCAACCATTCGTAATCTCCTAAGTGAAGCTTCTCGAAGGACCTCCCATCTTCGCTGATCTCCACCTCCCTCGATATCAGCTTCCGCGTTCCCAGCAGGAACCTCTCGCTGTGCTTCCTGCACGCCTCCTCGAACAGCTGCGCCAGGGTGGTCACACCCTCCCACGCCGTGTGAACCGGCGAAGTAAACCGATGGTTCCGGACCGCGAGGCCGGGATCGCCAGCGGCGTCCGCCGGAACGCCACGGCGCTTGGCGGCGTTGCTGGAGTTGCGGACGAGGAGGGTGACTAGGAGAGGGACTATGACGCCAAAAATGTAGGGACTCATGGTTAATGTAGCAACTACTATCAACTGTAATTTAAGGTTGAAATTGAGAGTGAAATTTTAGTTTTGAAGTGGGAGAGAGAGAGAGAGAGAGGTTTTGGTGGTGAGAACGAGGAGGAGGTGGGCGTTGGAGTTTCAGTTGAGAACGAGTTCCCCAACTTGAACTTGGCTTTTAGCTCAAGTGCTTCACTCTTCTTCGCTTGGTAGCTCGGTATTTGTCGTCAACTTTGGTTGGGATAGATAGTCTACTTAGTTTTGATGTGTTCGATACTCAACCCGTGCTTACGGCTTGATGTCAATTGGGACGAGTTAGATTTATTAAAAATGAGAAATTTTTTGTTGCACATATATTTAATATATTATTTTTATATATACTTATAAAAAATTAGAGATAAAAGATAATTTTTTATGATAAGTAAATTTAATAAAAAATTTAATTTTTAATTTTTAATTTTTTATATGTAAAAATAACGTATTAAGTTATATCTATATGTACACAAAAATATATCTCTCAAAATTTGATGAAATGAGTTTTTAAGTTAGGATTAGGTTATGTTTGGAGTTAACCTAAGTTAATAGTTGATATTATTTTAAAATTTATATTTTTTAATTAATTATAAATAATAAGATTTTTTAATTTAAGATAATATTATTTATATAATATTTATATTAATATTATTTATTTTAAATTATATTATAAAATAGTATTTAGTTTTAAATTTTTATTTTTATAATATAATGATTTAATTATATATAATATTTAATTTTAAATTAATATATTATATTTATATATAAGTCAATTTAATTCTAATTAAATTATTATTTAATCATAATCAAGTTTGAATTCATGTTTAAAAAAATATTCTGATCAAAATATAAAAATCAAATTTTGTAAAGTTAAAGTCATCTCAACTCACCTTATACTCATGCTATGCCAGCAGTCAGGGAGCGTAAAATTAATTAATTCAAAGAAGAAGAAAAAAGTTATATTTCGAAAGAATAATGGTTCAGTTCAGTAGGTGATTGTGGGCCACAGGAACTGGGTTCTGAAGATATCTGGGATGTGGAGCATGAGGCCCTGATGCCCAATTCAGTGACACGTTATTCTTTTTCGTTTTCCTTTTTTTTTTACTTTTCCTTTTATTTTTAACTTCCTTCAAAATTGGAAAAAGAAAATGCATATACAAAGTTTAACTATGATTTTTTTACTACTTTTTTTCACATTATTTTTTATACATCGCCTTATACTATCAATCATATTTTTTTTCTAACATTTTCTCTTACTTAATCATAACCCTTCAAAAAGGATGTGAAAATGGGTTTATCACCAAAAATGATATAGGAGTATCTTTTTCGTACAGAATTTATCTCAAAAACTCTCACTATAACACCCGTGAAAACATGATAGATTTGTATATAGTTACGGAAGTAACTTAATACATATTTGTCATGTTTGTTAAGTTTTGTGACCATCTGAGCATGTTTAATCACGTAGCTATAACACTATGTGTGAAATATAACTATTATTAGCCTCAGAATTAACTTAAACTACTTAGTTAATAGAAATAAATGTGGAGTATTTGTTTCTAGGTCACAAATATGTGAAAGAAGATGTGGTTGAAATTTGAGGTTAATCGGAGTTAGTTTGACATTTTTAAGCATATTGGTTGTGTGTTTTAATGCCGGATTGACTACCAGCAGATATGAAAAAATATGAAAATGGTGGTACAAGATTTTTTATGAATCTTAAAATTTATTTTAAATTTGTTAGAAGTTAAGAAACTTGATTTGGTAAAATTTAAGTGTTCTTAATATATTAAGGGTTTTGGTACCTATCTTTAAGAAGCCAAATTTGACTTCTTTTATAAATATCACACGACTAAGGAAGAAGCAGAAAACAGAAGAAAGAAAAGAGAAAAGAGGGAAAGGAAACCGAAGGAGGAGAAGGAGAGAAAGAGGAAAGAAAGAATACCAAAGAGGAGGATCAACCACTAAGGAAGAAGAATCAAGTGGATGTTGGCTTCATCTTCAAGACCTTGAGGTAGAGGGAACCTTATTTTACTCTTTACTTTCATTTTCTCCATCTTTTCTCACGAGGAGGGTTGATAAAGAAAGTGGGGTTTGAGTGATGTTCTTTGTTGTTTATGCTTGATTCTTGTTGTATGACTTGAAAATGACATGTTTATGGTTTATGATATGCTTGGTGATGCATTTTTCATCTCTTAAACACTCATAATCTCATTTGAGTTAAAAATGAGGTTTAAGGTTTTTATGATGATGGATGATGCATTGATGCATGTGGAGTGATTTGAAAATGGTTTTGAGAATTGCAATGTGTTAATAGACCTTGTGTTAGGTTGGAAATTAATTGGAATTGAGTTTTGAGTGATTGGAAGTGAGTAAAGTTCTAATGAAATAGTACTCGGATTCTACAGAATTCTACAGAATCCAATTTCTGCTACTTGTGCCATGGCATGGGGAGGTCACGCCGAGGTGTGAATATCAAAGTATGTACACCTGAGAGCAACACGTCGCAGCGTGAATGCACGACGCCGAGGCGTGAGGGACCAGAGAGCTCGACGCCGTGACATGAGCAATGTTTCACCAGGGCGTGACTTCCAGACTCAGATAGGATTTGCTGTTTGATGCAATGAAGCCTTTTAATGGTGTAATTTCTTCTTTCATGCTTCCTAATGAGTGATGAGGTTCTAATAAGAGTATTTAATGAAGTGTTTGTATAGTGAATGTAAATCAATTGGTATGTCAAATATTCTGATACTTAGCATCATTGTTATTCATGCTTGAGATGAGATGAATGTAAACCAATTAGTATGCTAACTATTGTAGTGCTTGACTTCATTGTGTTTCACATTTGTAGTCATGCGTGTAAATCAATTGTTGTGCTAATTATTGTAGGTAATTAGTCATTTTTTTGCATGATTTGGTTGTTGAAGGATTTGATCATTATATTTGGGGATAATCTATAATAGTGTGAGGTAGGACGATGCCCTTCGTATTATAGTGATGAGTTGAGGTAGGTAATATCCTCTCTCATTGTTCTAATAGTTGAGCTGAGGTAGGTCATATCCTCCCTCTTTACTAGATGTTATCCTAGATGGAAGGTATCTAAGGTGGGTTATATCCTCACTACTGGAGGTGATTCTGAATCATGATAGCGTGAGGATGTGTAGCTTCCTCCTTATTGTGTGACTTTGAGGATCGATTTCCTTGTTAATTGTTGAAGCCCGTGTAGTTGATGGATTTCACTACCCGGAGTTGTTGAAGACCGCGTAGTTGATGGATTTCACTACCCGAAGAGAAGACTGTTGGAATTGGGTTCCAATGCTTATTCAAGGTTTATGGATGTGATTTCTATTGTTTTGTTCAAGATTCACGCATATCATGACATTGTCATGGATTTGGTTTCATAACATTACTCATTTCATACTTAGGTTTTTGCATAGACATGAGCACAAGCGCATAATTTGGCATAGCATGACAATTGTATAGGTGGTTGCTAATCATAACATATTCATGTATTGCAATTGTATGGGCAATTGCGTATCTCTGAGATGGAGATATTATTTTTTGTGAATGTGGTGATTACTTGAAGATTGTTTGTGATAAACGAGTTTTTATACAAACTTATAAAATGAGAATATATTTCGAGAAGAGAAAGGACGTGGTTTTGGATTTTGCCACCTTTCTAGCTTTAATATGTATGTGACTTGAGTCTGAAAAATATTTTTCCCTGAAATGGTTGGAATAATTATGATAACATGTTTTATGGAATTACTACTGAGAATTTGTGATTCTCACCTATTGTGTGTGTTTTCATGATGATTCTAGGGAAGAAGATTTGTGGAAAGGGAAGTGCAGATAGGAGCTTGGAGAGTTTAGCTTAATATAGCTTGGTAGTTTCTTTTGAAATTATGTACGTATTGTATTTTATGAGAAATACAGTTGTAGAGTAATAAATATATTCATTCATTCGTGACTCATATTTTTTGTATACTTGATTTTGTTATATTAAAAAATGTCTAGCTGTAGTAAGTAACAGACCTGAATTTAATGACTGATATATAACACTGGTTATATTATGATTATTAAATTTGGAATGTTACACTCACATGTTTTACTATATATTTGTGTATCATTTTGAAAGTTATAATAAGTGAAAACAAGAAGTTTGTGAAAACATAAATATCATTTTTCAAAGAAACGTAAGCATATAACTTACATGGTAGTAGTGGTGGGCACTAGGTGGGTGACGATTGATGAATGATGGAAATGGGAGCAGTGGGGAATTTATACCATCATTCAGGATTTAGGACTTGGAACTTATGATGCACACATTCAAAATCCATGAAAACACAATGATGAATGGCTTAGTAGCCACTCATCTCCCATGTAACTATGTAAGTTGATAATCAATTGAACTAAGAAAAAGATGGACCACAGCCTTGTGGTTGCGGAAGATGGACTCATGGACTCATCGACCATTTGACGTCTCCTGCCATGAAACTCTCACACGTCTGAATTTTTTTATATTGTGATGTTTGAGTCAACTTATATGCATTTTAATTAATTTCTCTAATTTAATTAAAGATAAACTATTCACGCTAGGACTATGAAATTCATAAGAAAATTTTTTGTAACTTAGTCCCAAGAAATTGACGTAACTTATATTTAAACATGTGACTTTGCACCTACCCACACATCACATACTCATCCACAAATTCAAACCTTTTATCATATAAAAGAAAATATAAAAATAATGAAATTTGGCATGCCTAATTTTTTTTAAAATAACCTTAAAAATAAAACTATAAGATTATTTATATTAGTCAAAAATTATATTTTTCTTACGCCACTTTCATGCCTTACATGTAATAAATAATATTAAAATGTTGCGTACCAATCATATATTTATTTTACGTTAATTTGATTAATAAATAATATTATTATAATCATATAAAACAAAATAATATAATCAAATTAAATTAAAAAAATTACAATCAACTGTGACATTGATTTGATTCATTTTTAAAAATATTGTAAAAAAATTAGTTTGTTTTAAAATATATGACTATTAAATCAAAATCATAATATTTAAAGTATAAGTTTTTCAAATAACTTATATTATTAGTGTCAAGTTCTATATAACCTCACCCACAAGGCGTGGCAGAGTGGTAAGCGAGCTTGAACTGAACGACGGCTGAAAGGTTCGAGCCCAATATTATTACAACCACCAGAGGCTTCACACACTCCTCCAAACACAACAGTCGCCCAGTTCCTTCAACTTATAGTTCATGAGGATGAAACAAACAAGAAAATTGCTTCACAACAAAGATATGTAAGCAATAATTATCTAAACTTAGCTCGCAAGAAAGTCCTTCCGTAAATTACACGTCCTAATCCATAGGATTTGTTAACCATTAAAAGTACAGATATTGAGTGAATGACAACTATTCAGTATTATACTATTACGTGTTCTTGCCTCCGCAAAATGATAGTGTCTCAAAGCTCTGAATGATGTAAAAATGGAGAGAACCTTGTCAGTTAATTTTGTAATCGGTTAAAAAAAATTTAATAAAAGAAAAGAAAAACTTAATACAACGTTGTGAGAGTTTTTACAGCCTCAGAATGCTAAAATAGCTTAATTTGGTGCTGTTCTTCCATTCATTTGATCTTGTGGTTGCCCCGAGGGCGCAGTCCCAGATAACATTTCCATCATAGATCGTAAGGCCCCCGTTAGATCCTCAGGCATTTGTTCGAAGTTCACACTAACATTGCCCCCAATTCTTATTTCGGGTTCATTAGCTCCATTGGTATTGGTATCTTCTTCCCTTTCCTGAGGATGCGACTCTTGATGTGCATTTGTAGCATTTGCAGCTATGTTCATGAACATGCTTGCAAGATCACTGGGGTTAAATGGCATTGAGGTAAAGGGAGGCGGCACTGCATTGCTTCTTGATCCTCGTGAAGATTGGTTTTGGAATTCTTCAGATGATCTTGAATTCTTTAGAAAATAAAGAAAAAAATGTTTAGTTGAAGACATTATGTTTGAGCAAACTAACATCAGAATGCTATAGCTACGGAATTAGAAACAGCAATTATCAAGGGAAAAAAATAAAATAAAAGAAAAACCCTTAAAATCACTGCTTAAAGAAGGAGAGCTTTGCCAATGTATTACAAGGTAACAATCAGTCTTTCTCATATAAATTACTAGAGTATGAAGATAATTAACATGCCATCAACTTGGCATCAAGCAAAACCACATGTAAGTGAAACATGTCACTATTCACTACAAGGCATTGAAGCAAACTGAAACGTTAGAGAGCACATTGAAGTCGATTAACAAGCTAAACTGCATTCCCATACTACATGTTTGTTTTTAATGTGAAAGGCAACAACTACAGTAAATTCATAGATTAAATTAATAGAGACAGGTAAATGAACATAATGCATAAAGAAATGGATAACTAGGTGAAAATAACATCAGTTTGACTCATTGGGCCCGGGGATTCAAAAGAGAGATAAGCTGTGCAAGACAACAATAACCACTAGACCATGTATTTCATCTTGCAAAGGTTACTCTTAATTGCTTTCCAACAATTTGTTCACCAAAAAAATCTCTTGTAGAAGAAAAAAGAGAAGACCCATTAATAAGGACTGTGGTATAATATGTATTTCTGAACCACGCAGTATATATAATACAAAATTAATACCAAAGACTGAAATATGGATAATAACAGATTTTTAAAAAAAGTAATAATAATAATAATAATAATAATAATAATAATACCTGATTGTGACCTGCATGATGTTGCTCTTCTATCAACTTATGCTCAGCCACCTGTGATTAAAAACAGCATTATGACTGCATAGAAGAAGTAAAAAGAAAAGCAGAAGGAAAAGGAATAACAGAACAAACCCGTATATTTTCTTTAACAGACTCATTATTTGGATCCAACTGCAAGGCTGCGGAGATACAACATAATGTTAAGGCTAAATAACTTGAGTTCTTCACAGATTTTAACATTTCCAAATTCCATCCAGCTTGGAACCAATACTCTTCATGATACAATAAATTATTACCGGTTTAAAAGTCTGTAGATTGAATCATTTTCTAACTATAATTCTGATGAATATAGAATGCATTTTGGTAAAATCATTTCTTTTGACATGTTCCTGCAAATGTAGGAAACCAAAATGGCAAAAAGAAGCTAAGCAATTAAGAACACTAAGAAAAACTCTCTTTAAAGTTTTGATTAACATTGCATTAATAAGGTGATGGATCTCAACCATTTCACCTTGGTTTGTAACAGGAGATAACAACAATGCCAACATTCTCAGGAGGAGTTCCAGTAAATACATTAAACATATTATAAGAATAAATAACAGTGGATAAATATAATACTTTACCAACCTTTTTTAAACCCTTTATCAATAGCATCTCTGTAATTTCCTTGTGCATAATAAGCTAAACCCAGACGACTGTATGCCTTGCTATAGTTCGGATCAATCTCAATAGATCTAAGACAATCTTGGATTGCTTCCGCATATTTGTTAATCTGAGTGTAAGCAGCTGCCCTGATATGCATCAAAATAGTGAAGGAACAAAATGCAGCTCCATCAGTTAAATAAAATGGTGCCCAAGGTATTCTGAACCAGACAACTGTCCTTAAAATATGAAATGTTTTCTGAAATCTGAACCAGATAAAGGAGGATACATTTGACACTAGAGAGACGCATATATACATGAGGTGATGTGATCCACCACTACTCCCTCTACCCTCATTCTTAATGGGTAAGGTTATACAGTGAACCTAATGGACATTGGCCCCAAAACAAACTGGCTTATATTACTTGAGTTTCCATGAACCACTTGATATAATTTCTCCCTGATAAGTTAAAGCAGATAGATATTCTTAGCTCTTCTCTACACTGCAAATAAAGCGTAGATATTTAGAACCTTCAAGAGCTTGTTTCACACAATTATCCAAGGGTGTACAACATGGCAAGCTTATTTTTTTAATAAAATTTGCTATCCAAAAATGCTAGCATTACCTAAAACAATGCCTTGCCATCCCAAAATTAAAAAAAAAATGGATGTGGAACTTTCTGCTTAAAAATCATAACATTACCTACCTTCTAACCTATATCAAGCCTACCCTAAACTAATACTTCATAAAAGCATATTACATATAATGAAAATCAGAAGCAGATACATTTCTTTGATAAGACTGATACATCAACATTCCAGAATAAAACTACATATTCAGTGATTTAATGAAAATAATACAGTAATATATTTGAGAAACAGTATAAACTATAAACCAGTGGAATATACCTGTTGCAGTAGTAAACAGCACTCTTTTCATAGAGCGCAATTGCACAGTTATACAACTCAATTGCATCAGGGTATTGCTTGGATTGCACTGCCTTGTTACCTGAGTGAAAACACAATTTCAAGTATCAAATCATCTTGCAAAGATCTATCACTGTATAGATATTCTATAACAAAACTCATAGATCCAAATTTAAATCAATTCAATCACACCAATCTGCAGTGCAATATAAAGACATATTTTGGCTCATACAAACATTAGAAATGTGTTACATATTTCTTTTGATAAAAAAAAAAATGAATTGCATAATTCAATTCTCACCAGCAAGGATGTACATATCATGCATGTCACAATGTGTGTGTGTGTGTGTGAGAGAGAGAGAGAGAAAGAGAGAGAGATTTTCAATTCTTCCAAGGATAAAATCGAGCAAGTCAAAGTCACTTATCATACCTAGTGATTTTAGTGATTCAGCCAAATTCTTCAAACTAAACTCCCGACACCCAGATCTTTCCATCTCCTACATAGCAGCAGAATCAGACAAACAGTTTTACTGAAAATTCGGTTTTTGATAGTTCATCAGTTTTTCATAGAGCGGAACAGCACCATTCATAGAATCACAAGTTGAAACAAGAGAAAGTCCCAAAGCATCAATACTACAACTATATTCTGGAGTTCCAACCTACTCACTTAAGTTCTTTAGGTTAGCAGCGCAAAGAATTTGAACTTACAATATTTTTACAAGTAATTATCCATCAAGCAAAAATGGTTCTAGAAACTTAGGTTGATACTTAGACCTTTCTATTAAAACTACAAATCAAGCACATGTTGGGTTCTGATTTCAAATCAATGGTGTTAATTTATTTTTGCTTTTTCTTTTTTCTGCTAAGTGGAAATCTATGGTGTGTATTAGAGAGAAAGTAGGAGTGACACTTATTAAGGAAAAGATGGCAGAATCGCGCCTAAAATGGTTTGGATGTGAGAAGAAGACCAATAGAAGCCTCAGTTAGAATAGTTGATCAAATGGACTAATGGAGGATAGTCCAGTAATTAGAGGTAAAGGAAGACCAAGAAAAACTCTAAGTGAAACCCTTAGAAAGAATTTAGATCTAAATGACCTCTCTAAAGATTTGGTTTTTGGTTTTTGTGAGATTCCAACCTAAAACCAATTGGCATTAAGTGGAGTGGCCCAACATATATATAAACCGCACCTGAAATATTGACCCAGACGATGTGGGACTCTTGACACCCCCCTCCATAGATGCCTAGACGGAACAGGAGAGCCTATCGAAGTAGGCGGGATAAGCCTAGCAAAGTAGGCGACAAAGATGAGATCTTAGCTCTGATACCATGGAAAACCCAATATCTAGTCTAGTATGAGTCAAATAGATCAATTTCCCTACCAATCTCTGATACCTGTCTCTATTGGTTGGAGGGCTTTCTTCTTCTGCTCCAATTTTTACCATAGGTCAAGTGTGTACTTCCTCTGAGACACGGAGATTCCATCTTTGGAGCGAGCCACTTCTATCTTGAGGACGTACCTGAGAAGCCTAAGTCCTTGACTTCGAACTCCTTTGCCAAAGAACTCTTGAGATATTCTTTCTCTTCATGATCATCACCTGTGATGATGACATCATCTACGTAGACTATGAATAATGCTATTTTTCCTTCCACTAAGTATTTGACAAACATAGTATGATCTGTTTGGCACTATATATACCCATATTTCTTCACCACTCGAGTCAATCAATCAAACCAAGCACGAGGTGACTGCTTAAGACCATAAAGTGACTTCCGAAGTCTGCACACCTTGCTAGAAGTTTCTGGTTTTTCAAGTCCGGGAGGAATCTTCATATAGACCTCCTCCTCTAATTCACCATTGAGAAATGCATTTTGATATCTAGTTGGTGTAGAGGCCAATCCAGATTTACTGTCAAGGATAGGATAACTCGGATAGAATTGAGTTTTGCCACTAGGTCAAATGTTTCCTCATAATCGACACCATAGGATTGAGTGAATCCTTCTGCAACTAACTGAGCTTTATACCTGTTCACACTCCCAACAGTGTTATATTTAACTAAGAAAATCCATTTGCACCCAACTGGTTTCTTTCCTTCTGGTAACATCACAAATTCCCAAGTATCATTCTTTTCTAATGCATGAACTTCCTCTTCTAGAGTAGCCTTCCATTCTGGTTGTTGTAGAGCCTCTTGGACATCCCTTGGTTTCTGAACACTATCTAGAACAATGACAAATGCCTTGTAATCCTGTGATAGTTTTTCATAAGATACATAGTTGCCAATAGGATATTGAGTGCATGATCTCACTCATTTCCTTAAGGCAATTGGCTAATCGAGATCATGAATTGCAGGGCAAGAATTATCAAATTATGTACTAGACATGGAATGAGGGATTGTGTTACCTGGAGGAGCTTTCGCAGACTCTAGATTCTGGTCAGACTCTTGGCTTTGCCTTGGGGATGTACAGATTTCTGACTCCCTTTGAGGTTTCTGTCTCCTTGAGTACACCAGTAAATTCTTATTAGCTTGTGTAGTGAGAGAAGAGGTTGGATCAATAGGAAAAGGTGCAGCCACTTGAGTTTGGATGGTTGTAGGTAAGGGTTCAACCACTTGGGTTTGGGTAGGTGCAGGTAAGGGTTCATCCACTTGGGTTTGGGTAGGTGAAGGTATTATGAGTGTCTCAGGTGCCTTAGTTTCCCAAAGTTGGGATTCTATAATTGTCCTCTCCCCCTGAATGTTAACTTTGGGATAGAAAGGTTGGTTCTCAAAGAAAGTTGCATCCATGGAATGGTAGAATTTTCTGGTTGTAGGGGAATAGCATTTGTAGCCCTTTTGGTTTGGTGAGTATCCTAGAAATATGCATGTCACAGATTTAGGGTCCAATTTGCTGCAATTAGGCTGGTGGTCATGGACAAAGATAGTGCATTCAAAAACTTTCAAGGGTATGGAGGTTAGGAGATGGATGTTTAGGTAGATAGACAGCAAGGAAAAGCTTGGGGTATTGAAGGCAAGAGCTTTGGAAGGCATTCTGTTGATTAGGTAGGCTGCAGAAAGGACAGCTTCACCCCAAAAATGTTTTGGTACATTTGTTGCCATCATGAGAGATCTAGTAACCTCCACTAGGTGTCGATTTTTCTCTCGGCAATTCCATTTTGCTGTGGGGTATCTACACATGAACTTTGATGTATAATCCCATTTTTCTGAAGATAGGACCCGGGCATGGTGTGATAATATTCTTGACCATTGTCAGTTCTACGAACTTTGATGTTGGCCTAAAATTGGGTTTGAACCATGTTATGGAAAGTTTCAAATATTCTTCCCACTTTTGATTTTTCTTTCATAAGGAATACCCAAGTAACTCTTGTGTGGTCATCAATAAATGTGACGAACCATCTAGAGCCTGTTATGTTGTTGACTCTAGAGGGTCCCCACACATCACTATGAATTAATGAGAAAGGATAAGATGGTTTATATGGTTTGGTAGTATAAGAGTTACGAGTATGCTTGGATAATTGACAAACTTCACACTAGAAAAATTTAGAGTTTTTATTAAATAATGAGGGGAACAATTTTTCAAGGTAGACAAAGTTGGGGTGGCCTAAATGGTAATGCCACAACATGACAGAATTTTCTTTACTACCACTAAGGGAAGAGACTACACAAGCATGGTTATTTGGTTTCCTCTTGGAGTCATCAACTCGTAAAAAGTACAGTCCAACACATTCCTTAGCATTGTCAATCCTCTTCCCCAAATCCAAAGCCTGAAATTCACACATGTAAGGTAGGAATTTAGTAACACAATTAAGGTCCTTAGTCAATTTGCTTATGGACAGTAGGTTGCAGTCTAGTTTAGGAACATAGAGAACAGAGTTAAGAGTGATATCCTTTGATACAACAACTAAACCTTCACCAGCCACTTTAGAGAGTGTTCCATCTGCAATTCGGACTATTGAATTGTTGTGACATGGTGAGTATTTTTCAAAAACAGTAATGTCTTCAGTCATATGATCTGAAGCTCCAGAGTCTACTATCCATGAATTTGTTCTTCCTTGACTAACATTAAGTGCACTTAAGAAATTACCTTTCTGTGCTACAGATGTTGTACTATTACTAGTGCCAGTATTCTGTAGGTTTTGTTGCAATATTTTCTACAGCATCTCCATTTGCTCCTTGCTAAAAGGGCTTGTTTCTAGTGCAATGGTCACCTTGTCAGTCTCAGGTGTACTATAGTGGCTGTATTGCCACGATTTTCCCTTCCTCGGAATGGCTTCATATCTGTTGGTCTTCCATGGATTACACAACATATGCCCCTAGTGTGTCTTGTCTTTCTACAGTGATCACACCAAGGTCGTGTTTTTCTCTGTTGGTGATTGGATTGGTTTGACTGGTGTCCTCTTGCTGCCAAGGCTGAGCTCTCATGGTTGAGGGATAACTTTGGACCTCCCATCATAATTTTCCTTCTGCTTTCCTCCCTTCTTACCTCTAAGAACACTTCCCGAAGACTTGGAAGTGGTTTGTTTCCAAGGATCCTCCCACGTACTTCATCAAGATCCTTGTTAAGTCCAAGAAGGAATTTGTTGATCCGGTCTTTCTCCACAAGTTTCTTGTATTGCTTGCTATCTTCAGGGCAATTCCCCTCCACTTCCTCATAGATGTCAAGTTGCCACCAGTACCGAGTAAGAATGGTGAAATATTCGGTGATTGTGGAGTCTCCTTGTCGCAGATCATGGAGGAGGCTTTTTATTTCAAATATTGTCGAGGTGTTATCCACATTTGAGTAGGTTTCTCTGGCTGCATCCCATATATCCTTTGCAGTGATGTAATACATAAAATTTTCTCCTGTTTCATTGATCATTGAGTTCAGCAGCCACGACATCACTAAGTTGTTCTCAAGATTCCACTTCTGGTTGCTGAGATCATTCTTTTCCGGCTGTTTGGCATCACCGATGATGTAGTTTTCCTTTCCCTTTCCTTGAAGAAAGATTCGGACAAATCGTGCCCATTGAATATAGTTCTGACCATTAAGTTTATGGCCAGTGATGGGAAGGACGGTACCTTCGATCAGGCTGGTGGTGTTAGAGTTACCAGCCTCCGACTTAAATACCACAGCGTTATCCCATTCGTCAGCCATGGAGGAACAGTGGCTTTGGATTCAAACATGGTTCAAATCGGGTTTTGATATCATGTGAGATTCTAACCTAAAACCAATTGACATTAAGTGGAGTGGTTCAACAAATATATAAACCGCACCCAAAATATTGACGTAGGCGATGTAAGACTCTTAACAGTTTTTGACATAACACAGTAGTGCCGTTTGATCCATGTAGTCGACTCCACCTAGTGGGAAAAGGATTTGGTTGTTGGTTGGAAATCAATGGTGTATATCAAGAGAGAAGTAAACCAATTATAACAATAGTAGTATAGTATAACTATTTTGACCAAATAAAGAAATTTATACGTAGTTACCTACACCCAAGTACAAAGAAGAATGGTATATTGAAGCAAATGAACATGTATGTTTTAAGTTTCAACGTCCGACGGAAATGCAACATATGCTTATTCATCATATAGTATTGTTGATATTGTTTAATTACGTTGTTGATATTGTTTGATATAGTTTTGATATAGTTAGATATAGTTGTTAATAGTCAATCCCTAAAATCAAGGGATTTTGTATTTAATTATTGTAATCTATCATTCTTTAAATAGAGGAGGCTGAGAACATTATTCTCAAGCCATTCAGCTATCATAACTTGGTATCAAGAGCTAGGGTTCGATCCGGTCAAGAACCGCTCTCCGGCGATCTCTCTCGGCCTCTTGTCTCCGCCACCGTCACCGGCCACCGTCTCCGATCACCAAAGTAAGGTGACCGGACAACTCAGAAAGGGCCGGCGACCAGTTTCCAAGAAGACCCACCGCCGTTCTCCGATCCACGCGCCGTCACGCGCCGCCACTGTGCGCAGGTCTCCGAGCGCGTGAGCACCACACGCCGCCTTCCAGGCATCTTTTCGTCGGCGCGTCTTCTCCGTTGTGCTCGCCGGCGTCCTCTGGCCTACTTTTGACCATCAAAGTCCAGTTTCAAGCACTTTCAGTTTTCTCCTTCTCACCATGTCCGATTCAACCACCGGCTCTTCCAAAGGTTCCTACGTCAATTCAGTGTTTGGTTCGGGTCTACAGGGAAGGGTCTCATCTCTTTTGCCTTCTCTGGAAGTCCCATTATCACATCGGAAAAACTCAATGGTAAGAATTTTATGGATTGGTATAATGCAGTTGAAGTTTAGTTAGGTCAAGGGCTTTATGAACATCTCACCACGAAGGAAGCAGAGATTGATGAGAAGATTCGTGATGAATGGAAAAGGGCCGATTATCAGTTGGTCTCTCTTTTATGGCAGTCTATTGATCCGAAGTTGATGGTACACTTTCGCCCATACAAAACTTGTTATGAAATATGGAAGAAAGCTCAAAATGTCTATTCCAATGATCTACAACGTCTCTATGCTTCTGTCCACAATTTGGCCACTCTTCAGATGACAGATCATGATCTTCCCTCTTATCTGAACAAAGCACAGTCTGTCATTGATGACATTAAACGCATTATAACCGGTGATGATCTTACGAAGGTACTAGCCAAACTTGATAATATGTATATGGTCTTTGTTCTTCACGGTTTACATAAGGACTTTGAATCTGTCCGGAATCAAGCTCTAACTAATTCTGACATCCCCACGGTGGAGGAACTCATTGATCGTCTTCTACGAGTTCCGTCACCAGTGGAGACATTTGAGATTGGCTCCCAGACAGGCTTCGAGTCCTCGGCCTTTGTCTCTAATTCGGCAAACCGTGGAGGACGAGGCCGTGGGCGTGGTGGAAGAAGTGGTCGTGGTAGAGGTGATCGTCCTCAGTGCTCTTATTGCAAGCACGTGGGGTCATACCCAAGACAAGTGTTATTCTCTTCATGGTTTCCCGAGAAAAGTCAGCTAATGTGACGCGATCGCGATCGAGAAAATTGAGGTTGTGTATGATACTCGGACGGGTCACAATCGAACAAATTTTCGATTGATGAATATAAGGAGTACCTTCACTTAAGGCAGCCCAACAAGCCTCATCTTCAAGACAACTATAGCGCATTACGGTAATTCTACGGTTTGTTTCTCTCATTCATCTCTGTTGGTTCTGGATTTTGGATTTGGTGCTTCGATCATATTCTTTGGTAACTCTTCTCTCTTTTCTACTTTATCTTCTACTAAAACACCACATCACATCACCCTTGCTAATGGCTCTAAAACTCAAGCCACTGGTATTGGTCATGCTTCACCTCTTCCCTCTCTGTCTTTAAATTCAGTCTTATTTGTACCTGGATGTCCTTTTAATTTAATTTCTATTAGTCAACTTACTCGATCTCTCAATTGTTCCATAACCTTCACTTCTACTTCCTTTTCTATCCGGGACAGTACGAGGAAGACGATTGGAGCGAGGATCGAGTCACGCGGTCTCTACTACTTACAACCTCCATCCTCCACCATATGTGCTGCCACAGAGTCGCCTAGTCTTCTTCATCGTCGTTTTGGTCATCCGAGTTTGCATAAATTAAAGAAAATGGTCCCTCATCTCTCTAATTTAGGCTTTGGAGTGTGAGGCATGTCACTTGGAAAACATGTTCGGGCATCCTTTCCAAGCAAGGTTACAGTCGTCTTGAGTCTCCTTTTAGTCTTGTTCATTCGATGTTTGGGGTCCTAGTCGTACTTCTTCTTTCTTAGGATATAGATATTTTGTTACTTTTATCGATGATTTCTCTCGTTGTACACTGGTTGTTTTTAATGAAAGAACGTTCGAGTTATTCACTATTTTTCAAAATTTTTGTGCTGAAATATATAATCAATTTGGACAAACTATTCATATCTTACGCAAGTGATAATGCCAAAGAATATTTTTTCGCCCCTTTTAATTCTTTCATGGCATCACACGGTATAGTTCATCAATCGAGTTGTCCTCACACACCTCCACAAAATGGTGTGGTGAGCGCAAACATCGTCATATCATTGAAACAACTCGTACTCTCATGTTACATTCTAATGTTCTGTTAAATTTTGGGGTGATCTTTGTTCTCACTGCAGTTATTTAATAAATCGGATGCCTTCTTCTCGTTCTCAATAACCGGGTTCCTCACTCTATTCTATATCCTCAGGCACCCCTTTATATTGTCCCCCCTCGTGTTTTTGGTTCCACTGTTTTGTCCACAATGTTGCTCCAGGTCTCGACAAACTTGCTGCCCGCGCCATTAAGTGTATCTTTCTTGGTTATTCTCGGGTTCAAAGGGGTACGAGATGTTATTCTCCATCAACAAATTGTTCTTATATCTCTCTGAGATGTTACATTTTTCGAGGATACACCTTTTTTGCCTCACAAGTCTTGTCGAGTCTGTTTCTCAAGTCTTACCTATTCCTGTCTTCGATTCTCTCGTTTTAAGTCCACCGTCCCACATGTACAAGAGGCTGCCCCTGTTGCTCCTAAGTACCCCATGGAGCCATTTCGTCTCACTTATCACCGTCGTTCTCATCCTACTACTCAGGAAGCCGCACTTTTTGTTGTGGACACCGGTGACTCTCCTCCTGCTCCTCCGTCTTTGTCGATTAGGTCCAACCCGAGCCTAGCACCGACCTTCCCATTGCACTTCGCAAAGGTAATCGTTCTTCTTGCAATCCTCATCCTGTTTATAATTTTCTAAGTTATCATCGTTTATCTTCCAACCATTATGCCTTTGTATCGCTTTGTCGTCCATTTCTATTCCTAAAGCGCATTCGGGAAGCACTATCCCATCCGGGATGGCGACAAGCTATGATTGATGAGATGATGACATTGGAATCTAACCACACTTGGGCTCTTGTTCCCTCTCCTCCAGGAAAGTCTACTATTGGTTGTCGTTGGGTTTTTTTGTTAAGGTTGGTCCGATGGGACAAGTGGATCGCTTGAAGGCTCGTCTTGTGGCCAAAGGATATACTCAGATTTATGGTCTTGACTATGGTGATACATTCTCTCCTGTTGCTAAAATGGCATCATTCGTCTCTTTTTATCCATGGTCTGCTATCTCTTCTTGGCCTTTATATCATTTGGATATTAAAAATGCTTTTTACATGGTGAGTTGGAGGAGGAGATTTATATGGAGCAACCACACAGGTTTATTGCTCGGGGGAGTCAGTCTTGTTTGCCAACTTCGGAAGTCATTGTATGGGTTGAAACAGTCACCCCGAGCTTGGTTTGGGAGGTTTAGTAAGGTCATACAGATAGTTTGGCATGATTCGTAGTGAGGTTGATCACTCGTATTCTATAAACATTCACCGTGTAATAAAGTCATTTATCTTGTGGTCTATGTGGATGATATTGTAATTACGGTGATGATCATGAAGGGATCACTAGACTAAAGCAACATCTCTTTCAAAGCATTTCCAAACCAAAGATTTGGGCGGGTTGCGATACTTCCTTGGTATTGAGGTTGCTCAATCAAAACAGGCATTTCCATTTGTCAAAGGAAGTATGCCCTTGATATTTTGGAAGAGGCGGGATGCTAAATTGTAAGCGGTAGATACTCCTATGGATCCAGAATGTTAAGCTTATGCCAAATCGGGGAGCCGTATTCGGATCCAGCGGATATCGAAGGTTGGTGGGAAAGTTGAATTATCTCACTATGACCGGACGGATATAGCCTTTCTTTGTTAGTGTTGTGAGTCAATTTCTTAACTCTCCTTGTGACGGTCATTGGGAAGCGGTGACTCGCATTTTAAAGTATATTAAGGGATCTCTGGAAAAGGGCTAATATATGAGAACAGAGGTAACACGAGACATTGTTGCCTATACAGATCTGCAGAGGCGGGATCTCCAAGTGATAGGAGGTCAACTTACGGGTATTGTGTTTTTATTGGAGGTAATCTCATCTCTTGGAAGAGTAAGAAGCGAGTGTTGTTGCAAGATCAAGTGCGAGAAGCGAGAATATAGGGCTATGGCTCTTACAACATGTGAACTTATATGGTTAAAACATCTACTTCAAGAGTTAAAGTTTTGCAAAATGGGTTCTATGCAACTGATTTGTGATAATCAAGCAGCCTTACACATTGCTTCTAATCCTGTCTTTCATGAACGAACGAAGCATATAGAGATCGATTGTCATTTCATTCGAGACAAGATTCTTTCAAAGGAGATTAGTACTTCATTTGTCAATTCTAATGATCAACTTGCAGATGTTTTCACCAAGTCTCTACGGGGCTCACGAATAACTTACATATGTAACAATTTGGATGCTTATGACATCTATGCACCAAACTTGAGGGGAGTGTTGATATTGTTTAATTACGTTGTTGATATTGTTTGATATAGTTTTGATATAGTTAGATATAGTTGTTAATAGTCAATCCCTAAAATCAAGGGATTTTGTATTTAATTATTGTAATCTATCATTCTTTAAATAGAGGAGGCTGAGAACATTATTCTCAAGCCATTCAGCTATCATAACTAGTATGTCATACCATAAAGGCATCATTGAATAAACAAGATGCTTTCTCCAATTGCACTATGTCATCACTCCCATCAAGATTGGTCCTAAAGTAGTGATTTTTCTCCAGAGCAGCAAAGAATTGTCCACAGAGTTCATCTTTAGATACTGCTGTCAAATGTTGAGAAAATATCAATGTAACTTCACTTAAAACCTTATAAATATACCACAAAAAATACAACATTGAGAAATTACTCCAAGAATCAATTTTGGACCAGACCTAAAGAGGATCTTGACTACTGTAACCAAAAATCTAAGGGGGGGGGGGGGGAATTACTCCATGTTTAATATTTGGAAATCACTCTTTCTAATTATCAAGAAAGTCCAGACAACTTTCCTGAAATATGAATGACAACAAAACTATGGGACAACCTTATTATTGTTAGATAAGGCATTGTCTATCAAATAAAACCATAAAACAACCTAAACACACTCTTCTAGACTAATAATGATTTCTTTGGATAATAAAAAGATAAACGAGAATATTTTAAACCTCCATATTACTTTGAGCCAATAACCCCCCCCCCCCCCCGGGAACGGCCAAAAGGCACATGCGCGCTGTTGGTCCATGTCCTGCCTATATCTTTTTGCAACATACCCATTAACAATCAGAATATCAGATAAAACAAAAATATGTTAAACATGTTAAGAAACTGTTTTTTCAAAATATATTACGAAATTGTAATTTTTTCTCCCATAAATATCATCATCCAAAGGAACGAAGAACGATTAAGTTGAAAGACTCTAAACTTGTTTGGCAAAAGAACCCAAAATGATTTAATTATTTTTATTTGTAGTAATGCTTGTCAAAGGGGTCCACACCCTTGAACTTGTCAAGGTACAACAAATGAAAGAATTTAAATGTTACAAAACAATAAAATCACCAGCAACAAATGTCCTCTCATTGATAATCTTGAGATCATAAATGATTTTAAAAACATACTACATAAATGGATGAGCTTATAATCACTCAAATTTCAAATGCAAAAAAGGGGACAGATTAGCCTACCAAAAGTGTGAGGGCCCCGTATCCAATCTTCATCCTAATCAAGTTACATATCATGAAATAGAATCAGAACCAAAATACAAAATTTCAATAAAGACAATTTTAAACCAACGTGATACTGTGATGTACAGGAAGAACAATGAAAGAAAAATAGGTACATCATGAAACACTTCAGCATCAATATGATATACAGTTGTTTATTGACTTCCAAAATCTTATGGGCAAAAATAATAGCTTAAACTCCTTAAGCAGGCTAAAAAGGTTACAGCAATCAGCTGCTTGGTTCTTCAATAGCATAACAGCAAATCAACCATACATGTTACAAAGCAAGACAGTATTAAATAGAACAAAAACATCATGTGAAAAATTACCAGGCCTCAGCATAATTGAATGGTTGGGTACACGGTGGAGAAACTCTTAATGCCTCATTTTTTTATTTTATTTTTTTGGTATAGGTGAGTGTGTCCTACATGTTTTTATGAATTTCCATTTCCTAGAATAGCCAGCCCATCTACAAAGGCAATGCTTATTTCCATATCCATACTCCCGCTGGTTGACTATTTAAGGGCTGCAATATAACTGCTAAAAAGTTGGCAGGGGCATAACAGAATTTTTTTGTCCTACTGCAGTACTGAAAGTGTGGGTACTACTGCAATTCATTGTTTTCCATGTAAGCCATTTCCAAAACATGACTGAGTTGGACACTAAAATTAAGGAGGTAGTTGTTACAAACTTGTCAAAAAATGAATGTTAGTAGTAGGATTAGAAATTTTTCCGATGTATCACGTGCTCATCACCCATAAGACCAACAATAACAATTCAAGAAAAGCATGTGAAGAAAGAAAAAAGCAATTTTTAAGCAAATAAACAAGTACAGGAAACATATTAACTCAATAATGCAGAGTGAAGAAGCATTTAGATTTAGGATAGTTAAGTTATTAAGGGATAATTATGTTATTTTTGGTTACTGTTAGAGATAATATATAATATAGTTTCATTATGTTTTGGGCTTAAAGCCCACATTCTTATAGCTGTACATTCGGTTATTTTCTGTTAGACAATTAGGATTCCAACTGTAACTGCTACTGCTATATAAGGCAGTAGCTACTTTGTACAGATTTAGATTGATCAATACAATTCTCATTCAATTCTCTTTCTCTCTTATGCTCTATAGTTTCTCTAAAGCTATTATGGTATCGGAGCTTGTAGTTCCAAAAGCCATGACTTCCGTTAATCCCTTTGCAAACCCTAGCACATCACAATTCACACCTTCTTATCCAATTTCGTTGAAGCTTGATGATAAAAAATTTCGCCAATGGAAGCAGCAAATTGAGGGAGTAGTTCGTGGCCACAAACTCCAGAAATTCGTCACCGATCCGTGAGTTCCATCAAGATTTCTCACAGATTCGGATCAAGAAAACGATGAGGTGAATCCTGCATACAGTGATTGGGAGCAGCAAGATGCGTTGATTTCGACTTGGCTTCTTGCTTCAATCTCCGATTCCTTACTCTCGCGAGTAGTCAATTGTGTTCATGCTTGGCAGATTTGGGATGAAATCCACAAATAAGGCAGTAGCTACTCTGTACAGATTTAGATTGATCAATACAATTCTCATTCAATTCTCTTTCTCTCTTATGCTCTATAGTTTCTCTAAAGCTATTAGTTACTTAAGGATTTTCCCTTATTTTTGGGATCTTTTTTATTTCTACAGATTTTGTCTTTAATAAGTTATTTGTTTTTAGGAAAATATTATCTGATTAAGATTTCATATTTGATTAGGGTTTAATTAGGGTTTGTTTGACTACTATAAATACCCACTCATCTAGGTGCCTTATGTTATTTACACTTGATATTGATTGAATAAGAAATTATTATGTTTTGACTCCCAAGGATTTGTTGGTCTGGAATTCCGAGAATTCCGAAGGTTCTTGGTTCATTTCATAGTCGTTCTACATCACTCAATCCATCAATGGATAAGGCCGCACAAACAAACAGTTAAACAAAATTGACTAAATTTGTGAGATTTGACATGACTAAATTGGCATAACACAAGGGTTTTTACAGAAAGGGTAAGCAAGAATTAACCAGAGATTTGGATGCCTCGGAATGATTTTTAGTATGAGCAGGAATCTGGGCAGAGAATAATGAACTGGAAGCACCCACAGAATCTGGTTGAGGACCAACATCTGACTTACTAGTTTCACATTGCTTGTTCGCTTCAAGGGACTTGAATATGTCAATCAGTGAATCAGATTTCGCAGGATCACCACTGGCAACAGGAGATGAGTTAAGGTTAAACGCCTCTGCCAAACACTCCCTAGCAACCTCAATCCCTTCAGCATCAACCCCAGGGCCCGGTTCAACTATGCCACACAGTAAATAAAAAAAGAATCAAGCAACAAAAGTAGCAAATGAAATGAAAATCAAGAAACAATAATCTCTACCCTGTTACATTTTAGCGGATTAAATGATAAGAAAAATGAATTAAAATGATAATTGGCAACTTGAACCTAATTAATCACGAAAAAATAAAATCACTGGCAATGATGCATAAATATGTGGCAAAGATAAATTTTTGCAGTTGCAATTGAAGTGGTCTTATTATTGCTTAGTGAGGAATGGGAAGGGGAAAGTGAGAGAGAGAGAGAGAGGAATATAAATATGTAATACCAGAGTTGAGGAAGTGCAAGAAGGCACGAACTATGCGACGAGAGAGAGAGGAATCAGTGGTGATGTGATTATTGTGAGCCATATCTTAGAAAGAATGAATGAGGGTGAGAAAACGAAGCTAGATGAAGATTATCATATTTTAGGAATTAAGAAATACTTGGAGAAAGTTCGCACGACTGGTCTAGCAGTAACTGGTTGGAGAAAACACCATCAGATGGTTGCCATTTGATTTTGGATTTAATTTTTTGGCACTTTTTATTATTATCATTTAGAAAAAAATAACGATGCCTAAGAACACTTATTAAACACTTAATAAGCAATAAAAATATAAAGTATTTAATGAGAAATGTAGTATTTAATATATTGAAAATTTAAAAAATTGAATTTTTATTGAATACATTTTATTTTTAATTCTTTAGTAAGTATTCTTAAGATACTAATAAGAAAAATTCTTAACAAAATAATTTATTATTACTAGAAAAAAAAACTTATTATACACAATTTAATTAATGTTTCTTTTTTTATTCATGTATAATTATCAAATCTATTATTTCTACTTAAATCTCCTCTCATTCCGGCTAATAGGAGTAAGGTAATAGTACTAAAAAGCTTAAGTAATTTATAGGAATTAGGAAGAAATATATTCAAAATTTCATATTGCGTAAAAGTATATTTTTTCTTTACAAACTATCCAGAACTCACACAAAAAAACGTGTTTCCCTCTTGAAAAGTTTTAATTTGAAGCAGGTAGGAAGGAGTAACCATTCAGGTGCAAAAAGAAAAAAGAATGAATGTCTTCTTAAGTACACCGCCAAACAAATTCTAACACTTACTTTAATTATAGTTGATTCATGTGCTTAATTTTTGTAATTTTGTAATAAAATTCTTCGTTTGTATTTTCTTTTCCTCTTTGAAAGTTATAATATGAATAAGATTACGAGTTTATTTTTTAAAGTGAACAAGTAAAGATATATTTACTTTTAATTTGATAATGTATCAAGATTTTAATTCACTAAATGATATAAAGAATATATACACATTTATCAACTAACTTTAGAGATAAATTCATTTTAAAAATATCTTTTTCAATATAATATAAAGCTCATATAAAAGAACAAAAATATAAATGAAAAAATATAATATAATATTACCGTTTTGGCTAAATTATTATCTATTTTTTTTCACATAATGAGGAGGTTTCACAATAAATTATGCATATAATCATCTCATGAATAAATACGTTTTGAAGTCTACAACCAAACAAAATTTCCAACATTTATGGTAATTATATATCTTTCATATACTTATTTTCAATAATTTTGTTGTAAAAATCTCCATGAATCATTCATATTCTCCTTTAAAGGACTTGAGGCATTCATACTACAATAGAGTTTATAACTGACGTAAAAAAAGACTACCATTTCCAAAATTAAGTAGAAGATAAGCAGTAATAGTAATGATAGGTAGTAATTAGTAATAGTAATAGGATTGAATGACATTGACAAAAAAAGGTTTTGGGGTTGATTCTTGATGATGATTGATGATTGATAAATCATCTATAAGTATTATTATAAGTTTTCATTGAAGCTTGTGACGTTCTTTGACTTTGAAATGGGATAATCTCGCCTTTCCATTAAATTTTTATATTAAAAAATAAAATAAAAAATTTATTTTTATTAACAAAAACTGATAATTCTTTTATCAAATATTAATACAAAAATATTCTATTGAATGTTTCACGCTTCATCTCGTTATCTGAGGAAGTTGTTTTTGGGAATTTGTAGCTTTGCAAGCTCAATAAAAGTACATTTGATTTGAGATTGCAAATAATTTTAAACACTTATTAAGGAATAAAAAATATAAAATATTTGAAAAAAAGTTTATTGTGTCAATTAAACAAAATAATTAGAATAAAATTTGTGTAACAAAAGGCAATAAGAAATAGGGTAAAGTACAAATAATCTTCTAATATTACAATCATTTTTATGTTTGATAAAATTAAATTTGTGACACAACCCCCTCTTCTTTAATTCAAACTGAAAATGTTATTTGTTATGTGTAATGGTTTAGTGCATGTGCCACTCAAAAATTTACTTTCCTTCTCGAAAAACTCGATTGTTGCTAGTTGGTGAAGAACCAAAAACACCATTGTGCCCTAAATCTAGATTTCGTGGGTGAATTTCTATGGGTTCTCAATCATTTTCAACCTCAAATCTTTGGTGTGTTCCGATTGAAGGTAGACTATGCTATTGTTGAGGAATAGCAACACTGAGGACCTCATGGTCCGAAAAAAAAAAACCCAAGAAGAAAGCCTTACCAATGTCGTAATAGGTGTAAGTGCCCTAAATGCAAAGACCATTGCTTTTCACTCACTTCCTCATTATCATGTTATCATTATTTGGTATGGTTGCCAATACATTTCATTCTTTCTCATATTCATGTTTTCTTTCTATTGTAGGCATGCTAGCATTTTGATTGGGTTGCCTCCATTGTTGTTGAACTTGGGACACCATTTATGAAGGGTGAATTCTTGATAAATAATGATTATACACAAATTAAGGAGTTACACGCAGTCAGTAAGGAAACAGAAAGAAATGAAAAAGATGCAAAACGAGATGGCAAGGACTAAAAAGAAAGAATAAATTTATTGAAATTCACTTGTGTAGACTAAGAATAGATTTATTTAAATTTGCTTGTCCGCGTGTTCGTGTCAGACACATGGAGAAACGCGTACGACACACGTATCCTATGTGTTCGAATGTGTTCGATTAAAAAAATTATTTTTTTTAATTTGGACACGTTTCGGACACATTTAGGATACGACTTAAATACGATCTATTAATATTTAAAAAATAATAATTTTCATGACTAACGTCTAATTAGTAAGCTCGTAACTCACTAAAACCTAATTACATGTCTAACGTCCCAAGCCACTATTTTCTCATACCACTATTTTAAATTTTATCTTTTCACACTACTACTTTCATCTGCTCTTTCTATCTCTACTCACACCAAGCCATCCACTTCGTTGTCGCTGAAGCTTACCTCACACTACTATTCTCTCTAGTTAATTTTTTTAAATGCACATATATTTATACATAGTTAATTCTATTAGGAGAAGTTGATTTAAGATTTTTTTAAAAAATATCAATAGAAATTATGCTTCATATTTTTTAAGAAGAGCTTACTAAGTAGCAAATATTAAAACATATGACATATATTAAGATATTGTAAATCTTCAAACTAATAAAAATGATATTAATGAATTACGAAATTTTTTTCTTAAATTTTGAAATTATATATATGTCATATCTGTGTCCTACAATTTTTGGAATTTGATATATCCTTGTATCCGTGTCGTGTCCCGTGTCCATGTTTACGCTTCATAAGCTTGTAAGGACTTGGCTTTTTTTTTCCTCAGAGTACTCCTCACCTAATAGGTGAAGGACTAATTTTTCAAATTATGATCAAATACCTAAACAAAGATCTCTCTTAATAGTGTTATTTTCATACATATAAATTTTAAAATCAAACCCAAAATCATATACTTAAGAAATTCAAACTCCTTCCACTCAAACTAACACATATTAGTAGAAACTTAGCTTTTAAAAACAGTTGTTTGTGTTTCAATGTAAGTACTTTTGTGTAATTATTTTGGTTTGGATTTGGTGTATGTAAGGTTTGATTTTGTGAACCAAAATGAATTGTATTTTTGGTGTAATGTTATCGTTTAAAATGTTATTTTTTGTAATGGATAATTATACATATGCTTACCAAAATCCATGTACACTATTTGGAGTGATAACCATATTAAACCTACTACTTAATTGAAGAACGAAACCAATATGATCTCATAAGTGCAAGTGTAGAACCAATGCAGGTCTAAAATGGTCTAGAAAGCACGACACGCCATTTTATTGACGTGTCCACGTGTCGAACACGTGTCCGACATAAACACACTTCGACACGCACACGACACACGTGTCTCACGTGTCCGAGTGTGTTAAATTAAAAAAATTATTATTTTTTGACTCAGACACGACTCGAACACGGCCATGACACATCTCGGACACACCGCGAACACATATTGAACACAATCCATTAAAATTTAAAAAAAAAATTACTGTATGACAGTGTACTAATATCACGACCCACAAGCTCAATATCACCCGACTCATCCTCAAAAAAAATCTTTTATTCTTCTTCAATGCATTGTGTTCACTGTGTGCTAATGGTTCAAGTTTCAAATAAATTTCACTCTTATCTAGTAGTTCAATTTTTAATTATTATTAGTTTCTTTTTTAATTATAAACGAAGATATTTGTGTTGTCATTGAAGAATTGTGTTTAGAATATTTATAATTAAAATTATATCTATATATATACCGTATCCGTGCTGTGTCCGTATCCTAAAATTTTTGAATTTAATGTGTCCTTATATCTGTATCCGTGTCATGTCCCGTGTCCATTTCCATGCTTCATAGAAAATGATTAATAGTCATATACATGATTCAAAATCTCCGAAGCACCAAGAAAAATTGTAACCATTATATATATATAGTACAAGTTAAAAAGTTTGTTTCCTGTGAATAATTAACTGATGTAAAAGTATTCATAATATCGTATCTAAATGGAAATATAATACTACGACAAAAATCTTTAACTATAAACAGATGCATAAACATGAAGTGTTAGAATAAAATTATATACACAACATTTTCTCAATTAGGGGAATGATGCAGAATATGAAAGATAATGATCAACACCTCAATTTTGGTATTAGAGAAAGGGACGTATTTGTTGCACTAAAAAGCTCTTAATACGTGAGCTAGAATAACTATTTTTGAATGCAGTATTTCATTAGCATGCCGCTATAATTTACAGAACTTAATCAGGTTGTTAACTGAACTAAATCCTTTCTACAATCAGAATTTAAGGAAGATGAAGATTGCGACGAGGAAAAGAGAGTAATGAGTCCCAAAAATGGAACTGCATAAGTCGTGGATTAGAATTTGAAGTCTCTAAGCTCAGAGTGTCCAAAACTTCAGGCTAAAATACAGCATGATATTTATACTTTCCGTCTTGTTCTTGAGGCCTGGAAATAAGCACCAAAATTTCAAACAGAGCCAAACAATAACTCAGGATAGAGAAAGGAGTACAGAAGGGTTCGTGACTTCATGCAACTTGATTTCCATTAAAATACATGTTTTGCTAAAGAGAACAGCAAAATATACCAGGGCAGGTCTTACAGCATATGCATTCGTATTGACAACTTCTGATGCTGATGTCTCCGTGCATTTGCCCCTTCTATTCAGGCTTGCTGCACCAAGATTTGCAACATCATTGAAAGAAATTTCTTGAGGATAAAACATCAAGCACACATAGAAGTAAATCTTATAAAACCATGATGAATCAACAAGAGCAGAAAACTAAATATTGCTGAGCTATCTTTGCAGCAGTGATCATTTTGCATGTTGCCTCTCCAATTTCTCTTCAGTAGTGTTTGGAATATCTCATTTTGCTAAGTTGTCTTTCCAACTAAGTTTCATGGAGCCCGCATCATATTTTTAGGGTTTTTTTTTTCCTTTGTGTGTTTACCTGTAACAAGTTGAGAGCTTAGTATGCTTCTAGATTAGGGGAAGTGTTTAGAATATTAGAACTATTCTTACTAGGCTGCATTTGTACTAGTACTTATTAGTATAAACATGTTTTAGGGGTTTGTATCACAAGTTCATAACTCATCACAAGAGTTGAATTTTGATCCAGAGTCAATGTAAATCATTTTTATACTATCATCTGATTATGTGTTGTCACATCATTAAAAGATTTTGTCCTCTAATGTAGCTGTTATCATAATAAAACTCTTCTAAAAATGTGACAACACATGATTGGATGATAGTGTAAAAACCTTCAGGTTGACAGTGGATCAAATTAAATCCATATATCACAATATCAATTATTCAGATTCTCCACTCTCTTTTCCATCAAACCCCTATTATTTCAACATGACTTTATTGAGTTCTAGCACAAATACAAGCCCAAATGTTCGAAATTCGAAACTGCAAAAACAATTAGCTTGATATGCTTTCATACAGGACCCAGGTGGTTTTTAAAACCCACATCCGGATATTTCTGATTCATCCTATTTTCACTGGTCTTCACCAATTCAAAACAGCCTAACCCCCAAAACAATTCTATGGTCCAACTCGGACTAACAAGCCACCAAATTCCCGGTCCAGTTTTTAAAAAGCTTCCAATTAGAGTTCACCAGACAAATAACTGGAAGCAGATGGGAGCAGATGTGACCAATTCTGGCAAACAAAACTAGCTATAATGACCAAGAAAACAGGTAATGAAACACCTACTTCTGCTTCCTACTCTATAAGATGGCCATGTATAAGATGGACCCTTTCACTTTGGGTCCATCGATGGACCACTAATTATAAACCATTGGATGAGTAAAAATATTGATGGATGGTTGAGATGAAACACCTGCAACTTGAGTAGGAGGTAACCAGAAGAATTGAAGGATTGCAGTTTGGTCTTTCACCTTTCCTCTGCTGCCAGACACCACGAGCTGCTGCACGGCCTCCGTCCAGTCACCAATCCCGCCCTCCGCCATTGCACCTCTACTCCATTCCGGTAGTGCCATCCACGCCAGCCAGGTGAGCACCACCGCACCACCCTGTCTCCTCTGTCATCAAGCCCCCTGTTTTAATTGATCCCAAACCCTAACAGTTGCCCAATGGCTCACGCGAGTTCAATTGGTGTGGATTGACCGATTTTCGAAGACCGGCCACTGAGTTTCGAATCGTTATGGTCTTGGAGTTTTGGTTCTAAATTTATGCTTCTTGAACATCTTGATGCAAGAGCTGGAGTTTCTGTTCGATTTTATTTTGGAAGAAATTAGTGTTGAATGGTTTACGATGAACAAGGGAGTTGTTGTGCAGGTTTCGTGACAATGGTGCTGGGTTGAACAGAGACAAGGAGCGGCACAGCGGCAGAAGCTCGGTGGTTTGTGGTGGTGACGAGATCTGGTCCTTGAGCAGCAACTGGTGACAAGATCTGGTCCTCAAGCTTGCAGTGGAGTTTTCCAATATCTTCAAGGCAGAGGATGATTTCGGGGGAGACCTAGCGGCTGCGGGGGAAGCCGAGCTCGCTGTGGAGCTTTCCAGCATCGTCGACGTGGAGGATAAGTTCGGGTTGGTTGGAGAGATACAGTTGTGTAGGGTTTGGATGAGGGTGGTGTGAGATCTGTGCCGGCAGTGGTTGCAGAGGCCCGCTGTAAAGGCAAATTGGCGAATGACCTGCTCTGTGGGTGGAAAGGTGGTGGCCTTGGTGGTGGGACTAGTGGTGGAAGAAGATAGAGGGCTAAAGTGAAAATATCAATACATGAAGAACTAAAATATAAATAATACAATGGACTTTATTGTAAGATTTCAAAACCAACTAATACAGGTATTTTTAAGCCCTATAAGATAATCATGTATACCAAATACAATAGATGTTAGTTACCCATTTAATAAAATTTTATAGTAGCATTAGCATACAAACAAATATCAGTCATAAGATCCATTTGCTTGTTGCTGCACTACTTACCATTTTCCTGATTCAGTGATGCTCCCTCTTTGGCTGCTGCTAGGCCTCCTGTTGTAGCAGTAGTTTTCTTTATAGTACTTAGAGAAGAATGTTCACCAGGATCACTGCAACGTGCAATAGGTATTCTAATTCTTATGGGATAAAAAAAAATCCAACAAAAATGGCATGCGAAACATACGCCCAACTGGAAAGAGTCACTGATGAAAATGTTAAAAATTTATAGGCTGTTCAAGCCTCAAGGCAGCGAAATGACAAATTAAATTAAAAATGAAAATGGCATCACATACCAGCATTGGCAAGAAACTGCAGATACATGGATGTTAGATATTAATAGACTACTGTATGATGTTATTTAGTAGCTGGAATTCAATAAGTTAGGCATATGTCCTCACCCTGCCCACGATGGTTTCAGAAACCCACACACACAAAATCAAGAGTGGTTTCAACCATATGGCATAAAATCAAGTCATACCCAATAATCTTCATGACAAGGATTATGATTCCGAAAATGAGTCAATCGATGGTTTCAGGCAGGATATCAACTATCAAGTAACTAGTAACTACCAAGTATAAGGGATGACCAAATAATATGCGAATAAAAGCACAGTCATAAAAATATCAGCACTACCAGAAAAAAAAATCTTTGAGAATAATAGACGAGATAACTCTCTTAGACAGACAGACAATGAGAATGCATATAAGCAATTAGAAGAAACCAAAGTCATGGAAGACTTACTAAATGTGCGTTAAGAGGGTAAGTAATGTGTGTTCAAATGTACTTTTGAACAAAAACTAACATGCTTATAATTTGTTTGGAGAGACATCAAAAAGGAAAAGACTCATGAAGTCAAAGCAAATATCAGCCATTGTTAATGAATAATTAAATTTTAAATAACTAATCACCATGCTGTAATCTTAGTGGCATAAATTTGACTAAACAGGAAGAGTGCATCCTCAATCATTCATTTCATAGAAAAGGCTTAGACAATATTTGGAAGAACGTATCTTCAAAGTACAATGGGAAGTTAAATGATGGTAAGCTCGAAAAAACAGGCCATTGCTTTAACAAACTATCAAACTTGCTGGCATGCCTTTACTCTGCTTTTGACTGCTTAAAATTTTTTTAAAAAAGTCATGATCAATTCAGAAGTCATGTGGAAACAGACCAGTATAATAGTTTGACAAGGAACAGTGACTAATGTACAAGTCTGGAACATTCCCACTTAGGAAACTTAAAATATGAACTTCAAACACAATTCAATTAACCACTCATGGTACACCTAAAAGGAGGAAGAGTTTAGGATCAAAGATTTGTGCAAGAGTTGTTTTTTTTTTTGTTTGGGGGGGGGGGAGGGAGTTAATTATTTCAAGAACTTAATTTCTTCTTACGAACATAAAGAAGGTGTCAGCAGTGTCAGCCATTGCTGGACTCTTTTTGTCCTTTTTTTGCACATTCACTTCATTTAGTTTTGTACAAGACCTTAAATATCACCCAATAAACAAAGTACTATTAGGGTACATTAGTTGTGATCTCTTTTGGGCACTGTTCAATGAAATTTTAATTCAATTACTTAAAAAAAAAGGAAAAGACTAGAAAGTAAAAGTTATCATCAACTAAAACTCACCAGTGTGAGAAATGATTTTTATTTGAAACATCTGCCAGTATATCTTGCTTCTACACAAAAAAATCAAATGACATTCATAAGAATTTTTCCCACAAGAAAAAAACTTAAGCAACAAAGCAATACTAAAAGTGTAAAAGATGAATAAAGTCAAAGTGAATCTCAAAACAAGGGATAGATTAATCTTGTCTTTTAAAAGACAGAAAATAATGTCAAGGAGCCAACTCATTCCAAATGCTTAAGCTGTTAATAGACTAGGAATGGTTCATATCTCAACAATAACTACCCTTCATGCTTGAGTAAGCAAGGACAAAGAGGAAGCTAACGCTGTCAATGATTTTGCCACATTAAATACTATTTTTCCATATCATTCAAGAAAAATACTTAGATGAACATGCAAGTATGCCAAATAGTATTCAACTTTTAACATTTGAATTAATTTCCCACCAACCTTTGAGCCACAAGTATCTTTGAGGTTGGTTCTAGGGCATTTGAAATGCTGAACAGTATGTTTGCTACTTGTCACAGCATTTTCCGAAGAACAAGGAGCAGCTCTTTTCAATTTATGGGCTGGCACACGTGATTCTGCCAGAGAACCCTTACGGCTCACAGAATCACAAGAAGAAAGCAGGTTGCTCTCTAAAGTCTTTTCACAATGTTTAGATGCAATTTTTTTTTGCTTCTCGATAGTAGAGCATTCATGCAAACCAATTGATCCAGAATCAGGTGGAGGCCCATGTTTTCTCCTTTTCCCTGAAGGGAAATCGGGCCTCACAGTTTTAGCATTTGTTATTGCTCTCCTTGACAAATCATCTGGTTTGCTAGATGCCAAGTCCAGTACACTGTAAATATTATTATTGGACTTTGGGACACCCTCTTGACCCTTGCGACCATGCTTAGGAACAGTTTTTGCAGGCTGATAGCAAAAAAACAAGGTTAAAAAAAAGAAAAATTTAATGGCATCATCATAAAGAAACATGAAACATTTATGGCCTTTTATGTGCACACCAAATATACCTTTTGAGCACATGCCTGAGGAGCATAAGATTTAAGTGTTTGAAAGACTCTACTAAGAAAACTTTCATCAAAAAAGGACATCGGACATTTTGAATTCGCCTGCATTTAACAGATTTATCAAAAACAAAATTGCATGAATAAGACAAGTAAACTAGATTGCATAAACCAAAAAATAAAATAAAATACAATTTGATTAAATCTTCTGTGTGAAGCAAAGACAAGCCCTCCAGAAAACTTACATCATTCTTAGTGAGACTCACTCTATATAATGATGAAGGCAGTAAAATCTGTCCAGGGGCTTGCGATACAGAAATTGCACCGTGATTTAATGCATTTAAAGTAAAAATCCCAATGTCAGCCAGCATGTGCAGCTTCTGCATTTTATGAATCTCAAATAAAACTTATATACAACGAAAAGCAAGTAGTTAATGAAAAAAATGTTTAAAATATTTTACAGTAGTCATCTGCACATCAACAGCATCCTCAGCTTTTCTGATTGCTCGAAAAATACTAAATAGATATAAGACAGCATCATTAACAAGGTCCAGGTCACCATCAACAATACTGACGTCAATTAATGCCTGCAGGACAAAGAAGAGTGGACTACAAAAAAGCAATCCAGATGTGTCACCATCTTTAGAAGTCATATTCATATGCCATAATTAGTAAAAGTAAAATACGATATTGGATAATATCAATGCATTACCTACAAAGGTCAGCATACATTTTTTCATCTTGACAGCCTTCAAATGGGAAGTCACTATTCTGAGCAAGGACATGAATCAAGAAGACCAAAATGTACGCAGGGTAATCAATGATTGCTCCTTGAACAGCAGAAGTTTGTCTTTTACGAGCTACTATACTGTAATCCTTAATAAATTCTGCCAAATATTTGTAGTTCTAAAAATGAATAGCATCAGTAACCATTAATTAGCATAAACATACATCAACATAATAATAGAACTTACTTTAAAAAATAACATCAAGAATAAAAATAATAATGACGAAATTATGAGCTTTCTTCTGGGGTTATAATGGGGGAACAAAACTTCAAATAATCTTCTTCAACTAAGCTCGTATAGCCATAGATAAAATTTGAAGCTTTACCCAATTTTGTTTGTCCACTAGCTTTTGCAGACTTCTTTTTTTTGGGATAAAAGAACAGAATGCCTTAAAGAGAAAGGAGAATCCCTCTAAGATTAATACTTTTGTTTTGACTGTTATATCTAATAAGATTAACAAAAACGAATTGTTACATGCCCATCCCCTGACATTTGTATTGTGTCATAAATTCATTGAAGCAAAGGGCGACTTATTCTTGCATTGTTAGGTAGCTTGGCATCTGTGGAGTAAGTTGCTTAAGGTGTTGGTAGAGCATTGGCTACATCCGCCTAATTTTGAGGTCTTTTTTTTCTCAATCCAATATCAGAGGTAGAGAGAAACAGGAGAGTAAAAAACTACGGAATTGTGCTCTTTAAGATGATTTCTGCTGCATTTAAATGGAGCGAAATTCTAGAATTTTTACTCAGCACTTTCTTCCTTCACCTCTTTTGTGGGACAGTGATGGGTACAGATCTAGATTAAGAAAAACAGAAACACCTAATGGAGGTAAACACCTCCTCACAACACTGAACACTCAGAACAGAAATGGAGGAAGACCTCCTTACACGAGTAAGAACAGAAAGAGAAAGAATAGTGCCCTCTCAAAGAATTCTGAGCCCTCAGGTATCCCACAATTCAAATGATTTTTCTCCCTTTCTCCCCTCCTCCACTTCCCTATTTAATCTCCCCACCAACTGCCTATTCATTTGCCATAACCCCCTTAGATAAATACTAATTGCTGCTCCTCTTTATTCTCTCCACTCCCACTAATTATAAATACTCCTTGCTGCCCCTCTTTACTCTCTCCACTCCCACTAACTACCTGTTCATTTTCCATAACCCTCTTAGGTAAATTCCCCTTACTGTCCCTCTCATCCGTTCTGTTATACACGTTTAATTGGGGGTCTATCAGACGGGCTTGTTTTCTTAGTCTCTTTGTGGGTTTCAGTTCAAGTGTTTTTTAGGGGAGTTCCTTTGTCTATTATGCAAAGGAATTGGCTTTCCCTTTAAAGTCAATGTTCTTTCTTGCTTTCATGCTTTCTTTCTTTTTCTTTTTTGAGGATGATTCTTCTTGATCCTCCGTTTTAGTACTGTTAGAATATTTGAAAAATATCTCAAAATATCTTTATTATATCTTGAAATATTTTAGAGTATCATAAATGATCTCTTAGGACAGATTTGATTTATTTTTTTATTTTTGTTATTAGGACAAATTTATTCTTATATTAGGACAAATTTATTTCCTGTAATTTAACCCTATTCTAGGCATGTAGTTATTGACATAAGCTTATATAATGTAAATCATATCTGTACAATTATTCTTTCCAAAAATTTTCCCCTGTAATTATGGAAAGAATTCAACATAGGCTTACAAATCTTTGTATATAAATATACATCCTTGAGTGACTAATTATTCATATCAGAATTATTATTATTCTCTGAAACCTTTTAAGATGGTATCAGAGCCATGGTATTCACCTTGAAGAGAGTTTCTTTTTTCCGCTATGTAGAGTTCATGGAACTCATTAGAATTGTTATTCATAACCTTTAAACCCCAAATGTAGTTTTATTGTTTTCTTTATCTTAATTTTCTCCCAACTTCTCCTTTTTAGTCTTGATGTGTTACTCGAGTTATTGATTGTATTCCCGATCTTGGAGCCTCTATTGTTTCCGCTACAATCAGCCTTCATTGCTGATCAGACCAGCCTTCATCGTTGGGTTTCAATCAGCCTTCATCACTACTGTTGCCCCTTATTGAAGGAGAGAATGAAAATAAATCTTTCTCTACATATACTTCATTGCCGGAGTTAGCCATGCCGTTCTTTTCCCATTAAATATAAGTATGTGGGAATCTTCATGGCGACTCTTGCTATATTGTCGATGTCTGTCATGCCATTCTTTTCCCACTTAATATAAGTATGTGGGGGTCTTCATGGCGGTTTTTTCTATATTGATATTCCTTTTCCTTGGCTCTGTGGAAGGATTCAACACAAGCCACCAGCCTTGTACCTATGATCAAACTAAGACGTGTAAGCCAACTCTTGCCACTGCCCTTTTCAGCACCATATCATTCCTGCTTGGTGGCATTACGTCTGTTATTTCTGGTTTCCTTCGAATGAAAATTGCAACTTATGCTAATGCAAGAACCATGCTGGAGGCAAGAAAGGGCATTGGGAAGGCTTTTATCACTGCATTTAAATCTAGTGCAGTTATGGGATTTCTCCTTGCTACAAACGGTCTTTTGGTTCTTTACATTACTATCAACTTGTTCAAGATTTACAATGGCGATGATTGGGGTGGCCTTTTTTGAGGCCATAATTGGTTATGGTCTTGGTGGGTCTTCTATGGCTCTGTTTGGAAGAGTTAGTGGAGTTATCTATACTAAGGATATTGATGTTGTTGCTTCCATCTCTTTTTTTGGGGTGAATCATGAGTTGACTGCTATTAGGAAGGGGTTTGTTATTGGTTCTACTGCCACTTTGTCTTTGGCCCTCTTTGGTGCCTTTGTGAGTCGGGCTGCTATTTCAACAGTTAATGTGTTGACTCCAAAGGTTTTTATTGGTTTAATTGTGGGTGCAATGCTTCCTTACTGGTTTTCTACCATGACCATGAAGAGTGTGGGAAGTCCTGCTCTAAAGATGGTTGAGGAAGTACGCAGGCAATTCAATACCCTTCCGGGCTTGATGGAGGGAACTGTCTAGCCCGACTCTTTCTCCCAAATGCACCGGTCCCGTCTCTGTTCGTCCCAACCACTATCACACTATCAAATTATTTAATTGTTACAAGCTTAAACTTAGGAAGCTTTAGCTTGAGGGGGAGTGTTAGAATATCTGAAAAATATCTCAAAATATCTTTATTATATCTCAAATGATTTCTTGGGACAGATTTGATTTTTTTTTTAATTTTTGTTATTAGGACAAATTTATTCTTGTATTAGGACAGATTTATTCCTATAATTTAACTTTATTCTAGACATATAGTTATTGACATAAGCCTATATAATGTAAATCATATATGTACAATTATTCTTTCCAAATTTTTCCCCCCGTAATTATGGAAAGAATTCAGCATACGCTTACAAATCTTTGTATATAAATATACGTCCTTAAGTGACGAATTACTCATATCAGTATTATTATTATTCTCTGAAACCTTTTAAGAAGTACATCTTTTTCTCTATCTAAATCTTAATGAATTATTTTTTCATATGAAAAAGCAGAAACTGCTCTCCAGTGTCTCTTAATGAAGCCCTGGCCTCGGAACCAGAAACTGTAATCTTAATGAAGCCTTGGCCTCAAAACCAATTTATGTAAAAGTAACAATGTAACATAATTTCTAAAGGAGGTCAGAAAGTTGGAACATCTGGCTAAGGTGCTGGATGTCCATCAGCATCATTTTCAATTAGAAATAAGCATTGCAGGCTGCCCTTTGGTTTCTGATTTAATGCTGCCACAGTATAAGAGCCTGTTGTTAGGACTTAGGAGAATATAAGGGATCTTAGTTGGTAGTGTTAGAAACATGTATTAATATGTAATTGACTAGGTTCATTATATCATGTAAATATGGTAATTAGGAAAATTGTATCATTGTATTCATTACTTCAATAATATATATTTTTGTCCATGGTGTAGTCGAAACAAAGTTTTAGCATCTTTACGCTTCTCTTTTCTCTCTTTCAACAGGTTCACTAGGAAGAGACTTTGCATTGGGAAAAAAACTCTTTTTTGAAGAGTGTTCTTTCTCCAGACACTCAGAAGAGTTTTAGCACAGAACAGGAAGGATAATGATATCAACTACAATTTGGTGATGCATGAAGGGTACATACTAGTGAGGAGAGTGCAGACATGACATATGGAGAATAATTAGGGCAATGAATAATAACAAAGTCACGGAAATAAGGGAGCCCATGATTTGGGTTACAGAAAGAAACAGGACATGCTAGAGTTCCCTTAATATTCCCTACGAGTCATACCAATATTTGATATGTGAACATTAATTATGACATCTCAATTGCACATCTAATAGGATCTGGGAAATATGGGTGTAGGGGGAGCCGGATAAGCTACCGCCGTAATTTATTTATAGCCCATTTATGGAACAAACATAATGCAATTCACCGTGAAAACATAAAAAAGAAAAGTAATAATCACGTACAATAAAGACATAAACATACTTTATATTGCAGATCCTCAATGCCATCTGTCACTGCCAATGCAAAAGCACATGCAAATCTGATAGGTAATTTACGCTCCTTCAAAAACTTATGTGTTTTATTAAGAAATGTGCTCCTAACAAAAGAAGAAGAGTCCTGGAATATGAAAGGAGACATAAAAAACAGTTGAAATAAATAATATAGTGATGAATCAAGAGAGAATCAATGAACAATTTTATAGTTGAAGGAAGAGTCACAAGTAAGAATAATTTTGTTGTGACGCAGAACTATGATGCTTGATTCCTGCTGATCAATATTTTTTTTATTATTCTAAATATTTTTAATTTCCTTTATACCTCCATGGTGGGCCTAATTCTTAAACAGTGAGGAGATTAAATATTGAATGTTTATATTTTTAAAACAGAGTGGATCAATTGATACTGGTATAAGATTTAAGACACATATACCATTAAGAACTTCACATGGAATAACATTTTTATCGATCTAACCACTGAATCATGACTCACGAGAAATTGTGATGTTGATCTTGCATGCCAAATTTCAGATCAATTGAACATAGATAAGTGCTAAATCAATTCAAAATCCATTACTTTTAAAAATGATAGTAAACATTAGAGGGCGTTTGGTTTGTTTTCTGTTGTCATTATCAGTTGATATGTTTTCATTAAAGATTACAAAAATGCTACCTAGTTTTTTTTTTCTTTTTACTGTTTTTGAAATTTTGCGAGTGAAATAGTGAAAATTCCTATGCAAATTAATATTTAAAAGATAAAATGAATCCATTCTGAATTTTTTTAGCCATTAAAATTCTGATAATTTTAAAATTTTACTATCATAAAGTAGTTCACATTTAAAAAAGAAGAAAAAAAATTACAGCCACCAAATTATTAAATTTTTGTAGAAAATCATAATCATTGTCATTTGGCTTCTCCAATATTCTACTTCCAGTTCAATCATTGGAAACTATGATAAAATGCAGAGTCAATCTACTATCCATACCTACTACTGAGTTATTTCAAATGCAGAGAGTCCAATATACATACCTTTGCAATCAAAATAGTCAAGCGAAAAATCTCTGGAGTAATATGTAAATCCCACTTCCTAGAAAGCCTAAGAATAGCCTTTGCAGCAGCTAATCTGATATGAGCCTTGTCATTTTCACTACACATAGTAAACACAAAGCAACATTTACTAAGCAAGTTTAATGCATGAGTTTGTATAGTTCAGTGCGCACACACAGTGATATAGATAGTCAGCCATAAATTGTTTAACAGACATGTTAGAAGTTCAGTAATTAAGATCATTACTAGGAAGTAAAACAGCACTTATATTAGTCACCAAGAGGACTTAGTGAGGTCTCTTACAAACGACAATAATCAACTATAAATTGTTTAACAAATAATTTAGAAGTTCATTAATTACGAAATCCTTACTACTATTGTTTCTCGCTCTAAACTAAGCAGCTGAGCCACACTAAGTTCATAGAAATCAGATTTTATATTTCATGTCAACTGATCTTATTTGACCTTTTTAAGTTATTATGAATCAAGGTCAAGCTATTAAGCAAACAAAAATGTAGAAATCAACTTCAATATTTATTAAGTTCATGAGGAATAAAAGCAAAAACATTGTACCTAGAGCCAGTGCATAGAAAAATTTGACCCAAAAAAAAAGGAAATTACTTTAGTAGCCATACCAAGGGCCTCCTGCATCTGTAATAACAAAAATATCACTTTCCAGTAGCATTCTTGACAGAATGTCCAACAAACCATTAATATTCCGTTTGACATGGTTCCCTTGAAAAGGCAAAAAACTCTTTACCAGTGTTTTGAGCCCATAAATCTGCAAAAATAGGATGACAGAGAAATTACAAAACCATTATGGAAGATATACAATGTACACTTAAAATATCCCCCCCCAACCTTCCCTTCCTACTAAACGGCATTCATCCCTTGTATTGCACTGAGAAAAAAAGGGGTTTATTATTCAAACCTGAACAACTTGTTTTAGCACCACAGCATAAGATTTAAGCCAATTTTTCTAAATGCATGTGCAAAACCAACAAATTTAATAACTTAAACAACAGAACTGTTTCATATAGGGATGCTTTAAATTAAAGAGCAATGTTCAAGCTCAAGAATGAGATGTGTGTGTGTGTGTGTGTTGGTGTGTAAAGGCACACATATTTTATAAATTATTTATCATTTAAAAAACCACAATTCCTATGCAGAATCTCGGCAACAATTTTTGCCTATTTGAATTTTATTGAAGGTAATATTATAGCAATTTACAGTTACACTAATAAATAATTAATAAGAATAAACCTTAACAGCCATTTGAATATAGATTTAAAAAAAAAAAAATTGTGTCACCAATCCTTTGTAAGCCATTAAATTAGTTCAACGTCAAAAGCCTCAAAAGAAGTACATGCCAACGAGATCAACTTCATTCTCCAGTTCTTTAGTTACTTCTCCAACCAAATTTACTGTCTGACTATATCAGACTCGTCTAACTAGCTAAAACTCACCCAAAATCATCTCAATTTTGGATAAACGATTCATTAAAAATGGAGCATAAATAAAGCTGCTTATTAATTGATTACATGTATACGCAGTTAAGCACTGCTTAAACAAGTGAACCCACATTAAATGATCTCATGAGAATTGTTAGAGATGTAAAATCATTCAGGTGCCTCCATCTAATAGCTTAAGCTTTTGGGTTGAGTTGGTCCTCAACACTCATTCTTCATAAATATATCAAAATTTTCAGCAAGAGGTAAAGTGGGCCAATGCAATGTCCACACTTCAAGCCCAAAGGGGTCTTGCATGAGGGGGTCTTGCATGAGGGCCATGTTAGAGATGTAAAACCATTTAGGTGCCTCCACCCAAAAGCCCATTGCCTCAGCTTGTTGCAACTGAAGATCATGACCTGATATGACTCTCACCTCGATCTCCTTACCCCAAGCATGGAATTGAATGGATGGAAGGGGTGACCTCCTCATTTAATCCTGGAGTTGGACAGAACCTGTGTGAGGCTTGACAGAGCAGCCAACCTCTCACTCTTAGACAGTGGAAGGGGGAGCGGGCTGCCCCCCCAAGCACCTTAACGGTTATACACTTCTACCAAGAATATTACAAATCAAAATGAATATATATCACATTGTTAACACAAAAGAATGACGGTCATTTTGTAAACTTGATTCCCATTAAATAAAAGTAAAACAAATTCGTCCTTCAAATCTGTATTTTTATTGCTCTTGAATTTTTGTACCCTGCTGCCCCCTTTTTTCTGCTGCACTCGTTCCTCTTTTTCTTGTTAAAACTAAAAAAGGTAAGAGCGCTGAGCATTAAGTCCAAAGCCAATGTAGTGAAGTATAAACAGATGACCAAGTAGATGTAAAAAATAAGATTGTCTATGGGAAAACTATTTGCAAGTTGAAACCTGGAAAAAAAATCAATAAGAAGTGTAGCAATAGACACAGGACACAATACACAACATGAAACAAACACAACAGTATAGTAAAATCTAAAATACAGGAACAGAAAACTCCATAGACATACATATCAAAAAGTTAAGATAAGTTACACGCATTTGTGTGTCTATATCTATGGTAGGAAAACATCAATGAAAAAATACTTGCAAGTTACAATATACCTGGTACGAGTAAAAAATGTTTAAAAAGTATCTAAACTGTCAAATATCACAAGTTTCCAGAGATCTAGAGTTATTTAGGATATTATCTTATGGTGATAGTTAGTAACTGAATTAGTTAGGATAGTTAAGAGTAGTTAAGCTTCTACTTAAGCTTCTACTAGCTGTATAAATACAGCTGTGTATACTGTTGTAACTGGCTAGTTTTTACAGTTTACAATTTTTCAGTTTCTAGTTCATTCTCTCTTGCTTTTCTGCTACATTTTTCTTTCGCTTTCTCACCCTGATACAATTTCTAGAATAGTATCAAAGAGCTTGTAACGATCCTGAGTTCTCTGTGTTCTTTGAGCTTCAAATCTGAGTTGCAATCTTTGAAATTCTGAATTTCTGTGTTCTCTGTTGAGTTTCTGCATTGCAATCTTGGTTGGTGAGTAGAACCACTGTCGTCCGCCGCCGTCTTCCGCCGCCATCAAATTTTTTCCGGCGAACTTTCCGACCAGCGAACCCACCACCGGGATCGCTTCTCCCTGCTCGGATGGAACCCAAAAGATCAACCGAAAACTCCCTCCAACGCGCCCACACGCACCGATCGAAGCATCTGCGTGCAGCTCCACCGACTGCCCTTTCACCGGCACGTGGCGGGTCCTCTCCAGCCGCCGTTTGCTGTGCAGTGCTCTTCTCTCTCTCCTCTTTCTAGATCTGTGATCTGTGCGATCTGATCATGCTACGTTCTTCTGCTTCAAATCTAGTTTTGCATTCAACTCTGGTATTGCTTATCAAGATTTAACCTACAATTACGGAAGCTCAATCATCACCACCAATTACAGATGCTTCTCCACCACCAGTTACAAATGTTGTTCCTCGGTCTTCAACTCTAACTAGCCTTGCTCATTCAATTTCAGTCAAACTTGATGAGAAAATTTTTTAATTTGGAAACAGCAGGTCAAAGCTTCAATCAAAGCCCACCGTTTACAAATATTTGTTGTAAATCCTGACATTCCTCCATGATTTCTGTCAGATTCAGACAGCAACATTGTTCGTCTAAATGATGCATACCTGGATTGGGAATAGCAGGACCAACTGCTATTCTCATGGTTATTGTCATCACTCTCCAATCCTCTTAAAACACATGTGGTTGGTTATGTGCACTCATGGCAGCTCTGGGATGAAGTTCATGCGTACTTCAGGTCCCAAAATTGTGCAAAGGTGCATCAGTACCGTTCTGAGCTCCGCAATACCAAGAAGGGCTTGCGTTCTATTTCGGAGTATCTTCTGCGCATCAAAGCACTAGTAGATTCCTTAATCTCCATTGGTTATCTTTCTTCTCAAGACCATATTGACATTATTCTTGAGGGTCTTCCTGAAGAATATGATGCATTCTCCTAATGCCTTTTCAGTCAATATTGCTCAGGCTACAGGTGATAATTCTCTACCCAATTCTTCAACCAAGAATGTTGTAGCACCTGCACAATCTTTCAGCTCTATGAATCAACCATATCAGAATGTTCAGTCTTTGCCACCCCCACATCAGAATGTTCAATCTTTGCCAACCCCACCTGGGTTTGCTCCAATGCATCCACAAGGAATGTTTCAATCAGGTTTCAGTTCTGACCAAAATCAATTTGGTACTCATTCTTACCAACAGAATTTTAATAGAGGAGGAAGAGGTGGCAGATTTAGTTATAGAGGAAGAGGTCATGGTAGGTTTGGCTCTAACTACAGGAGCGTTGTAGTTTGTCAAGTTTGTGATCAGCCCGGACATGCTGCTTTGGTGTGTTACTATAGATTTGATCAGAATTTTGGTCAAGGACAAGGTTCCTCCCAACCAGGAATCAGTTTTCAACAACCAAGATAGAATTTCCAGCACTCACAAAACGCCTTCACAGTACTTGCAACAGCTGCCTCTGCAATCTCTACAGCCATATTAAGCCCAGTTAGAACACTCACAGTTGCTACAATCAGGGCCTGGTTCCTCGTTTTATCCATCTCAGTTTCAGCCTCAACAGCTTCAATCTCAGTTTCAGCCTTAACAACTTCAATCTCAGTTTCAGCCTCAACAATTTCTCTGTCAGTTTCAATCACTACAGTCCAGTGCTAGTCCATTTCAATCCAACGCTGGTCCTTACCAGTCCAATGCTAGTTCATACCAATACTCCACCCAAGCTGGACATTATATGCCTATTTTGTTTTCAACTAATCCTTTTACCAATTATACAGCACAACAAATGCATCCTATGGCTCTGGTAGCCTCTGCTACACAAAGCTCTAGTCAAGCTTGGCATCCTGACTCCGGTGCAACACATCATGTCACTGCAGCTCCTGCCAATCTACAACAGCGACAAGATTTTCCTGGTTCAGATCAACTTTTAATGGGTAATGGTCAAGGCCTTCAAATTCAATCTATTGGTTCATCTAAAATTCTATCTCCTTTCAATTCTAATATTTCTCTCTCTCTAAATAATTTACTTCTTGTCCCTTCAATTACCAAAAATCTAGTGTGTTAGTAAATTCGCACAAGATAATTCTGTTTACTTTGAATTTCACCCCTTTCGTTGTTTTGTGAAATCTCAGGCCACAAACGAGACATTGCTGGAGGGTTCTCTTGGACCTGATAGTTTATACACCTTCCACAATTTATCCTTGCCTCGTGCGCCTTCCCAATCTGCCGCTTCAGCACCTTCCCTTCTATTTCAAATTGTTCTTTAGGATTTCAGCCTATTGTAAATACTGTTAATAAATCTGTTGATATTTCAGCAGCTGTAAATAATGACTCTTCATTTTCTGTAAATGTAGTTCCTACATCCTATACATTGTGGCATTGTAGGTTGGGACATCCCCATTTTGATATTGTCAAGTCTGTGTTACACTCTTGTAATCTTCCCATTTGTAATAAAATGGTTTCTGATTTTTGTGCAGCGTGTTGTCTTGGTAAAGCCCATCGTTTACCTTCTCAACTTTCTACTACTATTTATCAAGAACCCTTTGAGCTAATTTTTAGTGACTTGTGGGGTCCAGCCCCTATTTAGTCCTCTAGTGGTAGTTTTTACTACATCTCCTTTGTTGATGCTTGTACAAGGTTTACTTGGCTTTATCCTCTTAAACAAAAATCATAGGCTTTTCCAGTTTTCAAATAGTTTATGACAATGGTTGAACTTCAATTTAATAAAAAGATTAAATCTGTCCAAACAGATTGGGGTGGGGAGTTTAGACCTTTCTCAAAGTTCCTTGTTGATTTGGGCATTAACCATCGTCTCATTTGTCCTCATACTCACCATCAAAATGGCAGTGTTGAGCGTAAACATAGACAAATAGTTGATATGGGTCTTACTTTATTGGCCCAAGCTTCCTTGCCTCTTAAATTTTGGGATCATGCTTTTCTCACTTCAGTTTATCTCATTAATAGGCTTCCCACCACAGCTCTTCAAAATCAAATCCCTTGCATCAAAATTTTTAATGCAAGTCCTGATTATAAGTTTCTCAAGGTGCTTGGGTGTGCCTGTTACCCCTGTTTGAGGCCTTATTACAGACACAAACTAGAATTTAAATCTAGTAAGTGCATCTTTCTAGGCTATTCCTCTAGTCATAAGGGTTACAAATGTCTTTCTTTAGATGGCAGAATTTATATCTCCAAGGATGTTCTTTTTAATGAGTTTCGTTTCCCATATTCAGAGTCTCATTCCTCTACAGCTGCTAACAAAATTACTGACATTTCAACTGCAATTACTGACATTTCATCTGGTCCTCCTATCTCCTTTTCTAGTATCTCACCAGTTTCTGTCCATCCAACTCATTCTTCAACTAATTCTTCTTCTCATTCTTCTTCTGCTAATTCTTCTTCATTACCAGTCTCTGTTGCTGTTTTACCTACTGCTTCTGGTTCTGTCTCTGCAATTCCAGTTACTGGTTCTGATTCTGTCTCTGCAATTCCAGTCTCTGCTGCTCCATTGTCCACTGATTCTGGTTTAATTCCTGATACTGGCACTGATTCTGTCTCCGCAATTCCAGTCTCTGCTGCTTCATTGTCCACTGATTCTGGTTTAATTCCTGCTACTGGATCTGGCTCTGAATCAGAATCTGCAAACACTAATCTTTTCACTACTTCTGATTCTGATTTTCAACCTACAAATCTCTCTAATTCTCAGGCTGTTTCTATGTCTACTCATCCCATGCTAACAAGGTCCAAATCCGGTATTGTTAAACCAAGAATAACTCCAACTCTTCTTCTTGCTCATCTTGAACCCAATTCTGTCCAAGAGGCCTTGACTAGTCCCAAATGGTATGCAACCATGATGGCTGAGTATGATGCACTGATTAAGAATCAGACTTGGACATTGGTACCACTTCCAGAGAATAGGACTGCAATTGGCTGCAAATGGGTGTTTCAAGTAAAAGAAAACCCTGATGGTTCCACTAACAAGTACAAGGCCAAGTTAGTGGCCAAAGGATTCCATCAGCAGCCTGGATTTGACTACACAAACTTTTTCACCAGTTGTTAAACCAGTAACGGTTAGAGTTGTGCTTACATTGGCACTCACTCAACAATGGGAGTTACAGCAACTAGATGTAAATAATGTATTCCTCAATGGTTATTTACAAGAGGAGGTATACATGCAGCAACCTCCAAGTTTTGAAGATTCACATAAGGGGCTGGTTTGCAAGCTGAATAAGGCACTCTATGGGTTGAAACAGGCCCCTAGGGTCTGGTTTGAGAGGCTGGCAGCTTCTTTGATCAGTTTTGGCTTTAAATCTAGCTGCTGTGATCCCTCTCTTTTCATTCAAAGAAGCTCACAGCACACTACTTATGTTCTCATATATGTGGATGATATCATTGTAACTGGAAGCTCAACCACTTTGGTACAGCAGCTGATCACCAAGCTAAATGCAGAGTTTGCTTTAAAACAACTAGGGAAACTTGACTAATTTCTTGGAATAGAAGTTCAGCACTTGTCTAATGGGTCTATTCTTCTCAATCAGAGTAAGTATATTAGAGATTTGCTGAAAAAAGCTAAGATGACTGATGCCAAAGGTATAAGTACTCCTATGGTGACTAACAGCAAGTTGTCTAAACTTGGAAGCAACTATATTGATGATCCTAACCTATATAGGTCAGTAGTTGGTGCCTTGCAGTATGCAACAATCACTAGACCTGAAATTTGCTTTAGTGTGAACAAAGTCTGCCAGTTTCTTAGTTCTCTACTTGAGGATCATTGGAAGGCTGTTAAATGTATTTTGAGGTACCTTAAGAGTACAATTACTCATGGTCTGCTACTGCAACCTGCAAGATCACTTGCTCTACACGCCTTTTGTGATGCTGATTGGGCAGCAGATCCAGATGATAGAAGGTCAACTTCTGGGTCATGTATTTTCTTGGGCCCTAATCTTGTTTCTTGGTGGTCAAAGAAGCAGACCTTCGTGGCTCGGTCCCATACAAAAGCTGAGTATCACAGCCTTGCAGCTATTGCTACAGAAATGATCTGGATTCAGTCACTGCTGCAAGAACTTCACGTTGCTGTTCCAGCTCCAGTTGTCCATTGTAATAATCTTAGTACAGTGCTTCTTGCTCATAATCCAATTCTTCATGCACGAACTAAGCATATGGAATTGGACATATTCTTTGTTCGAGAAAATGTTCTCAATAAAAGCCTGGTGGTATCTCACATTCCAGCACAAGATCAGACAGCTGATTTGTTTACCAAACCATTGTCAAGTCTGAGATTTTGTACTTTGAGAGACAAACTCAGGGTGTTTGATAAATTGGCTTTGCAACACCCACCCTGAGTTTGAGGGGAGCATATTAGAGTATATTATATTTAGCTGTTAGTAGAGTTCAGAATGTTCCAGAGATCTAGAGTTAGTTAGGATATTATCTTATGGTGATAGTTAGTAACTGAGGATAGTTAAGAGTAGTTAAGCTTCTAGTTAAGCTTCTACTAGCTGTATAAATACAGCTGTGTATACTGTTGTAACTGGCTAGTTTTTACAGTTTACAATTTTTCAGTTTCTAGTTCATTCTCTTTCCTCTTTCGTTCTCTCTTCCTTTTCTGCTACATTTTTCTTTCGTTTTCTCACCCTGATACTATTTCTAGAACAAGTTAATATCTTTAGTTCACAAAAGTATAATATAGAGGTGTCTGACATAAGTGCAAGTATCTAATATGTGTTAGATAGATACAACTCAACTCCTTAATAAAGTGTTCATGCTTCAAAAAGAGACTGCAAACGACAAATAACACAGCTTTTGAATCCCCCCGTCCCCTTTGTTTAGTAAAAACAAAGAGACCAATTATTAATATGGGCATCTGAACATTATTTACTTTTTCTTTTAGAAGTCCATATCTACAGCCAGATGAGAACTACTGAATTCAAATGCACAATCTAATTCCTTATACTAACCTTTAATTGGCAAGATTCGCTGCATGGAGAGGTATCATCAAAGAATGTTTCATCATGACCATCATCCAAGTGCTCCATCTAATCAAACATGTAACTTATCATGCCAATGAGTTCATGAACAATTCAAGCAAGTGAAATACTTCAACAGAACATCAACCTTGTTCTGGCAGAATAAATTAAACAAACAAGACCATTTATACTTAAATTCAATTACTTGAATAATATTCTGGCATATATACGATGTGATCTCTTCATCTCGAGTTTCAAAAGCTGAAACAGAGTATTGTGCAATGCATCCCAGAGATTGCAAAATTGTTGGGACATTCCACTGGCTATATAAAGAATCAATTAGTCCCTGAGAACAAACAAACAAAAAAAAAACAGAAAGAGATTGTGTCAATAAATCACCTAATATTAATAGAAAGCCCAAAATTAGCTATAAATGTCAATAGACAGAATGAAGTATCCATGCATTCCAAGCTTCCATCATTTTAGTTCTGGGATCACAAAAATATGTAAAATGGTCGTAGAACTGGACCAGAAATGACTGTAAAAGATGAAATTTATTGATAGAATTCTCTTCTCTGAATCTGATCGATGTGATACAAAACCCAGAGGAAGAGTACAAGTATTACAAAGTACAGCAGTTACAAAGACTCTGCTGTACTCACTCTTCCAGGAACTTCAAGAGTCTAGTAGCTCTCCCCAAAACTTGCCTATCACAAAAACTGACCTTCCTCCCCAATAGACCCCCTTCCTATTTATATTCAACTACTTCATTCACTTACAGCTAGCATTCTGTTAGCAGTCTTAGACAGTTATTAATAACAGAATAATGTCCTCATCCCTATGTTCGGGCATCTATCAATACTCCCCCCAAAACATTCACCTTGTCCTCAAGGTGAAGGGTTCAGTATCAGCTGCAAACAAACTTCCACCAGGGTCCCAATGGCAACTTGCTGCACTAATGAGAAAGGATGCAGGCTCTGCAGCTGAATTGTTGCACCCTCCCTTATTAGAACCAACAGTCGATGATCTGTATAAAACAGGTGCCCCCTTCAGTATTCTAACCTCACCCCACACTGCTAGCTGCATGGTTAAGTCCTTGAAGTTAGCCCAAATCTCTCCTAAACTGGCCAACCAATCCATTCCTAGTACCAAATCAGCCTCACTTAAACTGAAGAGGAAAAAATCCTGTTGAACCTGCAGTCCTTGTAGCTGCAAGCTAACTCTATGGTATACCCCCATGCACTTTACCTTATTCCCATATCCAACTTCCACATAGTAGGTAGGGGATTCCACTATGGGAAGATGTAGCTCCTGCACCAAATCAGTAGCTATAAAGTTGTGAGAAGCTCCACAATCAATCAAAACTGCGACCTTCCTTTCTCCTATTGCACCCCACAACTTAAGGGATCTTTTGGAAGTCAAGCCCACAATGTTGGGCATGCAAAGTTGCAAAGCTTTGTAATCCAGCTCCTGACGGGTCCAAAGTGGATCCATTTTGTCCTTCTCTTGTACCAATTCCTCCATCAAAATCACATGGAATTGCTTATTCATACAAACATGTTCAGGACTATATTTTTTGTCACACATGAAGTGTAACCCTCTCTTGATCTTTTTTTTTTATAGAAAAAGAAATATTATTAGAAGAGAGAAGAAAAGTACAAAGAAGGAGGATAAGTAATCCTCTCAAAAATCACAGCAAAAACCTATGAAACAAAGCAAGTCAATCTCTCTGCATGTCTACCAAAGAAACACCAACAAAGAAACCATGAGCTAAACACCAAAGAGAAGCCAAGAGGAGAACCCTATCCCAAATAAAGTCTAAACTTGAGGACAGGCCCTTAAAAATTCTAGCATTCCTTTCCAACCATAAGTATTCCTTTCCAGCCCTTTCTTGATCTACTCCTGCAGCTATGCATCTGTGAGCCTTCTAATTCCCCCTCCTCTACTCCTGAACGTGCCATTTGGCACACTTTTTATAGACTCCATCACCAAACCTCCTCCTGATGGAGTATTGTGTGCATTGGCTCTGGACCCCACTTCATAGGTTACAATCTTGGAGGATGGGTAGCTGCTGTAAGGCAACCCTGGTTTGAGAAATTCTTGGATGCACCCAGGGCAAGAAATTTCTCTTGCTCTAGGCCATTCATTACTAGACACGTTAGCCTTGTGGGCCTCTCTTGTCTCCAATAGTAAACCATGGTTTATTTATCCAGTTGAATATAATAAAATAATAAAAAAAATTCTGAGCAGATACGAGCAAACACTGCAGTGCACCACCATGAGAAGTGCCAAGCACGATGAGTGCCACCGGAGACAACAGATTTGGTTGAGGAAAGTCTAACATCCAATTGGTTCCTTGAGGAATCGTAGTCCACCCATGCCTGAATCACCATGCCACCCTTCAAATTGAGGTCTTGCTGCTGCTTCTTAGCATAAACAGATTTGGTTGATGCCATGTTGTTCAAGTCAATAACCACGTGGTTGTCATTGATGTCACCAAATTCATATTCATAGTCCTAGACAATGTCAATCTCCACCGCTAACAATTGGTTTGAGAAGTTCCCAACTTCGTAAGGGACTTGGTCTGAAAATGTTTGAAGAACTCTGTGTTTCATCTTTGTTTGGAAGAAGAGAAAGGAAAGGAGAGAGAAAGAGTGCAGCACTTGGTTAAGAGAAATTTCAGCACTCTCAATTTTTATTATTATTTTATTTATTATATTTTAACTAAGTAAGTAAACTATGGTTTATTACTCGAGGCAAGGGTGGTCCACAAGGCTAATGTGTTTAATAATGAATGGCCCAGAGCAAGAGAAATGTCTTGCTCTGGGTGCATCTAAGAATTTCTCCCCTGGTTTACTACCCGTGGTTAATCCCCCTCTATCCAAGGCTTGGTTCTTCTCGTCAATCATCTGGGCGTAATCCATCATCTCCGAGAGTGACTTCACTGGGTGCAATTTGAGCTATGCTCTGATCTCCTCCTTCAACCCATTCAAGAGAATACCTTTAAGGTATTCTTGATTGGTGCAACTCGAGCTCGAACTGCTCCCTAAATTCCTCAACCAATGTCGTCTACGTCAACCCCAATAGTAATTCATATGGATTTCAGATTATGGAAGGTTGGAATCTCCTTATCATTGCAATTCTAAAACCTTCCCAAGAAGGGATTAAAGAACAAGATTCCCACCATTGGAACCAGCTGAGCGCTCTTCCCTCCATTACTACCATCACTGCTTGTAATCTCTCATTCTCAGTAACCCCTTTGTGTTGGAAATAGCATTCCACTCGATTAACCAACCCATACACATCATCTCTAGAAAACCAAAGAATTTCCAATTTCCTCCAGCGATATTCATTTACCTCCATTCACGCCCTTCCAATCGATCCGATTCTTGTTTCTTCATTCCCCAAACCAATGATCGTGTCTCTTCCCGGCGAGTTTCTAGGTCTGGATTGCGTAAGATTCTCAAGAAGATCCTCCATCATCAGCAATTCTTGAATCTCTCTTTCCCTTTCAGCTTGTCACCTTTCTTCCTCCAAGCTTCAAACCCTCTCTCCAATGATTCCAAATGCGCCTCCATTCTGGATATGTACTATGAAAAGCTCCCTGGATCTTGGGAGCTCTGACACCAGTTAATAGAACTGGACCAGAAAAGAATGTAAAAGATCAAGTTTATTGATAGAATTCTCTTCTCTGAATCTGATCGATGTGATACAGAACCCAGAGGAAGCGTACAAGTATTACAAAGTATAGCAGTTACAAAGACTCTGCTGTACTCACTCTTCCAAGATCTTCGAGAGTCATGTGGTTCTCCCCAAAACTTGCCTTACACAAAAACTGAACTCCCTCCCCAGTAGACCCCTCCCTATTTATATTCAACTATTTAATTCACTTACAGTTAGCATTCTGTTAGATGTCTTAGACAGTTATTAATAACAAAATAATATCCTCATCCCTATGTTCGGGTATCTATCAACTGGGTTGATTTTTCATAAATCAATCACCATGCAAATAGGTGTGTAAGATAACTAGTGTAGTTAGTGCTCACCGGTAGCCATAACGAAGAAAACTAAGTTTTTCTTCAACTAGAAACCCTAAGCTTGTACAATAAACAAACCAAGCCCGAAGGATGGGTGACCCTGGATTGAGGGTTTATAAAAGGCAACAGGACACACTTTTCTCATTTAACCAGACTTCTTTGAAGCGGATTTATAATGTCTACACTTATAAAAATAAGAAACTAAATGGGAAAGAATTTTCTGTTCTCATGATAATTTTTCTCTCTTTGTATATTGTAAAATCACTTACATCTTACACATCCTCAAATCCATGAAATAAACTTATAGTAATTAACCTGAGATTAGTAACAGTACCCATGCCATTGCAAAAGAGTCAAAAAAAGCAAACCAGAAGCAACCTACAGGCCTAAATTTAATCAGCAAAAATGGTCATGCAGAAAAATAATTATTATAAGTAATAGATATTTTATTTACTTAAGAATCGTTGTTCTATGTATTTAAGACTAGAACTACTCAAGAGTTATGGTTTTGCATATTTGATAATTCCTGGGCTGCATCAAATGGTATGATTATGCAGCAGCAGTAAAATCCAAAAGTCATGAGTTTAAAGATCCAATATTAGCTCTAATCGTAATATTAGCAGTCATACGCATATTTTAGTAATTTTTTATTATGAGTAAACCCCCAATTTGGTCCTCAAAAGATTAGTGACATCAAATTGGTCCTCAATTGATATCTTTTTGTCATCAAATGACATCAATTTGGTCCCAGCCCAGTAAACAGTAATTTTTGAACTATTTTGATGTTAAAAAAATTATCATTCAATGACTAAATGATGTAATAATCTTTCGAGAACCAAATTGATGTTCTGAAGAATCATTCAAGGACCAAAAAGTAAGTTTACACTTTTTATTAGGGTCTTAACATCAAGTCATTAGTTGTGTCTACGTATGGGCATGGGCTTTAGTTTTGTGGTTTTTTCGAAGTTATCAACATATCATTGTTATTTAGATATTTAGTTATGTTATTAGAGCTTCTTAATGTAATTTGGGCCCTATTGCGGACTACTTCGTCCAAAAGTTCACTAGTCCTATATAAGTGAGCTACCCAGTCAATGAACAAAGTGATTATTTTCAGGGAAAGCTAGTTAATAGACGTGGGATGCATCTCATTCTCTTGGGTGTGATGCCTAAGAACTCTTTGCCTAGATTACTTTCTTCTCCAACAATCCCAATTCTTACCTTTTCTCAAAACCCTAATTATGAATTTGCCCTAACCCCGTCAAATTCCAAATCCCAGTCTCGCAGGCACTGTTCACAACACTATAACAGCCACCATTTGACCCTTCAAGCCTCACCATTTTTATCCAAAAAAGGCAATAAGTGAAACAATTTGTTTAGAAAAACTGAAACAAAATCATAGCCTGGTTGCCTAGAAGATAAATGTTACGCAGAGAAACTTTGTAAAACTCTTAGTCAATAAGATTATCTAAAAGACTGCATCCACACACAGCAAAGTGTTTCTTACTTGACACGTCATTACTTTTAATTCCTTTATCAAACTTGGTTTTGTAATTTCAAGATTTTGAGAACAAACTGGTGAACAATTTGGGCCCAAATGGTTTTCACCAAAATAGATTTGGCTTTATTTGATGATGCCCAAAGCAATCAATATTAGCATTTTCAGTAAAAAGGAAATAAAAATTTGTGTTTTAGTTGGGCATGCAACAGAATATGTGTTTTCTCCAATAAAATTACAATCATATCGCTAGAAGTAGCACCCACACAAAACAAATGTACCTCATATAAATTTAAGAAAACTGATTGATCAGAACTTAAGGCAGCAATTGCAGAGACTGCAAATTTGGCCTGTGTGCGAGTTCCATCCAAGCACATTCTCTCAAGAAATGGATAAACATCACTGCAAAGTGAAAAAAAAAAAAGACATTAGAAATGGTAACCAAAGATTAGTTTACAATTACATACAATCAAAAGGGTTAATTCAAAGCTGAAATTTCTTCATTGAAAAGCAGAAATTCAACTTAACTTCAATAAATTCACTATTTTAATCATAAAAATAAATTCTTTAGATCATTTACCCAACTTTTCATCTGAGGTAAGCCTCAAAATCAGTCTTACCCTGAAAAACGGGGGAAGAGAGACCTATTTTTGAAAATCAACAAGTTAATAACATAAATATGAAGTATCTACAAATTACTAGGAGTCTTGAACCAACGCCCCACAAATTTCATGGGAAAGCAAGGAAGCCAGCCATCATTTTAAAAAGCATTATGGATAAAACTGCCATGAAATTCAAAAAGTTTTAGTTTCTTTAACAAAATCCTTTCAAATTAAAACAGATACACGTTTACATGCCATACAAATACTTTGAAATAGTAAGGACAAAATGGTAAATTTTGTAAAAGCAGATTTTCTGATGCTTAACTCCGTCAGAAACATGGTTTCGAGTCATTTGACATACTATTAGTTTTAGAGAAGTTGAGAGAATAGAGAAGAAGAAGAATCGAATAATAATCTCAAATCATTTTCTTAATCGAATATAATACAGCTATCACATTATATAGTGACTGAAATAACAGAAGCTATGACAGCTGTATATCAGCTAAGGGATGAGCTAAGGGATGTGGGCTTTAAGCCCAATCATAACAAACTAATGTGGGCTTTAAGCCCAATCATAACAAACAAACTAAAACTGTCTCTAACATTCCCCTGCATAAACTCAGGGTGTTTGAGTAAGTGAGAGCTTGTCAAAAACTCTGAGTTTGTCCCTGAGAGTGCTGAACCTGGCAGCTGAAAGGGGCTTGGTGAATACATAAGCCCACTGATCAATGGCTGGAACAAGTGTCACACTTAGGCTGTGATTTAGCACCTTTTCACGAACAAAGAAAATGTCAAGCTCCATGTGCTTGGTTCGGGAGTGCAGCACAGGGTTATGAGCCAGGGAGACAGTGCTAAGGTTGTCACATAGTATTCTGGGAGTTTGAGCCTTAACCCTTAACTCTGTTAGTAAAGACTGAACCCAAAGAATCTCAGCACATAGGGCTGCCATGCTTCTATACTCTGCTTCAGCACTTGATCTAGCAACAAGAGTTTGCTTCTTTGACCACCAGGAAATTAGATTTGGGCCAAGATAGACACACGCCCCAGAAGTGGAACGCCTGTCATCCGGATCGGATGCCCAATCAGCATCACAAAATCCTGTCAAAGGCATAGGAATATGCATGGCAGCTGGTTGAATCAGGAGACCATGGTGAATTGTACCCTTAAGATATCGTAGGATCCGTTTAACGGCCTTCCAATGATCCTCCAAAGGTTGAGACAAAAACTGGCAGACCTTATTCACTGAATAAGAAATTTCTGGTCTAGTAAGTGTGGCATATTGGAGTGCTCCAACAATTGACCGAAACAGAGAAGGGTCAGGGACATAATCAGCCCCAAGCTTGGAGAGTTTGAGGTTTGCAACCATAGGAGTATTGATTCCCTTTGCTGATTCCATGTGAGCTTTGGACAACAGATCACGAATGTACTTGGTTTGGGAAAGGAGAAGGGAACTATCAGGCAAGTGGGTGACCTCGATTCCCAAAAAATAATCCAAGTTGCCTAGTTGCTTGAGAGCAAACTCTGAGTGTAGATCATCAATAAGTCCCTGAATATGAGGTAATGAGCTGCCGGTAACAAGTATGTCATCAACATACACCAAAATCATCATACAATAGGTGGCATTGTGTAAGGTAAAGAGGGAGGGGTCACACTTGCTGGCCACAAATCCTCTATGTAGCAGGGCAGTCTTGAGTCTCTCAAACCAGGCCCTAGGGGCCTGTTTTAGGCCATACAAGGCCTTTTGCAGCCTGCAAACAAGACTTTTATCTTCTGCTTCGAAGCCAGGAGGTTGTTGCATGTAGACCTCCTCATGAAGGTGGCCATTAAGGAAGGCATTGTTGACATCCAACTGCCTTATGGGCCATTTGCAAGAGACAGCAATTGATAAAACAGTCCTAACTGTGACTGGTTTCACAACAGGGGAGAAAGTAGTGGAAGAGGGAGCTGGGAGGCGATGTGCCTTGCCCAAACAACAGGCAGAGCAAAAATCCATCGGATTTTTGTGGGGAACAGTGAGGCAGCATGATCGGAGCGCAGCTCTAAGTGCCTCATGGTGTGGGTGACCTAGGCGAGAATGCCATAATTTGTAAGAAGCAAAAGTAGGGGACAAGTGTGAATCATCAGTATTATTATTATGCACTATATTTGGGGAAGTACATACATCATATTTGGAGTTTACATTGAATAGAGAAACAGAATTACAGGTGGCAACATTATTTGTATTGACATAATTACAAGGAGGATAGGATGACATAGTTGTAGGAGAGCTTGCCCCAATACAAGAGACATTGTCAAATTTGTATAGACCATCTACACCAACTGTACCACGTAGCATAACTTCGAAGAAACCTGTGATTTGACAAGACAAAACGAGGGGTGAAACTCAAAAAACACATGATTATCCTTGGCAAATTGACTGACACTAATTAAATTCTTTGTGATAGAAGGTACAAGAAGTAAATTGTGTAGTGTGAATGTGGTATGGGGTTGGAAAGGTGTAGTGAAACACATGGAACCAACTTTGTTAATCGACAAACCTTGGCCATTGCCCAAGTAGACCTACTCAGATCCTGGAAGAGAGGAAGTCGCAGTTAGGTTGGATGAATCTGGAGTGACATGGTGAGAAGCACCCGAATCAGGGTACCAAGCGTTGCAAACCGAGACTACCGTCGAAAAGCTTGTGGTCATTGCGGTAGGGGTGACGCCAGTATACGACCGAGAGAATGAAGAAGGCCGAGTGATCGTGAGAAAGTGATGGTCGCCGATACAGAAGGTGGAAGTGGTGAGGCTGAGGAGGTCCCTGATGATACTGATCAGAATAGAGTTACGATAGTAGCACACATTGGCAGTATGTCCGTATTTCTTACAGATCTGACATTGGATGTTGCAACGATCACCGGACCGTCCACCACCACCGCGACCTCTGTACCGACCACCACCGTAGCGGCCGCCACCACGATTACCACGGAAACCTCCACCTTTGTTTGCTGAGTCACCACCAGGGACATGAGAATAACTCTTTGGAAATTGCGAGTTTAGAAACGAAGCGTTTGGAGAGGCGGAATCGGTGAAGTTTCCAGATCCCGATCCGTGAGAGGAAGATTGTGTAAGGTTTACAGAAACTGAATCGGGAAGAACACTCTTCTTGTTCTTTTCGAGTCGAGCTTCATGCGCTAGAAGAACGGATTCAAGCTCATCCAGTGATACAAACTCAGTTTTGCTGTTGATCGCAGCCCACAACAGATCAAACTCCTCGGGGAGGGCTTTCACTTTTAAGATTCGAGGCGGAACCAGGATCTCCAATGGACAAAAGCGAATCAGAGAGTGAACGAACATGAAGAATGAACTCCGAAATTGTGCGATTACCTTTCGCTAGGGATCGCAACTCAGATCGCAACTACCTAGCTTTCGTACTCAAGAGATTCTGGAAATACTGATGGATTTCATCCCAAATTTGCCACGAATGAACGCAATTAACTACTCTAGACAAAAGCGAATCAGAGATCGACGCAAGAAGCCAGGGTCGAAAGCAACGCATCTTTTTCCCAATCATTATATGCAGGATTGACCTCATCATTTTCTTGATCCGAATCCGTGAGAAACCCATGTGACAAATTTTCGGAGTTTTGGCCACGAACCACTCCTTCAATTTGCTGCTTCCACTGCCGAAAATTGTTGTCATCAAGTTTCAACGAGATTGGATGAGAAGGTGTGAATCGTGGTGTGCTAGGGTTTGCAAAAGGATTTACAGAAGCCATGGCGTTAGGAACTATAAGCTCTGGATACCATATTAGTTTTAGAGAAGTTGAGAGAATAGAGAAGAAGAAGAATCGAATAATAATCTCAAATCATTTTCTTAATCGAATATAATACAACTATCACATTATATAGTGACTGAAATAACAGAAGCTATGACAGCTGTATATCAGCTAAAGGATGAGCTAAGGGATGTGGGCTTTAAGCCCAATCATAACAAACTAATGTGGGCTTTAAGCCCAATCATAATAAACAAACTAAAACTGTCTCTAACACATAAAAAGAAACAGAAGTTACCTGAGATTGAAAGAAATATGAGAGCCTGCATTTGCTATGACCTCAATCAGCCTGTCATTAACAGGACTTTTCCGCTCCAACAACATCTGGAACTGCTTTTCCAAGCCTTTCAGCATTGAGGGGAAAATTCTAACAATAGCCTGGTTAAAGTAAAATGGCAAAACAATTTATCAAAAAGAATCCACAATGAGACCATTACCTGATTACTACTAGCAGAGAGGCTTCCTTCAATTTGGCTACCAAAGCCAAATTAATCTAAAAATCTAAGTAGCCATCAAATCATTTCATATTCAAAATCCTCTCTATTTTTTGTACTAATTACTTTAACATAAAGACTAAGACATTGTTAGAGATGTAAATCAAAACCACTCCTGAAACGTAATGGCTTAAGCTTTTATATAGAATTAGTTCTTTGATGAGGTATCTGAACTCATTTGACCACATTTTCAAGAGTTTGATCGTCAACTTCCACCTAAGATGCAGATGCACAGAAAAGTGGACAGGAATCACATCCTAAACAACACAGCACAACACAACACAACACAATTTTTTTTAAAGCTAGGTAGGACAGGATATTTTTAAAAATAATTAAAATCTGCATTTATATATAAAACATAACAAATAAATTTAAACTAATTAGTGTATACAAACACAAATATAAATTCATTATTAAATAAATAAATAATCCAAATCTTTCGACATGTTTTGAAGCCTTTTTTAATCGTTTTGTGCATTTTAATGAGTTCCAGTGCATTTCAAGATCTTAACTTTTTTAAGCGTCATGTACCATTTCAAGACGTTTTCAAGCATGTTTGAAACATTTCAAGAGGTCTAAAACATATCAACCTGTTACAAGTTTCAACCCGCTTCAACACTGCCCAAAATGTTACGGACACCAAAACAACAAAATCACAATAAAAATCTTTCCTGAATGCACTTGAATACTGTTCCCAATGTTGAAACTGACCTATAATCTCCAGATTTTCAAAACAGAAAAACAAAAAAGATAAATAACTGTGTGTTTGAAATAGCTGTGAGATTTCTGCCATAGGAGAAATGCTTTTGTGAGAATTGATTTTATAATAATCAGTTTCATGTTTGCAAATGTTCTCCAAAAGGCACTAAAAGTTAATGTCCTTTTGCTCAACTGATATTATGAAAATTATTTTATTTTTGAGTGTCGAAATCAAATTGCCAATAAGACAAATTTGATGTTTACAATATTAACAAGGGCACTTAGAGAGGTAATCTATAAAAATTAAATTTGCAAGCTCAGTCCAACAGAGAAACAGCTATTCCATTTGAGAGAATATTCTGCATTGACATTAATGAAGTTTTCCTAGACACCAATTTTGTACCAAAATAAATTCCTCACATTGAAAAGTGATTATGGTAGCTTTACGAGCTTAACCAAACACATTACTAAAATAACAGGCTTCTGACAGCCATTTTTACAACTTAAGGCAAAACATAACAAAAAAGGCATATCAACCTCAAGTAATTAAGGTTAATTTCCCTACGAATATAAGGCAGTTAAGCTATATGCTTCATGCATTGACATCGATTCCTGCACCACTTGACCAAAATAAACTCTCTTCTATTACTATAGCAACTCAAAATATAAATGTATGTCATCAGTCAAGGGTGTAAACTGTAAATTCTTGCAGTTCGTAGCCCTTTGGAAAACTATGGATAAACAGCAGATACAACAACATGAACCTCACATTATAGATACCATAACAGGCAAATTTTAACAGCATAAAAAGATTATGCCATCATTTTTTGGATTAGCTAACTTTCTTGGAATACTTCACTGGTCACTGTCACACTCTTCTCATAATAATTTGTCCCAATTCAAATGTATACAAAATGGTTCTTTGTACTTTTCTCTTCTTCCTTTATAAAATTTCTTTTTCTATATAAGAAAATGTATACAAGGTGTTGAACTAGTATTTTGCATTATCTAGTGCCTAATTTCATTTTAAGGTCAAATGATTGTATGAAAACAAAAAAAAAAAAAACAAAGTATACTAAGATCCACTAAGCAGCAACTTTTCTTACCAGAAGAAGATTCACAGAAGAATCCTCCAAGTGCTTACTTCCAATTTCGTTATTGGAAAGATAATCTAAGATACACTGGACATGCTCTGAGCTGAAAATGTTGGATGAACATTTGGAGAAGAGTGAACGTAGAGACTCATAATACGGATTGCCGTTTCCAATCATTACCAGAAGTTCATCCTGAATAAAAACAAAACAAGGGAGACATAAAATGGGGAAAAAGGATGGCTAAACAAAGACAAAAATACCCACTTAGGAAAAAATAAGTATGAATATAATGCAGGGTGACAATGGCACAAGATTTATGGCAAAGTTCAAGAAACTTCACACACGAAAAAGTGATTTTATATCCTCAAAATACAGAGTGATATAAAAATCTAATATCTATCCTAAATGCAATTCAACTTATAGGTGCAGTCACAGATCATAGGCATACAAAGCATAACTGAACTATAACCAATAATGTCAATTTTTACAATCTATAGCACCAAATCATCATCACAGAACTCACTTACCATTGAAGAGAAAAACAAAGCTACTGGAGGAAGTATAAGAGATGAAAAGAAAAAATATGAGACAGAATCCCAACCCCTTATCCAACAAAAAAGTGTTTTGCTTCCAATTACCACAAGAATAATGGAAGAATTATATAGGTTGTGACTAATTAAGTACAGAATGCAGAATTAACACTTCCCAACACACACACACACACAGAACTCTATGCATAATGCTACTGTAATATAGAGTACTACAGGAAAGTCATAATTCTGAACCTCCGAGATACTTCTGTAAACACAGGACTAGATAAGTTATCCACTTTTATCAGCCATCTCATAATTGACGTATGGACAGCCTTAAGACATATATAAATGCAGGAATGAGAGAGGATCAAATGGTCTTTAGATATCTCCATGCAGTATCTTATTCTCAGGGCAGTTTTGGGGATTTTATTTTGCATGACAAGCAACAGCTTCTCACGTTCAAACAAAAACACAAAGACTTGCCTCCCCCATTTTCCTTTTGTCTATCTCTATCAACTATATTAACCCATCACCAACAAAATCCAAGAAACCAATCAGAATGAGCTCAATGTAGGTACTTTATTGATATATTATATAACAGAATACATGTTATCCATATAATTACAAGCTAGCATGACATGCACCATCACCTATCAAATTTCAAGCATATAATAGTTCTCTAGTTACCACACATAGATTCAAAAAGAACACAGAAAATGGATGATATAAAATATTTTACACATAAATAAAGAAAGTAAAAACAAGCAACATAATTGGATAAACAAACAACATACTTGAATGGCTTGTCCATTTGTGAAAGTTTGTTCCTCCAACAATTGTTCAAGTGATTTAAACACATTATTGTCTTTAATTTGGTTTAACTTCTGAAGGCACTCTTCAGCTTTGTGAGAATCTGGGAAGGATGCAGCCATTTTTGTAAGCATAATTTCAGTCTTCTTCTGTATTTCTTCAGAACAAATTTCCTGAACATATTTTACAAAGCTTCATTACTTCCAAGCTATCAAATCATGGCCAGAGAGCATAAAAGCTGCCCATGTGCATCATGCTGACACCAAATAAGTTCTTACGTATTAATTATCAATTTGAAAAAATTTAAATAGTAGTGGATTATACAACATATAGAAATAAAATCCCCTTCTCAGTTCTCCCTAGTCTTTCATTTTTTTACGTGCTCCCTAGCCTTTCATACTTGAGAATTAAGTTAAGAAAATTACACCACCAAAGTGGAAAACATGTGATAAAATATATACAAGGCATGCACCCTGAGGAAAACATAAGGATAGAACAAACACAGAACTATAGGATTCGAAATTTAAAGCATCTTCAAAGTATAAGAAGAATACTGAAAGAAAAAGTGAAAAGGAACAAAAACCAAGATATTAAAATAACACAACTGGTACATAAGAATAAGAATTCTGTTCCTGCCTCCAGTCCCTGGGAATGAAAATTCGTTCTTTATCTTTAATTAATTTGTTATATTTTATTTCCATTCCACATTGATTCCAAGTATCAAATGTAAAAAAGGCACATGTGATTCCATTCCCAAGGAAACCAAACCAGTAAACATGTCCGTTACAGCTTAATGCATTACCTAGAAACTCCAAACAGAACAAGCTAAGATTTTTTAAATGTTCAATGTAACAGTGCTTTTATTAACTAGAGGCCACATAAATGTCAGTGCATATGTTGTTTTTCAAGTGAGAAAAACAATATTCAAGTCTTTACGTATAGTAAAATTTTTGTTTAGAAATCAAAGACAGAAGATTTTAGCACCATAAGAACAGCAAACTGAAATCATTGAAATTCAATCATAAGCATGTACACAGACCAAAACCTTACTCTCAAGACACTCGTGTCTCTCCTACTAGCTAGAGAACCTCCATTCTTGTTCCATATGGTAATATAGAAAAGTCAAGCTTCATAACTACCCTAATTACATACATAAGATTGTAATAACAAACTCTCTACTTTCCACAACCAAATTTGTCACTCTACAATCACAAGTAGCAAGCATCTACTCAATAATGATTACATATTAGTTTGTATTTGTCATGAACTATCTCTTCCAAAATCTTAAGCTGTTAGGTGAAGGGACATAAATGATTTTGTATATCTAACACGCCTCCTCACGCAAGAGCCCTTTGAGCTTGAAGCATGTACAATGCACAGGTCCACCTACCTTGTGCTGAAATTCAACTTTTTATTAAAAGAATGGAGACCACAAGAATCGAAGTCTAGACCACTTGGTCATAAAGGTCTGATGCATGTCATGAACAATATCTTCCAAAAGCTTAGAAGGTGTTCCCCTCATTATTAGTAAAAGCAATCAATCATTGTATTTGTACCTTCAATTTCTTCCGCATATCCAAATAGTTTTTCATTTCAATTTGCAACCTGAAAACAGGAACAACTTGTAAATAATACTTCAGTTTCATCTTGTTCACAGTAGCATATTGGTATTGGTACCTTCTCTTTTGAGTCAAAATAGTATTCAGTGCCTTTTCGTGAAGAGAATTGAAAAGAGAAAACATGTGTATCCAGTGCTTTGTCCTTTCGTCAACAGAAAGATGCTCTGGAAATAAATCATTGGCAAGAACAAATTCCATGTTCTGTGACCTGAAATTCTATGAAAAACATTTATATCTGACAAGAGAACTCTAATTTTGATTCAACTAGCAATCTAGAATGCATAAGCTGACCTGAACTCCTTACAATCTTTATCATAGCAAAGCATCGTAATTTTACATGGAATCTCTTCAAAGTGATCACTAATTGTCATGCTGCCTTCACAACATTTCTTGCAGTAATCTTGATATACTTCAATCAACTTCTGCAAAGCCCTCTTTCTAACAGATATCTGGAAAAGTATTTTTAATTGTCAGGAATTCTGTATTTTGTCCTTCAGTAGGCAAAAATATTCAACAGCACATGCCTTTTTATCCCGAAGTCTTTCAGTAGCTTGAGATATTAGTTTGGATGGAACAAGTTTCAGGTTTGACCTGGAAATATCACAGGCAACGAGAACCGCCTGCATTCTTACTCGGTCATCAAAGTCTAGTAAACGATCTTCAACAGAAGCTGCTCGGTTAAAAGGTTATCAGGATTACTTTAATGAAATTACGAGGGCATTTGAATAATGAATATGGAACCAAACTGCATAATATCCATAATAAACAATAAACAATAACAAGAATATCTGTTGAGCAGCTTACTGATAATTTCATGTGATTCTCTCCCATAGGGATTTGCCACATAGCAAGCTCTGGCACATTGTAGAGCACTAATTCTGACATCCACAGAAGTATCAGAAAATCTTTTCAAAAACTCCACAAAAAGTTCATGATACTTCTGTGCAACATGGTGATCAGGAAGTGCAAAAAGCTTCCCAACCAAATTAACAGCTTTTATCCGAACATCAACCTGATCAGCCTATGAAAAGGATTGCAGATATAATTAAAAAAAAAAGGGTAAGAATATCTGTTCATTTGAAGAAAAGAAACAAAAGAAGCATGTCAAAAACAAATGAACTAATTCCAAGCAGTTGGATTTAGCTTGTATAATATTTAAAATTGAAAATTTGACTAAAAGAAAGCGGATATACCCATAATTCTTCAATTAAGCTTGGGATGACAGCAAGAAGCATCTGAGGTGCACACAGGAAAACTTTAAAGATAATTTCATGGTAAAATTCTTTAAGCTCACAGCCCACAGCATCTCTGTCATGTATACAAGAAGTTAAAAACCTACAAACTAGGGGATTCAGCTCATCCTCTTGTGCACAAGTTTTGATGACTGATGCAGCAAGTTGATAAGCAGCACAAGTTGCATCCTGTTGTTCAGTCAGGAACATCTAGGTGAGATTTTGAAACAAGCTGGGTTTCATTTAGCATATACGTGTTTTTAAAACCCAGAAAATCTGGATAGCCAGGAAAAAAAACCATAACATTTAAATATAATTACTACTCCGTAATTATGAGCAATAGTATTGAGTATTCCCAGTACAACAGCAACAATCAAAGCCTTTTCCCACACTAGGTAAGGTTGGCTACATGGATCAAACGTCGCCATTGTGTTCTATCAGAAACCAAATCATTTAGGTTTAAATCCTTTTTAATGGTTTCACCTAGAGTATTGAGTATTCCTGGTAATTAAAGTGAAAACCAAATTGCTCAATAATTTGCACACCTCCTTGTAATGAATTTATCATGTCAGACTTTAAAAGCCAAGCCCAAATTATAATGCTTTAAAAACAGATTCTTTTCAGTATCACATTTTAAAGATATAGTGTCATCAAAGATCAGGAAGTAGCCAAAACATGGCTAAAAGAATGGCTTCTGCCAACTTGAATACAGCAAAGACCATTCAGAATTTTGGATATTGTAGCTATGAAGTTGAGCATACATTTATTGCAAATCTTTTTGGCACTGAGAGAGTACAAATAGTATAAGTTCTAACAGACATTGCTTTTCTGGAACATCTACCACATGTTGTGTTTCTTGAACCAAGGAAATAAATAACATATACTAACCACATTGACCAGAAGAAGAATAAATCACATATTTTTCGGATAATAGCCACATTCTTGCCAACTAAAAAGGATAAATAAATGAAAACGCATTACACTTAAAATATTTTATCTTTAATCACAATGAGCTTCTCTGAATAAAGCTTGTTTACCATGAAAAAGAATATTAGATAATAAAATATATTAACTAAGCACAAAAAATAAATCAAAAAAGGGATCTTACTTTTTTTCCCCTTATAAGATTTCGTAAAATCACTTCCAATAGTTGCTGAGAAGCCTCCTCACTCTCATTCAATATGTTTATCATTATAGAAGACATGGCATAAATCAAACTATCATGGTGATCATCTCTGCAAAAAGGGGCGAAGTAGATTAAGTGTCATTAACTCTTCCATTAAAATTAACAATCATAAATGGACTGAATTTTTCTGTAGTTACTAAGGAATGGCTACTGCAGAGGAAATAACAGCTGAGGTCAAGAACTACAACCTCCCACCAACTGCCGCATCCATCACTTTATGATATTGTAAAGGGCAAGTGGATAATATATGGAAAATTCGTCATAAGCTAAAAGCTAATAATTTGGACCCGTTTGGATGAGCTTCTAAAATAAGATCATTTTTCATGTGATCTTTTTTTAAAAGGTCTTATAAAAAAATAAATGTTATTTTATGTTTGGATGTAATATTAGAGAAGTACTTTTTTTAATGTTTGAACAACTTTTTTATATTATAAAAAAGGTCTTTTTTGAGAAGCACCACAATCCAACTTCTAAAAAAAGCACAATTTGTGCTAGAATTGTGCTTTTTCTAGTGCTTTTTCTTTTTTAAAGAAAAGTTTATCCAGGCATACTAAAAATGAGCAAAAGTACTTAATTTTAAAAAGATCTTTTTTTATCTAAAAAAGCACATCGAAACGAGGTCTTTGTCTCACAACTCAGACCCTGTTAGTGCCAGACGCATAAACCTTCTGTCAATCTAACAAAAACTAAGAGGCTTTTTTCCCAATTAAATAACAAGAACAGAAATCCAGCAAAACAGCTAAGCACAAGGAGGTAGAGTGAGAAGGTAGATCTTGACCTCACAACAGAGAAGAAAATATTGAACATCTCAAGAACCAAGTCTATGCAGTCAATCTCCAGCATTATCACACAGCACCTTAATTGAGCCACGGTGTCCAACACTTTAACCCTTTTCGAAAAGTACGGGCTTGCAGTATCAGCTATATCCGCAAACAAACTAATGATAAGCTTAAATACATCCTGAAATCAAAGAATAAATATACCTGCAATCAGCACAAAAATTAAAAGAGCATACAATTCAAGCATTCAAGTGCTTACAAACATAACAGGGAAAAAAGGGAAAGCTGCACATATTTCAATAATATTACGCATAACAGGTACCCTTAGATGCTTGTCTTCAAAAGGTGGTTCAGGTGCCTTGACCCTAAAAAGTTCAGTGACACAAATAGCAACCAGAAGCCTAACATCCTTATCCGCGTGTTGAAGCAGACCACGAATCAAAGCATTTGTCAGGAGCTTCAAAGCAGAGTCTCGTTTCTTAGCAGCTTGCACTTCTTTGGCGGTTCGCGGCTGAGGGGACTGTTCTAACTGAGACAAAGCATTCGCAGCTTGCTGCACAAAAGTGTAAAAAAGAACAATAAATAAATAATAATTCCCCTCATGTTGCATACCAGCATAGCATCTTAGGTTACTATCACTTGAGACTGAAAATTCATACTGAGAGCGTGCTAGGTTTTTCTCACTGCATAGATAGAGTTACAACATTCTGCCAGCAATTCAAAACTCTATTACCAATTTGTGATTGAAAGCACCGACTTCAAAACAAAAACGAGTGCGAAATGCAGCACACCGCTTTATAAACGATTGATAGCACCGATTTGCATTTCCGAAAAACAAAAAAAGGTCGAGAACACTATGAAATTTCGCTTTAAAAACAAACACAACGGAAGTATGCGTTGGTTCCAATATGCGTGTGAATGAAGAGGAGAGGGAAGGAAGGCGACGCTTACTCGCAAGGATTTGACGATGAAATCCTTGTTGGGACGAGTTCGCTGGGCGAGTTGAGTTCCGATTTCGGAGACGAGTTGCAGCGAGGAGGGCTCGTCCATGGAGGAACCGACGAACGAACGAAGAAGCGTGCGGTTACCGGAAGCACAGAGTTTGGGGGAAGCGTGGTGGTGGAGTGAGGCCTTGCGAGTTCACGAGATTCGCATTGGGTGTAGTGTGTGAAGTGAAGGTTGAGGTTGAAGAGGGGAAGGGTCGTTTCGCTTTCTTTTGAGCACGGAGGATCCCGCCCTTCACGCGCGTACGTGAGCACTAATCGCCAATGGCATACGAAATTCAAAAACGAAAACGCATTGAAGTTTGAAGGGGGAGCAGCTATTCTGTGTTTTTTTTTTTTTTACTAAACATGTATTTTTGTTTATATTTTGGGTCGGGTTTAAGAAAAAAAAAACAGTAAAAATTGAATTTAATCCAATTAGATCAGGTCGAGTCGATTGCTTGATTTGGACCAAAAAAAAATTGGATTAACAAATCAACCTAATATAAAATGGGTTAAGTCGGATAGGTGTTTAGATTACGTCTTTTATTTAAGGGTATGTTTTGATCAGTGAGATTGAGTGAAATAGAGAAAAATAGAATAAAATAAAAATATGTTCTATTGTTTAGATATATTAAAATAGGATGAAATGATATGAAGTAGGTGAGATGGATTTCATCTCATCCACCAAAAACTATCAATTTTTTTTAGAAAATAATGTTCATACATCATTTTTTGTTCACATCTCTTTTCACACTCATTTTGAATGGTTGTGATTAAGTGAAAGAAAGTGATAAAAAAAGTAAATATAATGAATGGTATTAGGAGGAGTGTGAAAAGAAGTGTATGTATTATTTGAGTAAGAATATCATAGTTGATTTTCTTTCTCCTCATTTTGGAGGATATGGATGAAATCATTATTATTATTATTATTATTATTATTATTATTATTATTTATTATTATTATTATTATTATTATTATTATTATTATTATTATTATTATTTTATCTCATCCTACAAAAAACTATTCATTTTCTAAATAATTGAGTGATAACTTTATTCTATTTCATCCTAAAATATTCAAATAATGGAATGATAGTTTTATCTCATTCCATCTTATTTCATCTCATCTTATCTCATCTCATTCTATCAATTACAAAATATTCAAAAAAACCTTAAAGAGTAAATAATAACATCTATAAATAGAATGTAAAATTTATGAAGAAATTCTAGAAAAAGCAATGCATACATGAGCAAACCATCCAAAATCAATGCATGCCTAAGCGAGCTCAGCAACTTTAGCAATCTAAAATGAACATTCATAACAAATAAAATGAGAAAATAATGTCCTTGCTTAATAATTCCATCTAAATTTTGAGCAAACAATATGAATTACATGCTAATGCTACACCCATAAATACAAAATCAATGCACGCCCAAACCTTCAAATTGAAACCCTAAACTCCCAAAAATTCAATGTGCAAGGAAAAGAAAAGAAAAATAAAAATTAGAAGAAGGGAGGAATCAACAGGAGGTGGAAGGATGTAAGCTGAGCAATTGAGTAAGGAAGCACCATATGGTGGTTGGTTGGTCATCATTTGTGAGCATGGTGGCTGGGGCCGAACAAAGGTGGTCGATTGTGGAGGAGGGGGCTAGGGTTCAATGAGAGACTGAATAAGGAATGAATTTGATGAAAGTCTCAAGTTTAAAGTTTTAGTGTAAAATGGCCAAAATGACGTTGTTTTAGTTAAGTCATCAAGTCGAGTCGAGTTTACATGTTGCTTTACTCTACCCATCATTTGAACTAATTTATGGACATGTTAATTGAGTTCTAGTCAAACTGACCTAATGATCTAAACAAATTCAAAATTATTAAGTTGAGTTAGGTCAGATTACTCAGGTCATCAAGTCTACCCAAACCCATCTGCACCCCTCACCCCTAAGTGGTATAAGGATTTTAATTTATATAATATTGTAATTTATACGTGTGTATGTTATATACATAACAATATACTAATTATTTAAAAATAGATAAAAGTGAGTAAAGTTGGGAATTTAATTAAAAATTATAATTTGTAAAAGAAAATGAAAATACTTTCTTAGAAATTGGAAGTGTAAGCATGAGATGGATTTATGAGATCTACTTGAAGTGACAAAATGTTTCTTTTTCTCCATCATCATAAAAAAAAAAACTTTGTCTTATGAAGAAAATAAGAATTAAATTTTGAAATGTAGAAAATATTTTTCACATAAGTGTAAATTAATACATGTTTAGTTTTAATTAATTTTTAGATAAATTTTGTTTTTAAAAAATTATCTTAATAAGATTTTAATTATAATATATTTTAACCTAAAATAAGTTAATTGAAACACACATTTAAAAAATTATGATTTAAATAGCTAATAGAATAATAATATGATATTATAAAAATTGTGGGAACATTGACCTTTCAAAAGATTATGCTTTTATTTATTGTTACAAAACTCGAAGGCAAGACTAAAATTGTGATTGAGAATTTTGTAACTCATGATTTAGTTTGCCTAATTAATTATGTTAACTTTTTTTTTTTTGTAAAACTCAATTAAGCTTGATAACTCAAGTAAATTATGGTAAATTTAACCAATTTGTATCGAATAAACTCTTTCAACCCTGCCAATTTCTTATAAACTCAACTTCTTTGTCATTTATTCATCATTTTCATTTTATTTATTTTGATATTTTTCGTAATAAATGTTAGTAAAAAATAACATTTTTTTATTTAATAATTTCGATTAAGTAATCGAAATGTTACTTTGTGACTCCATAATTCGGATTAGAATCAAGGGTAAACAAAGTTATTAAGATGACGTTGTTCGATTTGTGAGTTGATAAGAGAAATCCCTTTGATTTGTCATCGAAAGATGCTAGATTATAAAACTAGTGTTAGTTTCGATTTGATAATGAAGATGTTACTTTCGATTTCATGGTTAAGAATTTTGAGTGAGATATGGAAATCGAAAACTCAACAATTGTAATGGAAACTCAAAATTGACAAAATAAGTCTTTATGAAATCGATGTCATTTTAGCTTCATAATAGGTATTGAGATTTTGATTTAATGTCAAAATCGAACTTTGAAAAGTAATTACACTTAGCAAATTCTTGAAGAAAGAATAGAAGATTTCGACTAGGTGAAAAACTAGAAAGTGGTTGAAGATTCAAGTTTGAATTCAAAAAATGATATTTTTGAATTTAAACTAGAAGTTAACAGCAGTTGCAAATGTTAGATCAAAACAAAACAAAGATTGATGGTTGAGATTAAGCAATTAGTTGTAGTACAATGGTCGCTTACAAGGATTTGGTGGTTGTTAAACAAAAATTACCAATCATTTAGTAGTTATATTTGTTTCAGACACATGTCAAGATCTTATAAAAATGGTAGTTACTTAGGAAGTCTATAAATACCAAGATGATAGAAACATTCATGGGTTGAAAATTTATTACTCATGAACACTTATTACTTAAAATGCTCTCACGTCCTTGACTTCTCGAGCAATACAGTGCAAGTCTAGTTCAGTATGTTTCCATCCACTTTTATTTCTGTACAATTTACAAATTCAATACAAGTTTATCTTTAATCCATTTAATTTCAGTCATTTTACTTTGTTGCAAAACTCTTTTCTACTCCTGATCAAGTGATTTTTTCCAAAGATCATTTGAGTTCTTTCTATTGTTTTCATTTAAATACTTTCATTACTTTTTTGTAACTTTACTTTCTTGTAATTTACATACTTGCACATCTACTGTTCATTGCATTTACTTTGAATTATTTTACTTTATGCTTTTATTTTCTGTAATTTACATTACATGTTACATTTACTTCGAATGCACTTTAATCTCTGTCATTTACACTTAACTTATTTTCATTTTCATCTGCATTTTCTTATTTCTCTAAAACAAAACATTTTTTATCTTCAAACTTATTGTTCATTAAGTTAAAAGTAAGTATAAACATTCGATTTTGAATTTGTATAATCATCTTAAATTCGAAATATCATTTGAATTTATTTAAGATATTAAATTTGGTTCAAAATCTCAAGAGGAATCGATTCTCTTTTCCGAATTGAGAACGAGAATCAAACTTTCTCAATAGACAAAGGGTTTACCATAGCCTGATTTGTGATAATCGAAAATTTTGGTAAACACCTAACAACATGATCAATATATGAACTAACTAGATGACTTTTTTGTTTATGTAAGTGAATTGGACGTTTAACCGGGCCAACCATTGATTCTAATTTTTTTAACTATACTTTTATTAGTTGGGATAATCCTTTAAATTAATCTCATTTGAAAAAGTGGTAATAAAAAGTATAAAAACTTATTTTGTATTTTATAATAAAAAATTCAAGTCCTTGATGGATTCACTTTTCTTAAAATAAAATAAAAAATCTCATTTTATATGTGAATTATATTTTATTAAGGTCTATAAATCAAGACTCAAAATATTGTTTATTTGTTTTATCATACATCTTTTAGTTAGAATTGCTTGAATATAATAAACTTTGATCTGTTACATTCTTTATCTTCAAATCTTGTTGAGTTGGCTTAGACATGAAGTTGATCAACTTTTTTTCCTCACAATTGTTTATTGCGAACTTTTTATTCGATACTCAAGGAAAAACAAACAAACGACAAAAGTTAGTTGGCATAAAGGGTCATTTATGCTGCTTATGTTAGTGGGAATAGGAATAGTTTCATGATAATTACCAATATGCCTTTTACTAGTATTTCGGGGTAGTGTATTTGAATTCTTCTTATTCATGCCTTTTACAACTAGTAACTAGTAATTTGGGAAAGTACATTTTGATTTCCTCTTATTTGAGTCGTATGATCAAATGGACAATTCATGATTCGTATCTTGTTGCTTCAAAGTCTTTTTGAAAGTCTAATAAAAAAATATTAAATACCTATAATTTATTATATAAACTTTTTTCACTTTGGAATGCATTGGTACTAATATTGACTTTTAGTTGAAAAATTAGTCTTTACTATTGTCAAGTGACTTCAATATTCAAGAAGTGGAGTGAATTGAGTATATAATTTTTTTTTGAAAACACTTATAAAATAATTTTCGTTGAAGTTATTTCTTGAAAGAAGTGAATAAATAGATAAGATGAAGAGCTTTAATCACAAATAAACACTTATAAATATAAAATAAATTACAGAAAATAAAAGAGTTTGAGATGAGAAGAACAGACACAGTATTTATTCTAGTTCAATCATCAATCACTTGTGACTTGCGTCCAGTTCTCAAAAAATTATTTAATATTTTTCACTATTAATGCAAGTTTGAACAGGTACTTGCTACCGTTACAAATTAGAATGCTCTTCACAACTAGGGAAACTTCATCCTCGTGCTTAAGCCTCAACTTTCAGGGATATCACACCCTTAAAAAACTTTTGGATGATACCTCACCCTCTTTACAATAAAACGAGATATAGTAGAAAAGAAACTCTCAGAATAGTGGATAATATAACTCAAAGCTCTATGAAACTCTTTAAGGATATCTCGAATTTTGATGAAAAAAGTACATAAAATATGTAAAAATATGAATCATGGATTAAAGCAAGAAAGAATTATTTTAAATAGTTGAGTGTGTTTCAAATATAACCCAAAGCCATGTGTTTATAGAGTTCTTGAGAAAATAGTCGTTGTGGGTAATTAAATCACGTATCGAATGCTAAAATAGTTGTTTGTTTCTAAAACAGGAACCTGTGTTTATTCGAATAACCTTTGTTTTATTCAAATAACACATTTAAAAAACCCACGAAGAAATTGTTTCTATAACACATTATTCGAATAACCAAATGATTATTCGAATAATTCTTTCAAATAGAGTTTTATGAAAAACATGTCTATTCGAATAACTTTCCATTTATTCGAATAAGTCATTTTAATAGATATGTTTTGAGATGCCTCTATTCGAATAACATAAGTGCTATTCAAATAACACTTTTTGAAAATAGAAGCGCGCAACTGATTTTAAAAATGTTTATTCGAATAACTCTAAGGTTATGCAAGTAAGCTTTGATAAAAGCTGATCAAATGAATTAGTTTGTTCGAATAAATAGAGCTTTATTGGAATAAAGCTGTTTGAAAACATTTCTTAAACATTTGTAAAACTTGCCAGTTTGCTTCCAAAATTAGTGTGCTATGGATTGTGATTAAAAATAGTTGTTAAGTTCCACCAAAAATTTAAAAATCTTTACAACCAGTTATAGTTAGTAAGGGTCGATCCACAGAGAACCAATTCAATTGACATTATCAATCGATTCCAAATTTAAACTCTGATGAATAATAAACAGTAAAAATGGTGTTTTGTTTATTAAAACTTAGAAAAGAAATTAATTATAAAGCAACAGCAATAAACACGATTTGATTTACTAAATAAAAGAGATTGGTTAAGAGATGGAATCCACCATTAGATTTACATGATAATGCTAACCTACATACCCTTTATCCTAACATGATCAATTATGTCTTTATGCAATTGTGAGATTAATTCTTTATTTTTCTTAGGTTTTGGTTAATTTAGCAACCGCTCAATTTAATCCTTAATCAATAGTTAACTATAAAGCAACCGCTCTTATATCTACCTAATGACGACATTAAGATTTAGAAAACCAATCACACTAAGGTCCAATCACACACTGGGATTGAATTACTTAGATCATATGTCTCACTAGTCCTACCACCGCAACTGCGTATAACAATCCTAGTTTTACCACTTTTGAAAATAGCAAAGAGTATAAAAACCTTTTATACCGAATTAAGAATAAAAACATATGAATAAAAACATAGTTGTATTAAAATAAAGAAGTATATAGGATTTACAAAATCAAAACTAAGGTTTTATTTTCCCTTAACCAAATAAGAAACTTAGTCACACATAACAAATTCAAAACTACAAGAAAAACAGAAGAAAAACATCGTCCACAATAAAAGAAGAGAAGAAAACTAAAGATCAAACTAGTTTCCAAGGATTAAGGTTGATTGATTTTCGATCGCTCAAATCCGAGTCTCCAATCTTTGATCGAATCTCCCTCTTTCTTATTATTCGTATTTCCTTTAGTTCCTTAACGGCTTCCAATCCAGATCCCCTTTTAGGAGCCTTGAGCAATCCTATTTATAGCTTTTGATACCTAGCTCCTAAATCAGATTGAAATATGATTTTCTGATTTGAAGACACGGGCCGTGTCTTATGAAATGGCCAACCCTATATTTGAGTCTGTCAACATAATTCCAACAGGATTTGAAGGCAGAGAGGAACACGGCTTACCCCGTGTCTGGGGACACGGGCCGTGTTCTTGGGAGCACCCAGAATTGGATCCAATTTGTGATACCAGATGAGGATACGACTTACCCCGTGTTTGAGGACACAGGCCATATTTTTTGGTTAGACCCAGTGCAGAATCCTATTGAAGTACTAGAGAAGGACACGGGCCACCCCATGTCTTAGGACACAGGACGTGTTACTTAATTTCTTCATATTCAGTATGATTCTTCACATGTTCTCTTTTCTCTTTGCTTCTAGGGTTGATATTGATCTCTTTGAGTCTTCAGCTCTCTCTCTCTCCTCAAGTGGTTAACAAGCATAATTTGAAGCTAACGGATTCCAACACTCAAAGATCTCTTGAAAAACATAATTCAATTATGAGTGCTTATAATCACAGTTAAGTATAGTTTCACAATAAACATCCAATTAAGTTTTATATCAGAAACTTAGCTAAATGTTAATAATTAAGTACATATGGAGTCCAATTAGATCAAACATAAGACACTCAAGATATGAAAATAATCGATAGATCAAAAATTCCAAACAACTTTTAACTTTTTTCAAAAAATATTTTGAGAACTTTGATTTATTGAGAAACACATTTAGAACTTTTCTTCCCAAAAATAATGAGATATCCAAAAGGCTTCGTACAAAAAGACCCTAAGTCCTAAATTTATTCTTGAAGTTCTTGGACTTAGTCTTACCATCATCTTCATGTTTGTTATTATCAAAACAAGTCTTCAAAGTCGTATAACCAATCACATTATCCCACTTTTTGATGATGACAAACTAACATTAAGAAAAAAGTTAGTTCAGATAAATTGAAATTCACACAGTTATTTTGAGAGACATTCTCTTCATCTTTTTCATAAGAGGTGATTTATATCAAAGATGTGTGCAACTCCCCTTACTTTTGGAATCCAATTTTTCAATTAAGTTTTACTTGTCTTTTCTCAATCAAAGAAACTCATTAAAGAGAGCTCAAGTTTTTTCTCCCCCTTTTGTCATGATCAAAAAGTTTAGGCAAGAGAAAGCCAAAGCTGAAGCAAGTGATATTTATTTAAGTTTAGCATGTGAAAGCAATAAATTGATCACATAAATATAGGTTCAAACAACAATAAAATGCAACAGGGCAAAAGATAAGCAATGCATCTCATTCATAGAAATAAATTGTCCAATTACATTTGCATAAAAATAAACATCCAATACAAGACCAAACAGAGATCTTAAAAACTAAAGATCCTAAGCTAATGATCAGGTGGTGGTGGAGGGAAGTGACGAGTCAGAATATCGCGAATGACGAACTGTTCTTGGCATATATCTGCATACTAGTGCTCCAAGGCTTTAAGCTTGTCAAACACAACGCCCATATTATTTTTCATATAAGCATGTATGTTAAGCATAGTGGTCATGATTTGCTCATTTGCAACTGGACCAGCAGCTGCTGCAACAACAACATCAACAACAATAGGAGCATCAACATTACCTTCTTGCTCCTCCTCCTCATCTTCTACCTCATTCAGGTACACCTAGTCATCCGCAGTTCTAATCATCTTCATTTTGTTCAGAGTGAAGGAACCGAAGACACTATGATGAGTTAGCTTGGTGGCCTGCTCAATTTCCAAAATATGAGGGTATTTACCAAGAAAGGCCATGATGATCAAGTCGTAAGGCAAATCAGACCTTTCTTTACCCTTTGTTTTCATCATATGCTACATGATGAAGTTGAGCCAATTGACTTAGTATCCTTTCTTCATGACCCATAGCATGAAGATGTCATCCTCACTCAGGTAGACATAGTTTCCCCCTCGTGGAGCCAGTATATGCGCGTAAGTATAGTGTAAGAGCCTATCGACTCTTCAGTATGCCTCCCTTGACACCTTTTTGTGGTATCACTAGGCCAAGTTTCAGAATATCTTCAATGGCTCGTATATTGTTAAACTCTTAGATAAGCGAACTGCCATCTTCCTCAATGTTGTGACCCATTACTTGCAAACCAAATAGCACATGCCAATCCTGGGGAGTAATGACCAAGTGCTGATCACTGATATCGGAGTGAAGATCGGGACCATTAATCGTCAAGTTGCAATAAAATATCTTGACTAGATCAAGGTAAATAACAGCCTTGTGAGAGTAGAGACAAAGCATTCCTTGATGATTCAGTGAGTTTAGAAAGTCAACCCACATTCTTTCTTGAAGAAATTCAAATCAAGGTACTTGGGTTGCATGAGATTGCGCTCCCAGAAATGAGTGATGAAGCAACCTAGTTCACTCTCATTGGAGGAGAGCCTTCGAAGGTCCAGTGGTTTATTGCAAGGAGCGGTCTTCATACGAGCACGTTTTACCTGGGAAGAGGAGAAGGCCATGGCTACAGTGTTTATGAAGGGGAGAATGGTGCAGAGGAAGGATACGAGGCTTGCAGAGATAGTGGAGGGTAAGAGGATAATGGTGGATGGTTGAAAGGACAATGGTGGAGGAAGGTTTTATGGTTTTTAGGTAAAGGGGAGACACAGTGCGCAGAGAGAAGAAGGAGAGGATGAAACAGAGAAAGAAAGTAAGATGAGAAAAGAGACAAAGATTATGCTGTGAATATATATAGAGGCCCTATGCTTATTCGAATAACAAGTGAGTTATTTGAATAAATTATGTGGTGACCCAACAGTCGTGGCTTTCTAACAGACATTATTTGAATAATAGTGGTGTTATTCGAATAACCAAGCATGTGGACTTGGTTGTCCGCCAAGGTTTATTCGAATAACCATCTGGTTATTCGAATAAAACTAGATAGGATAACGCCTTTGCCAAAAAACATTATTTGAATGAGTGGTTACTTATTCGAATAAAACAAATAGCCCAAAGAATGAATTTACTAACTTTATTCAAATAAAACCAATTTTATTCAAATAGAACAATCAAGAAAATAGGTATTTGAACTACTAACTTGTGTTATTCGAATAGGTAAAGGCCTATTTGAATAAACCTATTAGAAAAACACCAGTAAACACATTCAAATATACAATATGAGAGGAGGAAACTTACCCAATAATAGAGTATCTGCAAAAATAAATTTTGAGATACCTTTGACGCTCAAGTCAGTAATAATTTAAATGTGATAAAATAGTAAATATAAGCATTCATTCATATGCATGATTGATCAATTATGCCTAATTCTCTTCTAATATAAAAGAATGCTTCTTTTGCTAAGGGTTTAATGATATCTACAAATTGTTTAGATATTTCAATAAACTCAAGTATGCAATTTTCTTTTTGTACATGATCTCTAATAAAAGTGATGCATTATTTCTATGTGCTTTGTTCTAGAGTGCAAAATAATATTTTTAGATAGATTGATTGCACTAGTATTATCACATCTTATAGGGATGTGATCAAGTTGAAGACTATAGTTTAGAAGTTGTTGCTTTATCCAAATAATTTGAGCACAACAACTCTGGCTGTAACATATTTAGCCTCAGTAGTAAATAGTGTTACACTATTTTGCTTCTTACTATGCCAAGAAACTAAAGAATTTCCAAGCAAGTGACATGTCCTATTAGTACTCTTCCTATCCATTTTGCATCCCATTAAATTAGAATTAGAATAACTAATTAGGCTACATGAGGCACCCTTAGGGTACCACAAACCCATTTGTGAAGTGTTTACGAGGTATTTTATGATTCTTTTTACAACACATAAGTGTGATTCTTTAATATTAGCTTGATATCTAACACACATGCATACACTAAACATTATATCTAGCCTACTAGCAATAAGATAAAGGAGAGATTCAATCATACCTCTATATTTAGTAATTTCTACAAATTTATCTCATTCATCTTTGTCTAAATAATAGGAACTACTCATTGGTGTAGTCATGTACTTGGCATTGTCCATTCTGAATTTTTGAGCAGTTCCTTGAAATATTTGGTTTGACTTATGAATGTCCCTTCCTTAGTTTGCTTGATTTGAAGCCCAAGAAAGAAATTGAGTTATTGTATCATTGACATTTCAAACTCATTTTGCATGGTATTAGTAAATTCCTTGCAAAGTGACTCATTAGTAACACCAAAAATTATATCATCAACATAAACTTGCACAAGGAGAATATCATGTTTTTTTATTTATAATAAAAATGGTTGTGTCAACTTTTCCTCTTGCAAAATCATGTTTTAAAAGAAACTTACTCAACCTTTCATATCAAGCTCTAAGAACTTGTTTTAAGTCATACAAGACATTTTTTAAAACCCGAAGGTTGTTCAACATATACTTCATCTTAAACAAAATTATTTAAAAAAATACTTTTAACATCTATTTGACATAACTTAAAATTCATGATGCAAGCATATGCAAGTAACATTCTAATGGCTTCTAATCTAGTTACAAGCGCATAAGTTTCTTCATAATATATTCATTCTTTTTTATTATAGCCTTTTGCAACCAACCTAACTTTATTTCTTATTATTAGGCCATTTTCATCAAGTTTGTTTCTAAATATTCATTTGGTGCCAATTATAGGATGATCATTAGGCCTTAGAACTAATTTCCAAACTTGATTTCTTTCAAATTAATTTAGTTCCTCTTACATAGCCAAGATCCAATGTTCATCATCAAAGGCTTCATTTAGGTCTTTAGGCTCCATTTATGAAATGAAAGTCATATGGTTACATGCATTTCTAAGAGAATTTCTAGTAATTACCCCTTTTGAAAAATCACATATCATATAGTCAAGAGGATGGTATCTTGAAGTTCTCCATTCCTTTGGAAGGTCCATGACTTGTGAATCCTCTTGTCTTGGGGTGTCTTCTAGACTTTTCTCTTACTTCTTGACTTCTTTCTCCTTGTTGTCTAAATGTGTTGTTGGCAAGATTTTTGCAATATCATCAACAAAATCCTTTCTCGGTCCATTTGGATTAGTTTCGTCAAAGGCAAAATGAATAGACTCTTCAATAGTCATAGTTCTTTTATTATAAATTCTAAAAGTCTTGCTATGATTAGAATAACTAAAAAATATACCTTCATCAGACTTAGCATCAAATTTTTCCAAGTTATCTTTTCCATTATTTAAAACAAAATATTTACATCCAAAAACATAAAAATGTGAAACATTTGACTTCCTTCCTTTGTATAACTCATATGAGATTTTCTTTAAAATTGGTCTTATTAGAGCCTTATTCATTACATAACAAGTGATACTTACTGCATCCGCCCAGAAATACTTAGGATACAAAGCTTCATTGAGCATAGTTCTTCTCATTTCTTCTAAAGATTAATTTTTCCTTACTACAACTTCATTTTGTTATAGAGTTCTAGGGACAGAAAAATTATGCTCAAAGTCATGTTCATTACAAAAAGTTTTTAAAATCATGATTTTCAAACTCAACACCATAGTAACTTCTTATAGATGTAATGCAAATTTTTTTTTTCATTTTGGATAACTTTGGCAAGTTTCTTAAAAGATAGAAATGAATCATTTTTGTGAGAAAGAAATAAAGTCTATGTGAACATAGAAAAATCATCCACAATCACTAGTACATAGTAATTCTCATCAAAGCTCATAGTTCTAGATGGTCTAAAAAGATCCATGTACAAAAGTTGTAAATGTCTAGAGGTTAAAACAACATTTTTAGCTTTAAAAAACACATTTACTTATTTTCCCTTTTGACATGCATCACATAATTTATATTTTTCAAATTTGAGCTTGGGTAGTCTATTTACTAGCTCTTTAGAGACTAACTTGTTTAAGTGATCCATGTGAATGTGTGCAATTTTTCCATGTCATAACCATGAATCATCTTCCTTACTTAAAAGACATTTCGCATCATTTGAAGATATATCATCAAGGCTAATCATATAAATATTATTAACTCTATGATCAACAAACTTAACATACTTATTATTTTTACCTTCAATTATGCAGTAATTAGAATAAAAAATTATTTTGTTTCCTTTATCACATAATTGACTAATACTAAGTAAGTTATGTTTAAGTCTTTCAACAAGTAATACATTATCAATAGAAGAATTAAGATTTTTACCGACTTTGCCAACTTCAAGAATCTTTCCTTTGTTGTTATCTTCATAGGTTACATGTTCTTGAGTCTTGGGAATAAGGAATGAGAACTTGGAATCATCTCTGGTCATGTGCTTAGAGCAACCACTGTCGAGGTACCAATTTGAGCTCCTGGCCTTGGTGTGGTGTGGATTGTGATTAAATATAATATCAAAAACAGTTGCTAAGTTCCACCAAAAATATAAAACCTTGCAACCAGTTGTAGTAAGCAAGGGTCGATCCACAGAGAACCAATTCAATTAACACTATCAATCCAATTCCTAAATTAAACTCTGATGAAAAATAAACAGCAAAAGTAAAAGGGGGGTTTTGTTGATTAAAACTAAAAAGAGAAATTAAACTTAAACCAAAACAGTAAACACAAATTGAATTATCAAGTTAAAGATATTGGTTAAGAGATGGAATCCACCACTAGATTTATATGATTATGCTAACTTACATATCCTTTATACCAACATGATCAATTATGTTCTTATGCAATTGCTTGAGATAAATCCCATGTCTTCCTTAAGTTTAAGCTTAATTAAGGAACCGCTCAAATCAAACCCTAACCATTAGTTATTTGTAGAGCAACCGCTCTTACACTTACCTAATGATTGCATTAAGAATTAGAAAACTAATCACACTAAGATCTAATCACACACCGGGATTAAATTACTTAGATCATATGTCTCACTAGTTATACCATCGCAACCGCACATAGCAATCCTAGTTTTACCACATTCGAAGTTTGGCAAGAATATAAAAACCTTTATATTGATTTATGAACAGAAACATATGAATAAAAACATAATTGTATTGATATAAAGAGGTATGCAAGATTTATATAATCAAAACTAGAGTTTCATCCTCCCTTAACCAATCAAGAAGTTTAGCCACACATGGCAAATTCAAAAACAGAAGAAGAATTAAAAGAAAACATTGTTCAGAACAAAAGAAGAAAAGAAAAACTAAAGATCAAACTAGTTTCCAAGGCTTGAGAGTGATTGATCTTTGATCGCTCGAATCCGAGTCTCCAATCCTCGATCGAATCCTTCCCCTTCTTGGTCTTTGTGTTTCTCTCAGTTTCCTTCACGTCTCTCTACGTCCAGAATCCCTTAAAGGGCTCTAAGCCACACTATTTATAGGTTTGGGAACCTAATTTAACATTAAAGCACGAAATTAACTTCCTAGTGCGACGACACACGGCCGTGTCATTCTACACGCCCAACCCGTGTCTGATTACGGAGACAAATTTTCAGCTATTCCAGGGTCGAGAAAGGGACACGGCCTACCCGTGTCAATTGACACGGCCGTGTTCTCGATCAAGGCTTCAAATCATCCTTCCTCGTGAAGTTAGAGGCGTACATGGCCTACCCCGTGTCAATTGACACGGCCGTAATCAAAACTTTCCGGTCTTCAAAGTCGAGAATGACACACGGCCTACCCCGTGTTATTTCACACGGCCGTGTCAATCACTTTCTTTGATTCAGCCTTGATTCTTCATGAATGCTCTTCTTCCTTTGCTTCTAGAGGTTGATACTGATTCCCTTAAGTCTCTTAACTCTCTTCTCAACAGCTCAATACCAATGGACTCCATCACTCATAGATCTCCTGAAAATCACAATACGTTTATGAGTGTCTATAACCTCATTTAAGCAAAGTTTCACAATAAACATCCAAAAATAACTCTAAATCAAAAACTTAACTAAATGTCAGCAATTAAACACATTTGGAATCCAATTAGATCAAACAAAGAATATTCAAGAGCTAAAATTGTTAACAGATCAAATACCCCCACACTTAACCTTTTGCACTCCTGGGCAAAAACATAAAACCAAGCACATGCTTCCCAAAAAGTAACAAAAGTATTGAACAATGAGCAAAAATCTATACACATCAGTTCTTTCAAGGAATCTAAGCATTCAGGAATTCCCTCTCTCAACAATCCAAATCAGCAAGCCAGGTCTATCCAAAATCAGGGTTAAGCCAACATAATAAATCCTCACAGATGTACTCCCTTTCACTCAAGTATTTTGGCTTGTATTTACTCTCAACCAACTCATGAAAACATGCCTTACCATAGGCTTGACAAGCCTCTACTTCTCCACCACCTAAATCACATGCACACAAAGATCAAAAGGTCTTTAATCAGGTTGTAATGGGGTCAAGGTCAAGGTAAGATATATCAAGGATAAACAAAGTTAGACCATCGGAAATAGAAGAGCCAAGGGGAATAAAAACCAAACACTTTTGCACAATTACCCCAACACTTTGCAATCCATCTTCATCTTTTACTTGACTTTCTCCATTTATCAACCAACTTCAATCTTTTTTTTTCTTTTCTTTTTCGCTCCTTTTGTTTTTATTTTTTTATATTTTTTTCTTTTTTTTTGAATAAAAACATAATTGTAACAGTGTAATCACCCCCACACTTATTCAAACACAATTCCCAACATAATTATTAAGCTCTTCTACTCCCTAAGGTAGGGTAGCAATGGTTTTTCACTATTAGGCTTGTATTAAGCTATAATAAAAAGAAAGGATATAATTCAGGCTCAAAGGGGTGAAACAATGGATCAAAGTACAAGGCTAACTATTTGGCCAGTGGCTGAAAGAAAGAAATGCCTTTATCATCTCAAAAATGTGCAGTGATCATTTGCAGCTTTAAAGAGAGAGTCAAATCAAGTTCTGAAAAACATATAATCACAAGTGGAATCACACGACAAAGAACGAAGTGACTTAAAATTAGTCATTCATATTAAGGCCAAAACTCACTAGGTTCAAATTTTATCAAATTCTCAAAACCCTTTCAATTTTCAAAACCTCTTAGTGCAAATTTAGAAGCAAGAAAGTCAACTCCTTTAGGCTTAAAAACCATGTCCAATTAAAAATCAATCACTGCTCATTGCTCAATATACTCTAAAAACCAGGTTAGAAAAAACATGCACCAGATATGCCATTAAGATCGGGATGTGCAATGAGGCTCAAACCCAACTTCCCCCCCACACTTAAAAGCAGAGACAGTGTCCTCAATGTCAAAGCATACACTAAAGATAAAATGAATCCAAGTAAATAAACAAAGTATATGCGAAGAAATGAAGTATTGCATCATGAAACTCGATTCAATACAAAAGAGTAACAATAGTAATCGAACAATGTACAATAAACCATCAAAATGAAGGACACGACCTCAAAAGAAAATGAAAATACATCAAGAAGGGAGGGGAGATGAAAAATACCGAAGCAAAGGTCAAGCTTGCCATAAATGGCATCCATTCTCTCGATCACGTGCGACCTCCATAGCACGAAAACGATCCTCTAAGCGGCCGAAAGCGAGCAAAGCATGGTCCGGCTCCAAGCAATCAATACGGGCCAAGATAACATCATAAGAAGCTGCGCCGGTGAGTGGAAGGGCCCGCATCACCGGCAAACACGGGGGGAGGAGAGACAGCAGTATCCTCATGTGGCTCGGGGTCGGATCAACTCTAGGCAAGGCAGCTCCATCAACGCCAAGCAAGACGAGAGCACCATTTAGACGAGTGCAGAGCTTCATAGCCACCAAAATGGCCCCATCAATAGCACTGGGACCCTGAACCGGTTCCTCTTCCACCAAATCCAAATACTCAAAGTGATCAGCAATAGTAGTTACATACCCTCCTAACACAATACGACCAGCTAAAGTGGTCCCGACATGATGAAACTGATTACAGAGCCAATACCCCCCATTAACAGGCACTCCCTCAATCATACAATGTAAGAAAAATAACTCAAAACGGCTAATCGTCCTTGACTCTCCCCCGACCACACAGAGTATTAGCTAACCATTTCTGAATATAGCGATGGGCAGGGGACCTAAGCTGAGAGGCTTTAGACATCTTAGGATCATAGTTATCAGACTCAGGCACAGTGAGGGCAGACCACACATGATCAGCATTAAAATCACGGGGTAACATATTTTCCCCCTCAGGAAAACCAAAAATAACTCGAAACATATGAATATCAATGGAATGGGAGTTACCTAGCAACCTAAAGGTGATTTCCCCAGGCCATCTAGTTTGATCAGACAGAGGGTAAAGCTTACGATTAAAACTAGAAACAAACTCCCTAGTCAATGCAGCAAAAGTAGGCTTCTGTAACAATGCAAAATCAACCCAACCAATTCTTCCCAACAGAGCAAACACCTCATCATATAACCCTATAGCCCTAAGGGTATCTACGTCTAAAAAGCGAGTGGGAACCACTACCTTTCTGTCGATGGGGTTGACTGGCACCTGAGGGGGTGATGGAGACCGAGCACGTCTAGAGCCAGCACGATGGGGATGAAGCGAACATGACGCAGCAGTGGTCTTGACACGCTTTTTAGGACCCATCAAGAGAAGAAGCAGAAGAAAGGAGAGAATGTGGTGGTGGGTGGAGGGTGAAATCAGAAAAATTAGGGAGAGTAGGGAGAGAAACTGCGCGTGGAAAGAGGGGGAGATGATAATGATGGAAAACAGGGGAGAATGATGGATATCGAGGGGGAATGGTGGAATACGGTGGAGATTGGAGGCTATTGAAGGTAATGTGGAGATTGGAAGGGAATGTGCGTGAGACCTAGGCGCAGAAGAAGAAGAAGAAAAAAAAGTGGAAAGAGGAGGAACAAGGAGAAATGCGTGAGGGGAAGAAGGAGAATGCGTGTGGGGAGAGGTGATAATGAAGAAAAATGGTGAAGAAGGGAGGAAAATGGTGGTGGTGGTGGTGGGTAAGAAAAGATTGAAGGGAGATGGTGGTGGGCTGCGCGAGAGGGAAGAAGAGAAGAGGAAATTGGGGAGAAAACCCTAAATTAGGGTTTAAGTGAGGAGGCCAGTACGAGTACACGGGCCGTGTCATATGACACGGCCCACCCCGTGTACTACGCTGTCTTAGCAATAAGCTGCGCAAGACAACACGGGCCGTGTCATATGACACGGCCCACCCCGTGTACTTCTCTGGAAAACAGGGGTTCGATGGTCAAGACAACACGGGCCGTGTCATATGACACGGCCGGCCCGTGTACCTCTCGGAATCTTCACAAAAGTCTTATCCTCGAAAACACGGCCGTGTCATGTGACACGGCCCTCCCCGTGTAGATTTTACGCAATAATGGGGTTCTTGTCATGAGGACACGGGCCGTGTCATGGGACACGGCCCTCCCGTGTAGATTGCTTGACTTACACGATGCGCTCTAAACTTTTCCTCAGGACTACATACACTCAACAAACCATGAACTTAAGTAATCAAACTAAAAACTGAGCAAATCCAAACACAAATATCAGCAAGGAAACAGAGATCAAGCAAGAAACACTTAAAAATAGGCTAAACTAAGAAACTAAACAATGTAAAAGAGAAAGGAAAAAGAAAGCAAATCTGATTGGGTTGCCTCCCAATAAGTGCTTGGTTTATTGTCCTCAGCCAGACATTGTGGTGCTCCTCAGGATTCTTCATAAGATGGATGGAGAAGATGCATGTTTTCAACCTCTGTATTCTCCGGAAGTTCATGGTAAGGCTTGAGATGGTGCCCATTAACTTTGAATGCCTTGCCAGAGGCCTCGTTCATGATCTCCACTTGCACCAGAAGAAAAAACAGTTGTTACTACAAATGGGCCAATCCATTTAGAACGTAACTTACCTGGAAATAATTTGAGTCTGGATTGGTATAGCAACACTTTTTGGCCTTGGTGGAAACTTTTCCTCGAAATCATTTGATCATGAAATGCTTTGGCTTTGGCCTTGTAAATGAGGGCACTCTCAAAGGCCTCATTCCTCAATTCTTCTAACTCCTGAATTTGGAGTTTTCTCTGCTTGCCAAGCACCTTCCAAGTTCAAGTTAACTTGCTTGATAGCCCAAGATAAGACCGATGTTCTAGCTCCACCGGCAAGTGAGGGCTTCCCATAAACCAATCGGAATGGGGACATACCAATAGGGGTCTTGTATGTGTCCGATAAGCCCACAAGGCATCAAGCAAGTCTAGTACTCCAATCCTTGCGCATGGGATTCACAGTTTTTTCAAGGATGGACTTGATCTCCTATTGGATACCTCGGTTTGGCCATTCGTCTGAGGATGGTAAGGAGTAGAGGTCCGGTGCACCACACCATATTTCTTCAAAAGGGATTCAAAGATTCTGTTGCAAAAATGTGTCCCTTGGTCACTAATGATGGCTCTGGGAGTACCAAACTGGAAAAGATAAAGGACTTCACAAAATCCACAATGTCTTAGAATCATCGATTTAGTGGCTTTAGCTTCCACCCATTTGGAAACATAATCCACAGCTAAAAGAATATAGGAGAAACCAAAAGAAGGAGGAAACGGTCCCATGAAGTCAATGCCCCAAACATCAAAAACTTCCACAAAGATTATGGGAGTTTGAGGCATTTGATTTCGTGGACCAATATTACCTGTTCTCTGACAGCGGTCACATGACTTACAGAAATCATAAGCATCTTTAAAGATGGTAGGCCAGTAGAAACCACTGTCAAGCACTTTGTTGGCTGTCCTCTTTATGCCGAAATGTCCTCCACGGGCATAAGTATAGCAAAAAGATAGAACGGAGTGAGTCTCTGAATCCGGATACATCTCGAATCACTTGATCCGCGCAATGCTTCCAAAGGTAAGGATCATCCCAAATGTAATACTTGCAATCACTCCTCGGCTTATCTCGCTGTGCTTTGTTCAAGCTGTAGGAAAGTCTTTGGTGGCCAAGTAATTGGCAATATCGCATACCACGGAATAGTGGTTGCGATAGCCATTAAATGCTCATCAGGAAAGCTCTCGGTATAGGTATGTCCTCCTCTTGATCCTCACCAACCTTTCAAATGGTCTGCCACCAAGTTTTCACTCCCCTTTTTGTCTTTAATTTCCAAGTCAAACTCTTGGAGTAACAGAATCCATCGGAGCATCGTGGCTTCGCTTCCTTCTTTGCCAGTAGGTACTTCAATGCTGCATGATCAGAAAAAACAATTACTTTAGAGCCAATTAAATATGATCTAAATTTCTCTAAAGCAAAAACAACAGCAAGAAGTTCTTTCTCAGTTGTAGAGTAATTCAGTTGAGCATCATTTAGGGTCCTTGATGCATAGTAAATAGCATAAGGAACCCTATCAACTCACTGTCCTAAGACAGCCCCTACCGCAAAGTCACTCGCATCACACATTAATTCGAATGGAAGCTCCCAATTTGGCGGCCTAATGATAGGTGCCTCAGTCATTAACTCCTTAAGTGTGAGGAAAGCCTTCATACACTTCTCATTAAACTGAAATGGAACATCTTTTTGGAGAAGTGTGCAGAGGGGTGCTGATATCTTGGAGAAATCCTTGATGAAGCACCGATAGAAACCTGCATGACCAAGAAAAGAACGAATACCCCGCACACTAGTGGGCGGGGGTAATGAACGTATAAGCTCTACCTTAGCTTTATCAACTTCAATGCCCCTAGCAGAGATTACATGACCTAACATAATACCTTCTTCTACCATGAAATGACATTTTTTCCAATTTAAAACAAGGTTTGTGTCAATGCATCTCTTCAAAACCAAAGTCAAATGGTCCAAACATTTCTCAAAGCCATTCCCAAATACACTAAAGTCATCCATGAAGACCTCAATGATATTCTCTATGTAATCAGAAAAAAGACTCACCATACATCTCTGAAAAGTCCTTGGCGCATTGCACAGTCCAAAAGGCATTCGCCTATAAGCAAAGGTGCCAAAAGGACAAGTGAAAGTGGTCTTGTCACGATTTCCGAGCAATAGCAATCGGTTATAACACGAAAATCTATCTAAGAAACAATAATGAGAATGACCACTAACCTTTCTAACATTTGATCAATAAAAGGTAAAGGAAAGTGGTCCTTTTCTAAGTGGCGACATTCAATTTTCTATAGTCTATTCGTCGTAATCTAGTCGGAATAAGCTCATTCTCGCATTTCTTACCACGGTAATGCCAGATTTCTTTGGTACTATCTGGACTGGGCTTACCCACTTGCTGTCAGAAAATGGGGTAGATAACCCCACACTTAGGAGCTTCAGTATCTCCTTCTTCACAACATCCATCATCGGGGGATTCAACCTCCTCTGTGGTTCTCTTACTGGTTTAGCCCCCTCCTCCATTAAGATTCGATGCATGCAAATGGAGGGGCTAATACCTCGATGTCAATAGTCCACCCAATGGTGTCTTGTGTTCTTTCAACACAGAAATCAAGCTCTCCTCTTGCTCTTTGGTGAGGGATTTAGCAATTACTACCGGGAGTGTCTCCTTCTCACCTAGAAAAATGTATTTCAAATGGGAGGGCAGTTCCTTCAATTCCAGCTCTGGTGCCTGCACAACAGAAGGTTTAGGTACATCAGTAGTAAAAGGTAATTCAACATATGATACCTCATGCTCTTCTGAGGTGGAAGAGACTGTATGTTGCCACCACTTCATTAACCTCTTCGCTCCATGGTTCTCCTTGGTCATCCTTCGTTGAATCCTGAAAATCTAAACTGCGAGTCATAACTATATCAAGGACATCAAATTGATCAGACTCAAGAACAGTAAAAATTAAAGATTCCAAGATATCAAAAGAGTCAATAACACAAGCAGAGTGCACATCACTCGGGTATCTCATGGCTTCAAAGATGTTGAATCTAATCAACTCTCCATCAAATTCCATAGTCAATGTTCCCGAATGCACATCAATTTTAGTTCGGGCTAGTCTTGAGGAAAGGCCTCCCAACGAGAATGGGGAGTTGGGAGATTTGTCCTCCTCCATAAAGACATAAAAATGTTCATTGACTCGCACCAAAACATCCTCAACAACCCCCTTAGGGTATGCATTAGACACCTCGCCAGTTGAATGATAACTCCAGTAGGTTCTAAAGGTCCTAGATGTAAAGATGCATAAATAGAAAAGGGCATAACATTAATGGATGCACCTAAGTCTAGCATGGCCCTCTCAAACCTGGCATTACCGATAGTGCATGGTATAGTAAATGTGCCAGGATCTTTACATTTAGTTGGGAGTTTCCTATTAAAAACAGCTGAAACATTTGCTCCCACTTGGACTCGTTCATTACCTTTCAACTTCCTTTTGTTAGTGCACAACTCTTTTAAGAATTTAGCATATCTAGGCACTTGCTTTATGGCATCTAACAGAGGAATGTTAACTTCAACTTTCCTAAAAGTCTCTAAGATTTCTTTATCCGCTTCTTCTTTTTTATTTTTAACCAACCTGCTCGGAAAAGGGGCCTTAGTGACATATTTAGGACATGGGTCAGAAACACTTACCTTAGGGGTCTTAGAATTGAGCCCCTCCTCATCTACCTCCTTAGAATTTTGAGCTTTATCTTCAGTGACTGGGGAAGATGTGGGTCTTTCAAGTGTCTTCCCACTTCGCAAGGTGACAGCACTAGCATTTTCTCTTGGGTTCACCTCGGGTCGCGAGGAAGTTTCCACGAAATCGACTCGCACCTTGTTGATCTCGTAGCCAACCCGTCCCACTTGGTTCGTAAAGTCGATAGTGGCCCTTGTTTCTTCTTTGAATGAATATTGCTAGTGGCCATTTGCCTCACTAGATCTTCCAACGAAGGTTCGGGTTGCCTAAGGGCACGAACTTGCGGTTGCCTTGGAGGAAAGGGTGCTTGCCTTTCTTTGAAACCTTGGAGGACCATAGGCTTGGGGTTGCGCTTGAGCTTGAGGTCGCTTTGCATAGCTAAAGTTAGGATGATCTCTCCACGGATTATATGTGTTAGAGTAGGGGTTGTAATTCTTGGATGGAGCGAGAAAATCCCCCACTTTGCCTTGGCTTCTTCATTTGTGTCTTCTTGTAAAGTGGGACACATATCGGTGGGATGTCTGAAGAGCAACAAATTCCACATGCCTGTCTTGGTGCTTTCCCAAAGTGTCCATCGGCTTCGAATCATGGCGGATCAATGTGTCATTTGGTTCTGTGACAGACTAGTAGTGTCGACCCTCTTTTCGCTCGCACTTGTATCATTCGAGTAAAGAATTGTTGAGTGTTCGCAGCCATTCTAGATATCGATTTACGGCTTCTCGAGGAGTTTTATCAACTAAGGCTCCTCCACCGGCAAACATCAATCATGTTGCGGTCCATTCCTAGCAAACTTTCATAGAAAACCGTATCGAAGTTGTTCACTAATTTGGTCTTTGAGGGCTACTAGCACACAATCTCTTGAATCTTTCCCAAGTACTCATGAAGTGATTCCCCATGTCTTTGTTGGATCCCGCAAATTTCTTTCGATTGTTGCGGCCTTTGATGCTGGGAAATCTGTCTAGGAAAGCCGGGCCATATCCTGCCATGTGTCGAATCGATCCAGGGTGGCAAGTAGTACAACCACTCCTTTGCGAGTCCTTTAGGGAAAACGGAAAAGCTCTACTTGACTTGCTCAACCGAAATTCCCACGGGCTTCATGCTAGAACATACAACATGAATTTCCTTCAGATGCTTGTTAGGGTCCTCTCGGCTAGTCCATTGAAAGATGGCAACAGATGAATCAGTCAGATTTCAATTCAAATGCCTCTTCATTCTCAGGAATTTCTATGCACAAAGGTTATTGGTCTAAGTCCGGAGCACCCAACATCCTTAATGTATTTTTACGCCATCACTTCTTCGGGCGGCTCGGATATCTGAGTGGAAAGATCTACGTGACGGGCAGCTTCAACGTCGTGAGGTGTGAATTTGATTTGTTCAAAGTAATGCCTCGATTCCTCAATTGCTCGTTCACCTCTTCACCTAGGACATAAACACCTGCAAGATAGTTGAAAAGAACAAATAAACTATTAAAATTAAAACAAAAACAGAGAGAAAAATAGGAAACAAATTAATAGCGCAATTAGAAAATTAGCTCAAGAAAGCGCCAAAATTTGGTGTGGTGTGGAATACGATTAAAAATTAATATTAAAAATAGTTGCCAAGTTCCACCAAAAATATAAAAACCTTGCAACCAATTGTAGTAAGCAAGGGTCGATCCACAGAGAACCAATTCAATTTATCAATCAAATTCCTAAATTAAACTCGATGAAAAATAAACAAGTAAAAGTAAAAGGGGGTTTTGTTGATTAAAACTAAAAGAGAAATTAAACTTAAACCAAAACAAGAAACACAAATTGAATTATCAAGTTAAAGATATTGGTTAAGAGATGGAATCCACCACTAGATTTATATGATTATGCCAACTTACATACCCTTTATACCAACATGATCAATTATGTTCTTATGCAATTGCGAGATAAATCCCATGTCTTCCTTAAAGCTTAATTCAAGAACCGCTCAAATCAAACCCTAACCATTAGTTATTTGTAAAGCAACCACTCTTACACCTACCTAATGATTGCATTAAGAATTAGAAAACTAATCACACTAAGGTCTAATCACACACCGGGATTAAATTACTTAGATCATATGTTTCACTAGTCATACCACCGCAGAATCACAAGCATAGCAATCCTAGTTTTACCACATTCGAAGTTTGGCAAGAATATAAAAACCTTTATATTGATTTATGAACAGAAACATATGAATAAAAACATAATTGTATTGATATAAAGAGGTATGCAAGATTTACATAATCAAAACTTTAACCAATCAAGAAGTTTAGCCACACATGGCAAATTCAAAAACAGAAGAAGAATTAAAAGAAAACATTGTTCAGAACAAAAGAAGAAAAGAAAAACTAAAGATCAAACTAGTTTCCAAGGCTTGAGAGTGATTGATCTTTGATCGCTCGAATCCGAGTCTCCAATCCTCGATCGAATCCTTCCCCTTCTTGGTCTTTGTGTTTCTCTCAGTTTCCTTCACGTCTCTCTACGTCCAGAATCCCTTAAAGGGCTCTAAGCCACACTATTTATAGGTTTGGGAACCTAATTTAACATTAAAGCACGAAATTAACTTCCTGGTGCGACGACACGGGCCGTGTCATTCTACACGGCCCAACCCGTGTCTGATTCTGGAGACAAATTTTCAACTATTCCAGGGTCAGAAAGGGACACGGCCTACCCCGTGTCAATTGACACGGGCCGTGTTCTCGGTCAAGGCTTCAAATCATCCTTCCTCGTGAAGTCAGAGGCGTACACGGCCTACCCCGTGTCAATTGACACGGGCCGTGTTGATCAAAACTTTCCAGTCTTCAAAGTCAGAATGACACACGGCCTACCCCGTGTTATTTCACACGGGCCGTGTCAATCACTTTCTTCAGATTCAGCCTTGATTCTTCATGAATGCTCTTCTTCCTTTGCTTCTAGAGGTTGATACTGATTCCCTTAAGTCTCTTAACTCTCTTCTCAACAGCTCAATACCAATGGACTCTATCACTCATAGATCTCCTGAAAATCACAATACGTTTATGAGTGTCTATAACCTCATTTAAGCAAAGTTTCACAATAAACATCCAAAAACAACTCTAAATCAAAAACTTAACTAAATGTCAGTAATTAAACACATTTGGAATCCAATTAGATCAAACAAAGAACATTCAAGAGCTGAAATTGTTAACAGATCAGGCCTTCAAGCACGCCAACAACACATATTCAATTTTTAACTTTTGATACCCAAATTTTCTTGGGTCCTTGTGTATTAGTTTTGGGTATAGTATCCTTGGGGACCCAAACCATTTTAGTCTCAATTTTTGTGTTGATGTTTTTCCTTACATTGCATGTCGAGGTACTGTGTCCTTTCTTTTCATAATGAAAACATTTAATAAAAAGGCTGCTAGAAGTACTTGAATAGACAAAAAATTTTATAAAATTTTTGCTGATTTTTGGGATTATATCCTATCTTGACTTTTTGAAAAACAACCATTTGTTTTCCTAATAAAATATTTAAATTATCTTTTTCGAAAGTGAATTTTGAAAGGGTATTCTTTAAGTCTTCAATTTCTTTTTCAAAAACTTGGCAAGATAAACAAGATGAAGATGTTGAAGTATGTGAACTACAAGTTATGCAAGAAGAATTAGCATCAATTAATCCTAATGCCTCATTTTCAATTTTTAGTTCTTCAATTTCTTTGTTTAAAATAAGAATTTGGTTTTCCAAGGAAGAAATACTTTTCCTAGATGAAGAAATTAATTTTGTGAGCCTTAGTGATTCATCATGCAATCCTTCAAAAGCATCTTGTAATTCATTGTAAGAAGGAGATAAGTCAAGGTTACAATTTACCTCTATGTTGCTTTCTTCTTCTGCTCTGGCCATAAGACATAGATGAGCTTCCTCGCTATCTGAGCTCTTTGTGGAATCCATTTCATTGTCATCTCATGCTATGTAGGCTCGTCTTCCTTTTCTTTCCTTGGAAGGTTTCTTTTCAATTTTTTTCATTTTCTTTTGGTAAATTGGGCACTCCATCTTCATGTGTCCTGGTTTTCCACACTCGTAGTAAGTTGGAGTTGATGATACCCCTTCCCCTTTGTGATGGGTCTTCTTTGAAGGGAAATACAGTCTTCTTTGAGTTCTTTTTTTCCTGATAAATTTTCTAAACTTTCTTATCAGAAGACTGGGATTTTCTTCATTTAACTCAAGGTTCTTTATGCCAATTCCATCTTCTTCATCATCATCATCAATTGCAGAGGAAGTAGCCTTGAGTGCAATTCCTTTCTTTTTATTGTCATTTTCCTCACTTTGATCAAGTCTGTTTAGCTCCAACTTGTGCTCTTGAAGCTTCCCAAAGAGAATAGCTAGTGTCATCGTTGATAAATTTCTTGCTTATGATATAGCTGTTACCTTGGGTTGTCAAATCATGCTTAGACATCTCAAAACTTTATTAATAAGATCTTCATTAGAAAAATTCTTTTCTAATGATGCAAGATGATTTACAATGCGAGTGAACATCTTTTGCATTTCTTGAATGTTTTCTCCTTAGTTCATTCTAAATAATTCATATTCGCAAGTCAGAGAAATGATTCTCGACCTCTTTATTTTACTAGTACCCTCATGGGTAACTTACAAAGTGTCTCACATTTCTTGGGCAATTTTACAATTTGAAATTCTATAAAATTCATCATACCCCAAAGTTATGGCAATGATGTTTTTGACTCTTAAATTATATTGAACCTTTTTCTTGTCCTCATCAATCCATTCACTTCTTGGTATTTTAACTTTTACACCATTGACCACAAGTGTAGGAACAAAAGCACCATTTTCAACAACATCCCATACATCTAGATTAATAGCTTCAATAAAAAAAATTCATTCTTTCTTCCAATAGGCATAATCATCCCCATTGAAAAAGAGTGATCGATTTATGGAAGATCGTTATAAAAAATCATTTGAAGAAGCCATGTACTCTCAAAGCTGCTAAACTCTTTATACAAGAGTCTAGTTTTCATACCACTTGTTACCAAGCGGCTTCAGTACTCAAGAGGAGAGTGAATTGAGTATATAAATTTTTTTTCACAAACACTTATAAGACAATTTTCATTGAAGCTATTTTTCAAAAGAAATGAGTAAATAGATAAGATGGAGAGCTTTAATCACAAAATAAATACTTATAAATATAAAATAAATTGCAAGAAATAAAAAGAGTTTGAGATAAGAAGAACAAGCACAATATTTATCCTAATTCAGCCACCAACCACCTGTGGCTTACGTCCAGTCCTTGAAAAACTATTCGATATTTTTCACTATCAATGCAAGCTTGAACAGGTGCTTACTACCGTTACAAACTAGAGCGATCTTCACACTTAGGGAAACTTCACCCTCGTGCTTGAACCTCAACTTTCAGGAATACTTCACCCTTAAAAAAGCTTTGAGAGATACCTCACTTTGCAATAAAACAGAATATAGTAGAAAAGAAACTATCAGAAGAGTGGATAATACAACTCGAAACTCTATGAAGCTCTATGAAGCTCTTTAAAGATATCTCAAATTTTGACAAAAAAGAGTACAAAAAATATGTAAAAATATGAATCACAGATTAAAGTAAGAAATAATTATTTCAGATAGTTGAGTATGTTTCAAAGATGACCCAAAGCCATGTATTTATAGAGTTCTTGAGAAAATAGTCGTTGTGGATAATTAAATCATGTATTGAATGCTAAAATAGTCGTTTGTTTCTAAAATAGGAATCTGTATTTATTTGAATAACCTTTGTGTTATTTGAATAACACATTTAAAAAACCTACGAAGAAACTGTTTCTGTAACACGTTATTCGAATTACCAAATAGTTATTCGAATAATTCTTTCAAATAGAGTTTTCTAAAAAAACATATCTATTCGAATAACTTTCCATTTATTTGAATAAGTCATTTTAATAGATATGTTTTGAGTTGCCTCTATTCGAATAGCATAAGTGCTATTCGAATAACACATTTTGAAAATAGAAGCGCGCAACTGATTTTAAAACTGTTTATTCGAATAACTCTAAGGTTATTCGAATAAACTTTTATAGAAGCTGATCAAATGAATTAGTATATTCAACTAAAGGGAGCTTTATTTGAATAAAGCTATTTGAAAACATTTTTTAACCATTTTTAAAACTTTCCAGTTTGCTGCCAAAACTCCCCACAACTTTTACCTATTTTCAAAAATTATTTTGAGAATTTAGATTTACTGAGAAACACATTTAGAACTTTTCTTCCCAAAAATAATGAGATATCCAGAAGGCTTCATACAAAAGGACCATAAGTTCAAACCTATTCTTGAAGTTCGTAGATTTAGTCTTACCATCATCTTCATGTTTGTTATCATCAAAATAAGTCTTCAAAATCGCATAGCCAATCACACTCACCACATTAACTTATTCAACAATCAGTTATGAATTTTGATAAATTATAATTGCATAGCATTACTCAAGTCTAATATGTTGTCTCAAGCAAAATTAGTAATTCAGACTATGACAACTTTGATTGAAATCCTCATGCATTATTGAAAATCACTTGTTTGTTTTTAGGAATGACAATTTACTGGGTTTGGGTTAGATCCAATTGACTTAACCCGGTCTAAACATAGACTACAGATGTGAATACCTAACTTAGACCCAAAATGTTTGGATTAGGTCTAAACTGACCTAACCCATTTCTTTTTTTTTTGTTGCATAATATTGATTCAACCTAGATTAGCATACAAATAGAAGACTTTTTTTAGGATAATTATATTGAATGTAATATGAAACTATAAGAGTAATTAACTTATTATGATTATAATTCAATAATTTCAAGATATTACTCTGTCTGTATAATCAAATAATCACTATGTCTAATTATAAAAAAAAAAGGCACCATATACATTTCAAGCATAATGTTTCATGTTTTGTGTATGCATCTTTACAATGAAATTCACTAACCTTTCTTCTAAAATAACAATGACATTTCATTTTTTTCCACCTTATCATTGCTATATGCAATGAGGAAACAAGTTCTTATTTTTAGAACTATAATGTCTACAAAAATTGAGAGCATACTAGAAGTAATGTGGTCATGATAAAATAACTTTTGGTGTTTATAGCCAACAATTAGTGATGATATGTACACAAATCAATTGGATCTTTTTCTTTCCAAAAATAAGAGTTTTTTTTTTGTATAAATAAGTATTACCCTTTAGTCAGTATCAACTTTCCAACTATTTTACAAGCTTGATGAAGAAAACCCAATATTTTAGCATGTTTAAGCTTCATCTTTGATTAGGATCCGAGTCCACTCTTAGAAATGAGTAAATTAAATGATTACAAATTTTAAAACAATTTTGAGAAATTATACATTTTTTTACACTCAATCAACATGCAACAAAATAAGCCTAATAAAAGTATAAATATTGTAAACTACTTAAATATATCTTGGGTTTGAGGAAAAATCAAGCAAACAACATAAATATAATTCTAAGTATCAAAACAACAAGCTCACAATATATGCAGCAATATGCATACAACAACAAATATAGAAAATAAAAAGTGCAGGAAAGAGAGAATCAAACTCAAGAGTTTATCCTAGTTTAACCACCAACCATTTGTGTCCTACATCCAGTTCCCAAGCTCAACAATTGATATTTTTTTCATGAGTTCTAGAAAAATCTTCGTACAAACAAGAGCACTCCTTACACATTGGAATCTTCCACCTTTGTACTAGAGTCTTTAACTCTTCAAGTTTTGCATGTACTCGAAAAACCTTTGTAAAAACAAAGCACTCCTAACACTTAGCAGAGACGAAACGAGGGGGGACGTGTACAAGCCATGGTCCCCCCCAGCTTGTAATATTTTTTCTACATATACATGATATATTTTTTTGTGGTCCATGAAACAAAAAACTAAATGTTGTATCTTATTTTTATAAATTATAAAATAAGTAGTACGTCTTATTGCAAAAGACCAAAAAGCCACAAGTAAGAAGAAAATAATATTAAAAAAAGAAAGTAAAATGTCAAAAAAGCAGGGAGACAGACAGATAGAGACTTCTTCAAGAAATTTCTAATATTCTTTTTTTCAAACCAAACATTTTAACTTTTCCAGTTTCCCCTCTTATCACTTTCACTTTCTATTTGAAATTTTCAACACACAAGAAAGGTGCAAAAGTGAATTAATAGCTAGCAGTTGCTGTAGAAGAAGAATATGTACAAAACAAAAACACATGCACAAGGCCTCAAATCCAGCACCACAAGGTTAGTTTGCATTGCATAATATTGTTGGATTACTTTTTATTTTTTTTACTGCAAGTCTTTCCTTAATTTATTCTCTTAATGCTCTTTTTTTTTCTTTTCTTGTTTGTTTTTATAGATTTACAAAATTAGAAAAATAGAAAGCTTTTACATCATGTACATTATTTAGTTTTCTTTGTTCAGTTTATTAACTAATATTCATATTGTAATTAGTTTAGAGTATTTAAAATACATTAAATTGTAAATAGATTATAGCTCACTTTTTTTTAATATATATGCATTTTTTTAGGTTGAAAGATGTTTAAAAAGAAAATAATTGATTCATTTTTCAAGAGAAAGGAGAAGAATAATGATAATGCACAATCTAATTAGTCAAATATATATTCAGAGATGAATGTTGAAAATGTTGTTGAGCAAGCTACAACAGTGCCTATTATGGAGCCACCTCCTGCCAAAGTTAAGAGAACTGAACAAGAAAAAATTAATATTAGCACTTTGATATGTGATTCTGGAAAGCATCCACAAATTTGGGAGTATCATATTAATCAACAAGATGAAATTCATAGGGCGTATATTAAGTTTAGACCATATCAATTTATTATGGATGTGTATTAACTTTCTGGTCTAGAAGATCATCCTCGTCGATTTCAAGCTCATTGGTTTAAAGTTTTTTCTTGGTTAGAATACTCACCTGAAGAAGATGTTGTCTTTTGTCTTTTATGCTATTTATTTTCTTAAAAAGCATGTTCATTCACTTCAAAAGGGTTTAGAAATTGGAGAAAAGTGAACAATGGAAAAGAATGTGCATTTTTATCTTATGTAAGAAAAAGTCTCAATTCAGTTCATAATACTGCTATTAAATGTTACGAAGATTTGAAGAATCAATCATGTCACATTGAAAAAGCATTAAATAAATACGCTTCACAACAAATTTTGAGTAATAGACTGCGTCTTAAAGCCTCTATAGGTGTTGTTAAATGGTTAACTTCTTAGGCATGTGCTTTTAGAGGCCATGATGAAAGCTTGGACTCCAAATATTGTGGTAATTTTCTTGAGATGATTAAGCTCTTGGCTTCGTACAATGAAAAAATGAATGAAGTTGTTTTGAAAAATGTCCCTCAAAATGCAAGGTACACATTTCCTACTATTCAAAATGAAATTTTACATATATTTGCTTGAAAGGTGCAAGATAAAATTTGCAATGAAATTGGTGATGCCAAATTTTGTTTGATTGTTAATGAAGCTCAAGATAAATCTAAAAGAGAACAAATAACACTTGTTGTTAGATTTGTTGATAAGCATGGACTTGTAAAAGAGCATTTTTTGAATGTAGCACATGTTATAGATACCACTACAATAACTCTTAAATAGGAGATATGTTCAATATTGTATCATCATAATCTCAACACTCAAAATGTACAGTGTCAAGGATATGATGGAGCAAGTAATATGAGAGGAAAATGGAATGGTTTACAAGCTTTAATTCATCAAGAGTGTCCTTATGCGTATTATGTCCATTGCTTAGCTCACCAATTACAATTGGCTTTTATTGTTGCAACTAGATAAGTAACTGATGTTCATGCATTCTATCAAAATCTGACTTTTATTGTCAATGTGGTGTACTCTTCTTCTATACGCAATGATGAACTACAAGTTACTTATACAAATGAAATTGATCAATTGGTTGCAATTGATGAGACTGAGACAGGAAGTGGAATGAATCAAATTAGCACATTGCAAAGACTTGGAGACACGAGATGAAGTTCTCATTTCAATTTAATATGTAGCCTTTTACGTATATTTAGTGCAACTACTTTAGTTCTTGAAGATTTAGCTGTTGAAGGCTCTACATACTCCCAATGAGGTGATGCTACTTATGCTCTTAAGTCATTGATATCATTTGAATTTATATTCATTTTGCGCATGATGAAAGAGATTATGAGAATTACTAATAAACTTTGTCAAGCTTTACAACAAAAATCTCAAGATATTTTAAATGTTATGCATTTAGTATCCATCACAAAATTAATGATTCAGAGGTTAAGAGATTGTGGTTGGGATAGTCTTTTAGAGAGAGTTAATTACTTTTGTAAAAGTCAAGCTTTTCAACTTCCTGATATGAGTGCTTCTTTCTCTGACATAATTCAGTCTCGTCGTTGAAAGGATAATGTGACAGTTGAGCATCACTATCGTGTGTATATATTTATAACTGTGGTAGATTATCAATTGAAAGAACTTAATAGTAGATTTAGTGAACAAGCGACGTAACTTATCATATTGAGTACAACTTTAGATCCTAAAGATGACTACAAGTCATTTAATGTTGGTGACATATATAAACTTGTTAAGAAGTTTTATCCTTTAGATTTTTCTGAGCAAAAAAAGATTCAATTGGAATATGAATTGCAACATTATGAGCTTGATGTCTTTAAACATCCAAATTTTCAAAATTTGTCTACTATTGCTAACTTGTGTCAAAGATTAGTAGAAACTGAAAAATTAAATGCTTATCCTTTGGTTGATAAATTGCTTCGGCTTGTTTTGACTCTTCTTGTATCAACAGCAACTACTGAGCGTGCCTTTTCAGCTATGAAAAATATTAAAACAAAGTTGCGGGACAAGATGGAAGATGATTTTATCACATATTACATGATTGTTTACATTGAAAAGGAGATTGTTGAAAAATTCACCACAGAAGCAATAATAGATGACTTTTATTCTATGAAACAACGTCGAACACAGCTTAAAAATTAAAAGTATATATTTAAGATTGTTTTAAATTTAATTGTGTTTACTTTGAATGTTTCTAATTTAAAGCATGTTGATTATGAATTGAATTGAATTTATTTTTATGTTTATATTATATGATAATTAGATTTTTTAAACTTAAATATTTAGAAACATATATCTAGTCTATAGTCTCAGCTCCCCTAGGATTAAAATCATGGCTCCGCCCCTGACACTTAGGACCTTCCACCCTTGTGTAAGTTGCTCATTCACTTCACTCTAAGGGAAAACTTGACCTTAATCTCACTTAATGGATTCTTCACCCTTTTACAAATGTTTACAAAGAAGATTATAAAATAAACTCTCACAAAGAGTAGATATACAACTTGAAGTTCTAAAGAGATGGTAGGACTTTACAATGAAGAGTTCAAAATATGATTTTGATGATTGAAAAATTAAATAAAGTGTTCAGGACTTCCAAGAGATGTAAATGTTTCAATCTTCACTTATATATAGAGTCCAAGTAAGGATTTAGCCGTTGGTGGTGTTTAGAAATGATTTCTTATAAAAACTAATCATTTGTAGCCGTTTGAAATGCATTTTGGTGCGTGGTAATTGATTACAACATGGGTAATCGATTATGAACATTCTTTGCTGGTAGTCAATTACAACCTATTAGTAATCAACTACAAGCATTTCAGGCATTCAAGAACAAGGTAATCAATTACAATAACCCGCTAATCAATTGCAACACTTTGGTAATTGACAACAATCATTCTAATAATCAAAAGTTGACTTTAAACAATCATAATTTTTACATTTATTATCAATTTGAAGTAAATTACACTCATTGGAAAGCTCTATGAGTCTATTTTCATATGAAATAAGTGCTAGAACAAAATTCAAAGTAATTCAAAAGTTATGATTGAAAGAGTGACTATAGATCATTTTTCAAAATTTAAACTTAATTAGTTATTTTTCATAGTTTTGAAATACCACCATGACTAACTATTCAAAACATGTTTGTTAGACATTTCAAAATGTAACAATCATTCATAAATATTGACAAATATATTTAAACTTTCTTCTTGTAAAACCTTTACCTTTACAGAAAAAAAGCCTACAAGAAAAAAAAATACAAAAAATAGTACAGAAGCTTCTTGATACAATCCAAGCTTCCAAAAATTCTTCTCTTCAATCCTCCAAATGCTTGGAGTTTCTCATCAATCTCCATCTTGAATTGAGCATAATTAAAATATTTCATTTTCTTGTTCGAATGTTCACTCTTGGTGCGTAAACTATTTTGCAAAGGACTGATTGAAATATGTATGATTCATTGATATATAACTTTAGTTAGTCCAACTTGAATATGATATTTTCATAGACATATGACCAATTAAGATGATTATCAATTTTTACTGGATATATTCTATAAAGAATACAACACACAAATCTTTCACCAATATGCATGATTTCTAAGTGAAAAAAACTAGAATGAGTGATGAACCTGCAAAAATTCATATTTTTATGGTTCAAAATCTTGAGTTTTCATCCTCTTTTAATCTTTTTGATTTAATTTTGTTCTTGAATTTTATTATGTTTTTATTATTTTAATTGTGTTCTTATTACGTATTTTTATATTTTTTTTGTAGGTAATTGCATATGAAAAAAGACTGAGTATTTGAGGAGCAGAAAAGAATAAGAAAAATAATTCAAATGCCCAGCGCTTGAGCGTTGGGCCCTCACCGCTTGAGCGCGCAACGTGCACTGGAGGAATCCTGTTTTAGTGGGCCAGCGCCTGAGCGCTAAACAAGGAGCGCTTGAGCGTTGATTGCGTATGCTGCACCGTGACTTTAGTGGGCCAGCGCCTGAGCGTTAAAAGATGAGCGCTTGAGCGCTGAACGCGTAACAGCAGCATGAATTTCTTATAAAAAAGAAAGTCTTGCCAAACTCTTTATCTTTTTATACTTTTTACACTCTTAGACACTTGGAGAGAACACAGTAGCCGTCAAGAGGCACAAACCCTAATGTGGTGTGGGCGCAATTAGGATTGAAGATTAGGGATTTTCTTCAACCTTTCCACCTTTCTACAATGGAGTTTATCATATTATTCCCTTTGTGTTCTTCTTTTTCCATGTGTAACTAATTTCCCATTGTTAGGGGGATGATGGATCTTGTTCTTGAATGATGTAACTTTTTTTTATGGGTTTAATTTATGTTTCTATTTCATGATTTATGTGTTTATCTCTATTCTTAATATTTTTCTAAATCTGGCCAATTTGGGAATGATCTTTTGGGTTTATGTATGATTTGAAAAAATTTGCATGAACATAGAACTTGTGATAAACACCATAACTTCTGCAATCGCTAGGAATAGACGTTGTGAGTTATGTGATCTTTCTTTTAATTCCCTCGTTCTTGATAATGCATTTCTAATTGGGGTTAGACTAAGCGATTAGTTAATTCCAATCAGCGTAAGAGGATTAATATACCAAATGATTGAGTATTAATTAATTTTGAGAATTGACCATAAATCATTAAAATAGAACATAATTAAACTAATATTTGAATATGCATTTAAAAAGTTCAAGTGAAGTCTGACTCCTAACCTTTTGATATCATTGTTTTTCAACTCAACCCAATTAATTAAATTTGGCTTTTGTTATTTTTATTTATGCTTTTTTTTATTATTTTACCAACTCTCTTTTTGTTAGCTTAAATAATGTTATTTTCAGTGAATTTAGTAATTAATAAATTAATCATCGTGAGATGATACTCTACTCATTCTTTATTACTTTTGTTGATTTGGTACACTTGCCAATATCCGCATCAAGTTTTTGGCGCTATTGCCTAGGATTATTGTTATTAATATTAAATAATAGTTGAAAAGACACTAATTTAAGTATTTTTTCCTTTGTTTAATTTTATTTCTAATTGTTTAATCTTAATTTTATTTTATTTATTTTCTTTAAATTTTTTTTTATTTATAGATAATTATTTTTCTTATTTAATTTCATTTTTCTTCATTTAATTTTCTTTTTAATTTGTTTCTTTTATTTTTTGTTTTATTTTTTATTAGTCATTTATTTTTATTTTATTTTATTTTATTTTTAATTTCTTTCTTTACTTCACTCTGCTTTGCTTGTTTGTGCTTATGCAAGGTTCTCTAGAGTCAGAAGAATTACTTTTTGATCTAGAGATAAACAGAACTGTTAGAGCAAACAGGAAAGCAGCTAGAGAGAGGAAGAGAATTGAAGAAGTAGAGCAAAAAATGACAGAAATTGTTATAACTGCAGAGCAAAGACGCACATTGGCTGACTATGCTACTCTATCTGCTGAAAATATTTCTACCAGTATTGTGCGTCTTGCTATTCAGGCTAATAATTTTGAGATTAAACCAGCACTTCTACAGTTGGTGCAGCAGAATCAGTTTGGGGGAGGCCATGCAGAGGATCCAAACTTGCATATTACGAATTTTTTGCAGCTCTGTGATACTTTTAAGTATAATGGTGTTACTGATGATGCCATTAGATTATGACTGTTCCCATTTTCTCTCAGAGATAAAGCAAAGAGCTAGTTACAAGCCCAGCCACAAGGGAGCATCTCTACTTGGGAGGATTTGGTTAGCAAATTTTTTACTCGATACTTTCCTCCATCAGTGTTTGTGAAGATGAGGAGTGAAATTGCTTGTTTCACTCAAAATCAAGGAGAATCTCTTTATGAAGCATGAGAGAGATTCAAGGAGCTATTAAGGAGATGTCCTCATCATGCATTTGAAGTTTGGCAGCAGGTGCAGATTTTCTATCATGGTTTGAATCATCCTACCAGGGCTATGGTAGATGCATCTGCAGGCGGATCTTTGAATACTAAAACTCCTGAAGAAGCTCAAGAATTGTTTGAAACTATGGCCACCAATGAATATCAGTTGCCTAGTGGGAGAGCATTTGTCAGACAAGGAGTGATGGAACTTGGTACTTTCGATGTCTTACTTGCTCTAAACAAAAGTATTTCTCAATAGTTGGCTAACCTGACTAAGCAAGTTGAGAGTATGCAGGTAAATTCTGTGAACCATCAAAGGTTAATTTGTGACTTTTGTGGAGGTAATCATGCTAATGGTGGATGTGAGGCAAGCAATTCTAGTTTCAGTTCTCAAGAACAGGTCAATTATATGGGTAATCCTTCCAGACCTCAGGGTGTTCCATTTTCAAATACATACAATCCAGGGTGGAGGAATCATCCCAATTTTTCTTGGAACAATCAAACAGTGCCATTGAATCCTCAATCAGAGAAGAAGTCTCCTCTTGAGATTGCACTTGAGAAACTCTCTGTACAAACTTCTACTTTACAGACTTCTGCTTTTATGGAGGAAACAAGGGTAAATTTTCAGAATCAAGAAGCTGCGATTAAAAGTTTAGAGAATCAAGTGGGGCAGATAGCAAAACAGCTTCAAGAGAGACCTCCAGACACATTCCCAAGTGATATTGTTGTCAATCCAAAGGAGCAATGTCATTCAATTACACTGAGAAGTGGTAAGACTTTGGATGGACCAGTTAAGGAAATTGATATTCCTGTTATAAATGTCCCATCTCAAGAGTGCTGTAAAGAAGAAGCTAAAGAGGAGCAACCAAAGTGGCAGAGGAAGAAGAAGGAATGTGAGAAGAAAATATTTAATCCTTCACTTTATGCTAAACTTCCTTATCCTCAAAGATTCAGGAAGGAGATTCAAGAAAAACAGTTTTCCAAGTTCTTAGAAGTTTTCAAAAAGCTGTAGATTAACATTCTTTTTACTGAGGCACTTGAGCAGATGCCTTCTTATGCAAGGTTCATTAAAGATTTGCTCTTGAAGAAAAAGAAGTTGAAAGAAGATGAGACTGTGGCACTTTCTGAGGAGTACAGTGCCATTATTCAGAGGAAACTGCCACCAAAATAGAAAGATCCAGGTAGTTTTACTATTCCTTACACCATTAGAAAGCTAAATGTCGAGGAAGCTCTATGTGACTTAGGGGCTAGTATCAATTTGATGCCATTGTCTATCTTGCGCAAGCTGGGAATTGATAAAGTTAAGCCTACAATAGTTTCTCTTCAATTAGCAGATCGATCAGTCAGACATCCATATGATATTGTGGAAGATTTGCTAGTGAAGGTTGATAAATTTATTTTCCCAGTTGACTTTGTAGTCTTGGATATAGACGAGGATACTGATATCCCGTTAATTTTGGGGAGACCATTCTTAGCAACATCAGGAGCGTTGATTGATATCCCTAGAGGAGAGCTTATTTTGAGGGTAGATGGAGATTAAGTGACTATAAATATTTTTAATAAGTCTGCCCTAACATTAGATCTTTATGCCCCTGTTAATTGCATTCAAGGTACATTTCAAAAGGGGTTGGATGGTAAGAATTTTTCTTTTTCCATTAATGCTTATTTTCCCACTCCCAAGATGGTTGACGAAAAGGAGAAAGAACCTTCTCTTTCTAAAAGTGCTGCAATTGAAAAAGATCCTCCAGCTTCCACTGATATATTGTAGATTGATTCCAGAGGTAGTGATAGAGTATGGAGGCAAAGAGCTTATAAGAGAAAAATGTCATCCTACTTCTTTTGCTTCAAGCCACCTTAATTAGTGGAAAGGCAGCATCGAGCTAATGACGTTAAACAAGCGCTTTTTGGGAGGCAACCCAAATTTTCTCTCTTTTTCTCTTTTATTTTTGTTTTTATTTTGTTATTTCTTATTTCGTTGATTAACATTTTTCTATTTTTGTTTTGAAGGTAGTGTTGAGTCGGCTTAGGTGCCTCCCTGAGTTCGGAACCTTTGTAGGGGGATGTATATAGTTGTCGGCCGCCAAAAAGAGTTTTTCTTTTCCTTTCTTGCATTTAATTCATTTTGTTATTTATTTTTGTTTTTATTTTGTCATCATCCTCCTTTTTGTGTTTTGAGTCTTTGTGTTGATATTGTGCATGCCGGTGTGTTGAATTGAATATCTAATGATTGTTTAAATTGTGGATTGATCTAATTTCTTGGGATAACACATGAGAATTTATGAGTTACATTTATCTCTATTGTTTCAATTGTGTATGGATGTTCTTCCCATTTTTATGATTGATAGACTTTGGATTTTAATTGCATGCCAAGCTTAAAGAAAGTTTATGAGATTGTATGTGTGTGAATGATTTGCATCTAGAAGTTGTTTGATTCTCTCTTGAGGTGAAATCCTAGGCAGTGCATGATTAAGGAAATGATAAGGGCCTTCTTTGGACCGTTTGAGCCTTTGAAGCCAACCTGTGAACGCAGTTTATCCTTAGGTCCCTTTTGCAGCTTTGTTATTGTTTGACCTCTATTTCTTTTCTTTTACCCACATTTTCCTTTTTCCATACCCATATGAAAAAAAAAATTCCTCTATTACATAACCTTTGTTGAGTGCATATCCTGTTTTATTTTATTATTCAAGTCTTCATTATTTTTGTGCATGAAGTTTTGTGGAGTTGAAAAATTTCAAAGAAGAGAAAAAAAAATTCAAAAAGCAAAAAAAAAAAGTATACTTAAAGTATTGCAAAGAAATAAGTTTGAGGGTGGAGGTTCTTGAAAAAGAAAAAGAAAGAAAAAGAAAGAAAAGAAAGAAAGAAAGAAAGTGAATGTTGTGTTGATTCTTTTGCTTCCTTTTGCACTTGTTCAATATTTTGAGGCTTGAATTGTGAAATTTACATGATTTTGTATCTCAACTTTTATTTTCATTTTCCTACCACTTCTTTCTTAATCCATACCCTCGGCCTTACATTACAAGCTTTTAAAGACCATTTTGATCTTTGGTTATGTGCTGTTTACATTAGTGGAGAGAGAGATGAAAAACAACCCTATGAGTGTGAGTTTCATGTGCATTTACAGTTTTATAAACCTATCTGGGTTTGTACTTTATGAAGAGATTGTGTCTTTCATTCATGTTTTTGGGAAGTCATTTGTGCATAAGAGTTGCATGTGAGAGACGATGTGATAATTGGATTGTTCATGTGTGACACTTTGAAATTAGACTGTGAAGTAGTTTCTGAGGATATGAATGATTTTTAATACCCGGTATTACCATGTTTGAGTCTGTTTTGAGTTTTAGTTTATTTTATTTTGTTTTGTTTTTCTTTTACTTGAGGACAAGCAAAAGCTTAAGTTTGGGGGAGTGATGAACCTGCAAAAATTCATATTTTTATAGTTCAAAATCTTAGATTTTCATTCTCTTTTAATCTTTTTGATTTAATTTTGTTCTCGAATTTTATTATATTTTTATTATTTTAATTGTGTTCTTATTACGTGTTTTTATATTTTGTTTGTAGGAAATTGCATATGGAAAAAGACTGGGCATTTGAGGAGTAGAAAAGAATAAGAAAAATAATTCAAATGCTCAGCGCTTGAGCGTTGGGCTCTCACCGCTTGAGCGCGCAATGTGCACTGGAGGAATCCTGTTTTAGTGGGCCAGCGCCTGAGCGCTGAACAAGGAGTGCTTGAGCGTTGATTGCGTATGCTGCACCGTGACTTTAGTGGGCCAACGCCTGAGCATTGAAAGATGAGCGCCTGAGCGCTGAACGCGTAACAGCAGCGTGAATTTCTTATAAAAAAGAAAGTCTTGCCAAACTCTTTATCTTTTTATACTTTTTACACTCTTAGACACTTGGAGAGAACACAGTAGCCGTCAAGAGACACAAACCCTAATGTGGTGTGGGCACAATTAGGATTGAAGATTAGAGATTTTCTTCAACATTTCCACCTTTTTACAATGGAGTTTGTCATATTCTTCCCTTTGTGTTCTTCTTTTTCCATGTGTAACTAATTTTTCATTGTTAGGGGGATGATAGATCTTGTTCTTGGATTATGTAACTTTCTTTTATGGGTTTAATTTATGTTTCTATTTCATGATTTACGTGTTTATCTCTATTCTTAATACTTTTCTAAATCTGACCAATTTGGGAATGATCTTTTGGGTTTATGTATGATTTGAAAAAATTTGCATGAACCTAGAACTTGTGATAAACATCATAACTTCTGCAATTGCTAGGAATAGACGTTGTGGGTTATGTGGTCTTTTTTTTAATTCTCTCGTTCTTGATAATGCCTTTCTAATTGGGGTTAAACTAAGGGATTAGTTAATTCCAATCAGTGTAAGAGGATTAATATACCAAGGGATTGAGTATTAATTAATTTTGGGAATTGACCATAAATCATTGAAATAGAACATAATTAAACTAATATTTGAATATGCATTTAAAAAGTTCAAGTGAAGTCTGACCCCTAACCTTTTCATATCATTGTTTTTCAACTCAACCCAATTAATTAAATTTGGCTTTTGTTATTTTTATTTATTCTTTCTTTTTATTGTTTTATTAACTCTCTTTTTGTTAGCTTAAATAGTGTTATTTTCAGTGAATTTAGTAATTAATAAATTAATCCTCGTGGGACGATACTCTACTCATTCTTTATTACTTTTGTCAATTTGGTGCACTTGTCGATTTGTCGATTTAGTTCATTACACCAAATATAAAAAGGTATTATTTGAAATATTCTAAGGATAAATACTACACATATCTCATTGCATGATTCTTAAGTGAAATATAATAAGATAAAATACAAAATTATACATGATGTATTATAATCCATGAAGCACATTTATGTAGCATACTCATTGTCACTGTGTATTGTATTCGTTATCATCAAAACATAACACATTAAAACATTATGGTAAACACATTTCTACAAGAACGAGGTCTTTCAAATTCTTTGTAACTCCCCAACTTTCCAAATGCAATAGTTGGCTTTTTAGACATAAATAATCTAGAAGCAATAGCAACTCCTCCTTTAAGTTCAATCTTTAGGGAATTGGATGAACAACTTGGATCTTGGCATAAAGTAGGTTTTGTCCTAAGCATATAGACTAAATTTATATAATGGTTAAATTAGAGGCTCCGTGTTGTAAAGCAAACATGTACTTTATGCAATCTTCAGCATGCATCAGAGCTTTAATATCTAATTCAATTGACATATAATTTATAACCATATTAAAAATATAATTCACAATACAAATACAATTAAGTGAATCCATCAACCAACAATCAAAAAAAGTTATTAGTATCTAATTCAACAAAATAGTTAGAACTCGTGATGCATGCTCAAGAATGATTTGACAAATTGTTTTCTAACTATGTTTAAGTCCCAAAGCTCAACATTCAAAGCCCATGAATTAATATAGACATTGGGGGTGGTTAAGAGCATTAAATGCTAGAAACTAACCATTATGTTCTATTTTAGAAACTCAAATAATTGATTATTTGAAACACATAATCAATTATTTATGAATGAGCATAAAACTTAAGTTTCTAAAATCCTTTTTAAAAACTTAAGGCACAACTTTTTATAAGATCAAATAATCGATTATACACAAGTTATAATTGATTATTTGAGTGAAGAGCAAAACTTAAATTTCTGACTTAGTTCAATAATCGATTATGCCAAGGTTGTAATCGGTTATTGTCTAATAGATTCAAAACATAGCATTCTGAGTTATCAAATAATCAATTATGGGTTACCCCTAATCGATTATTTGGCTTCCAGAATTATGAAAATAAGAAGCCATGTTCACCCAAGGTTTCCTAAAGCATTTTCAAACAAATTTAAGCGTCCCTTTGTACATGTTCCTTTTTGGTAAAATATGAATGTTTGATGTGTGTGTTATTGGAAAAATATGAATATTTGATTTGTTTGATGCTTGGTCATTCTCATTTACAAATGACTGAATATATTGTGCTTGCATTCAGTTTGTAAAAGGCCACAAGGATTTTCTGAGTTATATATATGAAAAAGTAGATTACTTGCCTAGGATGTATGTAGGTTTAGTGAATTTGTTTAACCTACAAAAGATATTTAAGGATTTAGATATCATGCTTATAAAAATATTTTTTGGGTAGTGCCTAATCACCTTGACCTTGAATTAGGTTTAAGGGTTATAAATGGGGATAATGACATTAATGCCATGTGTGAGGCTGCTTTAATTAATGTGTTTGGAAATGAGATGCATGTTTACTTTGAGCATCACCTGAAATTATAGAAATTGATGATGACAATAAGGGGTCAGGGTGTGAGGTGGGAAATGAAAAAACTACTAATGGGGTAGGAGAAAATGAGGGTAATGTGTAGGGAAATGACAAACATGATAATGAGGTTCATGAGGGCAATGGGTAGGGAAATGACATATCTCTCGGTGAGGTTCATGAGGACAATGATTCCTCTTATGATTATTATGAGAGTTCAAAGGATTCATCACATAGGCCTCCCTCACCATGTGAAGAAGATAAAGATGAGGAAGAGGTTAATGTAGATGCTAACCTTAAAAAGAAGAAGAAGATAGGAGAAGAAGAAGACAGGAAAAAAATTTTGTAGCAAAAGAAAAAGTCTGGAAAAAACATACACCATAGAAAAAATCAATTAAGAGAAATATTGGATAGCAGAGATTTGATGAAGGCTTAGTTGAAGAGTTAAGTTTCAAATAGCAAGGGTATCAATATTTATTTGAAGAACTGCACATTATTGTCTCAATTGATGATGAATTTAATTCCTCTAAGCCCGTGTATCCACAATTTAATAAGGGAGCAAAATTTGGACAAGTTCACTTGGAGCATGGGATGGAGTTCATGAATTTGGAGCAGTTTAAGAATGCTGTGAAGGGCTACAACATAGCTCTTGGACAGCAATTCACATGCTAAAAATTGACCAAGTTAGGGCTAGGGCCTAATGCAGTAGTGAGGGATGTGAGTGGATTATTTCCTGTAGGTGGAATAGTAAATCTAAAAGATTTCAAGTGAAAACCTATAAGTTTGAATACTCCTGTTGCAGGGGTTTTCAGAATAAGCAAGCCACCAAGAGTTGGGTTGCAAAAAAGTTAGAGAAGAGGCTTATGACTTAACTAACTATGAAACATTCAGAAGCATTTAACCACATGAAGGAGGACTATTTGGTGCACTTGAATGACAAGAAGATTTTTAGGGCACTTAAGAGAGCCAGAGAAGCTGTGGAAGACTTTAAAAGGGAATAATATGGCAAGATGTGGGACTATTTGGCATAGTTGTTGAGAAGTAACCTAGGGAACACTGCTAAGAGGGATGTCATAGACTAGCTTGAGTCCCACCACTATTTGATAGAATTTGAATTTGTCTTGATGCTTGCAAGCAAGGGTTTAAAGCTTGACACAGACTATTGATTGACCTAAATAGATTCTTTTTGAAGTGCTATTGTGGAGGTCAACTCCTATATGCAATAGGATAGGATGGAAATAACTAGTTTTATGTAATTGCATATGTTATGGTTGACAATGAGACAAAGGATAATCGGAAGTGGTTCTTAATCCTTCTACAGGAAGATTTGGGAGACTGTGTTAAATTAGCAAAAGGTATACCCTAAAAAATATCTCAGAATCACAATCATAACATTATAATATGGGCACCCAAAGAATGATATGTTTGGGTTCTTAGTAGTTTTTAAGGTGTAGATTTCGGCATTCCTCCTATTTTTACACTTCAGAGCACAACCTTGTTACAAAGTGGCATCAAAACTCAAGAGGGGGGTGAATTGAGTTTTTCAAAACTTTTTGCAAACAAGCTCTTTTTAATTTTTGTTGAAGCTATTTTCTTATATGGTGAATAGATTTATAACAATAAAAAGATCTTACACAAGTTTTTAAAGAAAGTGAATAAGTAGAAGATAAAGCAACAAGTATGCAAAACCAATAAAGAAGTTTGAAAGTAAAGAGATAAAGGTAGCAAAGAGTTCAAACAAGATTTATGCTGGTTCAATCACTATTGTGATCTACGTCCAGTCCCTAGGGTTATCCACCTAGGAGTTTCCACTATTCTTCAAGCTTCAATAGGTGTTTGAGAAACACTTACAAGCTTTGAGTCATTCTTATACTTTCAAGATCATCCACCCTTATGTGTAGAAGCCTCTTTGTTTCCTGTAGGGATCCTCCACTCTCAGAAGTGTTTACAATAGAAATAGAAAATAATAAACTCTCTCAAAGAGCAAATTATATAACTTGAAGTAATATGAAGCTCTCAAAGATATCTCAATCTTAAAAGGCTTTAAAATAGAGCAAGAGAATGGGTAGAATTAAAACTCAGATTTAATGCTTGAAAGTAGGTTGTTAGATGTTCAAAAGATGGCTTTAAAAGTGTCCTAAGCCTTGTATTTATAGCTCATAAATGAAATAGAGTTGTTAGGAAGAGTTGGTGGAGTATTTAATGCACCAAAAACTAGTCGTTTTTGTGTTTCAGAGGTGTGATAATCGGTTACAATGATATGGTAATCAATTACCATGCTTTAAAAATGTGCTCCGGGTATTTGAGACACTTGGTAATTATTTGTAGCATGTTGTAATCGATTGCAAGTCATTTCAAGGTGCTGTAATAAATTACAGAGGCATGGTAATTAATTACCATACCATGCTTTTGACTTGTTGAAAATGAGTTTTCGAAGGGTTGTAATCGATTACGAGCTTTTTGACATGCTCGTAATGGATTATCAACTGCTAGTAATGGATTACAATCATTTTAAAATCAAATCTTGAGTACAAACAAGCTTTGTAATGATTACCAACAAACAAAAATTGAATTTTCAAGGATTCAAACAAGATTTTCATAGCTCAAGTTCAAAACATGATTTTATGCAAAACAACTCAAATTTTTCAACACCAACAACCACCAACTTAAAGATTTCATAATGGACTTTTCAAAATCATTTTGAGCTTATTGAGATATCTTAGATCACTTCTCACAAATAATATTCTAAATCCTATAAATCTATTGTTTTGAAGCTTGCATTGGATTATGTCTTTCTCATAACTTTGTTATCATCGAAAACTTCATGAAATAAACATTCACAAACCCCTGTTATGAAGCCCAATTCCCACGCTTGCAGCACTCCCACTCCAGTTAACCTTAGTCATTGATTATCTCTGTCCACATGCGAGTTCCCCACTCTATGGCCATTCATCATTTTGCAAATCAAATTGGACCTTTGATGGAGGTTTTCTGGTTTGTTGTGTAGAGGAAGAAGATGGGATGAATATGGTATTTTGGATCTTCAAATTGGGTTTTTAAGACGAAAAGGGGAAGAAGATGGTATTTTAAATTTGGGAATTTTTTAACCCAATACCCCAATGTCATTTAGGTTGGGGATTATAAATCCAATCCTAATTAAAAAACTTGATTCTAACATGAAAATTATAAGAGCCAATTCACCATTTTAACGTGTCACGTGTGCATATCTATTAAGTATAATGGAACAAATTTAATAGAGGGACAAACGTGACAAATGATCATTATTTTCAGAGACTTCGAGTTTGAGTTTTTTTAGTTAAGAACTAATATAAGGGCAATATTTTTCTTAGAAACTAAATTGAGTGTTTACTTAAAAAAATCATTAAACATATTATTTTCAATAACATTAGCTAGGAACATTAACATATCACTCAAGCATGTGTTAAACGGTTATTTTTTGTTTAAAATTGAGATATTTTATTAATTATCACAATAAATTTTTACCATATTTATTACAATAAAATTAAAATCCTTAATGAATTTTCATATTAAATTTCTTAATTGGTTATTACAGAAATGCTAACGCCATTCTACATCACTTCTCTCCAATGCTGTGCAATTAATTAACTTGTTTCAAAATTAATACAAGCAAGGAGGAAAATTGTGGTGAATGGCAAAATAAAAAATCAAGTATATTCATTGAGTGGGTCCCAATCCTTAGAGCTCAGTTTGGAGAGAGAATGGGACTTCACCTACAAAAAACAAACATCACAAACATAATTTCCATGGCGTGACGATAATACATAACGTAGATAGAAAGAGAGAGAAAGAAAGAAAAACATAAACATGACATAACAGAGAGGCAAAGAGAGACGTTTAGAATTATAATTATAATAACATTAAAAGCACAGAGAGTGACAAAAATCACATTGAGAGTGGAAGAGCTACCACCTTCTCCTTCTTCTTCTTCATCACCGTTACCAACTCTGACTTTCTCTTCCATTCTCTCTCTCCCTTTCTCTTTAGCAATTTCCACCTCTTTCTTTTCTCGGGGCTCCGAGTTTTGTAATTTGGGTCGGGCTGTGTGATCCCGGCAAAAGGTGATGATGGAAGAGAGCCTTGTTTTCCAGTGGAGCGTGTTTAGATCTCTTTTGGCAATCCTTCAATGGTGGGCTTTCAATGTCACTGTCATTATCATGAACAAGTGGATCTTCCAGGTTTCCCCTCTCCTTCATCTCATTCCTTTAATTTTTTTTTAAATTTATGCTTCATTTGCATTTTGTTCCCCTTGTGTTTGTAATATCTTAAAATTTATGTTTTTCTTTTCTTCCAATTAATTGTAAATGTCATTGTGTTCATGTAATTAGATTTCAGAACAATGAGGAATGATATTATTTTTTTTAGGGTCATTTAGGAGAATTTTCTTCTTCTTTTTCTTTTTCTTTTTGTGTGTGTGTGTGTGTGTGTTGATACCTGAATAATTTTATGATATCTTGAGTTTTGATAAGATCCACCCGTTAGCATGCTGAAGCCTGAAGCTTCAAATTCATATGTTAAACTCCCAGAATCAGGAAACTTAAGAAACTGCCAAACATATTTTAATTTTCTACTTTTAGACTTTATTGATTGATGTTACCTTTTGATTCATAGGATTCAACATCTCTGGTCTGTTGGCTAGACCTGTTCCAATGTCAAAACTGTGGTTTTCTTTAATGATCTACGTGTCCTTTTGGTGTGGTACATTAACATGCATATTGTTAGTTTCCCATTAATTCTTAAATTATTTAGTAGGGTAGTACATTATACATATTGAAATGAGAGTGGGTTTCTTGAATTTGATTTGCTATCTGGTGAGTTCTAAATTTAACTTATAAACTCTGTTCTTTTTTATGATGGCATTTGAGCTACATGCAATGCTTGTTAATCATCGCAAAATCCTTTTTTTGGTCTTGGATTGTGTAATAAGAATTAAAACAGTTAATCAAAACATGCAAAATCACGTAATGTAGATGTCATAGGCCAGGACATAATTTAGTGTGTCCTTAAAATAAATTAAAACTATCCAGACAGGTCGTATATGTAATTAATTTGTGACAAATTAAACTGTGGCGTAAAGCTTCTAGAAAATTGTCTATTTTTCCTCCCATGGAGTTTGGGCATTCCCCAGGTACATAATCCTACAAAACTCAATTCCACTTTTTGCCGGTCAGTGGTCAGGGAACGTCCACCAATATTCTTATGTTGTATTCCAGGTTCTCAGAATATTTGTTTCATTATGACATTGATGTGTGGAATGAAGCTTTTTATTAGGACCTTAAATGATTCTGATCACCAGATTATTTAGATCTTTTATGTTCTTGTTCCATCTGTGAGGAAAAAGTTTTTCAATCTTCATTACTTCTTCCACCTTGGTGTATTTAGATTTCCTTCTTGCTCAACTTGGTTCCTCAATCATCAAATTAAAAACTTGTACGGATTATATCAAATGCTTTAAATTAAATTTTTTCTTCTTTCACAGAAATTGGAGTTCAAGTTTCCCCTATCAGTATCCTGTATCCACTTTATCTGCTCAGCCATTGGAGGATACGTGGTAATTAAGGTGCTGAAGCTTAAACCGCTGATAGTTGTTGACCCTGAAGATCGGTGGAGAAGAATCTTTCCAATGTCTTTTGTGTTTTGTATTAACATAGTGCTGGGGAATGTGAGCCTACGATACATTCCAGTTTCTTTTATGCAGACAATAAAGTCATTCACACCCGCAACAACAGGTATGATTCAATAATTGGTTACATTTCTGCCACCTGCTTTATGTTGAAATTTCAAGGACATTTTCATCTGATCTTGGTGAACTTGCACAGTTGTTTTGCAAGGGCTAGTGTGGAGGAAATATTTTGACTGGCGTATCTGGGCTTCTCTTATACCCATTGTTGGAGGGATTCTTCTCACGTCTGTTACAGAGCTTAGTTTTAATATGTTTGGATTTTGTGCTGCCTTGTTTGGCTGTTTGGCTACATCTACAAAGACTATCCTTGCAGAGTCTCTGTTGCATGGATACAAATTTGACAGGTGCAGAATTTATCCTTTCCTTTATTGTTTGTATTTGTAATTTGTTGTTCTTTCTTTCCTTTCTCTCTTTGTTCTCTTTCTTGATTTTTCCGTGTTGACTTTCCAGTTATTTATGGGTCTGTAATGCCTATTCCTTCTGGTGGACAATGGATTTTTAACCCCCTATATTGACTTTATTAGTACTTTTTTTTTCCGGGTTTTGAAGAACTAGAGCTCTGGAAGTTTTTGTATTGGAGCTGAGAACATTTTTGGGTGCTGCTAAGTTTATCTCCGCACTGTCTACCAGCACCCATCAAGCATGAAAACTGATGCATATTAGCCAATCTTTTCTGGATTTTACACAAAAAATGGGTGTGGTTGATTTTGTTTCGTGGACCTTTAATGTAGAAGTTCCTCATTCTCACTCATGATCTGTATTTATGTGTATATATGGAAATTAAAAATTGCACTTATTAGTAATAACCACCTTATCTAGTGCTTGTTTATATTAAAAAGATCAATGTTTATGTTATATGATAAGATTAAAGAATAGGAATGGTTTTGTAGTCTAGATATGACACAATTGCATATGCATCTTAATTGGAGCCATAATCACATACCAAATGAGCAGATATTTCTAGTACAAAACCAGGCAGGATTAAACTTAGCATGGTTGGTGTAAATAATTCCTGTCTATCTTGATGTTACTGTTGGATGTAAACTCAGTAAACTTTCAAATGACCAACGTACATATTTTTCATTAATTCATTTTCATCAACATGCACAACCATATTTATGATAACCTAACCTTCTGCAAAATAATGTTTTCTTTTTTAATTTATGCTAACATTTGATATTCATGATTCTGGATATATGTATTGAAATAAATATGCCATCATAATGTAACCACTAACCAGTCTGGTGGTGAAATTGCACCAGTGTTGTGTTCATATTATGTTTCTGGATGCTTCTGTCCTTTTTAATGGGTTGCATTGGAGGTGCAAGCACCTAGGTAATGGAGGGGGAAAGGTCGTTCTGGACCAAACCTCCAACATCAACCTCACACTCAAGTCTCAAAAACTTGGGCCAGTGCCAATTGAGTTACAAGCTCGTTGGCAATGCTTCTGTCCTTTTCTTTTTTCCAAGCTTACTGTATCCTAAATGGACTGATATCTGGAATATTCTCTTAATTCCTTTATTAAAAAATAACATTTATGCAAGATGTGGTTCTTGCTTTGGCCCTTTTTACGTCAATTAGCTTCCAAAGGTTGCAATCAGTACTAGGACATAGGAGTAAGAAAATCTTTACTGTTGTAGTTAAGCAGTCTGTGTTGTAGCATTTATGGAAGCATTTCTGATCAAAATCCACTTAGGTGCTGAGTTTTCAACATTTTTTCTTGTGTTTCCTTTTATGTATTAATTTGAAAAGAAAAAGAAAAATGTTGCCACTGGGTAGCTGGTGATCTTTATCATCCAATTTATTACTATATTATACTATACCTTGTTCTATTCTGTGCCTGTGTAGGTTTCTCTGAATTTATTTGGCATGGTTTTTCTGCAGTACAATGGCTGATTGTTCTTGTTTTGTATTTTTAGCATAAACACAGTTTATTACATGGCACCTTTTGCAACCATGATCTTGGCGATACCTGCTATGTTACTCGAAGGCAATGGAATTCTTGAGTGGCTAAGTACTCATCCATATCCTTGGTCAGCCCTGATAATTATTTTCAGCTCTGGGGTTTTGGCGTTCTGCCTTAACTTCTCCATTTTTTATGTGATTCACTCCACCACTGCTGTAACGTTTAACGTTGCTGGAAACCTTAAGGTGAGATCTATCAGGCAGATTCAAATGCTTCAAGCTACTATATTATTTGGTCTTAACATTCAAATTCATCATTTTTTCGGTCAATCGGTTCAATTCATGTATTATTTGAGAAACTGTTCATATTTTCCTTTTCCTATTTAGAGTGCGTTTGTCTGAGCTTAATTTGCAAGGAAAGCGCTTTTTTTATTAAAGAAAATCACTTCTCAGACATGCACAACTGTTTGGATAAGATTTTCAAAAAAATCAAAATCTCAAAAAAAAATCAGTTTTCTTCTTAAAAAAAACCAGTTTTCTGCTTTTCACTTTTTAAAGTAAATAGTGCTTTTTGTAATTGTATCCAAACATAAAATAGCTTCTGTTTTTCATAAAAACCTCTACAGAAAAATCAATTTTTTGTACTATCTTAAAATTACTTTTATTCAAAGTTTGTCCAATCGCACCTGGAGAAACTGTAGACACATTATCATTATTCCTATAACATGCACTTTTTCAGTTTCATTCTTCCTTAATCCCTTGCTCCATAGTTTCATTGAATATTACAATTTAGCATTGCACGTAAATCACTACGTACGTCACTGGATTATTGATGCTAGGGTAGTATGATGGGGTGTGATAATGGTGAAACCAAACTGTGATGTCTTAAATCATAGTTATTCTGCATTTTCCAATTAACAGGAATCATGCTTTTTGTGCAGGTTGCAGTTGCTGTCCTTGTTTCTTGGTTGATATTTCGGAACCCAATTTCATATCTAAATGCTGTTGGATGTGCCGTGACTCTTGTTGGGTGTACATTCTATGGTTATGTCAGGCATATGCTCTCCCAACAGCCACCAGTTCCAGGAACTCCTCGGACACCCAGGACACCTATGAGTAAGATGGAGTTGCTTCCTCTTGTAAATGATAAATTAGATGATAAGGTCTAATTGGTTTAGCTACATATGAGGTTTCTGCCGTTTGGAAGGGCAGTAATAGCAATAGGTACAAAAATATACAAGTGACTTTGGTTATTTGTTCCGTTAGATTACCCACAGTTTTTAATATATGGTTCCTTTTTTTGAGTCACTCAATCTTTATTGCACTTTTTTTTTTCCTGGCGTGATGGTTGAATTTCAGTTGTTTTTTCTCTATTTTTCTGCTGTTTCCTGGTATGAATTGCAGCCTATATGGGATGATTGCTATTGCTAATTGTTATTATTATTATTTTTAAGTGAAAATTAAATGCAAATGAATTGAATGAATAAACCTAACAAAATTTCACAACTAAAGTTAAATGCTAAAGTCGTCTGTTTGCGGTTCAGCACGAGTAGTGTGGAACTGTCCGTTAGTGTCTATAATATTAGCATGTGATTAACCAATAAATAAATAAATTTACAGAATAGAAATTTATTGGCATTGATGAATTGAATAAACAAACCTAACAAAATTTCACAACTATAGTTAAATGCTAAAGTCGTCTGTTTGCGGTTCAGCACGAATAGTGTGTGGAACTGTCCGTTAGTGTCTATAATATTAGCATGTAATTAACCAATAAAAAAATAAATTTACAGAATAGAAATTTATTGGCATTTAATTTTTAATTGGTTACTTCTATTTCTATACATTTTAGTAATACAATTGCCAAAAGAAAAATAAAAATAAAAAAGAGTGCTGGAGTTTAACGCAAGTAAATGATTTCTTCTAGCTCCTACGTTGTGGTCCTTCATCTATAGGTGGTGGTCCGTGGTAGATATGATTTCTCCGAAAATGTTTTAGATCTCCACCATTTTCTGTATCATTCATTTAAATTTGTAACGAAGAATCATCTACACTAAAAAAAGGAACAAAAATATTTGGTTACAAGCATGTTTTGTCATATAATCAGATACTATGGACTTGATGCCACCGAGTCATATCATTAGTACAAGGACGATGCAGTTAGAACTAGTTATAGAGGTGAACAGACGATACATATTATTATTGGATTAATTTTCCCACCTATCCCTTTTGTGAGATCCTAACTAGCAACTAAAGTCAAGATCTAAGCCAGCAGCCAGAAGTTCTTCTGCCACCTTGTGCTGATGAGGTAGCCATTAATGCCTTGACTTCTCTTCCTCACTCCAATTGTCAAGCACTCTGCGCTGTTGATGCAATGCTCAGCAAACTCCTCTGTGCTGCTACTGCTGCTTCCACACAGGCTGCAAAAATTAATGAATTAAATTTCAAATACTGAATCCTTTTGAAGCAAATGTTGAGTAGTAAAATAAAATTTTAAAAGCTTGAGAATTGAGATTAAAGGTTGGAAATTGCATTAGAAGATGGATGGTTAGAATCTCACCAGCTGAAGAGAGGAGAAGAAGGCTTCTTTTGGCTCAATACCAAGACAGAGACCTCCAGCTTCTTCACTTGGCTCATCACTGTGGCCAGTTTCGGTCCTTGGATTACAAGTGCTTCCACTTCCACCTGTCAGACCAAGACAGTATCACTAATTTTTGTTTTGCTTTTTTTTTTTCGGTGGGGTGAGACAACTAAGGTGGGGAATGTGAAAAGAAAAGCTGAAGCAGCTGAGAAATTCTCATGATTTATCTCTGGAAAGTGAAAATGAAAGAAGGGAATAGTGGGGGAAACTCAGACCTTTTGCCCTCTAAAGAAGAGAAAAAGTTGAAAAAAATTATGGGCAAAATAAATATTAAAAAACAAAAAAGGAAGGAACTTCCTACTTCCCTCTTTGAACAGCATTGAAGATTCACATACCAACTTGAATCAAGATCTACCAAGCACAATGACCATCCCTGACATCAATGAATGCATGGAAAGGAAAATAGAGAAACTAGAAATGAAAGTAAAAGAGTAACATATTAATCTGACTTCAATTCATGAACTTACCTCCGGCTTGCAATCTTTGCAAAGGGAACCAAGATGATTGACAAGATAGGTAGAATAAGAAGATTCAGAACCCTTATGTGGAGGGACAACATGAAGCAGAGTGAGCAAGTCACCCTTATTTGCTACATGCGTGAGTGCCCACTTCATTGCATGCTTTGAATGTGAAGTGTGATCAACCACCACCATCACTCTCTTTCTCACCATCATCCCACTGTCCTCATTCCCAAACATGGCAAACCCTTCCATTTGATTCAGACTTGCCTCACACTCACCAACGGTCACTCCCCCACCACTGCTATGTTTGTCTTTCCCACTCCACCTATTTGATGTTGATTTCCAAGCCTCCTTCACACTTAACTGTCTCGACAATGACCCTGAACTTTGCATTGTCTCTTTGACACCCCTTATGGCTGATATATCCAAATAGAAGTGCACTATTACTTGCTGAAGAGATAGAACAAGAGAGGGGAAGAATGGAGTGCTAGAGTGCAGCAGTTGTTTAGTTTGGCAGGTTATTATAGCAGGGAAAACAGACTTGCCATAGAGGGAGAGAGAGAGAGGAAGTAGAGGTTGATGTGGGGGGAGTGGTGATACAAAGTTGGGGGGCTTTAACTTCTGTGCAGATTGAAGTGTCACGGGAATCCCCGGCTAGTTGTGGCTTTACTCTAACGTGATGGTTTGGTATTTACAACAATGTTATTCATATATTTACGTCCATATTATTTCACATTTATATAATTTTTATTATCTAATTATAATTATTTTTATCTTATTTTTTTGCCTATATACGACTTCTACCACTTATACAGTTATGAGTGAGGTAATATGAGAGAAAATTAGATGTGTGATAAACATTTTCCTAGTATAAACAACAGCAGTGGTCTGTTTTGATGATGAAACAAAGGATCTCTGTACGATTTGTCTCATCTGTTCAGTTTCAGATTCTTTTGTACATTAGTAACAATAGTTTAACATCTTTTGTCATGAAAAACTAACTCATAAGTATTGTCTACATAATACTATAAAGCAAATTACCCATAAACGTATCATGGGTTACCTCATGCCACATGATGCACATGATGTAAAGGGGTCCATCTTTAAAAAAATTTATGCACAGTAGTCAGTGCATTAGATCTGTATATTGATAGATTCCCCGAGAGTATGGTTGCAACTTGCAAAGCCTTCATGGGCAAACGCATGGCTCTAAGAACAATGTTTGCATACAAAGTCCTCTTGCATTGTCACATCAATATGATGAAGTTTGATGCATTAGTATTTATTGATAGTATTGTAATTTTAGCTCCTCCTCTTACATTGTTAGTTGCGGGAGTGCATATTAAGGTAGCTAACTTCCACCAAAGCAGTGTCACAAATGGAGCTAGGTGGAGGGAGTAACTATCATTCTACTTTTTGTGTGAAGATGAATGTTATTTCTTTTAGCAGGAAGCTTCATTGAGACATCCTCACCTTCCAAATTAAAACTATTGATTGCCTTAGAGATCCGAGCTAACATGCGTAGGTGGCCATTAATGAAACAGTTGTAGTTTAGCATGTAGAAAATACAAGAGAAATATATGTAGTTACCAACATCTAATATACTAATCAAGAATTTCAGAAATGATTAGATTTCCCCAAGACCCTACTCCCAATAAATAGTGCTATCACTATCAGTCATCATCCTTGTAAATGGAGCTGATAGTGGAGAAATTTGGAGGGTAAAAATATAATTAAGTAGCACAAAATAATACACTAATATTTTTTAAATAAAAAAAACTACTTGGTTTTTTTACTTTTCAATTCTCATTATTCTAGAGTCCATCATGTTGGAGTCCAGCTCATAAGTGGAGTTGGTGGCTTTTTTTATTTGTGGTCATAATTGATCTTAGTAATTTTTGTGGTTGCAAATTTATCTCATGGAGTTAGTAATTTGTGTAACTATAATTTGAAGGAGATTTTGTGGCTGAAATTTGACGAAGACATCTATATATAGATGCATCATCTTCATTCCCAAAACACACCAAGAGAAGAAGGAGTGAGAAGTGGGAAATCCTTTGTAGAGAAGGGAGTGATAAAATACAAAGTAACATTCTGAGTCCTTGTAATAGAGAGAGTGTGTAAGACTCTTTTTTTTTGGGCAAGGTGTATTTTTAGAGTGTTGATAACTCTGTGAAAGATTATTATGAGTTGTACAAATTTTCTTATAGTGAAATCTTTGGTTGTCTTTGACAAAATGTATGGTTTTTCTCCGATTTGGGAGTTTTCCACTATAAATTCTTGTGTCTTTGTGTGATTGGTGTTTTGTTTTCTTCGTGTGCTCACCCAAACTTGTTTTCGCATAGATTGATTCTCACTGGGGTTATCTTTTGTTGTTTTCATAACAACTGGTCTTGATTTCCCAATAGTGGCATCAGAGCTGTTGGTTGCGACAATGTCAAATTTTTTCAGGAAATTCGTAGTATGCTTTGTGGTTGCAACTTTGATTAATCTTCTACATCAGAAAAGAATTATGGTAGTGTGAAAGTGGATGTCTAGGAAAAGTTATGGCTAAGGAAAGATTTGGTATTTAAGTGTGTCCATTTGTGGCCTACCTCTCTTTCCTGGGAACTTACCTGATGTACTATTCACATAATCCTACTAAAAATTTCTGTTCGTGTACAAGATGCAGACCATGAAGTTTGGGATTGAAAAGTTTGATGGGAGGATGAATTTTGGCTTGTGGCAAATACAAGTCAAGGATATCTTGATCCAATTTGGACTACACAAAGCATTGAAAGGAAAATCCATCTCTGTTTCAGGTAAAGATCCCGAGAAAGATTCCAGCAAAGATTCTGACAAAGGCTCTGGTGGAACCAGTACATCTAGTATGAGCGATGAAGATTGGGAGGATCTAGATCTGAAAGCGGCAAGTACCATACGATTATGCTTGGCTAAAAATGTTCTTGCAAATGTGCAAGGAACTTTGACAACCAAGGAACTTTGGGAGAAGCTCGAGGAGATGTACCAAACAAAGGGTGTCTCCAACCGAGTGTATTTGAAAGAACAATTTCATACGCTGCGAATGAGAGAAGGTACAATAATGTCAGATCATTTGAGCGTTCTCAATGGGATTGTCTCTGAACTGAAAGCACTGGGAGTACAAATGGATGATGAAGATAAGGCTTTAAGGCTTATCTGGTCTCTTCCATCATCTTATGAACATATAAAGCTGATTTTAATTCATGGGAAGGAGAAGATATTCTTTTCTGAAGTTACTGGCAAACTTCTTTCAGAAGAGAGAAGGCTAAGTGGTGAAAAGTTTTCTATGCCTGAAAACTCAGTATTGGTAGCTGAAAATAAGAAGAAGAAGAAGAACTCCACAAAAGGAAATCTTGTATGCCGGGGGTGCAGGCAAGCAGGGCACCTTAAAAGAAATTGCCCAAAAAGAGGAGCAGGTTCGGCAAATTGCTCAAAAGATAACGTAAATAGTGTTTCTCTTGCCTCGGTGGGAGATGAATATGATGGTCCCATATGATGTTTGTTAAAAGCATGAAGATCCTCTGGCTTGGCCGCTAATGCCAGCATAAAGGATGTGTTCTATTTGCGGGTTCCACATTTACGTATGGGCACTGGTTTTGCAGTTGTGCAGGGTGCGTGGTGGAAATATATGTCGATGGCAGATGAAACTTCCGGAAAAGCAAAACATGGAAGTTGCACCATAATTTTTTCTGCAAGTTTTTTTGACATGTGCAGAAAAGAAAAAAAAATCTTGAAATTTGTTGATTTCAAGTGTATATATTCTTATGGTGGAGCATGGTAATTATCAGTTTTGATAATTATGACTGGCGGTATAGTCAGTGTTTGGCAAGGCATCTAGATGAGGGGGTGCATGGTATTCTCGGTAGGGGGTGCTCGATTTTCTCTACATAAGGTTTGGGCATTTGATAAGAAAATGCAGGCCACCTCCCTTATGGCTGGAGGGGGTGATTTGTTGGAGTCCAGCTCATAAGTGGAGTTGGTGGCTTTCTTTATTTGTGGCCATAATTGATCTTGGTAGTTTTTGTAGTTGCAAATTCATCTCATGGAGTTGGTAATTTGTGTGGCTATAATTTGAAGGAGATTTTGTGGCTGAAATTTGAGGAAGACATCTATATATAGATGCATCATCTTCATTTCCAAAACACACCAAGAGAAGAAGGAGTGGGAAGTGGGAAATCCTTTGTAGAGGAGGGAGTGATAAAATACAGAGTAACATTCTGAGTCCTTATAATAGAGAGAGTGTGTAAGACTCTTTTTTTTATTTGGCAAGATGTATTTTTAGAGTGTTGATAACTCTGTGAAAGATTATTATGAGTTGTACAAATTTTCTCATAGTGAAATCTTTGGTTGTCTTTGACAACAGAAGTGGTTTTTCTCCGGTTTGGGAGTTTTCCACTATAAATTCTTGTGTCTTTGTGTGATTGGTGTTTTCTTCCTGTGTGCTCACCCAAACTTGTTTCCGCATAACGGTTCTGCCGGGGGTTATCTTTTGTTATTTTCATAACAACTGGTCTTGATTTCCCAATACATCACGTTACATTTGAAGGTGCCATCAAGTGGTGCTCTTTATGCCGGAGGAATCCTCTGGAAAGTAAGGGTTTGGGAAGCTAGACATTTTGTATTTCCGGTGGCAAAGCAAAACTCACTCTATAATGTAATTGCTCTATTAATCATAGATAGAGGATCAACTTGTTTACTCTGAAAAAGAAATTCATTTCTCCCCTTCCATAGAGCCCAAATGAGGTTTGCCCTCAAAGCAATGCTGTGTTTAGTGAATTCCCCTTTCCCTTTTAAAGTTTATAATCTCTCCCGTAGACTTGCAATCCATAATATTATATCTCAATTTTGGGCCAACTTAGTTGACATTCAATCCAACCTAAATCCATGTATAATCGGCTTTTGTCAAGTTAAAAGTTGGGATTAAGTTTTAATAATTAGCTCTATGGAAAATTGTGGGCTTGATTAAACTTAACCCATGCCCATTCCTAATTTAGGCGAAGGTTATGGCATACCTGTCCAGTTTTGGTGTACGATACACCCTTGACTTTACCTATCATAAAAGATAATTTTTTTTGGTTTATCGGTCATTATTTTACTAAAGAATAGAAGTTTTGTAAATTAAAAAAAGGTGCCGTAACATCTCAAAAGTTAAATGCCTCATGAATAGTGCTGATTTTTGGTAATTTTTTTTAAAAGAAATTGGGTGCCGCGGCATCTCATAATTGGGTGCTGCATAAACAATGCTTTTAATTTTGGTAAATTACAATAAAAAAAATTTGGGTGCCGCAGTAAAAAAAAATTGAGTGCCGCATAAACAGTAACTTTTGATAAATTAAAAAAAAAAGGTGTCGCGGCAAAAAAAAATTTGGGTGCTGCATGAATAGTAAATTTTGGTAAATTAAAAAAAAAACACATTGGGTGCCGCAGATCATCAATCTGCCATCTTCCATCACCATTGTCATTTCCATCTTGTTCTTCATTTCCAACACCACGCCCTGAATTAGAGCCACAGATCTAATAGCAATAGTAATCGCTGAAGTGTTCCATGGTGCAGCTTCAAACTGCAAGGCGTAAAGAATCTTTTATGCAATTCCAGAGATGGAGTTTAGGGTTTAGGGAAGAAACACCTATAATGAACTTGCTCTCACTGATGCCAGAATTAGAAAGCTAGATGGACCGGCAAATGGCGAATGGCAAACGGCGAAAGGTTGAGAGCAAAACGACAAACGACGTGATCGACGACAAGAGAAAGATATGGTCTTTTTATCTCACCGATCTGTAGCTTGTGAGAAAGGGGAGAGAAATGAGCAGAGGAAGGACACGATCGACGACGAGAGAAAGAGAATGAGATAAGCTTTTATCTCACCGATCTGCAAGTTGTGAGAGAAAGGAGAAAAGAGAAATGATAGGAGGAAGGACATTTTATAAATAATTGATTTAATATTAACTGATTTCTCAAATTTTGTGTAATTAATTTCTGTCTTTAATTTGATATAATATTAAATCAACGGTTTGACCTTCAAAATGTACGATACACCTTCTTTAAGAGGGTGTATATTAGACTCAGCCCCTAATTTAAATGTCCCTTTTGACTAGAGGTGGCAAAATGAAATTAACCCGCCCGATCCGCTTCAACCCGCTAAAATGCGATGAATGAAGTGGTTGACCCGATTTTAGAAAATGGGTTGGAAGAGTTAACCCACCCCGCTTTAAAGGCGGGTTAGCATGGAGTTGGCCGAATAAAAGATAAAATGAGAAAAAATAGATGAGTTGGGTGGTCAATCGGCTTAACCCGCCTAAAAAGTAAAAAAAATTATATAAAAAATCAATAAATACTATAAAAAATAATAAATAATAATGGTAAAAAATTACAAGCCACATATCTAAAATATAATTTTTAAAATAATCTAATTAAATATTCAAATATAAATTATATAATATCAAAGAGTTTTTTATTTATAATATTACTTATTATTTTTTTTTTAAAAAAGAGTTAGTTAACATGGCTAACTCGCCCATCCCGCTTAACCCGCGAGTTATGCGGGACGGGTTATGCGAGTTGAAAAAAAAATATGAGTTCAATTATGAACCCAACCCACAAAAAAATGACGGGTTGACAGATTAACTCGACGGATTGAACCCGTTTTGCCAGCTCTACTTTTGACTATCCCGGTGAATTTATCATAGTTGGGTAGCTTCCGCTTAGATTATAACATCATTGTTTTACTTTTTTTATAGTTTATCACAATTTTTTTGAACAAATTCTTAAACTTCTTTTTTCATTACTGTATTGCAAATCTTTTAGCGATGATGAGTTGTGGATGAATATGCTTACGACAAACATATAAAAAGAGTTTTCTTTGTTATTGGGTGTATGCAATTTCTCTAATTAAAGTCTTACTTTTTTTATGTTCTTACTTAGCTTATAAATATGTTTTTTTTGGTATGAACATGTTTAACAATTATATGAGATCATTATGCAATATTTTTCCCTTTTGTTTTTCCAACCTTTCTCATCACTTTTTTTTTTGTTTCATTCATGAATTGCAAACCGCTTACTGAGCATGAGAAGAAATTGATTGGGATTAGCATGAATAAAAGGTAAATTAATTAAGATTAGGATGTTCATATACTTTAAAAGATTGACATTGATTAATTAAAATTTTGAATAAGGAATGCAACATATGTTGGCACAAAAAGTTATGTAAAATAAAAGATTTTCATGTGGACGTAAATAGCAAGTGATTTTTATTTTTACTTTTAATGATAATAAAAATTTATTATTTTAAAATTAAAAAATTGAATATGCAAAAATATATAAAATCAATGGCTCTTTTATGTAAAACTGCAATTTTTAAAAATGATTGAATTCTTTTCTCTTTCAAAATAATGATTTAAAGGGTCATTATAAGCTTTGTTTATGACTACAAAAGAGTGATATGTCTTTCCAATTGCCTACAAAATATTTTACCAGGTGAGCTGATAAGGAGTTATTATCAAGACAAAATACATATCACGTGCCCACAATAATCAATTAAAAATTTAGATGGATGACATAAGCTTATAAAGTTCACTTACTTGATAATTATTTTTTAAGAAAATCCTTGATACACATTTTTCTATGAATTACATCTCATTAAATCTGTTAAAACTGAGATAGAATTATCTGTAATTAAATAAAAATTATATAAAATAAAATATATATATATATATATATATATATATATATGTATATGTGTGTAAAAATCATTGTTATATTTTTTTATAATTAAGATATTTTTATTATTAACTGTGTATACATTTTTTACAGTCTTTTTAATATTATTTATTATAATTAATTTTTTTATTATCTTTTTCATTAAATTTAACATCTTTAATAACAATGCCAATAATATATACAATCTTTTTTTTTATATTTTTTATTAGTTCCAGAGGTGTGATTGCAATTTACCAAAAGCTAAAGAGGTGTCTAACATTTTTAACTTTTTAGTCCATATAATTTATTATTAAAGAATGAAATCAGCAGAAGCCTATGCAGTGTGACCTCCAAAATAAAAGGCCAACGTGGCAGCTGTTAATTGGTAGACACAGAAGAGAACAAGATGCGTACTCCAGTTTGGCATACACGTGTCCGCACTGGATCGTAGCTTCTTGTCACGATCACGATCACTGGTGTGCTACATATACGAAGTTGGCAATCAATTATTCACGTTCTCCTTCTCCTTCTCCCTCCACCGCTCTTGTTTCTCTCTCAGCCTCAGTCTCTTACTGTCTCTGTTGCATAATTCGATCGATCAAAACCCTAGGGTGGGTTTTGGTCGTTTCATTCACCTCAGAGTCTGATCTTCAAATTCATCAACACTTACACTTGTCCGATCTGAAAATGCCAGCGGTTTATGGAGCTCGCTTGACCACCTTTGAAGACTCCGATAAGGAGAGTGAATACGGTTACGTCCGTAAGGTATGCTCAACATCCCTTCATCACTTCGAAAATGCTCTGATTTCTTCCGTTGTATTTGCTTTCATGTTTTTTAATCTACTAATAAGTTTAAGATATTGAATTTTGACAATTGAATTGAATCACGCCGTTTGATCCTTGATTTTGAGTTTCTTTACCTGTGAAGCTCGATCATAGCACTCAAACATGATATCTTTTGTGAATTTGAGGTCATTTAGTGGTTTGGAATTTTCAGTTTGAGCTTTTGAGTTGAGTCTATTAATCCGTGGTTAAGTTAAAATGCATCCGGATTTATGTTGAATTTGTGCTTATTTTGAAGTTACTAGCCTTTTCCGAGTGTCTTGATCGTCTATTATTGCCCTTATTTTAGTGTCTGGTTAATTTTTTGCTGTCTTATATGACAAGGGTACAATACACCATTTGTTTGATGGTTTTTTATTTTTTATTTTATGCTATTATCACTTTATTATAATGCATTTGATACAATTTCACTTTTGCTTCATTGAGGATCTGATAATTTTCAAGTTGTTCTGGCTGTGATATCCCATATGTCAATCATGCCTCATTCTCCTTAATTGAATTATTTAGCCAATAACTTGAATACTAGGGCCACCGATGCTAAAGTTGTGTCAATATGCTTTTCCCAACTAAAACAGGTTTCAGGACCAGTAGTGGTTGCTGATGGCATGGCTGGGGCCGCTATGTATGAGCTAGTACGTGTCGGTCGTGATAACCTCATTGGTGAAATTATTCGTTTGGAAGGGGATTCTGCTACTATCCAAGGTCTTACACTTTTAAATCCCCCCATACCCCTTATGATATGATTGCATAGAGGATATGAGGTTTGTCCATTATTTTTTATTTTCTTTCATTTCCTTTCGTAATTTTTTAACAAGAAACTTTTGTTTATCTGCAATTTCAGTTTATGAGGAAACAGCTGGTTTAATGGTTAATGATCCTGTCTTACGGACACACAAGGTTAGATACTACATCCTTATTGTTTCAATTCTTGTTTCCTGCATCAGCTGATAAGCTGGATATTTTTAAACAGCCTTTATCCGTGGAGTTGGGGCCTGGAATATTGGGGAATATTTTTGATGGCATTCAGGTTTGCCTTTCATCTGAATGGAATATTCAATTATTTCTTTAATTGATTACTAACTCAGTCAATGAAGTAATCCTTTTTTTTCATGTTCTTTCCAACTTATATATTTCTGATCAATACAGAGGCCTTTGAAAACTATTGCTAAAAGATCTGGTGATGTCTATATTCCTCGTGGTGTATCTGTTCCAGCACTTGACAAAGATACACTATGGGAGTTTCAGCCTAAAAAAATTGGTAACCAGAGAAAATATTGTTACCATTATTGTTAGATGCAATGCAGAAAATGATTGTTGATTGTGGACCTTTTTTCCCCTTGATATTTTATCTTATCCACTGGTGACAGGTGAAGGAGATCTATTGACTGGTGGAGATCTATATGCTGTATGTTTTCTTTAGCCAATTAGATTAGGTAGTACATTGCTCCTACTTCTGTTTATCGGATTTTTTCCTAAAGCTTTGTGTACATTATTTTCATTGCAGACTGTTTTTGAGAACAGTCTTATGCAACACCATATTGCACTTCCTCCTGATGCCATGGGAAAGATTATTTACATTGCTCCACCTGGTCAATATTCCTTGAAGGTTTGTCTTTTGAACTTGTTGAATTGGAAGGTTTTAGGTAGGAAAGAGGAAAAGAGAGAAAATGAATACTCAAAATAAGACTATATTGATATTAGCGTGATGTTGTTGTGATACAAAAGATAAACTCAATAGTCTTATTTATACTAATACTAGGCTATTAATCCTAATTAATAAGGAAAAAAAATCAGAAAATATAATAAATAGGAAATAAATCCTAAGAGATCTTATGAGATGCTCTAAAATATTTCAAGATACAATAAATATATTTTAAGATATTTTTCAAATATTCTAACACTCCCTCTCAAGTTAAAGCTTACTAAGCTTTAAGCTTGTTACAATTACATCTTAAAGAAAACAAACTAAAAACATAATGCGCCAAACAGTGTGACAGTGGCAGGACTCTGAATCTGGGATGGAGATAGGGCCAATGCATCTGGGACTAAGACGGATAGGGGCCAGTGCATCTAGGACAAAGCGGAGGCTGATGTGAGTCAAAACCAATAAAAGTCACCATCAGAATGATTGTTGATGGGAAGAAAAATCACCACTAACATGATTCATCTGTGAGAGAGAAGTCACCACTGAAATGATCGTCGATGGGAAGAAAAATCACCACTAGCATGATTCATCTGTGGGAGAAGAACGGCATGACAAACACTGACATTGAAATATATGTTGAGATGAATTTATTCTCATTCTCCCCTTCAAGAAAGGGCAGCGATAGCGATGAAGGCTGACTCTAAACCCAACGGTAAAGGCTGGTCTGATCAGTAATGAAGGCTAATTGCAGCAAAAACAATAGAGTCTCCGAGATCGAGAACACAATCGATAACTCGAGACTTGAAAAGAACACATCAAGACTAAAAAAGGAGAAGTTGGGAGAAAACAAAAGATAAGAAAAACAATAAAACTAGATCCAGGTTTAAAGCTCGTAAATAACGATTCTAATGAGTTCCATAAATTCTCTATAGCAAAAAAGAAACTATCTTTTCAAGGTGGATATCATGACTCTGATACCATGTTGAATTAGAAGGTTTTAGGTAAGAAAGAGGAAAAGAGAGAAAATGAATACTCAAAATAAGACTATATTGATATTGGTGTAATGATGTTGTGATACAAAAGACAAACCCAATAGTCCTATTTATACTAATACTAGGCTATTAATCCTAATTAATAAGGAAAATTATTAGAAAATATAATAAATAGGAAATAAATCCTAAGAGATCTTATGAGATGCCCTAAAATATTTCAAGATACAATAAAAATATTTTAAGATATTTTTCAGATATTCTAACAGAACTTATTTGCTATTGTATCTCCAGCTTACATTCTGTTAAAAGATCATTGTTGAGTTGTTTTTGGAGTGTTATTTGTGGCATCTCTGTGCTTCATAATTTTGTGGTGACAGCAGGATTGCCAAACTTGAATATATATTATAATCTTCATTTTTTATTTATTCAGGAGCTTCCCTTTATTTGCTGATTCTAGTCTTTCTATATATTTTCAGGATACTGTATTGGAGCTTGAGTTTCAAGGTTTCAAAAAAAAGTTCACCATGCTTCAGGTTTCTTGCTTTTTTGAAATTTTGGTTTCCCATATGTTATCCTACATTACAACTTAGCTTGCATGTAATTTACCCACTTGTAGACTTGGCCGGTACGTACACCAAGGCCTGTTGCATCAAAACTTGCAGCTGATACTCCTCTTCTTACTGGTCAGGTAAACTTAATTGTTATTGGTCATTTGGTTGAATCATCTATGAACTAATTTTGATAGCTGTCATTGCCTGACGACTTGTGTTTTGTATAGCGTGTGCTTGATGCTCTTTTCCCCTCGGTTCTTGGTGGGACTTGCGCCATACCTGGAGCTTTTGGTTGTGGTAAAACAGTCATTAGTCAGGCTCTTTCTAAGGTGAACCTCACATACCCATCAAGCCATATTGATTTTGTAATTATTAAGCATTTTCCCTAATTCATCAAGCTTTTTAATTTGTCCTTTTTCATTTTGGCAGTATTCAAACTCTGATACTGTTGTTTACGTTGGCTGTGGAGAACGTGGAAATGAAATGGCAGAGGTATTTTTCCTATATAGTTACTTCTATTAAATATTTGTGTTTGTTATTTTGCAGTTGGTCAAACCAATTTAATGATTGTTCAGGTTCTGATGGACTTTCCACAACTTACAATGACATTGCCTGATGGTCGTGAAGAATCTGTCATGAAGCGTACAACACTAGTGGCTAACACTTCAAACATGCCAGTGGCTGCTCGTGAAGCTTCAATTTATACAGGTGACTTCTTGCCTCTTAAATTGGTAATGGTTCTCATGTTAAGTTTCGGGAGGACCATTGTGTAGGAGATTCCTCTTTTAGTTTGGCTTTCCCTCGGCATTATCGTTTATTTTCCTTGCACAACTCTCCTATCCAAATTCTTTTATAGTTTTCAAGATTCCATTGTTTCTTGAGATTTCCACTTTTTTTGTAATTTAAATGATGGGGAATCCTCTGAATTGGAGGTTCGTTTGAGTCTCCTTGATTCTGTTCGTTTGTCCTCCAATCCTGATAATAGAATTTGGTCTCTTGATCCTACTGGGGTGTTCTCTTGCAATTATTTTTTTCTCTATTTTAAACTCATTCGGTGAATAGGGAAACATTCCACCTCAATAAACCCCTTTGGAAATCTAAAGCTCCCTCTAAGGTTAATTCTTTTATTTGGACAGCTGTGCTTAATAGAATTAATATCAATGACATGCTACAAGTGCGTAGGCCACATAAGGCAATTTCTCCTGATATGTGTGTGATGTGTGGTGCAAGTTCAGAAACTGTTCCGCACCTTTTCTTACAGTGTTCTGCTGCTGCTGCATTATGAAATTATTTGTTTGGTTTCTTTGGAGAATGTTGGGTGTGTCGTAAGTCTTTGGATCAGTTTTTGATGACCAAATTTAATGGTTTTAATTTTTGATAGAAATAAAGAGGCCAAATTTTTGTGGCAGTGTGCAATATTTGCTACAATTTGGTTCATTTGGGTGGAGCGTAACTCTTGCCTTTTTTAGGATATCTTTTCAGATAAGCAGATGCTTTGGGAAAAGATAAGGCGTTTGTAATCCATATGGTGTAAAGCACATGGTCTTTTTAAAGGGGTATCTCTTACAGATATGTCCAGGGATTGGGTAGCTTTGCTACATTGATGTCTTCTGTTCCTTGTTGTTTGTTTTTTCTTTTCTTTTTTTATTATAAGGAGGAATGGAGGATTTCTTATCCTCCTCACTATTTGTATTCTCTTTCTCTTTATCTTAATAAATTTCTTCTTTTATAAAAAAAAATTGCTATTTCTTTCATTTTATCCATTATAATTATATTTGACATGTAAAAGTTGTTTAGTATTGCAATCAGTAGTGTTTTTTTTGGCACCTGTCCTTGTTGTGAAGTAAACTTCATGGGTGATCTGTGCTTAAAGTGTCAAAAGTGCGGAAGATCCATATTCTGCTCATTGATGTGCTATTCTGTCTATGTTGCTATTTCTCATGAACTGAAACTTTATTATATCGAACGTATAGTTATTAAGTGTTTACTGTTTACATAATTCTTGGGCTAAGCTATATACATTATTTTTAATGGTTAGTCTGTATATTTTGGTTGAAACTTTGCTTTCCATAATCACGTTTCATTGATTTGTCAAATATAATTAAAAATTCCATTGTGTAATGATGTGTATTTACAATTTTACATGACTGTATGTGTTACTGTCCACGGGGCGGCAGCTCAGTTGGAAAAATACTAAAAATTCTGAATTTTGGAATGCTACCTGAGAATTTATATATATGTTGCCTATATGTTTTCTGAATTAGTTTAACCCATGTTGGTGATGCTGTTATTTGGATGAGAAAGAATTTATTATGGGGGCCATCTTTTGACTCTATTGTTTTGGAATCTCAGGTATCACTTTAGCTGAATATTTTAGAGACATGGGTTATAATGTCAGCATGATGGCAGATTCAACATCTAGATGGGCAGAAGCATTGCGTGAAATCTCTGGACGGCTGGTGAGCATCACATTAAGTTATGCAATGACATTTATTCACCGGATTACCTTAGAAATAGTTTTGTTTATTTTTTTTCCATTTTTTTTCCTTTTCTGCTTCAAATACATGTATGATTTTGTATCTTTACTGATGATGTTGGATTGTCTTCCTTGATTAACATAAAATAGACAATTTATACAAATCATGAGGCATGAAACATATGGGAAAATATTGACATTGATCAATATTTTGTTATTGTTATGAGAAATCACATATAGTATCACTTCAACTTGCATAGCTCTCTTAACTTGATGCTATTTTTTGTTTATACAGGCAGAAATGCCTGCAGATAGTGGATATCCTGCGTACCTTGCTGCACGTTTAGCCTCTTTCTATGAACGTGCTGGGAAAGTAAAATGTCTTGGAGGTCCTGAACGTACTGGTAGTGTCACAATTGTCGGTGCTGTTTCTCCACCTGGAGGAGATTTCTCAGATCCTGTGACTTCTGCAACCCTCAGCATAGTTCAGGTAAACTATACTTTCAAATGTGGTTATCAAAACTGAGTAACTGCCAGGGAAAAAAATCTGCTTTGGGTTGTCTTGACTGATGCTCTTAAACTCCTAAGACCCTATTTTGGTTGTCAATACGAGTATTCCTTTGTTTATTTCTTCTTCTAGCTAATTCTTCTATAATATTTTGTGTAAGTAAAGTTTTGCTACTTGGCAGGTTTTCTGGGGTTTGGACAAAAAGCTTGCTCAGAGGAAGCATTTTCCTTCTGTGAACTGGCTTATTTCTTATTCAAAGTACTCATCGGTATGTCCTAAAATCGGTTACCTTGAAAACATATTCTCTCTTCAGCTTTCTTCATTTGTATTCCTATAGTTCCTGCTGTTGATTTATATATATATTTTTTATATTTCTGGGAACCTTCAGGCATTGGAATCCTTTTACGAGCAATTTGATCCGGATTTTATAAACATTAGGACAAAAGCTCGTGAGGTGCTGCAAAGGGAAGATGACCTGAATGAAATTGTCCAGGTGTGTTTCTTAATTGGTTCTCTTATCTTGAATGTAGGTTATTGAAACATCATCACGGTCTCTCCTAGGAAGGGATTGAGAATTGTTGAGCTTTAGTTTATGTGGATAGAGGTGGTATCATAACCTGAGAACTGACTGTTAAGTAGCAGAATCTGTTAAACCTGGGTTATAAAATAAAGTTAAGGCAATGACTAATCTGATAAAGAGTGGAGCTTTAACACAAAATACTAAATTATGGCCTTGTTTTATAGTTTGGACAAAATTTATCAGGATTTCTATACATCTTTTTCTGTAAGTAGTAAATCAAACTGGAGCACTTACATGTAAGAAAATGACCGTGTAGATTATTCCAGCTTGTAGGTAAGGATGCGTTAGCTGAAGCGGACAAGATCACCTTAGAAACTGCAAAGCTTTTGAGAGAGGATTATCTTGCTCAAAATGCTTTTACACCGTAAGTGCCCTTGTTATTGACTATTTGAATGCAACTTCTTCTATTATTTTTATTTGATGCTCGTCTTATGTTGGTATCTTTTGCATGACTGTGATAGCTATGATAAATTCTGTCCCTTCTACAAGTCTGTTTGGATGATGCGCAACATTATCCATTTCTACAATTTGGCAAATCAGGTATGGCGGTGTGAGGAATCAGGAAGTGGTGTTATGTTCTTACTTTAGAATAAAAAGAAGCCATATATTTGGCTCTGGTAATCGTTGATAGGGTGTATAAGTTTCCATGTAAATGTTAGGCATTTAGGTTCAAGTTAACAGTTCATTTCTTCTCTTTTGCTACCCCCTTCCATTCACATATTCTGAAGACCAGAAAGTGATCATTTCTTTATGTTTTGTGTTAGTTCATAGCCCAGTCAACGTTTTATTGGTTGGGCTTGAAAAGTCCGTTCAGTTAAGATGGTTAAATAGCATTCAAATATTAGATCTTTAACATGGGGGTGGCTAAATTGCAGGCGGTAGAGAGGGGAGCTGGTACAGATGGTCAGAAGATAACTTACAGCCTCATCAAGCATCGGTTGGGAGATCTCTTTTATCGTTTAGTGTAAGTAGTTTTAATTTTACACGTGGACTAATATGACATGGAAAGTAGGTCTTATTATTGATCTGCTGACATTGCAGGTCTCAGAAATTTGAGGATCCAGCAGAAGGTGAAGCTGCTTTGGTTGCCAAATTTAAGAAGCTACATGAGGACCTGACTAATGGTTTCCGCAACCTTGAGGATGAAATCCGATGATTGGAGATTGCAAATGCTCAAGTATAGTATTAACCGAATTGTAAGAGGCAGTCAAGGATCATGTGGTGGCATCGGCCGAGGTTTCTCTCATGAGTTGTGCATGAGTCACTGTTAGGTTCGTTTATATCTCACCACTTTCCTTTCCTGGTACTGGTTTGGCTTTTGATGTAGTTGCTTGAGCAGCTATAATCATTGTGTTTCAGTCATTCCCTCAGTTAAATTCCTTGAGAATAAGAGATAAAACATGTTCTTTCAGTATGGATTTTGGCAAATAAGTTTATTTTAGAAATTGAAATTCCTTTGGGCATGTGGATTCATGGATGAACTTAGTGAAAACGTGGACTATCTAAATCATGTATTGTATGGGTGGATTCAGCCTTGTAGCAATAAGTTTTTGGAAGAACTTATATTTCAGATTTTAGCAGGACAGCAAAATTAGCTGTAATATTAAATGAGCGTATTTTATGTTACTTATTTTTGAATTTGTGCTTACAACGACTATCGCCGGAAATCGCATGGCTTCGTGGTATATCTAATCTATTTTGAAGTTTTATTTTGCTTAACGTATGTAATGCTAAGCTAAATTATGTGAGTCCGTTACTTAATTGTCGTTTGAGTCGGTAGACTCTATTAAAGTAGTCCATCTTGTGAGTAGGAGTGGTAATGTGAGAAACATAATGACCGGCTACTTCGGAAATCCATTTCTCCAGAAAAAAAAAGGCTTCTTAGGAAATCCAAGCACCCATTTCGCAGAGCTGGTCCTTCTCGGTTTCTCCCCTTGAAAAGTGGGGTGTAGCAAAAACTTCCTTGCAGTGCCAAATTTGATTAAACATCCATTTTAGTTCTAGAAGTTGTAATTACCGATCCAAGGGTCCTGAATTTAAAATATTGACTAATTAATCCTTGACATTGCATTCTGTTATTTAAATTAGTCTAGTATCAATTGGTATCAATTAGTGTTGGTTAAACTTAGATGGACATGTTAACGTAACATGTTAAAGTGTCAAGATGAATGCTTATGTGATAGGGTGACCTTCTCTCCACCAAAAACAATGTCATTTTAATTTTTAAAATTGTAAATACCGGTCATATTTGTCCTTTGACATTTAGTATATTTATTAGACGTAAAAGGCTAATCTGGTCTAGTATAGTTGGAGGAAACGTGAATGAGATGGAAGCAAATTTATCTAGCCAACAACAGAGGAAGATGACTACTCAATTTATGAAAGCAATATCAGAGATTGAGAATCAAAGATGAAGCAATAGGGAAAGATAGCTATTCAGCACTATCTATCAGCGCATGTTTGAATGAAAATGAAGTAATAGCAGGGAATGCTTGCTAAAATAACAGTGAGGCCTCCCTCTTCGTACTAAATTAGATTGCAGTTAATGAATTCTGCTTACAAGATTGCCACTATGAATACATATTGCTTTAAAAACACTTTTTTGAAAATATATTCAGATTGTTTCCATTTTTCTGTCTTCAAAATTGAAATAGAAACATCTTCCCAAACATGTTTTAGTTTTTAAAAACAAATAAATGTTACTAAAATTGAATCACTTCTACTAAGGAAGTATATCATGATCTGATTTTCAGTTTAGCAAATTCACCATCTAACCCCAGCTTAATTACATGATTCCAAAAATATTTTCAATGAAGTCTTTTTCAAGGCCAATTAATGCAAGAAACATTTATATGATTCAATAGTTTGGAAATAGATTACACCTTATAATCGTCAAACAAAATCATTCAAATATTTCAAATAATTTTATGAAGACAACAAAAAAAATTAAGCACCACTTAATCAAAATATCGATTCTGCAGCATTGGGTCTCCCCCCCCCCCCCACCCCCCCCCCCAAAAAAAATGTCAGAGTAAAGTTATCCACAGAAGTTGAAAAAATAAATGCACAGAAAGCATAAAAGAGGAAGTTTCTCACTTGCTGCTGTTCAGAAGCATCAGGAAGAAAATGCACTGAGCCAAAACCACTTGCTAATGTTTTTTCATAAAGTGTCTTGTTGACTAATAGCTGCAATGTAACATTCTTCACAGTTCAGATATTTTCCTTTCCACGGAATGCGGAAGTAAGAACTATATTTTCATAATCTTCTAGCATAATAATCTCCAATAGCGCAAGAAAATATTTATGTTAATTTACCTGATACCGATCCCATGTCTGTTTGTAGCCTAGAACCACACGACTTCCATATATTATTAGAGCACTTATGGCAACTACATCAAGTAATATTGCTGATCTGACATAAAAATCAAAGTAAAATATTGTTAACAAGCGCTCCAACAGACTTTACTTCTAAGCAGGAGAATTACTGGTGGAAGGTGGAAATGAGGTGTTTCCTTCTAGACCATCAAGAAAAAGTTCAATTTTTTTTTTAAAAATAAATGCTCATATATAGTATGTCATAGAATATAAGGCTCCTTTGCTTAGGGTGTAACCAGCCTAGTACTGCTGACATGTTTATTAGCTCTGCATGCTCAACTTACTCCAAGATTTGGAAACATAAAATCAAAATATCCAAAGCCATATAACGAATACACTAAGCAACATTATCTTCTACGCTTTTTAGTGCCCAAATAAAATCACAAAAAGATACAATAAATGAACAATCAATTTTAAAATAACAGTATATAGGAGAATGATAGTTCATGCCATGTTATGCCCAGTCCAACACATTTCCTAGAGAAGTAAACTACCATGCTTGATAATATTCTTTTGAAACACTGCTTGAAAAGAAGCAAAAAATATACAAGATTACAGGGAGCTACCCACTTTGTACAACAACAACCAACAACAACTAAGCATTTTCCCACTAGGTGAGGTCAGCTAGCTACCCACTTTGTGAAAAAAAAAAACAATGCTGAACTTAGAACCACAATTAAAATTCATTTATAGAGATGCTGTAAAATCTTGTAGGAATATTATCAAATGATGAAACTGAGATGTACATACGGGGAAGATAAGACATTCTCAAATTTGTAGTTTATGAAGTATGCCAGAAGTCCCAAAATTGTGGCAACATCCAAGCGCACCTGTAAGTTCACAGTTAACAGTTACAAGACTAAACAAACCAGGATAAAGATACCTTTACAATATACTAAAATTATCTCATCATTATATTATTATTGAATTTATTACAGGAAAGCATGGCAGGTTTATCTATCTGGTGTACTAGTCTCAACTAAAGAGACATCAATGAAGTATGAACACTAACTTCCTTATCATGAAAGTTGTGCCGAGCATATTTATCATTCCTCTTTATTAGATAAAGACTGGATTACCCAGACATTTATTGGCTTGTCAAATTTGGCCAGGCTCTGATTAATTAAATAATGTATATTCTGGGAAAATTTGATGATAAAGGGAGGAGAAAAAGCTCAAATTATATCACAATTTATCATAAATACAGATTATATAGAAACACCACTACACACATAGCATGCAACTTTAAATGAGTTTAATACTAGAAATCTAAAACAAGCAGTGAGAGTTTTAGCAGATTTCATACTGTGTCTATGATGTTGAATGATAGCTTTTTGTGAGGAAAAATTACCTGCAAATAAATTGAATATTATCTGAAGAATTATACATATAAAAATGCAAAGTTACAGCAGGAACAACACCAAGAAGAGTCTTCTCATCTGACAGTCCCTGTAGTGGCAAAAATATTACCGGCAAATCTGGAATAGGGATTCTCTCATAGATCTTTAACTGCAATGATGGACCTCAGCTTTATCTTTAGCATTTGTTTCACCAAATTCCTTGGTATAAAGTAGAATTAATGCTGGCTCCTATTTTGGGAACATATAAGATTTTGATCAATTTTTCCAGCATAATTACATCATTATAACCAAGAGACAAAACATCATTGCCAGTTTTCAGTGTACCCCCCACCCCCCCTGAAAAGAAAAAAAAATATTGCCAGTAAGGAACTCTATTAACTATTACAACTAGGAACATAAACTCAATACCTGTTTTTTAACTGAAAAAAAATGAAAAACCATGTCAATCATTAGGAAAATTGTGATACTATTATATTTATAAGTAATAATAGATGTATAATCAACCTTCAACCATTTGAGCAAAATGTTGCAAAAGAAAAGAAATCCCATGTACTCATGAAGGTCACAAACATAATGCATGTCCTCAAATAATGCATAAAGGTAGAGTCAGAATAGCTCTCCTTATATATTTATGTAGTTCTACAAGAGGTTAAAAAAGGAATTATAGATAGTGGGGAATACCTGCAGGACTGACTGTGAGAAAAGTATGGAAACGTAAGTTTTCAAAATTTTCCAAGGATCATTTCTGCAGTATTTCCTTGTTGCAGGTCTCCATATATCACTTAGTGATATCCTTGATAGAGAAGTAGGCCTGGATGGAGAATTCTATTGATTGGTCATGTCAAAAGATGATGGTTCAACTAAATTACACCTAAAACTAGCAAACTAAATATGACATCAAGACACATTTCTGTTTTTTTCCAGATATTTAATGACTCCAAGTGCATCTAATCTCTTTCAAGGCTTCAATCTTAAATATGATTCAAAACAAATAGATTTCCCAATGAACCCAGTAAAACATTTAAAATAAATTATAACCAAGTATAAAGTGGCAGTTAATGCATAAACAATGCCAACCAGAGTGTAGCTCAATTGGCACCGGCACCAATCTCTAATATTGTGGTGTGATGATGACGTTGGAGGTTCCATCCTCCACTAGGCCACCTATTCCCCTCCCTTACCAAGGTGCTTGCACCTCCAATGCACCAAAAAAAAAAATGCATATACAATAAAGGAATCAGCTTTTGATGTTAATGAATCTCCAAGCCATTTATGTTAAGATACCTTTTGAGTTTACCTGCAAGCTATGAAACACCAACACTTCAGGACAGGAGCCATGTCTGTCTCTGACATGGATCAGACAGAAGCTTGACACTCTGACACTTCTGAATAGTACTTTTAGGAACAAAATATATTAAATTTGAATATTTGAGATTTGTTAGATGCTTTCAAGACATTCTTTACACATGTTGGATGAGTATGCAATCTTTGCAAAAACCCAAAAGTGTTTCTCGTATGAAAAAGTTATATAAATAATACTTTCAGCATTTATTTAATTTTTTAGTATATATATTATACATGTCTACATTGCATTGTGCCCATAGTTTAGATTTTCTATGTCACTGTTGCTGCAATCAGCAATATCAATTCAAAGCTGATTTCACGGAAAGCAAAGATTATTTTGATCCTTTATGATTAAGAAGAGTAGCATCTAGCAGAGCAAACAGACAGTAATAGAAGAGATGTTTTGGGAAGCAAACCTTAAGTAAGGTTCAGGAGCGTTACTATCATTGTCAGCCTCAAAAGGTGTTGCTGGTGTGGGGCAAATAAATCCAATCCAAGAAAGCAATCTCCTCAAGAGCCTTTCATGGGGACCAACTGGTGACAAAATCCCTTCATATCGAGCTACTGCCCTCTGAGCAGCCAGCCAAATAGGGAGTTCTCCATTTGGTACTTGGTTTACACCTATTTGCTCGTCTGAAGCATGCTCATTATAAAGTAATGTTTTCTGAAATACTGACAGTTCCTTTAGCCGAAGCCTCAATCTTTCTGTCCAACTTTGTACTTCGTGTTTCTGACTGGCATTTTCATAAAGCTGCAGAAGAGAACAAAAAATGTTATACCTGATACTTAAGGTACTAAAGTTTGAAAGATAATTTTGACAAGTTAGACATAATCATGATATCATGCATTACCCGTAAACTTGACAGTACCAAACCAGAGATATTATCAATGTAATCATAAGCCATGCTCTTATAGATAGATTGGCTGCTGAAATTAAGTTGATTAAACACAATTTACAGAAAAACTATATCAAATGATTTATGTTATGTGAAAGTAAGAAAAAGAGATAGAGATAAAGTTATTTACTGCTCTCATACAGGTAACAGTCAACCTTGGAAAATGCAAGAACTTTTATCACGAAAGCATAAAGTGTTGCATGATCATACATGGAGAATGAAAGTACCACACGGAGAAAGCTATAATAGCAATTATGTACAAAGTCTTAGAAAGTTAATACCCTAAATAAATGGAGAGAATTATGATTCAAGAAATCCTGGCGAACATCTCTTCCAATTTAAGAACTTAATCAAAGCCAGATAGAGTGATTGATGGTTAATTATAAAATAGCTTGATTAACTAATCTTTCCGAAATTGGGCTAATTTTGTTCCCTAATTGGAAAAATGTTTATCCGGATTTCCTAAATCCTAATTCTCCCTATAACATTTGTGTTATGAATTTTGAACAGCAAAATAATCAAATGTTATATGTGAACCATGTATTAAAGCATATAGTGAAAAGGAAATCAGTTTCTTCTCACAGCATACTCTTCCATAATCACAATTCTGCAGTCTAACTATAGATTAACATTTTATCAAACCAAAAGTCACTAGATAATATAATGGAGTACATAAAGTGAGAAAGTATTTCCAGTGTGGCTAGTCTGGTTGACAAATGACGAAGAGTTACTGGTTCCCGTGTCCGTCGTGTCCCGTGTCTGTGTTTCATAGATCATACTTCAATACAATTGGCTCCAATGGTTTTTGACCCAAGTTTAAAAGAAGAGGCTCCCATGAAATTATTTGCAGGATAATGAGATTGCTTTTCTTTTCTTTTGTTTTGAAAATTCCAAAAGAAGAAACTTTTGATAAAAAAAATTATCATAAAAAAAATTAACTTCTTTAGTTATTTAAACCACTTCAAATTAATATTATTATAAATAAAGAACATTTCAATTTCCAAGTATTACATCCACTTACATTATTCTCAATTGATGCTCTTACCAGCCAACGGAGGTGATGTTATCATCCCCCTCCATAGGCATTGATTTTCTCCACCTTTGCAATATCGGGCTGACATTTCATCTTGCTTTCTAATTCTAGTTTGATTGTGGTATTTATTTCATCTTGTTTTCTAGTTCTAGTTTAATTGTGGTATTTATCCTTATAATTCCCAACACAAAACTTCAACCATTACATGATATAGTCTTTCCCATTGGATAAAAGAGAGCAAAAATGAACCGAGATACCAGAATGTTTAGAGGTGCTACAATTCTAATGCCCTAGCCTACACAGCTTGAGGATTTTCACAAAGTGGGTCTTCATTTTCCTTTCGTCCCCCACCCACCCCTAGCTAGTTTGGTAAAGGAATTCTGAAATCAACATGAGCTAGTTAACCAAAAAATGACATAGGTAACTTTGGATTAAATTCAATGCTAAACACATGAACCTTCCTAGCTGTACTCATGCCTCAAATGTATCATTATTATTGAGCCAGGATAAATAAATTAATCAAGGTAATTTTTTTAGGCCCTAGTTGAAATCAAATTAGAAGTCAAACAGAAGTTCACTATTCCTAAATTCACTAGCAGCAATGCAAAAGTGTAAAAGCTAGTACATTTTATTTTTGAACATAACCAGAAAATTTGACAACTTGCATATGAACCAACCTTATCAATCAAATGGAAATACATCAAAACTGCCGGCAGCTAAACTGAAGACACTATTTTCAAGTAATTACAACCTTGAAGCAGATATAAGCATTAAAGAGCTTCTAAGATTACAGGATAACAGAGCAAACAGATAATTTATTCAGTGCAAATAAATTCAGACTGTACCTGAAAGAGTCAAATGTCAATGAAGAAGGTAATATTGAAGGTAACCCTTTTGATATCATTCATGAGCCATGTGACAAAGCATGCAATCTGATGCAACACAAGATAATGAATCCATAAAAAAACTCTGCCAACAATGCAGTCTTTGTTTCACAAACATTGAAAATAGTAACAAAAGCTTCCATAAAAAAACTCAGAATATATTTAGAAAGATTATACCTTTGCCCAGCCTTTTTCTCACTATCTCATTCCAGCTTATATCAAGATAATATATGGAAGATTCTGGACCCACAAACAATACAATTTCTTTCCTGCAGCCTTTCTTGTGTGCAAACTATCTGCAAGAGACAATGACTGCATGGAAGCAGCAATTTGTTGGCTATACTCACTACAACAATCAGAAGGCAGACAAACTTGCATGGGTTAACAATCTTCCTTCTTCAGAGAGTAACCTAATTAACAAATATCAACATAGAAGAACATTAGTCAGTGATGCAAAACAAACTTACAAATATGAGGCTTGCAATATAGCCCAGTCACATAAACTTCATGCAATGGTAAATACATATTATCAAAGTTATCATGCTATGTTCAAATCTGTATAGTTCCAATCAAATATGTCAACGAAATCTGTCACCGTTGAACGAAAAAGCAAATGTGTACAATGCATATCAAAATCAAGGACCAAAAAATAAAGTGGAAAAAACATAAGATTGAAGAAGATACAAGCGCTCCAAGAAGATATATTATGATACCCTCCATCCCCCCAGTAAATATATATATAAAAGATATAACAACTATTACCAGGATGTGGATAGATTGCTGAGTTTCATGGCATAGAAATTGAATGAACCCTTCAAGCAGACGTGGGCTACATGCTAAGCATAAGAGCTCAAAAAGCTGAAGCAGCAACATCTGATAGATCTTCAGAACTAGATGAATCTAGAGCTAGGTTCCATTCGGTAATAGCTTCTGCATAATGTTTATATTTTGCTTGTACACCTTCAGCATGCCCGTCAAAGCTTAAGGCGTGCAAAGCCTTGGCAGATAATAACCCCAAATCTCCCATCTCAACCAACAACTTTAAAACAGAAAGATAATTGTCCAATCTAGATGGAAATTTACAAAAGTTGAAGAAATTTCTGTCACTCAGCTCTATCCGTGAATCAATCATCTCTTGTAACATCCGTTTCACCATTTGAAGATCTTTTTCTTTACAAAAAGTGAAAAGCATCATATTAAATGTATGAACATTAGGTGTCAAACCAGTGTCCTTCATCTGGTCATACAATGTGCAAGCCTCTTGAGTTCTTCCACCTCTAAGAAGTGCACATATGCCAACTGCGTATGCTACACTGTCAAGAGGGCATTTCTCCATTACTGCTAATCTAAAAACACCAGCAGCCCTATGATACTTACCAACCTTTATAAGACCACCTGTTATTACAGTATGGATGTGAGCATCAGTATCATGATAATTCATAACAACACCACGGTACACATTAACTGCTTCATCAATTCTTCCCGCAGCACAAAGTCCGCTTAGTAATCCAGCAAAACTATATTTATCTGGCACAAAACCTTTATCAATCATATGATTATAGAATTCAACAGCAAGAGACGGAAGCCCAGCCTTAATAAAAGAGCTTAAAAGTGCATTACAGAACACTAAATCAGCATCTATATGTCTGCAGACTAGTTTGGGTAAGAGATAAAACATTCTGGACAGACAGATTGTGGATAACAATGAACTAAGGGTATACGAATCAGGTTGTATGTTTTGTATTGACAAACTGAGAAAAACTTCAATTGCATCCCGGTACCTTCCAACCTTTGAAAGGCAGTCAATTAATACATTACAAAGAATTAAATCCGGAGTTTGGCCACTAGATAACATGATATTTAACAAATCAAAGGCATCAGTTACCATGTTGGATTCCATAAATGCCTTAAATAAGGTTGTATATGTCACAACACTAGGAGAACAACCAGTTTCAGCCATTTTCTGCAACAGATTGCTAGCAACGTCAAGTCTACCCAATTTACAGTACTTATGGATAAGTATAGTCCAAACATTGACAGACATTTTGATCCCTAAAGCAATGATGAGACCCAACACTTGATATGCCTCGAGTAATCTATTCATCTTACAGAAACAATTGAGAAGCATCTCAAATGTGGCAGCATTGGGATAATAACCCATCCTCAACATAGCTCTAACAATAGGATTGATACGAGTAACATCATTTAACTTAGATAGATGAAGAAGGGCATAGTTGAAGGTCAAGAAATTTGGGGCATGAGTGTATTTGAAAACCCTCAAAGCGAGATCGGCTCGGCCAATCCTAAATAGAACATCCATAAGCAAATTACGAGCAAAGGTGTTAGGTACAATACCATAAGTTTCCATGTGGTGATAAGCCTCAAAAAGCATGGCATGCATTCCTCCACGCCAGAAAATCCTCAACAAGAGGAGGAAAGTTTTAGGCTTTGTGACACACCCAATAGTCTCCAGCTGAAAAAGAATAGTTTTGATGGTTTTGTAGCGGTCGGTGAGGCGTCGAAGCACGGTGACCATACAATCAAAGGCGAGGGAGTCGTGAAAGTAGTCGTGGCGTTGGGCAGAACAGATGAAAAAGGATAGAGCAATCAAATCAGATGGGCACCTGGACAAGGTGGTATGCACAATATCACTACTCAGGACAAATTTGGTTTTGGTTTTCTGGGGAAAGGGAAACTGTTCTTCATTGCTACCTTGCGAACACGAACACCAACGCCGATACAAAAGAGAAGGCAGTGTTATGATGATTTGGTTCGATGTCGTCAACAAACTCCGCCTGTATTTCCATATCATTTCCCTCATGCTGCGTTCATGACCTAATAATATAAGACACGAAATAGGATAAGATTCGATAATATAAATAAAATCATAAGTTAGTGTACTATAAAAAATTTTATATATTTATTTCAAAAATTACGTACATTCCTTTTCACATTTTATTTAATATTATTTATTATATATATTTTATTTTATTATTATTTTTACTTAATTACATCTGATAAAAATAATGTAAACAATAATTACATCATTCAAGGGGATATAAAATAATTATTTTCCAAAAAATTTAGCACAAATATTATATGCAATTGATATATATGTGACTACCTACTATCACCGTACTAACCATCCCGTTCCTGAACAGCCCAAGTCTCTCTCTTTACTACCCATCACAGCAGCTCACTTGGCTTGATAAAGTAAAAGAAGATAATAAAGTGAAAGAAACAAAGTCAGGCAGAAAGAGACTTCTTTAGTCTCTGAAAAAGGAAATCGAAACAGAGAAAAAAATGGGGGTTGGGGCTCACGGTGGTTCGCGTCTGGTGGCTTGGTGGCCGGATCTGCGCGATCCTGGTCGCGGTGGCTACGAACGGCGAGGGAGCACGACGGAGACTGGTCCGTTTTCGCGCGGTGGGTCACGGAGTTGGTTGCAGATCCGACTGACGCCACGAGCGGCAAGGGGGCGCGATGGTCTGGGTCGCGATGGGCTGTGGTCGCGGGTTGCAGGGATGCGCACGGTGGTGGACGGAGGTGGCTGTTCGCGGCACTGCGTGGAGCGTGCGACGTGCGGTAGTGGTTGCTGTGTGGTTGAAGCTTGGGTGGTGGTGTTTGGTCACGGTTTGATTCGATTTTGGGCGTGATATGGTGCTGTGTGGTTTGTTATATTTTTTATTAGTTCCAGAGGAGTGATTGCAATTTACCAAAAGCTAAAGAGGTGTGTCACATTTAAGTTTTTAGTCTATATAATTTATTATTAAAGAATGAAATCAGCAGAAGCCTATGCAGTGTGGACCTCCAAAATAAAAGGCCAACGTGGCAGCTGTTAATTGGCAGACACAGAAGAGAACGAAGATGCTTACTCCACTTTGGCATACATGTGTCCGATCTGAAAATGCCAGCGGTTTATGGAGCTCGCTTGACCACCTTTGAAGACTCCGATAAGGAAATTGAATACGGTTACGTCCGTAAGGTATGCTCAACATCCCTTCATCACTTCGAAAATGCTCTGATTTCTTCCATTGTATTTGCTTTCATGTTTTTTAATCTACTAATAAGTTTAAGATATTGAATTTTGACAATTGAATTGAATCACGCGGTTTGATCCTTGATTTTGAGTTTCTTTACCTGTGAAGCTCGATCATAGTACTCAAACATGATATCTTTTGTGAATTTGAGGTCATTTAGTGGTTTGGAATTCTCAGTTTGAGCTCTTGAGTTGAGTCTATTAATCCGTGGTTAAGTTAAAATGCATCCGGATTTATGTTGAATTTGTGGTTATTTTGAAGTTACTAGCCTTTTCTGAGTGTCTTGATCTTCTATTATTGCCCTTATTTTAGTGTCTGGTTAATTTTTTGCTGTCTTATATGACAAGGGTACAATACACCATTTGTTTGATGGTTTTTTTTTTATGCTATTATCACTCTATTATAATGCATTTGATACAATTTCACTTTTGCTTCATTGAGGATCTGATAATTTTCAAGTTGTTCTGGCTGTGATATCCCATATGTCAATCATGCCTCATTCTCCTTAATTGAATTATTTAGCCAATAACTTGAATACTAGGGCCACCGATGCTAAGGTTGTGTCATTATGCTTTTCCCAACTAAAACAGGTTTCAGGACCAGTAGTGGTTGCTGATGGCATGGCTGGGGCCGCTATGTATGAGCTAGTATGTGTCGGTCGTGATAACCTCATTGGTGAAATTATTCGTTTGGAAGGGGATTCTGCTACTATCCAAGGTCTTACACTTTTAAATCCCCCCATGCCCCTTATGATATGATTGCATAGAGGATATGAGGTTTGTCCATTATTTTTTATTTTCTTTCATTTCCTTTCGTAATTTTTTAACAAGAAACTTTTTGTTTATCTGCGATTTCAGTTTATGAGGAAACAGCTGGTTTAATGGTTAATGATCCTGTCTTACGGACACACAAGGTTAGATACTATATCCTTATTGCTTCAATTCTTGTTTCCTGCATCAGCTGATAAGCTGTATATTTTTAAACAGCCTTTATCTGTGGAGTTGGGGCCTGGAATATTGGGGAATATTTTTTATGGCATTCAGGTTTGCCTTTCATCTGAACGGAATATTCAGTTATTTCTTTAATTGATTACTAACTCAGTCAATGAAGAAATCCTTTTTTTTCATGTTCTTTCGAACTTATACATTTCTGATCAATACAGAGGCCTTTGAAAACTATTGCTAAAAGATTTGGTGATGTCTATATTCCTCGTGGTGTATCTGTTCCAGCACTTGACAAAGATACACTATGGGAGTTTCAGCCTAAAAAAATTGGTATCCAGAGAAAATATTGTTACCATTATTGTTAGATGCAATGCAGAAAATGATTGTTGATTGTGGACCTTTTTTCCCCTTGATATTTTATCTTATCCACTGGTGACAGGTGAAGGAGATCTATTGACTGGTGGAGATCTATATGCTGTATGTTTTCTTTAGCCAATTAGATTAGGTAGTACATTGCTCCTACTTCTGTTTATCGGATTTTTTCCTAAAGCTTTGTTTACATTATTTTCATTGCAGACTGTTTTTGAGAACAGTCTTATGCAACACCATATTGCACTTCCTCCTGATGCCATGGGAAAGATTACTTACATTGCTCCACCTGGTCAATATTCCTTGAAGGTTTGTCTTTTGAACTTATTTGCTATTGTATCTCCAGCTTACATTCTGTTAAAAGATCATTGTTGAGTTGTTTTTGGAGTGTTATTTGTGGCATCTCTGTTCTTCATAATTTTGTGGTGACAGCAGGATTCCCAAACTTGAATATATATTATACTCTTCATTTTTTATTTATTCAGGAGCTTCCCTTTATTTGCTGATTCTAGTCTTTCTATATATTTTCAGGATATTGTATTGGAGCTTGAGTTTCAAGGTGTCAAAAAAAAGTTCACCATGCTTCAGGTTTCGTGCTTTTTTGAAATTTTGGTTTTCCATATGTTATCCTACATTACAACTTAGCTTGCATGTAATTTACCCACTTGTAGACTTGGCCGGTACGTACACCAAGGCCAGTTGCATCAAAACTTGCAGCTGATACTCCTCTTCTTACTGGTCAGTTAAACTTAATTGTTATTGGTCATTTGGTTGTATCATCTATGAACTGATTTTGATAGCTGTCATGCCTGACGACTTGTGTTTTGTATAGTGTGTGCTTGATGCTCTTTTCCCCTCAGTTCTTGGTGGGACTTGCGCCATACCTGGAGCTTTTGGTTGTGGTAAAACAGTCATTAGTCAGGCTCTTTCTAAGGTGAACCTCACATACCCATCAAGTCATATTGATTTTGTAATTATTAAGCGTTTTCGCTAATTCATCAAGCTTTTTAATTTGTCCTTTTTCTTTTTGGCAGTATTCAAACTCTGATACTGTTGTTTACGTTGGCTGTGGGGAACGTGGAAATGAAATGGCAGAGGTATTTTTCCTATATAGTTACTTCAATTTAATATTTGAATTTGTTATTTTGCAGTTGGTCAAACCAATTTAATGATTGTTCAGGTTCTGATGGACTTTCCACAACTTACAATGACATTGCCTGATGGTCGTGAAGAATCTGTCATGAAGCGTACAACACTAGTGGCTAACACTTCAAACATGCCAGTGGCTGCTCGTGAAGCTTCAGTTTATACAGGTGACTTCTTACCTCGTAAATTGGTAATGGTTCTCATGTTAAGTTTCGGGAGGACCATTGTATAGGAGATTCCTCTTTTAGTTTGGCTTTCCCTCGGCATTATCGTTTATTTTCCTTGCACAACTCTCCTATCCAATTTTTTTTATAGTTTTCAAGGTTCCATTGTTTCTTGGGATTTCCACTTTTTTTGTAATTTAAATGATGGGGAATCCTCTGAATTGGAGGTTCGTTTGAGTCTCCTTGATTCTGTTCGTTTGTCCTCCAATCCTGATAATAGAATTTGGTCTCTTGATCCTACTGGGGTGTTCTCTTGCAATTTTTTTTTCTCAATTTTAAACTCATTCGTTGAATAGTGAAACATTCCACCTCAATAAGCCCCTTTGGAAATCTAAAGCTCCCTCTAAGGTTAATTCGTTTATTTGGACAGCTGTGCTTAATAGAATTAATACCAATGACATGCTACAAGTGCGTAGGCCACATAAGGCAATTTCTCCTGATATGTGTGTGATGTGTGGTGCAAGTTCAGAAACTGTTCTGCACCTTTTCTTACAGTGTTCTGCTGCTACTGCATTACGGAATTATTTGTTTGGCTTCTTTGGAGAATGTTGGGTGTGTCATAAGTCTTTGGATCAGTTTTTGATGACCAATTTTAATGGTTTTGACTTTTGATAGAAATAAAGAGGCCAAATTTTTGTGGCAGTGTGCAATATTTGCTACAATTTGGTTCATTTGGGTGGAGCGTAACTCTTGTGTTTTTTAGGATATCTTTTCAGATAAGCAGATGCTTTGGGATAAGATAAGGCGTTTGTCATCCATATGGTGTAAAGCACAGGGTCTTTTTAAAGGGGTATCTCTTACAGATATGTCCGGGGATTGGGTAGCTTTGCTACATTGATGTCTTCTGTTCCTTGTTGTTTGTTTTTCTTTTTTCTTTTTTTATTATAAGGAGGAATGGAGGATTTCTTATCCTCCTCACCATTTGTATTCTCTTTCTCTTTATCTTAATATATTTTTTCTTTTATAAAAGAAATTCCTATTTCTTTCATTTTATCCATTATAATTATATTTGACATGTAAAGTTGTTTAGTATTGCAATCAGTAGTGTTTTTTTTTGGCACCTGTCCTTGTTGTGAAGTAAACTTCATGGGTGATCTGTGCTTAAAGTGTCAAAACTCAAAAGTGCGGAAGATCCATATTCTGCTCATTGATGTGCTATTCTGTCTATGTTGCTATTTCTCCTGAACTGAAACTTTATTATATCAAATGTATAGTTAATAAAGAGTGTTTACTGTTTACATAACTCTTGGGCTAAGCTATATACATTATTTTTAATGGTTAGTCTATATATTTTGGTTGAAACTTTGCTTCGCATAATCACTTTTCATTGATTTGTCAAATATAATTAAAAATTCCATTGTGTAATGATGTGTATTTACAATTTTACATGACTGTATGTGTTACTGTCCACCGGGTGGCAGCTTAGTTGGAAAAATACTGAAAATTCTGAATTTTAGAATGCTACCTGAGAATTTATATATATGTTGCCTATATGTTTTCTGAATTAGTTTAACCCATGTTGGTGATGCTGTTATTTGGATGTGAAAGAATTTGTTATGGGGGCCATCTTTTGACTGTGTATTGTTTTGGAATCTCAGGTATCACTTTAGCTGAATATTTTAGAGACATGGGTTACAATGTCAGCATGATGGCAGATTCAACATCTAGATGGGCAGAAGCATTGCGTGAAATCTCTGGACGGCTGGTGAGCATCACATTAAGTTATGCAATGACATTTATTCACCGGATTACCTTAGAAATAGTTGTTTATTTTTTTTTTCCATTTTTTCCTTTTCTGCGTCAAATACATGTATGATTTTGTATCTTTACTGATGATGTTGGATTGTCGTCCTTGATTAACATAAAATAGACAATTTATACAAATCATGAGGCATGAAACATATGGGAAAACATTTACATTGATCAATATTTTGTTTTTGTTATGAGAAATCACATATAGTATCGCTTCAACTTGCATAGCTCTCTTAACTTGATACTATTTTTTGTTTATACAGGCAGAAATGCCTGCAGATAGTGGATATCCTGCATACCTTGCTGCACATTTAGCCTCTTTCTATGAATGTGCTGGGAAAGTAAAATGTCTTGGAGGTCCTGAACGTACTGGTAGTGTCACAATTGTTGGTGCTGTTTCTCTGCCTGGAGGAGATTTTTCAGATCCTGTGACTTCTGCAACCCTCAGCATAGTTCAGGTAAAGTATACTTTCAAATGTGATTATCAAAACTGAGTAACTGCCAAGGAAAAAAATCTGCTTTGGGTTGTCTTGACTGATGTTCTTAAACTCTTAAGACCCTATTTTAGTTGTCAATATGATAGGTCCATTGTTAATGTGTATAGAAGGAAGGGAAAAGGGGGAAGTGTGGGAAGAGAGGGCAGGGAAGATAATGGGCCTAAGGAACTGGGCCCGCAAGTGTATGTGAGGAAAAAGAAGCATGTGGCAGCAAAGGTGGAGGGAAGAGAGAGGGAGAGGAAAAAAATAACAGAATGGACAGATGGCAATCCAAGAGTGGGGGAAGGATATACGGGAATCATAGAAGGAGAGAGAGACGAAGGATATGTAGAGGGGGGTAACGGATTGGGAGGGAGAGGAGGAGGTAAGGAATTGGTGGGTGCTGGTTAGGAGTTATTCCTATCTCAGTAAAAGGGGGGTCTCTCTACTGAGTACCATTTTTTCATTTCTTCAAGGAGTTCATCTCCATCCATTGTAGTAATTTCCTTCATAGTATTGCTGTGACAGAGGACACTTTCTCTGAGTTCTAATACAAACTTATTTGTTTTCTTTCTGTTCTGTGTGTGTGTTCTATTAAATTGGTATCAAAGCTCTGATCCTTGGAGCTTATGGTATCCACGAGAATGGATAACAGAATTGAAACTTTGGAGAGACGTATTGAGGAAATGGGGATAGAAATCAGAGAGGAGAATAGGCAGATGGTTAATGCCATGGTCGAGGAGTTGAGGCGATTGATCACTCAGACCAACAGTCAGGGCGAGGGTGAAGGGAGTAATCACGATGGCGAACGACAAGAAAGAGTGGCGTTCAGGAGGGAGGAGAGGATGAGACGTTTGGAGGTGCCTTATTTTACAGGGGAAGATCCTAATGGATGGATTTACAGGGCAGAAAGGTACTTTGATATCAATCAAATTCCATATGATGAGAAGGTCTTGGCTGCTTCCATTTGTTTTGAGGGGAGGGCACTCAATTGGTTCCAATGGTGGGAGGCAAGGACCAAGCGTATTTCTTGGATGACTTTGAAACGAGCCCTGCTGGGACGATTCCAGGATGCATCTTCGGAGAATCCTTATGAAGTGCTGATGAGCTTGAAGCAGACCCAATCAGTTGAGGAATATAGGGAGCTGTTTGAGCTCATATCCTCTCCATTGAGGCATGCAGATAAGGAGGTTCTGAAGGGAGCATTCATGAATGGCCTTAAGGAAGATTAGAGGGCGGAGGTTTGTTTGCACAGCTCGGGTGATTTGGGGTCGATCATGAAATTGGCTCAAAGGGTGGAGGAGAAGAACCTGTTGCTCGGGCGTGATGATGGGCTGACTAGGAAATTTGGGCCAATTGGGAAGAGGCCCGCTTTGAGTAATAGGTGGAATGGGTTGGGTGGATTGGTAGATGCTGGACACGAACAAAAGAGAGGAACCGGATCGCAAGGATCCGGAATCGCGCCCGCTGGTCGCGTGGAGGGGCAGGGTAGTTCAGGTCCGGGGGCACAACGATCGGAGGGAAGTGGTTGCGCTAGAACTTGTCGGAACTCGTCTTTCCGGAGGTTGACGGAGGCTGAAATTGAGGAGAAACGAAGGAGAGGGCTGTGCTATAGATGCGATGAGACCTTCCATCCGGGGCATGTGTGTCGAAATAAGCACATCCATGTTCTGATTCTGGGGGAAGGAGGAGAAGCTGAAGATGAGGGAGAGGGGCTTGGACAAGAAGTGGTGAAGGCAGAGGAGCAAGAACTACAGTTGAAAGTGAGTTGTGTGGCAGGATTGACGTCCAAAAAATCACTAAAATTGTGGGGAACCATACAGGGAATGAGGGAAATGGTGTTAGTGGATTCAGGGGCATCTCACAATTTCTTGTCCCATGGTGTGGTTGAGGAATTGGGGTTACCGCATGAGCAGACGAAAGAGTACCTGGTGGAGGTGGGAGATGGACATCGTGTAAGGAATCAAGGGAAGTGCAAGGGTGTGAAAGTAGAACTCCCTAATTTAATTATCACACAAGATTTCTATTTGTTTGAATTGGGTGGAGTGGATGTGGTCCTGGGATATGAGTGGCTGGAGGGATTGGGTAGGATTGAGGCTGATTTCAAAGAGCATGTGATGTGGGTGAAGGTGAACGGAGAAGAAGTGGAGGTTCGGGGAGATCCAAATCTGTCCAGAACAGTGGCTTCTCTTAAAGCCATGATGAGAGAGATTAAAAGAGGAAGTGAAGCATATTACATTGAGCTGGGAATGATGACTATGTATTCCCAGGAAGTCAAAGGAGAGGTAGAGGGGATAGAGGGAGTGCTGGAAGAGTATGATGAGTTGTTCCAAGAAGCTAATGAGTTGCCTCCCCCACGAAGGTGTGATCATGCTATTGTCATCAAAGAAGGATCGCAAATCCCTAACATCAAGCCGTATAGGTATCCACACCACCAGAAGGAAGCAATTGAAGCCTTTGTGCGAGATATGTTAACAGCAGGCCTCATTAGACCAAGTGTAAGTCCATACGCTAGCCCTTTGATTTTAGTTTAAAAAAAAGATGGAAGTTGGAGATTTTGCACTGACTATAGGGCATTAAATAGCATTACCACCCCAAATAAATTTCCCATTCCAGTTATAGAGGAGTTATTGGAGGAATTATGGGGGGCTGATATTTTTTCTAAGTTGGATTTGAAGGCTATCATCAAATCAGAATGAAGGAGAGTGATATTCATAAAACAGCTTTTAGAACGCATGAGGGGCATTATGAATACTTGGTGATGCCTTTTGGCTTAACCAATGCACCTTCTACATTTCAAGCATTGATGAATGAGATCTTTAGACCTTACTTACGAAAATTCGTGTTGGTCTTCTTCGATGATATACTCATCTATTGTGCTGATCAGCAAGTGCATTTGGATCATTTGCATATTGTATTGGGGGTTTTGCGAGCTCATTCCCTGAAAGCTAATTTGAAGAAGTGTTGTTTTGGCATGGCACAATTAGAGTACTTGGGTCATATCATTTCAGCGGATGGCATTGCTGCGGACCCGGATAAGGTTAAGGTGATGAAGGAATGGCCAATTCCTAAGGACATCAAAGGTTTGCGGGGGTTCTTAGGATTGACAGGATATTATAGGAGGTTTGTCCAGAATTATGGGGTCATTGCCAGACCTTTAACACAGCTATTAAAGAAGAACAATTTTCATTGGGGGGAAGAGGCTTTGGGGGCATTTATGCAGCTTAAAAAGGTGATGGCAGAGCTGCCTTTGTTGAGTATGCCTAATTTCAGCATGCCATTTGAAATTGAGACGGATGCATCAGGAATGGGGATAGGGGCTGTGTTGATGCAGCAGGGCAGGCCTTTGGCTTTTATTAGCCAAGCATTGTCAGATCGGGCAAGATAGAAATCAGTATACGAAAGGGAGCTCATGGCGGTAGTGTTTGCTATGCAAAAATGGAGACACTATTTAATGGGACAACACTTTATAATCCGTACTGATCAGAGAAGTTTAAAGTACTTTCTGGAACAGAGGTTGTTGGATGGGGAACAGCAGCGATGGATGTCCAAATTGATGGGTTACGACTTTGAAATTCAATATAAGGAAGGGAAGGAAAATAGGGTGGCGGATGCTCTATCCAGGGTGGTGACTGTGCAGGCTTTATCACTCATCTACAATGAGGAAATGAGCATCGTGGCTGAAGAAACTCTACACGATCGCCAGCTGCAGGCCATTATACAGGATTTGACTCGGGCCCCTCAGTCACATCCATCATATGTCATGACTAAGGGGTGTTTGTGGAAGAAAGGGAAGTTGGTCTTACCAGCGAAATCAACAAAGATTCCAGCCATTTTGGCTGATTTTCATGCATCTTCATGGGGTGGACACTTAGGGGCGTTGAGGACCTTTAAAAGAGTGGCGACTGTATTTTATTGGAAGGGAATGCGCAGGGATATTGAAGAATTTGTGCAGAAGTGTGACATTTGTCAAAGGAACAAATATCAGGCACTTAAACCAGCAGGGCTGTTGCAGCCCATCCCTATTCCAAACCAGATTTGGGAGGAGCTAACTATGGACTTTCTTGGGGGGTTACCCAAATCGAAGAGAAAGGACACCATTTTAGTGGTTGTGGACAGATTATCAAAATCTGCACACTTTATTCCACTTTGCCATCCTTATTCAGCTAAGAATGTGGCAGAAGTTTTTGTGGCTAAAGTGGTCCGTTTGCATGGATTCCTTGATTCTATCATCTCAGATAGAGATGGGGTGTTCATGAACATTTTTTGGTAAGAGTTATTTAGGATGGCCGGCACCAAACTGAAATTTAGTACAGCCTATCATCCACAAAGTGATGGGCAATCGGAGGTGACCAACCGCACTTTGGAGGCTTATTTGAGGTGCTTTGTGAATGGCCATCCGAAACAATGGTGTAATTGGTTAGCATGGGCAGAGTTTTGGTTCAACTCCTCTTTTAATGCTTCGATTGGCATGAGTCCCTTTAAGGCGGTGTATGGGAGGGAGGCTCCTACGATCATCAAATATCAGCAGGAAAGTACAGTGGTACAAGCAGTGGATAAGTTGTTGTTGGAGAGAGATACTATCATAGAGGACTTGAGAGCTTATTTGGGCAAGGCTCAAAATAATATGAAGCTGCAGGCTGATAAAAGGAGGAGGGAAGTCGTGTTTGAAGTAGGGGAAAAGGTGTTTTTGAAGGTTTAGCCTTACAAATTCAAATCCTTAGCTGCTAGACCCAATGAAAAACTGAGTCCAAGGTTTTATGGTCCTTTTACAATTACTGAAAGGCTGGGTCCTGTTGCATACAAGTTGGAGCTGCCAACAAACACTAGAATACATCCTGTATTCCATGTTTCGCAATTAAAGAAAGCCGTGTCAGGAATTACTTCAGGGCAGCCTTTTCCACCCGGCCTTACTGAAGAATGGGATCTACAAGTTCAGCCTCTAGAGGTGTTGGCTGTGAGGAAATTGATAAATGGAACTGAACAGGTGCTGATTCGGTGGGCAGGGTTATCCGATGAGGAAAACACGTGGGAGGATGGTGCTGTGATTGATAAGGTTTTTCCTGAATTTCACCTTGAGGACAAGGTGAAACTGGTGGGAGGGAGTGTTGATAGGCCCATTGTTAATGTGTATAGAAGGAAGGGAAAAGGGGGAAGTGTGGGAAGAGAGGGCAGGGAAGATAATGGGCCTAAGGAACTGTGCCCACAAGTGTATGTGAGGAAAAAGAAGCATGTCGCAGCAGAGGTGGAGGGAAGAGAGAGGGAGAGGAAAAAAATAACAGAATGGACAGATGGCAATCCAAGAGTGGGGGAAGGATATACGGGAATCATAGAAGAAGAGAGAGAGACGAAGGATATGTAGAGGGGTAACGGATTGGGAGGGAGAGAAGGAGGTAAGGAATTGGTGGGTGCTGGTTAGGAGTTATTCCTATCTCAGTAGAAGGGGGGTCTCTCTGCTGAGAGTACCATTTTTTCATTTCTTCAAGGGGTTCATCTCCATCCATTGTAGTAATTTCCTTCATAGTATTGCTGTGACAGAGGACACTTTCTCTGAGTTCTAATACAAACTTATTTGTTTTCTTTCTGTTCTGTGTGTGTGTTCTATTACAATATGAGTATTCCTTTGTTTATTTCTTCTTGTAGCTAATTCTTCTATAATATTTTGTGTAAGTAAAGTTTTGCTACTTGGCAGGTTTTCTGGGGTTTGGACAAAAAGCTTGCTCAGAGGAAGCATTTTCCTTCTGTGAACTGGCTTATTTCTTATTCAAAGTACTCATCGGTATGTCCTAAAATCGGTTACCTTGAAAATGTATTCTCTCTTCAGCTTTCTTCATTTGTATTCCTATAGTTCCTGCTGTTGATTTATATATATATTTTTTATATTTCTGGGAACCTTCAGACATTGGAATCCTTTTATGAGCAATTTGATCCAGATTTTATAAACATTAGGACAAAAGCTCGTGAAGTGCTGCAAAGGGAAGATGACCTGAATGAAATTGTCCAGGTGTGTTTCTTATGGTTCTCTCATCTTGAGTGTTGGTTATTGAAATGTCATCACGGTCTCTTCTAGGAAGGGATTGAGAATTGTTGAGCTTCAATTTATGTGGATAGAGGAGGTGTCATAACCTGAGAACTGACTGTTACGTAGCAGAATCTGTTAAACCTGGGTTATAAAATAAAGTTAAGGCAATGACTAATCTGATAAAGAGTGGAGCTTTAACACAAAATACTAAATTATGGCCTTGTTTTATAGTTTGGACAAAATTTATCAGGATTTCTATACATTTTTTTCTGTAAGTAGTAAATCAAACTGGAGCACTTACATGTAAGAAAATGACTCTGGATTATTCCAGCTTGTAGGTAAGGATGCCTTAGCTGAAGCGGACAAGATCACCTTAGAAACTGCAAAGCTTTTGAAAGAGGATTATCTTGCTCAAAATGCTTTTACACCGTAAGTGCCCTTGTTATTGACTATTTGAATGCAATTTCTTCTGTTATTTTTATTTGATGCTCGTCTTATGTTGGTATCTTTTGCATGACTGTGATAGCTATGATAAATTCTGTCCCTTCTACAAGTCTGTTTGGATGATGCGCAACATTATCCATTTCTACAATTTGGCAAATCAGGTATGGCGGTGTGAGGATTCAGGAAGTGGTTGTATGTTCTTACTTTAGAATAAAAAGAAGCCATATATTTGGCTCTGGTAATCGTTGATAGGGTGTATAAGTTTCCATGTAAATGTTAGGCATTTAGGTTCATGTTAACAGTTCTCTCTTTTGCTACCCCCTTCCATTCACATATTCTGAGACCAGAAAGTGATCATTTGTTTATGTTTTGTGTTAGTTCATAGCCCAGTCAAAGTTTTGTTGCTTGGGCTTGAAAAGTCAGTTCAGTTAAGATGGTTAAATAGCATTCAAATTTTGGATCTTTAACATGGGGGTGGCTAAATTGCAGGCCTTAGAGAGGGGAGCTGGTACAGATGGTCAGAAGCTAACTTACAGCCTCATCAAGCATCGTTTGGGAGATCTCTTTTATCGTTTAGTGTAAGTAGTTTTAATTTTACACGTGGACTAATATGACATGGAAAGTAGGTCTTATTATTGATCTGCTGACATTGCAGGTCTCAGAAATTTGAGGATCCAGCAGAAGGTGAAGCTGCTTTGGTTGCCAAATTCAAGAAGCTACATGAGGACCTGACTAATGGTTTCCGCAACCTTGAGGATGAAATCCGATGATTGGATATTGCAAGCATGCTCAAGTATAGTATTAACCGAATTGTACGAGGCAGTCAAGGATCATGTGGCGGCATTAGGTTTCTCTCATTTGAGTTGTGCATGAGTCACTGTTAGGTTCGTTTATATCTCACCACTTTCCTTTCCTGTTGCTGGTTTGGCTTTCGATGTAGTTGCTTGAGCAGCTATAATCATGTGTTTCAGTCATTCCCTCAGTTAAATTTCTTGATAATAAGATATAAAACAAGTTCTTTCAGTATGGATTTTGGCAAATAAGTTTATTTTAGAAATTGAAATTCCTTTGGGCATGTGGATTCATGGATGAACTTAGTGAGAACGTGGACTATCTAAATCATGTATTGTATGGGTGGATTCAGCCTTGTAGCAATAAGTTTTTGGAAGAACTTATATTTCAGATTTTAGCAGGACAGCAAAATTAGCTGTAATATTAAATGAGCGTATTTTATGTTATTTATTTTTGAATTTGTGCTTACAACGACTATAGCCGGAAATCGCATGGCTTCGTGGTATATCGAATCTATTTTGAAGTTTTATTTTGCTTAACGTTTGTAACGCTAAGCTAAATTATGTGAAACCGTTACGTTTGAGTCGGTAGACTCTATTAAAGTAGTCTATTTTGTGAGTAGGAGTGATAATGTGAGAAACATAATGATCGACTACTTCGGAAATCCATTTCTCCAGAAAAAAAAAAAGGATTCTTAGAAAATCCAAGCACCCATTTCGTAGAGCTGGTCCTTCTCCGTTTCTCCCCTTGGAAAGTGGGGTGTAGCAAAAACTTCCTTGCAGTGCCAAATTTGATTAAACATCCATTTTAGTTCCAGAAGTTGTAATTACCGATTCAATGGTCCTGAATTTAAAAAATTAATTAATTAATCCTTGACATTGCATTATGTTATTTAAATTAGTTTAGTATCAATCGGTGTCGGTCAAACTTGATGGACATTAACGTAACATATTAAGTGTCAAGATAAACGCTTATGTGGCAGGGTGACCTTTTCTCCACCAAAAACAATGTCATTTTAATTTTTGAAATTGTAAGTTGTGGTTATATTTGTCCTTTGACATCTAGTATATTTATTAGACGAAAAAGGCTAATCTCGTCCAGCATAGTTGGGGGAAACTTGAATGAGATGGAAGTAAATTTATCTAGCCAACAGGAAGATGGCTACTCAATTTATGAAAGCAATATCAGAGATTGAGAATCAAAGATGAAGCAATAGGGAAAGATAACTATTCAGCACTATCTATCAGCGCATGTTTGAATGAAAATGAAGTAATAGCAGGGAATGCTTGCTAAAATAGCAGCGAGGCTTCCCTCTTCGCACTAAATGAGATTGCAGTTAATGAATTTTGCTTACAAGATTGCCACTTTGAAGACATATTGCTTTAAAAACACTTTTGAAAATATCTTCAGATTGTTTCCATTTTTCTGTCTTCAAAATTGAGATAGAAACATGTTCCCAAACATGTTTTAGTTTTTAAAAACAAATAAATGTTTCTAAAAACAGGAATTGAACAAGTCCTAACCTTCTCAAAACAAAGAAGCATTCTTATTAACACAAGAAACTGATTTACTATTCATTGATGACGATGACAATGACAGAAGACATGATGATGAAAACAAAACTAAGAAGCAAGGATACCGCTTTTTGGAGCATTTTCTTGAATGCTGGTGAATACTCAAACTGTAACAAATATAAACAAAAACATTACTATGCAAACAAACACAAACTGTAACCTCAAATTTTATAAAAGTCATATTGGCTTACCCATTGAACCTCCAAAGTTCATAAAAGAAGTTAAGAGGCTGAGCTCCCCTGTACTTTTTTTTTTGCTCAGACCATTGAAAGTAACCAATAAGGAATAATAATGGTGAAACGAAGTGTCAACATACTTCACTAACTGAAACGTTAGACAAAAAGATAATATTGAGTTGACATGTATGCATTTTTTTTAAAAAGAAAGTAGGAGAGAGAATATTATTTAACACATGTCATAATTTGATTGGTGGAATGAATGTAATAAACATAATGAAATTAAGTTAAGTTTTGTCTTATTATTTTTCTTTTCTTCAAGCTATTAAAAAAGTAAATGCAAGTTTGGTGACTTCAGCTTCCATCTTCAATTCCGCTAAAATGTTCATCATATCTTCTACTTCCCGCCGTGTATTCAGTTTCAGACGACAACTGGTTCAATGTCAAGATCATTTCTTCAGATGCACCCCTAACTTTAGATTCTCCTGCCAAGTGGACTTCAAGCTCAAACTTACTTTTCCGTAGCTTGACATGCAGATTCCCAACAATGGACTCAGTTTTGGATTCTTTCTCCTTCAATTCAGAGTGCTCTCTTTTTACATCCACCTTAAGAGCTTCCACCAAGCTTCTAAGGGAGCTTTCCTCTTCTGCTACTTTCTGCAGTGATTCCTTAGCATCATCAAGCTCCAAAGTGACACTTGTCACTGAGTACAAGTCTAATGTCTGTTTATTTTCCATTTCCTTTTGCAGAACCCCAATTTCATTCATTGTCTCAATCAGCAGAACCCCAATTTTTGGTGAGCTCTGGGCTGAATTCCTTTTCCGATTCTTGAAGGGTGGCTTTATATGATTGACTTAGAACATCTTTCTCAGCTAATATCTCCGCTTGCTGTTGATGTACCTGGACAGATGCAAGCTTCATTTGCTCAATTGATTCCTGTACAGCTAAAATTTCTTTAGATAGCTCAGATGCTTTTTCTGTGTTTGCCTTCATTGCATCTTCAGCTTCTGCTGCTTGCCTGAAAGCAGAAACTCTTGCTTCCAAGGATGAATCATACTCCTGACAAATTTTCCTCCGTTCTTGCTTTGCAACATCAAATTCTGTAATGACAGATGCATACCTTTTAACTGTAGTTTCTAACTCTTCTTTCCAAGCACCATTGCTTCCATCAGGATTGCCATTGCTTCCATCAGGATTGCCACATTTTTCTTCTTTAAGCTGTTTTGCTTGACTCTTTGAAGCTTCTGTTGCCTTAATTGCTAGTTCTCTGGATTCACTTAGAACTTTTAGTTTTTGTGTCAGATCCTCAACCACTCTTTTAGACTTTTCAAGCTCCACTAGAGCTTGAGCCTTAGTAGTTTCTGCATTCTTTAGTTGTTCCTTTAATTTGTTCAGCTCTTTCTGGGCTAAGTGAAGTTGTGTCTCCTTGGCCAAAACTCTCTAATGAAATAACAAAGCTTGTAAGTTGCAAGATTAACAGACAAAGTACATTCAAAGCTAAACTTGAAAGGAGGAAAAAGAAATAATGACCAGATAACTTAGTGAACTTAGTTCAGTGGTTAGAACAGCTTGTCAAATTAGCACACCTTGAATAGATTTTTCCGGTAATTGATTATCAAATATAGAGGCGATAGCTTTACATAATATGTCTTGGAAACTTGTCCCAGTCCCTAGAATCCACTTAAACTTGTACCAGTCCGTTCAAATACACAAGATATTCCCTCTTAAACCATAGAAACAATTTTTGCTAATGTGATAAATGTGGACATGTCATGGGTGAAAATGATACATGATAAAGAGGAAATGTCATTGGCTATTGAGTCAAAGCATAAAGACTGGTGTTGAACTGATTGTTAAAATTTAATGACTTAATTATAATAATAAAGATTTTGAACTAATAAGAACAAATGTTTCCAAATTTTTTCATATTTCACCCTGCTCAAACTTTTTCCATCAGGACATGTAAGTGGGATCACAAATTTAGATTCATAACTTCTAGATCAATTCTAGTAAATAATTTTACACTAAAGTTCCTGGTCCATTATACTTACAGCACATACTTTCATGAAATGCAACTTCAGCTATAGTTTTATAATTACCATACGGAATTTGTAGTTTAGAACACATACAAATACAAAAACCAGAGTTACCTCAGTAGAACAAGGTTTTGCCTTCTTAATAGCAGGTTTTTCACCAGAGAAAGCACCTTCACCAAATAGAGCAACAACATCTTTAACAGACTGAAAAGGTGGACTGGTGTCAATTTCTCCAACCTCTGGTTTTGGATTAGGGGACTCAGTAGCACTTTGCCGGATTTTCGCTACCATAGTGCCTTTTCATTTAAATATTCTGGCCTTTGAAGCCAATCTGCTAAAAGCAATATGTTATAAGAAATAAACTGAAAGAAAATATTACCAACTTAAACTAGGATAAGTAGCTAGTTACACATTATAAATATCAAAGTCCAAACAATCACATATTTCAGATACCTCTTTTCAAATCTACATACCACCAAGTAGCTTATTCAGAAATTTTAACAAAAACCCATGAACAAAATCGCATCATAAACCCTAAAAACATCAAATTCGAGAATTAAAAAAAAAAAAACTCTAAAGTCTAAACAGTCTCTTCCCAACCCCCCTGCCCCCGAAAACCATTGCCAATCATCGAGCTCCTCGAAACTCAAAATGCTCCAGTCCAAAACCCAATAGCCTAAACCGAAAACCGAGCAAGAAAGTTTCTAGCTTTAACTGAATCCGCAAGAAAAATCATCAAAAACATACCCAAAAAAAATCACCTTTCAAAGTCTTGCAAAGCTGCTTCTTCAAAAATTTCAAGACACTAAAAAATCTATGTCATTAAATTGCAGAGTAAAATCGCCGCGAAGAATCTTCATATACATGCAGAGAAGGAAAAAGAGAGAGAAAGAAGGCAATGGGTTTGTGTTTGAATTGAACTTCTGAAAATCCAAAGCTGTTGAAAGACAGATTTTGTATCAGCAAGTCAGGTTCAGAGAGTTAAAAGGGTGTAATCACGTGCAATCGTTTCTGTTCAAAATTCCACTCCCTGCTTCTAAGTTCTAACTCTTGTACTTTATGGAATTTTTATGTTTTAGTCTTTTAACAAATTGACTTTTATACCCCCAAACTTCAATACCTCTAAGCTCGGTGATAAATAATTATTAAGTTTTGCTTAATCTTTTAAAAATAAGAAAATTATTAAATGAAAAAATAAATATATTTAATATATTAAAAATATAGAAAATATTTAATATTTTTATTTAATAATTAAGAAATTATTAAAAAATTATATTTATTTTAAATAATTAATATGTATTAATTTAAATAAAAAAATTAAATTTTTAAATATATAATCATAAATTTAATATTTAAATTTATGTATATAAAAATAATATTATTAAAAAAATATTTATTTAACATATGATTATATTTTAAAATATTAATTTTTTATTTATTAAATGAGAAATTTTGAAAAAAAAAAAATCTAAATAAGAGGAGGGTTAGCATAAGATTCTGTCAGAAAAAGGTTAGATACTTAGAGTAGAGACAGAGTCGCCACGTTAGCAGTGGCACCGTCCAAGAAACACCTGACCGGTGATGATATAAAAAAAGAAAACAGGAAAATGAAAAGATAGTGATAATAAAAAGACAGCAAAAAGGCAAGCCCTTTTGTCCTTTTTCATTATAAATTTCTCAAACTTCGGCTGGCAGTAATTACGAAGAATGATAATATATAAATGTAAAATTATGAGAAAATTAAATAAATAAAACGAGTCTATGTTTAAATATTGAGCTAGTTAATATGATGGTAATATAAGATTCTCTCGTTCAAAGGTGCATATGAGTTAGCTGGGGCCTAAATCTCACAGAATAACATGTCAGGTATACATATATCACTTTCTAATCTTTGGATAATGCTAATGGTGGGGTTTGGATAGTCAGCTTCACCTACAAATGGATTGGAGTGGACATTGAGCAGCTATAATGTATTGACGTTTGGATGTAGCATTTCAAAATTTTAAAGAATTTGAAATGTAAATAAATTTAATTACTTTAATTAAATTTCTTTTATTTTTAAAATTTTTTATTTGGGTAAAGTAATTTAATTTTCTTGAATTTAAAATTTTTTATTTGGATAAAGTAATTCAATTTCCTTCATTTATAATTTTTTTTTAAATATTTATTTGGGATTTCAATGTAAAAAATAAACATCATATAATATTTTTTATTCATATTAAAATAAAAAACAAATAAAATAAAATAAATTTAAAAAATTAGAAAATTTTGCATAAAATTAAAAGATTAATTGTACCAAATACTTGGAATTATGATTTCTACGTGGATTTGTTACTATGAGGATACCGTTGGACAAAAACAAAAGCAAATAATGCAAAAAAAAAAAATTATTCATTAGGAGTGCAAACTTCTAACTCATCACTCGAAAAAGAAAAACAAGAAAAAAGAAAAGACTTTTGCTAAATGGGTAGTTGAGCATAATCCTTATGGACCTCTTGTTCACTATTCTCTCCTCTATTCTTATCTATATGGTATAGCATCATTTACAATACCTAGCACATGCAAAAAGAAACCTAGCACTAGTATCACCAACACCCAAGCCAACGCATAGCTAACTGCAGCAAGTCATACAACAATAGCTTTTAGGAGTTCCTTCCTGCATAAGTGGTAAGAAAAAAAGTAACAAATATTAATTAAAAAGAGGTAAATCCAGCAAAAGTAAGCAACTTATTTTGGTTCAAAACAGTCATGGCAGAAGCAGGCAAATATTTATGAGTTTTTCGAACTCCAGACAGCTGATTCCATGAATAATAAAATGGAAACTATCAATTTTATGTGCTAAAAAAGGAAACTACATTTTACAAGAATTATTCTCCATTCTATTATTTTAAGACTGGAAAAACTCATACGACACAAATCATGCCTTACAAAGAGACATCCTTTCAGAGATAATCCAACAATTGAGACAATGCACACATTTTTTTCCAATGACAGAATGCATCCTGAAAGCGAGAGTATTGTATGTCAATACCTGCATTCACATAGAACGTTGCAGCTATAATGACTCTCATTCATAAGATCAACAAGCTTCTTTAGCATCTCCTTGTCACTGAAAAAAATGACTAGTTAAAATCCAAGAAACATATTGCCCACTTACAAAAGAATCACAATATATGCAAACTAATGAGATGAGTCCTAAGATGAATTTTTGATGAAAAAAAAGGACAAATATCAACTAGCTTTCACCCCATCGTATACTAAATATTAGAAGAAATTCAGAGTGGTCCTCATCCAATTTATATCCAAGACCAACTGAATACTGCAAAGTGCAAGTATAGTTGCATAGTTGCATAATTCTAATCCTGATCAATAACAAATCAAACATCAGCCTTATGACAACATTTACTAAGACCATGAGCTTGTATAGTTGGCTCAAATTAATGGATAGAAACTACGTGCAAGAGTACAGTAAACAAAACTTGATGGCTTTAAGGAGCTCACATTATGAAAGATACAACTTAATTAAATGTGAGAAAACTATATTACAATTTTCTTTGTGCTCCCAGTTTAATCTAATCATAAATCATTGATTGTTAAGCATTTAAAAATCAAAGAGGTCAAAAAGAGAGCCATGGCAGGTTGCATGAAAGTGGTCACAGCTAATACAAGTGTCAATGCAAGAGAGACTGAAACTTTACCGATTTTTGAATCCTAAAACTATCAAATGAATGTGCGGCAACAACAAAAAAACACAACAAAGAAGGAGAGCTACTTAACACAAACACCAGAACTCATTTTAACCAAACAGAAGTTCACACATTTTTTCAAACAGGTTGTAGGCAAGTATGCAGATACATCATTTAACATGATTATACATACTTGAATCACTAGACCACACAAGATTACGTCTTCAACCCAAATTTAGAATGAAATCAAAAATAAAAAAATTTACCCTCAAATCACCTCTGAGAGCAGACAAACAAGAAAACAAAAATCATTGAAAATCCAAAACGAAAATATATATAAGATTCAGGTTTTCACGTATAATTGGAATCAACACAATCACCAATAGATTTACGTACATATTCAATTATTTGGAAAGTAAATATTAAATTAAATTAACATAATCTATTCACAAAACTGAAATTAGAAAGAGAGAAATTTGGATGCGTAGAAGAGAATCATCGACATTCGAACCATTTCAAATCTTCAATTTCCATTCAATCTTCTCTCTTTGGCTTTGATTTTTCAGAGTAATTAGTTTCCATTCCATAACCCAGAAAAAGCAATAGATGATCAACACTTTCGATTCAAATATCAATGAAGTCAGTCTATCTAATCCACACAGTGATAGCCACGAGGACATGTTCGCCGCCGGCGAATCCTCCGATGGAGACTATACGGTGCTGCTGGACAAGAACAAGAAGAAGAGAGAGCGAGAGTGAGAAGCCATAGTTCCTGTAGGTTCGAAAGCTTCTTCCAGAGGACTTGAGAGATGACAGCAGAAGAGAGAGTGAGAGAGGCAATGGTAGAGAAGAGCTTCAGAATCGGAGTGAGTAAAACCTTGAGTTAAGAGACGAGGGAATTTAAAAATTTCACCTATGTTGATAGAATTTGAAATTCCTTATTTTGGGCAACAAATTACTAGAATAAAATTCTCTCAAAATTTAAAAATCATTTTATTTTTTATCCAAACAATACATTTTCACGTGTGATATTTTAAATCCTAAAAAAAAATTACATTCTACTTTCAAAATCCTTCATCCAAACACTACCTAGGTTTCGTTATTCTTGTGTTTTCAAATCTTAGTTGTTATTATTATTTTACTTGCACAGCCACATCTCATTATCAAGTGAGGAGTATGTGCCCAAATATTATAGTATATATATACCTTCTTTATAAAATCATGTTATTTTTCATTTGCTTTTTTTTTTAAAATTTTCCTTTGAGTTGGTAGTTATTAAGAATGTTCCAAAGCAAAAATTATTATAAAGGCATTGCTATAAAACTACAGTAAAAAATATGATAGAACTACTATGACTAGTGAATTTATTGACTGCGTATTATAAAGTTATTATGAGTGATTTATCAAATACAAATATAGTTATATATATATATATATATATATATATATATATATATATATATAATTTTCATAGTTAAAAAAGCTGCGACAATAAAAAGGCTAATCATTCTAAAACAAAACGTCAATGAACAATTTTTTCTTAAACAATTACTTACATTTTTAAATTTGGGCTTTAATGTAAGCCTAGTTCATTTTGCAACTTTATTTTTTTATAATAATGTAACATTAATATTATATATTTCACATCATGCACATTCTTTTCTTGAGGATTAAAATTAAAATATGGAGAACATGTTCATATAGTTATGCTTACGCTTCTCTAGTTTAAAGAGGAAAAGAAAAGATGCAAAGGGTTCAACAGCATATATATGTATATAATACAACAAAACACAACGAAATTCATTAGTATACACGTTAACGATGGCAAACATTTTGTGTAAACAGTATTACTTCACCTTTCTAAAGAAATATATTTTACCCACGCAACACTCATCCTCAAATAGTCAAATATAAGCTAAGGATAAAATCAACCCTACCAACTTATTTGAAGTAGATGTACTTGAAATAGATACGCCCTCATGATTTTTTCCTTACGCAGCAGCAGTAGAACGTGTTGAGACAAGAGAGTTGTTATATGTAAAGAGATTTTAATGCTCAAATCAGACTGTGTATAAGTAAGACTTATACAATGAAAAATAAGTTACCTAAAAATGTGAATAAGTCTAATATATATAGAGATTAGAAAAATATGTTCTCGTAATAGTAGTAAGAAAAGATATGTTCATTCTTTAATTACAGAGGATTCTTATATTATCAGAATATAAATACTATCATTATAGGTAGTTATGAGTGCTATTATTCAGTAATATCATGATTGATAATAATAGATATTATTATGACTTATCCATTGCACAGATCTTATGGTAAAATTGTTGTTACCCAATGTTATAGTCCGACATACATATATCCAAGATCCCATCCGCGTGTCACAAACGAACTCCTGCCAAAGGCGTTTACGACGGACCTGCCAAAGGCGTTTATGACGGACCCCGACATGTCGCGAGCTGCGTGGACCCAAGGACTATGACCCCAAATTATGATCCATAACACCAACAAAAAGATGAACGATGAAATTACTCAAAAAAAATATTAATGTTATAGGGATTGGTTAGAATTGAATTAACCTCGTAGCTTAGTCAATCTAACACCACAATAAAGCAAGCCTTTGAAATAGTAGAAGGGTTAATATTTGTTCAACTCTTATAGCATAAAAACTTTATTATAGTTTATAACAATAACATAAAAATTTAATTTATATATATATATATATATATATTTAGTGTTATATGAATAGTATGAGTAGTATTGTTTTATAGTAACTATTCAATTATGTGGATAACATTACTCGTCAATGAAGTACCATAGTAAAACTGTTAAAGGGTCACATGTTAACTCATCCTCCAAGCCGTGTCAATATTATCGTCTACTTGGCAACCATAAGGTGCAAGGCTGCAATATTGGCATTTGGCAACTCAAAATCACAAGCATTATATAGACAGTGACAATGGTGATGATATGATGGGAGAAATTTTTAAGTGTTCTTAAAATAAGACATTTCTATTGTTATATATTATTTAATGTGTCATATTAATTTTGTAAATTATTATTATCTCTCACTTTAAGAACATGTGACACAATTTAATGGTAAAAAAAGAGACGAAAACATTAGAATCTCTCAATATGACGATAAGTTGAAGTCATATATGACAGATAAATGTCTCGATACATACCAGCATGACCTTCTTCGTAAATGTCAACTAAATCAAGTATGCTATGCTCCATAGATCAATAACTGCGTGACCATCGCTATCATTTTCTTTATTAAACAGGGTACGGTACAATGAATGAGTATTGAAATATTGATTAGACAGATTAGTTACAAATGCCAAGTGTCATATTTCCACGTTTACTGCAACCATGATTCAATGAATAAAGTTATGCGTTACATTTCCAAAATGGGCCTAACGTTAAGCATAATTCTACAAGATAATATCATTTCCTGGCCTCCATACCTGGACAAGTTTGTCATAGAATGAGCAAGTGGCCACTAGTGGTTTGGTTCTCCAAACTTTGTGATTTGCTTCTCCTTTCTGCCAGTCTGCTCCGTATGCAAGGGAATCATGCTTCTTGTAAGTTTCCAACACTTCAGCTTTGTCACCTTTAATGGCAACAATTGCAAAACCATTGTGCATACAGGCAGCCAAGACCAACCCTGGAATGAAGGGGTGGTGCTTCACCCTCCAAACTCCTCCCCCTAAGCTAATTAAAGTCTCATTAACGGGTTTTGAGATTGATCTTAAATCCCATACCCTCAAGAATTCGTCATAGCTGCCAGTTAATAAGCTATTTGGGTCATGAGGACTCTTTTCAATGCAACAAACCCCCATTTTGTGGACTTTAGAGCTCTGAAATACCAGATTGGAAGGACTATCCCGCAAATCCCAACAACTGAACTTACAGTCATCAGAGCCAGTATATACCAAATTTGGCTGGTGGATATCAAAAGAGGTTGTCCAAAGTTCAAAATCATGTGCCTTCCACGCTTCCTGTATTTCCAGCTTGGATTCAAGAAGAGACACAATAGATATGGAGCCATCAGAAAGCCCTACTGTGATGAATGTGGCTGAAGGGTTCCAATCCAGGTACAAGCACATAGAGTTACTGATTTTTTCACTAGTGATCTCTTTTAGATAAGCCCCTGCCACAAAACCAATAACAAATCTTAATACAATGTAGCTGAGCACAAGAATGAGAGCACATCTCTTTAGCAAAATATAAACTTGGAAAATAAGAAAATATGATGTTGTGGATGAGTTCATCACTAAATGTCAATATCTCTTGACAAAAATGCAAAATTTCTATGCCAAACCTAGGCATGTGTCACTACTTAATCTACAAACAAGAAACTTTGATATGTGGAAGATAATGCTTAAAGTTTAACAGTAAAATAATGGGTTGTATTAGATATTTAACAGATAAACATTCCTCCCAAAAAATGACCAACAGCATACCCAGCCAACTGTCAACGTTTGACATCTCCTTTTATCGTAGAGAAACCAAATCTTAGTGTTATAACTAAAAACAATAGCCACTAACAAAATTAAAAGGTAACTGATAACTTTATAAGGCCAAATAATAGGCGTAAGTACTATGTTGTATTGAAATATTCAATACTACTTTGCAAGGAATATAACCTTCCATTTAGAAAGAGATGGTAATAAAATAGAAACAAGTTATAATCCTAGAAATGGCCAAAAATGGGAACCATACCTTATATAAGGATGTCATAGATACCATTTGTCATGGTGGGATTTTTAGACTACTGGCATGTTTGGTAACACTTATTTTTATTAAAAAGATAATCGCCTTTTTTTTTTTCCAAAAGCTCTCTTAGGGAGCTTTCAATTATAAACTATTTTGAATACAAAATAAGCTAATTCAAACACACACTATGTTAAAACTATATAAAGATGTAAATGTTAAGCTTGACATTTTCATACTTTCACAGTGAAGTAGTGAACTTTTACTGAATATGTGTCTTCTGGAGCTCCCTGATGCTTTCCATTGTCAAATTTATATGGTAAGTACTAAACTATAATTTCTAGGATTATGCTTGTACTCCCCATTGAAATTAGTGTTATAGAATTATAAGTGAATCAAGGAATTAATCCATACCTTCAACTCCGGTACAGCAATCCTCCAGCATTTGAATTCTCAAGTACCCATCAGCATCGGCTTGAGCCAAAAAAGGATTCACATGCCCTCTGGATGGATTCCACTTTATGTCAAATATCCCGGAGGTCTCCACGCTATAAAACATGTCAAGGTGGCCTCTTTCCACATCAATATTGAAGAGCAAAATGCTTCCATGTCGACTGGGCCGACCACCTTCTTGTAATGTGTAAGTGGAGGCTGCTAAAACATGGTGGTATGAATTATGTGGACAAAATTCCACAGCATCAGCATTACCATCTAAATAGCAATGTGCTATATCCATGCCAAATGATTGCCCAACAAGCTTAATAGCAACTTTGCATCACATAACAAACTTGTGAGTTATCAAACTGCCTTGGACCAAACTTAATACAAATGTAAATCACGCTCACCCCATTGGAAAACTATTTGAAATCTGGAATAAAAAATATGAGAGTAATATAAGTGAGAATTAATATAAGTGAGAACATGACAGAAGTCTACAAGATAGAACTTTATGCAAGAACAACTTGAGTGTGAAATAATTTATTGAATTGTTGACTGGGTTTTTCAATCTGATTTGGTACTTCCCCTATCATATTTTACATACTTATCTTTTATATGTCCCAAATTATCTCTCTTCTACTGAAAGTCAAATAGGTAAAATTTACTCCATCTTTTTTCTTGGATGAAATTAAGCACATTATTATAGAACTATTAGTGGAACAACAAGTTAATATTTTTTTATTTTATTTTTTGGTTTTAAATGATGTGCTATCTATCACAAAGTATTCTTAAAATTAGCAAAAATTCTAAAGGACATAATATGGAAACACTATCCTAATGGGAGGATAGTGTTGCAAACTAGAACTGTTGTTACCAAATTGTCATGGGACGATTTCACCTTTATGAAGAAACCTTATCCTAAATATTTCCGGCTCAAATGTTAACTAAAAGCCCTCCCTCACTCCCCTTTTTCTCTTTCATTCTAATAAAAGGAAAATAACAAACCAAACAAAAATACCAAAATGCAGAATTTATAGATTCTAAAAAAGAAGCATTCATCATGTTTTAAAGAAAGGATGAATAAAAGCTAAAGAAACTAAACCAAGACAGAAGATATCACCACAGAAGAAAAAGAACAAATCATGCAGAAATAGCAATAGTGACTTTACAAGCCACAATACATAAACCAAAACAACTAAACTCATGACAGCAATAGACCCAGTGCCAGAAGTTCTATATCAGCATACCCCATGAATTTATCAATAATCGGAAGTTAGAGAGACAAAGAATGCATTGCAAAGTAACTGATAAATCATGAAAAGCATGAGAGCAAGACAAATTAGTTGGTAAACACTTCTAGTAAAGCATCTGGCCAAATTAAACGGGCCCCTTGAATTGGATAAAGTGTAACAGAAAACACTCAAGCCTGCCTAGATTTCAAGATAAAAATTCAAAGAACTGGGTAGGGAGAAAGTATAGAAAATTGAAAGGCAGTGTCCAAGACAAAACAACCTGAGAGGGAGAGGGAGCACTCTCACCTTGCTGCCGCAAACCCACGTATGTGTTTCTTGCACGCTCTAGATTTCCATTTCCTCCTCCTCTCTGACTTCAGAGTTGCTGAGTGAGGCTCAAGGTCAGAAAATGGGCTTTTTTAGAACTAGGCCACATCAATTTTGCTTGCACCAGATTGAATTTAGGATTTTGGGCCACACCATTTATTTGGGCCCTTTTACTTTATTTATATTTTAGCTTTTGAATGTTATTTTGGATAAAACTTAATTTTATTTCTTTATGTCTATTATATTTATTCTATCAATTAACTTATGACATGTATGCATTTTTTTAAAAAAAGAGAGTAGGAGAGAGAATATTATTGAACACATGTTATAACTTGATTGGTGGAATGAATGTAATAAGTATAAAGAAATTAAGTTAAGTTTTGTCCTATTATTTTTATTTTCTTCAAGCTATTAAAAAAGTCAAAACTTGCTCTAAGAACAAACTTAATCCAAAAGCAAAACCCAACTGGTATCCAAAAGATTAAAACTACCCAAAGTTAACCTTACACAGGCCCAAGCCCACTCGAAACCCTTATGCAACTTCAACCTTATTTCAGTTTCATCCCAACACAAAAAAAGTACCAAATGAAAGAGGAATAACCAAGCTAACAAAAGAGAAACTGTTAGGATCCTCTTTTAGAGATAGGAAAAAATAGAGCCTAACTAGTGTAGAACAGCACCCAGCAGGGAGAAGAAAGACTGAAAATACTTCTTTATTGATGATCAAATGTAAAACAATAACAAAGAACAAGGTATACAAGTATACCCCCAAAGGAGCACTCTCCTTTCACACTGGAAACTGTCCAGTTAATCGAAATATTCCAATCCTCCCCTCTCTTAATAGTAGAGGACTTATTTATAGGAACTTGTTAGGATCCTCTTTCAGAGATAGGAAAAAATAGAGCCTAACTAGTGTAGAACAGCACCCAGCAGGGAGAAGAAAAACTGAAAATACTTCTTTATTGATGATCAAATGTAAAACAATAACAAAGAACAAGGTATACAAGTATACCCCCAGATGAGCACTCTCCTTTCACACTGGAAACTGTCCAGTTAATCGAAATATTTCAATCCCCCCCTCTCTTAAGAGTAGAGGACTTATTTATAGGTTTATATCCATCCTAGTAACAGCTACTAACAGAAATTAACTGTCTCAACTAACAACTAATAGTTTGTTACACGTTTGACCCTTTCCTTTACAAGTTTGACCCTTTCCTTTTTCTATAATAAACCTGCAGAGTCTTACCCCCTGTAGGTTGTTGCTCCAAATCATTCCTAACAGAAACTTACCTCCCTGCAGCCCCAAAGTTTCAGCCCCTAGTTTCTTTCATTGAGCTCCTTTCTTTCTGAGTTTTTCACATTCTCTCTCAGGTTATTTATAAAACCAAATGCTATTGATTGTTGCATGTATGTGTTGGAGTCCCATGTGTTGCTGTGCTGTGAGTGCATGAGAAAGAGGGGGTGGTGCTTACCTAAGTTGCACCGGTACGGATACAATAATGGTACCCAGTATACGGGATACAAAAATTAATTTAAAAAAATTAAGGTACAAGCATGTCATGTATATATAATATATATACTAAAATTTCACATAATAAAATATGACAGTGCAGCATAAAAATTAAAATACACAAATAAAACAAGAATATATCACTCAAATTGTGAAAATATATCTATGTTAAAACAATTAATTAAATCAACACTCGAGACTCATAATCTCATATATCACTCAACACCATAATCAGATTTTCGCAAAAAAAAAAAAAGGATCACATCACATAATATAATAAAACTAAAACAAGGTAAAAGGCAAACATTTGCGGGCTGGGGCGGATTATCACTCAATAAGAGAAGTTCAGACTTCAGAATCAGGAAAAACAAAATCAGATGAGATTACAAGAAGAAGGCAAGATGACAAGAAGCAAGAAGGAAGAAGCATACATTTGGGGCAAGCTATCAACGCAAATCAGTGAGAACTGCGGAGGGACTGCAATCGCGGGTCGAAGAAGAAAACACTAGTCACCGGAGAGTTCTGCCACCCCGTCAACACCGGTTGCCGGAGATTGCAGTCGCCAGAGAGAAGGCACGCCGAAGCTGTCAGCACCAATTTGCGTCGAGATTTCAGGGACTGAAGGGTGAGACGCTGAGTCAAATGAACAGGAGAGAAGGAAAGCAAAATGGGTATTTTAGGGCTATGAAACGGCAGCGTTTTTGGACAAAAATTGGTTGAGTCGTATTAGAACTGTACCAAGCCGTATCCAGCCGTATCGAAGCCGTACACAAAACTGGAATTCAAAGAAATAAAATTTGGTACGTACCTAAGTATACCCAAGATGTACCCGTACTTATACCTGTACCTGTACCTGTACCTATATCCGGTATATATCGGATTCATGTACGCGTCCACTTTGCACGTATCTGTGCTTCAGAGATTCTATCGATTATAATTATATTTGACATGTAAAAGTTATTTAGTATTGCAATCAGTAGTGTTTTTTTGGCACCTGTCCTTGTTGTGAAGTAAACTTCATGGGTGATCTGTGCTTAAAGTGTCAAAAGTGCGGAAGATCCATATTCTGCTCATTGACGTGATATTCTGTCTATGTTGCTATTTCTCATGAACTGAAACTTTATTATATCGAACGTATAGTTATTAAAGTGTGTTTACTGTTTACATAATTCTTGGGCTAAGCTATATACATTATTTTTAATGGTTAGTCTGTATATTTTGGTTGAAACTTTGCTTTGTATAATCACTTTTCATTGATTTGTCAAATATAATTAAAAATTCCATTGTGTAATGATGTGTATTTACAATTTTACATGACTGTATGTGTTACTGTCCACGGGGTGGAAGCTCAGTTGGAAAAATACTGAAAATTCTGAATTTTAGAATGCTACCTGAGAATTTATATATATGTTGCCTATATGTTTTCTGAATTAGTTTAACCCATGTTGGTGATGCTGTTATTTGGATGAGAAAGAATTTATTATGGGGGGCATCTTTTGACTGTGTATTGTTTTGGAATCTCAGGTATCACTTTAGCTGAATATTTTAGAGACATGGGTTACAATGTCAGCATGATGGCAGATTCAACATCTAGATGGGCAGAAGCATTGCGTGAAATCTCTGGACAGCTGGTGAGCATCACATTAAGTTATGCAATGACATTTATTCATCGGATTACCTTAGAAATAGCTTCTTCTTTTTTCCCATTTTTTTTCCTTTTCTGCTTCAAATACATGTATGATTTTGTATCTTTACTGATGATGTTGGATTGTCTTCCTTATCTTAAAATAGACAATTTATACAAATCATGAGGCATGAAACATATGGGAAAACATTGACATTGATCAATATTTTGTTTTTATTATGAGAAATTACATATAGTGTCGCTTCAACTTGCATAGCTCTCTTAACCTGATGCTATTTTTTGTTTATACAGGCAGAAATGCCTGCAGATAGTGGATATCCTGCGTACCTTGCTGCACGTTTAGCCTCTTTCTATGAACGTGCTGGGAAAGTAAAATGTCTTGGAGGTCCTGAACGTACTGGTAGTGTCACAATTGTTGGTGCTGTTTCTCCACCTGGAGGAGATTTCTCAGATCCTGTGACTTCTGCAACCCTCAGCATAGTTCAGGTAAACTATACTTTCAAATGTGGTTATCAAAACAGAGTAACTGCCAGGGAAAAAAATCTGCTTTGGGTTGTCTTGACTGATACTGTTAAACTCCTAAGACACTATTTCGGTTGTCAATACGAGTATTCCTTTGTTTATTTCTTCTTCTAGCTAATTTTTCTATAATATTTTGTGTAAGTAAAGTTTTGCTACTTGGCAGGTTTTCTGGGGTTTGGACAAAAAGCTTGCTCAGAGTAAGCATTTTCCTTCTGTGAACTGGCATATTTCTTATTCAAAGTACTGATCGGTATGTCCTAAAATCGGTTACCTTGAGAACGTATTCTCTCTTCAGCTTTCTTCATTTGTATTCCTATAGTTCCTGCAGTTGATTTATATATATATATTTTATATTTCTGGGAACCTTCAGGCATTGGAATCCTTCTACAAGCAATTTGATCCAGATTTTATAAACATTAGGACAAAAGCTCGTGAAGTGCTGCAAAGGGAAGATGACCTGAATGAAATTGTCCAGGTGTTTCTTAAATTGGTTCTCTCATCTTGAATGTAGGTTATTGAAATGTCATCACGGTCTCTCCTAGGAAGGGATTGAGAATTGTTGAGCTTCAATTTATGTGGATAGAGGAGGTATCATAACCTGAGAACTGACTGTTAAGTAGCAGAATCTGTTAAACCTGGGTTATAAAATAAAGTTAAGGCAATGACTAATCAGATAAAGAGTGGAGCTTTAACACAAAATACTAAATTATGGCCTTGTTTTATAGTTTGGACAAAATTTATCAGGATTTCTATACATTTTTTTCTGTAAGTAGTAAATCAAACTGGAGCAAGTACATGTAAGAAAATGACCGTGTGGATTATTCCAGCTTGTAGGTAAGGATGCCTTAGCTAAAGCGGACAAGATCACCTTTAGAAACTGCAAAGCTTTTGAGAGAGGATTATCTTACTCAAAATGCTTTTACACCGTAAGTGCCCTTGTTATTGACTATTTGAATGCAACTTCTATTATTTTTATTTGATGCTCGTCTTATGTTGGTATCTTTTGCATGACTGTGATAGCTATGATAAATTCTGTCCCTTCTACAAGTCTGTTTGGATGATGCGCAGCATTATCCATTTCTACAATTTGGCAAATCAGGTATGGCGGTGTGAGGAATCAGGAAGTGTTTTTATGTTCTTACTTTAGAATAAAAAGAAGCCATATATTTGGCTCTGGTAATCGTTGATAGGGTGTATAAGTTTCCATGTAAATGTTACGCATTTAGGTTCAAGTTAACAGTTCATTTCTTCTCTTTTGCTACCCCCTTCCATTCACATATTCTGAGACCAGAAAGTGATCATTTCTTTATGTTGTGTTAGTTCATAGCCCAGTCAAAGTTTTGTTGCTTGGGCTTGAAAAGTCAGTTCAGTTAAGATGGTTAAATAGCATTCAAATTTTGGATCTTTAACATGGGGGTGGCTAAATTGCAGGCGGTAGAGAGGGGAGCTGGTACATATGGTCAGAAGATAACTTACAGCCTCATCAAGCATCGTTTGGGAGATCTCTTTTATCGTATAGTGTAAGTAGTTTATTTTACACGTGGACTAATATGACATGGAAAGTAGGTCTTATGATTGATCTGCTGACATTGCAGGACACAGAAATTTGAGGATCCAGCAGAAGGTGAAGCTGATTTGGTTTCCAAATTTAAGAAGCTACATGAGGACCTGACTAATGGTTTCCGCAACCTTGAGGATGAAATCCGATGATTGGAGATTGCAAGCATGCTCAAGTATAGTATTAACCGAATTGTAAGAGTCAGTCAAGGATCATGTGGTGGCATCGGCCGAGGTTTCTCTCATTTGAGTTGTGCATGAGTCACTGTTAAGTTCGTTTATATCTCACCACTTTCCTTTCCTGGTACTGGTTTGGCTTTTGATGTAGTTGCTTGAGCAGCTATTATCATGTGTTTCGGTCATTCCCTCAGTTAAATTTCTTGAGAATAAGAGATAAAACATGTTCTTTCAGTATGTATTTTGGCAAATAAATTTATTTTAGAAATTGAAATTCCTATGGGCATGTGGATTCATGGATGAACTTAGTGAGAACGTGGACTTTCTAAATCATGTATTGTATGGGTGGATTCAGCTTTGTAGCAATAAGTTTTTCGAAGAACTTATATTTCACATTTTAGCAGGAAAGCAAAATTAGCTGTAATATTAAATGAGCGTATTTTATTTAATTTATTTTTGAATTTGTGCTTATAACGACTATCGCCGGAAATCGCATGGCTTCGTGGTATACGTAATCTATTTTGAAGTTGCGTAACGTATGTAATGCTAAGCTAAATTATGTGAGTCCGTTACTTAATTGTCGTTTGAGTCGGTAGACTCTATTAAAGTAGTCCACCTTGTGAGTAGGTGTGGTAATGTGAGAAACATAATGATCGGCTACTTCCGAAATCCATTTCTCCAAAAAAAAAAAGGGCTTCTTAGGAAATCCAAGCACCCATTTCGTAGAGCTGGTCCTTCTCGGTTTCTCCCCTTGAAAAGTTGGATGTAGCAAAAACTTCCTTGCAGTGCCAAATTTGATTAAACATCCATTTTAGTTCCACAAGTTGTAATTACCGATCCAACGGTCCTGAATTTAAAATATTGACTAATTAATCCTTGACATTTAGTGTCGGTTAAATTTGATGAACATAATAACGTAACATGTTAAGTGTGAAGATAGACGCTTATGTAGTAGGGTAATCTTTTTTTCATAAAAAATAATGTTATTTTAATTTTTGAAATTATAAATACCAATCATATTTGTCCTTTGACATCTAGTATATTTATTAGACGAAAAAGGCTAATATCGTCTAGTATAGTTGGAGGAAACTCGAATGAGATGGAAGCAAATTTATCTAGCCAACAACAGAAGAAGATGGCTACTCAATTTATGAAAGCAATATCAGAGATTGAGAATCAAAGATGAAGCAATAGGTAAATGTTCTGGACTGTGATCCGGGATCCCGCTCTATGGGATCAACCCGGCATGCACACAACCGGACTCCTCCTAGCTGGCGTAGAGGAAGACTCAACGTATTCCGGACTGCGGATTACGACCCTCAAACGGTGTTGGGATATGACATCGTGGTTGACAGATTCACGCAGTGGATGAATCCCTAAATATCCATAATTGCCAATCATTAACTTATGATATTATAATATTTATAGATATCTTTGATGGTTAGATACTTTCCATATCTTAATCCCAGATTTACAGGGACGTATCCTATAATAATGGAAAGATGATCCTCATCAGGATATTAATCCTAAATTACCTGCATTCAGTAAGGATCCCATTAGGATTCTGTATACGCTCTATAAATACATGATTGAGTCATTTTAAGGAGGTAACTTTGAACCCAATCTCTTAAACCTCCTTGTGTACTGTCTGATTTGAGAGTTGCATTCCCTTTGTAGGTACCCACCCCCTGTGCAACACGCTCAGCCGCTGCTCGAAGGAGAAATCACCGTTACATGCCTACTCAGGTACTCTCTGAACTCCATTCAGAACATTGGCGCCGACTGTGGGGACCTATAAAATTCTAATCCCACCCAATCATGGTGAATACGAGGCAAAACTCAAGAAGAGACGCGGCATAAACCTCTGTCAACCAGAGACAGGATCCTGACATGCAACGTCCACCGCCACCACTGCCTCCACTTGTGGCTCAAACCTCCGCTGTGAGAAATCAGGCACCCGGATCAGGAAGCCGACGTGATGGGCACTCCACCTCCTTTTCTGAGGAGTCTCCTAACCCATTATGCAGGATTTCTGTCAGGGAAAGACTTGAATTCCCAGCCCAGAGAGGTGATCAGAGCCTTCAAGAGCGCAGGATTCCAGTACACCAATGTTTGGGAATCCCGAACAACGAGTTCGATGATCGTGTATCTCGCTCTGAACACACATATCAATCTTGGGGTTCCCAACGCCAATTTCAAGATATGTTGCAGCAACATATGGACTTGCTCAATGACCAATTCAAGAGGCTGGAAGACATGCAGCGCGCCATGCATGAAAACCAACCGAAGCCGCGCCGCCGTGATAGATGGACCGACATGGAAAATAACAAAGGGAGGGCCCACAACGATGGGGGAATTCCCAATACTGGGGACAATAACCGGAATCGCGGAACCATGGAACAACCTTTCTCCGATCAACTCATGGAGCTCTGGGTTCCAAGAAATTTCAAGTTTCCTCCAAACCTGGAAATTTACGACGGAACCACGGACCCCCAGGAACACATAAATGCCTATGAGTAGTCCCTATGTTTCTATGGCGGATCCATGGAATTGTTGTGCCGAGCTTTCCCTCTCTCCCTCAAAAAAGGAGCCCTCAAATGGTTTACCAGCCAACCAAGGGGACCATCGTGGATTAGTCGGACCTTAAACAGCATTTTCTGCTGTAATACACCACGAGCAAGGAACAATCTAAATCCATCGAATCTCTAGCTAAGATCCGCCAGGGAAAGGACGAGAGCCTCCGGGATTATGTTAGGCGTTTTATGGCTGCCTGCACCAATGTAGAAAATTTTGAAGACAGAATAGCCTTGCATTATGCCAGAAGCGATCTCCGGATAGGCTCCGAATTCTTCAAGTCCCTGGCAAAAAAGAAACCAGACAATTTGATTGACTTCCAGAAACGATCCGAGAAGTACGTCTCCTTGGAGGAGGCAACAGAAGACCACAGGAGGTGGGACAAAGACGAGCCCCTCACCACAAGCCCAACCAAAATTTCTCAAGGTCGCGACCCTCAAAGGGTAGCCCACCACGGAGGAATTATTCTAACTACACTCCTTTGAACACGCCTCGGGAAACAATCTTGAGGGAAGTGATGAACACGGAGTTTCAGAATGTCCGGAGACTGCCCCCTATCAAGAAACACAAGTAGAAAGATCACTCCAAACATTGCACATGGCATAAGGCCTATGGCCACGATACAGAAGATTGCTATCAGTTGCGCGATGCCATTGAATTTTTAATCAAGGCCGGACGCGTGCAGCAGTATATCCTTCGTGTACAAAACAACGAGGGGGACAATAGCACGTACCCTGCGTCGGAGTCCGTCCCCTCCGCGCAGAAGAAGGATAAGAAGTCCTAGGAGAATATCCCAGACTCCGCCTCTCCGAGATAACAGCGATCGGCAAGGCCGGACCAGGAACACTCCCCCTGTTGATAACGACAACCATCGCACCGAGCTCAACAGGACGATCCATACCATTGCCGGTGGCTTTGCCGGAGGGGGATTTTCCAATGGAGCTCGAAAGAAAGCCCTTAGAATGATAGTTTTCAACATGGTCCACTCATAACTAAGAACACAAGCGGAGAATAGAAAAGTGCCTCTCATCACCTTCTTAGACGAAGACTACAGCGGAATCATCTTGGACCACGACGATCCACTTGTCATCTCCGGGGTAATTTCCAATGCTGAGGTTCGCCGAATTTTCATCGATCAAGGTAGTTCAGCCGACATTATGTTCCTAGATCTCTATCAGAAGTTGGAGCTCCCGCAATCCGAATTGACTCCCCACGTAGGAGAATTGACGGGTTTCACTAGTGAGAAAATCACCCCGGTCAGATATTACGAAACCCACCTGACCCTCGGATCATCTAAACTTTTCAAGACTGTCAAGGTAAAGTTCCTGGTTGTGGACTGCCCCTCGGTTTATAACATTATCTTGGGCCGCCCTTCTCTCAACGCCCTTGGAGCGGTAGTATCCACCACCCACCTTGTGATGAAGTTCCTCAATAAAAACAATGACGTCGTCACTATTAAAGGCGACCAAGTTGCTGCCAAAAAATGCTATAATGAGAGCTTGAAGATTTGTAAAGTGCCCCGGAGGTCGAGCCCCTCCGTCTCCACCCCGACTATCAGACAGGTTAACATTTTAATGACCGAGTTGGATGTCAGAGAAGAGATCTGAGGTACTCGACCCTAGCCCGAAGGCGAATTGGAGTCTCTTCAGCTCGGGTCCAACCCAGAACAGGTCACCAAGATCGGAGCTTGTCTGGGTGGAAAAGAAAAACAACAACTCTCGGAACTCTTATTGAGGAACAAGGACCTTTTCGCTTGGACTTCCTCCGATATGCCCAGACTCGACCCTAGCTTTATTTGCCACTGATTGTCAATTAAAGAAGGTACCAGGCCGGTCGCACAAAAGAAGAGGAATGTCGAACCCGAAAGGCAACAAGTCGTTGAAGACCAAGTTAAAGAGCCACTAAATGGCAACTTCATCAGAGAAATTTCCTATACCACATGGCTTTCCAACGTGGTTCTGGTAAAAAAGTCCAACAGAAAATGGAGAATGTGCGTAGACTACACTGACCTGAATAAAGCCTGTCCCAAGGACCCATACCCACTCTCCAATGTGGACAAATTAGTGGATGGCTCCTCGGGGTTTAGATGGCTCTCGTTCATGGATGCATATTCCGGGTACAACCAGATTCCCATGTACGCTGGGGATGAGGATAAAACCACTTTCATTACCGACAGGGCGAGCTACTGCTACAAGGTCATGCCTTTCGGCCTAAAGAATGCAGGAGCCACCTACCAGAGGATGATGAATAAGATTTTTGAAAATCAAGTGGGAAAAAAGCTAGAAGTCTATATAGATGACATGATAGTAAAGACCCCACATAGCGGATCACACACGGCAGACCTCGAGGAAGTATTTGCACAACTCTGAAAGTACAACATTAGGTTAAACCCAGAGAAGTGTGCTTTCGGGGTCCAGGACGGTAAATTTTTAGGGTTTATGCTAATTCATAGAGGAATCAAAGCCAATCCGGACAAATGTCAGGCCGTCCTCAACATGAGAAGTCCCCGGAACGTCAAAGAAGTACGACAGCTTACGGGGCGCATAGCGGCCCTCACAAGATTCTTAGCCAAAGCCGCTCACAAGTCTCTCCCCCTGTTCAAATTGCTCAAGAAAGAAAAAAGTTTTGAATGGACCCAAGAGTGCGAGGACACCTTTACATCATTAAAAAACCTCTTATCCTCCCCTCTTATTTTAACGAGGCTGGACACCGGGGAGACACTCTACTTGTACCTATCCGTCCACGACAAGGCCGTAAGCTCAGTCTTGATCTGGGAAACCGACGAAGGATAGAAGCCTGTCTACTTTGTAAGCAAGGTCCTCCAGGGCCCCGAACTTCGATACCAAAAAGTTGAAAAAGTTGCCTTCGCGCTCATTATCACTGCAAGAAGACTTCGGCAATACTTCCAATCCCACCGGTGGTGGTAAGAACGGACTAACCTATCCAGCAGGTGCTACATAAACCAGATCTGGCCGGGTGAATGATTGCGTGGTCGATTGAACTCTCAGAGTTTAGAATTACATACGAACCACGACTTGCAATAAAAGCCCAAGCGTTGTCTGACTTCCTAGCAGAACTCGCAACAGACAACGGTGACCTTAAGAAAGCCTTTTGGACCATTTTTGTCGACGGATCATCGAACCTCAAGGGAAGCGAGGTTGGAGTGATTTTGGAGAATTCAGAGGGTTTGACCTTGGAGCACTTCCTGAAGTTTGAATTCCCAACCTCAAACAATCAGGCCGAGTATAAGGCCTGCATCACCGATTTGCTAATGGCAAAGGATATGGAGGCAACGCGGATCACACTTTGCAGTGATTCCCAGCTAGTAACCTCCCAAATCCTAGGTGACTACCAAGCTAAAGAACCCCTCCTGCAGAAATACTTGAGCAAGGTCCAGGAATTTTTAAAAGGTTTTGAAGAGGTCAAGATAGAGCACATCCCAAGAGAACAGAACTCCAAAGCTGACCTTCTGTCTAAACTGGCCAGCACAAAGAGCCCCGGCAACAACCGGTCCGTAATCCAAGAAATTCTCTCCCAACCCTCCATCACGGGTCATAGCGTATCCCAAGTAGAGGACCATCAACCATCTTGGATCACCCCTATACTGGGCTATTTGCAGCATGGAAACTTACCATTGGACCCAAAAGAGGCTTCCAGATTGGTAAAGACCGCGGTCAGGTACACCATTTACAACGGCCGCCTATACCGACGTAGTTTCTCCTCCCCCCTTCTAAAGTGCTTAACCCCAAAGGAAGCAGAATACGCCCTAGCTGAAGTTCATGAAGGAAGCTGCGGTCACTATCTAGTAGCCAAAGCCCTAGCCCAAAAAGTATTAAGAGCAGGATTCTATTGGCCGATGATGGAAGCTGACTCCCAAACACACGTCCAAATCTGTGACAAGTGTCAACGCTATGCAGATCATTTTCAAGCCCCTTCTGAAGAACTATTCACAAGGTCGATTCCTTGGCCCTTTTATAGTGGGGTATGGACATTTGGGTCCGTTCCCCCAGGCACCAAGGCAGTTTAAATACTTGGTGGTAGCGGTAGACTATTTTACTAAATGGATCGAGGCTGAACCTCTGATCACTATCACCTCGGCGCGATTTCAGAAGTTTACTTGGCGCCATATTATCACCAGGTTCGGCATACTGAAATCTATCGTCACAGATAACGGTACCCAATTCAAAGATAAAACTTTTGAAGAGCTACTAGCCTGATTGAAAATAAAGCACCACTGAAGCTCAGTTGAGAACCCCAGGACAAACAGATAAACCGAGGCCGCCAATAGAATCATCGTGTGAGGCTTAAAAAAGAGGCTAGACGAAGCCAAAGGGAACTGGGTCGAGCAACTTGATCATGTTCTCTGGTCATACTGGACCACTCCCCATTCTACCACGGGAGAAACACCATTCAAATTGACCTATGGCTGCGAGGCCATGATCCCGGTGGAAATTGGGGAGCCCAGTTGGCGCTACCAACAGTTCTCATCTGACAGCAACCCCGGTCTAATCAGGGAGGACCTGGACTTACTCGAAGAAAGAAGAAACGTAGCTCACATACGGGATGCCGCCCTTAAGCAGAAGACAGCGGCCAGGTACAATAAGAAAGTTGTCCCAAGAAAATTCCAGCCGGGCGACTTAGTGCTCAGGAAAGCCGACATAAGAGGAAAAAATGCCTCCCAAGGGAAATTAGCCCCTAACTGGGAAGGCCCCTACCGTGTCTTCATCAGTACAGGTAAGAGAGCTTACACCCTGGAAACGTTATCTGGAACCCCGATTAAGAATTATTGGAATGCGGATAAACTAAGAAAATACTATAGCTAAATGCCCGTGGTGGCTTAGTCCTCTAGTAGAATTATGTTTGATCCGTCCTTGTTTTGAATAAATACGCTCTGTACGGACTTTCGCCCTCCCAATATCATCAATAAAATAGTTATTCAGATACCAAATTTAGTCCAACGTGCGGCACTGACTGTCACAGTGTCAAATGGATAGGAGGCAGTACGGATCATATATACACACTCCTTCTTTATACCTAAACCAAGAAGGGGTCCCAAAATCTATATGATTATTAGGGTACCTACCCCGGGCAAGGTTAAATAACGTTGATGCCTTAGGTAAAAGGGTTTTCGTGTAAAACACCCTGAGCCAGGGCGTTACTCTTACCTATATCTGCAATTCCAAATGCTTCCCATAACAAGCACTGGAATATGGATTAAGGTTTTACTTCGCCTAAGTCTAAAATTTCATGACGTTTGATTGTTATAAATGTTAATTATAGACCAAGGCATTATTCCCACCTAAGTCAAGTGGAATGCCATCCACTCAACGGTATGAGTGAAGGATCCCGGACTATGGTTTTCTACTATCACAAACAGTTTTCTAAGTCCGTTAAAACAACTATAAAAATGGGCGTTGGACCGAAGTTGGACTATTAAAATGAGGATGACCGGCGAAATAAAGTAATTAATTATAAAACCCCAATCACGAGGCAATTATCCATACAAGTAACAAAACCCCACGCAAAGGGCAGAAAATAGGAAATAAAAAAAAGCAAGAAAAGCTTAAACGTCGGTCTCTTCTCTTTCTGGGATCTGAATAACCTCCGGGTTGCCACCAGGAGCATTCGCGGCTAACTCCTCTGCAGCTACAAGTTGACCGTTATGAAAGATTTTATCTGGGGTAACACCCTCCAAGATAAGGGCAACCCTGGGGTTGAAATGCTGGATTTGCGCCACGACATTCTGGAACTGCTCTCCCCCGACCTTTCCAGCTACCTCATCTAGCTCCTCCACCTCCTTTTCGAGCTCTATCACCTCGGCCCTCAATGCGCCAATGCTTTGGTCGGCTTCAAGCTTCTCGGTCTTCCTGGCAGCCTCAGAGTTCGCCAACGCCTTTTCCAATTCGACAACCCTCTTTTCCAGTTCGATGGCCCTTGCCCTACTATCCTCGTTTGTTTTTAAGGACGCGGTCAACTTCTGGTTAATTTCCTCCTTTTCTTTCTTCAAAGTCTTCAGCTCTTCCAATGCCCGCCTATCAGTGTTCTCAATAGTCTCTTCGATTACACGAATCTCGGCCGCAGCCCGGAGAGCTTGCCTTTGAAGTGCAGCTAAGGTTTGGGCTAAGCCTTGCTCGGCAATATGCTGCCTCACCTCGCCACTTAAAAATCGCCCAGATATGAAGGGGCCGGGATCGGAGTGCCCCGTGATGATTGGCAAAAAGTCCGCCCTTTCCCTCGCGCCGCCCTCCGATGACCTTTCATCGTGTTCAGAAGGCCCTTCGACAGCCTGCCTTTTCCTCCCTTTAAAATTGTGGGTAGGGGAACCTGGCTGATCTTTTTCTCCGATAACAACACCTTGGTCGGAGGAGGCCGGAACGACTGCGGAGGAAGAAGCCGCGGTCTTCTTCCCCTTCCTCCGGTTCCTTGAAAAATGCAGGGTAACCATGGAAGACTCAGAAGTCATGTTGCTAACTGAAAGAAAATAGAAACAAGTACAGTCAGCACATCACGAAACATTGATACATGAAGACAGAGTAAACATCTAGGGATACTACGGGTAAAAATGCCCTAATTCCTACCTAATAAAGCATAAAAAATATCATTACCAGGGATACAAAGAACATCTCTAATATTGATGTTCCCATGCTTCTTGGCATATCAGGTTATGAACTTGACAGTCCTAAGCTCCTCGGGGTCGAGATTTTCCTCCTCTTTTTCAATCAAGTCGATGGGCACATCCCAGCAGCCTTGCGTCCAGCAAAGCAAAAATTCTGGCTCCCCGTCCGGTTTGAGGAAGAATGGTTGACATCCCTCCTTGGCTTTCACCTTGAAGAACGCAGTCTTAAACCCTTTGAAACTTTCTTCGAAAACATCAAAGGACTTACGACCAAGCCATGACCGGATGACAAGCCAACTTGTTTGCTTTATCGTCCCCTTGTTGAGGGTCAAACGTGTTGCCCTTTTTGCTAACCGCAAGTGCACGAATCGCACAAGTAATACAGTTACAGAGTAAGAGATCGATCCCACGAGGAAAATGTATTTCATATAAAAGTTAAGTATTAGCCAATAGTCTAATTAATGCTATCCAAAAGTGTTAAATTTATAAATGAATGGTTAAAGAAATATAAAGACTGAAAAGTAATAACTCTAAGATAAATAGATAAATAGAGAAATAAGAATTACTTTTCATTTCCTATTTCAACTAATGAATTGCAATCCTTACAAGCAACATCAAAGATTGGTTTAGTTAGCTTGAGAATCTGATTTAGTTAAAAGCCTATGTCTAGATCAATTAACCCTGGTTTCATTTACCCAGCTCACTAAGTTTCCTTGAGAACCCGTGCAAACTCCACTCATTAATGATCTATTCTCAATCACACACTATACATGACCAATAGGTATATTTCTATCCTATTAACGAATCAGCTCATCCAAGCCAATTGAACTCACCGAACATGTATCAATCACACCATATCCATATTAACAAATCCCTATGTCTAGTTCATTTACCAATATTAATATCATGCAATTAGTGATCAGCCAACCACAAGCATTAAACACAGATTATGATTGAACTTAACTAAACTTCAATATATACTCAAAAGATTACATATTCATCAGTATCTATAAGAAACTACAAAAGAAAACTTATATACAGCCTAGCTAGCCATGAATCATGAAAGTACAAACAAATAAATCATGATCATGAATCAGTAAAGAGAGAAAAGAAGAAAAGAAAGGAAGGAAGCTCAATAGATGTTATCCTTTAAGCTTGATTCACTCTCCATAGGAAGGATGGCCTCCAACCTTAGCCTTTTCTGCTTCCTCTAGGTCTAAAAACCTAAAAACCAGCAGCTGCTCTCCAAAAATGATGAAAACTCTCGTAGAAATTCAGTGCAAATGTATTTATAGGCTGAATAAAACAGGATCACGCCGCGGCGTCCAACATGTTACGCTGCGGCGCTAGTGTAATTAGGTCACAGGCGCCTGAGGCGCCCACTCTTCAACGTTGCGGCGCTCCAGCCTTGGGTTTTATCTACTGAAGCAGGGGAACGCCGTGGCGTAACCAATCCACGTTGCGATGTTGAGTGCTGATCTTTTCTTTTAATCTTCTCTTAGGCTTCCTGGTCCAAAGCTGCTTCAAATTCTTCAATTCCATGCTTCATTTGAGACCTGCCTATATAAGAAAATTTATCAATTTATTGAATCATGCAAATGTACTCAATTTGATCATAATCTTGAAAGTATTTACTCAGGATCACAATGGAAGTCATCAGAATGAAATAAGATATGAATGATGCTAAAACCTTCCATTAATGCTTACAAACAAGGACTAATCATGCCATAAAGGACAAATATAGGGCACTAATAACTACACTCTGTACAGTTATCACCCCTGAGTGCTTATTCTTGTATAAAAATAAAAAAAAAGGTGTTAACTGAGCACTTAAGGCTCATTAACCGGCAAAACCTCTCGAACGAGATGATGTAGCCCCAACCGTTAGGGTGGATCTACGAAGGGGCCACATGAAGAGTACGGAGGACGGCCATTTGGAAGTCCAAAAACGGCACCCTAAGCCCCAGCTTGAGGAAAAGGGGCTCATATAGGAACATAAAATGTGAACCGGCTTCCCGGCAGGAACACACCCTCTCACTCTAGCTTGTACAGACAACTTGGAATTCGTCGTCCTGAACTTTGTTCATAGTTAACTCCAAGGCAAATAAAGATTCCTAGAGCACGGCTTCACTCAAAAACTTGGACTGACGGTTCCATACGTCGTCCACCACCCAGGGGCATACCAGCCTGGGCCCCCGCTGAATTCGAATCAGTTCGTCCTCTGCTGGGTCATGGACGTCATGGAGTGGGGGCTGGATTCTAGCCTTTTTACCTTTGGCCATGAAAATCTTGAGAACATCCAAAGAAGTCGGTAAGCAACTGTCAGAATCAATAGTCTCATAGATTCAGACACAGGGAGAGCGAAGTAATCCAAACCTCCCCTACCGACCTCCTGTCCCACCAGAAATAAAGCATTCAGGGGAACTCCTCCGCCGCGCATGGCGCAGCGAAGATGGTGTTTTAGGGAGGCGACAAAATTTACCTAAACTACTAAGGTCTATTTGAAGGAAATGCAAAGCTACTCTACTCTTTAAAAAGTTATTAGCATACTGAAAGCGCAAATAACAAGAGGGTTGAGAGAAAGCTACTTACTTTGTAAAGGCAGAATGCTCGAACAATGGGGAGATTGCGAGTGGTTGGAAAGCACCCAAAAGAAGCCAAAGCTTTCGACGCACGGTGTTTTCAGTGAAGGAAGCCAAAAATGGTAAAGTGAGGAAGACAAATCTTTGACTCTTATTTATAAAGGTTTGAACGGTTAGGGGACATTTTTGTCCTTTCCATCGCAAGTTCAAAAGGTGCTCATCATGGTTTGCGGAGCTCTAGGCACGTTTCTCGGATGAAATCGCACCACGTGGCCCACACAGGTGTAATAGCAGTTGAAAGGACGGTTACGCAGTAATCCAAAGCGTCGTATGAATGTTAAATGAGAACCCAGGTTTGTACTGCGGATCCCAACTTCAAATCACTGTTGACAACACAGACTACAAATTAACGCCGAGGTGCAATTATTATGGCAATTATGCCGGGTTGGCATTGGACCTACCCTGGCAATGTCTTTACGGGGTTATATCGGGATAAGCATTGGACTCATCCCGGTAGCATTACCTCGGCGGAAAAACAATGAAAATACAGAACATATACAGAGAATGTAAAATTGATTGAATCATCTTCATTCCATACATCATCATACATCTGAAAAGGAGGAAAAAGAAAATATTGAGACATAGAATGTATAAAGGTATCCTGGGAAAGAGGGCAAACATCTCCGGCTGCCTGAATCATACCCCATCCATATCTCCAAACCTCGATCTCTTGAAAAAGTGGATTGGCTTTGAAGAACATTGGCGAACCGGGATCATAATCCCGTAGAAAATACCAAAGTTCCTTGTACTGCTTCTCCGCGATGCAACTAAAGACTGAAATCTTCTTTCGCTTGTTAGAAGGGGTACGACCTCTCTAGCTGAAGAATCCTCCGCCGGCATCAACCATTCCTTGTTGCCTCAAGTTACGGAGTAGCTACAATGGCCTTTCCACCCCGGAACAGACTAAAGCCACTCTGGAGTAGAAATCCTCCGCTCACTCGTTCCTCTCCCATCTTCTCAACGGATAACGGCAGAAGCGGATACCCGCTGCTTCCTTGAAAGCAAGTCAAAGAAAGCAGACCACCCTTGTTTGCTCCAAGGGGGTCCTTGCTTCCTTTGACCTGGCATCCTTGCATATCCAGCCATTACTACAAAGAAGACCGGCCAAATGCTTTCAAATAGCCCGCTAAGAAGATGGAAAGAGGAACAGTGTGCTCCGTCAGGTCCCCATGCAATAGTAGACGAAGGCATTGTCTCATCCTGGCAACATGTTGGATCACACACTGCCGTGTACGCCAGGAGAGAAAGGCTTCCGCCTCTCTAAATGCATAGCAACCCAGTTTTACGCTAAGAAAGAAAGGCCCCTGTCGAAAGGAAAAAATGCTCGGGGAAGATCAAACCTTTTCAAGAATTTTGGAAAAAATAAAAGTATAATCTCTGCAGATGATGAAGCTCTCTTCACAAAAGTGGGAAATGAAGAAAGAACTACACTCACTCTCCTGGAAGAAATCATCTCTGTTCGAGAATGAAAAAAGAGGGAATGCAAGCTCACGGAGAAGTATTCTCTACTTATAACATGTATGAGGGGTTCTAATTGCTCCCGAAAAAAGTGACCTGATCCCATGAAGTCAGTTGAAATAAATGCTTCTAATCTCTGATTGGTCACAAAGATAGGGAGCAGTTAAGAAAATTCGTATGAAACTGACATTGGGAATTAAAGAATCACTACTCCCCAATAAAGCCCAAGTATCAGTTTCCCAGAGAATCGCAGTCTGTTACCACCAGAGATCACGTTCAGAATTTATGTTGAACATATCTCCAGGAATTCCTAGCACTCTTACTTAGGGGCAGAAATCTTTACTCGTAACTGAATAGGACGAGGACATCAGTAATAACCTGGGGTCTAACACCTATCCGTCAAATTACCATGTTAGCCATGCAATGGTTGATTCGTTCGAAACTTGACTCTGGTCTGTCTCATCCAAGAGCCAAGTTGGGGGCAACTGTTCTGGACCGTGATCCGGGATCCCGCTCCATGGGATCAACTCGGCATGCACACAACCGGACTCCTCCTAGCTAGCGTAGAGGAAGACTCACAACGTATTCCGGACCGCGGATTACGACCCTCAAACGGTGTTGGGATATGACATCGTGGTTGACAGATTCACGCAGTGGATGAATCCCTAAATATCCGTAACTGCCAATCATCAACTTACGATATTATAGGATTTATAGATATCTTTGATGGTTAGATACTTTCCATATCTTAATCCCAGATTTACACGGACGTATCTTATAATAATGGAAAGATGATTCTCATCAGGATACTAATCCTAAATTACCTGCATTCAGTAAGGATCCCATTAGGATTCTGTATACGCTCTATAAATACATGGTTGAGCTATCTTAAGGAGGTAACTTTGAACCCAATCTCTTAAACCTCCTTGTGCACTGCCTGAGTTGAGCGTTGGAGTCCCTTTGCAGGTACCCACCTCTCTGTGCAACACGTTTAGCCGCTGCTTGAAGGAGAAATCACCGTTACGTGCCTACTCAGGTACTCTTTGAACTCTATTCAGAACAGTAAAGATAGCTATTCAGCACTATCTATCAGCGCATGTTTGAATGAAAATGAAGTAGTAGCAGGGAATGCTTACTAAAATAGCATTGAGGCTTCCCTTTTCGCACTAAATAATGAGATTACAGTTAATGAATTCTGCTTACAAGATTGCCACTTTGAAAACATATTGCTTTAAAAACACTTTTTTGAAAATATCTTCAGATTGTTTCCATTTTTCTGTCTTCAAAATTGAGATAGAAACATCTTCCCAAACATGTTTTAGTTTTTAAAAACAAATAAATGTTTCTAAAAACAGGAATTAAACAAGTCCTAACCTTCTCAAAACAAAGAAGCACTCTTATTAACACCAGAAATTGATTTACTATTCATTGATGACGATGACAATGACAGAAGACATGATGATGAAAACAAAATTAAGAAGCAAGGATACCACTTTTTGGAGCATTTTCTTGGATGCTGATGAATACTCAAACTGTAACAAATATAAACAAAAAACATTACTATCCAAGCAAACACAAACTATAACCCCAAATTTTATAAAAGTCATATTGGCTTACCCATTCCTCCAAAGTTCATAAAAGAAGTGAAGAAGCTGAGCTCCCCTGTACTTCTTGTTCTGCTCAAACCATTGAAAGTAACCAATAAGGAATAATAATGGTGAAACGAAGTGTCAACATACTTCACTAACTAAAACGTTAGACAAAAAGATAACTATAATGAATGTAAAAACATAAAATGAAAAATTCAGCATAACCACATCAATAGAGTTAAAAATTCTAGCTTTCCATTACACACGAGTAGCAAAAGCTCCTTGTTTCCCTTAAAAAAGTAGGTAGAATGGCAATATAGCATACTCAAAAATCAAATTCCTTTTATATAATTAGCTTCAAGTAAATTATCATGCAGCACACAATGAAAGAACTCTTTACTCATTACCAAATAGGAAGCATCCACTCTGACTGTGGAGAACCAAATATCATTTATGCATGTAAATACTACAACTAAGTTTATAAACTTTATGACAATTAGGTAATTTTCTCCACAGGCCTTTATGTTTCCACTTACAGAAAGTTTTGCCATATTTGTGGGATCTTGGCAAAGAGAAAGATTGCATGTAGGGATGCCTACAAGAGATGATATCCAAATAGAAATATTAGACATAAGTAAACTTATAACCAACATAATTATAAAATAAGGGTTAAGATGCTCAACAACCATGAATTGACAAAGGGGAGTACAAAAGATTTAATTGGAAAAAAATTTCAGCAACAATGACTTGGGACGTCTCCTGGTTGTCGACTCCTCCTTCACATATAACATTATTCTCAGAAGGCCATCCTTAAATGCACTCGGAGTCATGGTCTCCACCACACACCTTGCCATGAAATTCCTCACGAAGGATAATGTGATTGTCATGGTGAAGGTGGATCAAGCCACGACAAGAAGCTGTTACAATGCTAGTCTAAGGATTGGAAAGGTCGAAGCAAAACTCCACCACAATAACCCAACCCAGCCCACATGGACCACCCAAATGTTCTCTTGGCTGAGTTGGACGTAAACAAAGACATATGAGAGAAACGCCCCCAACCTGAGGGGCAGTTTGTGGATTTGTAGCTAGGAGCCAAACCCTCCCAAGTCACTAAGGTAAGAGGACACCTTTCCTTTGAGGTCCACAACACTGAGATCGACCCCAAAAAGCCAACACTGACCTCTTTGCTTGGACCTCTGTCGACATGCCTGGGATCGACCCTAACTTTATCTCACACCTACTTTCCATATACTCTAATGCCAAGTCGGTATCACAACGAAAACAGAAAGTTAGTCTTGAGCATTAGAAAACCATCGAATAACAAGTGAAGGAACTCTTGGATGCCAGGTTCATTCGAGAGATAACCTATACTGTATGGCAATCAAATGTCATCATGATCACAGGAAGTGGCGCATTTGCATTTATTATGGACCTCAACAAAGCCTACCCAAAAGACCCATATCTTCTTCCCAATATCAATATTGGTCAATAATTTATCTGGATACCAGTACCTCTCATTCATGGATGCCTACTCTGGGTACAATCAAATCCCGATGCATCTTGATGATGAAGACGAGATGACGTTCATCACAGAGAGAGCCAAATACTATTACCGGGTCATGCCTTTTGGCCCCAAGAATGTTGGGGCCATATATTTGAAATTGATGAACAAAGTGTTTGAGGAGATGATTGGGAGAATGCTTGAAGTCTAGATTGATGACATAATTATAAAAACTCCCTCCTTCGGTAACCACATTCAGGACCTTGATGAAGTGCTCCAGTAACTCCAGAAGAACAGTATGAGGCTTAACTTGGAAAAATGCGCCTTCGGAGTGCAAGCAAGAAAATTCCTCTGATTCATGCTGACGAACCACTGAATTGAAGCATACTCGGGCGAATGCCAAGAAGTCATCGACATGTGCAGTATGGCAATCGTTAAGGAGGTTTAATAGCTAACGGGGCAGATCACGACCCTTATTAGATTCATGGTGAAAGTAGCGCACAAGTCTCTCCATCTTTTCAAAATACTTAAGAAGAGAAAAGACTTCATATGGACCCCAGAGTGTGAAGAAGCCTTAATGGAGTTGAAGAATTGTTTGGCGTCTCCACCCATCCTGACTAGACTAGAACCCAGAGAGACACCCTACCTTGACCTATATGTGAACAAAGAAATCGTGAGTTCTTTATTGGTCCGAAAAATAGATGAAAGACAAAAGCAGGTCTACTTCGTGAGCAAAATGCTCCAAGGGCCTAATCTCCGATACTAGAAGATCGAAAAGGTTGCCTTTGCACTCCTCACAACAATAAGGTGGTTGAGGAAGTACTTCTAATGCCACTCTATCATCGTAAGGATTGGCCTTCCAATCTGGATAATATTGCATAAGTCAGACCTCGTCAGGCACATGATTACATGGTCCATAGAGCTCTCTGAGTTTGGCATCTCTTACGAGCCACATGGTCCATAGAACTCTCCGAGTTTGGCAGCTCTTACGAGCCTCACCAAGCCATCAAAGCCCAAGTCCTATCAAACTTTGTGGCTAAGCTCACTCATGAAACCCCTTTCCTAAGGGAAACACATGGACAATTTATGTTGATGACTCTTTTAATCCCAAAAGAAATGGTGTCAGGGTAATCTTGGAAAATCGTGAAGGAATTACCATTAAGCACTCCTTGAAGTTCGAGTTTCCTACCTCAAACAACTAGACTGAGTATAAAGCATACATTGCGGGACTTACCATGGAAAAAGACCTTAGAGCATCTAATATCACCTTTGTAGTGACTCCCAGCTTATAACTGACTAAATCCTTGGTGTCTATCAAGCCAAGGAATCCTTACTCCAGCTATATTTGGTTAATGTGAAGGAACTCCTCAACATCTTTGCCTAAGCCAAGGTTGAACACATCCCCCAAGAATAGAATTCCAAGGTCGACATCCTTTCTAAGTTGGTCAAAACAAAAACACCGGGAAATAACAGGCCGGTGATCTAAGAAACCCTTATCACCCTAAGTATCGCTGAATTTGAGATGGTTATGTTAGTTGACGTAAACGATGACTGGATCAAACCTATCGCTGCCTATATCCAAGATGGAACTTTGCTCGTCGATCCAAAGGAAGCAAGAAAAATAACTCGGACTGCGAGCTGATACACTTTGTACAACAACCAACTTTATCGCAGGGGATTCTCCACCTATCTTTTCAAATGTCTTGGTCCCATAGATGCATCATACGCCTTGTTTGAGATCTAGGAAGGAAGTTGCGAGCACCATCTTGGTGGAAAATCACTAGCCCAAAAAACACTCAGAGTGAGTTACTTTTGCCCAACCATGATCACAAATGCTATGGATGATGTTTAAAAATGCGATAAGTGTTAGAGGTTTGCTAATATACACTCTGCACTACTTGAAGAAATCACTACCATCTTGGTTCTATGGTCATTTTACAGATGGAAGTGGATATTCTCGAACCATTCCCCCAAACTCAGGGATAGCTTAAATACCTCATCGTGGCCATCAATTACTTCATCAAGTGGATCGAAGCCAAACCACTGACCACCTTCACCTCAGCTAGAGTAAAGAAGTTCACTTACAAAAACATTATTGTCGCAACCGTCCCAAAGGGTGCTAGCGAGATTAAGAAGATTTGGGAGTTGTCACCAATTGCTTTTTCCATTTAAAAAATAAAATGGTGCAATTGGACATCTTAAGAAGTATGGCTTGCATTCTAGAGTTTAAATTCGGGAGTTGATTATGGGTAAGAAATGTATTAACACCCTACTCCATTCGTTTAAGGAACGGTTACCTATTTAATTTAATATTATTTGTTAAATTAATTATGTTGATCCTATATTATATATTTGTCAAAAAAATTTTTTTTTTTTTAATTTTTAACATGTTCCACTTTTTTGGCATGTTATCAAAAGTGATAGATGACTATGATAGGGAATAGGTGACTAATTTGCTGAACAAATTTAAACCCCACAATATATAATATGAAAGTGGTGAATCAAAATTTTAATTTTTAAAGAAAATATTTCATAAAGTAAACGGCCAAATAAAATTTTGTTTCAGGAAAACAAAACTTTAATTCAAGAAAAATGTTTTAAGTAAATGACATAAACCTTTAAATAAAATTTTAACTCAAGAAAATATCTTTAGGTAAAATCAGATTTTCTTTTTGAAGTGATTTTCCTAAAGGTATTTGTAAAATTTAATTCTCCACAATCAAAGAATAGGGGATAAGTGAATTTACTCACAATTATTTTAAATTTATTATGAATTTTTTTTATTTGTTTTAATTATTGAAATTAGACCCCCCAACACACTTAGCGTGATCCAATGATAATAGCCTCGAAAGTTTTGGGTAGAGTTTAATTGATCAACATTCTAATCTTCTCTTAATTTTGTTGTTGTTGACTAAAGTCTAAATATTAATATTTGAAGCATTGAAGGAAGATATTTATGATGTGTGTATATGACAAATAACCAAAATAAAAGAGCAAACACATTGACGTATGAAAAATAAACAAGCACATAAATTTAATAGAAAAATTAATAGGCAACACAATTTTTATTAAAGATTTCCTAAAGCCCCACTAACATACTTGACAAAATTAAAAAAGTGCTCTTCACCCCCGAAAAGTCAAGATCCAATTGTCACCACAACTAAATCCTGATTTTTCCATCCTCAAATCTTTATCCATACAATAAACATGCTCATATATTGAATGACCAATTAATAGACAAATTAATAGCACAACATGTAATTAAACAAGAAAAGGAAAAAAATGAGCAAACAAAAAAAGATAGCCTAATGGATTGTCACGTAGCATATGAGATTCTTAACAATTCACTTATCATTAATTAATATCAAAAGTTAGAGCACAAATAGATCAAATATGGCATAAGATTTAATCAAGTCAGGTGTATATATACATTATAGAAATAAATATAAATAAATCATAGATAAGAGGATAGAACCTAGTGATGTGCAGCGGCGGTATGTATGAGGCTGCCTTGTGCCTTGTGATCATGCGCACATCGTAGACGCTGCAAAAGGAATGGTGGAATACTTTAGGCAGGCACTATATCTTCTTGCTCTTTGGCTGTCTCTGTCTTCAGATTCAATCTCTCATTTTTTTCTCTAACGTAATTGTATGGTGCTCTCTCTCTGTCTCTCTCTGTGTGTGTATGGTATGCTCTCTCTCTTTGTTTCTTTTTGCTTCAGAAAAGTTCTGTCTTCATGTGACTTTGGTGCCTCTATATTTATACATCAAGTAATGTCTTAATTATTTAATAGGAAAAAATCAATAAATTTTTTAGTTTTTATTACTTGTAGATTATACATCAATTAAAGAATAATATCAAGTGATTTGAAATTTGATTTAATGATATTAAAAATTCTAATATATATTTTTTCACAAAATAATATCTTTTTTATTATCTTTTTATTTTAAATCTGAGTATATTTAGGTTCAAAAATTTTAACAATCTTTTTCCTTTTTACTTTTATATAATCAAAACAATATCTTTTCATTTATTGTCAAAAACTCATTCAAATAATTTTTCAATCAATCAAATCAAATTAATCAAATAATTTCTCAATAAATCTATCCTTTAATTCTCAATCAAATCTTTTTCAAGCGAGTCATTCTTTCTTAAGGAATAAAAAACACATGTTAAAAATAAAGTACAATGAATTTAAACACTTCCATTGAGTTAGTAAATTTTGGATTCCGGCAAAAAATTAGTTTGGACTTTAAGATTTTATTTTGGGGCATAAAATTGTTTCATTTCAAAGACTAGTTATTATTTATTTTTATTTTTATATAAAATTAAATGGCTGGACAAAATTGGATCCTAACAACAACTCCTATTTGCTTGCTCTTTCAATTAGAAATGTCAAGAAAAGTTAAAAGCAGGCAATTTTTTCCAAGTAAAAGGTAACTATATAATTAAAATAAAACCAAACTAGGCAACAATAGACCTAGTAACAAAACAATCTAGGCAATTCAAGACCTACTAAGAAAATATTAAGCTATGAAAAACATGGAACAAACAAACTAGGCAGTTTAAGACCTAAAGATTAGATCAGGCTGTAAGCTAGGCAACTCAAGACCTATTAACAAATATCAAAAAAACTAGGCATCTCAAGGCTTAGTATCAAACATATCAAATAGACTACTCAAAAGTCTAATAACAAATGATCGAATTGTTCAAAAACTCGAAATATGCAAACTAGATTGTTCAAAAATCAAGTAATATGGCATCAAGTATTCAAAAACTCAAAATATGTAAACTAGACTATTCAAAAGTCCAGTAAAAGATCATCTAGTTATTCAAAAACTCAAAATATGCAAACTAGATTGTTCAAAAGCCTAGTAATATGATCATGAAGTTATTCAAATACTCGAAATATGAAAATCATGTTGTTCAAAACATGATGATGAATTTCAAGATTAATATGTGGAGAAAATGAAAACTATTTAACAAAATTACAAATTTAAATGATTCTGTAAGCTCAAAGCCCTTTCTGTGGCTAAGTTTGCAAGTTGTGTTTTGATGATAATAACTACATTGGAAATTATGAATATGCTCTTAAGTACCTTAATTGCACTAACATGATCATTGTGGAGTTTTCTTGTTAATAGTAACTTTTTCAAGACTAAATCAAATGTAAGGAAGCTTTTTGGATAATTAGAAAAGGATAATAAGATCAAATTCAAACTTGAGAGAGTTCAAGTGCATCCTGAAAGAGTTCCTGAAGAATATGAAAGAGTTCATCTTGAGAAGGTTGTGAGAAATTTCAAAAACGTGAAGAATCTCCATAAGGACCAATCCAAGAGCAAATCAGAGACTAAATGAAGCTATCATCATCCAAGATATCAAGATGAAACATGAAAATTAAATAAAAAATAAGATGTTTTGTAAAAGATCAAGCTTGAGAGAGTTGCTGAGAATGTCAGCTGTGATGAATCTAGAGAGAGTTCCTGGACAAGAACTTAAGTGACCATGCTAACTTAGAAAAATAGAACAAAATAATGGCTACCTGCCACAAGAAGGACAAGTAACCATTGGGAGCCTTCAATAGTTATATTTTGAAATTTATAAAAGGTCCCAAGCTTGAAAAAGAGAGGGTTAATGATATGAAAAAGATTAGAGCTGAATACACGAAGAACAACTCTCACCTCTACCTACTTTGTTCTTAAAGTTTTGAAATCTTCAGTAGGTGTGTTGTATGCCTTGCTAAACTATGTCAATACACTCCTTGAGTGATTTTGAGACCTTCATACTTGTGTTAAACACTTCAAACTAGACTTTGATTGTTAAGTATTGGTAGTGAGCTTGTGGGTTGTACAAGCCACTTGGGAGCTTAGTTAAGCTTGTTGTTTGTGCCTGAAGAGGCTGAAGAAAAAGAATACTTGTTATTTCGTGCTTGGAGAGGCTGAGGGAAAAGAATATTCAAGTGTAAGAGTCTGAAAAGGCTTGGTAAGAAAGAACATTTTTTACATAGTGAAAATCCTAGTATTTACTAGGTACTGGACGTAGCCCCAAGTGATTTTGGAGGTGAACCAGTATAAATTCTTGTGTATTACTTCTCTTCCTCTACTTTAACTCATCTACATTCATTCTAATATTGAACCTAAGAAAATCATGGTTTTACTCCAAAAGAATCAAAATGGTTTTTGGGTTAAAGTGAGCTCAACAAGAACTTTCTCTTTATAAGGTTTGATTCTGTGTTTTGGAAGTCATTCTTGTTGCTAAAAAAGGTTTTTCAAAGATTAAGTGTTGAAGTTTTAAGAAATTAACATGAGAAACAATCTCTATTAAATACTAAAATTGTGAGAGAGTTCAACCTAACTCAACCAGTGAACCTTCTTATGAACTCTCTCACCCTATATTATTTGATCTTGCTCTCATACATTATTGTATTCTCTCACCTAACATCTGTACTTTATAGCAACCTTCTTACCTCTAAGTTTGATAAACTTGAGAAAGGTGTGAGAATTCTAAAAATTTTAGGAGAAAAGAAACATAATTCAATCCCCTTCTTGTGTTACTGTCAACTTGAGATTCTTCATGCTAAAATATCAAGGAAAATATACAAAAACCAATGTTACATGCAAATGCAGGATTTTAACTAGTATAAAAAGTCTATTTTTTTTTTCAGATTCAAAATCCAAGAAAAGCCTAAATGAGAAAACATTTCCCATTAAAAAAAATGCATTCACCATTCAGTCAGAAAACATGTTTATTCACTCAAGGATAAACAAAATTATTTTAAAGATGGTAAGGGAAGTAAGGAATCTTTTTAAGAGGTAACAATAGAGATTAGACATTATGAAACAAGTCCCCAAGTATGCAAGTACTAGTTCAAGAAATCCAACAATTTTCAAACTATCCTTGATGTGTGAGCTTTAAAAATTAGCCCCCAAGTCATGAAACAAACATCTACAATGATCCTTGAGGTTCAATAATTGACTCACTTCCAAGCATTCATCACACCTTGCTTCAAGCTTGCAGTGAATTGTCTAAATATTGTTTTTAGCAATATGGTCATTCAAGTGTCTCATTATTCAAGGAATTTCCTTTCATCTTTTCTTTCTCTTTTTTCTTTTTCCACTTTTTTTTTTCAATCTCTTTTCATTTTTTTTCCTTTCTCTCCTTTTTTTTGGAAGCAATGAACTAACAACTTGAAGTAATAAGAGTATTTTGTCTCAAAATTAAAATTTTTGAAAATAGAAACAATCAATCATTGATCAGAATGGACTTTATAAAGCTTGTAACATGACCAAGGTTATCAAAGAAAGGATATTGATTGCTCAAAAAGGTACTTGAAGGCTAATTAGGACAATGGTCCTTCTTTCATTCCAGACCCAAAACCTTTTCTCTTATTTTTCTCCTTTTCATTTACTTTTTTTTTCGTTTTCAAACATTCACTTCACAATGATCTTATTCTTCTTTTTCCCTTTTCAAACTTTTTTTTCTTTTTCAATCGACATTTATAGACTATGCAACAGCCAAATGTCAAAGACTAATCCATATTAAGTGCAAGCCCCCAGTGTAGGGATGATCATTGTTCAAAGTTCAATTGAAAAAAGTATTTCAAGCTTAAATGGGGTGACAAAAGATATTGATGATATATATATATATATATATATATATATATATATATATATATATATATATATATATATATATATATATATATATATATATATATATATATATATAGAAGAGAAGAGAGAGAGAGAGAGAGAGAAAGATGGTCAAACCTCATTTCAAATCATAATTGTTTATTTTCCAAAATTTAATCCTAAGACAAAATTAAGTGGATGAGACCTTTTGCTCAATTGCCTTTTTTTTCTCCACATTTTCTCTCTTTTTTTTTTGAAGGAAAATGATCTATTGGAGTACAAAGCAACATAAATGAGAGATAACTTCATTAATAGCAAAGAATTACTTAGTCATATTTCAAATAGAAGCAAAGTTTAAACAAAAGCATTGAACCTAAGAAGTAAGAATGTAAACCTAATTGAAAGCAACCATTAAATCAAAATCTTGAACACAGAATCAGAATTACTCAAGTATGTTTAGGCAATGGGTTAGTCTTAACAACTGGCCTTATAGCCTGTAATAGAGAGCTTTCTTAAAGAAAATAGGTACCACCATCACATTGAAAAGTTAGCTTGCCAACATTTCTCAACTTTTGCACCCGAAGCTCGAATGTTAGACATTTTTCAATTGAATGGTCTGGAGCCCCATGTGAAATCCGCTAGTTTCACCTGGGTTATACCACTTAGGAGGGGGATTTAGAATTGGCTCTGGTACTTCTGGACTAGCCATCTTGTTCTCCAGCAAGGTTTTGTACAACTTTGCATAAGTTATTGGTATTGGTTCTACATTCTTCCTTTCTCTTTTGGGTTTATTAGGTTGATTATGAGGAGATGGTATATTAGGGGGGACACTTTGAGGAGTGTTAGGGAGTGAAATATTGTTCACAGGGATATAAGTCGAGCTTCCAGCTTGTGATAGAATTGAAGGATATAGTGTGGGGTAAAAGGGGGGAAATGTTAGCATAGGATATGAGGAAGGTTGGTTGAACCCTAACACTTTGGTTGATTTTTCTTGTTAAATTGCTTGATTTTACTTTGTTTAGTTTTATTTACTTTCTTTTAATTTATCACATGTACCTCTTCTTCCTTCTTTTGAAAGCTTGGCTTTGTGGACCTATCTTGATGATTTTCCACCAAGTTTTTGGCGCCGTTGGTCCAATCTAATTTAAGTATTTTTTTTTTAATTGTTTAATTTTATTTTTAATTGTTTCTTTTTAATTTTAATTTATTTTTTTATATTTTCTTTCTTTACTTTCCTTGTTTGTGTTTGATGGACATCTTCCACTCACTAGAGAGAGGAAGAGCTCCTTGGCTATAACCACATCGAAAAAAATGGTTGTTCTCAAAATAAGCTCCGTCCAGTGTTTTGACAAAAAGTTTGACAATTTCTTTTTCATTGAGTGGAGGTTGAACCTGAGAAGCCTTCTCCCTCTATCTTTATGCATACTCTCCGAATGTTTTACCATCTGCCTTCCTCATTCTTTGTAGTACAAACCTATCAAGGACAATGTCAGTGACAAACAAGTACCGCTTCACAAAAAGTTCTACCAATCCTTTGGTTTTTATGCTTCAAATTCTTTGAAAAATTTATGCTTCAATTTGGTATAAGAATATGATATGATTGATGATCAAATTGATAGCTGATGCTTCAATTTGGTACTTTATGCTTAGATGAGTGTAAAGTAAATGATGTCCAAGGATGAGCCAAGTGCAGCAAGAGGCCTTGGAGACTAAGGGACACCTTAGAATAGAGAGCTTTCTTAAAAAAAAACAGGCACCACACCCCATGTAGAATTTTTGCATTGCATTGCATAAGCATCATACAAATATTACATTTCGCTACTAAATGTACTAAACAATGGGTTAATATAGGGATATGATTACTATTATGAATTATGCTCTAACTCAATGTGTATAGTGTTTTTTGTGATTTGACACAGATAGAAGCACTTTGATTTGTATTTTAGAATTTTATTTAGTTTATTTGTTACTGAGAATTATAAAATTCTCATTATTTGTATGGCGTTTTCCGATGAAATAGTAATGACTTTGATCACTCTGTTTTGAAGTTTGCTAATGTTGAGTCGGCATTTGCTTAGGTGCCTCCCCTGATTGATATTGGAGTTGACTAGATGTATAATCTTGATGATGATGCAATGTGTTAAATTTATCCAATGATTGTTTGAATTGTGTTTGATCTAATCTAGAATATTTTCATTTTCTCTATTGTTTTAATTGTGTATGGATGTTCTTCTCTTTATGATTGATACTATGTAGTTATGTAAGTTAGAAAGTTTAGATTATGTGTGTGTGTGTATTATTTGAATTGAGGACATGTGTAAGCCCTAATATTTTTCATGGCAAGGTAATTATTTTATTTAGTTCTAATAGTATGATTGTGGACTAGGCTTTTTGTACATAATTTAGGGAAAATGGTACACGTGTAAATAAATAAAAGCATAGTTTTGATGCTTGATGCTTATTTATAACAATTTATACCTAATTGGTCATGTAAAGTGTACAATAAAGTTAAATTGCAAAAAGATAACCTTATGGTGGTTTCTAAAGTAAAGTAAAGGTAATGAAAATTTTAACTCATATTTTAAATAGAACTACGTAACTTAAATAAGAAACTCACTTTTATAATCCAACATGATAATAAAATCTCTTAATAATTACATAAATTTATAAGACTTTACAATTTTCCTCCACCTTGTCGCCATCGACCTCAGCATCCTCAGTGACCACGAGCTCCTAGGCTTGATTTCCATTAAGGCTGCGGCCCGTCAAGACAACTCAAATCCTAAGCTGGGCGCAAGAAGACAGGGAAGCACATCGACTATTATGTAACTAACTTTCTTGACACTTTGATGATGTAATTTCCGATATGTTTTTATCTCATGATTTACGTGTTTATCCCTCATGCTTTTACCCTCCATGGAAAGGCTAGGATGAAGGACATTAAGATGCTCCAAGGCATTCGCAAATGAATCCTCCACGGCTCGAGCCCACTTATTCTCCACGTCGGTCTCGAGGCCTGCTTTCTCTTTCTCTAAGGTTGCCACCATGTTTTTGGACTCCTCTAGTGCCATTTCGGCCCTCATTTTCCCAAAAATCTCCTCCAACTTCCATTTCAGAGTTTTGATGTCCTCATCTGCAATCTTGGCCTTAGCCTCTGCGTTTTCAACTTGAGTCTTTTGATTCTCTTCCAAATTTTTCATGGCAAGGTAATTATTTTATTTAGCTTCTTCTCCTTAGGGAATGGTACACTGTCATAATGCCAATTTATCCTCCTCTAGTACCCTCTAAAGTAAAGTAAAGTTTTTGGTTTGAAGCATCGCATGATAATAAAATCTCTTAATAAAGGTAAATTTGGAAGAAAGAAGCATTGCGAAGACTTCAGACTTCAGCCATCTGAAGTTGGTGGGTGAGGTTGGCCTCTGACAACATTTCGACGTTGTTTGGAGTGATAAGGGCTTGGTTGATCAGCTCCCTAACCACATAGTTCCTTCCCCATATGGAGCATGCCAGAAAGTGGATAGGGGTTCCCTGAGATACTTCTTCCTTGCGCCTCAGTATAAAGACTGTCACGGGCCTTACCGCCTTCTTTAGATAACTTTGGCCATGTTGGGAGGGTGCATTCCTCTTTTGAGGCAACAAGCTGGAAAAAGGCCTTGAGGATTCAGGGCCTTAGATTTGCAACACTGGTCCAGACACCCCCACCCCGATTATGGCCGCCTCTTTGCTAGCCTTGTACTCCTCCAATCGCTATTGAAGTTCCTTGAGATTTCCAGTAGGTGCAATACTCTCTGCAAAATAGAAAATATAGCTAAATGTTATACACTTGATGAACATAATATAAGTAAGTTTGCAATGTAATAAAGAAACACGATATCCCTTCACCCCTGAACCCACCTAGAGTGATGCAAACATTGCTATCCGGCACATTGATGATGTAGGATGTCTTAATGAATTCACTCTCATTGGCCCACCTAATGTGGAAGGTAGTCATGATAATATCATCCTCTATAAGCCTGTGATCCACTGTCTTAATTTCCTAGGCACGATGGCCCTATGCGGATTGTGTCCAATAAAGGTAGATGGTCAAGTTTTTCTTTGCTATCAAGAAAAAAGGCTAGGTCTCTAGAGCTATCGCGAGCTAGAAGAAGTCCCACTTGAAGCCCTTATAAGACTCTTGGTATGACTTAAACACTTTTCGCTTGGCGTGCGCTCGTAAGGAAAGCCACACTCTCATGGGACCTACCCCAAAAAGTAGTATAAGAGAGAATATCTAGAAGAATGATCGAACTGAGAAAGGCAACCTCTGGTGTCGGCATAGCAGCTCGTACACTAGCACAAAGGCCTAGTTGATTGGATGCAACTAATTAGGCATCACTTTCAAATGGTTTAACACCTGACACTGAATTTCGTTAAGGCAGCTACACCCCCAGACGAATGAACATCATCTTATATAGGTACATGAGTGTCGAGGTCCCGCCATCCAGGTAGTACACACTTTTTCTTAATCCCCCAGAGGGTGGCACTTGAACTTATCATCTTGTGTGCTATTCTTTGTCAGTTGCAAATAAGATCTTAAGTTAGCGATGTCCTTTTGCAAGCTTATCTAGCATAATTTCCCCAGCACCTCCTTATCTGCCCACCGATATAGGGGCACATCCCTGGGAGGCAGATACTGACTAGACAGAGTCGTAACTACCTTCCTTTTTCCTATGCCGGGATCCTAGATCTATAAAGAACTACCTATAGAGGATGAACTTTCGGCGTTAGAACTTGAAATACTTAACTGGCTAACTCTTTGTTCTAACTCTGCCATGATCTTGAATAACAGGCGGTCACCCTTGAGCGCTATCGCCTTTTGGGATGCCTCCATTCATCTCAAGATCTTGTCTTGGATATTAACCCAAGATTACAGCCACTCCACCCTAGGGATGTTTCTTCTCCTTGAGGTTCCCCTCTGCCGCTCATGGATGAGGCAGAGGAGGAGCTTTAGAGAGGATTTCAAAGGAAGAACCTTTTTCTATGTCACTTCCAATCTCCCTAACCCTTACAATTTCCAAAAAAATGTAGAAGAAAAAGAGAAGAAAGGGAGAAAGGGGATACCTGAAGATTGGAAAAGAGGTTGAAACACGGAATAGAAGTTAAAATTGGTAGAAAACTCGCCAAAAATGCACTTGCCACCTTAAAAACCACCACACACACACCGCCATAGGTATTCACTGAAAATTTCTTGAATGTTCACCGGAGCAGAAGAAGGAAGAGACCGTGGAGAGTGGAAATGAGCCCACTATCCACTCCTCCCCTTTTATAGACGTCCCCATGCCTCAACTGTCACCATTAATTGGGGGCAAAAATGTCATTTTGCATCAATTTGAAAACACAACAGCGTGAAAACCAAACGACGAATGCCTCATATGCTGACACGAGGTGTCATTCCACATGCAAGATAATTGAAATGACCACGACTCCCAGAAGATACGTCTTGGGAAAGCCAAGTGTCTTTTCGCTAAAAGCTGACATGCTAGGAGACAAAGACACCCAATCTCAGTAGAGCTAAAACACACAAAAAGGAACCGCAATGACGGATCTCGGATGCATCAGCATGGCAAATCCTCATCACTGGGGCCATTATAGGGTCACACCACGGAGATCAGCAACTAGCACCATATGCCCATGTAATGGATCCCAGTCGAACTCTGCACCTAGAAAGATCCTATGACTAGGGACATCACACGCTCCTGTTGGCCTTGACATATCATACCTCGTTGATTAGCTGCCACATCAGAGCACTAAATTGGGGCTAGTTGTTCTGGACTGATATCCCAGATTTAGGGTCCAACATTAGGTGCCTCACTTGGCTGGCCTAATAACGGCCCCAGCTTGCTAGCAACTTGAAGGGCTTACCAACCTACCTTCTATAATATCATCATATTATAATAGAATCACCTCTTAATGAGGATAATTAGGAATCAAATCTCTTAGTAACTACCAGAATCCTAATAATAAAAAAACTATATCTCTCAAGTGTTATTTCCTTTAGCCATTCAAAAGGGCGTCACCTCATGTATTGCATAGGAGGTACCAACCCCCCACCCACAAAATTTTCAAAGGGCTCACATTTTTTTTTTTTTAATTTTCTTAAGGACGCGTCCATGAAAATATTATTTTTAGATAGTCTAGCTATGTCACTTGCCACTCAAATATGCATATATTTTTATATATTTCTCACTCTTAATACACAATCCTAATTTAAATATTAGAATATCTTTTAAGTACATCACCTCCCATTCCGCCACTATCACACGTGGAGAAGCCACCCATACTAACCATTCAGCACCATTAGGAGCAAGATTATGTCACCCTTTAATCTTGGTTATGAACATATGTGATATCAGAATTTCAGTGAAAGCATTCATGAAAAGCACAACCTCAATACTTCAATGATTAATTTTACATTCAAATATTGTAGGAAATCTCTTTAAAAAGGAAAAGCTAAAACTCGAGAACGTGAAATGGCAGTTAAGCTTAAAAGGGCACAGGACCAACGTATCTCATTCAGGCTTTCTTCCGTCCTCTAGGAGGACTAAGATTTTGTCTCATGTAACATTTCAATCACTTATTTATTTTATATTCTCTTTTTTAACTTTTAGAAATAAATGATCATAATTTATCAAAAAAAGTTCAATGTCCAAAAGTATACGAGATTTTTCCCTCATTCTTTCGGGTACTGAGATGAGCGAATGATTCAAAAGAAAAAGAGAATACAGACGAATTAACGTTCAGCACCCAGAATCTTGGCAACTCGTGATGCGGTTAAATAACAAATGCTATCATCATATACTAATATACTATCCCATCATAATCTCGTTGTGGCGGTGGGTACTTCCCAATATATTCTCCATAATTTCAAATTATAAACTATTTTTGCCATTTTTTTTAAAATTTATATGAGTAAAATTACTTATACATACTTATATTTATATTTATTTATATTTATATAATTTTTATCATTTAATTATAATTAATTTTACCTAAATTTTTATACACATATATTTTAATTTTTTCAAATGTGTGTAAGTAATATTTTTTCTATATTATACTAAACACTGTTATGATTGATAAGACATAAAGATACAACAGCAATAAACCTTAAAAATATAAGAAATGTTCCAATCAAATATATATATATATAAAAGAAATGTTACGGATATAATATGATATAACATATATAAAGTTAACGTAAAAGTAACATAAAAATACAACTTTTAAAGACATATTTAAATAAAAAATATACATGTGCTCAGCTAAAAAAAGGGCATACATATGTTTAAAATATAAAGAACAAATACTTATTTTAATCACTTTGGTCTTTTAAACAAAGTTAATATAAATATAATCCTTCAATTATAGAAAATAATATGAAGATTTTTCTTCTATGTATAGATTATGAGAATACCATTAATAAAACTTTTGATTTAGGGATTAAACTAATTTTTTTTATAACTAAGAGGCTAAATTAATGTCATTTTTTTAAATAACTAAATTGATGTTGTTTTATATATTATAAATTGAGAGATTAAATTAATATTAACTTTCTTTAAAAATCAAATTAATATTACTTATATCCTTAGAAGATTAAAATGATATTTACTCAAATATAAATACTACTATATACTTATTTTTAGGATAAATTCAAAACAAGAATTAAAACAAAGGCACTCATAATTTAAAAGTTAATTTTTGTCAATAAAATATTTTTATTATACAATATTTAAAAATTTAAGTAAATAAGTAATTGGCTCCACCGCATCGTCTTGGCTCTGCCGCGTGGCTGGACTCTGGGGCTTCAATACTATGGAGCTAGTCTTTTTAGATTTTAAAACAAACATTAGAACTGCTTTTTTTTTTTTCCTGTGTTACTTTATATTTTACCTAAATTTTTATACACATATTTTAATTTTTTCAAATGTTTGTAAGTAATATTTTTTCTATATTATACTAGACACTGTTATGATTGATAGGATATAAAGATACAACAACAATAAACCTTAAAAATATAAGAAATGTTCCAATCAAATATATATATATATAAAAGAAATGTTACGGATATGATATGATATAACATATATAAAAACGTAAAAGTAACATAAAAATACAACTTTTAAAGGCATATTTAAATAAAAAACATACATGTGCTCAGCTAAAAAAAGGGCATACATATGTTTAAAATATAAAGAACAAATACTTATTTTAATCACTTTGGTCTTTTAAGCAAAGTTAATATAAATATAATTCTTCAATTATAGAAAATAATATGAAGATTTTTCTTCTATGTATAGATTATGAGAATACCATTAATATAACTTTTGATTTAGGGATTAAACTAATTTTTTTTTATAACTAAGAGGCTAAATTAATGTCATTTTTTTAAATAACTAAATTGACGTCGTTTTATATAATTATAAATTGAGAGATTAAATTAATATTAACTTTATTTAAAAATTAAATTGATATTACTTATATCTTTAGAAGATTAAAATGATATTTACTCAAATATAAATACTACTATATACTTATTGTCGCAACTGTCCCGAAGAACGCCGCGAAAATAAAAAAGAATCAGGAGGAGAAGATCTCAGGGTGTTGGGAGTCGTCACCAATCGCTTTATCCATTAAATAGAATGGTACAATTAGACACCTAAAAGATTGTTTACATTTCAGAGTTTGAGGTTTGGGGTTATTTACGGGTAGAGAATGTGTTAGCACCCCACACCGTCCGTTCTAAGAACAGTTACCTATTTAATCTAATGTTATTCACAAGATTAATTAAATTGGCCATTTATTAATTAAAAGAAAAGAATTTTTTTTTCTGATATGTCTCATTTTGTCAAGTATATTATCAAGAATGATAAATGACTAAGACCAGAAATAAGTGACTAAATAGTCATTATTTTGAAACAAATTCTAAGTTTACAACATATTGTATAAAAGTGGTGAATCAAAAAATTATTTTTTGAAGACAAGTAATTTTCAAAATAAATGGCCAAATAAAACATTATTTCAATGAATAAATTTTAATTCAAAGAAATTTGTTTAAGGTAAGAGAATGTCTTTTTTAAGTAAATGACCAAATAAAATCTCATTTATAATCAAGAAAAAAAAATTTAAGCACAATGAGATTTTTGTAGTAATTTCTAAAAAAAAAAAGTTTTCATGAAAAATAAAACTTTTAATTCACCACAATCATGATGTTAAAACTATATGAAATTGTTCACTTTTATTTAAGAATTTGATTTTACAAAAAAAAGGGAATTTTATCTTAGTTTTATATAAAAAAAAAAGTTGTATTTTAATTTGTAAAAATATTTTAATTTTAATGTGGGGATTAAACCTCACCAGCACTCTTGGCAAGATCAATATAAAGCCTAAAGAATATTGAGAAGAGTATATTTGATCGGTGCTCCGATCCTCTCTCAATTTATCCGTCATCCGCCATTGAAAATTATTTGATTAATACATTAATTTAAAAATAAATAAATTAAATTAAAGCATAAGTACAAATACATAATGATATTATTACATGGGAAGTGATACGAAATAAGATTATTTTATTAGAGATTGTTATAATCTCGTCAGCGCTCTTGGCAAAACCATAAAATTTCTCCTCACCTTAAGAAAGTCAAGATGTTACCACTATCGCGGCTAATCTTGATTATTCTGTCGTCGGAATCTTATCCCATATTTTAAATTTATTTTATACAAATATGAATGATAACAATGAGAATATAATAAATATGAAAAAAATTCAAAACATCAATAGAAAGTTGAAGCCCAAATTAACTAATCAAAATAGAACATGAAGCATTCTAAAAATTAAACTCGTAATATACAAATTTTACTTTTTATTTCTTTCCCTTTTTATTTTCGTAGCTTACTTTTTTTATACATTCTGAAAACTACTAGCCCACCAATTTTATTTTTTGTCAGATTTAATTAAGCTAAACCAACAGTAGACCCTGGATCCACTAAACCCACTAAAACTATAAAGCCCAAACCAAATAAAATGACTCAATCTCCTCAAAACCCAACCTGAAAACAAAATGAATTTGGACTATTATTAGTAGTAACCGAACCCGACCCATTTGACCATCTAATAATCACTAAAGAGGACTCAAGTTCAAAATAAAAAAAATATAAAAAAAAAACATAACCTCTGCACAACGTGGGACAACATGAAACCAAATTAAAAACTGAAAACCAAATAACAAAAGTAGCAAATATAAGTTAGTTTTGTAAAATGAGAATAGTCAAATAAAAAACATATGAGAATGAGTGAGAGCACAGAGGAGCGAAGGAGGCAAACGGTGGCTGCACACCTCGTTGGTGATGGCGGAGACCGGCGGATCTGGAACCTGCGTCGGATCCAGTTTGCGGTGCGATTGGGTCACGGACTGTGGATGCAGAGAGCAGCGGTCTGGTGGTGCCGTCGCGCGGGTCTGGAACTGCAGGCATGTTAGATCTAGGCTTGCGACGTGATGGCGCACGGTGAGGGTGCGGCTCGTACGGTAAGGAAGGAACGCTGGCGATGGTACCGGATCTGGTAGGATCCAGTTCGGCAACGACAGGTCTGAGTCCTGGAGAGCGACGGCGAGCTCGGCTTAGTGTTGGTTCGTGACGCCGGCACCAGTTCGAGCAGGGTCAGGGTTGGGTGTGAATGAGTCGGCGTCCGCCAGGATCTGGCTGAGGTTCATATCTCCGACGGGTTCGAGTAGACCCGAACACGATGATGGGGAGAAGAACTCACAGTGGAGGCACGGTCGGAGTTGCGGTGGAGGAGCTCCGGTTTCAGTGGGGAGTTGTCGAGAGCCGGCGGTCGGTCCCGGCCCCTGTTGTGGCTGGTTGGGAGGCTCGGCTTTGGTCCTACTGTGGTGGGTGGTTTCCGTTTGGGGTGTTTGATGGTGGTGGGAGAAGAGGTTATGGTCGAAATGGGGGCTTGTGGTGGTTGTGGGTTTGTGATGGTGAAGATGGGCCGTGATGGTTGCTGTGTTGATTCAGTTGGGATGTATAGTTGAAGATGATGGTGGTGGAGGTTTGGGACTTGTTTTTTTTGCTCTCTGTGATTAACCTGTGTTTGAGAATTTCTGAATGATTCCCCTTACTCTGCATCCTTTCTTTTCCTTTTATTGTGCCCGAGATCATTCAAATGCCATAATTTTCCATTTTTCTTTTTTCCGTTTGGAAGGCAGAAAGATCACAACTGTATGAATATTCAAAACCGAATTAAGATGGAACCAAAATTGTCAGGAAATTCAGAGAGACTGCCATTTTAATGCTGCTTGTGGAGGCTAGGGTTTGAAGGTTGCAGGAAGAAAGAAGTTGGGTCATGGGTTGAGAAGAGAATTGGGTCATGGGTTGAGATGGAAATTGGGTCATGGGTTGACCCGTACAAAGCTATTGATTTTCTTTTTCTTTTTTTCCTTAAAATCAGAATCATTTTTATTTTTTATTTTTTATTTTACTTTTGAAATAAATAAAACAAAATAATAATAACAATAATGATTCTGATTTTAAGAAAAAAAAGAAAGAAAAAAAGAAAGAAAGAAAAAGAAAATCAATAGCTTTGTACGAGTTAACGCATAACCCAATTTCCATCTCAACCCATGACCCAATTCTCTTTTCAACCCATAACCCAACTTCTTTCTTCCTGCAACCTTCAAACCCTAGCCTCCACAAGCAGCATTAAAATGGCAGTCTCTCTGAATTTCCCGACAGTTTTGGTTCCATCTTAATTCGGTTTTGAATATTCATACAGTTGTGATCTTTTTGCCTTCCAAACGGAAAAAAGAAAAATAAAAAATTATGACATTTGAATGATCTCGGGCACAATAAAAGGAAAAGAAAGGATGCAGAGTAGGGGGAATCATTCAGAAATTCTCAACCACAGGTTAATCACAGAGAAAGTAAAAAAAGTCCTAAACCTCCACCACCATCATCTTCAACTATACATCCCAACTGAATCAACTCAGCAACCACCACGCCTATCTTCACCATCACAAACCCACAACCACCACAAGCCCCTATTTCCACCATAACCTCTTCTCCCACCACCATCAAACACCCCAAACGAAACCACCCACCACAGTAGGACCAAAGCCGAGCCTCCCAACCAGCCGCACAACAGGATCGGGTCCGACCGCCGACTTTGACAACTCCCCACTGAAACTAGAGCTCCTCCACCGCAACTCCAACCGTGCCTCCACCGTGAGTCCTCCTCCCCATCATCGTGTTTGGGTATACTCGAAACCATCGGAGATACGAACCTCAGCCAAATCCCGGCGGACGCCGGCTCATTCACGCCCAGACCCAACCTTACTCGAACCGGTGCCGGCGTCGCGAACCAGCACTAAGCCGAGCTCGCCGTCGCTCTCCAAGACCCGGACCCATTGATGCCGAACTGGATCTTACCAGATCCGGTACCGTCGCCAGCATTCCTTCCTTACCGTACAAGCCGCACTCTCACTGTGCGCCATCACGTCACAAGCCTAGATCTGATATACCTGCAGTTCCAGACCCGCGCGATGGCACACTAGACCGCTGCTCTCCACGTCCACCGTCTGTGACCCAGTCGCATAGCAAACCGGCTCCGACGCAGGTTCCAGATCCACCGATCTCCGCCATCACCAACGAGGTGTGCAGCCACTGTTTGCCTCCTTCGCTCCTCTGTGCTCTCACTCATTTTCATGTTTTTTGTTTGACTGTTCTTATTTTACAAAACTGACTTTTATTTACTACTTTTGTTATTTGGTTTTCAATTTTTAATTTGGTTTCATGTTGTCCCACGTTGTGCAAAGGTTATGTTTTTTTTATATATATTTTTGTATTTTGAACTTGAGTCCTCTTTAGTGATTATTAGATGGTCAAATGGGTCGGGTTTGGTTACTACTAATAATAGTCTAAATTCATTTTATTTTTAGGTTGGGTTTTGAGGAGATTGGGTCATTTTATTTGGTTTGGGCTTTATAGTTTTAGTGGGTTTAGTGGATCCAGGGTCTACTGTTGGTTTAGCTTAATTAAATCTGACAAAAAATAAAATTAGTGGGCCTAGTAGTTTTCAGAATGTATAAAAAAAGTAAGCTACGAAAATAAAAAGGGAAAGAAATAAAAAGTAAAATTTGTATATTACGAGTTTAGTTTTTAGAATGCTTCATGTTCTGTTTTGATTAGTTAATTTGAGCTTCAACTTTCTATTGATGTTTTGAATTTTTTCATATTTATTATATTCTCATTGTTGTCATTCATATTTGTATAAAATATATTTAAAATATGGGATAAGATTCCAATGACTGAATAATCAAGATTAGCCGTGATAGTGGTAACATCTTGACTTTCTTAAGGTGAGGAGGAATTTTATGGTTTTGCCAGAAGCGCTGGCGAGATTATAACAATCTCCAATAAAATAATCTTATTTCGTATCACTTTCCCTGTAATAATATCATTATGTATTTGTATTTATGCTTTAATTTAATTTATTTATTTTTGAATTAAAGCATTAATCAAATAATTTTCAATGGTCGATGATGGATAAATTGAGAGAGGATCAGAGCATTGATCAAATACACTCTTCCCAATATTCTTTAGGCTTTATATTGGATCTTGTCAAGAGCACTGGTGAGGTCTAATCCCCACATTAAAATTAAAATATTTTTACAAATTAAAATACAATTTTTTTTTTATAAAACTAAGATAAAATTTTTTTTTTGTAAAATCAAATCCTTAAATAAAAGTGAACAATTTCATATAGTTTCAACATCATGATTGTGGTGAATTAAAAGTTTTATTTTTCATGAAGACTTTTTTTTTTTTGGAAATTTCTATAAAAATCTCATTGTGCCTAAATTTTTTTTCTTGATTATAAATGAGATTTTATTTGGCCATTTACTTTAAAAAAAATAAACAAATTTCTTTGAATTAAAATTTATTCATTGAAATAATATTTTATTTGGCCATTTATTTTGAAAATTACTTCTCTTCAAAAAATAAATTTTTGATTTACCCCTTTTATACAATATGTTGTAAACTTAGAATTTGTTTCAAAATAATGGCTATTTAGCCATCCATTTCTTGTCTTAGTATTTATCATTCTTGATAATATGCTTGACAAAATGAGACATATCAGAAAAAAAATCTTTTCTTTTAATTAATAAAGGACTAATTTAATTAATCTTGCGAATAACATTAGATTAAATAGGTAACCGTGCTTAGAACGGACGGTGTGAGGTACTAACACCTTTCCTACCCGTAATCAACCCCCGAACCTCAAACTCTGAAACGTAGACCATCTTTTAGGTGTCCAATTGCACTATTCCATTTAATGGATAAAGCGATTAGTGGTGACTCCCAACACCCCGAGGTCTTCTCCTCTTTATTCTTTTTTGTTTTCGCGGCGCCCTTCAGGACGGTTGCGACAGCTGGCGACTCCACTGGGGAAGTTAGAGGGTTAAATCTTATTTTAATCTTATGTGATTTGCTCTTTAATTATGTTGGTCCGTTTTTGTTTTATTTGTTTATTTGTTATTTGTTTCATATTGTTGTACATTTTGTTTGCATTACATGCATTGTACTTCTGCATTGTGAATAAATTTGCTTGCATGTTCCCTCATGTACACTTGCACACACAAGCTCTATACCCGAGCTCAGTACCTTGTAGGCTTAGATAGATGGCGAAGTAGTGTTGTTTTGAGAGACCTTTGGTCTCCAATTAGGCATATGATAATCCCTCACTCAAATTGAACTCTTTCCGTTTGTAACCTATCATGGGTGAGGATAGAGGACTCTTGTTAGCTAAAGTGTTAGTAACAGTAAGAGGCAATTTGGGGACTTTTTGTCTGATAAGGGTCTAGAACTAAAGCTATCACTTGTTGATATAACCTTAGAGCTACCATCATTCATAGAACTCATCCCGCTGGATGGGTACCAAGATTAGGTACCCTTTTTTTTCTCTAACACATGAGGAATTTTTGTTTGTCTTTTATTTTGTAGATGTTAACTACCTTTTTGTTATTTTCTTTTACCTTGCATGTGCATATGTGCTGTAAAGATATCGGTAAACCTCGAATATGAATAAGGGAAAGATGGCTCTAATGTCTGAGATGGCAGAGAGTTTCTGGGCTATCAGTGAAGAATCTGTAAGAATTCAAGCCAAGGAAGGGAATAGTTTGCATCACGCGGATGCTCCTTTACCTCCCCTAATGGGGAGCCATGACTTTGAGCAAAATAATCTAAGGAGGCTCCGTAATGTGTGGTGTAGTATGAGAAGACAAGAAGAGTTCAATGACAAGTATGGAGATATTGCAGCTCTCATGTTCATCACCCCTGACCTCCAAATGTTGAAAGCTATGCTTCATTTTTGGGACCCCTTATATCGGTGTCATACTTTCTAACAATTTGACTTAGTACCAACGATTGAGGAGTATGTTAGGCTTCTTAATAGAGATGACATGTCGAAGGACAAAGTATACTTACATGACCCCAAGAAGACGCCAAGAAGGATGCTGTCCAAATTGATAGGTATTCATGCCAATGAATTGGATAAGTACATGATGGATGGAGGGCGAAGTCTAGATTCAGAGTTCTTGCTTAGGATGGTTGAAGCTCAAGTTGATCAAAGTCTTGGTTTGGTAGCACTAGCCCTCACTATTTATGGGTTAGTAATTTTCCTGAGAGTGAAGAATCAAATAGACGGACATGTGATCAATTTGTTCGAGTAGATCGAGCACGGGGTACACCCGGCCCCACCAATTTTAGCCGAGACAATTCAATCCCTGAATTATTGTCGAGTCCATTAGGAAAGAAGATTTTGGGGATGTGCACCATTGCTTGCAGTATGGATGCTTAGTCATATACCGACCTTGAAGTGCTTTAACCATCCAGAAGTTGATCTAAAACAGTATGTCATACCTAAGCATCCGCTCTCTCTATATGGTCGTGATAATTGGCCTCCCCGAACTCTGGCGATGAGGCAATGGATCAATTTTTTCATGGAAATAAAAGAAGTGGTCTAGAGGGCTAAGTGGTTTCCTCTCACTTATACTGTGTATAAATGTGGAAGCAAACCTTGGGTTCCACTTATTGGCCCATGGGGAGTGGTGGGCTATGCTCCAGCTATGGTTCGAAGACAAATGGCATCCCTGCAATTCATTCCCATGACTTATAGGCTGTCCAAATTTGAATTCTTATATGGCAATGAAGGAACCATCCGTAAAATAAAAGAGGCTATTAGAGATTAGAAGGACACAAGAAATGTGAAGCCCGATTTTCCATCGTCTAAAACGACATCAGAATACCTAATTTGGCAGGCTAATAGGAAGCAGAGGTTTCTTGCTCCTAAGGTACAGGGTCCAGAGCCACCAATGCACAAATTTAATGAACTCATTGACTACTATGCTGAAGCAGAAGGGCGGTATGAAATCATTTATCAGCAGTGGGCCACTGAGAGAAGGTCCTTGAAAGATCAACTTAGCACTGCAAGAAGGAAAATCCAAAGTCAAGAATAAGAGACAGTTTCTAAAGAGATTGAAATAGAGAGGTTAAGGAAAACATGTCAAGCCCTCGAAACAATCATTGAAGGGAAAGATGGTCAACTTCAAGAATACAAGAATGAAGTTAAAATCTTGAATCAACATTTGGAAAAACATGTTGAATGGTCTACTTTCTTGGAAAGTAAGAAGAATCGATTAGAGGATGATGTTCTTTTCTTGACTAAAGAAAAGGATTTCTACCTTAATGCAAGCCAAGAAATGGAGAGGAAAGCCAAAATGGTAATTGACAATATGAGAGAAATCTCCAACCATTCAAGGAAAAAGGCAAGAGAAATCATCAAAGTAGAAGCCAAGCTAGCACCAAGAGAAAACTAGGATATTCTGACTCGGGTCAGGAAGGACCTCGACTTCCTAGGAAAATTTCACTGAAAAGGACCACCGAAATTAGTTTCTTGTTTTAGGAGTGCTGATGTAATTTAGAGTTAGCATGACTCATTCCATCTTGTTTTGTAAAGCTAACTCCTCCATCCGACTTGAGGAGTAGTAATGATCAATATGTGTAAATGCTAACTCTCTGTGACCATAAAAATCTTCTCTTTGAATGAACGAGGTTTATCGATATCGCTTACTGCTTTGGATCATGTCTCTGCATGCATAATTTTACTTTTGTTTGTATTTTCTTTTTTTTTTCATATTTTCTAATAATAAATAATGAATACAGAAAGGAAAACTGTCTCTACGACACCTATATAGGACTCGCTCTCAATCAAAAGTCATGGATGAACTGGGGCAGTCACAAGAAGAGCTGAGAAGTGAAGTAAGCCAGCTAAAGGAACAAATGGCCAAGGTTTTGGAAGTTATGCAAGCTTTGGAAAGAACGAAGAATACAGAGGGGACTCCTTTAAGGGCAAATGATGATCCTTCGGCCACACCTGCTCACCCGTCTAGCTTAACGCCTATTCCTTGGTAATATCCTAGTGTCACCTCTCAAAGGGTCATGATGCTACTCACCATCTACTCAAATAATCTTGAAACACATGCATCTTCATTCCCACCATATGGCCTTCCACCTGGTTATGTGCCACCATTAGCCACCAATACCCCTGAGGGCAGTGCACCGACAGTTACAACAACTTCAAACCCTCCAAACACTAACCAAGGATCTCAGCCAAATACCAGTGAGATTCCTCAGTACCCTGTTTCCATTCCACATTATGGCCTTCCCCTTGGTTTTATGCCGTCACAAATTACCAACCCTCCTGAGAGTGGCTCATTATTGATAATACCTACTTCAGGGTCACAAAGCTCGACTCCGACCCAACCTCTTTTTTACATGCCATAGTTTTTCCCTCATAAGATAGCTGGTACTTCTCCGCTGAACCCTTCAACTGAAGGCATTCAATCCAAGGAGAAAATAGAAGTTCTTGAAGAAAGACTGCGAGCCATAGAAGGAGCAAGTAGCTATGGTCTTCTGGATGCCTCAGAGCTCTGTCTTGTCCCAAATGTGGTGATTCCTCCAAAGTTTAAGGTCCCAGATTTTGAAAAATATAAGGGAACCACTTGCCCAAAGAATCATCTAACTATGTACATCCGTAAGATGGCTTCGCATGCTCATGATGACAAGTTGTTAATCCATTTCTTCTAGGACAGCTTAGCTGGGGCAGCTTCTAATTGGTATACACACCTGGAACGTGCCCATATATGATGTTTCAAGGACTTGGCTAATGTTTTCTTGAAACAATATAAATACAACATCGATATGGCACCAGATAGGCTATAGTTTCAAAATATGGCTAAGAAAGAAGTTGAAACCTTTAAAGAATATGCTCAGCAGTGGAGAGAAATAGCTGCTTGATGTGTGTGAAACAACATCATATTTTGTTCTTGTTTTGCATGCATTCTTGAGCATTTTAGGCATTTTTTCTCATTCCAACCTTTTGGTTTATTTTTCCATACCCTTAGTTCAATGATCCCTTATCGTGATATCCTTTTTGTGTTACCCCTAGCCGTGCAAGAAAATAACTCGTCCAATTTGATGTTTTTGGTGTTCTTGAAACTCCTTATTGGATTAATGTTGAATTGACCTTGGATTGAATGAAATACTTACATGTTTGAAGTTGGAGCTTAATGGATAGCATTAAAGGTGCAAGAAAGGCCATTCCAGAGAGATCCACGGCCTGCCCGTGGTTTCTACCACGACCATGGTTCGAGGAAATAAAAAAATGAAGAAAACTGAAACATACTCAACCACGGAAGGTGGCATTCTATTGAGGAATGTGATGAGGCCTAGCGATCCGTGGTTGAGAGTCTAGACATTGGAATTTCCATTTCAAAGAATCACCTCCACCACAAGAGGCTACCAATACATATGCAATGGCCTAGGGTAAGCCGTGGTATATTCATTGCGATTCATTATAGTAAAGAGGACAATTTTAGTTTTTCTAGTTTTTATTTCTTTTGGGGGCTTTTAGCCCATAGAAGCCCTAGGCTATAAATAGATGTTCTGATTGCAATTAGAGGATTCTAGCTTGGATTAAAACCTAGTTCTAAAGGAGGCACAAAGGAGGCTTGGGTTCTTGATCCTTCTTCTTCTTCTTCCATTGTTACGGGTTTGGGATGTTTTTAAGTTTGATTTCTGTTTCCTTCTTCTCTCTGAGTAGTTACTTTTGTTTCTAGGATTGGGCAATGCCCTTTGATACATTGATAATGATTAATTGATGTTGTTTTCCCCTTTTATTAATCTTGATTATTCATTGATTCAATTCTTATTGCTTTTATTCATGTAAATTTGTTGGCCACTTATTTGTATCTCATAGGCATTTAGGGACGTATTGAGAGGTGAACCTAAGTGTTGGAACCATTAGAATTGAACTTAAGGTCTAAATCACGAGAGTAATTTTAGCCTTTCGAGGAATCAATGAATTACCACAAAGCGTAATGGGTTCAATTTAAATTCAATTACCACGAAAGTAGGAATTGGTTTAATTGGGTACGGATCTTGTATCTTGAAAAAGAACATTAACTAATTTTGGGTAATTCACCTTCAATTGAATTTTAGATTTAATAAAAGGGTTATCAATTAGGATTTATCTTGTATCATTGTGGTATCCCAATCTTGGAAGCTTTCTTGAATTTGAAAATCCCCTTCTTAATAACTTACTATTTTTATTCTAAATTCTGCACTTTGATTTTATTTAATTGCTTTGTTACTACGTTCTTCTTAACCAACAATCATATTCCCTTTTGTTTAATTTAATTGAATTAATTAATTAATTGGTATTCATAGACACAGTCCCTGTGGATTCGATCTTTTTATTACTTGACGACGAAACTATACACTTACGGATTTCACGCATCACTGCTCAGGTTGAACCCCCACTGACAGAAAGAGAAATAGTGGCCACATTCATTGACACCCTCCAATCACCCTTCTATGACAAGATGATAGGAAATGTATCGTCACATTTCTCAGACATGGTCATCATCGGGGAAAGAGTTGAGGGAGGAATGAGAAGTGGGAAGATCGTTGAAAGTTCAACAGGGACATTTAGTACTAAAAGGCCCCTAACAGGGAAGAAAATAGAAGGGGAAACCCATGCTGTGACTTTCGATTAGAGGAGTTTTGCCCAAGGGAGACATAACCAAACACCTATTAACCCTTAACCATCATTCCAACCTCTCAACATGCCTTACTACCCATACATTGCTAATGTCCCTCAAGCTCCATACCCTCAACCTTATCACTCAATGATCCCTTATCATGCACCATCTCCTATCCCAAACCAAACACTCCCTACCATGCCATATCAACTAACCCAACTGTGGGCCCAAAACCCAAATACCAACCAAAGAAGGCCGCCAGCTAACCAAGAAAAGAAACTCATCCAATTTGACCTAATTCCCATGACCTATACTGAGCTGCTACCACAACTTTTCTGAAACTCCTTATTGGTTCCTTGCCTAATGAAGCCAATGGAACCCCCCTACTCAAGAGGATTTGACCAAAATGCTAAATGTGAGTACCATCTTTAATCTTGTAGGTCACTATGTGTAATCCAAAATGTTTGCATATGAGAGCCTTGAAGTTCAAAGTGTAAGACTTGATTAATGTCAAATGGTTAAACTTTAAAGAAAAAACTCCTAATGTAAGCAGCAATCCCTTGCCTGATCATAGAGGTCCTGTAGTTAATGTCATAGAGAAGTCCTCTGGCCAATGCCTCATAAGTCGGGTAGCAGACATAAAAACTCCCATGAGAGTTATTTTCAGAAAGCTTTACAAATTTGGGTTGATACAAAACCAAGCTGAGATCAAAAAAGTAAATGAAGAAGAAATAATGTGCAAGATCCACGGGAAGGTAGGGCATTCTATTGAGGAATGTGATGAGTTTAAGCACCTTGTTTGCCAATTTATAAGAAATTGGATTGTTCTCGACTCATATCTTCTTCTTTATGTATCCTCCAAAGTTTAATGGGCAGTCACCTAGTACAAATAAACAATCAGTACGATAATGGTGATGTCTATATGGTCAAAGAAGTTACACCTCCACCAGTTCAAGAGGCTACCAATACATATGCAATGCAACCAATCATAGGGTAAGCTCTAGGTATACTAAGGCCATTAACGATTCATTATAGTAAAAAGGTGTCTCCACAAATCTCTCTTGGTCGGAATCCTATCACCATCTAAGTGCTGACTCCTTTTTCCTATAAGGATACTAGCGCTGTGCCTAGGAAATATGATGTGCAAGTCGTCGTGAATAACCTCCAGGACAATCAAATGAAAATCCCATCGACTATCTCTAGCATATCTGGGATCAGTGGAATGACTCGGAGTGGTCGTATTTATACACCTGAGGATCTGCGTAAAGAGCAAGTGGAGGAAGTGGAAAGAATTCAGAAAGGGAAAGGCAAAATAGGGGAAACTTCTACTAAAAAAGCCTTGAAAGAAAAGGAAGAACCAAAGACAACAAAGCAAGAGGTCTATAAGAAAGAAGTGTCCGAGGAAGAAGCTTGTGACTTTTTAAAATTCATAAAGCAAAGTGAATACAGGATGGTGGATCAACTGAACCGCACCCCTACAAGAATATCACTTTTATCCTTATTACTGAACTCTGAGCTACACAAGAAGGTGCTAATGAAAGTGCTTAATCAAGCCCATGTTTCTCATGACATCACAGTTGACAAGTTGGTAAGTTAGTTATCACATTTTAATATCAATATCACAAGTAGATAATTATATCACTTTCACCGATGATGAAATACCCAATGAGGGAAAGGGACATAATAAAGCACTTCATATCTCAGTAAAATGTCAAGACCATATCATGGCTAGAGTACTGATGGACAATGGCTCTTCCTTGAATGTGATGCCAAAGTCAACACTCTCCAAATTACCTTTTCATAGGTCATATATGAAATTAAGTACGATGATAGTAAGGGCATTTGATGGCACAAGGAGAGAGGTCATAGGGGAGATCGAAATACCAGTTCAAATCGGTCCCTGCACTTTCAACATACTCTTCCAAGTGATGGACATTGCACCATCATACAGTTGTCTCTTAAGACAACCATGGATTCATTCTGCTGGAGCTGTGCTTTCTACCTTGTACCAAAAAGTAAAATTCATAGTTGATAACAAGATGATTACTGTCTTTGGTGATGAGGACCTGCTGGTGAGCAAGCCGCTAGACACTCCTTATATTGAAGCTATAGAAGAGGCTCTCGAGATTGCTTTTCAAGCACTCGAGATTGTCAATACCATTTATACAAAAGAAGGAGCTCCAATTCCTAAATCGTAGCCCTCTGTTGCATCTGTAATGATGGCTAAAGTCATGTTAGAATGGGGTTATCAGCATGAAGAGGGGCTGGGTAAGAAATGATAAGGTGCCACAAGACTTTTTCAACTCTTGGAAAACAAAGGCAGATTTGGACTAGGATACAAACCCAACAAGGCCGACAAAAAGAGAATCATAGAAGAGAAAAAAGAAAAGAGATTGGCTCGCTTGGAAAATCGAGAACCTAAAGTGAAGGGAGTCCCCATATGTTATATACGACAAAGCTTCCGGAGTGCGGGAGTTGTGTTCGTAGACCAAATGACCGCAGTTGAAGATGATGACTTTGTTAGTCATGCGGACCTGGTATATGCATGTTCTTCAGATACAAGACTCAATAATTGGGAGATCTCTGAGCTTCCCATAACCTTAGAGTCTCTTTCAAAGTAATTCTGTAGCGCTATTCCTTTAGCTCTGCCCAAGGCTTTAGGATTTTCATTTGTAAAATGGGCTTACATGTTTTCTTTCCAATAATTATTATTAATAAAATACATTTTTGAGTTCTCTCATTTTTCATTCCATTAGCTTTTATCCCACCATTATCATGATCTTCTATTCATTTCATTTTTCTTGTGTCAACATCACTTAATGTATATCTGAAAGTGACTCTCTTGAAAGTGACAGTGTCAAGATCTCATCATATAATTTTGAACACCCCGTTAATCATGCCGACGAGGATAATGTGGATGATTGAGAAACTTCACCTGAGTTAATGAGATTACTAGAACAAGAAGCTAAAGAAATCAAACCCCATGAGGAACCAATTGAAGTAATTAACTTGGGGACTGAAAATAATAAGAAAGAAATCAAAATTGGTATCTCGATGAAAGAAGATGAGCGTAACATGTTGATTAAACTCTTGTTTGATTATAGTGATGTCTTTGCATAGTCATACCAAGATATGTCTGAGTTAGACACTGACATAGTTGAGAACAAATTGCCACTAAAACTTGGGTACCCTTCGCTTAAGCAAAAATTGAGACGAATGAAAGCTGAGATGTCCCTAAAAATCAGAGATGAAGTAAAAAGACAGTTTGATGCTAGATTTCTTGCAGTTGCAAAATACCCACAATGGGTTGCCAACATTGTTCCTGTCCCAAAGAAAGACGAAAAAGTCCAAATGTGTGTAGACTATCGAGACTTAAATAGGGCCAGCCCTAAAGACGACTTCCCGTTACCTCACATTAATGTTTTGATGGACAACACTGCTCAACATTCATTTTTTTTCCTTTATGGATGGTTTCTCGAGATACAATCAGATCAAGATGGCACCGGAAGACATGGAGAAAACCACATTCATCACTTTATGGGGAACCTTCTGCTACAAAGTGATGCTTTTTGGTTTAAAAAATGTTGGGGCAACGTATCAAAGAGCTATGATGACATTGTTCCATGGCATGATGTACAAAGAAATAGAAGTTTATGTGGATGATATGATTGTGAAGTCAAAAATAGAAGAAGATCATATAATCAATCTGCAAATTTTTTTTAGCGATTGAAGAAGTTCAAACTCAGACTAAATCCTGCAAAATGTACTTTTGGTGTCAGATCAGGCAAACTATTGGGGTTTGTGGTGAGCCAGAAAGGAATAGAAGTTGATCCTGACAAGGTTCGAGCAATACTGGACATGCCAGTTCCTCGCACTGAAAAGAAAGTTCAGGGATTTTTGGGAAGGTTGAATTACATCACTCGATTCATATTCCAGCTCACAGCAACATGCGAGCCGCTCTTCAAGTTGTTACGCAAAAATCATCCAGTTAAGTGGAATGAAGATTGCCAAAGAGCCTTTAAAAAAATTAAGCAATATTTACAAGAACCCCCAGTTTTGGTGCCTCCAGTGCTAGGGAGACCTCTCATTATGTATTTGACAGTGCTTAATGAGTCTATGGGTTACATACTATGATAGCATGATGAATCCGGCAGGAAAGAACGTGTCATCTATTACTTAAGTAAAAAGTTCACCGATTATGAGGTAAAGTACTCATTGTTAGAGCGAACTTGTTGCGCTATAGCATGGGCTGCCCATCGATTGAGGCAATACATGTTGTGTTACACTACTTGGTTAGTGTCCAAAATGGTTCTTATCAAGTATATCTTTTAGAAACCGCTCTCACTGGGAGAATCGCGCGATGACAAGTTTTATTATCGGAGTATGAAATTATTTATGTCACCCAAAAGGCAATTAAGGGAAGTGCTCTTGCAGATTATCTGGCTAACCAACCTATAGAGGATTATAGGTCGATGCAATGTGAGTTCTCTGATGAAGATATAATGGCTCTGTTTAAAAATAAGGAATCCTCTAAAAAGGAAAAATGGACTATGTGATTTGATGGAGCCTCTAATGCACTGGGGCACGACATTGGAGCTATCTTGATCTCCCCTGAAGATAAATTCATCCCAATCACAGCAAGGTTGTGTTTTGACTGTACTAACAATATAGCAGAATACGAAGCGTGTGCTTTGGGTATTCAGGTAGCAATAGAATCAAAAGCGAAGATCTTCGAAGTATATGGGGACTCTACCTTGGTCATTCATCAACTAAAAGGAGAATGAGAGACTCGTGATAACAAACTAATCCTATACCATGTTTACATCAAAGAATTGATCGAGCAATTTGATGAAGTCACTTTTCATCATGTTCCTCGAGAAGAGAACTAGTTGGCTGATGCTTTGGCCACACTATCATCAATGTTCCAAGTAACTTATGAAAGGGACCTACCACTTATAAAAATGGAAAGTCGTGACTGTCCTGTATATTGTCAAGTGGTTGAAGATGAGCCTGATGGGAAACCGTGGTACCATGACATCAAATATTTTATCAAGAATAGGGAGTACCCTACAGGTGCTTTAGAAAATGACAAGAGGACCCTGAGAAGGCTTGCGATGGGTTACTTTCTGAATGGGGAAATACTTTATAAAAGAAACAATGATATGGTGCTTCTAAGATGTGTTGATGCAATGGAAGCAAAAAAGATTATTGAAGAAATACATGAGGGTTCCTTCGGAACTCACTCCAATGGACATGCAATGGCAAGAAAAATCCTAAGATCTGGTTATTATTGGTTAACCATGGAAACTGACTACTTTAATCATGTGAGGAAGTGCCATAAGTGCCAAACATATGCCGATAAGATCAATGCGCTGCCAGTCCCCTTGAATGTCCTAGCAGCACCCTGGCCATTCTCCATGTGGCGTATAGATGTCATAGGACCTATTGAACCTAAGGCCTTAAATGGGCATCGCTTTATCCTTGTCGCGATAGATTACTTCACCAAATGGGTTAAAGCTGCTTCTTATGCCAATGTGACCACGAATGTGGTGATCAAGTTCATCAAAAGAGAATTGATATGTCATTATGGTCTACCAAATAAGTAGGGGTGCACAACCCGAACCACAAACCCGCCAACCCGACCCGACCCGACCCGACCCGATCCGACCCAACCCGATCACATATATCCGGGTTAGTTCGGGTAACGGGTAAAATTTTGTTAACCCGTTGAATATCAGTTCGGGTAACGGGTTTGGTGAACCAACCCGACAACCCGACCCGATGACCCGATGACCTTATAAAACGACGTCGTTTTGCCTATATTTAAGTTTTTTTTTTAATTTTTTCTTACAACCCGATCTGGTGACCTGACCAACCCGACTAACCCGACCGACCCGATTAACCCGATTATCTAACCCGAACCAAACCGATTCTAATCGGGTTGGTTCGGTTCGGGTTACACAATTTTTTTCCCTCGACCCGACCCGACCCGAACTCACATGATTGGTTTGGATTTTTTTCTCCCCTAAACCCGACTCGACCCAACCCGTGTGCACCCCTACAAATAAGATCATCACCGACAATGCAACTAACTTGAATAACAAAATGATGAAGGAAATGTGCGAGAATTTCAAGATCCAACACCACAACTCCTCGCCATACTGCCCAAAGATGAATGGGGCTGTTGAGGCAGCAAATAAAAACATCAAAAAGATCATCCAAAAAATGGTTGCGACACTTATTTTTAGGATAAATTGAAAACAAGAATTAAAACAAAGGCACTTATAATTTAAAAGTTAATTTTTGTCAATAAAATATTTTTATTATTCAGTATTTAAAAATTTAAGTAAATAAGTAATTGGCTCCACCGTATCGTCTTGGCTCTGCCGTGTGGTTGGACTCTGGAACTTCAATACTACTCTTTTTAGATTTTAAAACAAACATTAGAATTGCATTTTTTTTTCGTGTTTTATTTTATATTTTTAAGAAAAACTTTTCCAATTATCCTAAAATTTTTAAAAAACACTTTTTCCTTTAGAAAACACAAACAAATGGCCCTTAATTTCTTAATCAAAGCTAAACTGGTCAATTTTTAAATAAAATAAGAGTTTAATTTCGATGTATTGTAAGTGTAAATTTTTTATACATCACCATATATATGATTTTTAAAGTAGTTGTTATGAGAGATAACATCTTTAATGACGTGACAATACATGATTGGTTGATAGTATAAAAAATCTTTTCACGCATTAGTATTAAATCCATAAAACTATCAATTAATTAGATTTATGTAAGTGTTTTGGACTGGTATCTCGAATCCAGCCCAATATGGGTGGCTCACCTTGGTTAACCCAATCACAACCGCCCCTTGCTGATGTGACCCTTACAAGTAGTTGCTTACTTACTAAGTTGAGTATCTTATCTTAACTGAATCCCTCTTAAATGAGAAAGTTTTGTGATATTATCTCTTTATAATTATCAATCATAATCATATATATAAACAGTATATCTTCAAATACTACTTACCCTGTAAGCAAACTCAGTCTATAAATATGGAACTAAGCCACTCAAGTATGCATATACTCTAATAAACTTTTCTCTCATAATGCACAACCCCAACTTGAGCGTCAAAGTGTCTTGTAGGTATACCACTCCCCTCTGTACCACTGTCGCTACTACGCAAGAAGGAAACCACCATCAACATCCATTCAACACCGTTTGGAGACATGATTAGGTATACTTTCTGATCTCGATTTTGAACATTGGTGCCATCTTTGGGAACACTAAACTGCTACTTCCATCTCCTATTTCTACCATGGTTAACATAAGAAATCAAGCTGCCATAAACCAAAATATACGGTAAGATAGGGCAAAAGCCTCCCTTACCAACCAAAATCAAGCTAACCGCCCACCTTCACAGAACCTTAGAAGTAGGTTGTGCTTCATCGTCAGGGTCCCTTCCTGGTAAGAGGCATCCCCTTCTCGTAAGGAGGAGAGCCCTCCACTGCTAGAAGAATCAACTCATCACGAACCTTCAAATTAGGAATTGATCGACATCATCTGGAGTCAAAACCAAAAATTCGAAGATCAAGCAAGGCAGATCATGGAGCTTTACAAAGCGGTCCATTCTGATTGGAAGGATGAGAACAATCCTGGCTACAACGAGTGGATCCTAAACATAATCACGAAGAAAGAAGGGAACTCGTCAATCGATTGCCACTTGCTATTTCTATGGTATCAGAAGCCTCGAATCAACATAGTGAACCATACAAGTTCAGCCACCCTTTCTTGTACTTCATCATGGGAGTCCATATTCCAATGGGGTTCAAGTCCCTAACAAACATTGACTCGTATTATGGCACAACGGCCCCCAAGAACTCAAACACTTTCACCTCATCCATGTTGTTCCATGAGGCAACTGACCCTATCTTGTACTGAGCTTTTCCTTCAACCTTAAAGAAGGCTACCTTAAAATGGTTCTCCACCTTGCCTCTGAAGTCCATTAACTGGTTTAGTGAGCTGACTTTGAGATTTTTGCTACACTTCACAACAAGCAAAGTATAGGAAAAAACTTCGTGCTACCTCATTAACTTCAGGCAAAGACAAGATGAGCCATTTCAAGACTTTATGGCCATGTTCAACAAAGAGTCACTAATGGTAAAAGACCTAGAAAAGGAGGTTGTCATGAAGTTGGTAGTAACATAAGAAGTGGGCTGTGTTCTCCTTTTTCTTGAAAAATTAACCTTCTCACTTCTTTCTTAAGTTGTTTAGACTTGGAGGTGAGAAGATTTAATCTTCCTAGAATATTAGTGAGAAGGTTTTAAAATATGCTATCAAACCAGAGTGAGAAGGTTCATGTGAAGGTTCATGAGAAGGTTTGATGATTGAGTATAAAGAACTTTGTTACTACTGAAAAATGAGTTTATATGTTATATTTAAATTTATAACTTCTCGTTAAGATACATCCTTAAGATAAGAAGCTTAGAAAAATAATATTTAAACTTAGTTCTTAATTATATCAGAATGAGTTCCTTAAAAATTCTTCCCTAACAAATTCAATTTGTTCCAAATTTTAGTTTTAACTTTGATAACTTAACTAAACTGATAAAGATAAGTAAAAAAGCAAGCAAAGAGAAGCTGTACACCATGATTTATACTGGTTCATCTCTAAACCATGTAGGGCTAGGTCCAACACCTAGCAACTACTAAGATTTTTCACTATCACGAGTATTCTTTAACAACCAAGCTTCTTCAGGCTTCAATGCAATTATTCTTTACTAACAACCTCTTCAGACTCACCACCAAGTATTTTTTGACACAACATCTTCAGGCTATTCAAAATCAAAATTAGAATTCAGAATTCTATTTTATGAATAAAAATAAAAAATTTAGAAATAGAATTCTTCTATAAAATAGAATTCAATGAGATATTATATATTTCATTTTTATCATATTTTATTTTTATTTTATAATATAATATATTTATTATTATATTATAAAATAATAAATATAATAATATTATATATATTATATTATTATTATATTCAATATATTCAAAAAAATTAATATATTTAATATTAGATATTTTATTGAATAAAAAATAGAATAAACATGTTGATTATATCAAAAGTTAGGGGCAACAATTATTTTCGTTATCATGGGCAAGGACACCATTGCTGACATTAAAAAAAAGAATAAAAAGAGTTTGATTCTTAATGAGTTTTTTTCTTATTCGCCAGTTTTATCTCTTTTGTAAAGGGTTTAGTTAATAAAAAAAGTGAACATACATATAAATAGATTATCTATTCTTTTTTACAGTCTCTTTAGGCTCACTTTCATAGTTTGAAGTAGCTTGTACAACTCACAAGTTCACCCATTAAGTACAAGAATCAAAGGATGAAAAGAAATGTTTGTTTTAATAGGGTAGTTCTCGAAATCACTCCATGAGTAAGTACAAACACTTAATCAAAGCTAACAATACACCTACTAAATATGTTTCAAATTTTAGAATAGTAGGTATAGATGAGAACGTTAAGTTCGTGATGTTCTTAATCAAATTTGCTTCAAAGTTCATAACTCTCTAATCTTTGAGCTTGGATCCTTTATAGGATTCGAAAATATGACTATTAATTTGATGATTCAAACAGTAACTATACTTGCTAGTTACGAGTGACCATTATTTTGTTTTTTCTTGTTGAGTCAGTGTGCTAGTCTTTAGGTGAGAAGGTTGAGCAACTTTCTCACAAGCTACATTCTTATGATCTTTCTTAGCAACAAGCTTCTCATTGAACTCGCTTAACTAACTTTTCATCCAACTTTCTCAAGCTTGAATATCTTCAATCTTTTCTTCTTTTAATTCCAACATCTTGTTTATGATTCTTATTAATGATTTTAATGGTAAATGTTTCACTTGTAAGTTTGAATTCTTCTTGAGTTCAACCTTTGTGAGAGTTCTTCATTTTGCTAAACTTTTTCTCAGTCTTCTCAAGACCTTCTCAAGCTAAACTTTCTCATGTTCTTCAGGAACTTTCTTAGGTTGCACTTGAACTTTCTCAAGTTAGAAATTGATCTTCTTAGTCCTCTCTAATTAACCAGAGAGCATCCTTGAATCTCATTTAGTCATGTAAGGCTTGATAACACCAAGAAACACTCCACAAATATCATATTAAACTGATTAAGGCATTGGGAAGATTCAAACATGATTTTTAATATAGTTATTATCATCAAAATATAATATGCAATCTTAAGCACAAAAAGGCTTTGGAGCTTACATGCTATGCATGCAATCATAGTTGGCCTCTGCCTTAGCCCTTTTGCCTCCTCCATTGCTAAGAAAAGCCCTACAAATCTGGATGAACTTGAAAGTCAATCCGAGAAATACATTAACATGGAAGAGATTAACAAGGTAAAAAAGAACTTGAGAGGAAAGAGGACCCTCAGCCAAAAAAGGCATAAGAATAACGACCATCTCGGACCCCTTCCAAAGGACCTTAAAAGGGAAAAATACGAGGAATACACCTCTATCAAGGTCCTTAAGAGCCAAATCTATTAGCTAGTCTACCATACCAAATTTTGAGATATCCACAGGTCACATCCATTAAAGAAACATGCTTAAAAAGATAAGTCAAAGCACTGTGACTACCACAATGGCTACAGACATACTATCGAAGATTGTGTATAGCTTTACAATGCCATCGAGTCTCTCATTCAGGATGGGCACCCTGAAACACAGCCAAGCCACTACGAACTAGTCAAATATCCTCTTAGCCGAGTTAGATGTGTGTGAAGAGATCCGAGATATGGGACCTCATCTTGAGGGCAAACTCATACCTCTACAACTTGGTGACGAGCTGGATCAGGTTATCAAGGTTGGCAGTCATTTCACTACAATGGAGAGGGACCAACTAACTGCGTTCTTAAAAGAAAATAAGGATTTTTTTTGCTTAGACCTTAGCTGACATGCCGGGGATAGACCCCAATTTCATATCACACCAGCTATCCATTCATCCGAACGCTAAGCTGGTACCCTAGTGAAAGCGAAAAGTTAGCTCAAAGAGATAAAAGATTATTAAGACTCAAGTCAAGGAGCTCTTAGATGCTAATTTCATCAGTGAAGTAGCATTCACCACCTAGTTCTCAAACATGGTCCTAGTAAAGAAGGTCAACGGGAAGTGGCATATATTTATGGACTGCACAAACTTAAACAAAGTATGTCTAATGGACCCCTACCTACTTCTTAACATTGACAAATTGGTTGACAACTCTTTCGACTTCTAGCTTTTTTCCTTCATGGACGCCTACTCCGAGTACAACCAAATCTTAATGCTCCCAGACGATAAGGATAAAATAGTGTTCATAGTGGAGAGAGCCATCTACTGCTACCATGTTATGCCCTTTGACCTAAAAAATGTTAGGCCAATGTGTCGACACATGATGAATAAGGTTTTCAAAGAAAAGATAAGTAGGATGCTAGAAGTCTACATCAACTACATGATCATCAAAGCCCCTATTGCGGGTCACCATATCTAGGACCTCGCAGAAATGTTTTAGTAACTCTCGAAGCACAATATGAGGTTTAACCCAGAAAAATGTACATTCAGTGTCCAAGTAGGAAAATTCCTAGGCTTCATGTTGACACACTATGACATAGAGGCAAACTCAGATAAATACTAAGTGGTCATCAACATGCTTAGCCCCCAAACAGTTATGAAGGTCCAGTAGCTGATAGGATGAATCATGGCCCTTACTCGGTTAATGGCGAAAAGCGCCTACAAATCACTTCTTATTTTCATATTTCTCAAGACAGGGAAAGATTAATGGACCCCAAAATATGAAGCAGCCTTTGCAGACTTGAAGACCTACTTATCTTCCCCTCTTTTTCTAACCAGGCCAGAACCCAACTAGACAGCCTACATCTACCTCTCTGTCAATGAGGGAGCCGTCAGTTCCATTTTGGTGAAAGAAACTAATGAAGAGAAAAAGCCAATTTACTATGTCAACAAAGTCTTCCAGGGACTTGAAGTTCGATATCAGAAGATCGAAAAGATATCATTAGCACTCCCCATAACGGCTCACAAATTCTGGCAATACTTCTAATGCCACCCAACATCATGATGATGAACTAGCCAATTCAGTAAATCTTGCACAAATTGGACTTTATCGTCGAGTTGACATAAGATCCTAGCCTTCCTAAAGGGAATACGTGGATTAACTATGTTGATGGCTCCCCAAACCCCAAAGGAAGCGATGTCGAGGTTAAATTGAAAAATGATGATGGTGTAACCATTGAACACTCCCTAAAGTTTGAGTTCCCAATCTTAATTAACCAGGATGAGTATGAAGCCTACATCATCAGATTTACAATGGCCAAGGACCTAGGAGCTGCTGAGATCACCTTCTACAGCGACTCACAACTTGTAACTTCCCAGGTTCTCGAAGAATATCAAGCCAAGGAACCTTTGCTATAAAAATACTTGCTTAGAGTAAAGGAACTCCTTAACAGCTTTGCTTAAGTCAAAATCAAGCATATTCCAAGGGAACAAAACTCACATACTGATATTCTCTCTAAACTAGCGAACACCAAAAACCTTAGTAACCCCAAGCATAGCGGACACTGAGGATGTGATGCAAGTTGATAAGAATAACAACTAGATCAAGCTTATCACCGCCTACCTATATGAGGGGATCCTACCTAATGATTCCAAGGAAGCTAAGAAGTTGATCCGGACCTCGGCCTAGTATATGCTATATGACAACCAACTATACCGAAGATGATTTTCCTCTACCTTCTCGAGTGTCTTGGCCCCAAAGAAGCATCAAATGCCTTAGCCAAGTTCTATACATCATTTAGGAGGAAAATCCCTTGCCTAGAAGGAAATGCAAGCCAAATTCTACTGGCCCACAATGGAAGCAGATGCCAAGGAGGATGTCTAAAAGTGCAACAGGTGTCAGCAATTTGAGGATATCTACTCTGCCCTACCTGAGGAGTTGATAACCATCTTAATCCCCTGACCAATCTATAGGTGGGGAATGGATATCCTAAGCCCATCTTGTAACATCCTCTGAAATCTATTTGTCATAAGAATTTATATAGAAGTTCATTAATATTAGTGCCAATTATCTGTTATTTTTGGGATTCATTTAGGTATAATGTTATATTGAAGATATGGAAAATAGCTCATATTAGTTCAGAATTTAGCACAAATTGCTTAGATGAGAAAAATAAATAGGAAAATTTTACTTTTAGGTCACAAATAGTTAGAATAAGCTGTAATAAAATTTGGAGAATTAACAGAGTTAATTTGATATTTTTAATAACACAAAAAGTGTGTTTAATGGCCAAATTAAATAGGAAAGTGACTTGGAAGATTATGAGATTTTGAGAAGATGTCAAGTGGAGGATGGAAGTTATTTTGGAAATAGTTATAGGTTAAAGTAGATACCTGTAAACTTATTAGTTTATCTCTTTAAGTTTAATTTAACTCAAGGATGAGTAATAGAGCTTAGTAGCTATTAAAGGTGTATATAGATAATTATCAAAGGATGAGTATTGGGATTAAATGAACTCCTAGAATTTTCTATGATACTTGTGGAAGTTAGAAAATTCATTAATCAAAGATTAAAGTATCCTTAAGAGATAAATTTCTCACACCAAATAATTGTCCTTATCTTTATCTTTATCTTCTCTTAGTAGAAGATAAGAGCAAAGAAATGATAAAAAAGAAATAGAGAAAGAAAGAAAGAAAGAAAAGAAAATAGTGAAAGGAAGAATGAGGATGTAAAGTAGTTTCGTCTCTACTTTTATGTACGAATCGTGTAAAGATTATAAGGATTGGTGCCTTAGAGACCCAGTTAGTATATTTAAAATGATGATGTACTCATATAAACAAATTATAATTTATAGAAATATGTAAATTAACTTCTATCATGTGGCTTATATTTATTTATATAGTATTTTGTTTAACAGAGGATAGTGTAGTTTAGCTGTGACATGCCTAACCCTAATTTTTTTTGTATAATTCCGATTATACTAATAGTATTAGGATTGGAATGTTACACTATAGTATTAGAATAGTTTATCCTGTTAAGTCGGGGTATGAATTAACTATGCTTTTAGCATGCTTAGATATTGTTGTTCCATGTTATGCATTCTCTTATCTTGATAATAAGATATATGAATAGAGTTGTATAACAGGCTTAGGTATGAATATAATTAGTTACTGTCGCATTGTTACATGATATTAAGACTGATCACCTAAATATGTAATGTTTTGTGTATAGGAAACTATGGCATCTACCGGGTGAACCCATGTTACTAGAGGACTTGTAAATGAAGATATAGCTTAAATGACCAGAGCTTTTAAAGAGGTGGCTACTGTAGTGAAGGAGTAGACTGCCATCACTAATAGATTACTAGAAGGAATAAGAAATAACCCACTAAGACAGTAAATAGATAATATACGGCTCATGAGAAATCAGGATCTATTAGAATTTAGTAAAGTTAATCCTTCTTTCTTCAAAGGAGAATATAGTCTAATTAGAGCTAACAGATGGATTATGGATATAGAAAAAGTTTTTACTGTTATAACATGTAATGATGAACAAATGATATCTTTTGCCTCTTATATGTTGGTTGGAGAGGCAAAACGATGGTGGATAGATACTAGAAGTTTGTTAGAGATAATAAGTAACTAAATTTTAAGGACAAAATTTTTAAAAGGAGAGGAGACTTGTAAGATCCTCCGAAACCTATTAGTCATAAAAATTGACATAGAAGTTCATTAACATTAGTACCAGTTATCTGTTAATTTTGAGATTATTCTGAGCTCGTTTAGGTATGATGTTATAACTCAGGATATGAAAGATAACTCATATTAGCTCAGAATTTAGCACAGATTGCTTGGATGAGGAAAATAAATAGGAAAAATTTGCTTCTAGGTCACAAATAGTTAGAATGAGTTGTAGTAAATTTTAGAGAATTAACAGAGTTAATTTGACATTTTTAATAACATAGAAAGTGTGTTTAATGGCCAAATTAAATAAGAAAGTGACTTGGAAGATTATGAGATTTTGAGAAGATGTCAAGTGGAGGATGAAATTTGTTTTGGAAATGGTTACAAGTTAAAGTAGATATTTGTAAGCTATTAGTTTATCTCCTTAGGTTTAATTTAACTCAAGGATGAGTAATAAAGCTTAGTAGCTATTAAATGTGTATAAAGATAATTATCAAAGGATGAGTATTAGGATTAAATGAACTCTTAGAATTTTCTATGATACTTATGGAAGTTAGAAGATTCATTAGTCAAAGATCAAAGTATCCTTAAGAGATAAATTTCTCACAGCAAATAATTGTCCTTATCTTTATCTTTATCTTCTCTTGGTAGAAGATAAGAGCAAAGAAAGGATAAGAAAGAAATAGAGAAAGAAAGAAAGAAAGAAAAGAAAGAAAACAATGAAAGGAAGAATGAGGATGTAAAGTAGTTTTGTCTTTACTTTTATGTATAGATCGTGTAAAGATTATAAGGATTGGTGCCTTAGAGACCCAGTTTGTATATTTAAAATGACGATGTACTCATATAAATAGATTATAATTTACAGAAATATGTAAAATAACTTCTATCACGTGGCTCATATTTATTTATATAGTATTTTGTTTAATAGAGAATAATGTAGTTTAGCTGTGACATGCCTAACCCTAATTACTTTTTTATAATTCCGATTATACTAATAGTATTAGGATTGTGATGTTACATATTTCAAGTAGCCCCTAGCTAGCTCAAGTATCTAATAGTGGCCATTGACTACTTCACAAAGTAGATCGAAATGGAGCCACTATCCACAATCACCTCAGTCCGAGTTCAAAAGTTCACGTACATAAACTTCATCAATCATTTTGGGATTTCAGAGTCCATTGTCACGGACAACAACACCCAATTCGCTGACAAGAACTTCCAAAAGCTTCTATCTGACCTCCACATTAAACAATGTTTCACCTTGGTCGATCACCCTCAAACAAATGAATAGGCAGAAGCCGCCAATAGGATCATCCTCTGAGGTCTAAAGAAAAGGCTAGATGACATCAAAGGGGACTGGGTAGAACAACTCGACCACATATTGTGGGCATATCAGACCTCTCCCTACTCTACTACCGAAGAAATTCCATTCAAGCTTACCTATGGATGCGAGGCCATGATCTCGGTATAAATTGAGGAAACTAGCTGGAAGAAGTAATAATATGAAGAGCCTAACGAGGAACTCCTCTGCCAGAACCTTGACTTGCTTAAAGAACAAAGGGACAAAAACCCAATCTGAGATATCGCTCTCAAACTCAAAACAGTAATCTGATACAACTCTAAAGTTATATCATGAACTTTTATACCTGGAGGCCTTGTTCTTAGAATAGTAGACATCAGTGGAAAGAACACCTCCCAAGGGAAGCTTGAAGTTGGTAGTAACACAAGAAGGAAGTTGAATTGTGTTACTTTTCTCCTGAAAATTTTAGACTTTTCACACCTTTTTCAAGTTTAACAAACTTGAAAGTGAGAAGGCTACTTTAAAGCACAATTGCTAAGTGAAAGAGTTTAATAATGTATGAGGACAAGATTAGATAATATAGGGTGAGAGAGTTCGTTAGAAAGTTTACTTGTTGAGTTTAGTTGAACTCTCTCACAATTTCATTATTTAACAAAAAATGCTTCTCAAGTTAGTCTCTCAAAACACCAACACTTTATCTTTGAAAAAACTTTTCTTAACAACAACTATCAGAACATATAATTAAACCTTAGAAGATGATGTTCTTGTTGAGTTCACTTTAACTTAAAAATCGATTTAGTTCTTAGAGTAAAACTCAGATTTTCTTAAGTTCAAAATCAAAGTGAACTAAATGAGTTAAAGTAAGGGAAAAGAAGCAAGACACAAGGATTTATACTAGTTCACCCATCAATCACTTGGGGCTATATCCAGTACCTAGAAATTATTAGGATTTTCATTATAAATAAGTATTCTTTCTTTCTAAGCCTCTTCAGCCTCTTACACTGAGTATTTTTTTCCCTCAGCCTCTCCAGCGCAAATTAACGAGTATTCCTTTCCATCAGCCTCTCTAGGTGCAAACAACAAGCTTAACTAAGCTTCTACCTGGCTTATGCAACCCATAGGCTCACTACCACCACTCAAGAATCAAAGTTAGGTTTAAAGTATTTAATACAAGTAGAAAGGTCTCGAAATGACTCAAATAGTATATAAATACAGTTTAACAAGGCCTACTATACACCTACTGAATTTTTAAGAGATTTAAGAATAGAGTAGATAAATGTGAGATAGTTGTTCTTTATGTGATCAAATTTAATCTTTCCCAGATCATTAACTCTTTCTTTTTCAAGCTTGGGACCTTTTATAACCTTCGAAATATAACTTTTGAAGGCTCCTAATAGTTACTTGTCCTTCTTGTGGCAGGTAATCATTATTTTGTTTTGTTTACTAAGTCAGCATATGTTACTTAAGTTCTTGCCCAGGAACTCTCTCACGATTCATCTCAGTTGACTTTCTCAGAAACTCTCTCAAGCTTGATCTTTTACAAATCTTCTTGTCATTTCATTCCATCCTTAATTTCATGTTTTTTCTTGTTATCTTGGATGGTGATAGTTTCATTTTGATCTTTGATATGCTCTTGGATTAGTCTTTTTGGAGATTCTTCAAGTTTCTGAACTTTCTCACAACCTTCTCAGGATGAACACTCTCATGTTCTTCAAGAACTTTCTCAGAATACACTTGAACTCTCTCAAGTTTGAATTTGATCTTCTTATTCCTTTCTAATCATCTAGAAAGCTTCCTTACATTTGATTTAGTCTTGAAAAAGTTATTACTAACAAGAAAACTCCACAATGATCATGTTAGCACAATTAAAATACTTAAGAGCAATTATTCATAATTTTCAATGTAGTTGTTATCATCAAAACATAAATTGCAATTTTAGGCACAAAAGGGCTTTGGATCTTACATTCTCCCTTTTTATTATTATGATAAACTATTTTGAAAATTTTGAAAACTTTGAAGTGAGCTTGTAGGGATTAAGAATCATTACCATTTTTGCTTCCCTAGGTAGGACAGTTGAGAAGAACCCTCCTTTAACACAACACTCATTTTCAATTTTTATCAAAAAAGTAATCTCAACAATATTTCAATCAACAATTAGAGAATGAAAGAATGATATTTCATGATAATATACTCTATTCATTCATTCAAATAGTCATTACATAATCAGTTCAAGGCTCAAAACAATAAAAACATAAACTAACTCAAACTTCCCCTAAGATCATGCTTACTAAAATCCTAAAAAATTTCATGTTTCCTATCTCCCTTTTTTGGCATCAGCAAAAAATAGGGGTGTAGCAGTCCATCATTGAGTCCTAAACTTGTTAGCATCCATATTGGACAAAAGAAGATGAAGAAGAGGTAAACTCAAGAATTTGAGTGGATAAGGGTAGTGCCCTTTCCTAGTAGTCCCAAGGATGACTTCTTCTTCTATCTTCTTCACTATCTATTCTTCAAACATTAGAAATCTATCCATGAAGTTGTGTAGGGTGGAATTGATTTCTCTTTGACCAATATTCAATTTTCTCACTCTCCTCCTTAGTTTCTTGTTTTCAGCTCTCAACAACTTGATTTCTTCTTTTGGAGATTTGTATGTTTTCTTTATAGCAGGTTTGGAAGGAGTAGGTTCACCTTGAGTCGAACCATGATGTGTCTTACTCCCTTCAATTTGAACTCCTTGGATAGTAGCTTGATTAACCTTACTTCCTCTTGGTTCATCAGTCAACACATTCATAAAAGAACTAAGTGAAATTGGTGCCCTCAGAGAGTCCAAGTTTTTAGCTGCAACAATTGGAGCATCTAGAGTCTTTGGGCTTGATTCCCTTTTAGTCATAGGAGCAGTTGCATCATAGATGGGAGATGACTATCTTGGTAAGTTATAGATAATGGGTGAATAGGGTATAGAATAAGCTTTATCATCCTTCTACTGAAGAGATTGAGGTGACACAATCTTCTCAGTATGCTGAGAGGGTTCGTCATTATCAATCTTCTCAGTTTCTTGCTATGAAGCCTCTTTGTCAGTTTCTTTCTCTTGTTTTCCTTTTTCTCTTCCTTGTCCTTGCTTTTCATCAATTTTTTGTTTTTCTTAGATTTTGGTAGGTCTAGGAGATATTAGTGGTCCTTTAAGGGTCAAACTCTATTCTTGAGAGAGTTAGGTGAGAATCTTAGATCCACATTTGAGAATTGAGCAGTGGGATTATCCTCTAGCTTTCTAGACCCATCACTAGTTGATTCTTGATTGGTAGGGGTGATTGGTGTGCCTTCAACAGAGTGAAATTTCTCTTGACCAGCTTGATCTTCGAGGAATGGTTCATTTTCAAGGTCCTAAAAGAGTTCTTTCAGACCTTGAGAGAGTTCATTCTTAGGGTGAGAAGGTTCATTAGTAACCTTCTCACTAGCCTTCTTCTTCTTTTTCTTCTTTTTCTCCATCTTTTTCTATCTTTTTTTTCTTCATTTTCCTTCTTTTTCTTCTTATTCTCCTCTTCTTCTTTTTTCCTTTTTTCTTTTCTTCTTCTTCCTCACTACTTCTTCCACTATAGTGTCTTTAGAGTTATTTTCACATTCAACTCTCTCAGCTTCCTTTTTTGCTTTTTTTTTAGCAATCTTCTCCATCTTTGTAGGGCTCTTAGGTTTAGTTGTGCAGTCATGCCTCAATTTGCTTCTAAGTTCTTATCTTTTATCCTCTAGTTCTCTCTTTTCAAGATGTATTTGCTTCAAATGCTTCATTGTGAAGATCGGTCATTCCTTCTTTTCTTCTTCATTTTTTAAGTCAACACCAAAGTGCTTGAAAACTTTAGTGAGAAGCCTACCATAAGACAGACTTGAAGTCCTTTTGGTATTCTCTATGGCAGAGACCATGTATTTCAGAATTATGTAGTGTATGTTACCAAGTGGCGTCAATATTCAAGAGGGGGGTGAATTGAGTTTGTAAAATATTTTCACAAATCTTTTGTAAAACATTTAATTACCAATTTTCATTGAAGCTATCAATTGAATAAGATGAATGGGTAGAGAAGAATGAATACTTTTACTCATAATTGAATTAACCAAAACATAAAGTGTTCAAGAATGTATATAAAATAAACACAATTATAAAAGAGTTGAGTTTAGAAGATCAAACACTGGGTTTATCCTAGTTCAGCCACCAATCCACTTGTGGCCTACGTCCAATCCTCAAGCAAACACTCGAGATTTTCTACTATATCTTCAAACTTCAATAGGTGCTTGACAATCTTTACACAATGGAGCACTCACCACACCTTGGAATACCTACCCTTTGTGTTTGAGCCTCAACTTCAAAGGATGATTACAATTTGGAGGGATGCCTTACCCTCTTTTATAGAGAATTGAAGTATATACAAGTTGAAACTCTCATAAGAGTGATTAATACAAATTGAAGTCCAAACAATGCTCTTCAAGAATATCTCAAATGATTTACAAAAACAGAGTAATAAGGTTTGAAAGATTGAATATTGGATTAGAGTTATAGAAATATGTTTCAAGTTGATGGTTGGTCATTAATGATCCCCAACTCAAGTATTTATAGTGATTTGATCAAAGGAGTTGTTGGGTGCATTAATGGGTAGCATTTAATGCCAAGAAAATAGTCGTTGGCTATTGTCAGACTAATTATAATCTATTACTTACTCAGTGTAATTGATTACATGGTTGTTTGAACGTGTTCTTTGCTTTTTTGGCAGGTTGTAATCAATCACAAGTCTCATGTAATTGATTACATGGCCTCTGCCAAACTTGTAATCGATTATAACCTCAGTGTAATCAATTTCAAGGCTTCTGCCATGCTTGTAATCGATTACAAGCTCAGTGTAATCGATTACAATGGCTCTTAAACACATTTTTCAAGTCCATTTAAACATATTGGCCATTTCTAACTTAGAAAAACTTGGATTTGTTAAGATTTACACATGATTTGCAAAATCCAAGATTGAAATCAACATTCTTTAAAAGATATGAACTTTGAATTTCAAGTTAATTTAAAAAGATCTTTGAAAAACCATTTGGAGATAATTGAGATACATTGAGAGCATTTTACATTGATATTCTAAGACCTATAACCTATACCAAATTTACCTCTTTTGATCTTGTTTACTTTTTTTAATCTTGGTCTTTAACTTGACTTTGTTATCATAAAAAACATCATTTGATATGCTTCATGACATAAGTATTCACATTCTCTCCCTTTTTATGATGGCAAAATAACATTGAAAACGTGAGAAACATTTGTATTTATTTATCAGAGATTTAAGCGCAACTCTCTCCCATAGTTTATACATGAGATAGGATAAATAATTTTCATGTAAAAGCTCAAAGCTCCCTCTTGCTCATGCAAGATATATATTTTAATTTAATTTCTCTAATCTCTCCCCTGTTGGCATTATAAAAAAGACATACGCATTCAATCAAAATTTCAGCAGTATTTCATAATTAGCCCATAAAAATAGTCAACACAATAACAAGGAATAACAAGATATAATCATTTCATCCTATTTAGTTTACGATCTAAGTATAATCAGACCAATCAAATCAACAGCAGGTGCATATGAGAATAAAAGACCAAATTGTATAATCAGTAAAATATCCATAGTGTATAACCATTAGTACCAGTCATATACAAAATTATAAAATTAGCAAAAAAACACTAATGGGTTAGATAACATATAAGGATCATCATCACTAAGTCCTATGTCACTGTCCACATCAGCTGCCACATCATTAAGGTCGACATCGTCATCATCAGTGTTGAGATTGTCCTCAGAGCCCAGAGTTTCCTCATTGCCATCAAGAACACTAGTTTTAGTACCTGATAGAGCAGCATATGATAAAGGTGTAGGGGGTACAGCAAAGGAGGTAGGAGCACTAGCATCTTTCCTCTATGTAGAATCAGATCCCTCCTACAAGGAGCGAATATAAGCCAACTCCGATCCCTGATGATCTACTTTCTGCTCAATTCATTCCATCCCCGTTCGTAACCTACACATATTCTATAGTAATAGTTCCAAAATGGTTGTGGGAGGAGGCTACTGTCCTCCTTCTTCATCATCATCCTCAGGATCATGAGGAATGTGACCATAACTCCCATGAAGGAGGTAGTACCATTTGTCATCCACCTTTCTCATTTGAAGCTTGTGCAAAGTATGCACACCAATAGACTATGGCCCTTTAGAACTTGTTTCCTTTGTCTTCCCGCTTAAAGAAATATGGAAATACTCTAAAATAGCAGTTATAAGCATAGCATAAGGCAGAGCATGTTTCTTCTTCCTAGCTTCCAACATGTGCTGGATGATGTAATATCCCCAGTTGATTTGCCTATCTGTGTTCATGGCCCATAAGGTTAGCATATCATCCCTGAACACTTGAGAGTAGTTCCCTTCCATAGGAACCAATCCCTTGGCCACAAGGTAATGTAAAATCATATTCTCTATAGTCAATCCAATAGCCATTACCCTCTTTTTTGTTCCTGGGAATATCATAACCATATATTAACAAGGAACTCAGGGCAGCCCTAAACTCATAGTCATTTCCCCAAACATTTTCACTACCATAGAAATTTACACCATCATACATAAGCTGAGTCAACCTATACCATGAATCCTTATTGATTTTAATATGCTTCTTTTTGACCTCAAAGATTAAGCATTCATCCTCATACTTTAAATTGGCATAAAAGACCTTGACTAAATCAGGATAAATATCTTTCTTTATGCTCAGAAAATCCAGCAAACCTAGCGTTTCTATCATTCTAAAGCTCTCTAACGATTCACTAGAGCAGAATTCCTTAGTTAGGTACCTTGGAGAGATGATCTTTTGCAATTGGAAGTTTTTCAGGAAGTGCTCAACTTTCTTGGCAGTGGTGAAGTGTTGGGTGAGATCCAGCCTAGAAACTGCGAGTGTAGGAGCACTGGAAGATGCTCCAAAGGAGGGCCCTGTTCTTGCTCTTTGGTGCGCTTGGAGGATTCTACCATTTTGGTGGAGATGAGAGGCAAAGATGGTGAGGAAGGTGAAGAGAAGGTGTCTTGTTGGTATTTGGTGATGGAGGGAGGTTATAAATGGTGAGAATATGGTGGATGTCATGGGTTAGGGTTTAGAGAGAGAGGGGGCAACATGAGAGGAGAGGGGAGGAAGGATTTGGGGTGTTTGGGATGAAAATTGATTTACGGGTTTGATGGAGAGCAGAAATTTGAGTGGAATGGAGGTGGAATGAGGTAGTTTGGCCAAGAAATGAGAGAGAAATTGAAGATTAGGGATGAGGGGTTTCGTGAGACTTAGAGAGAGAAAGTGGTTATAGACTGAAAATGGCTACTTTGCGAGTCTGAGCCATTTTAAAACTCTAGTGTAATCGATTATAATGAGTGTGTAATCAATTACACGCTCTCTGTGAACCTTGTAATCGATTACAAGGTGAGTGTAATCGATTACAAGAGTTCTAGAAACATTGTAATCGATTACATATGGTGTGTAATCGATTACATGCTTGGCAGAGCCTTTGTAATTGATTACAAAGGTCTTGTAATTGATTACAAGCTTGTTGAATTTAGTTTTTGCACTTCAAACAGTAGAGGACCAATTCAAAAACTTCCAAAATAGTTCCAAAACTTCCCAAAACAATTCCAAACCTCATGTAGGCATAAAAATTGACCAGTTCTTGATCCAAAACACGTTTCTTGCAAAATCATCACCTTGGTCAAGGATCAAATGACTTTAACTGGATTAGTGAATTTTGAGCTACTTGGAAGACTTAGTCATGATGGAGTATCTGCAAAACAACTTAGGGGGAACCTCTGACGCTCAAGTCAGTATTGGATTCAAAAGTGATTAAGGCAAAGTAATTGTGCAGCAAAAGTAATACATTATGTAGCAAATTTTAAATTATATAGCAAGAAAACAAATTATGCAGAAGATTGTGACTTTATACAGCATAAGTGACAAGTTATGCATCGAAATGATAGATTATGTAGCAAAATTATGCAGCAAGAGTTTAGATGCATAATTGATCCAATATGTCAAGTTCACTTATTATATAGAAGAATGCTTCTTTTGCTAAGGGCTTAGTAAAGATATCAGCAAGTTGTTTGGTTGTTTCCATAAATTCAAGAATGCAATCACTTTTTAAACATGATCCCTTATGAAATGGTGTCCTATTTCTGTGTTTTGTTCTTGTGTGTAAAATGAGATTTTACACAAGTTGATTGCACTAGTGTTATCACATCTTATAGGGATGTGATCAAGCTCAAGGCCATAGTCTAGAAGTTGTTGCTTCATCCAAAGGACTTAAGCACAACAACTTCCAGCTGCTACATATTCAGCTTCAGCTATAGATAATGTCACACTATTTTGTTTCTTGTTATACCAAGAAACTAGTGAGCTTCCAAGAAAATGACATGTCCCACTAGTGCTCTTCCTATCCATTTTGCATCCAGCAAAATCAAAATCGGAGTAACTAACTAGGTTACATGAGGCGCCCTTAAGGTACCACAAACCTATTTGTGAAGTGCCTATTAGATATTTCATAATTCGTTTTATAGCACATAAGTATAATACTTTAGGATTAGCTTGATATCTAGCACATATGCACACATTAAACAAAATATCAGGCCTACTTGCTGTAAGATAAAAGAGTGAGTCAATCATACCTTTATATTTTGTGATTTCTACAAATTTACCTCCTTCATCCTTATCCAAATTATAAGAAGTGCCCATTGGTGTAGCCATATGCTTGGCATTATCCATTCCAAACTTTTTGATATTTGGATTGACTTATGAAAGTTTCATCCTTTGTTTGCCTAATTTGGAGTCCAAGGAAGAAGTTGAGCTTACCTATCATTGCTGTAAGATAAAAGAATGAGTCAATCATCCTGAGGCAGAGAGAAATTTGAGCAAGGAAATTGATGAAATGACAGGGCAGATGAATGAGATGTCTGAAACCCAAGCAAGGTTAGAAGCAATACTACAAGATGTGAGGGAGTCTCTTAGCTTAATCAGTGAAAATAGGGGTGCAAATGGGGTTGAAGCATATGTAAGTGTGTCATCGATCTCTTCCATGATAATCACTGTGACATTCTCGACTGTAACCTCGGGCATCGCTGTGGGGATTCATGAGCAACCACATCAAACAACATCGATAGTCACGCCTTGGAATGTGCTCATAATGAAATTCCTGGTTATGCTGGACCTACTTGGGAACAACCTCATGTATCCATTCTGGGATAAGTAACAATGCCTCACTCTGGGAATAGTCACGTCATGACCGAGAAAGACAAGATGAAAAAAGAATGGATGGAGAAGATGGAAGAACATATCAAGGTAATCAATGGCTCTAGTGCTTATGGACCTCTTAGAATAAAAGAATTGTGTCCTACCACTGATGTCGTGATCCCTAAAGACTTCAAGATTCCTAATTTTGCCAAGTATGATAGGAGAGGTAACCCTCGGTTTCATTTAATCAGTTATAGAACCAAGATGATTATTTGGTCTAAGGACGATAGTTCCTCATCAACTTTTTTCATGAGAGTCTTACGGGTCCCACTTTAGAGTGGTATCTTCAATTAGACTACTTTAAGATTTTTCGCTAGACGGAATTAGATAATTTATTCATGGATCAATACAAGTTCAATCTGGATGTAGCTCCTACCCAGAACAGTTAAGCTCAATGTAGAAAGGAAATGAAGAATCTTTCAAGCAGTATGCACAAAGGTGGAAAGCCTTGGCGGGTCAAGTTCAACCCCCATTGATACAGTCCGAGATGTGTTCATATTTCTTGAGAACCTTAGGAAATCTTTTTATCGAAGCAATGACTGAAGCAACTTATAAAGATTTCACTGACTTGATCCCTGTGGGAGAAAAGATAGAGATTTTAACCAAAACTAGGAAGTTGCTAGTGAGCAATGTAGAGAATACCGCTCTTAAGAAAGGATTCTAGACGAAAGAGAAAGAACCTGGAGTGAATTATGTCCAACACCAATAAACCTTCAGACCTTGATATTCCCTACAAAACCTAAGTCATCAACCACCATATAACCCTAACCTTCAATTTCTATGCCAAACACGTATGCCTCATTATTACTCTCCCCACCAAGTTGTGCCAACCACAAATATAATCCCAAGTCCACAATTCTAAATCAACAATGTACCCACACCACAACCATATGTACTAACTCACCTAACCTATACCCAGTATCTACTTGCACCTCTGCAAAATTACCCAAGTCACCCACTGTAACATCCTAATACAGAATTCTAGATATATCCTAGATATACAGACCATACAAATAGATATAAACAACTGCCCATATAATTGTAAATACCAACAACAACAGATAATGGCTATACAACTGTCTGTAAATGCAATGCAAATGATATGCAATATGATTATGCTCAAGAAAGATCCTAAAGACATGCTCATGCAATACTTGTTTTGAAATACATGCAAACGTTTATTTTGAAAACCAAGAAGATCATTAGGAACTGGTTCAGTATATTATCTCGTGGCGATTGAGGTATCTCCTCACATCCCACATATCATGGCACATGAGAAGTTCAGTCTAAATCCTGATTCCGAAGAACCTTCTGGACCCCTCTTATCTCTTCTGGCCTCAGCACTAACAAAATGTCAGGGTTATGTCCTTCATCAATTGAGTTTATCAGACACCCTTCAATCTCTCTTGGCCTTCATGTGTGCACATCAAAGGATACTTACTAAGATCAATACTACTAGACCATTTCCATTTACATACATACATATTTATATCTAAACACAGTCTCATCACTTATAACTCTTAAGTGAATCCTATGCAACACTATGTTACTGAAGTGTTAGATACTAACCTATGGCAAACCATTACTCTTGGTTGCATAAAGGTTCTCATAACTTTCACATACAAACTAGATTAATTAACTAATGTATGAAAAGCATAGTGTTATGTTTATCTTTTACATAAACACCATCTAAACATTCTTATAGACTCAACTCGTCCTAGTGAAAGAGCCTATCTTAGCTAATGCCTCATTCAACTTTGCTTAAGGAAATAAATAAGCATTTCACTATAATTTTGCTTACTTAATGAATGCAACAAGCCTACAAGTCAATATTCATCCTATTGTGTATTCTACAATGCATAAGGTCCCATTTAAATAGAGACTTAGTATATAACATTCCCTCTTTGGAACTAAATGCACAATCTCATCTTACTCAAGTGAATCTAACACAAAGTAGTTCTTACTTACAACTCTTTATTGTTTAAGGTTCTAGGTACCTTTCAAAGATAATCCATTATTCTTGGATATCCTAACACTCATACCTTTTTTATCCTTACTAGAGTGAATCCTACAATCCATCCTAGTATACTTATCTCCATTGCACCATCTCATCACATTTTGAGTGATATCAAATGCAACACTAGGTTGCCTAAGGTGCTATGTTCTTACCTAGGGCAATCCTTCACTTTTAGGATGCTCAAAGCCTAAGCTTTCTCATTCATTCTAGGTGATAGTTCCTCTCTTAAAATATTCCTATTTGTGTCATCACACTTAGGAAATATATACTAATGATCTCATCTAGTCCATTGCTTCAAAACAACATCAATGACATTTTTAGCCATTCTGGGCCTGATAACTCCTTGAAATGTAGTTATTTCTGCCCCTATATGTGTGTTTTATGATTGCTTAGTCCTTGTTTTGAGGCATAAATGGAAGACTTTGGCTTTATTTTCATTCAATTTCATGATTGATGTTTTTCGTTCTGCTTTTGAGAAAATCTTTCCAATTCATTGATGAACTAAGTAGATTGTGCACTTATGCTTAACTGGCTGAAATCTTAAATGTAGGTGGGCTCAAAATGGATAATTTGATGCAAGTAAAGGCCCAGCATAGGGTGAAAAAGCCTATGGAGCATGTTGGTGTATGCCCTAGAGGCTAATACATTTTCTGTATATACAGTATATTCTATTATGCTATTTTATATATGAGGCATTTCATTTATTGTGTTTTTTTTTATAAACATAATAAAGTCCTTAGAATAGAAGTTTGATGCCATAGACATCAAGTGGATGACTTGATCGTGAGATCCTTTTGGTTACAACACTTTATTCTTAAATGTCTCTCTAGTCAAGTATTATTGTTAATTAGGACAACAATAATACATTGAGACTAGTATGTGTAGAGCTTCGATGACCGCATCTCACGGGTCATGGATATGAGATATCAAGTCTTCACATTGGTACATATTAGAGTAATGATGTCTTTCTGACCCACCATGAGAACGCTACATGGATCATCTACGTGAGTGTTTCACGATTTTAGTGACAATGGTTTTGTGGTCCTTTGTAGTGAAATCACTACGATTCCTACATGAGGAGTTGTGTGTTTTAATACCATCAAACGTCATCTCGTAACTAAGGTGATTATAAAGTTGGTTATTGGCATCTTACTTAAATCATTTGAGAGGGATGTGAGTGACCTAGATGGAATTTGTCACTCCTACTTAATGAGAGCGATATCTTCGGGCCCCCGATTGAGTGAGGCGCGAAATGCATGGCCATGCTCAAATGAGTCAATATGAGATATTGATCTCATTTGTTGTTACAAAGTCTAAAGTATCGTGAAACGAATGATTGGACTATACAAGGGTGAATTCCATGCCTTGTGTTCAATCTAGATATCTTGACAAAGGGACTAACGACAGGAAACATTGATCACGGATAGGTTATGTCAAATCACCGACATTCTCATTACTTAAGGTAGTAGCGTGTGTGATGTGTTGCTAGATCCGCTCATAGTTTGTAATATTAAAATGAGATTTTAATATTACTACCAAACCCATGAGAACCTAACGGGGTCGACTTTTACTTAGTACAGACTAAATTGGAGCAATAAGGATCCAAGTTGGACTCGGATTCAATTGTGGGCCTAACTTCATGGAGGATGGGTTTTAGGGTTGCATAGCTTACCTTGCTCGCTCACACTCAGAAGGGCCACTATTATAAATAATCCTTAAGTTTTCTGCGTTAGATGTTACATCACAACCCTAGCCGACCTAAGAAAGTGAGTATTATAATTGAAAGGATTATCTTCTATTGAACATAAGTAGCTAATGCGCGAAACTAGGAGGCGTGATCCTTTTGCATAATTAATTGATTTTGGATCCGAATTTGATTAAGATAAACATCGTCGCTATTACGGTGCACGTGATAATCACCTCGCTTGTGTTTATCACGCTTCAAGAGGTAAATTACCAACACCGTAATAGCGACGATGTTTCTGCGGTATTATATGATATCAGAAAAACGCAAAAACAGAAAGCATTCAAAACCGTTTTCGCAGAATTATATGAACATCTTCATGGTTTCAAAAACATCAACATGTTTCGTAAACAACAAATAAAAGTGAACACGGTTTCATACATCATTATTTCGGTTTGAAATAACATATAAAGATCATATCTTTTATGAAAGGAAAGCAACGAATCATGTTATCGCATATAACAAGAAAAAATCTACCGAATCATAGTTTAAGTGCTTTGTGCCCTAGTTTCTCTCTAATTGGCTCGATTGTTTGATTGTCCATTATTTTTCTTTATTTTGTTGGGAATTGCGGATCAAAATATCTCGCAGCGGAATAATAGGATTCCCACACAGGATCCATGCGAAAAGTCCATAATCCGAGTTTTTAAAATTCACAAAATAATAATGTGTTATTTCTTTGTGTTTATGTATTCTTAGAGATGCATGGTGCATGGTTATGGCCTTAGTCTTTATTTTATGCTATTTTGGTTATTTTAAATACGACTGCGTGTCGTGCCTTTCTCTCTACATTCTGATTGTACATTCTCTTCTCATCTAACTCCCCTCGAATGTAAAAGAGGTTTCTATAATGTAATCATCATGTGGAGACAAGGAGATGGCATCAAGTGAGGACGTTGGTGGGAGACGCTTAGTAAAAGAGATGAGTATTTTTAATGCTAATCTCTTAGAGCCATAACCATGTCACATTTATTATATGCTTTATATGTATGAGATGCATGGATGATATTTATGGTATGTTAAACAAGTTTAATAAATGGTGAGATCTAATAATAAAATTCCCTCAAAGAAAATATTAAGTCATTATCTTGATGCCTTCCAATGCGTGGTACTCATCAAGACTAATATCGATTAAGTGTAGGCTTCCTTGATATAAGAGGGGTGCCTTTATCTATATTAGTAAGATGCGATGGGATAAGAGTAATATCCATTAAAAATGCCAACCATGAGGAAGTAGTTACCCGTTAGATGATGTATGAGGGACTATAACTAGGCCATTTCAATAGGATTGAAGGCTTAGAGGCATGAAGTTGGGCTTTGGTCCATTAGATGGACTTGAATAAGTGTTATTCACCCAACTATCCAAGAGTTACATGTGATGTAATTGAAAAGTGTTTCCTACCTAAATCTGAATTTTGGGTGATCTAATGTGATAGCAAAGTGTGAATCAAAACTAGGTGAAATATGGATCTTGGCCCACTAGGAAATCTTTCGATGGGATTTTCCGAGTCAATAAGGGTGATGGTTTGACTTGAATAAAATAGTGGGAGGCATATTTAATTAAAAGACCTCATTAAATATGTTTATGGCATGATACTTATATTTTTGCATGTTTCATTAATAGATAACCATGGCAACAAACACATGGGTAAAGTACTTTATTGGAGCGATCATGTGATTTGAGAAGGACAAGTTATCCTTGGAACAAATTTTCTAGGTAGTGAAGAGAATTTGAGGATTGTCTCAAAAGTCAAGAGAGAAAATTCATCGTATGTTTTGGAAACTGCCTATTCTCGACCCACCTGCTTTGCTAATGCCCCTAGATGGTGAAAAAGATGCTTATAAGAAGCATCAAGATGATGCCTTGGACATTGGATGTCTATTTCCATTCTCACCATGAACTCTTCGAGCTCCAAAAGCAACATGAGAACATGGATGCAACGATATGATCGTACACCTTAAGAAGCTCTATCAAGAGGGGCCTGTTTTGGGGCATGAGAGATTTCGAGGTCTCTAAAGCACCATTCTGTTCAGTATCAAAGTAGAAGGAAGCCCGTTTTGCTCATGTACTCAAGATGATTGGGTACATTGAAAACCTAGAGAACTGGGTTTTCCTTTGGGCCAAAGTTGGCCTTGACTTAGTCCCGCAATCGTTCGGGGTAAAGTTTCGATCAATTTGTCATGAACTACAACATGAATGAGATTGACAAATCACTAAACAACACTTGCTTAGGCATGTTGAGATGTTTCTTTTGAGCGAGAACATCAACAAAGGTAAAGGGAAGGCCATAATGATAGTCCAAAAGAAGGGCAAGAAACAAGAGAAAAAGCCCAAGGACTTTGGAAGGGCAAGGGCAAGGACAAGTCCAAGCCTAGCATTTCTAGCTTGACGAACCGGTGGGTGGACGTTGGTAAGGAAGGTACATGCTTCCATTGGGTGCGAGGACAGGACATTGGAAGAGAAGCGTGCCAAGTTCTGGAGGAGCTTTAAAAGAAGAAGGGAAGTGAGACTTCCTTTTGCTTTTCCATGGTATTTTTGTTATTGAAGTCAATTTATCTACTTACGCATCATGGGTATTAGAATTTGGATGTGGATCTCACATTTGTGTAAATGTGCGTGGATCTAAAGTGATATATTATCTTAACCATTAAGTTTAAGTCGACCTACGAGTTGAAAATGGAGCAAAAGTTCTTCTAGGTGTTACCCTGTAGGGACTTATTTATTATCTTACTTGGGCTTGTAATAGAGTTAGAGAACTGCTATTTTGTGCCGCTATTAGTAGGAATATCATTTCTGTTTCTTGTTTGGACAAGAAAGGTTTTCTTTTATAATAAAGGACAAGTGTTGTTCTATTTATATGAATGATATTTTTTATGGTAGTGCTACATTGAGTAATGGACTTTATGTACTTGATCTCGAAACGCCCATTTATAACATAAATACAAAGAGGTTTAAATCAAACGACCTGAACCCAAGTTTTTTTCTCGGCATTGTCGTTTGGGATCCTTTTCACATAAATGAGAAACGCATCTCCAAACTCCATAAAGATGGATTCTTGGACTCATTTGATTTCGAATCATATGAGATATGTGAATCTTGTTTATTAGGGAAGATGATAAAGGCCCCATTCATGCTTGGACAAGTGAAAGGGCTAGTGATCTTTTAGGCCTTATACATAGTGATGTATGTGGGCCACTTAAACACGATCGCTAGAGGTGGTTTTCAATACTTCATTACATTTTACCGATGATTTCGGTAGATATGGATTTGTATATCTTATGAAACCACAAATCGAGAATCCTTTGAAAAGTTCAATAAGTTCAAGAATGAAGTACAAAACCAACTTGGCAAAGTATTAAAATCCTTCGATAGATCGAGGAGGAGAATACTTAAGATAATTTGATGATCATCGAAAGAGTGTGGGATAATATCTCAACTCACTCACCAAGTAACACCACAATGGAATGGTGTTTAAGAAAGGAGGAATGGACTTTGTTGGACATGGTCCGATCCATGATGAGTCATGCGAACCTCACCAGGCTTAGCGGGGACATGCCTTGTAGGTGGCTTTCACACTTAACCGTGTTCCATCTAAGAGATTCAACGGACACCATATGAGATATGGAATCGGGAGACGGTTGAGCTATGTCTTTCATGAAGATTTGGGGTTGCGAAGCTTATGTGAAATGTCAAGTTTCGATAAGCTTGGCCCTAAATCGAGATAAATTCTTTGTGGGGTATCCCAAGGAAACCAAGGGATACTATTTCTATAATCCTATCGAGGGCAAAGTGTTTGTCCAATGACGAGATTGCTATATTCTAGAAAAAGAGTTTATCTCCAAAGGAATCAAGTGGGAGGAAAATAGAACTTGAAGAAATTCAAAGTTCAAGTAGCAAGCGAAGTATGGTGGAAATGAGAGCGGCCTCCACAAGTCGTTGTGGTACCACGAAATCTTGCTCTAGTAGCACAAGACTGCGTAAATCGGGACGAGGATACGTCATCAACCGAGAAAGATATGGATTTCTCATGACCCAACAAGGTGACGTATTGCTCATGGATCAAGATGAGCGTACTTACCAGGAAGCCATTAAGCCCGAGAATCGAGAAATGGCTTGAGGCCATGAGATCGAAATGGATTCCATGTTTGTTGAGATGGTATGGACCTTGGTTGACCTTTGAAGGGTAAAACCCATTGGGTGCAAGTGGGTTTTCAAGAAGAAAACCGACATGGATGGTAATGTGCATACCTTTAAGGCGCGATTGGTGGCTAAAGGTTTCAAACAAATTCATGGTGTAGACTATGATGAAACTTTTTCCCCGGTTGCGATGCTTAAATGTTCGGATCTTGCTTCCTTGATTAAAGAGATACCATGATTATAAATAGGCAAATGGATGTCAAAGCGGGGCTTTCCTTAATGGAAATCTTCTCGAAGATGTGTACATAAAACCGAGGGTTTTGCCATCTAGAGGATGCTAGAAAAGTATGCAAGTTGAACGATCTATTTATGGATTAAAGCAAGCTTGAGACTATGATTGGAATCTTCGTTTTGATGATACAATAAAACATTTGGTTTCATCAAGAATGAAGAAGAATCTTGTATCTACAAGAAGGTTAGTGGGAGCACTATTGTGCTCGATGTGACGGTATTGTATGTTGATGACATACTACTTATTGGAAATGACATCCCCCCTACACGATCAGTAAAGACTTGGTTATGGTCGAGCTTCTCTATGAAGGACTTGGGCGAAGCCACCTATGTATTAGGTATCGGGATCTATGAGATAGATCACCGAGATTGAGGCTTGGCCTAAGTCGAGTACATACATAGACAAAGTGTTAAGACGATTTAACATGCATGAATCCAAGAAAGGACTCTTGCCTATGTCACATGGTGTAAGCTTATCTAAGGCTCAATCCCCTTCCACCCGGGATGAGAGGGATCGCATGAGCAAGATTCCATATGCATCGCAATTGGATCTATCATGTATGCTATGTTATGTACTCGACCGGACATCTCGTATGCTTTGAGCATGATGAGTAGGTACCATCGATCCGGTGAAAGTCAAACTGCAAAATAGCTATCAAGAACATCCTTAAGTACTTAAGAAGGACTAAGGATTCGTTCTTGGTATATGGGGAAATGAGGAAGAGCTAGTTGTAAAGGTTCCACACGATGCTAGCTTTCAAACCGATAAAAACGACTCAATCGCAATCAAGGTTATGTTTTTGCCTAAATGGTGGGATATTTTTGTGATGGGTGGAAAGTTCAAAGCAGTGAGACGATTGTCGCCGATTCTACCACTTTATGGCATGAGTATATTGCTTGCCTCCAATGCATTAAAGGAGGTTTGGATCGGGAAGTTCATTCCGAACTTTATTCCTAGCATTGTGGACCCGGTGGACCTCTATTGTGATAACAATGGAGCCATTGCACAAGCTAAGGAGCCTAGATTTAATGATCCAAACATATACTTAGGCGCTTCCATCTCATTCTCAAAGAGATCATCGATAGAGAGATGTGAAAGATATGCAAAGTACCAAGCCTAAGAGCATTAAAAGATAGAGGGCCGCATGGCGCAATGGTGCATTGGTGGCAGCATTCCAGTACTTCAACCCGAGACTTCAGGGCCACGACGCACATGCAGTGAGGGTCGCGGCCCCAGTGACCTAATTGAGGAGGGCCGCGGCACGCAAAGAAGAGGGTCGCGGCGCGCAGAAATTAATTTCATCTATAAATACTGTTCTATTAGTTTTTCCAGGAAAATTAATCAAAAATAGAATACAACTGCTAGGGTTACGATTTTTGGGTAGAAAAGAAGCAGAAATAGCCAAGATTGGAAGCTTTCTTCACCTTGGTGGAGGATTGAAGCTTGAAGGATCATCTCCTTAAGCTTTGTTCTTCCCTTTTCTTCTCCTTTCTTATCTCCATCTCCATGACTATGATTATTCTTGTTATATTTTCGTTTGTCATGGCTGGCTAGGCTGTTATAGGGTTTTTCTTTGGATCTTCCTATGGATATTGATTAATCTTGTAATCCTTTGAGTTATATACATGATTTGGTATTTGTTCAGTTATATAGTGCTTAATGCTTTGATAGTCTGATCAACTTTCAATTGATTTGTTTAAATCTAATGAACTTAGACATAGGAATTTGGGTTTAAGATCATGTGTATGATTGATGCATGTTCTATTTCATTCAATTGGGTTGGATGCGATGATTCGTTAATAGGATAGAAATATGCCTATTGACCATGCATAGTAATTAGTTGGGAATAGATCTTAATGAGTGGATTTACTCTAGTTCTCATGGAACCATAGTGAATTAGGTAATGGAAGCGGTGTTAATTGACCTAGACATAGGCTTTTAACTAATTGTGATTCCCAAGCTAACCTAACCATTTCATTTATATTGCTCATAAGGATTACTTGTTATCAATTAAAATAGAAGGTGAAAAAGGAATCCCTATTCTCGAAATATCAACTCTAATATCAATCTAATAGTTTTTAAGTTCTTATAATTAATACACACGAGTTTTCCAATTTATAAGTCCTTGAATAGAGGTACTTGAATTATTGGTTTATACTTAGCACTTAATTTAATATTTTTTCCTCGTGGGAACGATATCTGACTCCTAGCTAAACTACAAGTGCGACCCATGCACTTGCGGTAAGCAAAGAGCGAACAAGTTTTTGGCGCCATTGCCAGGGAATCGACGGTTTAAATTTAGATTACCTAATATAAACAACGAATTTAAGTATCTCTAGTTCAAGTTTCTTTTGTCCATATCGATTTAATTTTTTTCTTAATCTTAATTTTTTTAGGTAATTTATTATAAGATGGCAAAAGATAATGTCACGCTCCAGTTGGAGGACTATAGTCGCTCTAGACCATTGAGGGAGTTTGCTACTCCTCAAATGGATAATCTACAATCCAGCATCAGACGTCCTGCCATCTGGGCAAATAATTTTGAGATAAAGCCGGCCATAATTCAAATGATTCAAACTTCTGTATAGTTTGACGGCTTATCTAAAGAAGACCCAAATGCGCATCTCTCCAACTTTTTGGAGATTTGCGATACATTTAAGCATAATGGCATTTCTAAAGATGTCATTCGCTTAAGGCTCTTCCCTTTCTCACTAAGAGATAGAGCCAAAAGTTGGTTACATTCACTTCCAGCAGGATCCATTACAACTTGGGTAGAGGTTTGTACTAAGTTCTTGAACAAATATTTTTCCCCTGCTAAGACTGTGGAAATGGTGAATGATATTACCTCATTCAGCCAGATTGAATCCGAATCCCTGCATGAAGCTTGGGAAAGATACAAAGATATTCTAAGAAGGTGCCCACATCATGAGATACCACATTGGCACCAGATTTACTCTTTCCACAAGGGTTTGTTACATCATCATCGTCCAATAGTAGATGCTGCAGCCGGTGGTTCTTTGTTGAGTAAATCTTTTGATGATGTCTTTGAGCTTTTGGAGGAATTGGCGGCTAATAGCTATCAATGGCAGTCTCCAAGAAGTACCCCAAGAAGAGCAGCTGGAGTGCATGATGTTGATGCAATCACATCACTTTCCGCTCAGGTGGTATTAATTGCTAATAAATTGGATAGTCTGGGGGCAAGCCCACATCAAAGCCCTTTTGTTCTATGTGACCGATGTGGGGACAACCACGCAATCAATAGATGCACTTTTGCTTCAAAAACTGCTCAATATGTTAGCAACTATCAGCCACCCCAGAACAACCCATATGCAAATCAGTACAATCCTAGATGGAGGAACCATCCTAATTTCTCCTAGAGGGACAACCAAGGATCCTCTTCCTCTTCCAATATTCTTGGAAATGAACGTCAGTATAACCCTCCTGGGTTCCCAGCTCAACAGAGACAACCAATGCAAGAAAGGAAGCCTGCTTTGGAGGATATGTTCATGCAGTTGATGGCCAAGAATGATGCTTTCATCACTAAGACTGACACCCACATGGCAAGGACAGATGCTCACTTATCAAAGAATGATTCGATTATTCAAAGCCAAATGACTTTGATGCGAGCATTAGAAACTCAAGTGGGACAGTTGACAAATGCAATCAACAACCGACCCCCAGGCTCCTTCCCAAGCAACACAGTGAATAATCCAAAGGGTGCCTCGAATGAGGACCGTAAGGTCATATCACTGAGGAGTGACAAAGACATTGTGGGTAATCCAAAGACTAGATTATTGGAAGATGAAGTAGCTGAGAAGCAAGACTAAGGCGAAATAGACCACAAGGAGGTGGATGACAAGAAAGCTGAGGAAAGTGAAAAGGATGAAAGTATAGTCCAAAGGAAGCCCGAGGGCAAGAAAGTGGAGAATAGACCTTATGTACATCCTCTACCTTTTCCTAGTAGGCAAATCAAGCATAAGATGAATGAGCAGTTTAAGACATACTTAGAAGTTTTTAAGAAATTACATATCAACATCCCTTTTGCTGAAGCCTTGGAATAGATGCCCAGCTACGTTAAATTCATGAAGGATATTTTGTCTAAGAAACGTAGGCTGGGTGAGTTTGAAACCGTGGCATTATCTGAGGAATATAGTGCCGTTTTGCAACAGAAGCTTCCCCCAAAGCTGAAGGATTCGGGAAACTTTACTATCCCTTGCACCATAAGAGAGAATTTCCTAGGCCAAGCATTATGTGATATGGGGCAAGCATTAATCTCATGCCCCTGTCCATATTCCAGAGGTTAGGTTTGGGGGAATGCAAGCCCACATCCGTAACCCTCCAGCTAGCCGATCGTTCTTATACGTATCCAAGGGGAATTGTGGAAGATGTCCTGGTTAAAGTGGACAAATTCATATTCCCTACAGACTTTGTGATTCTGGATATAGAAGAAGATTATAGGATCCCATTGATCCTAAACAGGTCGTTCCTAGCCACAGGGAGAACGCTCATTGATGTACAAAAAGGTGAACTAATAATGAGAGTTCAAGATCAAGAGGTAACCTTCAATATATTCAAAGCAATTAAGTTTCCTTAAGATCAGGAAGAGTGTTCTTATATCGGGATATTGGATGACATCATTAATGACTCATTCCAAGCCAATATCCAAGAAGACTCCCTTGCTATGGCGTTGGCTTCATCAACTGGTAATGATGAAGAGCGTAAGGACGATGTGATAGATTTTATTAAGCATCTAGAGGCAGTCCTTAGGCAATATCAGCCACCCAAGTTTGAAACCTTGGAGTCCGAAGCAATTAAGGAGGCATCTAAGCCTTCCATTGAGGAACCTCCGAGGCTTGAATTGAAGCCTCTGCCCAATCATCTACAGTATGCATATTTAGGAGCAACCTCCACTCTCTCGGTAATTATATCATCATCCCTTTCAGATGATCAAACAGATAAACTTCTCCGTGTGCTGAGGCAATATAAACATGTTATTGGATGGACTATTGCTAATATCCAAGGTATTAGCCCTTCTATCTGTATGCACAAGATCCTGTTAGAGGATAATCAAAATGGAGTTGTGGAACATCAAAAGAGGCTCAATCCAATTATGAAAGAAGTGGTGAGAAAGGAAATGATCAAGTGGCTGGATACGGGCATAATATATCCTATTTCTGATAGCCCTTGGGTCTCACCGATTCAATGCGTTCCCAAGAAAGGTGACATGGCGGTAGTCACCAATGAAAACAATGAGTTGATTCCCTCTCGTAAAGTCACAGGCTGGAGGATATGCATGGACTACCGCAAGCTGAACAAGGCCACTCAGAAGGACCATTTTCTGCTTCCGTTCATAGACCAGATGTTGGATAGGCTAGCAGGAAATGCTTATTACTGCTTTTTGGATGGTTATTCTGGATATAGCCAAATTGCCATAGCGCCTGAGGACCAAGAGAAGACAACTTTTACTTGTCCCTATGATACATTTGCGTTTCATAGGATGTCGTTCGGGTTATGCAATGCTCCTGCAACCTTTCAACGTTGCATGATGGCCATTTTTGCAGACATGATAGAGCATGGTTTGGAAGTGTTTATGGACGACTTTTCAGTATTTGGGGATGATTACAATAGCTGTTTACAAACTCTATCATCCGTGCTGAAGGGGTGTAAAGAAATTAACCTCATCCTGAACTGGGAAAAATGCCACTTTATGGTCCACGAAGGAATAGTCCTTGGCCATAAGGTTTCTATTAGAGGGATGGAGGTGGATAAGGTGAAGATTGAGGTAATAAATAAGCTTCCTCTACCTAACTCGGTGAAACGAATCCGCAGTTTTCTTGGCCATGTGGGTTTCTATCGGAAGTTCATTAAGGATTTTTCAAATATAGCCAAGCCTCTTTGCAACCTTGTGGAGAAAGACATCCAGTTTGTCTTTGATGATTCATGTCAGGTTGCATTTGAGGAGCTGAAGAAAAGACTGGTCTCAGCACCAGTAATTATTACTCCAGATTGGCAACTACCATTCGAGCTTATGTGCGATGCCAGCGATTATGCTGTAGGTGCAGTGTTCGGACAGAGAAAGGATAAGGTGTTCCGCTCTATATATTATGCAAGCAAGATACTTAACGATGCACAACTGAACTACACAACAATGGAGAAAGAGCTGTTGGCAGTTGTGTTTGCGTTTGACAAGTTCAGAGCTTATTTGGTAGGGACCAAAGTGATAGTGTATACAGATCACTCTGCCATAAAGTATTTAGTGAGCAAGAAAGATGTAAAATCTCAATTGATTAGATGGGTTTTGCTTCTACAAGAGTTTGATTTGGAGATTAGAGATAAGAAAGGTGCAGAAAATCAAGTGGCAGACCACCTTTCAAGACTTGAGAATGAAGAAAGCCGAATTAAACCGATCTTAATCAGGGAAACATTTCCGAATGAGTAACTCTTCGTAGCTACTACTAAATCATGTCCTTTGTATGCAGACATGGTGAATTATATTGTGACTGGTGTGCTACCGCTTGATTTAACTTCTCATCAGAAGAAGAAATTCTTGTACGATGTCAGACACTACATTTGGGATGAGCCATTTTTATTTAAGCAGTGCTCTAACCAGATGTTGAGGAGATGTGTACCCATGGAGGAAGTGGAGCAAATCCTGAACGAATGTCATGCTTCTCCATATGGTGGACATTACAGTTGTGTAAGGACTGCAGCGAAGGTGCTCCAATCTGGCTTTTATTGGCCAACGATATTTAAGGATGCAAATTTGCATGTGCAACGATGTGATCGGTGCCAGAAATCTGGAAACATTTCTAAAAGAAACGAGATGCCTCTTAACTTCATTTTCGAAGTTAAGATCTTTGATGTATAGGGTATTGACTTCATGGGCCCCTTTATTCCCTCCTTTGGGAATCAATACATACTTGTGGCTGTGGACTACGTGTCCAAATGGGTGGAGGCATGCGCATTTCCTACCAATGATTCAAAGGTAGTAATTGGCTTTATGAAGAAATAAATCTTCACCAGGTTTGGAACACCTAGGGCCATCATTAGTGACGGAGGGTCACATTTTTGTAACAAGTACTTTGAAGCCTTCTTAGCCAAGTATGGTGTGAAGCATCGGGTCGTCACTGCCTATCACCCACAAACAAGTGGGCAAGCAGAAGTCTCTAACCATGAAATAAAGCGGATCTTAGAGAAGACAGTGTGTCCAACTAGAAAGGATTAGTCAAGGAAGTTAGATGACGCACTGTGGGCTTATAAGACTGCTTATAAGGTCCTCATTGGGATGTCTCCGTATAAGATGGTATTTGGGAAAGCATGCCACCTACCGGTTGAGCTTGAGCATAGTGCTTATTGGGCAATAAAGCGGCTCAACTTCAATTTACAAGCTGCCGGTGAGAATAGACTTTTGCAACTCAATGAGCTAGATGAATTTAGGCTACAAGCCTATGAGAATGCAAAAGTATACAAGGAGAAGGTCAAATATTGACATGACAAGAAAATAGTCCAGAAAAGATTTACTGAAGGCCAGCAAGTTCTCCCTTATAATTCCAGGCTTAAACTCTTCCCTGGAAAGCTTAAATCAAGGTGGTCGGGACCCTTTGTGGTGATAAAGGTATTTCCTCATGAAGCAGTGGAAATAGCCCCACTGGATGGATCAACAAGCTTTAAGGTTAATGGCCAGCGCCTAAAACCTTATTTTGGAGGAGAAATTGACAGGGAGAAGTCCTCCCTCACATTATCAGCTCTAGCTTGAATTCACCAAAGTCCTGCCAGGACTATAAATTAAGCCCTTCTTGGGAGGGAACCCAAGGGTTTGTTTCTTTACTTTTAAGTTTTTAAATAGCTTAATAAGTAGATTTAACATTTTCAGCCTGTTTTTGTAGTCCAATTTGTAAATAAATACTTTGGACAAGTTTTATAGGTGTGGAAGGCCTAAAAGAGGCAACAATTGGCCAGAAATGAAGTCTGCTACAGAATTCTGCAGTCATACTTCATGCGCCACGGCCCCCACAAGGTTGCGCCGCGGCGCTCTGTGAATTCCAGGCCAAAAATCAGGGGCCTTAGGGTCGCAACCCCAATATCTTGGAGGTCGTGACCCCACATGACGGCCGCGGCCCTTACTGATGACCGCCGCGACCCTAAAAAAAAAAGCCCTAGAATGAAACGCGCATTTCACTCTGATGCGCGCCGCGGCTGTGACACCATGGGGGCCGCGGCGCTCAGCGGCGAACCATGTTAAATCAACCTCCCCTCCCATTTCTGTCACTTTCCCCTTCCCTCTCTCGAATTATTTCTTCCCCTTCCCATTTCTCTTCCTCTCCAGGTGGATTTTAGGCTCCATTTCATCCTCATTCTCATTTTCTCCACGAGGTAACACGAGCTTACCTTTTTTACTATTTGTTTTTATGCATTTTCTTCCATTTCTGTATATTTCTTAGTAGTAGGAGATAGATTTTAGTTATTTAGTGAGTAATCTTGTATGATGTAGGTTGTTTGTTCATTATTATTTGTTGATTGTTATTGTTGAACCGTTTGGAGTAACCATGGAACAGGGCAGCCATTTCTGCGCTTCTGGGCTTGTGCGCTGCGGCCGTGCCCTATGGGGGCCGCAACCCTCTCACTCAGAATTGCTTCTTTCCACTTTTGGTTATTTTTGGGTGACCCTTTTAGCTTCATTATTGCCTTATTCATATGTTGTTACCCTGTTCTATGTTCTACTTTCCTTTATCTTTTCTATTTTCTAATTTTGGGCATTCTTTTTGGAAGGTTAGGTACCCTGTAAGCTACATTATGACTTCCAGATGTAGAGCTTCCAGCAGTAGGTCACAAAGGGAACCTTCTCCTCTTGTGTTTGATAGGCGAAGGTTTATTTCAGTCGAGGCGGCTGAGCGGTATAGCATCCTGGTTAAAAAACCAGTTATTCCTGAGCGAGGTTTCGATTTTACTCAGGGTATCCACTGTGATATCCAAGACCTCATCACTCATCATCACTGGCAGAGGTTTACTGTTCATCATGAAGCTATTGTTCTGCCAGTTGTTCGTGAATTCTATACGAATGCCGCTTTCTCGGCCAGCCACACTACTGCGCGGGTGCGCACTCGCACTGTCTCTTACTCCCCTGATGATATCAGGCGCATTCTAGGGTTGGACTCGGCGCCTAAGATATGTGATTATGAGCAGTTTATGCGATGGGATCCGGAGGAGGGGATTGACCTCACTGTTGTAACTGCTCGCATCTATAGTTCGGAGTCTCTCCCTGTAGCTTGGACCTTGACAGTGGATACTCAGCGACCTCGTTTCTTTCCTCGGCGCTGCTTGACCCCCGAGGCCAAGGTGTGGTATCATTTTATCTCTCACCGCCTCACTCCTTCTAGGAACATATCCCAGGTTACTCGGGACCGAGCGATCCTTCTTTATGCTATCCTCGAGCACCACCACATTGATGTGGCTCAGGTCATCCATTCCCAGATTCGGAGAGCGATCGAGGAGGCCCAGACCTTATACTTCCCTTCCCTCATTCAAGAGCTTTGTCGGGCGGCATACGTTACTTGGGAGCCTCATGAGGAGTTATCTGAGGTGAAACAGCCCATCACCGACTCCATTATTAAGCGGTTGGGAGCACAGCCTACTCCTACTCCAGCTGCTGCTCCTGCGCCTCCGCGACCTCGGCGGCAGCGAAAGACTCATGAGGCATGTAGTTCAGCTCCTGTCCCTGATGTTGCATGGCGCGCCTCTGTTGATGCCCAGCTTGCCTATATTATTCAGACCCAGAGATAGATGGCTCAGCAGTCAGGCTTCCCCATGGATCACTACCCTGTGCCCCAATTCCCACCCATGGCAGTGGCTGGCCCATCTCGACCGCCGCAGGATTTTGATCATGATGAGGATGCTGAGGAGGCGATTTCTTCTGATGAGGATATTATCTGATGCACACAGGGCATCTTTCCTTTTATTTTTTGTTGAAACTTGCTCATACTATGTACAGTGAGGACACTGTTTCCCTCAAGTTTGGGGGGGTGTCTATAACTGCTTTTGGTTTTTAATTATATAACTGATTATAACTGCTTTGTTCATACATGCTAATTATAGTGCAGATAATTTCTTTTGGTATATATGAAGTGCACATGATAAATTTTTTGATACATTGTGCACAACATAGGTTTTGCATGATTCTTTAGATGAAATTAATGGCTTGTGCGAATTGCTAGTATAGTAATGATTGTCCGATGATATGAATGTTTGCAATTTGCCTCTCTTAGCGAAATCTTGCGCGATTTTGAAGCATGAGAATTATTATTGTTCTCTTCATATGCATGGTTTTGTTTCCCACTTGTATGCTTGTGTAGCTTGAAAATGAGTTGTATGCATGTTTAGAAAATGTTTATTGGAAGTACTTGTATAGATTTCATTTTTCTGTAATATTGTTTTGAAACTCTCTTGAAGCAAAATCTTAGATTATGCATGATTGAGGAAATGATAAGGGCATTGTTTGGACCGATTGAGCCTTAAAAAGCTTACCTTGACATGATCATATCCTTAGGTCCCCCTTTGAAGCTGTATATATGTTGGCCTTATTTCTTTTATCACCTACATATACCATACCATGTAACCATTCTTGATGCATGTGAAAACATCGCATTTATTATCTTACTATCATTGTTGGTTGAGTTCATACTATATGATTTCTTATTGTGAGTTCAGTAATTAGGGGTATTGTGTAAATTAAGTTTAATAATGAACCTGGAAGAACCATCTGAAAAAAGAAAAACATTGATTTGCTCAATAAAAAAAAAGAGACAAGCAAAGCAAAAGAAAAGGAAAAGAAAAGTTAACAACAAAAAGCATTGAATGGTTCTAAGGAATTCTGATTTTGAATACCCTGATAGTTTTAATTGAGCTCATGTCTTGAAATTATATGAGTATGATTCTCAATGTTTGTGTTAAATCCATTCCCATTTGTTCTTTATCCTATAATTCCTGGCCTTACATTACAAGCTGTGAAAGACCATTTTGATCCTATTTGTGTATGATTTACATTAGTGGAGAAAGATTTTTATGGCAATCTTGTGGATTTTGTGAATCATATGCATGTATGCTTGTAAACTTATCAGGATGTGTATGAATTGAAAAGTAGAAGTTTAGCTTTCCATGCTTGTGGGAGATGTCATTTGTTGGATAAGAGACCTTGAATGTTATCATGCTAAAGATGTGCATGTGTGAAGCTGATTATGATGCATAAGCAATCTTTGAGGCCCATACAATCATTGAACACTAGATTAGGTTAAGTGAAAATGAAATTCATGATTAGATGTTAGATGAATGCTGGTAATAATTTGTTTTGCTCGAGGACTAACAAAAATCTAGGTTTGGGGGTGTGATAACTCCTTGAAATGTAGTTATTTCTGCCCCTATATGTGTGTTTTATGATTGCTTAGTCCTTGTTTTAAGGCATGAATGGAAGACTTTGGCTTTCTTTTCATTCAATTTCATGATTGATGTTTTCTATTCTGGTTTTGAGAAAATCTTTCCAATTCATTGATGAATTAAGTAGATTGTGCACTTATGCTTAATTGAGTGAAATCTTAAATGTAGGTGGGCTCAAAATGGATAATTTGATACAAGTAAAGGCCCAGCATAGGGTGGAAAAGCCTATGGAGCATCCCAGCATAGAGGGTCGTGACGTACACTCACGAGGGCCGTAGCACTTGGTGCATCAGCAGCATTCCAGTACTTCAACCCGAGACTTCAGGGCCACGACGCACATGTAGTGAGGGTCGCGGCCCCAGTGACCTAATTGAATAGGGCCGCGGCGCGCAAAGAAAATGGCTGCGGTGCGCAGAAGTTAATTTCGTCTATAAATACTATTCTATTTGTTTTTCCAGGAAAATTAATCAGAAATAGAATACAACTACTAGGGTTACAATTTTTGGGTAGAAAAGAAGCAGAAATAGCCAAGATTGGAAGCTTTCTTCACCTTGGTGGAGGATTGAAGCTTGAAGGATCATCTCCTTAAGCTTTGTTCTTCCCTTTTCTTCTCCTTTCTTATCTCCATCTTCATGACTATGATTATTCTTGTTATATTTTTGTTTGTCATGGCTGGCTAGGCTGTTATAAGGTTTTTCTTTGGATTTTCCTATGGATATTGATTAATCTTGTAATCCTTTGAGTTATATACATGATTTGGTCTTTGATCAGTTATATAGTGCTTAATGCTTTGATAGTCTGATCAGCTTTCAATTGATTTGTTTAAATTTAATAAAGTTAGACATAGGAATTTAGGTTTAAGATCATATGTATGATTGATGCATGTTCTATTTCATTCAATTAGGTTGGATGCGATGATTCGTTAATAGGATAGAAATATACCTATTGACCATGTATAGTAATTAGTTGGGAATAGATCTTAATGAGTGGATTTACTTTAATTCTCATGGAACCATAGTGAATTAGGTAATGAAAGCGGGGTTAATTGACCTAGACATAGGCTTTTAACTAATTGTGATTCCCAAGCTAACCTAGCCATTTCATTTATATTGCTCATAAGGATTACTTGTTATCAATTAAAATAGGAGGTGAAAAAGGAATCTCTATTCTCGAAATATCAACTCTAATATCAATCTAATAGTTTTTAAGTTCTTATAATTAATACACACATGAGTTTTTCAATTTATAAGTCCTTGAGTAGAGGTACTTGAATTATTGGTTTATACTTAGCACTTAATTTAACGTTTTTTCCTCGTGGGAATGATATCTGACTCCTAGCTAAACTACAAGTATGACCCGTGCACTTGCGGTAAGCAAAGAGCGAACAGGGCCTCACGTTGCGGCATTGACTAGGGCACGTCGCGGCGCCCAAGCCTCGGGTTTTACTACTAGGTGTAACAGCACTCTCACGCCGTGACATTGTGTACTCACCCTACGGCATAAGTAGCAAATTCAACCCCACGCCACGGCATGGCGTACTCACTCTGCGGCATTCACAGCAAAGACCAAATTTTACAGAATTCTGCAGAACCGTGGTACTATTCCATTAGTTATTTTCTTGGATTTTGGCTATTCCAACTTAGTTTCTAAGTGATTCTAAGTTCCATATCAGTTCTTAAACACATAGGAATCATCAATCACAAACTTTAACTTCTTTATTTGGATTATGGATCAAAATCACATATTTAATGACCTAACCCCTCTTTTGGTCATCCAAGGTCCAATCATCTAAAATTGGTGTCTTAGTGATTTCTAACACTCATCCATGCCCCTAAACTTGTTGCAACTCAATTACAACCTATAAATTCTCTTAGACACATATTTAGGTCCAAAGCCACAAAACTTCAACCATTGTCCAATTCTTAAATCTATGGATCCTAATGGTTGATCTTGAGTTATAAGTGACTATCTTACATTCACTAAGCTCAAACTAAATTAACCTAATCATTGGAATCAAGAACTAAGCTAAGAACATGGATTTGGCTCTCCAAACCTCTATTTCCATTTAAAACCCCAAAACTCATTCAAAGAGAATCAAAAAGAGATTGATGAATAGAAACCCTTTACCTTTTGAAGAAGATGAAGACCTTGAAACTTGAACTTGATCCTTGATTTTCCTTTCTTCTTTCTCCTTCTTCCTCTTCCTTCGTTTTCTCTTCTCTGTTTCTGTTGAGAGAATGGGAAATAAATAGGAAAACCACATAAGTTCCTATATTGGAACTTATGTCTGCTAAGGACACCCGAATTATACTAATTCAAGTTTTTCAGCTTCCAACAACTTTAGAATAAATCATAAGATTCATCTAAATTATTTTTTCACCATTTTCATGATTTTTCATATCTGCTAGTAGTCAATCCAGCATTAAATAGATAACCAATATGCCTAAAAATATCAAACTAATTCAGATTCTCTTAAAATTTTAACTACATCTTACTTAGCTCATTTATGACTTAGAAACACACCCTCTATGTTTATTGTCCTTCACTTAGTAACTTATGCTATTATCTGAGTCATTTTAAGCTACTTTCCAACTTCTGTGTTGCAACTAAGTGCCTAAACGAACTCAGCTTATCACAAAACTTCGCTGACATGTTAAGCAAGTCATATGCTACCTTTTGTAATCATATACAAGTCTAACATGTTACTAAGGGTATTACACCCACAACATCAGCTAAACTTCCAAAATCAAGGTCACTTCCGCATCCAAAACCTACCCCTTTCCCAAGATTATTCATTTCAAACACATATTTATTCCAAAAACTATTTGATGCTCACCTCATCTTAAGAAATCCTGTACGTCCCCTGGAACCACCATTCTCAACATAGTATAACCCAAATTTAACTTGTAAATACCACATGGATATCCCAGGACACTCAATTGAAGATTGTGAATCTTTCAAGACTGCAGTAAAGAAGCTAATTGCTTGTGGAAAGCTTGACATTCAAGAGGAGGCTGAACTCAGTATTGTCAGCAACCCAATTCCTAATCATAGTGGAAGGAATGGAGTAAATGCTTTGGAGTTGGAAGGATCACTAATAAGAAAGGTCATGAGCTTGCATACGTCGATGGCTGAAATATTTGAGGGGTTTAAGAAAACAAGCTATAGTATTACTGCACCAGTTGCAATGATAAAAGAAGAAGTGAAGTATGATGAAAAGTTAAGTTGTGCTTATCATTGTGGGGGAATAGGACATGATATTGAGAACTGTTGGGACTTTAAGATTCGAATCCAAGGATTGATCACTTTGGGAGTAATACAAGCAAGACAAGGGGTAGCTTCCTTTGAAGAAGTCATTTGTCCTCGATGCCCTCTCACTATTAATGCATTGCATGAAGAAGGCCCAGAAGAGTGCAAGGCAATCTGTCTTTTTACTAATGAGGAGCCACTGAAGAACTAACAATCTGAATCAATGATTGATGTGATTGTTTTCAAGTAATTGTCTAGTTATACTATGCAAAGCAAATATTTAAGATTTGCTATGTTTTGAGTTTACATTTATGTTATTTGAGACATTAACTAAATGAGTTTGCATGAATATTCATCATCCCTCTTTGTTGCACCTTTGGCTTGTCCTTTTGCATTTATCAGTTTTCTTTTTATATTTCTGTATAATATCTTGTTGTTGGTCCATTTTTATAATTCTTGCTTTGTCATTCCTACGCTATTTTACCTTTCCAACTCCACACAAATTACTTTCCAGATATTTGAGTCTTGTGAAAGGGATCTCGAAAATTCATCAATTGATTTCTCTGCAACTTTTGATGAAGAAGACCCTAGCTCTGGTGAAGAAGAAGAAGTTGTTGAAAGATTTGTGAAATTATTGGAATATTCAGAGAAGGGATTTGACTTGAATGGCGAGGTAGCAGAGGGGATTAACATGAATGTTGAGGCAAAGAAGCAGAAGTTAAGGAGGATGCATCTTGATATGTCCTTGAAGATCAAGGAAGAAGTCACCAAGCAATTGGAAGTAGGATTTTTGAAAATGAACAAATAAGTAATCACTTGGTATGCACTATTTTTTTGTCTCAAAATTAAAGTATTTAAAATAAGCAATCATGATTTGAAAATGAAGATTGGTCATCTTTCTCAATCTTTTACAAAATTTCATCATCTTTATTATCCCTTATTGCCCTGCCCCTTTTGAGCTTAAAAATTTTCTTTAAAGAACCTTGGACAAAGATCACTCATACACTAGGAGTTAGCATAAAGTAAAAAATGTTGATTTCTGTTAAAAAATGGCAAAAGAAGAAAAAAGAATGAAAGAATGAAAAAAAAGAAAAAAAAAAAAAAAAAAAAAAAAAAAAGAAATGACCCATAGCAAAGGCAAATGATAAAATGAAAAGGGAAAATAATTAGTGCTCTTGATAATTCCAAAGGCAATTGATGAAGCTTATTAAAGATTCTTGGTCTCATTCAACCGTTAAACACTTATTTGAGTCTTTTATCTTTCTTTTCATAACCCTTAACCTTAGTTACATTCCAAGCCTCAAAAAGTCCATTTTGATTAATGAAGGGTTGCTATCATTTTTGTTAACTTTAATTTTAAGACAAAAGGATTATGTTCTTTTGAGTTTGCAATTCCTTGCACATAAAGAAAAAAAAGAAGAATAAAAAGCTCGTTAGGTTGAAAACCCGAAAGGGCGACCTCAGCAAAAATTAATAATATAAAAAAAAGCCTATTAGGTTGAAAACTCAAAAGGACGGCCTTAGCAAAAGTTAGGGCAAATAAATAAGTAAAATATCAAAGAAAGATGGCCTAAAACTCCTTGAAGGGTTCACCAAACTGGGCCAATTTTATTTGCGTTTGATTGGCTACACAGTAGCAACTTTGTTTGCATTCAATTAGCCATACTGGAATAAAATTTCTGAAGGATTAAGGAGAAGATGTGTTGAAGAAAGTAGTAACAGAGATAGTGGTTGAGTTATCATGCAGTTGCAAGGAATCAATTGGATGAGAGACAAGGAATCAATATTGGGGCAAAAAAATTTCATGCAACTTTCTTTTGTTTCTTTCTTTTTATTTTTCAAGTATGTGTCTTACCAAAAGTTCATGTACAAATTAGATTACCAAAGTAATAAAAGAAAGTTTGTTCATTCAATGAATTTCAGTCCATTCATGAATGTATGTTTACTCATTAAGTTATGTCTCAAATAAAATAAATTTAAGGTCAACAGTTTGATTTGATAATTCTATAGCAATCCTTCAATGATTGAGTTGGACTAGTAGATCTTAGTAGCTCAAAGCACATATTGCAATGTGGCATTTGTCGGAAATTATTACAATGATAGTCACATAAGCTCTCGTTACCACGAAGAACAGGAAGGGTTCGAGTTAAAAAAAAAAAAAGGAAAAAAAGAATAAAACAAAGAAGAAATGAAGAAGAAAAAAGAGAAAATCAAGAGGATTGCAAACCAATTGAAAGGTCTAATGAAGAAAAGCATGTGAATAAAGGATTTGATTGGTCAAAGCTTTCTAGAGTTGTCATTGATTCAAATGTTTTTTTCAAGTCCATGACTTACTGGCACAAATGTTTCCATTCATTTTAAAAAATTTTGAGCGTATTGACTCCTTGCATTTTATATTTATGTCATTTCTTTTTTAGAGCATCGACTTCTTGCATTTTAAATTCTTTTGAGCACATCGGTTTCATGCATTTTTAAATTTTTTTGAGCGTTTCAGCTTCTTGCATTTTATATTCATGTTATTTACTTTTGAGCACATTGGCTCCCTACATTTTAAATTTCTGTCATTTATTTTGAGCATATCAGCTCCATGTATTTTAAATTTTTGTTAATTCTTTTGAGCACATCTGTTCTTTGCATTTTAAATTCCTGTCATTTACTTTTGAGTGCATCAGCTCACTACATTTACTTTTCCTTTCATTTACTTTTAAATGCATTGGCTTCCTGCATTTACTTTTCCTGTCATATACTTTTGAGCGCATCAGCTACTTACATTTTAAATTCCTGTCATTTACTTTTGAGCGCATCAGCTCCCTGCATTTAAATTTCCATCATTTACTTTTGAGCGCATTGGCTCTTTGTATTTTTTTTGTTCTCGCATTGTTGTTGTATCATCTTATGTATTTTTAGACAAAATTCGAGTTCATGTCTTCATTCGTTCCTTACAATGATAAAATGAAAAATTGTGATTATTTTTTTTATCTAGTAAGAAACAATAAAGAGGGATAACTGTGAACACCTAATTTTGCCTGGAGTATTACAACTTTTTTTGCTTTAAAAAGAGAGAAAGAAAAAAAAAGCAAAAAAAAAAGAAAACAACAAAAAATAGAGAAAAAAAAAAAAATAAAAATATAACTCAACTTTCTTACATAAACTCACGTCTCATAACCTGACCCATCGACCTATTATCCAACCCATAACTCATATGCCACTTAATACCCAAAGAAACCCTAGTAGTCATCAAACCCTAGCAACCACCGTTAGACACATCCTAAACCCTAATCTTCTCCTATAAAAACCCATAACACATAAATTTACACAGAAACACAGATAAATTTAGATGAATTCAGACACTTTCTCTACCTACAACCATCACAAAAAATACTCTAGGGAATTTTTGTTCCTTCTTTTCTCCACTCTACGGCAGCAAATTCCTCACCATTATCACCAAACCATTTTCACCTCACTTCTTCTTCATCTTCAACCTTAACCACCACAACACTCCACCACCATCACCATCTTCCTCTAAGCTTCCATAACTACTCTCACCACCTTCATCCATAAATCACGGCCTAACCTCATCACCATCATTCCACCATAATCACCTATAAACACAGCCGCCATCTATAATCCACCAAAAACTTCATCACCATCCTCAAACAACTATATCTTCCTTCAACCAACAACACGGTCTAGCCAATATTCCACCCTGTAACACCACCGTGACCCTCACCTTCACCTTCATCATCCCTCCATAACTAACCTCAACAACACTATAAACAGAACCTAACAATCACCTTTGCCTACCTCCATCTAGCCACCACAGTTGCCAAACCCAAACAGAACTACCACTCCGTTCCCTGGAAAACGACCTCACTCATCACCACGCCACCTGGTCACTGCGCCACCACCGTGAAGACTCGTGCCTTGCAATTCAAATTCGTGAGCTAGACCACCGCGCGCCACTGAGACCAGCCCAAATTTGCGTCGCGTCACACCACTGTCCTTGCATCGTCCTCCGCACAACAGCCACACAAGCCCCCATCTCCATCCAGTAACCATCGTCTGCGTCACCTAATGTCCACTATGCCACCACACGTCACCTCGCAACACAGCAGTCGTGCCACCCCACGCGAAACCACTGGATCCAACTGCATACGAGGTTCCTGTTGCGCTCTATTTTCTTTGTTTCTCTGTTTCCTTATTTTTGTTCTTTAAAATTCTATTTTTTTAAGGTTTAATTGATCGAATGATATAAAAAATATATAAAATCAAAAAATCAAAATTAGGAAGAGTAAAATAAAAATTAGGTATAGAAATTGTCTTAATAAAAAATAAAATAAAAAATAAAGAAAATTTAAAAATTGTTTTAAAAAATAATAAAATTTGTTATGAATTCTTTTGTTTATGATGCTATATTTAATCTTGTTTTTTATTTACCTGGATCAATAACATGACCTTGTATTAATTTTATAACTATGAAACAAAGTTTTTTTTTACGCAATGACTAATGACAATGATTGAATAGAGGATGTTATCTTCAATGTCATTTGAATCATAAAGGTTTATTGAGTAGTTTGGAACTAACTTGAACCCTATGTACGAATGGATTTGTTTCCAAACAAAATTCCTTTTAAAATTATTTTCATAATTAAAATTAACCAACGCACAATTATTTTTTAAAGAATTATGTGACTTTGAGTTCCTCATTGCACCTGGAGATACATAAAAGCATAATCTTTATTCTGTTAACCCAAAAAACTAAAATTTCACAAATTATTTGTCTTTTTTAATTTTTTTTAATAAAATGGGTGAAACAAATATATTTTGAGATTATCAAGTTTTACATAACTGACTTAAGGTACCATATCAGGATTGGTGTGTTAGGGGTGCTGCGAGATTAAGTTTCCACCCTTCCCTATACATAACCGACTCCCGAATCCAATATAGTTTCAAAGACTATTTTCTAATAAAATTTTTCTAATTTTTCCAAATTCAAATAAAATTGGTAGCGACTCCATTTTTCATATTTATCATATTTTGTTCGCCGCTCCCATCGTAGATCTCAATTGCGACACAAGGGTTTGTATATTGCCTTTCCACGAGATAGAAGGATGTGAACGAGGATTAGAGAGAAAGGAAGAATGAGAGAGAGAGAGAATGATAGTTAAGAGAGAGAGTATGATGATCTTGGATGAGAATGAGAGGAAATGGATTAAAGTGAATCAATGTGGTGTTTAGGGGGGTTTTATAGAGGATGAAAAATGACTGCTAGGCCCACGTTTTACTATTAGAAGGCAGCAATGCCTCCTGATGAAGAAAGAGGACTGTTAGTTTTGAAAACTAGTCATTGGTAAAAACTGTCAGGAAATGATAGTTCCAAGTAAGAGGGTTGGGAATTTACTGGTTAAATCGTGTTGCTTTTCTCCTGAAAATTTCAAAATTCTCACACCTTTCTCAAGTTTAACAAACTTGGAGGTGAGAATGTTACTTTAAAGCACAATTATTAGGTGAGAGAGTTCAATAATGTATAAGGACAAGATTAGATAATATAGGGTGAAAGAGTTCGTAAGAGAGTTTACTGGTTAAGTTAAGCTGAACTCTCTCACTGTTTCAGTATTTATAAAAAAATGCTTCTCAAGTTAATCTCTCAAAACACCAGCACTGTATCTTTGAAAAACATTTTCTTAACAATAATCATAACTATCAGAACACAGAATCAAACCTTAGAAGATGATGTTCTTGTTGAGTTCACTTTAACTCAAATGCCACCTTAGTTCTTAGAGTAAAACTCATATTTTCTTAAGTTCAAAATCAGAGTGAATCAAATGAGTTACAGTAAGGGAAGAGAAGCAAGACACAAAGATTTATATTGGTTCACCCCTAAACCACTTGGGTCTACCTCCATTACCTAGCAAATATTAGGATTTTCACTATAAACAAGTATTCTTTCTTACCAAGCCTCTTTAGGCTCTAACACTGAGTATTCTTTTCCCTCAGCCTCTCTAGGCATGAACAACAAGATTAACTAAGCTTCTACATGGCTTGTACAACCCACAATCTCACTACCATCATTCAAGAATCAAATTTAGGTTTAAGGTGTTTAATACAAGTAGGTAGGTCTCGAAATCACTCAAATAGTGTATAAACATAGTTTAGCAAGGCCTACTATACTCCTACTAAAGATTTAAGAGCTTTAAGAACATAGTAGGAAAAAGTGAAAGAGTTGTTCTTCGTCTGATTTGATTTAATCTTGCTCAGATCATTAACCATTTCTTTTCAAGCTTAGGACCTTTTGTAGCCTTCGAAATATAACTGTTGAAGGTTCCCAATGGTTACTTATCCTTCTTGTGGTAGGTAGCCATTTTTTTGTTTTGTTTGCTAAGTCAACATGTGTCACTTAAGTTCTTGCTCAAGAACTCTCTCACGATTCATCTTAGTTGACCTTTTTAGCAACTCTCTATAATTGGCATTGACTAAAGTAATGGTTTTGATGATAACAATCAAGAAAGGATTGGAAGTGCAAAGATCAAGTCCCAAGTTTCTTCAAGCTTAGCTTATAGGACTTAGATCTTGTGTAAAGGTAAAAAGGAATCACACTAAGCTCAAACAAGTTTTAAACATATTTATAAGTGTATCTAAAATATTTAAATGCCCAACATACTATTTTGGAAAGCTAGTTATGGTAATAGTTCAAAACTATGAAAAATAGTCAAGTTTGTGTTTTACAAAACTAACCTTTGGTTACTCTTTTGATCATAACTTTCAAACTACTTTGAGTTTTGTCTTGAAACTTATTTCATATGAAAATAGACCCAAATATCTTTCCAATGAGTGGTCATTTGCTTTAAACGGATAGGAAACGAAAAAGTTATGACTAATTAAAGTTTGAGTTTTGAAAATCTGACCTTTGGTTACTATTTTGATTATATCTTTCAAAATACTTTGAGTTTTGTTCTGAAACCTCTTTCATATGAAAATAGACTCAAATATCTTTCCAATGAGTGGTTATTCGCTTTAATCGAATAAAAAATGAAGAAGTTATGACCTTTTAAAGTCAGTTTTCAAAACCAGAAATGATGTAATCGATTACATGAGTCATGTAATCGATTACAACGTTGACAAAAGCCGTGTAATCGATTACACAAAGTATGTAATCGATTACAAAGTGCCCAGAAAGCTTGTAATCGATTACATGAAGCTTGTAATCGATTACCAAGTGCCCAGGAACATTTCTAACGGCTATAAACGGCTAGTTTTCATAGAAAATCATTTCTAAAACCCTCCAACGGCTCTAAAACTCATTGGGCTATAAATACAAGTATTTGGACATCAAAAACAAGTTGGAAAACATTCTGAAAATTATCTTTGAGCATTGAAAATGAAATTCATCATCTTTTTCTCCAAATCTTTGTTTTGAGCTAAGTGTGTAAATCCTTTATACCCATAAGTTTCAAGTTGTATTATCTACTCTTCAATAGAGTTTCTATCTTCTACACTTTGTATAATCTATAAAGAGAGGGTGAGGTATCCCTCTAGAGTAAAGGGTGAGATATCCCTAGAGAGTGAGGCATCTCTCAAAGTTAGTAAAGGGTGAGGTATCCCTTAAGGGTGAGGCATCCCTCAAAAGTTGTAAAGGGTAAGGTATCCCTATTTGAGGTTCAAGCACAAAGGTGAGGTATCCCAATGTGTGGTGAGTGCTCTAACTTGTAAAGGTTATCAAGCACCTATTGAAGCTTGAAGATAGTGGAAAATCTCTAACGGTTACTTGAGGACTGGACGTAGATCACAAGTGGATTGGTGATCGAACCAGGATAAACTATTGTGTTTGATCTTCTAAACTCATCTCTTTACATTTGTGCATTTATTTTATATGTTTGCTTGAATGTTATTTATCTTAGATTGTTTAATTTGTGAGTGAAGTATTAAATCTCATTTATCTATTCACTTCAATCATCCAATAGTTTCAACGAAAATTGTTTAACAAACATTTTACGAAAGATTTGCGAAAATATTTTATAAACTTAATTCACTCCCCCTCTTGAGTTTGAGGCCACTTGGTAACACTCTCTCAACCTTGATCTTTCACAGATCTTCTTATCCTTTGATTCCACCATCAGTTTCATGTTTCTTCTTGTTATCTTGGATAGTGATAGCTTCACTTTGATCTTTGATTTGTTCTTAGATTGGTTTCTAAACTTTTTCATAACATTCTCAGGATGAACTCTTTCATGTTCCTCAGGAATTTTCTCAAGGTACACTTGAACTCTCTTAAGTTTTAATTTGATCTTTTTATCCTTTTCTTATCATCTAGAAAGCTTCCTTACATTTGATTTAGTCTTAAAAAAGTTACTACTAACAAGAAAACTCCACAATGATTATGTTAGCACAATTAAAATACTTAAGAGCAATTATTCATAATTTTCAATATAGTTGTTATCATCAAAACATATATTGCAATCTTAGGCACAAAAAGGCTTTGGATCTTACAAAGCTGACCCTTAACTAGGAAGGCCCATATTGGATAACATCCACGATGGATAATGGAGCTTTCAAACTAGAGACCCTCATTGGAAAGGAAATTCCAAGACACTGAGGCTATGTTTGGTGCACATGATAGTATAGTATAAGATAAGATGACAAGATAGTATAAGGTATGATAGTATAATTAATAGGATAAGACATAATCCTATATTTTGTTTGATAACAAAAGAATAAATTAGCTGATTGTATAACAATATTTTTTTTAAGACCAAAATATCATTTAGCATAAAAGTTAAAATAATTAAAAAATAATAATAAAAAAGCTTTATAGTGGTGGTGGTGGTGGTAGAGTGGTGGTGGTAGTAGTAGCGGCGGTGGTGGTGGTGGCGACGGTGGTGGTGGTGGTGGTGGTGGGGATGGCGACGATGGTGGTGGTGGTGGCGGCGGTGGAGGTGGTAGTGGTGGTGGTGATGGTGGTGGTGGTGGTGGTGGTGGTGATGGTGGTGGTGGTGGTGGTGGCGGCGGCGGTGGTGGTGGTGGCGGCGGCGGTGGTGGTGGCGGTGGCGGTGGTGGTGGCGGCGGCGGCGGCATGATGGTGGTGGTGGTGGTGGTGGTGGTGGTGGTGGTGATGGTGGCGGTGGTAGTGGCGGCGGTGGTGGTAGTAGTGGTGGTGGTGCGCCGTGTTGATGGTGGCGGTGGTGGTGGTGGTGATGACGGTGGTGGCGGTGGTGGTGATGGTGGTGGTGGTGGTGGTGGCGCAAGAGAGAGGAGTGATAAAATAAAATTAAGGATAAGATTGAAATAAAAATCCTATCATGTCTTATCATGTACTAGAGGAGAGGATAGAGTTATCACCTTAGAATAAAATAAAATGACTTGACCTGATTTCATTATACTATCAGTTGAATGTACCAAACATTGAATAAGACCTGATAGTATTAACTTATACTATCATATCTTCTTTATACGATGCACCAAACGTAGTCTGAAATGCTACCAAGCTCCACAGGTATTATAGCTAGTCTTACACTTAGGTTTTGAATTCCATACTTTAGTTTCATTCTACATCTTTTCAGGCTTTGTTATTTATGTCTTTAATTGATGAATAGACACCGGCCACCCAGTTATTTGAAATGCAATCTAAAAGTATAATTCAACAAAACTTGTTTCATTTATATCCATGCGCAACCTACAAGGCCGTCTGTGGCAGCCTTGCGAGGTCCGAGGTATCAATATCTAGAACATATGCGTACAATCAAATGAGCAACCCACAAGGCCGTCTGTGGCCACCTTACTGCGGTTTCTGAGGTATTCAACTCAACATAACGCCCACCAAATTAACCCTAAAGGCTGTCTGTGGCCACCTTATTGCGATTAACAAAGGTTTTCACCTTTCCAAAACACCTATGAATGCAGTCCCAAGGTTGTCGAGATTTCCTTGCCAAGACCTGTAGGGTATAATCCATATCGCCATTGCTTTCGGGAAGCTCGAGTTACGCAATCCATCTCATCGGGGTCTTATTAAAACAACTCCCTATGAGGATCACCCACATGACATAAAAAGACTCTAATCAAGGAAAAATTTCCTAAATGTTGAGGAACACTACAAGGAAAGAGCAGTACTCTAGTGTGATCCGTAATTTCAAAACTTATATTGGCTGACTAAAACTCTTAAAAACTTTTTAAGTCCCACGAGTTCCCATGAACTTGGATTTGGGTGTTAGACCCAACGCAGACTTCAGAAACATTTTCTCTCAAAATCCTAAGTCCCACGAGTACTTCGTAAGATCGGATTTGGACATTGGACCCAATGAGGACAACAAAAACTACGTTACACTACCTATCGCTGTCCCTAAACCTCGTACACTAAAAAACGCGCATTAGACCCATAGCAGACTATGGAAGCATATTAGACAAAATTAGAACAGAGTGCTATAAATTAAAAAAGAATGCCCGAGAATGGGACTTGTCAATATGGAATCAAAAAGCCCTATGCAGGGGGCAACTATCGAACTACAACAAAAAGAAAGGCCAAGTTTTAATTAGCAGCATTGCCACCATCATCAACCTCACTGGCCGCCTCTTCTTGGCCAGCTTCTTTATTATCGACCTCGATTGCTTCATGCTCTGTCACCCTGGGTTCCGCTGGAGTAGCGTTGGCTGGCATCACATTAATAATAAAAATGTTTTTGGCTCAACACCACGATCTTGCTTCCTCGGTCACCAATCCGGGATTGAGAACCTTAAGTTGAGCTACAGCATTCTTGAAAGATTCATCAATTGGATTCGCCTGACTATGTTCAAGGCTCATAGTCTCGGCTTCAAGGTCCACCTTATCTTTTTACAAGGTAGTTACCTTGGCTTAAAGGCCTCCAACTTAGGATTTAGACTCCATTAGCTACCTTTTGAATTTCGCATCCTCGTCCTTTGCCTGGATTCTTGGCCTTCCAACAACACCTCCTTGGCATAATTCATGAGGATCGGGAATGATCTTCGAAGCGCTAATACGAATCTCTTTGATTTTATAACCTCTCCTCTCAATAAATGACTATAACGTTACATTACAATAATTGCATTGAATGCTCTGACTCAATCATGCTCCATAAAGATCAAGTTAAGTAAACCTAAACAGGTAACAGTTATTTGAGTAACAGACACCTTAGCACACAATCTGACTTGAGCGTCAGAGTCCTTTTTGCAAGTACCACCCCCGCCGGACCTGAACGGTGGAACGCAGCTGCAGAAGGAAGGAAACCACCAAACCACACCTTACATAGGTATCCATCTGAATTCGTTCAGAACAGCCAGTTTGGCCTTTTCCTTGGCTTTCTCTGCCTTTATGTCCTCTGCCTTCTTCTCTTCCTTCAATCGACCTCAAAAGGTGTCTACTTCTCCTTCCAACTCTTGCACCCTATTGAGATGCATAATGGCCATATCCAAAAATCGGAACATGGACACATTGCGCAAGCTTCAACTTTTGGAGTCCTGGAGCAGCTGTAGAAGATCTTTCTCCATTAGCACATGAATATTTGATCCCCAGGCTCAAATCTTAGATTCCACACAGAGGAGGAGGAAAATCGGATAAGGACACCTTGAGGAGCTTCATCATCCCAGCCAACCGTCAAATCAGTCACTGGTTCTTTAGGGGCAGTAACCTTCTTCAAGCGGCTTTGGCCGAATTGTATGGTCCCTTTCCTTCTTTGTTGGAGCTGGACCACCTGCCCAGAATATTTTGAGATAAGCTCATTAATTTGAATTGCGGTATCCAGATGGGCAGCCCCTACGATGGGCTTAACATCCTGGTTGGGTCTTTACTTCTACTGTGCTAACCTCTTCTGCAGCTCAAGGAATCCCTCTATTAGTGCCATGCTCTTTGCAAAATAAGAAAAAGCACATATGTTATTTACACATAGTATTTTCCTAAGACAAAGTAGTAAGAACAAAGAAAAAAAAACTTGGAACAACGGCACATCATCATCACGGAGCATATCCAAGACGACCGTAAGGTCATCTTCCGGAGTGTCTATGATTTCAACACAATGAATATAACCCTATTTGTTGGCCCATTCTACAAGGAAGGAAATCACTTCTATGTCCTCCTATGACAAGTCATCCTCCATGGTCTCAAGCTGCTCCGAGGTCTTCTCCTAAGCCTTTCAATTCCAGTAAAGGTAGATTGTTGGATCCCCTTCCACCGTTAGGAAGAAGGGTTGCGTTTCAGGAGTCGCCTCCAATTGGAAGCAATCCCTCTTGAACCTTTTGCATGATTCTTGGTAAGGTTTGAATACCTTGCGCCCAACATGGGCCCTCAAAGCGATCCAACCCTTAGTGCGGTAGGCCCCAAATAGCTTAACTCAGTAGAACAGATAGAAGAAGGTGCAAAATATGCATGGTAACTCCATATGTTGACACAGAAGCTCGTACGGTCAGACAAATCCCCAAGTGTTAGGGTGCAGTTGAGTGGGAGCCACTTGTAAATGATTAAGCACCCCATCTCGAATTCGAAGAATGAAAGCCAGACCCCAAGCTTCACGAGCATTGTCTCATATAAGTAGATCAAATGGTTAGGTCCTGCCGTCTAGGTTAAACATACCCGCTCTTGGTTGTCGAGTGGAAACATCATAAATTCCTCATTGCAGCTTTCATCTTCTGTTAGTTGCATGCACTCCCTCTTCTTGGCCATGTCTTCCATCGTGCTTATCCGAGAAGGAGTCCCCAAGACCTCTTTGTCTACTCACCGGTACAAATTGACATCCCAGGGCCTCATATACTCATTTGGATCTTCAGTGACTACTTTTCTCCTCCCCATACTTGTATCCTAGATCATGGAAGAAACACTAAAAGAGGCCGAACTTTAGGCGTCAAAATTAGAACTGCTAAATGCCCTATAATGTTGTTCCAACTTCACAATGACTTTTAAAACCATACAGTGTACCCAGGGCATTGCTTTCTGTCTGGATGCCTCCATCTGATTCAAAAGCATATCTTGAGCTTCCACCAACCACTGCAGGCTTTAGACCTCGTGGGTGTTCCTTCCTTTGTGGGGCTGCCACTCATGGAGCGACGTTGGTAGGGGCTCTAAACAAATCTCAAGGGAACTTCCCTCCTCCCATCATTCCCTATCTCTTTCACTCTCTCCATGTTCAATAAAATGAAAGAAAAAATGAAGTAAGGGGAGACAAGAAAATGCCTTGAGAGTGGAAAAATTTGGGGAAATGCTAGAGAAATTGGGAGAAATTGGCACTGCGAGGTTATCACTAGAAATCGCCTCAACTCACTGGAAAACTTTGGGGAAATTTGAGAATGAGCAAATGTGGGAGGTTTTCACCCCCACTTCCCTATTTATAAGAGCGGCAACGCCCAACTATCACAAGGACACACTCATAGTCTCACATTGTTTGAATTGATGGCAACTCACAAATCAAATGACGTTGTCCATCCATTACGTGCCACGTGTCCATTCAAGCTGTCAATTGTAGATGAAGCAATCTTGGCCCAAAAGGAAATGTCGGAGGCAAGCCAAGCATCAATACTCCAAAGGACACACCATTATGCCTGATTCCGGTCACACCTGATTCCGATCAACCAGCGTGACCCATGACACTGGACCCCGACTTACGACAGGTCCTAGTAACTCAACAGGTCCTCGTCCTAGCACAACAGATCAGGGTGCCATTTGGGCTTCTATGGCACTTGTACATGAACAGAAGATCCAGGATCCCGGTGGAAATCGTAACCCATTCTAGCTGGACCCTAGCATGTATGCCATAACGGTCCTTGGCAGTGCGAGTATCATGGCTCCACGCTAAGGATCATGGCAAGACACCCCTTTTTGGGGGGCAATCTTGTGAAGCATCCTTTATACATGATCCGAATTGTGGCTACAACACACCCCTTTCACCAAGCGGATCACGACTTTAACGCCCCAAGACAGATCTCTATGCATAGTGGACAAATGATGCTCTTGTTGGCCTTTGTATGAAATACCTTGAAACTTCATTGTCGTATCAAAGCGTCAAGCTGAAGATAACTGTTTCAGATTAGTATCCCGAATCCAGACCCGACATGGACTATCCACCTCGGTTTGCCCAATCATGGCCCCTTGCTAACGTGGGCCTTATGAGTAATTACTTACTTACTAAGCTAAGCATCTTATTTAACTAAATCCCTCTTAAATGAAGATGTTTTAAAATCTTATCTCCTTATAACTGTCAATCCTAATCACTCAGGTATGCATATTCTCTAATACACTTTCCTTTCATAGTGCGCAACCTTAACTTAAGCATCGAAATATCTTATAGATACACCATCCCCCCCTCTTCGCTGTTACTACTATGAGGAGAAAACCACCATCAACACCCATTCAACACCATTTGAAGACGCGATCAAGAATACTCTCTGATCCCAATTCTAAACAATAAGCCAAACCAATCAATTATTAACACAGAAAAATCGATTAATTCAGTTTAAATGACTTTTTACTCAAAACCAAACCAATTCAAACCATGAAAATCTCTATTCAGAACATTTCAAAATGGAAACTCAATAAAGTGCCTAACCCCATCAATAATACAGACTTAATATATCAAGCAAGCATTTGGACAGAAGCCATTTCGAGGAACAAAGCAACATGCTCTAAGATTGCAAATTTGATGCATTAAAGGCAGCCGCTATAGAATTCTAGTTTAAAAAAAAAGGATTATTTTAACAATAATAGCATGCAGACAAATACAATGAATCATTTTTACAATTCCGAATCTTATTGCTGCTCTAGTTTAATTGACAATCTCGGCCCATGACCATAATCATAGGCGAAAATAAACCATATCGACCTCGTCCTATGCCAATCCTCAACGCATTCTTCTAGCTGCTTGTACCTATCCAATATATCATAAGAATGCATGGCTTTATTATTAAATCTACGCTACAAAGTTTAATTACAGTTGCTTTCCACGTTAGCTGTATATTGTGAAGAAATCTTTCTGTACAAATCACCCTCACACACCAATGATACATCTTCAGGAGACATCATCATTGTACCTCTGCTCAAATAATGTTGAGCACTCCGCACCCTGCATTGAAACAATATGCTATTAAGCAACATTTCAAGGATACCTGGTTAACTTTTCCAATCAATCTAAAGACTGAAAACAACTGAATTTGCTTCACAAACATATACCTTCGTCCTCTCTTCTTCTCAATGCCTTGCGAAATGCGGAAACCTTCTGACATTGAAATTTGGCGCAGTGAAGATAGATATTCATTGAATGCAATACCTTTCAATGCCAACGATAATCTGGCAGGAATAATGGACTGGATCACGTTGAGCAGAGATGTTTTGTTTTCACTGTATTGCATGCTCCCAATGTAAGGTTGCCATTAAGACAATAAGACATACCAGCGAATAATAATAATAATAAAACTGAAAATGTGTGCCTAACAGGTGTGGAATTGTGTGTAATAACCATTAACATGAAAGCCAAGGCTAAATACCTCTTCGTATAATTTCTTGGGTTGTTCACCTCTAATTGCTTTCTAGTATAGACATTCTTATTCATGCTTTTTGTGTGGTCCTGTCTAGATAACTTCCCCAGTGCCATAATATTAGTTGTGGAAGCCAATATCTCTGAAGTTAAATCTACCCTGTTCTCACAACCCAACTTTGATCCCACATCTGATATATGTTTAGCATAAAAACAAAATCCATGTACAGCAACAGTAGACATCATCATTTGCTCATCATACCAACTAAATGTGGCTTCATCAGAAAGGAACATCGGAGGTTCCATAATACCCTGCCCATTCATTATTATCATAATGGACGTACTGATACAATAGAAACTTAGAAAAACTTCAAAAAAAAATTGATCTCAGTTATTAAAAGGCACTTACACATTGTTTTTGTTGGTGATTACGAAACAACAAGTCAGCCTCTGAAATTAGATTGCTCAGCCCACTAGCAAGTTTAACAACTTGAACAGCACCTAGCTGTTCTGTAGTGGCATGCTGTCTTAAATCCGTTTGACAATCACGAAGTTTCCACCACAAATTTTGTACAATATCTGTCTCCATAGATGGACTGGACTCAACAAACTTCGACTTCAATTTAAAATCAACATGACTGCACTCATCCATCACATTATACACCATGTTACAATCTCGAAAATCTTGCACAGCCGCTTTTGGAGAAGATTCTGGAATTTCAGTATTCTCCAACGAATCTGAATTTTGTGGTAATTTGGCTAAACGCTTACAAACACTGAAAGAGAACGGTGTCAACTCATTATTCAGAGAATCTGCTACAGAACCAGCAAGATGGCCAGAAGACACTCCTCCAGACATTGTCCCTATTCCATTTACAATTGCAGTCTCAGGAACCAATATTGATTCTGGCACAGAGGATACATCAAATGAGTTACATGTTTCATTTAAGCATGCATTATCAACTGTTTCTAAATATTTACACTGTTCCTCCTCTGAATACTTCACATAAGAACAAACCAGCTTGCAAAATGACGTGCTGTTGTAGCTTTGATTCAATTGAAACTTAATGGGAGTTTCACTATTTCCTTCAAAGGATTGCCTCTTGTAAGCTTCATCATGAACGTCCAGAGAATGTCTATTATTTGGATTCTCAACCTCAGAATTAGAGGACATCACTACAAGTTTCCTTTGGCCCTTTTGCCAAGAGGATGCTACTGGTGATGCAGAACAATTAGAAAGCTCAGAAATAGCATTATATTGACTTTCAAACTCACTGCAGTCTGGAATAGATCCATTACTATTAATCATTTCTACCTTATTGGCCTCTATATAATCAGTCCCCGTACATTGCACGTCTAAATCATTTTGCTTTTCATTTATGTGAAGCTCTTTCTTAACTAACCCTTGCAAGCATGAGTTTTCTTCCATTATGGTTATTGACTTGGCAACTTCCTTCTCAATTAGTTTGGATAACTCCGAGGGAAAACTCCAGGGTATTATCTTTGGTAGTATCTGATGACCAGCCTCAAGATCAAATGGAAGTGATCCATACACTGTCTGCACTTTCCTGTCTGGACAGTAAAGAAAGAAATCATAAGTTGCTGCAAGCTATTCCAAAGGTAATAGATAAATGGGAATTGAAAATATTATATTCGAATATTAATTACCTAAGCACGTATATCAGCAAATAAAAAAAAATTAAAGTTGTTAGTTTCTAAAGGTATCTTAAAAAAAAAAAAAAAATCTTTCCACCAAAATGAAGTCATAAGTCATAACTGTGTTAAGAAAATAGGGAGTGAAAAGGGAAAAGAGGAAGTTAAGGAGAAAACAAATATATTCACTGAAAGACTTATGAATAGAATGGTATTAAAATACTGACACATAATAGTGTATTATGCACTACAAGAAAACTACTTTCTTAATTACTTAAAACTTTCCTAAACATTTTATGCTCCTTAAAACTATTTAGAGACCAAAATCACCCTTCCCAATTAAAAGCAAAAGATAAGCCAAGATAAAAGATAGAAAAGAAGGGGAGGGTACATATTGATGCTGATCCAAAAAATAACCATCATGGCAATCTCAAGGAAGACAAATCCTACATACAAACAGAAGGAATTTATTTTAAGAGAATGAATAAATAAACAATAGTTCATCTAATATTGGTTTTCGCCGAGTCCTATGATAGGTACTGGTATAATTGAGAAAGAAACAATGGAGCCTAGCCCCTTACAATAAGGAAAATTCCCTATTGATTAAACTAAAAAACAGAAAATTAAGATAGAACACCTGCAGATCTTTGAGGGTCTGCTAAACCTCCCTGCCCAAAGGCCCCCAATTCCTTATTCAAATGACTAGATGTCTTTTCCCCTCCTTCACTTCCCTATTCATTTTCTCCACTAACTGCATATTCATTTGCCATAACCCCCTTACTTAAATGCTAAATGTTGCCCCTCTTTATTCTCTCCACTCTCACTAGCTTTAAATGCCTCTTGCTGCCCCCTCTTTACTCTCTTCACTCCCACTAACTGGCACATAAATGCTACAGCCCACTAACATATTGAATACCCCATGACCTCTACTCTTCCCTCTAACTGTGTGATTGCAAGGGACAAATTCCCTGCTTTCCCTCCTACCATGCTTAGAGTACACCCTTGTCATGGGTGGATACCTTTCATCCTAATACTCACAATAACACAATTGCAAAAATAGCTCATCTCTCTCTCTCCCTCATTTTTTTTTAATTTATTAAGATGACCTAGTCCCAATAGCTGTTTTTCGCAAAACAGCACATCGTACCTCAAATCTGACTACTATCACCTTTTAAATCTTTTTCCATAATCAATGTGTATATAATAAGATGTTTTCTTTGCTGTGTACATCTACAAGCTATTGCTAACATGAATTAATAAAAGCAGGTCTTAATTGTAAGAGAACAATCAAAGTACACAGTAATGAACAAAATTTGAACAATTATGGTTTTCTTATAAGATAACAAAAATAGACAGCCACAGAACATGCACATGTGCAATAAACATGCTGTGTGATACACCTTTACTATATTTTTTACTCTGGAACCAGAACTGAAGATGCATAATGGTTTTACGAATATCTCCATCGCAAGATTGTATAAACTTCTGCAGCAGAAGAGGATGGATGTTGACTTCTTCTGTGACACAAACCTGCAGGTCATTCACAGAATATGTATAAATTTTGATTTTAATCCTTTTCTTTTTCCTTCTTTGGTGGGGGGGGGGAAGGGAAATTAAAAGACGCGTACCGTGTACAAATGGCAAAGCAACTTGTCTGGCAATGGCAATGAGAAAGAAACATGTAGTCTATCAAAATTATCTGGTAGGCCAGGATTATTACCTAATTTACAGCAATGATATTTTCATAAATATGAATACATTGATAAAAGCTATGCGTTGAGCACGAATGCACTGTTGTAACAAGTCAACTCACTATTGCTAGTCAATATAATTGGCCCTTTTGCTGTCTCAGCAATGTGTTGTATGGCAGCAATACATCCACGATCTTCAGGAAAAAGGATGTCCACATCCTCAACTAGAATTAAAGTTTGGACATTATCACATGTAAATACATTATTTTTGCCATGTAATCTCCGAGGACTATGAGCTTCATCATCGGATATGGTTATCAGTGTAATCATCCCATCATCCATCTCCTCAGCTGCTTTACCATTAGGCAAAGCTGGAGCTGGGGGCAATTTCACAGTTTTCTTCTGTGAACTCACAGTGTGTTCCAACAACCTGAGAGATACACCATATATGATATATCATCACAGAACAGGTTGACTGAAAGGCTTCTTACAATGAGTAACTTGATTCTATTAAAATAAGATTGAATCAAGGCAAACCATGTAACAAAGCAATTTAATCAGAAGTTCCACACTCCTTTTTTTCCCCTTAGACTCGTTTGCTATTCTATATCTCAGATTCTATTTCTCAGTGAAGAATCAATTCAAGAACCAGTCCAGCCCCACATTAAAAGCTTATTATCACTTAAGACATCTAGGTACTCCAACAACACTTCTTAATGCTTAGATCATGCTTGTTTTGATGATTCCTACTTGCTTACTACCCTGAAACATCTAAAGTTTGTTTTCCCCCTTCAATTGGATAATCGCCCTACTAGAGCTTGAAAATATCCAACTACTGACATAAAGACAACATATAGAAATACTTATTTGATTTTGCAACAACTACTAACAGTACTGTTTTTGCTATCCAGCATACAGTATTGTTTATCCTATAGCATTTCTACAAGGCCATCTACATTCTCATGTTCAATGAAGTACTGATTTCCAGTGAAAGAAGAAATGCACCTCCTCAGTCAAAAGGAACACTCAACTAAGTGCAAGCACATATATAAGGTAAAGTATGGTCAGATAAAATTACTCAGCTACAGACGATTTCAGTCACGAAAGTTATTAGCAATCATTGACAGGACAAAATAAACCTTTGGAACCCACGTGATCCAAGAGTATCTCCAAAGTACTGCTTGACAGCAGTCCCATTTCGACAGTCCGATGCATTGAGCTGTTGAGACAACACAAGTCATAAACTTTAATATTTTTGGCCATTTTCATAATTAAAAATACGGATATATAAAAACAAAGGAAGGAAATGTTTTAACAACTAGAAGATATTAAAAAAATGTTGCTCATAGGAGTGTGGGGATACATTCCACGTCTGTTTCTCAATTTCTTCCTATTTAAGATTTGGCCAGAATATTTTTATCAAAAAGGAAAAAAGAAAAAAGTAAAAAAATATTAGGCCAGTATATGTGCAATACAAGTAATTGTTTCCACCACTTCGATTACAATGCTTTTAGGAAAGGAGACTGCTGGGTTGTCAAGAAAGTAGGTGAATCTCTATAAGACTCTGGAACTCAGCCCCCTAATTTGAGAAAGGAATCAGCAATTTGAGGTGGTGGAACATCATAAATTCTAGTTGCAGGGTACACTTAAAGATGGAGATGTGCATCAGTATATGGAAAAATTCTTAACTTTGGCAGTTGCAACAATGTCTGGTCACATGGGCAATGCTGAAAATCATTACAATTCCCAAAAAGAGGGTGACAAAGTTCAGAATTCTGATGGAAAAGAGATAGGTGCTGAAGCATTTTCTGCAGTTGTGGATGTGTCTAGAGTTTTTTCTACACTCAAAGATGGGTTAGATAGATTGCAATTAAATAATGTCGTTAACAATGCCTGTGTAATTCAAGATTCAACTCTATTGAAGAAGTTGAAGAAGATTCTTCTTTTGAAGGAACTGAGGTGGACGGGTTTTTATGTGATGAAGATGATCTTGATTCCTTTTATGAAGACGATGAACGTCTGATTCTGGATGAATTAAGGGAAGAATATGATCAACAGAATGTTCAGGCAGGGTGTATTGACATTGATGGTAACTTACAAGGAGTGAAGGAGCTTTTCAACACGTAAGTGCTGGGGCTACTGAAACTTTCAGTTTAGGCTTCCAAGTTTCCAGAAAGGGCAAGGTTAATTTTGAAGATGATGAAGCCCTACTTCTGGATAGTTTAAGGGCAAAAATTGATCAACAAAAAGTTCAGGAAGAGTGTCCTGACTTTGATGGTAAGTTACAAGGAGTAAAGGAGCTTTTTCAACAACAAAGAGTTGAGGTTAACGATATTTTTAAGTTTAGGCTGCCAAGATCGCATAGAGGACAATAGTCTTCTAGGAGGTTATTCTTTTAATTCTGGAAAAGGGAATTCTAACTTGTCCAGATACTGAAAAGCTTAAACCTTTTGGCCAAAGAGAGAGGATTTGGATGATGAAGTTATTCTATTAGGCCTTTAGGCAATGCAAGTGATTTGCGTGATCCACAATCACTTCTTGATCCAATGGGGACACAGTTGGTTAATCCACTGGGTAAGGAGTTAAAGGTGGCTTTTTCGCCAAATACCTATAGTATGGAGAAGAAGGTAGAAAAGGAACTTCAAAGATTAGCATCAACAGTAAATTATGGAGGGCCTAAGCTTAATTAGGTTCTTTGAAGCTTTTTAGTTGTCTTCTTTGTTGAAGGCAAAGGGTGTGTTGTTTTGTGTTTATTTCAATATGATTTTTTCCCTTTTGCTGCAGGTGTTTTTGTGGAGGGAATTTTCCTATGAAAGTTTTGGGGCAGTTGTGGTGGCTCCCTTTTCTGTTTTCTTTGTTTTGTGGTTTCCTACAGGGGTTTTTACTTTTTGTTTTCCTTCAGTTTTGTGGTTTCTTTTGAAGGATACCTAATCATCTCTTGCATTCTCCCCTTCCTACCTAATAATATTTCTGTTTATATCCAAAAAAAAAAAAATTACTTTTAACTATAACATAATATAACAATCTTTCAGACTATCATTCTTCATATTGGCCATGGAACGGCAAGCATAACTCCAAAGTTCAGAAAAGAAGGAAAACTTGACAATACATCAGAATAAACCCGAATCTGGATAATCAATTGCTATGCTTGATCTTTAGCAATGCTTTCCAAAAATTGAATGTGGCTATTACAGGATGCATGAGATCAATGAATATCATCATTACAAAGGTGGACCAGTCAAAAAGCATAAATAGCCAAAATATATTAATAAACAGTGATACCTCTAAAACCTCAAAGCCTTGCTCTTGGGCACAAGCATAGACAGCTGCAGACTTGCCACTCTACAATATGACGAACTCATGCTTTAGCCAGCAATATGAACAAGAAGTGTCTACGATGAAAATATTGAATCTGGAAACACATGAATGATAATTCTCTACAACTATGTTAGACTTATCACTTAAAGTTAAATCTGAATATTTCTCTCTATTATTCACATTGCAATATGAGACTACAATATATATACACTTGACTACAAGATAGAACATTAATTATCTATGCTAAGTCTTAGAAGTGTAACTACAATGAATACATAGATACAATAAATAGAACTCCACCGTCCACTTATTATGATTATAATCAACACTCCCCCTCAAGTTGGAGCATATATGTCTGATGCAACCAACTTGTCACATATGTATGCTATCCTAGGACCCCGTTAAGACTTAGTCATCATGTCTGCTAGTTGATCTTTAGTAGCCACAAAAGAAGTCTTAATGATGCCTGAGAGGATCTTTTCTCTGATGAAGTGATAATCAACTTCTATATGATTAGTCCTTTCATGAAAAATTGGATTCGAAGAGAGATACAAGGCTGATTGGTTATCACAAGCAAGTTCCATAGGACCTATCTCACAAAACTTCAACTCTTGGAGCAAATATTTTAGCCACAAGAGTTCGCAAGTAATATTAGCCATAGAACGATACTCTGCTTCTATGCTCGATCTTGCAACAACGGCCTGCTTCTTGCTTTTCCATGAAATCAAGTTACCTCCAATAAGCACACAGTAGCCTGAAGTGGACCTCCTATCACCAGCATCACCTGCCCAATCTGCATTTGTATATCCAATGATATTAGTATGACCCCTGTCCATATAAACAAGTCCTTTACCAGGTGATCCCTTGACGTATCTTAGGATCCGAACAACTGCATTCCAATGAATGTCACATGGTGAGTTGAGAAACTGACTCACAACACTGACAAGAAAAGCAAGGTCTGGTCGAGTCATGGTGAGATAATTTAATTTCCTAACTAATCTTCTATATCTGCCTGGGTCAGGATAGGGCTCCCCCTGATTAGGTAGAAGCTTCACATTTGGGTTCATAGGAGTATCAACAGGTTTACAATCAAGCATCCCTGTTTCTTCCAGAATATCAAGAGCATATTTCCTTTAAGAAATAGCAATACCTGTTTTTGATTGAGCTACTTCAATCCCAAGAAAATATCGCAATCGGCCAAGATCTTTAGTTTTAAAATGTTTAAACAGGTATTGCTTCAATTTATTGATGCCTTCTTGATCATCGCCTGTAATGACAATATCATCCACATACACCACAAGATAAGTAAGTTTATTCGATGGTGAGCATTTAAAGAATACAGAATGGTCTGCCTCGCAACGAATCATGCCAAACTGCTGAATGACTTTACTAAACTTCCCAAACCAAGCGCAAGGTGACTGTTTTAAGCCATATACGGACTTTTGTAGCCTGCAAACAAGACCTGACTCCCCCTAAGCAACAAACTCAGGTGGTTGCTCCATATAGATCTCCTCCTCCAAATCACCATGTAAGAAGGCATTTTTAATATCCAGCTGATACAAGGGCCAGCGTCTCATGGCAGCCATAGACAAGAACAAACGAACAGACGCCATCTTAGCAACAAGAGAAAAGGTATCACTGTAATCCAAACCATAGATCTGAGTGTATCCCTTTGCTACCAGCCGAGTTTTCAATTGGTCCACTTGCCCATCAGGGCCAACTTTAACAGTAAATACCCATCGATAGCCAACTGTAAATTTTCCAAGAGGAGGTGAAACAAGGGTCCATGTATTATTAGATTCCAAAGCAATCATCTCATCAATTATTGCCTCTGAAGCATGGGTACTCCTCCCAGGGGAGGGTACCGGGTGCAAGACGTCTCGTGCATCGGTACTCTGCACGATGCGGTACGTCTTTGAGTACGTACCGCGTACCCAATTTTTATTTTTATTATTTTAAGTTTTGGGTACAAATGGGGTGCGGCTAGGTACGGCTGAGCCAAATTTATGCAAAAACACGGTCGTTTCAACCAAATGGGTATTTTGTTTTCACCCCTTACCTGAAGAGATGACCATCGACCACTCACTCTTCTCTCTGCTTCTCTACCTTGGTGCGGCGCTGCAAGGACCAGCGACTATAGCTCCACGACCGATGATCCCGCGTGGCCCAGATCCAGCGACCTTGCGTGACCCAGCTCCGATGACCTAGCGTGACCCAGCTCGGGCAACCTCACATGACCCAGCGGCACCAGACAACCACTGTCCCCCAAGCGGCGCTCCAACGACTGTCGACCGGCCACTGCTCGCCTCTCTGTCATGTGTTGACTCTTTCCACTCCCGCGACGCTCTGTTCGTCTCCATCGGGATGATGGTGATGGATACTCGTGTTTTAGTTTTTGAAAACAAAGGGGCCTAACCCTAAGCCCAAAGAAAGAAAAAATACACTATCTTTAAAAAACCCAAGATGTAATAATAATAGTTTCGATAATAGAAAAAACAATAAATTGGATACCTGAGAAATCGTAATAAATTATTTTAGAGTTTTAAAGAATCATTCACTAATAACAAATTATTATTTTTCATTAATAATTAATATTTAGATTGTTGGAGTTTTATTTTTATAATCATCTTTAGAAGTTATCATGTTGAACAATTTAAGTATTGTAATTTCTTATTGTGAATGTTGTTTTGGTTGAACAATTTAAGTTTCTTGTTATATTTTATGTTAAAATTTGTATGTTTTAATTTTTATGTTATGTTGTCTTGTCATATTTTATTGTGTGAGATTTTAGTTTATATATATATATGACGTACCCATACCCTAATTTTTTAAAAATTTTCGTACCCCGTACCCGTATCCGTATCGGGTACCAGTACCGTACTCGTACCCGTGCAACGTAGATCATTGCCTATTGTCATCCTAGATGGGATAGTGCTTCCTAAACATTCTTAGGAATGGTGATAGATGACAAAGTAGACACAAAGGCACAACGGGAAGGAGATAATCGATGGTAACTCAGAAAATTGTAAATCGGATGAGGATTGAGAGTAGAGCGTTTACCTTTATAGAGTGCAATAGGTAGATCAGCAGAAGTGTCAGGTGGGACTGCAGTGGGAGAAGCGATTGGAGCGGGAGCTGAATCATGAGAATCAATAGTAGGTGTGATCTCGAGAACTTCAGGATTCCGGTGCTCATAAGTAATACCAAATCGACGCAACGAACGGTCATCCTGTGACTGTGGAACTTGAGGATGAGAGACAGGTGTTGCAAAAAGAGGAATGGGTAGTACCTGAGATGGAGTAGAGTCAAATGTAGCTTATGTGACAAAAAAAAGGGTATCCTTAAAGAATGTAACATCTGCAGATACATAAAAATGATGTGTAGAAGGAGAATAACATCGATATCCCTTCTGAACTTGAGATTACCCAAGAAAGATACATTTAACAGCCCGAGCAGACAATTTATCACGGCCAGGAGAGAGATCATAAACAAAATAAGTGGAACCAAACACATGAGGGGGAACAACATAAAGAGGATCTTTAGGAAATAAAATGGAGTGAGGAACTTTATTACCCAAATCAGAAGATGGCATTCCATTTACCAGATAACAAGCTGTAAGAACGGCGTCATCCCAAAACTTCAAGGGTGCATTAGCATTTATTAAGAGAGTCCGAGCTATATCAACAAGATGACGATGTTTGCGTTCAGCCACACCATTTTGTTGTGGTGTGTGAGGACAACTGGACTGATGTATGATGACATGAGAACTCAAAAAGGATTTAAATGACGCAGAAAAATATTCTTTTGCATTATCACTACGCAAAACATGAATTGTTTTTTCAAACTAATTCTTTATTTCAAAACAAAAGGTTTTGAAAGCATTAAATGATCTTTCATTAAAAATAACCAAGTACATCTTGAAAAATCATCAATAAAAGTAACATAATACCTATATCCTGAAACAAAAGGAACACGATTGGGATGCCAAACATTAGAATGAACAAGATCAAAAGGAGACATAGTTCGACTATTGACACTGCTAGGAAAAGATACTCTAACATGTTTTCTAAGTTGACGCGACTCACAGTTCAAGGTTTTCAATTGTGAAAGATAAGGGACCATCTGCTTTAACTTGTCCAAACTTGGATGACCCAGACGACGATTCAGGAGATCGACAGACTCTGAAACAGCACATATGGTGGAAGAGGAAGGTTGAAGATAGTAGAGACCTCGTGATTCAGATCCAGCTCCAATCGTCTATCCTATACTCCGATCCTGTATAAGGAAAGAATCAGAATTAAAGGTTATGGAACAATTTAAAGTGCGAGTAATTTGGCTGATTTAAATTAAATTAAAGGGACAACCAGGTACAAACAATACTGAATTTAAAGGTAAGGATGGAAAAGGTGAAGCTTGACCAATACCAGTAGCCTGTGCCTTAGACCCATCGGCAAGAGTTATATTGTGAGATGTTTTAGGGTATGACAATTTAGAGAAAAGAGAAGGATTACTAGCTAAGTGATCAGAAGCACCAGAGTCTAAAATCCAGGAACCAACAGATGCAGATTGAGAGACAAACTGTAGAATTACCGGTGTGAGCAACAGTGGCCGAAGAGGAAGAATCCTGTTAAGTGGCTTTGAACTGAAGATACTCCTTATACTCATTGGCAGAAAGTAGATGATCTTTTCCGGACTCGATCTTGTGCTCAACAGTTGGTTCAATAGACTGAGCTACATTGGCAGTTTTATTCAGGAATCCATGCAGGGAATAACACTGATCTTGAGTGTGTCCACCTCGCTTACAGTAAGAATAGTGTAAATTACCTCTACCACCTCTGCCACGACCATCACCTCTACGACCACGACTCCGGCCTCCTCGATCAGTTGAGTTTGAGACAAAAACTGAAGACTCGGATGCTGTTTGAGAATCAACTTCAAGGGAAGCTGTCGGAGAAGGAACTCAAAGCAAACGATCAATTGGTTCCTCCACCATAGGAATATTAGGATTTGTCAAAGTTTGATTCCAAACAGATTCAAAGTCTTTATGGAGGCCATGAAGAACAAATACCATAAGCATGTTATCAAGCTTACCCGACATCTTTTGTGCATCATTAACCATCATCAATTTAATCTCTTCACAAATGGATTGTGCTTTATTCAAATAGGAGGGCAAGTCAAAATCAGTTATCTGCATTGTCGCCAAACTCTGAATCATCTCATACAACCGCTGTGTATCATTAGCATAAACAGTTTGAGTCTTCTTCCAAATTTCGCAACATGTCTTGTAAGGATGGAAATGAACCATTAATCTTGGTTTCAATAGACTGCCACAACAACGATACAAGCTGATAATCTGCCCATTGCCACTCATCCTTCTCAGATTCAGCAATGTCAGTAGCTTTTTTAATGAGATGGTCAGACAATCCTTGACCCAGAAACCATATCTCTACAGCATTACGCCAATTCAAATAATTCTTACCATTCAACTTCTTGGTAGTAATGACTGGGGACCCAAAAAATGCAAAAGAAATCAAACTCTTTTTAGTAGATTCAGCCATGGAAGAAGTTCAGAAGAAAATGGCAAAATGTACCAGAAATAAAAAAGAAGGCACACAGGATTCAAAGAATGATAACACTACTGACAGACCCAAAGAACAAACAAGGGCAAAACAGAACCAGGAGCAGTCGACGAACACAACGGCGGAAGCGGCAACGTCAACGGCGACCGGGAGGGTGGAGCGTGGATCACACGCGTCGGAGAATGAAGCTGCTAAAGACGGCATGTGAGAGCGTGTGACGGCGACGCATGAACGAACGGATGGTCGGCGGTGTCTGAGATGAACCCTGGTGTCACTTTGGGCACCGGATGACTACAAACAATGGGTCAACACTAACAGCAGTTGAAACCCGAAAACAGGATAACAGGAACGAACCAGTTACTCTCTAATACCAACTTAAAGTTACATCTGAATATTTCTCTCTATTATTCACATTGCAATATGAGACTACAATATATATACACTTGACTACAAAATAGAACATTAATTATTTATGTTAAGTCCTAGAAGTGTAACTACACTGAATACATAGATACAATGAATAGAACTCTACTGTCCACACTGTCCACTTATTATGACTATAATCAACATTATCCATGCCAAGAAACTTTTAGAAGGCACAAATGGGAAACTTTAGATTTTATACACATATCTTTAATCAAAATACCAAGAAAAACAAAGATAATCATTCCTTACTTCTATCATTATGAACCAGATTAGAGAATTACTTAACTTTTCTTGAATATTATGATTATACATAGTTGAACAGAGGTGCAACTATGTTATACTTATCCAAACCAAGAAAATTTTAGAAGATACAAATGGGAAAGTTTAGATTTTATTCACATTCCTTTAATCAAAATCAAAATACCAAGAAAAACAAAGACAACCGTTCCTTACTACTATCATTAGAGACCATATTAAAGAATTACTGAATTTTCTGAATATTTTATAACCATACATAGTTAAATAGAGGTAACCAATTACTTGAAAAGTACAATAAAATCTAAGGTTCTATCCATTTTTTTTTAAAAGGACAAGTAAATAAAATAGAAACTGAGGTTATAATCAAATGATCCTTAAAGGTGAAAAGAGTCATTGATAACCCAAACAATAGTAGTAAGAGAGATAGTACAAGAATAAATGTAGCTTTGTTACCTAGCATTCAATATGCCACAAAGAAATTCATGTGCATGAGCATAAGTACTTCATAAATATCAGAATTCAATTCTGACATGGTTTTAATTGGGTCATTAATAACCCAAACACTAGTAGTAACCAAGAATGCAATGTTAGCCAGTCTCTAATTTGTTAAGATTCAAATTCATGTTTCGTCTCTGTTGAGAATATCGAGCTGATGAGATTAACGAAATTCATTTATAAGGTTCATGTACAGATTCATGTATAGATTCGTGTATACTAGAATTCATGTACATAGGGAATAGGTTATCTTAATTACCTTGTAAATTGTATTATCTTAATTACCCATTCTGATGTATATATATAAATCCACCTGCTGAGTATTTTTATAAAGAAAGCAAATTCACAAAGAATCATTTCTCTAATTTCTCCTAAGTCCATTCTCTCAAGTGTCTCCATACCACTTTTGATTTTGGGAGAATTAATGAGAAGGACCGCTAACAATACAATATTAGCAAGAAGGGCCAATTAACCATTCCGAATGGTCATTATTGTTACAGGAGTGGTTATTGGTCCTTCACCTTTAATTTTGTATTATTAAAGGACCTTCCCATTAATTCTCCCTTGAATTTTCACCCATTAAATTATATTTTTGTTAATAAAATAGCTCAAGATTTATGTATCCATGGGGTGTATTATTCACTCTTTTATTTGATCTTCTACATTCTACTTCCATTTGGTTTCACCTTTTTCAATTGGGAAACATCCTTTATCTTGCTTTAACAGAAAGCTCTATTTGAAAAGTTCCCAAGTCCCTAGTTCTTTTTCTAAAACTGCTTCACCTATATTTTAACACTATTTCAAAAATCAACCACTGTCTTACTGAACTATGGTAGCCTTCAATAGATGGATACATGATGAACAAAGGAACCAATTTATATAGAGAAGTAAATGCCAGAGTTTTGATAACATAGATTTCCACTCACCCCAATTGGTCCCGTAATTAAAAGAACATTCTGCAGGGAATCCTCCTCATTAATATCTTTCAAATCATAGTCACTATCAGAACAGTTATAATCATCATCATCATCTTGCATGTCACTTTGATCCTTGTCAGAGGAATTCTTTCTTCTTTGATAACGTCTTTCATGCCAAAGATGTAACCAGTCACGCAAGAAATTCACAGATTCATCATTACCACACACCTAGAAAAAAGATGAAACAAGAAATGCGTGATTTAGAAACATTGAAAATTAAACATGCAACTTTAATTTATAAATTAAAAAAAAAAAAACAGAAATGTCTGACCTCAAAGGCCTTCGTTGGCTTGTACTTGTGTGTCCATAGGCTGCCCTCAGCCTTATCTTCACAACTATGGTAATAAGACCTCATACTGCAATGCAGAATACAAAAGAAAACCTCTCAATCAGGAAATAAATTTGCTAGCCAAGCCTAAATCAAATGGGACTGAAAAATGAAGTCACAACTGTGTCAGATGCTGCGAATCTCATCAGAAAAATAAGCAACAGAAATACGGCCATTTTCTTTTATATGATCAATAAATTTCATTGCTAACTACTGAGGGATACCAAGAACACAAACCATACTTAAGTAGGCTAAGAGAGAGAATGTGGAATGAAGGCAGAAGAAACAAATTGCTACAATTAGTAAACTGCATCTATCAAGATGTAGACAGTTAGACACCATAAAATGATCTCACAACCACCTTGCCTTCAGCCAAAAGAATCATAAATAAACCAACAAATTAAAATATATATCTATCCTAGACATAAGGGTCTCATAATTGAGCTCCAGATAACAGTTGGATGGCTATTGTTTTAGTGAAAAGATAAATGAACAGAAGGAAACAAGTGCAACATATTCAGCAAAAGGTAGTTAGCAGCATCTGCAATATAAAGGGAATGTGCATGACAAAAATATAATATCACAAAAAAAAAAAAAGAAATGACATAATTGGCTATGGTAAAACGTAGATAATTATTGCCATGAAGATATTGGGTGTGGGCCTTGTGTGTGTTAACCTTTCCTGAAGAAATCTACTCAATGGCTCAGTATCTGACTTTCTGAAAATGCTCATTTGCCCTGAAAAATTACTGACTTCATCCACCTCCAAGTCCTGACAATAATTTTTTGGAACAGTTACAAATCATTGAGATAAAGGTGAGAGTATATTTCCCCCTCTAAACTAGCTTCCACTAATTACCTACAGCTGTGCAAAGGGGGCAGGTTACTAAGGATAGAAGCAGTTAATTGAATTATACAACAAATTATATACCACTTTGACATCTTCTGGCATCTTCTGGCATATTGTTTGTTCATTAGCTAGCATAGCTGAGTTTGCTGGTAATATTTCTTGCAGATTTTCTGGCAGTATAGAAAGTTGATCTGAACAAGACAAGGCGTTTTGAGAAACTAAAGCACTTGAAGGATCTAAACCACTAAGAAGGTTATCAAAATTTAAGGATTCAACAGAGCCCTCCAAAACAGATGAATTTGAACTTTCTGGACCACAATTTGTAATAGGGGTCTCCCCCAAAAATGTCCAGTCTCTCCAGTCAAGGGATGAGGTATAATCCTGCATGTACAAATTTTACACCTAACTCAAACAATAAGAAATTACAGAATTTAAAACCCAGAGAGCAATTTACCTACCTTTGATCATATTAGAGCAATCAAAACATAGACACAACTATCATACCTGAATATTTTCAAATACATGAATAGGACCGCAGGTAATTCTTTCATCCTCCTCCCCCTTAGCTGTGCATAAATTACATTCTGAATCAGCCAACTCCTGAAATTTCTTCCCCACCCTCCATGACGAAAAAAATGGATGTATTTTCCGTCCTGCAAACATCTTTGAATTTTCCTGATTCAAGAAAGAGATAGAAAGCACTTAAGCACATTATAGAATGTCAGGTTGGACAAAGAAACTGAAGTCAGGTCAATGTCTTCACATGAGTAATAGGTCACATTCATAGTATAACAAAATTTTACCATATATTGCTATTTCACACAACTCAAATACATAAATGAATTCCCTCAAAAAGTCATAGTCATAAAGATAGATATGTATTAACCAAACTCCAATATAGCAAGCTGCCCATGAGAAAACCAAGTGCACTAACCTCGGCTGACAATTTCGCCTCCAACCACAAATCAATCTTTCGAGCTGCATCAGGCGAAGTCGTTCCCTTAATCCCATTAGCCGATACATTTTTCTTTGGCGTGGTATTCTGCTTAAGTAAACAACACATACATTAGAAAGTTCAAAATCCTCAACTTCCCCATTCTCTATTAAGTCTCAAATTCAATGCAGTAAAATATATTCAAACTTCACTACGACATCATTGGCAAATAAGCACGAAAGTTGCACCGAAAATAGTAAATTACTCTAATTCACCGCAATGCAGGCATATAATGCAATAACAGCATTAAAAATAATAATAATAACAACAAATGTAATCACCTTGGAGCCTCTTTTTCGTGGAGTGGCTTTTCCATTGGACTTCCTCTTCTTGGTGGTCTCGACCGCACAGCAACCTTCCTCTTCTTCTCCTCCTTCTCGGCAAGTATTGTGGCGCTTCGGTGTGCCGAGATCGCAGGGACTGAGCTCTGATACGGCGTCGTTTATCGGAGGAGAATTACTCATGGGAATTGGATTGAATTTGGGTGATTGATGAATTAGGGTTTAAGATATTGGGGGTGATTGAGGAAGAGAGAGTAGCGTGGAGTGTAGCAGAAACAGAAACGTGATTAGTTAAGAGAAAATCTTTGGAATATAAAATTTTGGACGGAATGAAGCTTTCTTCCCGCGCCGATGCTATGTGGATGCGATACTACTGTTGGATCGAATCTTGCGACTTTTTTTTTTAATTTCTAAATTTTATCTCTTTTTTTTATTTAATTGTTGTTAACGTGACCTACAGATATATATTAAAGAATAAAAATAATATTTGTTTTTTTTCACTAATTACTTAAAAAAATTAAATACTTTTTTATTATTTTTTATATAGAAATTGTACTTTATTAATAAAGAAGATTAGCACAAAGCAAAGAAATAATAAAAGGTGGCAGCCCCTCTAACCACACACGATTCATGATCTCTAGCAAAATGACTAAAGAGTCAACCACCATATTACATGATCTAGGAATAAAATTACAATTAAAATGATCAAACCAACGAGTGAAGAGAAAATATCCTTCAAAATATTACTGTTGTAAGAGAAGTCTTCTTTCCCCGCCGTGATGAAATCAAAAACATTTTTCGCATCCCCTTCCAAATGGATGTTCCGGAAACCCATGTCCCATGCAAATAATAAACCATCCCTAGCAGCAAGCAACTAATCACGATGGGCATAAGAATTCCCATGAATTTGCTGAGCCATACCCGCCATAAAATTACCTTGCCAATCACGAACCACATGCTGCGCATTCAAATTTTGCAGACACCCACAGATACGAGCCATCCAGTCTTGTTCAAGCCCCTCTTGAAGAGTGATACTAAAAGTGACAGCAAATAAAGCACTGGAAACATAGGGACACTCAAACAGGATATGAGCTAATGATTCAATCTGGGATCCATAGAGATAGCAACCACCCAAAGCATTAACACCCTTAGACAGCAATCTCTCCTTCGTAGGAATAATGGCCCTGCAATACTATCATGCTCAGAATGCCACTATCCCTCCTCATCCTGGATTCGGGAAATTTTATTTTTCCTTTGTCTCGTCGATGCTCTCCCATGAAAAAAATGTGTGTTCTAATCCCTTTCCTTCATCCACCGCACTCTTGATCTTTGTCTCCACATAGTTTCCTCTCTGCATAATAAACCATTCAATTCCTGCTTAAGATTTTTCAACTGAGTTATATTTTCCTCCGAAGGACTATTTGAATTGAGAGCTTTAATCCAGCCTTGCAAGATTTTTATTTTCCTACCCACATGACCGAATATATATTTGTTCCGTATCTTCAAATGCTCACTCACACAAGCAATTTTACTGGCCACAGAAGACATTCCAGTCAATTCAGGGGTATCCCTCCAACTCCTTGAAATGACATTTCGACAATCATCATGAGACAACCATATCTTCTCAAATCTAAAAGGTCTCTCCTTCTCCTCCCCTTGTGTACCCTTCTTCCTCCCCTGGTATCAATGAGGATTGGACAATAGTCATAATGAGAGGAGAAAAGATGACTAACATGGGCAGCCTGCTTACTAGATATCCAAGAAAAATTTGCCAAAAACTGGTCTAGCCTTACCTGGACATTTTGATCACCTATCCTTGCATTATTCCAAGTAAATCTATAACCTGTAAAGTTGAGATCAAGCAAACCACAGAAATCAATGACATCCCAAAATGCTTCAATTTGCCTAGCTGGCCTTGGGTCCCCTGTTTTTTCACTCCCATCTAGGATCTCATTAAAGTAACCCCCAATAGGCCATGGCATATTAGAACCAGCACTACGATTCTTGAGTTGTTGCTAAGACAAAGTGCCTGCTGGTGCTGGGTCTCCATAAAATAATATGAAGCACCATTCATTTCTGCACAAAGTAGTTATTATAAGTATGATAAATCCACATCATCCTTCCACAACATTGTGTTGAGTTTGACCCAAATTTTATTAAAGATTGTTATAGTTAATTTCTATTTATGAAAATATACAAATATATGTCAAGATATATTAAAGATTTATTAAAAATTTCAAAAAATATGGTAGAAATTTGTGAGATATGAATAAGATCTGTGAGATGGCAAATATATGTCAAGATATATTAAAGACTTGTTAAAAGATTAGAAAAATATGTTAAAGATTTATGATATATTAATGAGATTTGTGAGTGATTTGTTTACAATAGGAAACTAAGAAGGATGAGTTATAAATACTTATATTTGGGAATTGGTAGGGTTGTGAGAGTTTGAATGAGAGTATGAGAGATATTGTCTTGTAAGGCTTGCAGGCTAAATTTGTTTTGATAGTAAATTTAACTCTTCTCATTCGTAGATGTAGACATATTAGCTGAATTACGTTAAATTTTATGTATGATTTGTGTGATACTTTTTTCAATTACTAATATTTATTACATGTTTCTGTAAAAAAAGATGTGATATTTCTCAAACAAATTAACAAAAATGTGATATTTTCTAATAAAATTGATGGAGATGTAATATTTTCCAAAAGATTGAAAGGGGGTGTGGTATTCCCCCAACACATCCCCAAACCTCCTTTCCTACCATCATTACTAACACCCAAACCGAACCGATAATTCAGCTTCCATTTCAATCTCGCAAACTCCGTGCTCGATAGTTTTGTTTCAATCAAGCACACTATGTCAGATTTTTCTTGCCTCAAAAGGAGGCAAAGTGTTGCAATTGTCTGTGGTTTCCTGAGACCACGACAATTTCACGCCAGGATCCTCATGGCTCTCGGCAAGGCTGCTCCGCAGGCCCCTGTTATTATTACGAGAAGAAAGTTGTAACTTAGCATCTACCAGTTTCTTGACTTTAGTTACGTTGGTTACACCATCCACAGAGGCGGAAGGAGGCGGGGACGTGTGTGAGCCACGGTCCCCCCCAAGATTGTAATATTTCTTTTACTTGTATATGATTTTTTTGGGTGGCTCCTATAACAAAAAAAATAATGCTATATCTTAGTTTTATATAATATAAAAAAAAGTAATAAGTGTAAAAGAACAAAAAGCTACACAAATAAAAATAAAATATTAAAAACAAAAAAATGTTAAAAGTTAAAAAAGCATAAAAAAGTTAAAAGTTAAAAAGATATTGAGTGAGACGGAGAGAGACTTTTGTAGTATCAAAAAATATCAAGAAATTTCTAGTAACAAGAATAAAATAATATTAAAAATAAAAAAATTAATAGTTAAAAAAACATGGAGAGAGACAGATGAGACTTTTTTAAGAAGTTTTTCAACTCTCCCACTTTCACGTTTTACTCTTTTTAGTCATTTCTCCTCTCATCACTTTCACTTTTTTCTTTTTCATTCTACCATTTTAATAGAGAAGAACATACATAAATATGAAATCGAATCTAAGAAGATCACATGGTATCACGCACAAGCATAACACAAGGCTTCAAATCCAAGACCACAAGGTTAGTTTACATTGCACAATATTGTTGGATTACTTTTTATTTGAGATAGGAGAAAATCTTTTATTAATTTATTCTCTTAATGCTCTTTTTTTTCTCTTGTTTATTTTTATAGATTTACAAAATTAAAAAAATAGAAAACTATTTTATATCACATACATTATTTAATTTTCTTTGTTCGGATTTTGTTAACTAATATTTATATTGTAATTGGTTTAGAGTATTTAAAATATATCAAATTGTAAATAGATTGTAGCTCACTTATATATATATATATATATATATTATGCATTTTTTTAGGTTAAGATGTTTAAGAAGAAAACAATTGATTCATTTTTCAAGAGAAATGAGAGGAATAATGATAATGCACAATCTAGTGAGCCAAATATATATTCAGAGATGAATGTTGAAAATGTTGTTGAGCAAGCTACAATAGTGTTTACTATGAAGCCATCTCCTGCCAAAGTTAAGAGAGCTGAACAAGAAAAAATTAATATTGACACTTTGATACGTGATCCTGGAAAACGTTCAAAAATTTGGGAATATCCTATTAATCAACAAGATGAAATTCGTAGGTCTTATATTAAGTTTAGACCATATCAATTTATTATGGATGTGTATCCACTTTCTGGTCTATAAGATCATCCTCGTTGATTTCAAGCTCATTGGTTTAAAGCTTTTTCTTGGTTAGAATACTCACCTAAAGAAGATGCTGCCTTTTGTCTTCCATGCTATTTATTTTCTAAAAAAGCAAGTACATTCACTTCAAAAGGGTTTAGAAATTAGAGAAAAGTGAACAATGGAAGAGAATGTGCATTTTTATCTCATGTAGGAAAAATTCTCAATTCAGTTCAAAATATTGCTATTAGATGTTATGAAGATTTGAAGAATCAGTCATGTCACATTGAAAGAGTACTACATAAACAGATTTCACAACAAATTTTGAGTAACAGATTGCATCTTAAGGCCTTTATAGATGTTATTAAATGGTTAACTTTTCAGGCTTGTGCTTTTAGAGGCCATGATGAAAGCTTGGACTCCAAAAATCGTGGTAGTTTTCTTGAGATGATTAAGCTCTTGGCTTCTTACAATGAAAAAGTGAATGAAGTTGTTTTGGAGAATGCCCCTCAAAATGCAAGGTACACGTCTCCTACTATTCAAAAGGAAATTTTACATATCTTTGCTAGAAAGGTGCAAGATAAAATTTGCAATGAGATTGGTGATACAAAATTTTGTTTGATTGTTGATGAAACTCGAGATGAATCTAAAAGAGAACAAATGGCACTTGTTATTAGATTTGTTGATAAGCATGGACTTGCAAGAGAGCATTTTTTAGATGTAGCTCATGTTATAGATACCACTGCAATAACTCTTAAACAAGAGATATGTTCAATATTGTCTCATCATAATCTCAACATTCAAAATGTGCGGGGTCAAGGATATGATGGAGCAAGGTAATATGAGAGGAGAGTGGAATGGTTTTTTACAAGCTTTAATTTTCAAGCATAAAGATGGAATGGAACGAATTATGTCCATGCATTAGCTCACTAATTACAATTGGCTCTTATTGTTCTCCTCTAAATCGGAGAAAGTAATGGGATCGATGTTCATGCATTCTTTCAAAATCTAACTTTTATTGTCAATGTGGTGTGCTCTTCTTCTAAACGCAATGATGAATTACAAGCTACTTATGCAAATGAAATTGCTCAATTGGTTGCAAATGATGAGATTGAGACAAGAAGGGGAATGAATCAAATTAGCACATTGCAAAGACCTGGATGAGACACGTGATGGAGTTCTCATTTCAATTCAATATGTAGCCTTTTACATATGTTTAGTGCAACTGCTTCAGTTCTTGAAGATTTAGCTGTTGAAGGCTTTACATACTCCCAACGAGGTGATGCTACTTATGCTCTTAAGTCATTGATGCCATTTGAATTTATATTCATTTTGCACATGATAAAAAAGATTATGGAAATTACTAATAAACTTTGTCATGCTTTATAACAAAAATCTCAAGATATTTTAAATGCTATGCATTTAGTATCTAGCACAAAATCAATGATTCAGAAGTTAAGAGATTGTAGTTGAGATAGTCTTTTAGAGAGAGTTGATTCCTTTTGTAAAAGTCAAGCTATTCAACTTCCTGATATGAGTGCTTTTTTCTCTAACATAATTAGATCAAAATCGCCGAAAGGATAATGTGAAATGAGGAGCATCACTATCGTGTAGATATATTTACAATTATGGTATTCAATTATCAATTGAAAGAACTTAATAGTAGATTTAGTGAAAAAGAGCTTATCATATTATTAATAAATATTTAGATCCTAAAGATGGCTACAAGTCATTTAATCCATGACATATGTAAACTTGTTGAGAAGTTTTATCCTTCACCATAAAACCACAACAAAAAAGATCACCAATTTGGAATATGAATTCCAACATTATGAGGTTGATGTCTTTAAACATCCAAATTTTCATGAATTTGTCTACTATTGCTAACTTGTGTCAAAGATTGGTGGAAACTAGTGAAAAATCAAATGTTTATCCTTTGGTTGATAGATTGTGAGATTTCACTTTTGACTCTTGGTATCAACAACAAGCTAGAGGCAAAAAAAAGAATTGGGGGTGATGGTTTTATGAAAATTATTAAAACAAGGTTGAGGGAACAAGATGGAAGATGATTTTCTTAGGGGGATTACATAGTTGTTTACATTGAAAATGAGAGACAAGGAAAAATTCATCATAGATGCGATAATAGATGACTTTATTCTAGGAAAATTATATTAAAATTCATATACTTAAAATTGAAAATATGTATTTAAGATTAACTTATATTTAATTATATTTACTATAAATGTTTTAATTTAAAACATTTAATTATGAATGAATTTAATTTATTTTTATGTTTATATTATATGATAATTATATTTTTTAACTTAAATAAAATATATATTTAATTTTTAAGGATCGACCTAAGATTGAAATTTTATATATATTGGTCATTTTTTTACCATCCAACTCCATGTCCCCCTCTCCACCCAAATAGGAAACTGAGTTTCTTTTTGCTTGAGAAGTCTGCTCATTCTTACCATCTTCTTTTTTCTTGGAAATGCTTCTAGATACTTTCCTCCACTTCTTTCCTTTCATACCACTATTCAAAATCATTTTAGATGCATTACTAACGAGTAGATTTCCCCTAGTACCTACCCTCCTCACCTCCACTTGCACCGCAAAACTATGCCTTTCATGCTGAGACTTTGCCTTACTTGCAACTGGCTTTTTTAGAGTAATCCAATTACGAGCAGGGCTACTAGACACACCAGCAGAACTAGAAACCTCCTCTCCCACCTTATTGTTGGTACCTGCATAATCTGTAATTTTACGAGTTAAATTCGCAGGACCGAATGATTGAGTTCTCTGGTTAACGTACTGTGCGGCTCACAACCATTGACCAAATTTTTTCTCCCCTTCACAGTTTGGCTCGTCACTCTCGCATTCATCCCATATATGCCCCAGCAACCCACAGATGTAGCAAAAGTTAGGCATACACACATACTGGACAAAGAACCACTGGTTCTACGATAGGCTTCCACATTTCAGCATCACCCCCTCCTCAAAGGCTTCGAAATGTCCAACATGATTCTCACACACAGGTAATCCCCAGTCACCATGCATATTTGATCCACTGCCACCTCCATACACGTCCCAAATGCAGCACGTATGCTCTCAACCATCGACCTTGTCATGGCTTCAAAAGGTAGGTCTAACACTCTGATCCAAAACGTTGAATGAGTGAAAGAAAGCTCCAATGGACGAGTCGTTTTGTCATAATCTTGTACTGTCAGAAGCTGCTGCACCCTTTCCTAGTCCTTCTTGCTCATGAACTTGAACAACATAATATTTTCACCCAATCTCCTAAACTCCACACCTTTCACTGGCCTCTAGATTCATCGCATAGTACGCCCTAAAGCCATCTGGTTATATGGCCTGATCGTTAATAGGCTTGCAACCAGATAAAACTTCTTCGCTGAAGAGGATTCCCCTTCCTTGATTATTTCATTCCCTACCACCACTGCTTCCTCATCAGAAAGTTTCAGATTCATACACCTTGCGATCAGGTCTTCTGCCATTCCTCCACACCTACACAAACCCCTCCGATCATTCCCCCACACTCTACCTTCCTCCTACACACTAGCGAGGAGATGAACTCACATATGTGAGACAAACCTTCACCGCCAACCCTAGCTTGTTAACAGGAAGGACTAAGTGCTCTATAAATGTTTGTTAATTTTCAATATATTAAAAGATACAACTTCTCATTTAATAATTTCTATTTTTAATTCCTTAATATATGTTATTAGGACACACGTTAACAAAAAATCATGTTAATAACAAATGAATAAAGGAAACATAACATAAAGTATCTTAAAATGCCTATGTGGGTTTACCTAACGAGAAATTATTATGTGAACCTGAAGCATGCACCACTTAAGATTATCCTTACTCCATTAAGATTGTGACCTCTAATCATAGAGTTCACTAATCAAAGTAAACCATGGTTAATTTTTTTGATTAAAAATAAAATAAAGGAAATTGTTAATCTCCACATCTTCATATAGAGATTAACAACCTCTGCATTTTGTTTTAGACAAAAAAAAGACCCTATATACTTTTTTAAAAATAACTTGAACGTATTAACATTTTAATCATTTAAACTTTCTCCTTTTTAAGCCCTTTCTGACTATGACTTCTACCATGTGCCTTTCTCGGTCAAATGTTGGGGGTTGCTGGGTGAGTGGCGCACAGCTTTTGCAAGCAGGAAGTTATATAACAAATAAGTCCAGTGATAGAGGTTGATCTTTTTTCGATTCTAGGAAGCCAAGGCTTTATCTCGAAAGCTCTTGTTACCATTGATGTCAGGAAGCTCCTCTAGAGGGGTATCAACTATGGCCTACTAAACAACGATAAGGTATGTGTTGATTTTAAATATGAAAATCTACCTATTTTTTGCTACTACTATGGTATCATTGGTCACGAAGACAAAAATATGTTTAAATTATACTCACAACGGCACAAGGTTCAGCTATAAAACTTCCCTTACTATTCCATCGCAAGCTGATGCAGAGATAGGAGAAAATGGAAAACTTCATATGGTGGTAAAGAGATCAATTGCTTTGTATATGATATCTTCATTCAGCAGGTTCCATTTAACTTCTATGACACCTAGAGCATTAAATCTTATTAGAGTTGAGATCTATTCAGTTCAATCATCTAGAGAACCAACCCCAATAGCTTCAAATTTTAACCAAACTGATTTTTTATACACAAATAGTTTTCAAAGTAATGGTTTTGGTGATGTTTACTCGTTACAATCTTCAAAAGCGGCAACACCAAGGACATCTTCTTCTATCTCTGTATCACTAAACTTGAAGCTTGAACATGACTATGGTTTGCCAATGGTTTTGCAAGGAAATAGTGCCAGAAAGATTGGTTACAAGGAGTAAACTTGAAGGGAGACATGGGTGGCGGCTTTAGGAGAGATTATTCGGTTGAAATGACATTGCTTCGCCGGTGATTTAGTCGAAACATAGGGCTAGAAATTGGAAAGTTTTCTTGTTAGATGGGGATGATAATGGAGAAAGAAGAGAGAAGTTTTCTTTATTTTTTTAATAATAAAAAAATAGTTAACCATAGTTAGATATTACTATTGGTGGGTATACAGGCCAACCAAAACTGTGACTAGTTCATGATAAATGAATCGGACTGGGTTCGCCTACATTTTAAATAGGCTAGTAAAATACTAGCCCACATTTGCACCGCTTTAACTCACAAATTGACCCACAATTTGTAACTTTTTTTCCTTTTAAATGGTTGAAAATAGCATAAAAAAAGGAACTTTATCTCTTTTTAGAGAAAGGAACTTTAAATTGCACCAAAATGGCTGCAAAACTTGTAAAGACAAGTGAGATATGCAACACAAACCAACAAATTACAAATCCTAGCCATTATCATCATAGATCACAAATTACAAATCTAACAAATCATCAAATCCTATGAAGGAATGAAACCATAAGAGGAAGTGAGTGAAGGAGACAAGGCTAAACTTGAGGACATGTTGGTGGTGGTGCAAATTGGTGTGGTGGTGGTGGAGGAGCGAACTGGATGTGTCACAACGTGCTAGTGGTAGTGGAGGCACGAACTAGCATGGTGGGGTGGATACACGAATTAGAGGTGTCACGGCATGCTAGTGGTGGCGCGAAGAGGATGAGATGAGAGTTTATGATAAATGAGATGAGATAGAGAGGGAGTGGGTGAGGATGATATGTATGACAGCTACTTGTTGAGGGAGCGCAATTAGCATATTAGGAACTTAGTGTTCGTTTGGATGGAAAGAAATGAGGAAAGAAAGAAAATGAAAAAGTGGTTGACTTGAGATTTTCTCTCACTTGGATTGGGAGAGAAAAGACGCAAGAAATTTAAATAAAAAAAACGTCATGTGACCCACTCCAAAATTTTCTTCGCCGTGATGAGAAAAAAAGGGAAAGAAGAAGGCAAATGTTACAAATTTACAATTATGCTCATCTTTTTCTTCTCCATAAACCTAACACAGTCTGCCCACTCTTTGTCCCAACAAAGTAATTAAGACTTTGTTTGGATTGGTGGTAAAAGATGTAATGAGGTGGAATGAGATTGAATGACATATGATTCCATTGTTTAGGTTTTCAAAATAAAGATGGAATGGAATAGTATTAGATGACATGCATTTCATCCCATACCACCCCATACCCCATTTTTTGTTCTCCTCTAAATCTGGAGGAAAGTAATGGGATCAAATTATTCTATTTAAATAATTAATAAAATTATGATTTTGTATTTCAACCTTATCGTGCTCTTTACTATATTCTTGCTTTTGCTACATTGTTCAACTGTTCTTCTAGTGATGGAAGATGGAAGAGGTTGTGTGAATCAAGAGACCCATTTGAAGAAACAAAGTTTGGAGATGAATTCAGATGGCGTGGTTGTTAGAAAAAGAAAAATAGGCGATGAATTAAAGCTGGATGGCAGGATTATGTTGCCGGAGAAGGTGCAAACCAAGTGTATGATAAAATGGGTGCTACATATACTTCAATTTAGTGGTTTTTGGATTTTTGGCAGTATTGGAAATCCTTCCACGACCATGTTTATGTTGAGTCCATCTTTTTCTCATTCTTCATCTTTTACCCAATATTCAGACTTATTCTTTTGTTTAAAAAAATTAATAAAAACTATAATTGTTAATATAATAAAAACATTTCGTCTTAAAAATAGATAAATAAGCTATTATAGTAAGACTGAGAATTCTATAAACCAAACTAGAATTCTATAATTTTTTTAGATAAGGATAATATATGAATAACAAAGTTATGATTAAAATATTTGTAATGAACAATAGAATTTTATAAAATAATTAAGATTTTTTGAGTTACAAATAATTAAAATTTAATATATTTAAATGAGGGCAATATAGGAACAAAAAATAAATTATTACCATTCAATTCTCCTCCTCTAGAACTTCGAAATAATGGAATAAAAACATTCTTCCATTTTATTAATAAATATTCAAATAATGGAATGGAAACATTCTTCCATTCCATCCATTACAAATTATCCAAATATAAATCAACAACACCATAAAACCACAACAACAAAAAATCACCAATTTGGAAGGGGAGGGGGAAGGTAAGGGGCAAATGTGGGTTGGTAGGCATTGCAGAAAAATACCCAAACATGAATTTTGTCTTTTTTGGCGTAATCATTGTGGGTTGTGGTGAACGAAGCATAGTGATTATGATGGAAGTAAGCTCAGCAAACGTGAGTTTGGTTGTGAGATTTGCTTTGAAGACAAAGTGTGGTAGAGGAGAAAGTGGAGCTAGAGGCAAAAAAAAAGAATTGGGGGTGATGGTTTTAGTGAGGATAAGGGAAGTGAGTAAAGGGCAATAGAAATTGGGGTTTCTGGGTAGGGTGGGGCGATGGGTACTTAGGATTGGGAGAGACAAGGAGGAGGAAAACCGAAGAATAGGGAGGAGGAGGAGGATTAAGAGGAAAATTATATTAAAATTCATATATTTAAATTTTATTAATAAATAATTTTAAATCTAATTTTATAATTTAAATGTTAATAACTTAATTTTTCAATTAAATTTTATTATAAAATGAATTTATTTATATAATTTATATAAAATAAAATATGTTTAATTTTTTTTTATATAAGATAAAAAAATATTTAAATCTCTTAAGGATATATTTGTCATTTTATATATATTTGTCATTTTTTGTACAACTCTTATTTTCTTTCCTCCCTCCAAACATATGGAGATAAATATATTTTTCTCTCTATTTTCTCATTCCTCCATTTTTTTCTTCTCATTTTCATTTTTCTAATTTTCTCTCCTCATCCAAACAAAGGATTAGGTTTTTTTTTTTAATTGGTTGAATCATTTCACTCGTTTTGCTTATTGGGCTACAAGTGTATTGGGCATGGATTTTTCTTTTGTTGGTTGGGCTAGCAATAGGTGGGAAAAAAAGTGACTTAAAAGAGTGTATGGAGTTTTTAAAAAAAAATCACAAGTTAGTCTTTGGTTAGCATTCTGGTTAACGTACCCCAACCCGTGGGTTAAACAGACCAAGCCCATAGATCCGCATTTAAACGGCCTTATAAAATAACTGGACCTAACTCGTATGGGTTGCTAGTTAAATTGGCCAACTCGCAAGCCCAAACCCATATACCTAGTTCTAGATATTATTTTTTTAAATTTCGATTAAAGATTAAAATATGAATTAAAGTGGTATGCACCATCAAAATATTAGTGAATGTGAATGTAAAACTCTTTTATAATAACATTGCATACTAATTAAACTCTTAAAATATTATGTGTAACAATTATTGTGGTGGACTTCATGATTAAATTTTACAATGTGAATGAAGTGAGTATAATCCTTAGTGGCGTTAAAGAAGCACCTAATAATTTCTCTTACCTAACAACTACCCTAACTTGAAATTGCGTGGCAATTGATAAAAAAAAAACCTATGCCTCCCACGACAAGAGGAAAATTGGGTGTATCCTAACATGAAAGTTGATATAACTCAATCCATCTTAATAAGGTGTCACTTGGTCACAAGGAAGGAAGGTGCATGTGAATACTTCAAAATAGCAATTTTTAGAGAAAATATATTCTTAATCTATATTCCTATTTTTGTAAAAAAATAATTGTCCAATTTAAAATCACTTTTTATTATTGGAAGATTTTCTCTCTTGATTCACATTAATTAAAAAGACTTAAATGTGTGAATAAAACTACTTTTCTTGCTTACTAAAAAGGGGTTGCATTAAGGGGGAAAAACCTAGAAGAAAAACAATTTTTTTAGTTTAGACATGATATGTTTTATTTGTTTTTTTATTTTTATGATGAACTAAAACATCTAATGCAACTTAGTCAAGATATTATGGCTCATTTAAAGCAATTTATTCAAGCAGTATTCAATTTATGTTTAGTTTTTTATTGTAATGAAGTTATGAAGTTCACATTTTGATATGGAGAGGGAAAAAATGGAAACCACAATTCACATCCTTGGCAAAAATGTTAAACCATGGGATTTGTAATTTTTTTGAGAAATTCCAAAATGTTTAAATTTATATTCTATTCTGGACTAGGTTATGGGTCTACTGATCTAGAACAACTCGACCCGCTAGAATAGAACTCAGATGTTATTGTGCACTCGTAACTACTTATTTGCAAGACATAAATCACTCAAAATCCCTTTAAGAGATATAAATGTTAATCATATCTCATATAATAGGGCATTAACTACAAGGAATAACATTTTCCCTGATTTCAGTCAATAACATTCAATTTAGATTGAATTCTATAATCCTAAACGCCCTAATATACTCATACATATACCTTACAAGGTCTAGAAGGTACGCATCTAACATCTAATACTATACATTGTCTTCCTTGCGCACGAACTAACTTGAGCGTCATAGTGCCTTTTGCAGGTACCAACCCCCACGCACCATCGTTGTCATTGTCGTGCCACAGTGGTTTCCACCTTCAACTACCTTCTTAGGTAACCCTTAGAATCTTGTTCTGAACATTGGCGCCGTCTGTGGGAATAGATAAACTTCTATTCCCATCATCATCATCATCATGGTTAACACGAGGAGAAAAAAAGCCTCAACCAACCTAAATCGTGCTTCTATTGCGCGTAACCCACCATCTTTGAACCGTCATCCAGCATCTATCCTTGGTTATGAACTAGTTGTAGCTTAATTGGAACCTGGGCTGGATGGGCAGAGGACTTCTTTCACTGGAGAGAATCTCCCATCTCCTCCCCCGTGAGTTCCAGTGAGGCAACGTCTTGGTCCACAGAAAGCACCTTCTGGGGATGCTAGACAACGAGTATCAATGTTGCAATGCCTTGGAGATGAGTGGAGAATGAAGTTCAGTCTCACAGTGCTAAAATTGATCATCAGGAGCTATCTAGAGTAGAACTGCACTCTCTGGTTAGACTTCAAGATGAGAGAATTCATGGCCTAGAGAGAGCTGCTAACTAGGACTATGAAAATGAAAATCAATCTCCGAGAAGAAATCATGAAAATAGAAGAGACAGGCCTCAAGGAGATGACCGTTATCCAGAAAACTCTAGAATCATGGATCCTAGTCGCAATGCTAAACCCGTCCATGCAAGAGATAGGAACCTGGAGTAAGGAACTCAGTTTCACAAAACCAGTCTTTCTCTGACAAACTGATAGCCTACAAGATCCCTAGGCATTTTAAGTATCCCATTAATATTGAAACCTATGATGGGACCACAAACCCTTAAGAGCATTTAGATGCCTATGTTTTTGCACTCTTATTTGTTGGGGGTGATGACTCTCTCATGTGTCGTGCTTTCCCTCTGTCACTGAAGAAATTCACCTTGAGATGGTTCACCACATTACCTCCTAAATCCGTTGTTAACTGGGAGGGCATGTTCTTGAGATTTCTGCTACACTTCACCATTAGCAAAATGCAACCTAAATCCATTTCATGCCTTTCCCAGATTAAGCAAGGAAAGGAGGAGTCTTTCTAAGACTTTATATCCTGGTTCAAAAAGGAGATTGTGAACGTGAAGGCTTAGATTGAACTATATAAGAGAAAAACTCCAACCTAGACCACTATCCATTTCCCTTACCAAGAAGGAATCTAAGACCATATCCATTTCCCGTGCTGATAAATATATCAATGTTGAAGATGTTCTTTGGGATAGGAAGCATCTTAAGAAGGGAGAGGATGTCAAGCCAAAGTTCGGACCATACAATTGACAAGGCCAAAATTCAAAACAACCCTTCAGGGGGAAATATGAGGACTACACTCCTTTAAACACACCTCAGGCTTAGATTTATCAGGTGGTAATGAACACCAAGCTCCAGGATATGCAAAGACCTCCCTCTTTGAAGAAGCACGCACAGAAAGACAAGTCCAAGCATTGTGCATGGCACAATGGCCATGGACATAATACAGAGGACTGCATTAACCTCTAAGATGTACTTGAGTTGCTAATATGAGATGGCTACCTAGCCTGTTATATACCCTAATGTCAGAACAACTATAGGGGATGGTAGAACTATGGAAAGCGGAGTTACAACCCACAAAGAAGTCCATCTCCGCCTTACTAGAGAAGACATTCTTCAGCCAGGAACGATAATCCCGACGTTAGCGCATTTCAAGATACCCAAAATCGTGATAGGGTACAACGTCGAGATAATAATCATAAAGACAATAGTTGCCATACTGAAGTAACCTGGACAATAAACACCATGGGGCTTCGCGGGCAACGGTGATTCTGGAAACGCTAGGAAGAAGGCCCTCTGGGCTGTGCTGAGCATAGCATCCCTCACAAAAACTAAGTCGGGCAGAGGGTCAAGAAAGACCCCACCGATCTCATTTTTTGATAAGAATTACAGAAATATTATCCCAAATCACGATGACCTCATGGTCATTACCGGGATAATCACAAACGCCGAGGTTTGCAGAATATTTATGGATCAGGAGAGCTCAGCTGACATTATACTCCTAGACTTGTTCAACAAGCTAGGATTATCAAAAGAAGAAGTAATCTTGTGCACTAGAGAGTTGATCAGATTCATAGGCGATAAGATCACCCTGATTAGGTATATGGAGACCTACTTGACTTTGAGAAAAGACTACCTCTTCAAATCTGTCAAGGTTAGGTTCTTAGTAGTTGGATGTCCTTCAACCTATAATGTTATACTGGGTTGTCCTTCACTCAATGCCTTTGGAGCTATGATCTCCATACTCCACTTCACTATAAAATTTCTAGACCAACAAGGCAAATTGTGACAGTCAAAGGAAACTAAGCTGTGGCGAGGAAGTGCTGCAACGAGAGCCTAAGAATCGCTAAAAGCCTCGAGCCGTGGACCGAAGCAACGATTCAACTCCAGTCACTACGGACATTATCAATGTCCTTTTGATTGAGTTGGGCGTACAGAAAGAGATCTGCGGTACTCGCCCCCAAGCTGACAGTGAGCTCCTAACCCTTCAACTTGGTGCCAAGTCATACCAGGTAACCAATATTGGAGGGCAACTCTGTCAGGAGGTTGTTCAAGTTCTTGCAGAAAAACAAAGATCTATTTGCATAGACTTCCATTGACATGCCAAGTTTAGACCCAAACTTTATCTGCCACTGACTTTCTATTATGAAGAATGCAAAACCAGTGATCCAGTGCAAAAAGAAAGTTGGTCTTGAAAGACAAGAGGTGATCTAGAAACAAGTGAATGAGCTTATAAATGTCGGGTTTATCAGAGAGGTCTCCTACACTACATGGCTCTCTAATGTGGTCTTAGTCAAGAAGGTCAATGGGAAGTGATGTATGTGTGTTGATTACACTGATTTGACTAATGCGTGTCCAAAAGACCCCTACCTATTTTCCAACATTGACAAGCTAGTGGATATCTCGTCTAGTTTCAAGCTATTTTCCTTCATGGATGTCTATTCCAGATACAACTAAATCCCCATGAACCTAGAAGATGAAGACAATACTGCCTTCATAACCGAGATATGGAGCTATTGTTATTGTGTCATGTCGTTTGGACTCAAGAATGCCGGGTCAACTTACCAACGCATGAAGAACAAAAGTTTTCAAGGGACAGATTGCTAAGATGTTGTAAGTATACATTGACAATATAATAGTTAAGACAACAGACACCTGTAACCACATTAAAGACTTGGAGGAAGTATTTATTGAGATTTGAAAGCATAACATGTGACTGAATCTAGAGAAGTGCATTTTCAGAGGACATTCTAGCAAGTTTCTGGGGTTTCTATTAACAAACTGCAGTATTGAGGCCAATCCAGAGAAACTTCAAGTCGTACTCGACATGTGCAGTCCCCAGTCCATCAAAGAAGTGTAGCAGCTAACAGACCGAATTGCAGCCCTCATACGTTTCCTCGCTAAGCCTGTTCAAAAGTCTCTTCCCCTCTTTAAAACTTTAAAAAAAGGAAAGAACTTTGAGTAGACCTTGGAATGTGAGGCTATCTTCTAAGAGTTGAAGAGGATGTTATCCATACCACTAATTCTGACAAGACTGACCCCAGTGAGACACATTACACTTACCTCTCTATCAGTAATGAGGCAATTAGCTCAGTTTTGATAAGAGAAACAAGTGAGGGTCAAAGGTCGGTTTACTTCGTCAGTAAAGTCCTATAAGGCCCCAAGATCCATTATCAAAAGATTAAGAAGCTGGCTCTAGCACTGTTAATCACGGCAAGAAAGCTGAGACAATACTTCCAATGTCACCTAAGAATAGTGAGGATGAACTAACCAATCAGACAAATACTCCACAAATAAGATCTCGCGAAGAGAATGATTGCTTGGTCAGTGAAGCTCTCTGATTTTAGAATTACCTACGAGCCAAGACCAGCTATAAAGGCTCAAGTATGATATGACTTCTTAGTTGAACTCACACTAGACTCTAGCCATCCTAGGGCATATTCCTAGACCATCTATATTGATGGATCCTCGAATCCCAAAGGGAGTGGTACCAGGGTCATGTTAGAAATTGAAGTTGGTCTTGTATTGGTACACTTTTGAGGTTTGACTTTCCCATGTCAAACAATCAAGCCAAGTATGAAGCATGCATTGTAGGCATTAACATGGCTAAGGAAATGGGAGCCACAGGCAACATCCCAGATCCGAGAGGAATATCAGGCAAAGGAACCCCTACTATAGAAATACTTAGCCAAAGTTAAAAGGTTGATGGAAAATTTTGATAGCATCAGAGTGGAGCACATCCCATGGGAGCATAACTCCAGAGCTGACATCCTGACAAAACTTACTAGTACTAATAACTGAGGCAATAACAGGTTCGTGATCCAGGACACCCTACTCACTCCCAATATCACGGACAATGAAGTCCTCCTACTAGAAGATGATGAAACCTGGATGACACTTATACTTGCCTACCTCCGTAGTGGCTCACTACCCGAGGATCAAAAAGAAGCCTAAAAGATAGTACGAATAACAATTTGGTACACCATTTTTTACAACCAGTTGTATCGCCATGGTTTCTCTTCTCACCTCCTCAAATGTCTAGGCCCCAAGGGGACATAATACGTCTTGGCTGAGATTCATGAGGGAAGCTCAAGCCACTATCTCGGCAAAAAATCCTTAGCAAAGAAAGCACTAAAGGCTAGATATTATTAGCCTACCATGAAAGTTGACAGCAAGGAGCACATACAAAGGTGTGACCAATGCCAACGCCATTCAGACATTTTATGTAGCACCCCCTGAAGTTCAATTGTCACAGACAATGGAACCCAGTTCACGGATCAGAAGTTCAAGGATCTCCTGGCTAGGCTCAAGATCAAACAACACTTCACCTTGGTGGAGCATCCAAAGACCAATGGGTAAGCTAAGGCCGTCAATCGGGCTATACTTAAAGGGATTAAAAAGTGACTTAATGAAGCCAAAGGGAACTAGGTGGAACAACTCGATCATGTCTTATGCGCATATCAGACCACGCCACATTCCTCCACTGGAGAAACTCCTTTTAAGTTGACCTACAATTGTGAGGCTATGATCTCAGTGGAAATAAGATAGCTGAGCTAGAGAAAAAAAAACTTCTCTAAGGAAACTAATATGGATCTCATTCGCCATGAACTAGACTTGCTTGAAGAATAGTGACACATCGCCCATGTTCAAGAAGCCGCACTCAAACAGAGAATTGTCATGTGGTACAACTCTAAAATGATTCCACAGTGGTTTAACCCTGGTGACCTTATGTTACGTAGGGCGAATATCGGTGGTAAAATACAAAAGATGGGAAGTTAGCTCCTAATTAAGAAGCATCGTACAGAATTACGTCCAAAACCAATATGGGAACCTACACCCTAGAAACCTTCTCTGGCAAGACAATCAAGAATTTTTGGAATGCAGACAAATTGAGAAAATATTATAGCTGAATATTTTTAAGTTGTTACTCTTACTATGTAAGTTACTTTTACTATATAAGAGACATCATTTGATATTAATGAATAAATCATTTATTCAACATTTGCTTGTTCTTTTTACTTATGACCCACAACCCACAAGGTCACCACACCTTGCTAAGGTTCGAAGAACACAAGGTCCGAAGAAGATCAGTTATTCTAATATCCTTACATGATGGCCAGACTAGGGAATCCACTTAACCATTGTCTGATGTCAAGGAGTGCATTCAAGGATTTTCACTCATACCCTTATGACTTGACCTTAGCTCATAAACCGACCAGGTTTATAGAGGTTAAATGTAACTGACCGTAGCCTAGGAAAATGGAATCCACACTAAGAGGCTTACGTGTCATCTTTACAATTTCAAATTAACCCATAAACTTAAAAAGTTTAGCATGATAGCAACACTAAGCCTAACCCATAGACCTAGCAAAAGGTTTAATGTGGTTATGTGCTCTAAACCGATGTCCGAGATATTGAACATTGATCCAAGAGGCTCATATGTCACATTACACCTAAAGATTGACTAAGTCTCAACTATTCCTAAATGAACCCAACTAACAAGATTGAACTTTGGACTCATCTTAATTTGGTAAAATGATTGTTCATTAATAAGTCATCGAGATTGAGTGTTGGACCCACCTCGGTGAACTACACGAGCAAATTACTAAGTATGAGACAAATACTAAGATCGAGCATTGAACCCATCTCGGCTTTGCAAAGCCCAATATGATAAGTATAAAACAGAATCATCGAGATCAAGCGTTGGACTTATCTCGGTGAAGAAACCAAACAATAAAAGTATGAAGGAAAGTATTAAATATTCAATTAAACAAAAGGTGCCCGAGGTCGGGACTTGTCCATATACATCAATAAACCCCCACACAGGGGACAATGAAATAAAAAACAAAACAAGTTAGGTGGTAGAAGGTGGGGCTTGAACCTTCCAGAGTAACTACGGCCACCTCAGTCACTGCTGCCCTAACCTCTTCCTTTCTAGTGTTGCTCCTACCCTTTCCCCGCCCTCGAATGACTCCTCCATGGACCTCAATGAGTCACCCTCCATTTCTATAATTTCTTCATTAAGCTTGGCCTCGGTTTGTCAAAGAAGTTCGTTCTGAGCCTGAACACTGGCAAGGATGGACTCAAAAGAGGCTAGGTTCTCTCTTAACATATTTTCCCAACCTGGACTCAGAGCACATTGGCCTCAGCAGCTTTAGCTTGAAGTGTAGCCATCTCGATAACTTAAGCCCAGAGAGAAACAACCTCAGTAATATTTGTAATAAGACGAGTGACCTCATCTTAGATCTTGTCCATCTCGGTGTCATGCAGCTCAATCTCTTTAGTATCTTGAGCCAACTACCCATTCTTCTGGGCAACAACTAACTTAAGACTTTAGTTTTCACCTTAAAGGGTGTTAAGCTCCCTCTTTAAGTAGGAAGCCTCCCGAATGAACTCTCAATCTTCCTCGATAAATCAAAGGAAGAAGGAGTTGCACAAACTCCATAGTTAGGCTTCATGGAGGAGCTCTGCTATGTCATGCTCGATTAACACATCAGACCCAGCATGACTCAAAAGGGTGTTATCAATGATAGTGGTACCCACGAGTCCACACTGATCTAAATGGGAAAAATAGCAGAGCACCCTCCAAGATAGCAGACCCTAGATCGAATGGGATCTCAAACACCTCAGGATCTTTCAGGATGATCTCAATGACCGACCTTTTCCCCCGTGGATCCCTGTTGCTTGGGGCCCGCCTCTTTCGAGATCACAAAGGCAGAACAAAGGAACTGTGCTCGGTATCTCAGACCTCGGTGAGAGGTTTGGGGACTACCTCGACTAAAAGCAGAGGGACTACGTTGTTCGAAGGAGGAAGAATGATCTGTTGATAATTTTAATATTTTGAATGCCTTTTATTTAATCTAATTAGACTCCATATGTGCTCAATTATTGACATTTAGTTAAGTTTCTGCTTTAGAGTTTAATTGGATGTTTATTGTGAAACTATGCTTAAATGTGATTATAAACACTCATAAATGAATTATGATTTTTAGGAGATCTGTGAGTGATGGAGTCCATTGGCATTGAACCATTAAGAAGAGAGTTAAAGACTCAAGAAAATCAGTATCAACCCCTAAAAGCAATGAAAGAAGAGTTTCTGTGAAGAATCCGAGCTGAAAATGAAGGAATCAAATGACAGGGCCCATGTCACCTGACAGGGGGTGGGCCGTGTCAAACGACATGGTCCATGTCAAATTACAGGACCTGAGTCGTGTTCTTCTCTGACTTGTGAAATACATGGAATTGTGCTGACAGAAAAGTACAAGTCATGGGCCGTGTCATATGACACGGCCCTTGTCGTTGCACCAGAAAGTTAAATTCGAATTCTATTAAGAAATTAGGTATCCAAACCTATAAATAGGGTTACTTAAAGCCCTTAAAGCAGAGCTAGATAGAGAGAGTCATCAAGGAAACTGAGGGAAACACAAAGACCAAGGGAAAGGGAGATTGGATCGAAGATTGGAGTCTCAGGTTCGAGAAATCGGAGATTAATCATCCCCAACTTTTGGAAACTAGTTTGATCTTCAGTTTTCTTTTGCACTTTCGTTTTGAACTATGTTTTTCTTGTGATTTTGACTTTGTCATGTGTGGCTAAACTTCTTGATTGGTTAAAAGAATATGAAACTCTAGTTTTGATTATGTGAATATTGTATATTTCTTTATATCAATACAGTTATGTTTTTATTCATATGTTTCTGATCTTAAATCAATATAAAGGTTTTTATATTCTTTGCCAAATTTCGAGAGTGGTAAAACTAGGATTGCTATGCACGGTTGCGGTGGTAAAACTAGTGAAACATATGATCTAAGTAATTTAATCCTGGTATGTGATTAGATCTTAGTGTGATTGGTTTTCTAATTCTTAATGCAATCATTAGGTAGGTGTAAGAGCGGTTGCTTTACAAATAACTAATAGTTAGGGTTTGATTTGAGCAGTTGCTGAATTAAGCGAAACTTAAGGAAAACAAGGGATTTATCTCACAATTACATAAGAACATAATTGATCATCTTAGTATAAAGAGTATGTAAGTTAGCATAATCATATAAATTTAGTGATGGATTCTATCTCTTAATCAATATCTTTAACTTGGTAATTCAATTTGTGTTTACTGTTTTGGTTTAAGTTTAATTTCTTTTGTTAGTTTTAATTAATAAAACCCCCTCTTTTACTTTTACTGTTTATTTTTCATCAGAGTTTAATTTAGGAATTGGATTGATAGTGTCAATTGAATTAGTTATCTGTGGATCGACCCTTGCTTACTACAACTGGTTGCAAGGTTTTATATTTTTGGTAGAACTTGGCAACTGTTTTTTGATATAATTCTTAATCGTATTCCACACCACACCAAATTTTGGCGCCGTTGCCGGGGAACCAATTTTTCAATTACGCTATTGATTTATTTCTTATTTTTACTCTGTTTTTGTTTTTAATTTTTAATTTTTGATTCTTTCTTTCTAAGTGTCTTGTAGGTGTTGATGTCCACTGATCATGGTTGCTTGTGAGGTTTGCTTATCACCTGGATATCTCACTGATTTGTGTCCTACTTTCCTAGTGGACATAAATAAGGAGGTAGAGGTAGTATAGGGATGTTCTAAACCTTCCGACAACTACAACCCCTACTCCAATTCATATTATCCAGAGTGGTGGGGTTATCCTAACTTGAGTTATGGATAGCAGCCTCAGAATCAACCTCCAGACTATGAACTTCCAGAATTTCAACAAAGGCAAACACCTTTCCTCCCAGTGCAGCAACAAGCTCAAGCCTCTTGGCAACCTGAACCTTCATTGGAAGAGCTAGTAAGACAAATGACCACTTATAACATACAATTCCAATAAGAAACAAAGGTCATGTGTAATGACCTGCAAAATTCTTTGGATCAGTTTGCCACAGATCTTAACAAGTTTCAGAGCCAAATTTCTGAAGGACTTCCCTCACAACCAGAAGAGAATGTGAAGGAAGATGCTAGTGCTGCCACACTACGAAGTAGGAATATATTAGATAAACTCACCTCTCCTTCACAAACCATTGAAGAGAAAGAAACGGAGCCTGAAGAGGTAAGTGAGGAGGGGAAAAACTCCAAGGCCCCCAAGGTAAGTATTCTTGAACCCCTTCCTAAGGTAGTGGAGAGACAGTATGATGAGTTGTGTGATGAATTTTCTGATTTTATTGGTTTCAATAATTATACTCATTGCAACTCATGTACTGATTGTGATTGTGACATGATATGTGTTGTTTGTGCTGAAATTTTTGCATTCTTGAGAGTTGATAATTCTATTTGTGCATAAGCTAATGTTGTTGAAGGATCTATCAACAATGCTTTTGATGCAGTTATAGGATCTAAGATACAAGGAGAGATAGAATTGCAAGCTACTGAAGAGTTTTCAGTGAAGGGAGAAGAGCACCAGATTACGGACACTGCTGAAGTGGATTTTGTTTTTGGGCCATGGTCCAATAGAAACAATGCATATGAAGTTGATGAAGTGCACATATTACTTTTCAGTGGTGAAGCCAAGGAAAATAAGGAAGGCCAATGGGATCCTGGTGGAAGCCCTTATGCCTCAAGCTTAACTTGGTCATTACACTTCAGCCAATGGGACCCCGGTGGAAGCTCTCATATTATTTCAAGCATAAATTGGTTATTATACTTTCCCTAATGGGATCCTGGTAGAAATCTCTTCATCTACCTTTGTTACTTCAGTTGATAAGGATGTTTCTTCCCTCTCTTTTATCTTACTTATCCTAGATTTATTAATGATTATTTATTATTGAGGTTTATATTGAGGACAACGTAGAATTTAAGTGTGGGGAGGAATTGATATTTTGTTTTCTATTTTATTTCTATTTTTATTTTATTTTCTATTTTTTTTTTTTTGTTTTTGAAAAAAATTATGTTTTTATTTGATTTCCAATGATGTTTTGAGATTTGTGAAGTTTATGAGTTTGAAGCAATTGAAATTCAAGGTCATGATTTATAAATTTCTTCTTTCATCTTGAATTTGACATGTTTGGTTTTGGATGTTTGATTGATGAATTGAGTTTGATAGATGCATACCTGGTGAGTTTTTGAGCCTTTTGATGAATGGATTTAGCATTTATGTTATTCTCTTCTTTCTTGTGTGATTTTCACTCTTGTCATATTGATCACTCTAGAACTTGCTTTGATTCTTTTTGAGACTATATTTTCACTTGCATATATGAACATGATTGAGGCATTCTTTTGTGATTAACTACTTTGGCCAAATAGCCAACCTTGCATTATTTCCCTTTGATTAACCCCTCGAGCCTATTTGCCTATTCTTTGTCTTACCTCATTATATGCCTCATGTGAAAAATTATGATTTTACCTTACCTTAGGAAATGAGAGAGCATTGGTTCATTTTTCATTAGGGGAGCTCTTTTGCTTGTAAGTATTTAATAGGAAAGTGTGGGGGTTGTGCAAGTTGATGTGCAAGGTGTTGGTAAAAAAAAATTACAAAGAAAAAGAAAAAATTCAAGAAAGGTTGTAAAAGAAAAAGAAAGAAAAAGAAAAGGAATATGTAAAGAGAATGTGCATTATATAGATTTGAGGGGATAAAAATTTCATGTTTGTCAATTGAGTTCCTCCTCAATGTTCTTTTATTCTCTAGGGTGCTCATCTTACCATACTCATATTATTTTCTTCCCTTACCTTGACCCCATTACAACTTTAAATAAAGTCCTCTTGATTTGTGTGTGCGTGTGTTTGAGTAGTAGAGAAGTAGAAGATAAGCAAGCTTATGGTAGTGCATTTTTCATGGGTTGAATTGAGTGAAATACTTACCTTGTAAACACTTGAGAGATTGAGAGTGTATCTTATGAGGATCTATCATTCTTAATTCATGTTTTTCAATTTGAAGATACCTTGCATGTTGGTTTGAGGTGTGAAGAATTGTTATCTCTTGAATGTTGTGATCCCTTGAATCTTTTCTTGCTCATTTTGCCTTTCTTGAATATCATTGGAAACTGAGTCTTTTAAATTTTTAGGTTCTGAATTTGTTTTGTTTTCCCTGTTCCTTAGTTTGACCTATGTTTTGCCCAGGAATACAAAAAGCTAAGTGTGAGGGTATTTGATCTGTTGATAATTTTAATACTTTGAATGCCTTTTGTTTGATCTAATTAGACTCCATATATGCTCAATTATTGACATTTAGCTAAGTTTTTACTTTAGAGTTTAATTGGATGTTTATTGTGAAACTATGCTTAAATGTGGTTATAAACATTCATAAATGAATTATGATTTTCAGGAAATCTGTGAGTGATGGAGTCTATTGGCATTGAACCATTGAGAAGAGAGTTAAAGACTCAAGGAAATCAGTATCAACCCCTAAAAGCAATGAAAGAAGAGTTTCTGTGAAGAATTCAGACTAAAAATGAAGGAATCAAATGACAGGGCCCATGTCAACTGACAGGGGGTGGGCCGTGTCAAACGACACGGCCTGTGTCAAATTACAGGGCCTGGGTTGTGTCCTTCTCTAACTTATGAAATACATAGAATTATGCTGACAAAAAAGTACAGGGTTTGGACCGTGTCATACGACACAGTCTGTGTCGTCGCACTAGAAAGTTAAATTCGAATTCTATTAAAAAATTAGGTATCCAAACCTATAAATAGGGTTGCTTAAAGCCCCTAAAGCAGAGTTGGACAGAGAGAGCCGTCAAGGGAACTGAGGGAAACACAAAGACCAAGGGAAAGGGAGATTAGATCGAAGATTGGAGTCTCGAGTTCGAGCAATCGGAGATTGATCATCCCCAACTTTTGGAAACTATTTTGATCTTCAATTTTCTTTTGCACTTTCATTCTGAACTATGTTTTTCTTCTATTTTTCTTGTGATTTTGACTTTGTCATGTGTGGCTAAACTTCTTGATTGGTTAAAGGAAGATGAAACTCTAGTTTTGATTATGTGAATCTTGCATATTTCTTTATATCAATACAGTTATGTTTTTATTCATATGTTTCTGATCTTAAATCAATATAAAGGTTTTTATATTCTCTGCCAAATTTTGAGAGTGGTAAAACTAGGATTGCTATGCGCGGTTGCGGTGGTAAAACTAGTGAAACATATGATCTAAGTAATTTAATCCCTGTGTGTGATTAGATCTTAGTGTGATTGGTTTTATAATTCTTAATGCAATCATTAGGTAGGTGTAAGAGCGGTTGCTTTACAAATAACTAATGGTTAGGGTTTGATTTGAGCAGTTACTGAATTAAGTGAAACTTAAGGAAAACAAGGGATTTATCTCACAATTATAGAAGAACATAATTGATCATGTTGGTATAAAGAGTATGTAAGTTAGCATAATCATATAAATCTAGTGGTGGATTCCATCTCTTAACCAATATCTTTAACTTGGTAATTCAATTTGTGTTTACTGTTTTGATTTAAGTTTAATTTCTTTTGTTAGTTTTAATTAACAAAACCCCTCTTTTACTTTTACTGTTTATTTTTCATCAGAGTTTAATTTAAGAATTGGATTGATAGTGTCAATTGAATTAGTTTTTTGTGGATCGACCCTTGCTTACTACAACTGGTTGCAAGGTTTTATATTTTTGGTGAAACTTGGCAACTATTTTTTGATATAATTCTTAATCGTATTCCACACCACACCAAGGAACAACAATAATCACCCTTGGGGCAGCAGCCGCGGCCCGAGCTCTGGACGCCCTAGCCCTTTTGGATGCCAATCTCTAAGCCAAGTGTTGGAGTCCATTTTGTGGTGTCATACTTTCTACAAAAAGAGAAAAAGTATTACAACACTTCGATAAATATTAAGTGTAAGAAAAAGAAATGTGCAAACGAGATACCTAGTAAAGCTTTTACAGAATTGACAGGTTCATCCATGATATCCTTATAGTAGATGACCCCTCTTGATCAGCCCAGTCTATTAGGAAACGCAGGACATCAGCCTCAAAATTAAAGAGCTTGGAGAGCGAAGTTTCTATTTATTCACTCCTCCGCTCCCACGTAGACTGAGTACATTATAAAAAGAGACAAGTTTTGTCATCCAAGGTAACGGAAAAAGGTGTTGACCCCGGAGCCCTCTCTATCCTAAAGAAATCCCTTTTGAAATTTTTAAAGGATTCTTGATATGATTTGAATACCCTACGTCCTAACTGAGCCCGCAGGGTAACCCACCATTTTTGTTGGTTGTTCCCAGTAAGGGAAAATCAGGTAAAGAGAAAGAAAAAAGAATTGACAAAATAAGGTCATTCAAAAAATTGGCATACGAGCTCAAATGCTAAGGATGAATCCCCAAGCATTTTGGTGGAGTTGGGTAGGCGCCACGTGAAGGCAGTTGAGGACACCCATCTCGAACCTGGTAAAAGATAGACGCACTCCAATCCGCATTAAGAGCGCTTTGTACATGTACATAAAATGTTCGCCCTTTGTACAAACAGAGCACACTTTTTCATCCTCAAGTGGGTGTCGGATTGCGTATTCTCGGTCTCTCAACCCATCCATGGTCAGTTGTAAGTACTGCTGCTTCTCATGGGCATCTTTGTCAGTCTTTACATTAGAAAGGGTGCCCAAAACTTCTTGGTCAACCCATTGATACAAGCCCACATCTCAAGGAAGAGTGAGTTCCCTCTATTTTGTAAGTGCTGCCCTCCAATTTTGCGCCATTATGTTACCTATAGAAGACGCACCCATATCACACTCTGAAGAATCACCTAAATCTCCTACTGCTACCATAAGCTCAAAGAGCGGACAGGCTGGCCTTTGTCTTGCCAGCTCTCTAGCTTGATCCACTCTTCGAATGGCCTCCGGAATCCTCATCCTAGTCAATGAATTTGTATTTTCATAAGAACCCCCACTATGGGCTTGAAACCTCCACCATGGCTAAGGCGATGGGGATAATGGAGGACTCAGAACCTCCTTGACATTCCCCCTCACTAAATGTTTACGGAAAGAAAAATGTTAAAATAAGGAGTACGTTGAGGTTTGGACGGAGAAAGGAACTTTAAAAGGTGAAAAAAATGTAGTAGAAGCACGAAACCACCAATAACCGCCATAAGAACTAGCCAAAAATCACTTAGTTCGCTGGAGAAAAAGTCTAGAATGCGAGATTCGACAAAAAGTGGGAAGGGTTCAACCTCATTCCTATTTATAAGTGGGAAAAACTTCCTCAACTATTGTCATTAATGGGGGTAGATATGTCTTTTCATTCATTTTAAAATGACTAATCATGATGCCTTCGTTTTGAAATTTGAAAATGGCTAATCATGACGTTATGAATCCCAAATGGCGGCCTCCACTATTCTTCAACCATGTGGTACACTATTTCTGAACAAAAGCAACTAAAAGGACAATGCACAAAACATTCAAAACCAAAATGGCGCATGACATTTGAGAAGGACGCCTAAGCCAGATCATGGACTTTCATCAAGACCATGGTAAAACCATAACTCGAAGTATGGTTCTAAACTGAATTACATTCATAACACGGACCCCATAAACTACACATGGGGCAACTTATTATATGTCCCGGATAGTGAAATCATGACTTAAGCAGAGCGATTCAACTAGGATCTCAACCTTACTCATTAAACCCAGGGGCATACTATGACACATCACGAACCTTGGCCTTTTAGAAAAACATCGCGAGATCCGACGTTAACACTATGACTTGGATCCCTTTATCTACTGTGTGTCGTGTGCTCCTACTAAACTCAGATATATTGACACTTAGCTTTCCCACCTAAGCGCCAAGCTGGGGACAACTATTCTGGACCAAGTTATGAGTCCACGGATCTAGAGCAACCCAGCTTGCGAGAATAGAACCCAGATGTTACTGCACACTTGTAACTACTTATTTGCAAGGTATAAATCACTCAAAATCCCTTTAAGGGATATGAATGCTAATCATATCTCACATAAATAAGGCATTAACTACAGGGAATAATGGTTTTCTTGATTTCAGTCAATAACATTTAGTTCAAATTAAATGCTACAATCCTCAACGCCCCAATATGCTCATACATATACCTTACAAGGTCTAGATGGTACGCATCTAACATCTAATACTATACATTTCTTTCTTTGCGCACGGACTGACTTAAGCGTTGGAGTGTCTTTTGCAGGTATCCATCCTCATGCACCACCACTGTCCCTGCCATGCCACAAAGGTTTCCCCCTTCAACTACCTTCTCAGGTAATTCTCAAAATCTCGTTCTGAACATATTCATAATAGGAATATGCTAAACTAGTTTAAGAAGATAATTTTAGGGTATTCAAAAGAAATAATTAATATTTTAGTGATTGTGACTAACTACTTAACTGCTTAAACTTGTTTAGGTTGCTTACATAAAATTTTGGATTGGTTAGTGTACTGTATAAATGTCATAAACTCATCATACAAAAGCCTAAGTTTGCAACTCATTAGACAAAGAGTCTCATAAAAGGAAAATGGGGCTCGCACACAAAAAGATGTAATCAAATCACACCAAATCAATCAAATTGTGTATGTACCAAAGGCTTCTCCACTAAACTATTAAAGATCAAGCAAAGCAGAAAAGGGGATGGACCCCCAAAATATACGAGACCACCTTTGCAAGGAGGTAAGTTCTCTTCACTCTCCCCCTTCTTCATCTTTAAGACTTACTTAACCATTAGAATGCCTTTTACCTATCCACTATTCATGACTGGACTTGGAGCTATGGCGAACTTGCACATTGGAGAAGCATGGAGGCAAGAGTTAGGAGAAGTCATAAGTCATTAGCATGTCTTTTATCTAAGTTCTTTTTCTTATAATTGTTTTTTGCATTCTTAAAACACTAAAGAATCATCTACTCAAAGATTTAATGTTTTATTCTTCAAAATTTGGTCAATTTCATCAATAAGGATTAACTCAGCTAGCAACATTGGGCCATGCCCCACTACAAAAGTTTTTTAAAAAATCATTAAATAAATAGTAGATTAATAAATAGAAGATTTTAGGTTCTCTTGCTTGGGTTAATTATAATTTTTTGGTTATATTTACTTTGCCCAATGATATGATTTTGTGTTAATTTTAAAATATTGATGGTTGTTTATTTTGATGCATACGCTTGCCCTTTTTTTTTGCCAGGTCTATATGCTCCCAATGCATACTTCACCAACACTTACTTTAACACATTTTGAGCATTGTAGCCTGGCTTTTGTGAACCTAAGGATTAGGTGTGGCCTTGACGTTGCCATTGATTTAATTTTTTTTAGAATTGATTTTGACTATTAAAATTGATTTAATTGAAAGTGACTTAAAATTAATATTTAAATAAAAATTGAGTTTAAAATATATTTTTAAAATTTTTACAATTAATTATCACGTTGACTAACATTACGTATTTATTAATTCATTTTTATTTTTTATTAATATATAAATGAATATAGTAATAAATAGTATTTGAAGTAAATTATAAATTTTAAAGAATTTCTTTTTTATTTAATTATTTTACAGTGGAAATCACTTACAGCCAACAAGAAAACAAGAAATTCTTAACTCAAATGCACTAGAAAAGCATAGGATCCGAACATGGGGGCACAGGCACACATTGTCAACAAATCAGAAAAGCAAACAACTAAATTACCAAAGTATCCCCATCTTGCTGTGGTCTGAAACTTTAGGAGATGAAACTAGTGTTACATCGCTTGTATGCACAATTCTCACATCACTTATGTGTGTGAATAAAATTATTTATAATTAGATAATAAAAATAATATATATACAAAATGATATATGTATAATTATGTATAGATAATATTATTTAAACTTTATGGCTAAGTAAAGGACAAAAGAAAAATGATTCATCTAAGTTCATAAAAAAAAATTCATCTAAAGAAAAAAAATTAAAATGTTTCAAATAAGTAACTTTATTATTAAATTAAAACATTTCAAAAGTTCAAAATTTCCTCCAAGTTCATTACATTGTTGTTTTATGCTCTCTTTTTTTTTTTATAAATCCTTTGATATCTAGAAATCATATTAGATCTCAATTAATTTGAAGTTGAGTTTGGTCAGATCACAAAAGTATAAAACTTTCTCAATACTAATTTTTCTATTCACAAAACTTAAACTCGAGACATTACTTAAAAAAAAGTGTCGAACTACTTAAACCAAACAAATATATTATGCTTTCACAATTTATTATTCTAGCACAAAACCAAAAATACAATACTTATTAAAATATGTCTCATATATCTTAATTTTTTGTTAAAATAAATTGTAAATAATTAGAACATATTATTATTATTATTATTATTATTATTATTGTTGTTGTTGTTGTTGTTGTTTAGTGTATATTTAGAATAACTGTAAAAATTTGATTATTTTAATAATCGATTATTGTATAAATTTTTTTTGTTATAATCAATTATAATAAATTAATTTTATGTTTGAATATGTTAGATGAAAAGTAATTTTAAGTTAATTTATTTTATTTAGATGATATAAAAAAGAATAATTTTTATGCATTAAATTATTAAAATAAATATAAAATAATCAAAAAAATTATTTAAATAAAGATAAAATAAATATTTAAATATTAAAATATAAAAAATAATTTATAAATTAAAATCATAAACTTCGTTATGATTATGATTTAGAGAGATGGACATACCAATCCAACAAGATAGCTAATGCTGAAAACTCTGATTTTACATTGTAACACGAGAGGAGATTCTCTCAAAGACACCTATTTCCTACTTCTAATCCTTTCTTTTTTTAGACCTTCCCTTTTCTAAGACTCTCATTCTCTTCCTCTTCATATTTGATATTCTTATTATTAATAGTGTATATATTTCTTTTCACATTTTTTTAATATTATTTATCATATTTATAATTTTTTTATTATTATTTTTATTAAATTTGACATCTTTAAAAAAAATATCAATAATACATATATTTCTAAAAAGAATATATGAAGATCATTTTTCCTTTCTCTCCCTCTCTGCTTTTAAAGTAGGAAAGAAAAGAAAAGACAAAAGAGAAAATCCTAAAACCCTCTAACTTTTTCTTTTATCTTTCACCCTATAATTGCAAATTTTTGAATGTGGATTTTCTCCTATTATTGAGTAAAGTCTTGTTAAAAAAATAAATATATATTTTATCTTAAGTATAATTAGTGAACCCTATCGTAGTTTGTGCATAATAAATTTTGTCTTTATCTATCTGTAATAAGATGTTCTTGTCACCACATAGCGAAACTCCAAATTTCTACCCTTTTAGATTAATTAAGAAAAAAAAAAACTTCATTAGTGTATCTTCCATCTTCCTGCTAGAAACATTCTTGAATAGGTAAACCACATCACATCGTACCTTCTTGGGGAAAAAATTCCTTTTTGAGGCCCAAAGCAAAATTAACCCATTACTGCTTCAGTGGAAAGGAGCTTCTTTCACCTCCTCTGGTTTCTCCAAAGAACATTCAACACTACCTATAACCCGCAGCTGAAAAGATTTTGTTTTTATTTTTATTTTTTTTGGTATCTACCACTCTCAAATAACATCAACATCTACTACACTCTCAAATATAACTAAAGAAACAAAATATGCTATAGATGAAATAGTCATCAAAATATCATATCAAACTCAATTTGCCATAATTGGGCAGAAGTAACAATGCTGACTCACTTTTCACAATAATATCCATCTCCATCAGGTAGCACCTTTTTTACATACTTCTTGCAGGCATTATAATACCAACCATACTCGGTATCCAAACTCAAGATAGAAAAAGGGTAACAGAGCAGCAGGCCTTTAAAATACAAAATTATAAGAAGTAATAAAATTAAATAATACCAAAGCAGTAAGCAAGAAATTAATAAACCTCCTAAATTTCTCTAATCTCTATCAGAGTCTTCCTTGCATTGACATTGAGGAAATCATCATTTCAAAAAACAGTTGCCTGATTTGAAATTCGGCTAAGAACAAGAGCACTTTCTTCAGTCAATCTGACTAATAATCACAAAATAAGTATATATCAGTCTCAATTTCGAATATTAAATAATAGAGACTAAAATATGAAATTATAAATATACCTGGTCCTGAATTCTACTGATTTAGGTGCATATGAATGAATTAAAAGCCTACTTGTATATAGAGCACTTGATACTTTACGTGGGCTAGAATTGCCTACAAACAATATGATAAATATTACAACAAATACATAATGAAACTATATTTATAAATTCAGTAAAGCAACTGCAAATAACAATGCCTGGATCATCTTGATCTTGCACCACTAGAGTATGAGGACAGCAAAGCCTTCATTGTTTTGAGACAAATAAGCATCAACCGTTCTGTGCTAATCCCCCACAAAGTACAACACAGTTTCCTATTCCTAAATGAGACATGACATTAGGAACATAATATTGAAAACATAATATTAATAGACTCCAAGAAATAAATCAATATAATCAAGGTCTTGAAGATAAATAACAATCTTTTCTTCATGTTTATTGAAATATATGCCTCATGTATCTTAATTTTTTGTTAAAATAACTTGTAAATATAATTAGAATGTGTTATTATTATTATTATGAGTTTTAATATTATGATTTAGATGCAAGAACATATTTATTTTTTAAGTAATTGTTCAAACAAAAAAAATTAGTAATTAGTTAAACTTTACTTGAAACGATGATTCTAGGATTTGATTTATCAAAATGAGAAATTCTTCCATCTACATGAAGAAAAGATTTTCTTCCTCTAGACCTCGTTTCAATCATTAAATGTATTTATTTTATATCGAGTGAATGGGTCTAACATTTACTCTTCGTTTGGTTCGAGAGAAAATACGAAGAAAGAAAATACAGTGGAGAGAAAAGGGGAAGATTTTGAGATTTTTTTTTCTGTTTGGATCAGCAGAGAAAAGAGAGAAGAGAGAAAACAGAGACAAGGGGCCCACAAAAAATTTTCTCCGCATTACTGGGAAGAAAACTCAATGAACGAGGCAAACATGATTAGTTTACAATTATGCCCTTCTTCTCCACCCAGGTCAACTATCCCTGAAGGGTGGCGCAACCAAACACAATAAGCCAACAAGGGTGGCGTAACCCTAGTATATATCACCCACCCCCTCCCCCGTTCGTGATATTCAAATCATTTCCTAAATTCTCACTATCTCTCTACAAATTTCTTCTCTCTAAATGCTCTGAACTCTCTCAACGAACTCAATTCTTACTAAAAGTGGTGTCTGGATCATTATTTGTGATCAAATTTAAATTATATTCTTTAATACCGTAAGTACCTCTTTCAATAGTTAAATAGTTTATTTATTATTTATTGATTGATTTTTTACTAGGTTAGTGTTAATTGTAATTTAATATTATTATACTTTAATATTTTTATTGACTAATGAATAATGAAGTTGTATGATATATAGTCTAAATTGTATGGATCATTATTTTGTAGGTAATCGAGTAGGATATATATCTTTTCTTAAGTACTTGACATGATTTACATTAGTAAATATAACTTAATTCAAAATAATCGAGTTTAGAATTTTTTTTTTTACATAAATAACTATATTGAATATTATAATTGATTGTTAATATATTGAATAAATATATGTAATACATTATTATACATTGTTTTTAATATTTATACATTATTATATGTCCAATTAATATTGTAATTGATTTTTAATATAATAAATAAATGTGTTGAATTGTTATTGTTCAGAATTGGAGTTAACATGACAAAACTGCTAAATGTGCACATTTACTTCAATGGGACAATGTATGATGGTGAAGAGGGTGTCATGTATCGAGGTCCTCCTCCTAGGCCTATTGTGATCACAATCAATATGACTTTGGATGGGTTGAAAACTAAGATCCATTCAAAGTTGAGGCTTCAAGCAAACCAACATGTGTCAAAAGTTGTCTATCGGTGTCCGTAATGCTTCAATCCGTGGAGATGGGTAGGGCTTCCAATAGAAGACGATGATGATGTAAAGTACATGATAGATTCCTTCTGTCAAACTTCGAACATGACGTCGATGGAGTTGTATGTGGAGGTAGAAACAAGTGGGCAGGAAGAGCATGGAAGCTCCTGGTGAAATCAAAGCTCAAGTTGGTCCTTCTAATCAAGTTGAGTCATGCAATATGATCGTTATTGGAGGTGCAATGGTTGAACCTGATAACCCACTTGTCAGAGATACAGTATGAGAGTCAAGTGAAGACGAAGAACAGGTAGCTGAGGGTGACGATTCAGACACCAACATAGAGGCAGAAAACTTTGATGCCGAAGAAAATTTACAAGTTCCATTGGCGGTTGCTCCTCAATCCATATTTATGCCTCGAGGACTTGAATCAGTGTTTGTGTCACCATGCCCTCAGTTTTCTCAAATTAACTGGGATGCGTTGAATAATCCTGATAACTTGCCTAAATTAGACAGTCGTGGGACTTGGAGCATGACTGATGAATTCTATGTTGGCTTGCAATTTCCATCAAAAGATTCCGTGAAGTTAGCTCTCAAACAATATTCCATTCAAAAGCATCAAGAGTACAAGATTGAAGACTCTGATTCACGAAGACTGACTGCCAAGTGCCCTAGTTTTGACGAAGGTTGTAGTTGGAGACTTAAAGCCATACAAAGCAAGAGGTCGAATACGTGGCAGATTACAAAATATAATGAACCTCATAGTTGCTTAAACTCATCTATGTCATTAGATCACCAGAAGTTGGACTCTCGTTTGATCTGCTCTTGCATTTTGGAGTTAGTCAGAACAAAATCCGATGCACCCGTATCCTTAATTATTGAACGGATTCGAAGCCAATTTGGTTACCAAGTTTCATATCGAAAGGCTTGGAAGGCAAAACAAATGGCTATTGTGAATGTGTTTGGGGATTGGGACAAATCTTATGAGGTGTTGCCCAGATGGCTAGCAGCCATGAAGAGAGACATGGAAGGGTCAGTGGTGGAGTTGCAAGACGAGGAATGTTTTGTGAATAACCGACTCGATCGTTCAAAAAGAGTCTTTTGTCGATTATTCTAGACATTTAGACCATGTGTGGCTGGCTTCCGATATTGTAAGCCCATCATTCAGATTGATGCCACTTATTTGTATGGAAAGTACCGTCATAAGTTGTTGATTGCAACAACTCAAGATGGAGACAGAAAACCTCTGCCTATTGCATTTGCCATTGTGGAAGGGGAGACCAAGGATGCTTGGAGTTGGTTCTTAGCCCACCTAAGATTGCATGTCACCCAACAAGAGGGCTTGTGTTTGATCTCTGATCGACATCGAGGCATCTTACAATCAGTGGCAAATGAAAATCTTAGATGGCAGCCTCCGAATGCATATCATGTCTTCTGCATATGGCATATTAGTTCAAATTTTAACTCCAAATTTCAGAACAAGGAGTTGAAAAGATTTTTGATTAACACAGGTACTTTACATTTTCTATTTGTATTCTAATTTTTTCGATATTAATAGTTAAGTTCTAATACTAACCCAATTCATTTGTTATATCAGGGTATGAACCAATTGCAATAAAGTTTGATGCTAAGTTAGAGAAGCTTAAAGTCACAATAGAGATGGCAAATTGGATTAACAGAATTTCAAAATAAAAATGGAGTTTGGCGTATGATGGTGGCCGCAGATTCGGTCATATGACTACCAATTTGTCAGAGTGCATTAACGGAGTGTTGAAGGGTAGCAGAAATCTACCTATAACTGCATTGGTTCAATTGACATATACGAAGTTAGTAGAATACTTTGTCAACCGAAAGGACGAGGCAATTTTGAAATTGATGGCATCTGGGCAGCTCTGGAGTGATGACTTATTGAAGTACTAGAGAGTCAACCTGGCAAAGGCCAGTTCACACCAAGTTCACCGGTACAATAGAGAGAACACAAGGTTCATGGTTGAAGAGGCTTTTAATCTTGTAACACAACAGGGTGGACTTTCTTATACTTTGAACTTGGAAGAAAGGCGGTGTGACTGTGGGGTGTTTCAAGCATTACATTATCCATGCTCGCATGCGATTGCTGCGTGTGCTTCAGTGATAGTTGACCTATTCCAACTTGTTCATAGGGTTTACAGGACGAAAAGCATTTATAGAGCCTATGAGTTTGACTTTGAACCAGTCCGGGCTGAACCATGGTGGCCTGCAGCTCCTGACATCACTTTGGTGCCACCACGGGCATTGCTTAGATCCAAAGGTCGACCAAAATCAACCCGACTCAAGAATGAGATTGATTGGCGCGAAGCAGGGCCAGGACAGACGTGTACAAGATGCCATCAACCTGGACATAATTCTCGCACTTGTCGTGTCAGTGGATTGAGTTCCTTGAGGGATGATGGAGTGGGGCCATCAACGGGGGCCATGTAGTTGATTTAGGACCTATATTCATTTTTCAAAATCTTGTATTAGCAATCATGTGTATTTAGGAGTTGTATTGTTTTGTATCACTAATCTATGCAATTGTATTCGAATACTATTCTCCTATATATATTAGTTGATTCTCAGTGTTATCTTCATTTCTTCCATATTATATTTTTGTATAGTTATCATATGGTTATATCCTATTTTATTATAGTAATCATAGAATCCTACTAATTGTTGTTATTATTTGGTATACGATTGATGATGACATTCGTGTAAACCCGGACGGAAGGACGGCTCGATTTTGGAGTTGCAGGAGTACCATGTTTCCCAGCATGTATGGCAGGGACATGAGGACCGACACCTGCGTGTTTGACGTGCTCAGAAGATGAAACATATGGACCCCCATGCTCCGATTATTCCGTATCTACAGCAGGCTGGTTTCTTGGGAGTTGCCCACATGGGTTATTACAGCATTGATCACTCCCTGATCTCTGCGTTGGTTGAGAGATGGCGCCCAGAGACGCATACATTTCACATGCCTACCGGGGAGTGCACCATTACGTTGGAGGATATCAGAATGATATCAGGTCTTCCCATTGATGGCGCTGTAGTCACTGGCGTTACGCATAGGGATGATTGGCTTAGTTTATGTGCTCAGTTGTTAGGGATTGATGAGACTCCCTCGCTCATAGCTGGGGCACGCATTGACATGACATACTTGTGGCAGCCGAGTGTTACTGCAGTCATTGAGGATGATGATGATGAGTACGTGCAACAGCGTGCACGACATTATATACTTTGCTTGCTTGGGGGTTTCTTATGCCCCGATCATTCGGGTAAGCTCGTGCACTTGATGTTCCTTCCATTTTTGGAGGACTTTCGTTTATTCTTGGGACGTATAGTCAGGCGATTTTGGCGTACCTGTATAGAGAGTTTTGTAAAGTTACGGACTATGACGCACGCGAGATTGGAGGGGCATGCATCTTATTGCAGTACTGGGCATGGTACAGATTCCCCCAGCTTGCCCCTTCACTAGCTAACCATGCTGAGCTTGATGTGTTTTACGATGTTGATCGTGGTCATTTACGTCCCTTAGGATGGGAGTAAGTTTCTATTTCATTTCGTATTTTTACATTACTTCCTTGACATACTTTGTTAATATTTTAACTTACATTTGTAATACTTTCATTTACCAAATAAGTGGCGCAAGCATAAAGTATTGAGTGATACTGTGATTGGCGTCCTTACATATTATCGTCAGTTCTTCGATCAGTCGAAGAACGATGAGGTATGTCTTTGTTTACATTCCTTTGAGATATTTACTTATGCATATGCCGTCTTAATGTTTTGTGCATCTCATCTTTTCAGTTTATATGGCAACCATACATGGATGAGCAGGTGGCAACATTGCCACCTTTTTGTGTGGCTGGTAGGGACATAGCACTGGCAGTGGTCCCTCTCATATGTTTCCACATTGTTGAGTGGCACCAGCCAGACCACGTCATGCGCCAGTTTGGTCTTGACCAGCCCATTCCACGGAGACCGCTCCAGCCAGACAGATTGCACTCGGTTACATTGACAGGTAGACATGATGAGGATTGGCCAGCTACACATGCTGTTTATATAGCCACCTGGGATAGTCGTAGGGATAAGCTTTTTAGGGGAGTCTCATTGGTCGCACCCCTCAGTTCGCGTTCTGAGTACATGCGTTGGTATAAAAGAATTACCAGACGCTGGATTGCTCCCACTAGCGCATCTATTGGGAATGCGGTAAGCTCTTTACCAATTCGTTAGTGACTATATATATTTTGTATTCAGTATAATGACATAAATTATATCTGTTTATTAGGAAGACATTGCAGAGTATTTGCTCAGTTCAACTACTGACACTGTCGCTCGAGAGGCTGCTACATAGATCCTACACTCATTGCGGGAGCATGACCGCATTACGATGGAACAGCTACGTCCAGCTCCAGCAGCAGACGACATTTCAGGGCCGCCCGAGGAGTCCAGCCAACAGGGAACGCGGCGTACATGGAGGAGAGGATTGGCGAGCACTCGGACACGACTTCGACATCCCGAGGACTTCAGCTCTACTAGCCAACATACGACTCAGCCTCCTACCGCTTCTACATACCCCCCATTCAGCCTCCTACCACTACTACATACCCCCTACTCGCCCACCACCTACATATTACCCACCATATCCTTACCCATCATATCCATACCCGCCACCGAGTTACCTCTCATATCCTTACTCACCACCGGGTTACCCACCATATCCTTACCCACCACCAGGTTACCCACCATACCTATCACAGTCAGGTCCCTCTTCCAAACAATCTCACAGGCCACCGCATTTTGATGCGGGCCCATCTCATTGACATTGACATGCAATTATATTTAGTGATTTTGTGTAAAAGATTATTGATAATATCTTCTTGTGAGTTTGGTACCCTTATTAGATTAGACTATATATGTTTTTCGCACTGTTTTAGATTTTATTAAATATTTTGGTAACTGGTTGCATTACATAGGATCATTGGCTTTTGGGGAGGTCCAACATTTAGGGAAAACTCTGTCGAAATTTTTACTAATTCGAATTACTAAAAATTTGGGAGGGGGATTATTGACATCTGAATCCTACTCACTATCATCTGAATCTTACTCAAAAAATTTTATTTATTTATTTGAATTAATGCAAGAGTAATTCAATTGATATGACCAATAATAGGCTTTTTAGGAAGCATTTAATGCCTATATCATCAATGCTAACTTTTCTTTTAATTTGACTAATAATAAAAGGAAAGTCATTGAAGTTTATTTTAAGAATTATATTAACCAAATATAACCTATAAGTGATACGTCTCTTCTAGAGGATATACCATTTAATTTTTTTATATGTTGTTTAAAATATTTGTGTAAAAATAAATAAATATATTCAATAACTTCACTAATAATATATGTACTTACATTTGATTAGATTATTTTTAAAATATTACAAATCATAAATAAAGATAAAATTAAAAGAAAATAATTAATACCTCATTTCTTTTTTAAAATGAAAAATAAATTGAGACAACAAATTTTTAAAAAATAACAACAGAAGAAGCATATGTATTATTTAATTAATAAATCTTCATAATAACTAAAATAATATTAAATATTACCAACATATTAAATTTGTCACTTTTTTAATTTTATATTTTATATTTTACCTCCGTAATTAGTATGGACTCATTAATAAATGCTTACAAAATTTTATTAAGTAATTTAAATAATTTATAAAAATTTAAATTTAAATTTATGTATAATTCAATGGTTATCTTAACAAGGATGAGCGTTTTTCTGCTTCAAATGCCAACCAGGATCTTGGATGCGCGTAATTTGGCTTGTCATCCACAGATTCACGCAGCGATGTTTTAATGAATCTTACGAAGCGCCAAAGTACGCGACGATCCGATTAAATTAAATAATATTAAAAAAAGTCACGTAGGACAAAAAGGTGACATTTTGGTATATAGTTTCAAAAGAGTGGCATTTTGATAAATAGTTTTGAAAAAATGATAATTTGATAAATAGTTAAAAAAATGATAATTTAGTAAATAGTTTTACCAACAGTGACAATTTAATAAAAAAATTGAGAAAAGGGTTGGTGCGGTGGGTGATATTTATTTAAAATCATTATATTTTTTATTATTTTCTTAAAATATTATAAAATAATCAATTATAATTTTTTTATTTAAACATAATTGAAAATTATATTTTATAATTTATGTAAATATTTACTAATTTTAATTTTTAAAATTAATGTCTATTATATATATATATATATATATAAAATAAGGAGAAAGATATATATATCATTTTACAAAATAATATATTTTATTTTTTTATTTTTTAACTCAATTTTCATTTTTCTTATTTTTTTTTCTTCATTTAAATAGTAAGAGAGAAAATATATATATATTTTTATTTTCTCTTCTCTCCGTTTTCTTTCAATTCATTTTCTCCACATCCAACTTAGGGTTAAGGATCCGGCTCTCTCCATGGGATCTCCTCCAGTAACCTCCAAGCATTTTGGGTTGGATAAAAATTCAACGGTCCAGATTAAAAGATATTAATTTAATATTAATTTTTTTTAATATTTAAAAAAAAAAGAAAAACTGGACCGTTGGATGAAAATCCAACGGTCCAGGCTCCAGCTGCTGGATGTCCAGCAGCTGGAGAGAATCCGTTTCCAAGGGTTAATGGCTTGGATGAAGAGGATATAAGAATTTTACCGTAAGAATACATTATCTTACTGTGCAACACACCTGTCTATCTTGCTGTGCAATACACCTGTCTTTTACTCCAAGTCCAACATCCCCTTTCTCTTTTGAAACTTTCCCTTTCCCCAACGTTCTTCTTCTTCTCTTCTCTCCCAGCCTTCTGGTTCTTCTGGGAAGGGAAAGAAAAGAAAACGCATAAGAGGAAACCCTAAGCCCTCTATCTTTTTCTTCTCTCCTTCTCCTTGTAAGTGCAAATTTCCACCCTTTTATTAAACAGACAGAAAAAAGGAAAACTTCATTACTCTGTCTTCCATATTCTTGCTGGAAACATTCTTGAATAGGTAGTAGACCACATTTTACCCTGTTGGGTAAATAAATTCCTTTTTGAAACCCCATTAGGTTCCTTTTTTAGTTCCAAAGCAAACATTAACCATTAGTGCTTAAGTAGAAAGGATCTTCATTCACGATCCTCTCGTCTGGTTTCTCCAAAGAACATGCAACACTCTACCTATAAGTAAAACCCTCTGCTGAAAATATTCAGCTTTTCTTGGTGTCCACCACCTCTCAAATAGCATCATCTACTACTCTTTTTTGCTTCTTCTTACACAAGGAGTGGGTGTGGTGTGGAGCTAGTAAAAGCCATTGCCACAAAAAAATGCCAAATCAAAATCCCATATTGCATTGCACTTTCCTCCTGTTACTCTTGCATGTTCTATTCAATGCAGTTTCTGTGAGTTGCAAATCCACCATTGAGCCATGCTCCAACAACGACTCATGCAATGCTCTTCTTGGCTACACCCTTTACACTGATCTCAAGGTCTCTGAGGTGGCTTCCCTATTCCAAATAGACCCCATTGCTCTTCTCACAGTCAATGCCATTGACATCTCATACCCTGACGTAGAGCACCACATTCTCCCTTCCCAGCTCTTCCTCAAAGTCCCTATCACCTGTTCCTGTGTTGATGGGATTCGAAAATCAGTGTCTACCCATTACAGGACTCGACCCTCTGATACTCTCTCTTCCATTGCAGATTCAATATATGGGGGTTTGATCTCTGCTGACCAGCTCAGGGAGGCTAACTCCATAGCTGACCCTTCAGTGCTTGACGTGGGTCAGAGCCTTGTGGTGCCACTTCCTTGCACTTGCTTCAATGGCACTGATAACTCTTTGCCTGCAATTTATCTGTCTTATGTGGTTCAGCCAGTTGACACTTTGGCTGCAATTGCAGCTAGATATTTCACCACTCTTACTGATTTGATGAATGTCAATGCTTTGGGGACTACAGCTATCTCTGATGGTGATATACTTGCTGTTCCAATACCTGGTAATTTCTGGTTCTCTTTCTCCTTGAAGGGTTTCAGTGTCTAGGATAAGTAAGTTTCTTTGTATGTGCTTCTATTATGAGTACACTTATGAAACTTCTTGTGGCCTTTCTGGCTTTTCCTGTTCAGGCTTAAGTTTGTGAGTTTGGTGTGTCAAGCTTTTAAATTGATGCTGATTTTTTGTGCAAAGTCTATAATTTCTTCACTGAAGTAGAGATAATGATTTTTTTAGTGTTACACTGTTACATTTCAAATAAATTGTGCTGTATAATCACTAACCCTGTTTCTGTTGTTACAGCTTGCGCATCAAATTTTCCAAAATATGCCTCTGATTTTGGCTTGCTTGTCCCTAACGGAAGCTATGCCATTACAGCAAGTCACTGTGTGCGTGTAGCTGTGGACCACGAAATTTAAAGTAATAACTAAGTAACTTTAATTTTCCTGTAGCAATTTATTCCTTCTCCCATTTAAAGTAAATCTAGATTCTCTTGTTTAGAGAATGGTCTATTGCTAACCTGTTCATTTGGATTTCTCACTTTCCCTACAGTTTGTACTGTATGCCAGCTTCTCTGGCTGTCTCTTGCTCCAGCATGCAATGTAAAAGTAGCAACCTTATGCTTGGGAATGTTACTGTGCAACAGAGTAGTGCTGGTTGCAATGTTACTTCTTGCAGTTATGATGGTCTTGTTAATGGCACCATAATAACAATGTATGTATATCCTCTGCACTCCTGCTTTTCTCATTGAGATATTTCTATACCATATATTTTACTGGTTAATTTTAAGCTATTCAATCTTTTTTGCCACCCTGCAGGTTGTCTCCATCTCTTCAGCCTCGATGTCCAGGTAAGAGTTTAGCGGCCATTTATATATATTTAAACTACTAATGCATTGTGAAATGGCATTGTTCACTTTCTAGTCGCTGCGTTACACTATAATAAACCCTAAATGAGCTCTTTTTTGTTTTATTTTTCCATTTTCTTGATCTATTTACTGACAAGTTAGCTCACATTAGATGGATAAATTATAGTACTACCATGGTCTTCAATTTGATCTACTTGAAAATGCCTTAATTTTGAATGGACGATGTGTTGAATTTCTGGAATTTCAAGATATTAAATACAATGAACAATATTCTGTGTTCATGATTTTTTCTATGTGATATCTCATGATAGCTCACTGTATGTGAACTAAAACTCTAGAGTTTAGTTGCAGAAGCTAGGGTGGGTTAGATTTGGTATCATGTAGCTCTATAATGCAGATTAAAGTAATGGCAGGAAGCATAGCTCCATGGTTTATTTCAAGTGATTGGTTGGGTGGGGAGGTCTTAGTTTCAATTCCTAATGTTATCTTCCCCCAAAACAAATTGGTGACAGGAAGCTCGCTCTTCATTTACTGATCTGATATTGTAAGTCTTAATTTCAGACATGCCTTCTAAATATATTTTAAATGATGCTGCAGGGCCGCAGCAATTCCCTCCACTTATAGCCCCACCTACGTCTGTTAGGAGGGAATTGGTATTTGCCCCATCACCATCACCTCAATCAGATGGAGCTGGTCTAACAGCACCCAAATCTTCGCCGGTGCCTACAACAGGGTCTTTTCCAGGATTCCCACCTGCAAATGGCCCTATTAGTGGGATTGTTTCTGGTGCTTCCGTTGCTTCTGCTGCTTGCTCCTTGGTGAATCCATTACCCACTTTAACATCTGCAGTTATGTTATTGCTTGTAAAGTTGATGATCCCTATGGCATTGTAATCTTCTCAATTTTGTGGTGGGTTTTGTTCTGTCCTGTTGCTTTGTTTGTCACAAGTGCTCCTAACTGTTGGAGTTACTGATATTCATTTGTGTTCTTGAACTGATTTGTAAAAAGTGGAAAACCATGAGACTCCAGGTTTCATCACACACATAGCCCTTTATTATTTGGTGCTTTACTGTGATATCTTGTCCTGTACGCAAGTTAGGGTTAGTAATTCTAGGCATAATCTGTTGTCAATCATTTTTTAAGCTCTTGAGATATTGATGGTAACTGCATTGCCTTATTACACTGCTGATTGTGTGTGCTTCTCAACCATGTTTTACCATTTTCTTCTCCTTGATTTGGTGGTAGCTGGCATTTATTGACTTTTTCTGGTTTTCTAAATCTTAAATACCTTTGATAGCAAGTTTCTGTAGCATGGTACAATTTAGAGGTGCTCAAAATGTTAGGCCGTGTGGAAATGGTGAAAAAATTTACTAGTTCTCTTCCTGATGATAACAGAATGCAGAATTCTCCCTGGCTTTTATTTATTGATTTATTTCTTTTGGGTTCATTATCTGGCTCATATTTAATCTTATTGAGAATTATGAATTCTGTAGATGGAGTTGGATCAAGGAAGAAAGGTTTCAGCTTTTTAGCTTGCTTGGTAAAGATTATTTTTTGCCAAAAAAGCTTCTTCATGGGTTAAAAAGCATTTTCATGTGTTAAAGTGATGTTTCGGTAAAATTGCTTAAAATGATAGAAAGTTTTTTCATGGATTAAAAAGCTTTTCTTCATAATCTTTACTTTGGAGCATTATCGGAAAAAGCTTTTCTTTTAAAAGTTATGTTATGTTTTTATTAAAGTAACCCTAAATTATAAAATATTATATAATATAAATGCATTATTTCATATTCGTTTTAGTAATTTATTATACAAAAATAATTTTGTTCATACAATTTAAAGGAAACAAATTATCTTAAAATTATTTTTCAACTAACATATTTAAACATAAAATTAATTTTATTATAATCTATTTATATATAATTAATTATTAAAATAAATTTTTTTCACAACTAATTCAAACACATATTTTATCTTCCCTTTATTTTCACATAGAAGCCAATTCAAATGTTAATTTTAGCTTTTGTATTCCAGCTTTGTAATAAATCAAATAACAGTTGAAACTTCTCTTACCATTTGATTCTCTAATTGAGGAACAGGAGACTAAGTCCAACTAGTGAACGCATGCCTGTTGTTGCACGAGCATACAGTTCCTACTTCCCTTGCCAGAAATTGCTGCCTGGACTTTAGGTTAACCCTCAATTTGTTCTCCATGGAGTAAATAAGCAGTTTCCAATTCGATTGCTAGAATCCAGCCTAACCTTTCACTTTTCTGATGAATTTTGATCCCAAATCTTTGCAAACCCATTGCAACCTTGTGTTATCTCAACTCTCAAGCTTGGTTTACCCTTGGATGCCTATAAACTACAAAAATACTACCAAATATATATATATATATATATTCTTTGGATAAATTATACATTACCCTCCTAAAGTTTAACTCATTTTCACTTTTTATACATGTCTTCCTTAAACTATAGTAAAAAGTGAAAACTTATATATATTTTTTTGTTAAATTTAAAGCAATAATTTACACATGTTTAAAGATTACTTTTAAAGAGCTCACATGTTTTTAATGTGCAGATTTTGATTATTAAAATTGACAAAAAATACAAGTTTACATTTTTTATCGTAGTTTAATGAAGTTATTTGTTACAAAACAAAATTCATGTATGAAAACGGACAAAATTTCATGAAAGTAATGTGTAATTTACGCTAAAATACATCCAAGCTACGCAGCATGAGAATCAAACGAAACGAGCTTAAAGTTCAATTCGGACTAGTCTGAGTCTTAAAATTAGGGTATGATTATGATATTGAATGTTCTTCTACCAGATCACTTGTCGCTTTTTCTTTACGCAAGTGCTTGCATTTTTAATATAAAAATTTATTTTGGTAATTTGTTGGATCATATTTAGTGCATACATTTTTATATTAATTTTTTAACGATTTTAAGTTTTTAAAACATAATGATTATATTAAAATATATAATTATGTTGGGCTATTTTAATATAAAAAAAAGAGGTAGTAAAAACACTAATAAAATAGCTGTTATTTACTATACACTGACAACATGTTTTTGTGATTGTTGATGTGAGAAAAATACAAATTCTAGTAAAATAATAGAAGATTAATTTGATACTAAAATTAATTATCTCAATAAAAACTAAGCTCAATTGCAAACGTGATTCTATTTGGGTTAACACTAACTATACCTGCTTTTCACAAGAAAGAATCCAGTGAATAAACATTCACATGATAACAGTCGTCAAGGGGAGTACAAGAAAAACACGAGTATTAAATCATTCAATAATAAAACATTCAATACATTTAATCAATGAAAGTCAGCAGCATTTTTAGGAGCCAATGTTATATTCGCAGCAAGAATAAACAAAGAACAGTTTTATTTACAATTATTTACATTGGCTAGATCTTGTAGGAAGTAATTAACAAATTAGTTTATACTCGGACAATGCACTGTGAGCTCCATGCACCAGCATTCATTTTACATTTGCCATGGTCATGGAACAACCATCTTTAGAGAGCCTTGAGAGCGAGTTTACTGCCTGAGTGAATACCCTTTGCAGCAATTCTTAACGCCGCACGGCCTTGGTACAGCCTGTTATCAAAATTAAAAAAATAAAAAAGTAAGTAAAGGAAAATTTTGCCATTGACATATGCTTTGCCGGCACTTCACTGTAATGGAACTGAATTAAGACTAAAAATCATTGACCAATATACAGTTAAGGTTTAGCTTGAGTAAAACCAGGGTAACCCTATGCCAAACAAGTTCCTAGGGATGCTGCATTTCTCTTGAATTCAACATTATTTCCTTGAGTTGAAGTAAGAGAAACCCTTCTTTACCCTAACCCATAATGCTAACACACGCAGAGACACATGTATGCAAGTTTATGAAGAGGTCCTGCAGAAATTTTACATGTCCACCATCTAACTCTTGGTAGATCATAGATGAAGATAATCAGTAATAAGCCTGTCTTTGTGTATCCCCCAAATATTAGTAAGACTTACATTTTCAACATCACAACAAAAGGAAGCATTGAACTTATTTTAGAACCCCATAATAATTTCCATCATGGCATGTATCTGTCTTTGTCATAGCCAGGAAAAGACAAGACAGGACGCACAAGTATGTTCTTAGTTTCAGAGAGAGAGAGAGAGTGAGTTACCCTGCCAAAGCAAGTCCCCAGGTGGACAAAGCAAAAATCAACTTCCCAGCATGCCAAATATCTAAAATCTTTTCCAGTTTGCTTGTACCATCCAATGCTTTTGATAGTGCTGTCATCAGATAATTTAAAATATGAGATATGAACTTTGTTACTTAATCACAATGGCAGCAAGTTTGTAGTTGGATACTTCATACAAAATCATATCAATGCAAACATTGTCAAGTGTCGAAAGGAAAATGAATAAAATACTTCATTCAAAATCATATCAATGTAAGTCGATAGAGAATGCATCAGATTTAGAAAGCAAGACAGTGGTTCCAAGCTCCAAGGAATAAGAAAATTTGATATAAAAGACTTAAACCTTAAAAAGATAAAGGAAGAAATCATTACAACGGAAGATTATCTGATAAAATAGTATTTGCCTCATCCAGCATGTTTAAAAGGGACTTCAATTGTCTACTTGAACCATTCATATTGAACTGAACAATAGTCACCACGGAAATGACTCAACAGTTAAAGTCAGATGACAAAACAGGTTTATGGTTGCTATAAACAACAGTCTCCCCACCCAGCAAAAGAAAATAAATAGGTTTGAGAACTTTTACCCAATTCATTTGAGCAAGAGCAGATTATAAGTTACAATTCTAGATCCTTTCTTACAATTTGGGTTAAGGAAATTTAAAGGGCAAACCATTCAAGATATAAAGATTTGACCAGAAACTTACCTTTCTGCAGTTCCTCTGGTGACAATTTCTGCAATTATAACGAGGCAAATAACATCAGATACAGCAAATGAAATAAATAACAATGCGTATAAGTACACATATATATATACCAGAGCTTTCGGGTTTGACAGAATGCATCTTGCCATAAAGTTGGCAACTCCATCCACTACATGTTCCTCACTGATGACCAAGTAACTCTCATCATCAATTCCACTCCATTCCTCAACATTACTTGGCTCATCTGTAACCCACACCCACCAACTGGGTTCTTGAGAGTCAACATTGATCAAAATATCAGCAGAACGATAATCAAGCTCTGTCAAATGAAAACAAAACACCAGAAAAGTTGTCAATATCCAAGCAGTTCAATGCATACAAGACATGCATTCAACAGCAGAGAAATTTAAATGAATACCAGTGGCCTCCTTAAAAGGAAATTGATTTCCATCGTTAACACTTTCCTGTTGTAGGTGCTTGAGCCGTGTCAGGTACTCATCAGACCTCACGGTATCAACTAATCGAGAGTGCAACTACAACCAAATAGCCCCAAAACATAAATGGTAAAAAAATAGGGAAAACATAATAATAACACCCAAAACACAAAGCCAGCTAAAATAATAATCTTTGGAATGAAATTATGGAAATGCTTCCTATTTTGTAATTATAGGTGAAATAATATTGCACGACTTCATTGACCAATACTCGAAGTAGTTTAGTTTGTATCCAATTATTAAGGAGCTAACAGCAACTAATTCAAAAAAAAAAAAAATTCCCCCAAAAATTAGCTTCTTTGATGAAATTAAACTATTTTGAATCCAATTATTAAGGAACAAGTAATTACCCAATTAGAAAAAAACATTTTTCCAGCAAATTAGCTTGTTTGATGAAATTAAACTATTTTGCATCGAATTAATAAGGAACGAGTAGTACCCAATTAAAAAAACACACAAATTTTTTTCTTCAAAAATTAACCATTTTTATGAAATTGAATTACCCAATTAAAAAACAATTTTTTTAGAGAAAATTAGCTTCTTTGATGAAATTAACCTATTCAGAGGAACAGAATGAGAGAAATAATAGGGTATATATATATACATCGGGAGGGCAATTGTTGAGGAAGGAAGGTGATTCGGAGAGGTTATGAAGCAGCCTCAGATTCTGATCGAGCAAGTTCCTGAGGCGCCGATTCTCGGAGCGGAGAGACTCCAAATCGTCATCGGAGGGGCAGTTATCGTCGGCGGCGACGGGAGGATTGTGGTGGCGGAGATGGTGGCTGCATTCCACGGCGGTCCAAGCGACGTCGGCGACCTCGAGCACCGTCTTGGCCACCTCCACGGCGTTATGGCCTCGCATGATTTAATTGATTTCAAGGGAATATGGATTTAGGCGAATCTTTGGTTCTCAATTCCCTAAATTGGTTTTGTTTCCGTGTGGAAATGTCTAAAGAGGAGCCAGTTTTGTCGTTTTGACATCAAGCCGCCCGGCCCGCTCTTCCTTCTGACATTTTGTTGCTCGGTTCCTCACACCATGTCACATAATAATCATATAATATAATAATATATAGATAGAATGTGCATGCCATCAAATTATAATATATGTTACACTAAATAATTATCATATAATAAATATATATTTTCAATAACGTGACATATCATATAATATTTAATTAAGAAGAAAATTTTTTTAATAAAAATTGAAATTTTTTTCTATTTTAACTCATTAATAAATCAATTAAAATTTATAATTAATTTCATATTTGATTTTAAATTACAAGTAATAAAAAATAATTATTTTTTATATTAATTTCATATTTAATTTGCTTCAATTGATAATTTTTATTCATTGTTGTTTATAAAATATTTTGATTTATTATGTTTGATTGATTTGTTTTAATTGGTTTAATTCTTTTTTAAATTCATTATTATGTTAATGTTTGATTTTGTTCATTTGTAATAAATTTTAAGTAGTCAAATTTGATAATTATTGAAATAAATTTCATATTCGATTAGGAAGAGAATTTTTTTAATAAAAATTGAAATTATCTTCTTATTTTGTCTCATTAGTAAATCATTTAAAATCTGTAATTAATTTTAAATTTGATTTCAAATTGCAAGTAGACAAAAGTAATTACTTTTCTATACAAAGACTATTATTCTACCTTTTCACTTCTAATTCAGTTCACACTCTTTTAAATGATTCATTTTTTGATGAAGCATTGAGTTCATCTATTTCTAAGTTTTATATTATAACCAAAAATTCATCTCTTACCCGATACAATCTTCTATGGTAAACTACTGCTCCTCCTTTTCCTGCACTCAACAGCGCACAACAAGTTACGGTAAATGTTATAAGTTATGTCATTCTTGCATTTTCCACCAACTATTTTTCTTTCACATCTATACATTGTGAATCTACAAATCAAAATCTTATCTTTTACACAACTGATCTAGTTATGTTTAGATCCACGAGCATTTAGAGAAACCTTGCAAAGTATGAGAGATTAAAAATATACAACTTTATATTTTAATTATGTAAATTAACTTGATTATTCTACATAAATATATAAAGTATATATTTCATTATATATATATTTCAAGTTATTTCTTTTGATAATATTAAAGATTTTTAAAATAAAAAATAATTTTTATTTAATTTGATTAAGGCAAGTAAAGTACTTTAACCATAGATAATAACATTAAAAGTTATTAATTAAATTCGTCAGTCTACAAATTTTGCATAAATAGTTTTGTAATATCCTAAATATATTAAAAAATATATTTTATTTAAGTCTAAAATATGATAAAAAAATCTTAATAATAATAATATAATAACAAATCTTAAGAAAATATGGAAAGTCTTGAATTGTTCAACAATTTGTATCAATTATTTTTAATTAAATTAATATATTAATTTATTTACCTCTTATTTTATTTTTATGCATCTATTATTTAAATAACATACCAATACACTTAAACTCTCATCATCTACTGCTTTCACTCTCTTTTTAACCGTTGGTTTTAGAAACTTTACAAATAAGGTACTTACTTAATACTTGATATAAATATTACACCAAGTGTTGAAAGTACTTAGAATAACTTAAGGTTATCAATTACAATAAAAATATAAAAATTCTTTTACAGGTATCTAACCAAGATGTAAATGAAGTTAATAAAATCCTATTCGACAAAGTATAACTTAATTTTTATTCAATCATATGTGAATCTAATAATAAAAGTTATTATATCAAGAATAAACATGTAATATACAAAAATAATCAAGTAGAACAATTGAGCACTGGGTTTTTAAAATTAGAAATTAGATATATATTATATATATATATAGTACATATGTCTATATATTTCATTTAATAAAACTATTTTATTATATTTATCTTTATAACTCAATTCTTAATTAACCTATGCATAACACATGGATATAAATAATATTATTGTTCATTATACTTATATAAAAGTAATGTTACAAATTGTCAATGTTGAAGAATATATTTTCAAATTTTCTTTATATTTTTTTCTAAGATAATTTTAATATATCATTGATGTGTGACTAAAAATAACATAACTTATATTCCAAATTCTATAAAAAAATTCAATTTTTTTTTATTATATTACATTTGAATATTATTTTAACAATCATTAAATATTTTTATTAGTTGTTCAATTTGTTAAATCATATCCAATGCATCGTATGAGTACAAATAAAATTATTATAAATTATTTTATATAGATATTTTTAATTTAAAATTAATAAAAAAATATAGATAAAAAATAATAAAATAAATAAAGTACACACACACACATATAAAATACAATTAATATAGATAATCTAACAATTTCTTGGGACAGAAACCTTGTGGGGTAGGGAATACGATCCCTGTCCTCACACTTGTATCGGGAGGATTTTTATCTTATTCTCATTCTTGTGAAATTTTTTTCTCAAATTCAAGTCCCTAAATTGGGCAGTTCCTATGAGAATCTACAAATGTAAAGAGATTTTTTCATCCCAAAACTGCATATCACTTTACTTACATAAATTGAATTAATTTACAAGTAATTTTCAGTCAAGTTAATTTATTAAAATAATTTTTATAAAATTATTAGATTAAATTGTTCATTTAGAAGACAAATATTTTTTTATATTATAAATATTTTTTTAAGCTTATAGATTGTTTTATAACAATTTATATTTAAATTCTTAAGTGTTTATATTAGAGTGAAATTTTTTTCATGAAAATATAATAAAAATTATATTTTATGTATTTTTAAACTAAATTATAAATTTTATTTTTCTTGATGAATTATTATATATATTTTATTTAATAAAATTATTTTTTATATAATTATATTTATTTTTATCATTTAATTCTTAATTTACCTCATGCATTGAACCAATACAAAATCTAGTATAATATAATGCAATGTAATATATTAGCATTATAATAACTTATTACTTTATTTAAAATAAAGTAATAACTTATAGTAATATTGCATGGGTAATAATTTCTACTAAACTATTATTTTTATATAGATTAATTTAACTTAATTTTATTATGTAAATTTATTTATTTTTATATACACTTATTGCCTTATTTAAAATAAAAATTTTAATTATGGGTCTAAATCATTATATAAATAGCTAAAATGTGTTTATTTAAGTTTTTTTTTACTGAAAAATGCTTTTAAATTAAAAAAATCACTTCTAAAAAATGTTACTATTTTTGGGCAAGTTTTTAAAAATAATTAGAATAAAAAATATATTTCTAATTATTTTTAGAAATTACAATGAGTAGTTTATTTAAGTTTAATTATTTTGTTAGCGTAATAGCATAGTTGTACTACCTTGCACTTTAGTTGTATAGTCTTAGCATTATAAATTCATGTAGAGCAGTTGTACATGACATATTTAGAAATATATAGATTATATTTAGTCATTTTCTCTTCTTCGTTTTCACTTCTAACATGGTATCAAAGTCATACTCATTTCCTCTTCTTCTCTCGAACGCACTTGGGGTGAAGCCGCTCTCATCGCTATCTATGTCATCAACTATCTTCCTTCCTATGTTCTTGGTAATGTATCTCCTTTTGAACATCTCTACCATACTTCTCCAAATTACAACTCCCTTAAAATTTTTGGTTGTGCTTGCTTTGTTCTCCTTCAATCTCATAAGTATACTAAACTTGACCCCCGTGCACGTCTTTGTTGCTTTCTTTGTTATGACATTGAATATAAGGGCTATCGCTACTAGGCTCCTATCTCTTAGCTCATTCCTATCTCCTGTTATCTCGTGTCCTGGGAAGACACCATGTTCTCCTCACTCTCCCAATTCAAGTCAATCCCTTCCACTTCGACTCCTTTTTTTACTAACCCCTCTGTTGATCTCATTCCTAGTGATTCTGATGCAAGTTCTTCCTAGTGAGCTCATAGACACTCCCGAAGTTCCAAACATTCCTAATGAAGCAGTCCCAATCATTAATCTTGCTCCTGAGATTACTCATTCTCCCTCTCATGAATGTCCAACTTAAGTAAGAACTCAACCTACTTATCTTCATAATTATCATTATTTTTTCACTACGTTATTGTTTCATGAGCTTTAATCCTGCCAAGAAGGCTCCACAGATCCCCATTGGCAGCAGATTATGCAAGAAGAGTTACAAGCTTTGGAGAACACCAATACTTAGGACATTATTGATCCTCCTTTTGATAAGACCTTGTGGGATGTAAATAGATGTACAAGATCAAGACTCATTATGATGGTTCTGTTAAATGCTATATGGATCGCTTGGTAACTAAGGGCTTTACTCGGGAATATGACATTGATTATGAGAAGACATTTGCCCTTGTTGCTTGCATTGCTTCAGTTTGCATTCTCCTTACTATTGTAACTACTCAAAAATGGGCCCTTACTCAGATGGACGTGGAAAATGCCTACCCTAATGGTAACTTGGAAGAAGAAATCTATATGCGTCCACCTGCTGGTTACACTTGTCCACCAAACAAGGTTTGTCATCTTTATGAAGCTTTTGTTAATCATGGTAACCATTACCCAAGAGGGGGGTGAATTGGGTATTAAAATTTTTTCACAAAAGTTCTTAAAATAAACAAAAATATTTAAGCTATTAAATAAAAGAAAAGGAATTACGAGATGAAAAATAAAAGCTTTAAGAATAGCAAATAAATAAATGTAATAATATAAAATTGTGTAAAATAAAGAGATTCACAATATTTATCTTGGTTCGACCACTAACCCACTTGTGGTTACGTTCTCAAAAACAATCCGAGATTTTTCACTATGTATATAAGCTTCAATAGGTACTTGCAACCGTTACATAAAAGAGCACTTTTCACACACATGGAAATCTACCCTTGTGCTAAAATCGCAGATAGGATACCTCACCCTTATACAAACCTTGAAAGGATACCTCAAGCTTATACAAACCTTGAAGATACCTCACCCTCAATATAACGTAAATATAGATGAAGAGGAGCAAATAGTACAAATTGAAGTGTTATAAAGCTCTACAAGGATATCTCAAATTTTGGCGAAAAAGAGTGCAGAAATTTGGTAAAATATTTATCACAAAATAAAGTAAGAAAGAGTTGTTTCAGATAATTGGGTGTTACTAAAAGACGTCCCAAAAACATGTATTTATAGTGTTTTAAGAAAAAGAGCCGTTGGGTATAAATTAATATCACATTAAAAGCATCTGAAAATAGTCGTTGCGTGATTCTGACCATGTTTATTCAAATAACCTATGTGTTATTCGAATAAATCCTTTCAAAAGTTACGTTCCTTAACGTCTCTATTCGAATAACAAGTTTGTTATTCGAATAAACCTTCAAAAACATTGATTATTGAATAACACATTTGTTATTCGAATACACCTTTAAAACCACGTTCGGTATGTTTTCTTGTTATTCGAATACCACATCCTGTATTTGAATAAACCACTCTGATTTCAAAAACTGACTTTAAATGGTCATAACTTCTTCATTTCTTATCTGTTTAAAGCAAATGACCAGTCATTGGAAAAATCTTTGAGTCTATTTTCAAATGAAATAAGTTTCAAAACAAAATTCAAAGTATTTTAAATGATATAATCAAAAGAGTGATCAAAGGTCAGTTTTGCAAAACTCAAACTTGGCTATTTTTCATAGATTTGAACTATTACCATAACTAGCTTTTCAAAACTTGTTTGTTGGACATTTTAGCATGTGAAAACTATTTGTAAAGATTTGAAAAACATATTTGAGATATCCATAAGGCTTCTTACATAAAGACCCTAAGTCCTAAAAGTTATACCATTTAATCTTCCTTTGAACTTGGTCATTGACATGACTTTGATGTTATCAATACCTTCATGAAATAGGCATTCACATTCTCCTTATGTTGAGCTTAATTGAGATCTTTTACTTTCTTGTTACAATGCTCACTCTTGGTACTTGGACTATCCTACAAAGTATTACTCACTTAAACAAGTATAGTTAGTCTAGAATCATAATTCAATATCTTCATATGCATTATTCATAAATGTATAACTCTAGGTAGTTTAACATGCATATAAGACTTTTATAGACACATCCAAATAAGATATTTATCAATTATTAATGGATATGCTCTATATAGGATGCACCAAAGAACATATGCAAAGTGTTCTTTTTGTCTTGTATTTGTCATCATCAAAACTTAACATATAAAACCATTTGGGGCAAACTTATTTTCACAATTTCTGTAACACCCTTGTGGGGATGTCACATTTATGAATGCAATGAAATAAAATAAAATAAATCTCTTACCTAAGTTGTAAAACATTTGATACTTATATAATAATTATGGTATATTTTTTTTTCCTTTTTAACATTTATAAATAAATAAAATAACACGAAACACAAAATATAACAAACATAAACTCACCATAATATACATATGATTCTCTTTTAGTACACACATAATTTAAGAAGCCTACATGTATTTAATAAAGCAAGAAAGAGTTGACACAAAGCTATAACATAATATCTGCCTAAGTGCATCTTGATAGATATCAAGCCCTCCGATGGATCATCGTCCGAACCTCCAGAATAACCATCGAAAAGTTCACATCTATGAGATCTCACAAAGACGACGACACGAGTCCAATCCGATATTTGGCCGAGCTCACTAGGCGCATGGAAAATTATACAATAACGCCTAATGGTCGAGGTAACTCTAAATGTAAATAAAGCATAGTAGTGAATATGACCTCTCCGTCATACTCTCTACATAGGGACACGGTCAAACGTCCCACATAAGCAAGCGTCCCTTCCACATGCATACGCCACACCTCGGAACCCCCATGAAACTCCGGTCTCACGAATCCGAAGAATCTCGGCAATGCCATGATCTCAAGATCGTCTTGACGATCGGTGTGATCTACCGACTCCTCCTCCTCGTATAAAACGTTGCTTCGAAGGGATACCTCAAGAGGCCGATCCTCTTCTTCCACAAACTCTTTACGGAAACAATATAGTAATATCGAGAAAACATATAGAGAGGTGAGACAATCTACATCACTACCCGCATGGCAATAAAGAAAACGACAAGTACAAAACAATATCACAAAATACATACCAATATATCATGCATAATATATCAAGCAAGATATATAATAATAATACATACCATTATATCATGCATAATATATTAAAGCAATAAATCATACAATCTATCACAGATTATGGTAAGCAAAATGCGGGTAATGCATGAACACACAACTCGTTCCTACTCCATGGAGCTAAACACGGATATCCGAGAGAATGATCGAAAAGAAACTAATAATACTTTATGGTACGCCCAACCAAACTATTTTGGTCCAATCTTTGTGTCTATAAGTCAAAACATCGTGTAGTAGTACACGCCTAACATCGTGTACCACAGGCATAGTACTTAATAGTCCCCTCAAGATCTCGACTAAGAATAGTGTTTGTCAAGATCATTAGTGTGTTGTCTGCTACCACGGCCTGGAGGAGCAACCCATTGTCCGCGTGGAATTCTCCGCACACTAACGCCTCCAAGTTCATAAATGAACCACACTACGCTTATCACACCAAACACGGTGTAATTCGCCTCGTCAATCAATCACCAATTATAACCCAAATTGGCACAACACTCTAAACATGATATAAAATTACAAAAATACCCTTATTATCCAAATTTTACCATAATTACAAAAAATTATCAAAATACCCTTAGTCACAAAATAACAGCATCGACAAGATTACACTATAATATGTCCGGGTCCACCACGTTGGCGACAAAGACAAAACTCACAGTATTGTCCAATCGCGTAGGATTTTTATTGCGTTTTCACAATCTCGTCGTTTTCACAAACGTTTTTAAATCGCATAAAGATATTTTGACATTTTTAAATATCGCAGAATGTTTTTAAATCATTTTCTCAATCGTGTAAGATTTTAATTCATTTTCTTAACCGAATAGCTTAAAATCATCATTTTTAATATGTGTAAAACTATATCTAGTACTTTTAAAATACGTGGAGTATTTTCCTTATGTTCTAAATATAGTATGAAATCTTTTCATTTTATGCGTTTGATTTTTAATAAATTTCGGTAGCATTTTGCCTATAAAATCGGTATAAGGTATTTTCAACGTTTTCCACTAAATATAGTTTATTTTATTTTTACCCAATAATTACGCTCTGAAACTTGCTAACGCGCTTCAAAATTTATAAAATGAGCTTTACGTTAGTATTTTTCTAGCGTCTGTTTTATTTCTTATTTAAACTAAATTCTGCTAAATTAAATTTCTAGAACTGAATTTATTCCTTTTATTTTTCTCAATGAATCATTGGAATCCATTTATGTTGTAAATCACTTACCTAACCTATCTTAGCAAATAAAATGGCATGTTGGCCAAATCAAAATAAAATGGTATTTGATTATACACTAAATGGCATATTGGCCACAACTAACTTAAACCACTTTTAACTTGATTATTTTACCTAGATTCCTTAAATCAATGATTTAGAAAATTGCTGAGAACATTTTGGTTCTCTATTTTGATGTAAGGTCGTGAGCCTCATAGTGTTCTTTGGAACACTCATGCAAATCGCACATGTTATTCACATCCTACTTTAATAATTATACAGTTATAAGCACATACAATTATTAAATCACATATAATATACATACAATATATTGAAAGCCATAAACATGCATAGCAAAAATAATAAAAGCTATAATCATACATAGCAAAAATAATCACAAATAGGAAAGCATTTTAAACAATCAAAAACAATAAAAACCACAAATAAACCATACAAACCGAATCCTTAGGGATTCTACACACAAACACAAATCCATTTTCTCATCACCACTTAGGGTTGATGAGATTAAATCTCCTCTTACCTCTTGTAGACTATTTAATCGGTTAGTTCTCCTCCTTTCCTCTAAATTTCGTACAAGCTCCAAAATAATTCCTAAAATTCTTAAACAATTAGTAAAAACACATACAAGGTACAAAATAGAAAAATCATGGAACAATCATGGTTAGAAAAATTAAAAATCAAATATTGAACCATAGAAACCAAACTTACCCTGAAGTAAGTAAGCAAGAAGTGGGATTTTGGACAAGATAGAGTAGGAATTTGGGAAAACTTTGTGAATGAAAGATGCTTAGAATGGGATTTAGGTTCAAGAAATGTGATGGGATAAAATTATGAAGGCTTGGTTGAGTATGTATGGTGTTGGCCGAACCTAGGGAGAGAAAGTGAGAGAGAAGTGTGCTTGAGTTTTCTTGTGTTTTTAGAGAGAGAAATGGATAGTTAAAATGTGATAAGTGTGAAATAGAAAGTGAAGAGTGAATAGATAGAGCCTTTGAATGAGTGTGTAGGGAGCTTGAGTGTTTGATTTTGCATGTAAAAATATCACAAATGTGTTTGGCCAAGCACATGGCTTAGGTCATTGGATCCTTCAAGAACCATATAGAACCAAGCCACCTTGCCTCCTTATGCAGCCCAAAAATCGTGCAGCTCTTCCCCTCTTTAGTGAGTTAATTGTTCTCCAATTACACTTAATTACATGGTAATAGATTAGATAATTAGTTAGGTTAATTATCCTAACCATTCTTAATTACATACCATTAACATAACTAATTAATTTAGTATATATTAACATATATTATAACCTTTAATTAATATTAAGACATCTAATTAGTATTTAGATTATAAGTAATTCATAACTAAGCTAGTTCACTTAGCATGCTATTTAAGTAATTAGATTAGTTAAATTAAGCTTAATTAGGTTACTAACCATTTTCAAGCCTACAATTGTTGACTTAATCCTAACCCTTGGTTCATCTTTAATCCTTAGCCCTAGATTAGATCTAAGGTAGATATCACTTGGTCATAAATCTATCATTCTAATCTTACCATTGATTAGATCAATGGCTTAGGTTAAAGGCTTCATCATTAAGTCTTCATCCAACATCCAAATGAAAACCTATGCTTCCTTAGTTGTCAATTCCTATTGGTTTAGAAAGTCAAGCCTACTTTTGTTGACTTGCTCTCATTGGTTAGAAATTGTCCATCAAGACATTGATGTTTTTCCTAAACGCGGGTCCCACGACACTTTTAAAGATCTGTCAAATCGAAGATTTTCTTGCTTTTGAGACAAGAGGTTAATATAAAATAATATTATAAAAATATAAAATTAGGATGATTAAATCCAAAAATTACGAGATTAATATATATATATCAATCAATTGGGTTTAGTAAGATCTTCAATTAATTAAAATAAGATTTATCCATCAGAAAATTATTATTTCTTAGGTGAGCAAATCATACCAAGTACAACATCAAATTAAACTATCGCTTGTAATTCACAAAACAGTACAAATTGGAACTATATTGTAACTATCCCAAAAGTTGGGGTGTTACAATCTCCCCCTTTTTGATGATGACAAATCACCAAAGAAAAATATGTTGAACAAAATACAAGAATGGAATATTCATGTAAGCATATCAAATAATAAGTACAAGAACATATACAAGAATGGATATTCATGTAAGCATATCAAATAATAAGTACAAGAACATATTTTTCTTTCCAATTTTCACTCCCCCCATTTGACATCAACAAAAAGGCTTAGAAAGAAGAAATTTTCTCCCCCTTATAGATTTTACATATGATTCAAGAATAAAGAGATGAAACAAATATGCTTGCAAGATATAGAAGATTATTCATGCAATGCTTGACATATTTTTGTATATAAATATTTAGCATATGATGACAATAAAACACTTTATGTAATCAAATAAGGATGTAAGCCAAAAGATATAAACAGCTTAAGAGCTAGGCTCCCCCTCAAAATATGCATATTATCAAAATAATAGATAAAGAAAATATGTATGCCAAGACCATGTAAGCATATTACCTTAAAGAAAAGCAAGACAAAGATACATCTTCTTAATTCCTCAATCAAAAATCATTTTAAAACTCCTCCCCATTTCAAAAAGAATTTTACAAGAGCACATTATATTTTCAAAAGCATTTTAGAAAGGTAGAGATGTTTTATATAAAAAGCCATATATTCCTTGGAAAGTATCTAGTCATTTAAGATTAATTTATCAACAAGTATCATACAATCCATATCATATAAAATACCACAATAGTTTAGGGATAGAGATACTTATTGAGATAGATAAAGAGTGATGATCATTCTTTATTGGTCCTTTAACTTTGAGCTTTCTTCCTTTGAATTCTCCATTCCATTGCACTAGAAGAAAGTCTTCTTTATCTTCCTCTTCATTTGAATTTCATTTAGCTTTTCTCATTTATCCATATTTGCTTGTATGTACAAAAACTGATGGCTATATTTGAAATACATAGAGAGACTTGCAAAACTAACTTTAAAAGTCCTTTAAAACATAGGTTAGCATCAAATATAATGTAAGCCCATTTATAAGCATAATTTAGGTTGGTCTATAATTTTAAAGCATGTATCACATTATCAACCATGCAATGTTAGCTCTAACAAAAATCCATGAAGCACATATGCACTTGAATTCGAAAAAAATAGTTTAAGCATTTTTAAGGCATGATTCAAGTTTATCAAGAAACATATGATCATCATCAAAACTTATTTAGGCAAATAATTTTCATGTAAGACATGTAAAGGTATAACACAACTCTCTACTTCTCCATATATCATATGATATCAAGTTTAAAGCATAAATAAGGATTGATATCACCAAAAGTGTACTCTTTGAGTTTTTGTAAGTAACTCAAACTTCCACCAACTTCCAAGCTTCAAGTTTTCATAAGGGAATAGAAATTCTTTGCACCCCTTTTAAAAGTTGAATCCTTTTAAACTTTACTATCCTCAAGTTGAATGAACTTATTCCATTTAAATGCTTGCTTGAGGTAGTTGACACCCTACAAAATAATTCAAAGTACTTTATTTGGTATCCATTAATTTTAGATCCATAGAGGTTAGTCATTATACCAAACTCATAAGCAAATAAGCATTTAAAATAATAAAACAACAAATGAGTTCACAAGGGCAAAAGATATTTCATTTCATTGATCAATTTAGCTAAGTACATATAATCATCAAAAGAATAGCCAATAATATTTGCATTTTTCATACATATCATTAAGTGCATATTTTCAGACAAAACAAACAAAGAATTCAGCATATGTTGATTATTAATGCTATGCAATATATACAGCAACAGATGCAGCAGAACCTTTCAAATAAAGCAGAGGCAGGAATATCAGCAGCAGTAGCAGGGAAAGCCAAGCGTTGTGGCCTTTAACAGATTTTATTCGAATACCATGAGATGTATTCGAATAGAACGATTAAGAAAGACTATAGGACGCACCCTTCTGATAGAAGGTATTCGAATAACTACTTAGTTATTCGAATACACCAGCTTATAGAAATACTGTACTGATGTATGGTATTCGAATAGCCATAGGTCTATTCGAATGGGCCTATCAGAAAACCACAGATTTACACGTATAAAAGCAATGATATTCGAATACCATAGGGAGATATTCGAATAACTTAAACAAGAAATCATATATATTATGTCCAGGATTTGTATTTTGAGAGACGAAAGCTTACCTTTTGATGGAGTACTTGCAAAAACGATTTCGAGATAACTCCGACGCTCAAGTCAGTAATAATTCAAGAGTAATAAATCAATGATAAAGCAATAAATACAAATATTCAATTATATATATGATTGATCAAAAACTCAAGCTCAAGGATATTCTCATTAGACATGTCATTTCAAGCAAGGAGCATACTTTATCTAACATATTAATATGCATAAGGATTTTCAAATAATAATTGCAAAGATTAAAAAACAACCACCAAATTTAGCACTCATTTTAACATGCATTCATGACAATCAAACCAAATACTTGATTCTTACAAAAACATTTTGAAACAACCAAGGATTATGTTAGAAATGGATAAAACAAGATAAAACCATCTAACACAAATATTTTGAGTCATGATTAAACAAAAACTCATGCTCAAGGATATTATCATCAATCATGTCATTTCAAACAATGAGCATGCTTTTATCTAGCATATTAACGTGTAAAAACATGTTCAAGACATAAAGCTAGAAAAGCATAACACAAGTTTCACTTATCCAAGGATTGTAAGTCTATGCTTCATGGAGACAAGGAGGAGAACTTGAAATTATTTATGATATTTGTATTTAGAGCAGTCACTTTCAAGATGTCAAAGTCACTTCTTGGCCTTCAAGCACACCTACAACACACTTCAATTTTTGACTTTTGGTACTCAAATTTTATTGGGTCCTTGTGTGTTAGTTTTCGAATATTAATCTATTATGCTCTCATAAAGATTAATTTTTCATAATATGTAAATCGAGCACAATAGATTTAAATAATTAAATATCATTAAGCACATAGTAGATAGTATGCTTACTTTCATGATATATAGACAATTTTAAAGCATATAAAGCATATATAAGCATTATAGACCCTTATGTACTAAGATATATAACAAATTAATGAATTATGATATAATAAGAATGAACATAATCATATGTTAAACATAATATTCAAATTTTATCAAGTACACATGTTTCTATTAATCACTTAAGGCCTACAAGGAATATACCTCAAATTTATTGACTTTGCATGTGAGTGTGCATAAGAGGTAAAAGCTTTTGATACCTTGGCCTCGGTAATCAAGGAAATACTTTTTCTTATCCATTGCTTCTCTTTTGGAGTCTTGTACTTTGCAAGTTCTACATTTTATACTTGAGAAGCTTTGGTTGAAACTATCTTCCTTCTTTGACCAAAGTTTCTACCATTAGGCTTTGGAAGCATTCTTCTTGATGATTCCTCTTTCTTTTGACCAATTTGTCCATCCTTTTGAGAAATATTCTGCATAATTGAAATACTAGAAGGATACTTTGGTACCCACTTCATTTTGGGTCCTTGAATATTAGTATTAGGGCCTTTAGGATTTTTAGGAACCTATGCCATATAATTTCTCATATAAAGATTTCTTCTATAATTGCATAAATGAGAAATATGTCCTAGATGATCACAAAAATTACAAACAATTAAATTTAATGATGGCTTGATCATTTGAATATCATTTTTGAAAAACTTAAGCTTTTTGTTATTTTTATATTCTAAATTATTTTTTTCATAAGCCTTGCTTGAATTTTCACATGGAATAACACTAATTTTATTCTCATTAACAAGCAGAGAATGTAAGCAATTAGAATCATTAGCTTTGACAGATTTGGGATATAAGTCCTCAACTTGATTTTTTAAATCAATGCATTTTTCACAAGAAATTGAGGTTTCACATTTCAAAGACATTTCCTCATCAAGAAAAGCATATTCATTTTTCAAAGTTTCAATTTCATTTTTAATAAAGGAAATGTTTTCCAAACATGATAAGTTTTTCTTTTCTAAGTTTAACAAACCATTATACAGTTCATAATATGCACATTATAACTTATCATAGGAAGGACTATAATCTAGTTTAGAATTATTTACCTCAAAGTCCTTTTTAGCCATATAGGAGGTAGTTTCAATTTCTAGCGTGCTTGGCTCTTTAAGAGAATCACATTCTTCCTCATCAATTTTGTTTTACTTGGCCTCTTCTTCAAATTGAGGACCATCGTCACCAAGTGACATTTGGCTCCCTTTAATAGTTTGAGTATCTCTTTGAGGATATTTTTCATGACAAGCTTCCTTCAATGGCATTTGCTCTTCTTGCTTTCTATATACAACTTTATACACATAATCATTGTTAACAAGATAAATAGCATCAAGAGCATCTCATATATCTTTAACACTAGAGCAATTTTTAATTTTAACATAAGCATCATCATTCAAACTACTTCTCAAAATTTACATAACTCTAATGTTCAAGGAAAAACAGTTTTTGTCAAAACTATTCCAAGTTTGTTTTGATTTGTAAGTAAATCCATTTAGCACAATATCCCACAAATCTAAATCAATAGATTGTATATAAAACTCTATTCTAGTTTTCCAATAGACAAAATGCACACCATCAAAGAATGGTGGTTTATCAATTTCAAAACATTTCATTTTAAAAAAACTTTCAAGGTTGCCAACAGATAAGGATCTTTAACTCTAAGCGGTTAAGCTTTCACCAGAGCACGAAACTCTAATACCACTTGTTAGTCATGACAACCATTACCCAAGAGGGGGAGTGAATTGGGTATCAAAAACTTTTCACAAAAGCTCTTAAAATAAACACAAATATTTAAGCTATTAAATAAAAGAAAAGGAATTGCGAGATGAAGAATAAAAAATTTAAGAACAAAAATAAATAAATGTGTAATAATATAAAATTACGTAAAATAAAGAGATTGAGAAGAGAAAAGCAGGCACAATATTTATCCTGGTTCGACCACTAACCCACTTGTGGTCTACGTCCAGTCCTCGAAAATAATCCGAGATTTTTTATTATGTATACAAGTTTCAATAGATGCTTGCAACCGTTACATAAAAGAGTACTTTTCACATACAGGAAAACTCTACCCTTGTGCTAAAGTCTCAACTTGCAGGGATACCTCACCCTTATACAAACCTTGAAGGGATACCTCACCCTTATACAAACCTTGAAGGATACATCACCCTCAATATAGAAGAACAGAAATATAGATGAAGAGAAACTCTCACTTAGAGTAAATAATACAAATTGAAGTACTATGAATCTCTATAAGGATATCTCAAATTTTGGCGAAAAAGAGCGTAGAAATTTGGTAAAATATTTATCACAAAATAAAGTAAGAAAGAGTTGTTTCAGATAATTGGGTGTTATTAAAAAATGTCTCCAAAACATGTATTTATAGTGTTCTAAGAAAAAGAGCCATTGGGTATAAATTAATATCACATTAAAAACATATGAAAATAGCCGTTGCGTGATTCTGACCATGTTTATTCGAATAACCTGTGTTATTCGAATAAATCCTTTCAAAAGTTACGTTCCTTAACGTCTCTATTCGAATAACAAGTTTGTTATTCGAATAAACCTTCAAAAACATGTTCTGGAACGTTTTCTGGATCGTGGTATTCGAATAACACATTTGTTATTCGAATACACCTTTAAAACCACGTTCTGGTATGTTTTCTGGGGTGTGTTATTCGAATACCACATCTTGTATTTGAATATACCACTATGATTTCAAAAACTGACTTTAAATGGTCATAACTTCTTCATTTCTTATCCGTTTAAAGCAAATGACCAGTCATTGGAAAGATCTTTGAGTCTATTTTCAAATGAAATAAGTTTCAAAACAAAACTCAAAGTATTTTAAAAGATATAATCAAAAGAGTGACTAAAGGTCAGTTTTACAAAACTTAAACTTGGCTATTTTTCATAGATTTGAACTATTACCATAACTAGCTTTTCAAAACTTGTTTGTTGGACATTTTAACATGTGAAAATCATTTGTAAAGATTTGAAAAACATATTTGAGATATCCATAAGACTTCTTACATAAAGACCCTAAGTCCTAAAAGCTATACCATTTAATTTTCCTTTGGACTTGGTCTTTAATATGACTTTGATGTTATCAATACCTTCATGAAATAGGCATTCACATTCTCCTTGTGTTGAGCTTAATTGAGATCTTTTGTTTTCTTGTTACAATGCTTACTCTTGGTACTTGGACTATCCTACAAAATATTACTCACTTAAACAAGCATAGTTAGTCTAGAATCATAATTCAATATCTTCATATGCATGATTCATAAATGTATAACTCTAGTTAGTTTAACATGCATATAATACTTTTATAGACACATCCAAATAAGATATTTATCAATTATTAATAGATATGCTCTATATAGGATGCACCAAAGAACATATGCAAAGTGTTCATTTTGTCTTGTATTTGTCATCATCAAAACTTAACATATAAAACCATTTTGGGCAAACTTTTTTCCACAGCTTTATATAGCCTCAAACAAGCATCCCGAACTTGGTTTGCCAAGTTTCATAGCACTATCAGTCAATTTATTTTTCCTCCAGTACTCATAATTCTGCTCTATTTATTCACAAAATCGATCAAAGTATTTCTTGTTGCTTCTCTATGTTGATGATAAGATTATTACTGATGATGATACTTTTGACATTATTGAGCTTAAATAGTTCTTGAGTCAGAGTTTAATATGAGGGATCTTGGACCTCTTAGTTATTTCTTAGGGCTTGAAGTACTTTCTTCTAGTGATGGATTATTCCTATCTCAGGATAATTATGCCTCTGACCTCATTTCTCGCGTTAGCCTTATAAATAGTAAAATTGAACACTTTCCTCTTGAACTCAATGTTTGATTCACTCCACAAGATGACATCTTGCTCACTAATCTGACTGTCTATCGTCAACTAGTTGGAAGCTTGATCTATCTTATAGTTACTCAACCTAACATCTCCTATGTTGTTCATTTGGTAAGCCAATTCTTGGCTGCACCTCGTTTCCACTCACTATGTTGTTGTTCTTCAAATTATCCAATACATCAAGGGAACACTCTTCATGGTCACCATTTCTCTGTTGACTCCCCTCTGGTTTTATGGGCTTATTCAAACATTGATTGGGATGACGATCCTACTAATCATCGTTCCACTACTGGTTATTGTTTCCTTGGTGACTTTCTCATCTCTTGGCATAGCAAGAAGCAAACTCTCACTGCTTGCTCTAGTATTGAAGTAAAGTATCATGCCCTAGTTGATACTACCTTTGAGATACTTTGGATTCGATGGCTTATTGAAGAATTTGATATTTCTCAGTAATCCCCCACTGTCCTTTATTGTGACAACAAAAGTGTTATTCAAATTACCCACAATGATATCTTTCATGAGCACACCAAACATATTGAAATTGATTACTATTTTATTCGTCAACACATCTTTCGTGGTGCTCGTCGTCTTAATTCCACTAGAACTATTGATCAGTGGACCGATCTATTAATCAAAACTCATCATCCTGGTTGCTTATATATTTTGGTTTCCAAACTCAAGTTGGTTCCTCTGCACCCACTTTTAGTTTGAAGAGAGATGTTAGCATAGTATCGTAGTTTTACTATATTAGCGTAGTTGTACTACATGTACTTTCTTATACTTTAGTTGTACTATCTAGTACTTTAGTTGTACAGCCTTAACATTATAAATTTGTGTAAAGCAGTATATGACACATTTAGAAATATACATGTTATATTCAATCACTTTTTCTTCTCCGTTTCTGCTTCTAACATATTTAATGGACAAAACTTAAGTAAAATTCTTTAAGTATTTGTTGTGCTATTCTCTAATAAAGATATAACATATATGTATCCAACCACTTCATCATCTTTTTTAATATTTTCATTAATGGGCTGCAAAAAATGTACACATATTATGTTTTTCTTGAAAAATAGCACAATAAATATTTAAAGAACTATGTCTAAATTTTGTTCTTATTTCATATAAAAGTAATTTTATTGTAACTAATTATTTTAAAAAAAAATTATAGTAAAGAACACTTCTAATTAAAATATGCAACAAGTGTTAAGCTCTTATTTGAAATGGCATGACACTTTTAGCATTTTAAAATAATTTTCACAATTAAAATTCTTTCTCTTAGATAAGTAGTTCACAAATTATCATTTATCCTAAGACCTAAATAAACCATATTATGATTTTCTTCTTTCTTCTTCTTCTTCTGCATTATCAATACATTAAAAACTGGGAAAAATAATTGATACCAAATAATTGACTAATAAATATTTAATAATTAGTTCATTCATTTATTATTTTTTTGATATAGAATATCCATGTACTTTCAAAATGAACAAGAAAGACCACCAAATTGGTTCAAAATACAGCTATATATAAATAAATAAGGTATATTACTGGCATATCACAAGTATCTACTCCTTAAACAACTTTGAAGCAGCACCTATGTCTAAGTACCATTTCAACTCCCCTTCAGGTGTAACCAATTCAACAGGCAACTTATCAATTTTCTGATCATCCTCTAGTGCAGAGTAAATTGCGTTAGCTTTACCGGCGCCAGTCACCACCATTGCTATGTTTGAAGAAGAATTGATTACTGGAAAGGTAAAAGTGATTCTGTCAGATGGTGGTTTTGGTGAGTCCTTGATGAAGGTAACCCATTTCTGATCCTCCTTCAGAAGAGGATGCCCTGGGAATAGGGAAGCCACATGCCCATCTGGGCCCATACCCAGAAGCGTGAGATCAAATTTTGGAAATCCACTAGTTGATGTAGCTATTACTCCATTCTTAACCAAGCGTCTCAGAGTTGTCTCATAAACATCAGCTGCTCCATCAGCTGATAGGGCATCATCAATGGCATAAACATTTAAGGGAGGAATTGGCACCTTTGAAAGGAACAATGGAAAAGAAAAAGGTTTTAATTACTCGACCAAAAAAGTGTCTAGTTAGAATCTTAATTTCACGCTCTTTAATTCCATAGAGTAACATTAATTATACTAAAAGGAGTATACCAGAACATTATAATAAAAGCGGAAAAAAAACAAAAATTGAGCATCAAAATCAAAATAATTTTTAAACCATCCTCATTCTTATTCAAGCTAAATAATATATGAAATTTTATCTTAAAATCAATTAATATCAAGTGAAGTGAATAAATAAGACGATAGAGATAGGTCTAATAAAATAGACGATAGAAATGGAACCTAACTCTGATATCAACTTAAAAAAATATTTTTGAATATTATTTTGTAATAATAATTATACATGTATGATCTATATTATATAAACTTATTACAATAATGACTTTTCTAAATATATCTAAATTACAAAAAATAAATATGTCTTAATACAAGAATCAAATTTATCTTAATAAAAAAAATCAAGAAATAAATTAGTATAATAAAATCTAACATAATCTATGACACGTGCCTGTAAAAAAAGACAAATCTACGGCACGTGAAAATCAACTTACCTTGGAGAGAAATCCATCATAGGCAAGCTTGTAATTACTTTCTAGGTGATCCTTCGGCACGACTCTTTCATCCACCCAAAAAACATGCCACTTTGACCAGTCTATTGAATCAGCATAGGGAGGTTCAACCAATTTCCTGAAATTCCAGCATTAAAAAAAAAATGATAAAGCTTTGCTCATATTACAAACTAGAAATAAGGTGGCAGTTCAGGTTTGTGAGTCGTGTTCATGTCCGTAATATTAATTTTATGCGGGACATTTTTAAATTAATCAAAACTTATCAAACATCAAATTATTTCATCACTAGCATTCATGTCATGTCTAGTTTTATGCCCTGTGAATTTTGTGGTTTAATGGTTTTCATTGAAATGATATCGAATATAAAAGGTAAGTTCGTTCATTGCCATTATATGATCTCTTACTCCATTTTTGGCAACTGAGGAAAGTTATTCAACGCCATGATTTATTTCTTTTAGTATAGAAAAACAGAAAAAAGTTTATAGTTTACAAAAGAAATCCAGCAGCACTTACAATTTGAGGCCTCTTTTATAATGCAATTGAGATATGAAGTTTCATTAAAATGACACGAGCTCCATCCCAAGAATCAAGATATAATACTCACCTGAGGTACTTGATCAATGACCCGCCAGACAAGACGACAGTGAAAGAGCCTCTCTCTCTGGTGAATTTGTTGCTGAGTTGAGCAACATCATAAGCCAATGACACAGCAAGGTGCTCCTTGGTGAACACCTCAACGTTCTTATAGCCCTTCTCCCACTTAATTGATGCCTTCACTTTGCCAACAAATCTCTTGGGAGAAAACCCTTTATATCTTAGAGGTTGGTATAGGAGTTTCTTCCCAACTTGGGTTGGGAATAACGATGTCTTTAGGGATAGTGGATTTGATTTTTGTGTAGACAATAAGCTACTTTGGGGAGTATAGGAAGTGAAGAAAGCTGCTGAGAAGGCCATTTATGGTGTCTTGAGATTTTAGGGTGCAATGAAACCTGCGTTTCATTTGGTTGTTCGGCACCCTTATTTATGCTTAATATTAGATTCTTTTATTGGTATTGGAAGTAAAGCAAATAGTATGGATCCCTTTGTTAATATTACAAGACAAGAATCAAACACATACTGCTGAATAATTATTTTTTTTTCATGAGAACCTTTATTCTCATTTTCCTTTCGCTTATCTGAGATTCTAGACCCCGTTTTATACTAAAATTTTAAACCAGTTTCTTGAATAAGGCTTAAACAATAAAGCTCACCTATATATTCTTCCTTTTCATGTATCAAATCAAAAGTAGATGGCAATTGATATCATATCATATATCAGAATTGCTTTCTTAAGAAAATTTTACACCTTCATACACGCAAAACTAGCTTCTTAAGAAAGCAATTCCCATCGAGTCAGCAAGGAGTAGAGGGCCAATGTCGGGAGGGGGAGAATCGAGCGTCCTTAGAACTTCTTCACACATGGCTCCCATTTTGGCAAGAAAATATGCACTACTGTTTCCTTCACGCAGAGTGTGGTGCATTGTCACAGCTAGATGAGGAGACTTAACCAAGGCTAAAGCATCTGTAGAATCTGAATAGAAAATGACATTCTTGGACCCTGTAAGCCAAGCTTGGCGAAGACCATGCAAATGACATTCTCCTCCCTCTAATCATTTTTATTTCCCAATCATTTTCCGTGTACTAGTTATAGCTAAGTACAAGGAATCGACCTTACCCAAATTGCCATAATTTATTAAGACTTAGTTTTCTTCTTTCTTTTTATGTTGTTTTATCTTTAACTTACTAAAATAAGAAACAAACCTCGATGAAAAATGATCATCTTATACTCCAAAAAAAAGATGTAAGCACTGTTCCACCATTTTAAATGGATGTGATTTAGTGAGAGAAAGTGATAGAAAAAAGTATGTATAATAAATGGTATTAGTTGAGATGTGAAAAGAGGTGTATGTACTGTTTGAGGTAAGAATATAATTGTTAAACCTCGATTACCAATTCAAGTTTTAATTACAAAAAAAGAACTAATTTCAATTTTTTTTATATTATATTTGAAATCATATTCCAACACAATAAGATTCAAATTAGGGATGGCCTAGATGTATGAAGGTGGGGCATAACTGCCCCCACAAGTTTAAATATGATATAATAAATATTTTAAATTTAACTTTTTTTATATATATTTTGTCCTTATATAGAGTAAAATTTCTAAATTCTGATTCATATATATCTTTTATCAATTTGACATTAATGAATAAATAAGTTAAATCAATATTTCTCTCTCTCTCTATATATATTTATTTATTTATATATGCGTACACATTAATCTAACTTACTTATTAATTAATGTCAAACTGATAAAAGGTATATATGATTTGCCTTTATATAGAATAAAATTTTTGGGTTCGACATTGATTCATATATACCTTTTATCAGTTTGACATTAATTAATAAGTTAGATTAATATATATATATATATATATATATATAACGTATTTAATGAAAAAAATATTTATTGTAAGAAGTGAAAAAAATGAATCTTGATTTTTAAATTTTACATAAATAATCAAAATTAAAACATAAATATATGTGATTTTTTTAAGTTGTCACATGACCTTTAAGTAATTTTTAATCTTGATAATTTATGTATGATTATATGGTCAAGATTTACTCCTCTCACTCTCTCACAATAAAAACTATTCTCATTAAATATATCCTTTTATATATATATATATATATATATATATATATATATATATATAAAGTAAACAAAAGTAAAAAATACTTAAATATTAATTTTCACTACTTTATAAATTTTGAATAGTCAATTGAATTTATCTCTCATATATAATTATATAGTTAAAAAATTATTAATTATCCTAACAAACACAATCACAAGTTTTAAAATATATATATATATATAGATCATCATCCTCTCTAATAATAAGAGAAATTCAATTATTTTTTACATGTAAAAATGATATATACCACATGCGGTATGAATTATTTTATTTTTTTATAACATACCGCATTAGGTATATATCATTTTTATATATAAAAAGTAATTGAACCTCTCAAGTTAGTAGACAAGATCTTGATCCATATATATGCAGGGAACACAGGGCCTTAACTAATCCCTTGAGTTTTGTTATGACTTTTTATCCATCTTTTATTAAAAATGTCACATAAAAATTATTAAAAATATAAAACAGTAAATGATCCACTATTAAGAATATTAAATAAATAAAGATCATTATTGTATTCAATCATACTCTTTAGGATACTTAAACAGTATCCATTTACATCCGAAAAAAAAATGCCCATTATTCTAAACTTATTACAGTGTTTGATAAACCAGACACTGCTATAACTTCATATAGAAAACGTACATTACATTTTTTTTATTTATTTGGGCGTACAAAAACATACATTAATTTGAATCATGGCTTGCAGTCCCATCCCATCTTATTGCCTTATTTTCTCTTTTGCAACAGTTTGAATATATAAATTCACCACATAACTTGGATCTACTTATACAACCTTGAAGCTGCACCCTTGTCTAAGAACCATTTCAACTCTCCTTCAGGTGAAACCAATTGAATAGGGAGCTTATCATCCCTAGGAGCTTTCTCCAGTGCAGAGTAGACTGCATCTGCTTTTCCAGCACCAGTCACCACCATTGCTATGTTTGAGGAAGAATTAATCACTGGCAAGGTAAAGGTAATCCTCTCCGGTGGTGGTTTGGGTGCGTTCCTGAGGAAGGTAACCCACTTTTTACTCTCTTTCAGTGCAGGGTGCCCTGGGAACAGAGCGGCTACCTGCCCATCAGGGCCCATGTCCAGCAGCATGAGATCAAATTTTGGAAATCCAGTGACTGATGATGTAGCTATCACATTGTTTGCAACCAAGCGTCTCAGAGTTGTCTCATAAACATCAGCTACTCCATCAGCTGGTAAGGCATCATCAATGGTATTGACATTGCGAGGAGGAATTGGCACCTGCCAAAGAGAACGATGAGAATAAGTTCCAAATGTGACATATTGCTGTACTTAGTTTAAATCATAATAATATATATGTATACCTTGGAGATAAATCCATCATAAGCAAGCTTGTAGTTGCTATCTACGTGATTCTTTGGCACCACTCTCTCATCCACCCAAAATATATGCCACTTAGACCATTCGATAGAGTCATAATATGGAGATTCCACCAGCTTCCTGAAATTGTAACATCAAGAAATTAATTATTGCCTAACTTTCCCAAATAACAAACCATACAATGTCTCATACTTACTTTGTCTATGATACCTAATTACCCCATATCGTTTTGCAGTTAAAAGGGGAAAAGTTCTATATGCTATCAATTTTTAACTCAATCCCTGTGCAAGTAAGATGATAGGAAAAAAAAGGGAACAGTGAAACTCTGATATTGTATACGTACTCACCTGAGGTACTTGACAGACCCACCAGACAAAACGACAGTGAAGCACCCTTTGTCTTTAATGAATTTATTAGAGAGATCAGCAACATATTTGGCCAAAGACACAGCAAGATGCTCCTTGATGAACACATCCACGTTCTTGTTATTCATTGATGCCTTCACTGACACTGAGCCACCAACATGAATTCTCTTGGGGTTCAGTCGAATTGGAGAAAACCCATTGTATCTTAGAGGGTGGTAGAGGTGTTTTTGTCCAACTTGGGGTGACAACAATGACATGGTTGGGGATATTGTGTGTGACTTCTGTTTGGACAGTAATCTACTTTGGGGACTGCATGAGAGGGAGAAAAGTGTGGAACTTGCCATTGGTAGGCTAATAGTTAGTGTTAACTGTGTTGAGTGTAAATTTTGGAACCTGCATTTCACTTGGTTGTTGGCCACCCTTATTTATGTTAAATTGCTTAGATCCTTTTATTACTACTGGAAGCAAGGTATGGATCCTTGTGTAAGTTCCAGAAGAAATCACATAGCAGAAGGTAAACAAAATTAAGATAATATTAAAGATCAAATCTGAACCAAAGTTGGCAGGTTAAAGTTTCCATAGCTTTTGGGAATAGAGATGCTAATTGGCTTGTCAACTATTCTTATGGGTTAGATTTGGGTCTGCATGTTCTAGACAGATTAACCACCTAGAGGGTGTTGGTCTTTAGTGCTTGATGATGTTAGTGTGATTGATTATGATTGAGATTATGATTGATCATTATTGATTTTAAAAATGATTGTAATTGATGTAGTACAGAATTAGATTGATTTAGTATATAATTATATTTTATTATTATTTTTTTTGTACAATAATCTTTTTCTATAAATAGAGATTAATCCTTCAAGTATATATTCATTTAGAAATATACACAAATTACTAATATTTATTTCCATATTTCTGTTTCTAACTTGGTATTAGAGCGTCTAGGCTCTCGATCCAATCATAAATTCCAGACTCCAGACTCTAGACTTCGATCTAGATTTTAGACTCTAGAAGTTCAATTGTTTGCATTTTTCCTTGGTATAACGGAGAAACTAAATATTGTTCAGTTTCGTTCAGTTGTACTCACTGCCCTCAGATGTTGTAGATATTGTAAAGAATTAAGACACTTGATTGAGAATTGTCTCACATGTCCTCCAAGGTCTGATAAGAACAAGTTTCAACCTCATTCCAATTCTTCTAAGTTTGTGCTTGTTACTACTGCTGCTAAAGGATCCCTAGGTTCTTCACCCACACCCCAGTTTTCTTCTAATTCATATGATCTTGTGTCCCTCCTTAAGCATCTACTATCCAATTCTGGTAATATCTCTTCTGTTTTATCAACCATACTAAGTAATACTAAATAGTACTTTAACTCTACTTGCTGTAATCATATAACATCCACATCTCAGTCTTTTTCATCCCTGTCTGTTAATGATACTGCACCTTCTATATATACAGTCGATGGATCTCTTATGAATGTTAGTCATAAGATCAATTCTATCTTTTTGCCCACTCTTAGCTTACCTAATGCACATCTCATTCCCAAATTAAACTTTAATATAATCTTTGTTGGTCAACTATGTGACCTTGGTTATGAAGTCATATTTTCTTCTTCTGGTTGTCGTGTGCAAGATCCACGGATAGGACAAGTCATAGGGACTGGATGTAAATTCAGATCACTAACCTTTCATGTTCCTCTTGCCTCAAATCTTTGTGCAGCATCCACCTCTATCCAACTGTGGTACCAACGTCTTGCTCACAGTTCTCTAGGGAAGCTACGTCCTCTATTATCTCAATGGGCTCTAGGTTCGGTCAATAATGAGTCTTTTCATTGCATTTCTTATCAAACTGCTAAACAGCTTACACTTTCCTTCAGTAAAAATACCTATATTTCTAAATCTCCTTTTGACCTTGTGCACTCTGATGTTTGGGGGCCTGCCTCCACACCAACTATGAGAGGTAATCAATATTTTGTAATATTTATTGATGATTTTTCTTGTGTTACTTGGATATATTTAATGAAAAATCGTTCAAAGCTTCCTCAAATTTACATTAATTTTGCTACTATGATCAAAGCCCATTTCTCAAAATTAATTAAAGTTTTTCATCGTGATAATGCTTATGAATATCATGATTTAAAACTTCTCACCTTTCATGCTGAACATGGTACACTCTCTAAGTTTTCTTGTCCTGGTACCTCTCAACAAAATGATCGTGCCAAAAGAAAACATTGCCATATCCTTGACTTTGTCCAAACTATGCTCATCTCCTCCTTTTCTCCTGAATGTGCTTGGGGTGAAGCCACTCTCAACGTTGTCTATGTCATCAATCGTCTTCCTTCCTCTGTTCTAGGTAATGTATCTTCCTTTGAACGTCTCCACCATACTTCTCTAGATTACAGCTCTCTCAAAGTTTTTGGCTATACTTGTTTTTTTCTCCTTCAACCTCATTAGTATACTAAACTTGAGCCCCGAGCATGTCTCTGTTGCTTTTTTGGTTATGACACTTAACATAAGGGCTATCGCTATTGGGATCCAATCTCTCAATGCATCAGTATCTCCCATCATGTCATCTTCTAGGAAGACACCATGTTCTCCTCACTCTCAAAGTTCAAGTCCTTCACTTCCACTTCGACTCCTTTTTTTACTAACCCCTTTGCTGATCTCTTTCCTAGTGATTCTGATGCAGGTTCCTCCAGTGAGCTTCCCGTCACTTCCAATGCTTCAGCCACTCCTGATAACATTGTTCCAAATGTAGATCCTACATTTGTCATTGCATCCCCTCTTCCTTCTGAGCGTCCAACTAGGATAAGAACTCAGCCTACCTATCTTCATGATTATCATTATTTTTTTATGGTGCTTCACTTGCATGAACCTCAGTCCTATCAAGAAACCTCCACAGATCCTCATTGATAGCATGCTTTGCAAGAAGAGTTATAGACTATGGAGAACAATAATACTTAGGACCTTGTTGATTGTCCTTCTGGTAAGGCACTTGTGGGATGTAAATGAGTGTTCAAGATCAAGACTCGTTCTGATGACTCTATTGAGCGATATAAGGCTCGTTTCGTTACCAAAGGTTTCACTCAAGAATATGACATTGATCATGAGGAGACCTTTGCACCTGTTGCTCGCATCACTTTAGTTTATACTCTCCATGCTATTATAACCACTCAAAAATTGGCTCTAAATCAGATGGATGTGAAGAATGTCTTTCTTAATGGTGATTTGGAAGAAGAAGTTTATATGCGTCCACCTCCTAGTTACAGTTGTCCACCAAATAAGGTTTGCCATATTCGAAAGGCTTTATATGGTCTCAAACAAGCACTTCTAGCTTGGTTTTCTAAGTTTCACAGTATTATCAGTCAGTTTGATTTTTCCTCTAATGCCCATGATGCTGCCCTGTTTACTCGCAAAACTGTTAGAGGTACTATTGTGTTGCTTCTCAATGTTGATGATATGATTATTACTAGTGATGATACTATGAGTATTATTGAGCTTAAACAGTTCTTAAGTCAACATTTTGAGATGAAAGATCTTGGACCTCTAAGTTACTTTCTGGGACTTGAAATCCTTTCTTCTATTGATGGCATTTCTCTGTCTCAAGCTAAATATGCCTTGAATCTTATCTCTCGAGCCGGTCTCTCCGACAGTCGCACCGAGTCCACTTTTCTAGAACCTAATGTCAGATTTACACATCTGGATGGTACTATACTTAATAATCCTACTCTTTATCGGTAGTTGGTTGGTAGCTTGATTTATCTTACTATAATTCGTCCAGACATTTTATATGTTATTCATCTAGTCAACCAGTTTATGTCAGCTCCGTGCACTACTCATTATGTTGTTGTTCTACGTATTATTCGGTATATTAAAGGAACTCTATTTCATGAACTTTATTTTTCAGCCAACTTTTTTTTGATTCTCCAGACATATTCTGATGTTGATTGGGGTGGATATCTCACTGATTGACGATCCACCACTGACTATTGTATCTATCTTGGTGATGCACTTATGTCATGGCAAAGCAAGAAATAAACTTTAACTGCACGTTCCAATACTGAAGCAAAATATTGTGCACTAGCTAACACCACATCTGAGATAGTTTGGTTACGTTGGCTTCTTGAAGACTTGAGATTTTCTCAGTCCTCTCCTACTGCTCTTCACTGTGATAATAGGAGTGCTATTCAGATTGCTCACAATGATATTTTTTATGAACGCACCAAGTATATTGAGATTGACTTCCACTTCATCTGTCAACACATTCTTCGTATTGTTCTTCGTCTCAATTCAATTGGCACTCTTGATCAGTCAGCCGATCTATTCACCAAAGTTCATCATCCTAATCGATTTCTCACTCTGATTTTCAAACTCAAGTTGGTTTCTTCTATACCCACTCGAGTTTGAGTGGGGATATTAATGTGATTGATTATGATTGAGATTATGATTGATCACGATTAATTTTAGGAATAATTGTAATTGATGTAGTACAAAATTAGATTGACTTAGTACATAATTATATTTTATTATTTTTCTTTTCTGTACAATAACCTTATTTTATAAATAAAAGTTAATCTTCTTGTATACATTTATTTAAAAATATACACAAATTATTAATATTTATCTCATTATTTCTGTTTCTAACTGATGATATTGTTGATGTATTTCTTACGAGGAATGTTTTGTTTCCTAAGGACTTTTGCCCCTCTCACACCAAAAAATAAAAGAAAACAAATTTAAAAGATATTACTTTGTTTAAATTTTTTTTTTCACATTATAAGTAAGAGAAATAATACACTAAATTTCTGTAGACTATTAGCATCTTTAAATAATTATATCCATACCGATTTGAACTTGATGGACTCTATAAAAGACATTATGTCCATAATTTGAATTTTATAATATGTACATATTTATAATTTTATATTATCCAAAATAAATAGACATAGTGCTACATCTAAAGTCTATCTAGTCCAAAATTCATAATAACACAACTCTTAAAAATTAAAAGTTAAGTCGTAAGAATTAAAAAATATGTGTGTCGTCAAATATGTGTGTTGTTGGTAAAGAAGTTATTCTAGATTAAAGATTAAGTAACTAATAAAAAAACTTTAAAAGAATCAGAGTATAAAGAGAACTAAGTTTTATTTGGCACAAAAGAGAAGTAAAGAGTTTGAAAGAAGATACTGAGTAAACAAAAGGACAATCACAGAAAAATAAATCAATAAAAAGGACAAATGGTTTCAAAGTGAGTGTCAGCGTCAATTTTTTTTTTTTGAAAAATGTTCATCAAATACCGTTTTTCTCTATACTATTTTACATTTTATTTGTCTAGTAAAAAGAAAGAGAGAAAATATATATTAAAAGATATATTTCACTTATTTTATTATTTAAAAAAATAATGTAAGAAGAGTATAATAAAAATATTATATGAATATCATTGTTAATTTTTTTTACAGTGCCAACGTCAAACTTTAATCCGTGGAAGTGTGGACGAAAATCATGTGAATAATAGAGTAAGTGAGTCTTTTGATTTTCTTTGAGTAGTAACTTTTACACACTACTTTTATTATATTATTTTTATATCACTTCTTTTTTAAATAATAAAATAAGAGAACTATATATATTTTAACACACATTTTCTCTATTTTTTTCTTAAATAGGAATAGTATAAAGAAAAGGATAAAAAAATTATGTGTAATGTTCATTTTCTATTTTCTTTTCATGTTTTCCATCTTAGCGAAAATGAAAAATTGTGTTTGTACATTATTTTGCTTACACCAGTATGTTTTATACAGGTTAAGGATGTAAAACATTTTAATTGATAATATGCATTGTTTAATGAAAAGTGTTAGGGACACATTCTGTATCACACTCTTTTTAATGTATTTTTTTTATATTAAATTACGTCATATATTAAAATATACATTCAAACTTAATTACACATTAATTAAGTTAATTACATATTAATCAAATTTAAGTGTGTATTTTAATGTGTGATATGATTCAATAAAAGAGAATATGTTAAAAAAGTATGAGAGAAAGTGTATTCATAACATTCTTTTTATTTAATTATTATATATTGATAATTAATTATTAGCATATTAGTCAAATAATATACATTGTTAAGTAAAAAGTTATACATAATTAACCGGTGTAAAAATGATATGAAATGAAGGTTTTGATATGCAAATATCAGTGTTGAATGGCAATCAAGTGGACTGATCAAATCTTCCATCCCAAATCTTATTTTCTCAATCAAATACTATCAATTAAGAGATAAGATTAAAAACAAATAAAGAACACCGACAAGTTAAATCCTGGCGCCCAACCATTCATAAGGTCGTTGTTAATATACATCTTATTAAGTTGGAGTGTATGATACACTATTGACCATAACTTGTGACAATAGGTTTTTTTTTTGAGCAGGTTTCTTTTTTTTTTCAGACATCACACGTATTGTTCACACTGGCAGAAAGTAGTACTGTTCATGACGGAAATACTGTTCATGACGGAAATACTGTTCACGCCAGAAAAATCATTGTTCACGCCAGAAAAACCACTGTTCATACCGAAAAAATCACTGTTCACGCCGGGAAAGAATACTGTTCATCCATAAAAAGAATACTGTTTATATATTTTAAAATTACACAACTCTATAAATAATACTGAGTTAAAATTATATCAATTAGTTTTTATATTTTTTCATAAATAAGCGTGTATACTAAAATTTTTCTAAAATTATTATTGTTGAAAAAATTTTAACTAATGATATTTATCTGATTATACAATTTAAAAAAATTAGAAGTGATCGAAGTTTTCTAAAATCATAAGCGTATTTTTTGAAAAATTTTATATAATTTAATTGATAATATTTATACAGTTATACAATTTAAAAAAATTACAAGTGTGGCAAGTGGTAGTTAGAAAGCGGTAATTGATGATAATGATGGTGATAGTATATAAAAAAATATAACACTAAAAAAACTGAAAAAAAATAATAAAAAAAAGAAAACCTGCTTTTTCTAGAATTAATCAAGTCATTGATTTATTTTATGAATAAATCAATGACTTATGTTTTAAAGTGTATGATACACCCTCTAAAAGAGTGTGTATATTAGACGTTGCCCCATTCATAATACTGTCTATTATTTTAAACATGAGAAATCGTTAGGGTTTTCTATTAGATGGTTATGTATGTACAATTATATTATAGATATTTATAATATTACAAATTTCATGAGAGAAAAGATGTAGGCAAAAAGAAGCATTCAAGTGGCATCAAGTTTCTTCGAGGTTGCTTAATTGATGATCTCAAGGATGTTGAATCTTACTCAAGTTCCTTTTCTTGAACTTTAACCTACCTTCCTCTCTTCTTACCCGATCATCATCGGACTTCCTTGGTAATAATAATAATATTTTATGTCAAATTGCTTAGATCCTTTTATTACTACTGGAAGGAAGGTATGGATCCTTGTGTAAGCTCTAGAAGCAATCATAGAGCAGAAGGTAAACAAAATTAAGATAATATTAAAGATCAAATCCTGAACCAAATTTGGCAAGTTAAAGTTTCCATAGCTTTTGGGAATAGAGTTGATAATTGGCTTGTCAACTATTCTTATGGGTTAGATTTGAGTCAGCATGTTCTAGACAGATCAACCACCTAGAGGGTGTTGATCTTTAGTAGGGGCAGACCTACATTGTAGGTCTTGGAGGCTTTTGCCCCTATAGTTCTACAGTATTTTTAAAAAATTATTATATGTAATTTTATTGTTCTTATATATATTTTAAAATTTATAAATATTTGTCTTTATTATTTGTTTAATATAATTATCTTAAAAGTTAAATTCATTTAAGATTATAGTAATATATTTAGATGATAATATAAAAATAATTGACATTAGTAATGAATTCAAATTAAATTTATTATCTTATAATATTGTATTTTGATATGTAAATATAAATATTTACTTATGCATTTGTATTATCTTTAGTTATCTTACCTTCATTATTCAAATTTTTTAAGTCCGTCAATGGTCTTTAGTGCTTGATGATATTGCTTATGTATTTCTTAGGAGGAGTGTTTTGTTTCTTAAGGGCTTTAGCCCCTCTCACACCAAAAAAAATAAAAAAAATAAAAGATACTACTTTGTTTAATAATTTTTTTCACATTATAAGTAAGAGAAATAACACAATAAAATTTATGTAGACTATTAGCATTTTTTAAAAATTATGTCCATAACGATTTGAATTCTTGATGGACTTTGTAAAAGACATTATGTCCATAATTTGAATTTTATAATATGTACATATTTATAATTTTATATTATCCAAAATAAATAGACATAGTGCTACATCTAAAGTCTATATAGTCCAAAATTCATAATAACACAACTCTTAAAAATTAAAAGTTAAGTCGTAAAAATTAATAAATATGTGTGTTAAATATGTGTCGTTAAAGAAGTTATTCTAGATTAAAGATTAAGTAACTAATAAATAAACTTTAAAAGAATCAGAGTATCAAGAGAACTAAGTTTTATTCGGTACAAAAGAGAACTAAAGACTTTGAAAGAAGATACTGAGTAAACAAAATGACAATTACAGCAAAAATAAATAAATAAATAAATAAAGAAATGGTTACAAAGTGAGTGTCAGCGTCAAATTTTTTTGAAAAATGTTCATCAAATACCCTTTTCTCTATATTATTTTACATTTTATTTTTTTAAATAAAAAAGAAAGAGAGAAATTGATAACTCTATAAAATGCAGTTATTTGTGTCTCATAATTGTGTTTCATAAGAATGCTATGTCCTTATTATTATGTATATATGAGAAATTTTATACTTTTATTAGTTAAATTTTTTTTGGATGTCTGTTTATATGATTATGAGCAATTTGTGTATATTTGTTAAATGATTAAGTAGATTTACAATTTTTACTTAACTTGGTGATTTTCCTAATGTATTATGGGTTTAAAATAAAGGAATTGAAGCGATTCAAGGCTCAAAAGTCCAAGAAAAGGACCAAGTTGCATTCTGGAGGGAGCGCCGCGGTGATAACTCCATGAAATGTAATTATTTATGCCCTATAGTTATACTTCATGACATGCTTAGTCTTTGTTCTTATGCATATTTGAAAGGCTTTACGCTTATATTTGTGGAATTCTATTTTGAGATCTTCTTTTATGTTTTTGAGTAATTTGTGCATATTTATTGATTGATTAAGTAGATTTACAATTATATTTAACTTGTTGTTTTCTCTAATGCAGGAATGGCTCAAAAGAGACAAATTGATGCAAGTTAAGGCTCAGCATTGGAGGAAAGAAGCCAAGGAGGCATTCCAAGGCTCCACGCCGCGACTCAAACATGTGCACGCCGCGGCGTGATGGTCTCAGCCAACGCATACTGACAAGACAGAGAGCTCCACGCCGCAGCGTGGGCTTGTTCACGTTGCGGCGTGCATCGGCGAACTGAGTCTATTTATTCTATTTTTTACGCTCTCTCTCTCTCAGTTTTCTCTCTTAGGTTTTTAGGTTTTAGGGTTAAAGGCTGCAGTTGGGTCCTCCATTAGAGGTGGAGATGGAGTTTAGGGAGCTAAGGATGGAAGCCCTCTTTCTCTTGGAGGAGGATCTGAGCTTCAATGGCGAAATTCATAAGCTTTCTTTTTCCCCCTTTGCTCTTTTCTTTTCCTCATTTCTTAAACATGTATTTTGACTTGTATTTTCATGTTTAATGATGTAGCAGTTGTAGCCCTTTTTATGAATATTAATGATTTGTTATTCTCTGAGTTTGTATGGATCTTTGATTTTGTTCAATCATATTGTTCTTAATGCTGATTTGATAAAGTCCAATGAACCTAGACATAGGGATTTGAGTTTGAGATCGTATGTATGATTGATGCATGTTCGATTCTATTCCAATGGCGGGATGAGTTGATTCGCTAATGGGATAGAAATATACCTCTTAGCCATGCATAACACGTGTTTGAGAATAAACCTTAAAGAGTGGATTTTGTGTTAGCTCACAAGGACACTTAGTGAGTTGGACAATTGAAATCATGGTTAGATGACCTAGACATAGGCGTTTAGCTAATGTAGATTCTCAAGCTAATCTAATCATTGCATTCATATTTATGAAGAGGATTGCATGTTATTGGTTGAAGTAAAGGGTGAAGAAGGATTTCCCTAATCTCTAACCATTATCTTTATCGCTTTTTAGTCTTTAGTTTAATTGTTTCCCCCTATTTTTTATATTCTTGTATAGAATTATGTAAGCTATCGATTAATACTTCGCATTGGAAATAAACTTATTCTCGTGGGAACGATCTCTTACTCTATAACTGTATTACTTGTGCGACCCGTGTAATTGCGGTTAGCAAATGGGCAAACACGTTTTGGCCCTAACACGTGGCACAAAGGAGTGTGCGCCGCGACGCAAAATGTGCATCATCAAGCTGTCATACAAAAATCCGATGCTAGAGCGCCGCAGTACAAATTAGTGTGCGCCGCGACTCTAGGCAACCGACCTAATGCGGGCCGCGACACAAAGTAGTGTGCGTCGCGGCGCAATGTGCAAAACTGAACCTATAAATAGATTTTTAGCAGATTTTCTAGGGATGACTTTAAGGTTTTAGAGAAGTTGCGCCTTTTTCTTCATTTTCTGAGGTTGAAAAAGGTCAAGGGAGTCAAGGTTGGAGCCTATCTTCCTCATGGAGGGAGATTCAAGCATCAATGGCAACATCCATAAGCTTTTCCTCCTTTCTCCCTTTGTTTTCTTCTTTTTTTCATTCTTTGAACATGTATTTTGATTTGTATTTTCATGTTCAATGATGAAGCAGTTGTTTTAGGGAATACTTTGAATCCTTTTTATGGATATTAATGATTTTATTCTTCTTTGTGTTTGTATGGATGTATGGTTTTGTTCAATCATATGGTTCTTAATGCTTTGAAATGTTTGATCAGTTTTTGATTGATTTGTTGAAATCTGATGAACCTAGACACAAGAATTTGGATTTTAAATCTAATGTATGATTGATGCATGTTTGATTATATTCTAATGGCGGGATGAATTGATTCGCTAACTGGATAAAAATATATCTTTTAGCCATGCATAGTGTGTAATTGAGAATAGATCGTTAATGAGTGCATTTTGTGTTAGCTCTCATGAAAACATAGTGAGTTAGGCAATTGAAACTATGGTTAGATGACCTAGACATAGGCTTTTAGCTAATGAAGATTCTCAAGCTAACATAATCATTGCATTTATATTTATGAAGAGGATTGCATATTGTTGATTGAAGTAAATGGTGAAGAATGATTCTCTAAACTCTAAACCATTATCTTTATTGCTTTTGTAGATTAGATTTAGTTTATTTATGCTTTTTCTATTTTTATGTTCTTGAATAGAATTAGATAAATTATTGGTTAATATTTAGTTTTGGAAATAAACTTATCATCGAGGGAATGATCTTTACTTTTCATTTTATTACTTGAATGACCCGTGCATTTGTGGCCTATTTTGGGACAAACAGAAATTATATATTAAGAAGTTTATTTCTTTTATTTTATTATTTAAAAAAATAATGTATGAAGAGTATAATAAAAATATTGTATGAATATCATTGTTAAATTTTTTTTACAGTGCCAATGTCAAACTTTAATCCGTGAAAGTGTGGCTGAAAATCATGTGAATAATAGAGTAAGACAGTCTTTCGATTTTCTTTGAGTAGTGATTTTTACACATCATTTTTATTATATTATTTTTATATCACTTCTTTTTAAAATAATAAAATAAGAGAACTATATATTTTAACACACATTTTCTCTGTTTTTTCTCTTAAATAAGAATAGTATAAATAAAAGTATAAAAAATGATGTGTAATGTTCATTTTCTAATTTCTTTTCACGTTTTCCATCTTAGTGAAAATGGAAAATGATATTTGTACATTATTTTGCTTACACCAGTCTGTTTTATACGGGTTAAGGATGTACAAAATTTAATTAATAATATGTATTGTTTAATTATCATATCATCATAATCGATTATTAGCATATTAATTAAATAATATACATTATCAACTAAAAAGTTATACATGATTAATCGGTGTAAAAATGACATGAAATGAAGGTTTTGATATGCAAATATAAGTGTTGAATGACAGTCTAATCAAATCTTCTATCCCAAATCGTATTTTCTCAATCAAATACTATCAATTAAGAGGATAAGATTAAAAACAAATAAAGAACACCGACAAGTTAAATCCCGGCCAAGCATACATAATACTGTCTATTATTTTAAACATGAGTACGGTTTTCTATTAGATGGATATGTATGTACAATTATATTATAGATATTCATAATATTACAAATTTCATGAGAGAAAAAGATGTAGGCAAACGGAAGCATTCAAGTGGCATCAAGTTTCTTCGAGGTTGCTTAATTGATCTCAAGGATGTTGAATCTTTCTCAAGTTCTTTTTCTTGAACTTTCTTATTATTGTTCTCATCTCTTGTTAGATTGTTTGATTTTATTTTGTTTAATTTTAATTACTTTTTTTAATTATCTTTATTATCATTTTTTGCCAACTTTCACCTTTTGAGTAGCTTAAATATTGTTAATTTAATGAACTTGGTAATTAACAATATAATCCTCGTGGGACGATTCTCTTTTCACTACTCTAATACTTTTTTGCGATTCGGTGCACTTGTCGATTTTACATCAATTGAGTCAGTCTTGCTCTTCATCCTCGTCCTGCTCCTTCTCGTCTTCCTCATTGAAGTTAATGTTGGTCATTATTTCCTCATTGGTCATTGGGAGTCCTCCTAGAGTTGCAGTGTCTAAGTTCATTTGCTCTGTCATTCTGTACAACATGTTCTCCAATCTGTATTGAGATTGGATGACATGGTTAAGCTTTCTCTGGTTTTGGCATTGCACATACTCCAATATGTCTAATCTCTAAGCAGTAGTGAGCACCTGATGAGGTTGCCTCAGTGCCAGGCCTTGGCCATAGGGTCCAGGATCCTCTTGAAAGTACCCCTCAATCACTGATGCATTGATTGGAGGTGTTGGCTAGAGGGGTTGATCATCGATGATATGAATACCTCTCTCGGAGCACAACCTTGTGATGAGAGAGGGGTATGACAGACTTCCTGAAGTCTCCTGCGCGGCCATGTGCATATTGAAAACAATGATCCTCCTGATATCAACAATATCGCCAGTCACAATGGCAAAGATGAGTAAAGCCCTCTTGACCGACCCTTCTGAGGTGTTAGAGCATGGAAGGAGGTTGGCTTGAACAAAAGTACATCATATTCTTGGGATTGGTTTCAAATCTTCCTTCTTCAAAAATTTGGGTGCACCTTTGGTGTCCAACACCCATTGAGCATATTCCTTGCAAAGTACTCAGAGTACCAGGTTTGGTTGTAATGGCCTTCCGAGAAAATCATGAAAACCGCACTAGCCTAGATAATCATATTCTAGGCCAAAGTATTCGTTTAGCAAATTATTGCGGAAATAAATGAGTGTCCCTCTTACCATGCTTTAAAATCGGTCGCCTTCATTGGATTTGATAAAAACATTGACATAAAATTCAAGAACCAACGTTTGTGACCCCGAAACCGATGGTTGACACAGTTTACCCCAATTCCTTTCCAAGATTTGTGTACGAATTTGTGAGTACTCATTTTCTTCCAAAATAAAACCTCGTTCCCGAACGAAGTCTCTTTTCACCAGCACATTGTTAAACCTCTGTTCATGGATAGGCAAACAGAAACGACATAGATCAAAAGAGGAGGAGCTGGAGCTGTCTCCTGTAGTGCTTTTTCTTCTTTTTACTGTTGGCATTATGAATTCCTGTTAAAAAACAAAAGCACCAAGTAAATAACCTATATCAACAACTCAAAATTCAAATAGTGCACGCCAAAAGACTATAGTGAATGATGAATTGGTGAGTGTAGAAAGCTAAATTTTTTGAAAGAAACCAAATTCACCAAATCATGCCACCTATCATTTTTCACGTTTTATATAATGTAATAACAGATAATAGATGACAATTATTAATTTTCATTAAATTTATCCTTTCTAAATAACAATTTTATTTCCAACTTTTCATGTCTTATAATTAATTTTAAACACTCATGTTAGATTTTAAAGAATAATAATTAGGCAAATATGTGAAAAATGCATAAAATATCTAACAATATAGTGAAATGTAATAATCATCTGAAGTGTTACAAAGAAAATATTATAAAAATATATATGAACTATTTTATCCAGAACATTGTACACAATATGATTTTTTTCTCACAAATAAAATAGTGTATGCTCTTTTTTAATGAAAACATTTTGTTATAAGTTTTAAAAAATTAATTAAAACATTATTGATGAGGGAGAGAAAGAGGAAATTAGGAAGAAATATGCTAAATTTACTTCACAAGTTAGCATCAAAGAGAGAAATAAATAATTCCTATTTTCAATTCTAGTATTCCACTATCAAAATACTTAATTTGGCCTTTTCCCTCGACATACAAGTTATTTATAGACTAACAAGGTTACAATTCACCTGAAACATAAATGCAAAAATTATACTAAACACTAGGAGTACTTCAAAGCTCCATAAAACTCAATTTGCTTAAAATTTGAGCATTATTTATGCATTTTAGTTTCCAATGCCACCAATAATGCATGAATTAAGTTTTTCTAGAGATTTATGAAAGATGTTGATGAACTTGTAAAAATTTATATTTTTACGGTTTAAAGTCTTGGATTTTCATTCTCTTTTAATTTTTTTGATTGAGTTTGTTCTCAAGTTTTTTTTTTAATTTTTAGTTATTTTATATTATGTTTTAATTGTATGTTTTTATGTGTTTTTAATAGGTAATTATGCATGGAAGAAGACCGGACGATTGCATAAGACACAGAGATGAAGTTGCATTCTCGGTGGTACAGTGCCCAGGTGCTAGAAAGATAGCACTTAGACGATGACAAGGCAGAGGAGAAGGTCTTCTGGGCATTTAGCGCCTAGGCGCTGAAGTCAGAGTGCCTAGGCGCTCGATACGTAAAATACCATGATTTTAATGGGCCAGCACCTAGGCGCTGGTAATATAGCATCTGAGTGCTGACTGTGCAAAAAACCCACATTATTTTCTTATAAATTCATAAGTTACGCCAAATGCAACACACTCTTACACACTTGAACTGAACACAGTAGCCGTCAAGAGACACAAACCTTAATGTGGTGTGGGCGCAATTAGGCTCGAAGATTAGAGATTTTTTTTACCTTTCCACCTTTCTACAATGGAGTTTGTCATATTCTTCCCTTTGTGTTCTTCTTTTTCCATGTGTAACTAATTTTTCCTTATTAGGAGGATGATAGATCTTGTTCTTGGATGATATAACTTTCTTTTATAGGTTTAATCTATGTTTCTTTTTCATGATTTATGTGTTCATCTCTATTCTTAATGCTTTTCTAAACCTGATCAATTTGGGAATGATCTTTTGGGTTGATGTATGATTTGGGAAAATTTGCATGAACTTAGAACTTATGATAAATACCATAATTTCTGCAATCGCTAGGAATAGAAGATGTGGGTTATGTGGTCTTTCTTTTAATTCCCTCATTCTTGATAATATCTTTTTATTTGGGGTTAGACTAAGAGATTAGTTAATTCCAAACAGCTTAAGAGGATTAATATATTAAGAGATTGGGTGTTAATTAATTTTGAGAATTGATCATAAATCATTGAAATAGAACATAGTTAAACTAATTTTTGAATGTGCATCTAAAGAATTCAAGTGAAATCTGAACCCTAACTCTTCAACATCATTATTTTTCATCCCTTTGATTTATTGTTTGCTAATTTTATATTTCTTTTTAATTGAATTTGAAACAATCCTCTTTTCGATAACTTGAATAATGTTAACTTAGTAATTAATAACTTAATCCTCGTGAGACGATACTCTGTTCACTCTTTATTATTTTTGTTAATTCGGTGCACTTGCCGATATCCACATCAGATGTAATGAATATTGTTTGGCTACATGGCTTGACTCTCGTTGGAGCACTTCATCAAATATACATGAGAAAAGTTAACAAGTATTATATTTTGAGAAAAGATTATAGAGAATCTTTAAGCTTTGATTTTCTTATAAATCACTATCACGAATTTTAAGATTTTCTCAATTAGTTTATAAACTTTAATTAATGTTCTAATAGATTATTTTGTCTAATTTGGATCTATTAATTCACTTATAATTAGTATTGCTAATGACAATAATTTTGATGATAACAAATAAGAAAGAAATAGTTATGCAAATATTAAGTCTCAAGGATCTTCAAGTTTAGCTTACAGAACTTAGATCTTGTATAAAGGTAAAAAAGAATCACATTAAGCTCATATCTCATTTTTTATTCAACTTAAATCTCTATGAAAAATCATGTTTAATACTTGTAACAATATTTATCAAGTTTGAGCAAAATGGTTTTAAAAAGATTTGAAAGGTTTCGAGAATCTTTGATTACAAAGGCTTTTAGAAATTTTTTTTCTTGATAGCCAATAACATATTATTTGAAATCAATAACAAATTCTCTAAAATCAATAACAGATTATCTAAAACCAATAACAAATTATCTTAAACCAATAACAAATTATTTGGAAACAATAACAGGTTATTTAACAAGTCAGTAGCGCGCCTCTTGTTGTTTTAAAAGGAACAACTGATTATGGAGTGTCCATAACAGGTTATTTGACAAAGTCAGTAGTGCGCCTCTTATTTTTTAAACTACCTAATCGATTATGACTTCACAATAATATGTTATTCGTGTGCAATGGTATTTTCTGATAATGCAAATAATATGTTATATAAAACCAATAATCTGTTATTTACGTGTAACAGTATTTTCTGATAACGCAAATAATCTGTTATGTAAAACCAATAATTTGACAAAGCTTCTTAAGCATTGACCACGAATTTTAACTCTTTTATCATAAACCTCTGTTTTGAGCTTTAGTGTATGATTTCTTAATACTCATTGAGTTTCAATTTGTAATATCTACTCTTGTGAGAGTTTATCATTCAATCTTTCTTTGATATCCTGTAAAAGAGGGTGAGGTATCTCTCAAGAGATAAAAGGGTGAGGTAATCATTGATAGAGTAAAAAGTGAGGTATCTCTTGTTTGTAAAGAGGATGGGGTATCCCTCTAAAGTTTAAAGGGTGAGGTATCCTTATTTTAAGGCTCAACCACAAAGGGTGAGGCATCCCAGAGGTGTGTTGAGTGCTTTCCGTAAAGGTTTTCAAGCACCTGTCAAGCTTGAAGGTTTAGTAAAAAATCTCGGGAGGTTCACTTAAGGACTGGATGTAGACCACAAGTGGTTGATGGCTAAATCAAGATAAATTCTTGAGTTTGATTCTCTCTTCCTTACACTCTTTATATTCTATATTAACATAATTTATGCATATTTCGCTGCATTTATTAATTGAGTACTTCAAAATGCTTATTAATAGTGTTTTAAAAATTTGTAGTAATTCAATTCACCCCCATTTAGTGATAGTTGTCATGGCTAACAAGTGGTATCAGAGTTTCATGCTCTGTTGAAAGCTTAACTACTTTTCAAAATGGAAGGTATTGAAATTAATGAATCATCATTCTTTGATGATGTGCATTTTGTTTATTAGAAAGCTAAAATGAAATTTTATATGCAATCTATTAATCTTGATTTGTGGGATATTGTGTTTGATGGATTTACTTACAAATCAAAATAAACGTGGAATGCTTATGACAAGAAATGTTTTTCTTTAAACATTAGAGCTTTATAAATTTTGAGAAGTGGTTTGAATGATGAAACTTATGCTAAAATTAAGAGTTGCTCTAGTGCTAAAGATATATGTGATGCTTTTAATGCTATCTATCTTGCTAACAATGATTTTTTTGCATAAAGTTGTATATAGAGAGCAAGAAAAGCAAAAGCCTCTAGAGGAAGATAATATTGAAAAATGTCCTCAAGAACATTTTTAAAGTAAGAAAATGAACTTAATGCCTCTTGGTGATGATGGTGCTCAATTTAAAGAAGAGGCAAAGCAAAACAAAATTAAGAAGGAAGATGTTCTTGAATCCTTGATGGACAATAATGAGGAAGATGGTGATTCCTTTAACAAGTATGTTAGAAATTGAGACTAATTCCTATATGGCTAAAAAAGACTTTGAGGTAAAAAAATATTAAACTAGATTATAGTCATTCCTATGATGAGCTACAATGTGCATATGATGAATTATATGATAGTTTGTTGAATTTAGAAAAGAAAAACTTATCTTGTTCGAAAAATATTTCCTCCATTGAAAACAAAATTGAGACTTTGAAAAATAAATATATTTTTCTTGATGAGAAAATGTCTTTGAAATGTAAATGTGAAACATCAACTTCTTGTGAAAAGTGCATTGATTTAGAAAATCAAATTGAGGACTTATCTTCTGAATTTGTCAAAACTAATTTTTTTAATTGCTTACATTCTATGCTTGTTAATGAGAATAAAATTAATATTATTCCACATGAAAATTCAAGCAAGGCTTATGACAAAAATAATTTAGAATATAATAACAACAAAAGGCTTAAGTTTTTCAAAGATAATTTTCAAAGGGTCAAGCCATCATAAATTCAATTGTTTGCAATTTTTGTGGTTATTTAGGACATATTTATAATTTGTGCAATTATAGAATAAATCCTTATATGAGAAATAACATAGTGCAGGTTCCTAAAAGTCTTAAAGGCTCTAATATTAACATTCAAAGACTCAAGATGAAGTGGGTACCAAAATGTCCTCATAGTGTTTTAATTATGCATAAAATTTCTCAAAATGATAAACTAATTGGTCAAAGAAAAAAGGAATCATCAAGGAGAATGCTTCCAAAACTCAATAGTAGACTTCTTGGTCATGAAGGCAAGGATCCTTCAACTAAAACTTCTAACATGTATAATGTGAAACTTGCAAAGTTCAAAATACCAAAAGAGAAGCAATGAGTAAGGAAAATAGTTTCCTTGATTACTAAGGTCAAGGTATCAAAAACGTTTACCTCTTATGCACATTCACTTAAAAGATAATAAATATGAGGTATATTCCTTGTAGGCCTTAGATAATGGATAAAATCATGTATACTTAGTAAAAGTTAAATATTATATATAGCACATGATTATGTTAATTCTTGTTACACCATTTGCTCACTATTTTGCATATTTCTTGATCATGAGGTATTCTACGACTATGTATGCTTTCTGTGCTTTGAATTGTTTATATATCATGAAAGTAAGCATGTTATTGGCTATGTGCTTAATGGTAATTGATTATTTAATTGTTGTGCTTAATTACATACTATGAAAAAATTGATCTTTATGAGAGCATAATGAATTAATAATCAATGACTAATACTTATGAATCAAAAATTGATGGATACCAAAGAAAGTACTTTGAATTATGTTGTAGGATGACTATTAGTTTAAGTATGCATTGAAGTGAATGCTACTTGAGGTTGGAAAATTTTGAAATGATCCAAGTTCTGCAAGAATGGTGAAAACATAAAAAGAATGGAATGGAGAACCATGACATTCTCAAAGAGCCTTGAGCCATGGAAATTAGAGTCACCTACAAAAACTCTTTAAGAGCATTTTTGCATATGTAGATAAATGAGAAGAGTTGAATGAAGAGGGACATGAGGAGACTTTCTTCAAGTGCAATGGAATGTAATACTCAATGGAAGAAATCTAGAACTTAAAGGACCAATAAATGAAGAACATTATAAAGAAGCATCATTCTCTATCAAAATCAATAAGAATCTCTATCCCCAAGCTATTGTGGTATTTTATATGCTATGAGTTGATGATACTTGTTGATAAATTAATCTTAAATGATTAGATATTTTCCTTACAAGAGAAGTATGCTTAACATTGACAACGTATCTGATTTGATATTAACTTGCTAATTTTGTCATTGCATATAGGATGGATGATGTTACTTCTATACATGTTTTGATCCCTATAGCATATTCCATCAAGGTGAATGTTTGATATCGATAATTTTTTTGATTTGTGGCAAAATACTAAGAAATTGGTAAACGTAATTGGTTGCCTTTTGATCAATGAATGAAAATATATTTTTTGAGCTTTATTGTGTTTGCCTTATTAAATATTAAGGAATTGATTTGCTGATTTGAATGAAAAATAAATGATGGTTTTGAATGGATATTAGATTAGCTCTATGTTTTCTCTTGTCCCATCTTTTTGATCATGACAAAAGAGGGAGAAAAGCTTGAGTTCTTATGTTGAGAAAAGATAGTTTAAATTAAAACTAAACTTGGATTCCAAAATTAAGGGGGAGTTGCGCATCTTTGATCTAATAATCTCTTAAAAAATATAAGGTGAGTAAGTCTCTAACACCTTTTCGTGAGTTTCAATTTATTTGAACTAATTCTTTTTTCAATGGTTATTTGTCATCATAAAAAAAGGAGAGAATGTAATCAACATTGACAATAATAATGATTTTGATGACAATAAATAAAAAATAGTTGTGCAAAGATCAAATCCCAAGGATCTTCAAGTTTAGCTTATATGACTTAAATCTTGTGGAAAGGTAAAGATGCATCACACTAAGCTCATATCACGTTTTTATTCAACTTAAATCTCTATGAAAAATCATGTTTAATACTTGTGAAAATATTTATCAAGTTTGAGCAAAATGGTTTTAGAAACGTTGGAAATGTTTTGGGAATCTTTGGTTGCAAAGACCTTTAGAAATATTTTTTCTTGATAGCCAATAACAGATTATCTGAAAATCAATAACAGATTATCTAAAACCAATAACATATTATCTTGAATCAATAACAAATTATCTAAAAAATCATAACAGGTTATTTGACAAGTCAGTAGCACGCCTCTTATTGTTTTAAAAGGAATAACCGATTATAGAGCCTTGATAACTTCATAGAATGTAGTTATTTGTACCCTATCTCTGTGCTTTAAAGAATGCTTAGTTCTTGTGTATAATGCATGTTTGTAAGGTTTTAAGCTTATATTTGTCATATTATAATCTGGATACCTTCCTATGTGATATTAAACAAATTGTGTTAATTTGATAAGTGATTGAGTGAATTTGTAATTGTTATTGACTTGGTGTTTTCTTTATATTAGGAAGGGCTCCAATCAAGATGATATGTGGAGCATTAGAGCCAAAAGTGGAAGAGAAAGCCAAGTTTGCATCTCAGTAGGCAACGCCACGACGTGGGCAATTAAACGCTGAGGCGTATGGTGATTCCCCTACATCAGTACTAGAACCTGAAGCTTGAGCGCCGCAACGCTAAGAACTGCATGCCACGACGTCTGTAACCTAATTAAGCGTGCGCCATGGCGTGATGTGTTTAACGTCGCGGTGTGACTCTATTTTATTCAACCTATAAATACTATTGTATTGATTTTCTAAGAGATTTTTTATCATTTTTGGAGAGCAGCTGCTAGTTTTAGGTTTTTTTAGACCTAAAGGAAGCAAAGGAGGCCAAAGGTGGAAGCCAACCTCTACTTGGAGGATGAATTAAGCTTAGAAGATGAAATCTATTGAGCTTCCTTCCTTTCCTTTCTTATTTCTCTCTTTATTGCTTCATAAACATGATTTATATGTCTATATTTTCGTGTTTCATGGCTAGCTAAGTTATATGTAGGGTTTTCTTTGTATTCTCCTATAAATATTGATGAGTTTGTAATCTTTTGAGTATATATTGATGTTTAGTTATGTTCAATCATATGATGCTTAATGTTTTTGATTGTTTGATCAACTTTCAAATGATTTGTTGAAATCAGATGAACTTAGACATAAGAATTTGGATTTTAGATCATACGTATGGTTGATGCATGTTCAATGAATTCAATTAGTTTGAATAAGTTGATTTGCTAATGAGATAGAAATATACCTCTTAGCCATGCGTAGCTGGTGTTTGAGAATAGATCGTTCATGAGTGGAGTTTGCACTAGTTCTCATGGAAACATAGTGAATTAGGTAAATGAAACTATGGTTAATTGACCTAGACATAAGCTCTTAATCAAATCAGATTCTCAAGCTAACTTAATAATTCATTGATGTTGCTTTGTAAGGATTACATGTTATTAGTTGAAATAGGAGGTGAAAAGGATTCCTTATTCTCTATTTATCTATTTATCTACTTATTTATTTATCTTAGATTTATTACTTTTTTGTCTTTATATTTCTTTTAAACAGCTTTTATAAATTTGATGTTCTTGGATAGGATAAATTAGGCTATTGGTTAATATTTGGTTTTTATAAGAAGTACATATTCCTCGTGGGAACAATATCTGACTCCTAGCTATATTTCAAGTGCGATCCATGCACTTGGGGTAAGTAAAAGAGCGAACAAGTTTTTGGCACCGTTGTCAAGGATATGGTTTAATTCTATATGGCCAATATCAACAATGAGTTTAGTTAGTTCTAATTCAACCTGTATAGTTCTTTTTCATTTAAGTTTTCATTCTTTGTATTTTAGGTACAATAAATAGCGGATGAGCATAATCACTCGAAGCCTTTGAGGGAGTTCGCGACCCCTAAATGGAGACCTCCAATCAGGAGAAAGAAGGCCTACCATCCGATCCATCCATTTTGTGACTAAACCGGCAATAATCCAAGGAGATATACACTAGAGTGTAGTGTGGCGGTTTGCCTAATGATAAAGTCCTGCCAGTACTGTAAACTAGGTCCTTCTTGGGAGGAACCCCAAGTTTATTTTAAATTCTTGTTTTACTTTTTGCATAAATAGGTAGTATGTTGAATTTTGTATGTTTATTTGTTTATGTTAATTTTGTTTATGTATATGTTAATATGTTTATGTTAATTATGTTAGTATGTTAATATGTTAGTATATAGCTTTTGTTAGTTTGTAAGTCTTATTTATGTCTTAATTGTGTTAGTTTTTGTTTGTTAAGTTTTAAGTCTTATTTATGTTAGCACTTATATATGTTAGTTTGTAAATATGTTAGTTTTATGTTTTTGATTATTTTTTATATTTTAGTTATGTTTCAAGTATTAAATATGTTAGTATGTTGATTTTGTAATATATTATGTGTGTGTTATGTATTATGTAATCTAGCTTTTTGAACAAGTTTTGCAAGTGCTAGAGACCACTTTGAAGCAAAACCAGCAGCAAAACGGTGTTTGCTACTAAATTTTGTAGTTAGACCTCTCACGTCACGATGTTGGAATGCTTCACGTCACGGCGCCAGTGAGTGTTTTGCTACAGAATTCTGCAGACAAACTATAACGTCACGACATTGGCATGTTAATGCCGCGGTGTTGTGCTCTGTTTTGTACATATTTATTTTATTTTTTATGTTATTTCTTATTTTAGTATGCTTAGATTAACAGTGTACTTAATTTGAAAAGATTAGGTACCGTTGTGCCAATGAAAGTGAATACTTTGTCTCACTTTGGTTTGGGGGAGTGTCATTACATGCTTTGATGATTATGATGTATTAAGTATGCATGTGATGATATTCACTGGATGCAGTTGTAATAGCCACCATGTTTTCATATTTTTCTATTGCTTTGGCTATTACAAATTGTTTGGATGAAGAAGTTTCAATTTTTAATATTAAGCAAATGATGTTATGCATGCTTGATGAAAAAGTTAGATTTATTTGAATGCATGAGATGTTACAAAAATGCTAGTGTTGTTATGATTATCCATTGATGTGAAAAGTTGCTATTTGCTGCCTTTTTAGTGAAACCTTATATGATCTTGAAGTATGTGAAATAGTTTAGTAGTTTTTTATGTATGATTTACATTTCACTTAGATGCAAGTGTAACTTTTAAAATGATAAGAGTGCATGTCTAGAAAATGGTTATGGATGTACCTATAGAGTTTCAATTACTCTAGAAATTATTTTTGAACTCTCTTGAGGTGAAATATTAAGTTATGTATTATGGAGGAAATGATTAGGGAATTGTTTGGACCGATTGAACCTTTCAAGCTTAACCTGAATGATTTTATCATAGGTTCCTTTTTGAAGCTTATATATGTTTGGCCTTATTTGTTTTTCATTACCATTGTGTTCGTTAACTTGTTAATCATTCTAATGCATGTGAAAGCATTGCATTTTCTTCCTATCATTATTATTTGTTGAGTACATGATATTTTATTTTTTGAAGTGAGTCTATTGATTAGGGGTGTTAATAAATATTTAATACAAAATGAGCTTGAAGGAATCAGATGCAGTCAAAGGAAAAAAAAACATTGCTTTGAAAAGAAAAAAATAAAAAAATTGAAAAAAGAAAGAAAAAGAAAAGCAGAGCATATGAAAAGTAAAGTTCGAAAAGCATCAAAATGGTTCTAGCGAGTTTTCTACATTCACTGTTGAATACCTTGCTAATATCAATTAGTGACTCGTAACTTGAAATATCATGTTTATGTTTTTCAATATTTGTGTTTAATCCTATCTTTTTATTTTTTAATCCATTACCCTTGGCCTAACATTTCAAACTAATAGAGTCCCTTTTGATATTCAATTTTGTGTGATTTACATTAGTGGAGAGAGAGTTGGTTTACAATTTTATGGATTCTATGATTCATATGCATGTATGCTCATAAATTTATCCGGATGTGTATAACTTGACTAGCAAAAGTTTATCTTGCATGTTTCTGGATAATGTGATTTGCATGAAAGGAAACTTGATTGTTAGCATGTGAAGGATTATGTATGTGTGAAGCTGGTTTTGGGGCATTTGCACTTTTTAAAGACTGATGCAATCATTATACACTGGCTATGGTTTAATTGAAGAAAAGAAAGATTGAAATTTGATATTTACTGAATAAATGATTGAGTTTGAATTGTTAAGTTGTTTACTTAGTCATATTTTGTTTTGCTCATGGACTAGCAAAATGTAGGTTTAGGGGTGTAATAACTTTGTGAATGCTTATGTCTTGAAGCATATCAAATGAGTTTTTGATAATAACAAAATCACGATCAACATCAAGGTCAAAGAGAAGACCAAGATCAAAAGAGATATATTAGATATAGGTCCTAGATTATCAATGTGAAATGCTCTCTAAGTATCTCAAAGATCTTCAAATGGTTTTTCAAGTTCTTTCGAAATCAACTTGGTGTTGAAAGCTCATATTTTAAAGAAAATGTTGATTTTAATATTGGATTATGTAAAACATGTGTCAATATTGTTCAATCCAAGTTTCTCAAAGTTAAAAATGGCTTACATATCAAATTGGACTTGAAAAATGTGTTCAAAGGCTAATGTAATCGATTACATGATGTTTGTAATCGATTACACAACAAATAGAGGTCTTGTAATCGATTACATGAGCATTGTAATCGATTACAAGCAAGTCAGAGGCCATGTAATCGATTACATCAAGTTGATAATCGATTACAATGAACCCAGAAAGGCAAGAACACGTTTCATAGGCCATGTAATCGATTATATAGATATTGTAATCGATTACAAGCAAGGCAGAGGCCTTGTAATTGATTACACTAAGTTGGTAATCGATTACAATGAGCCCAGAAAGGCAAGAACACGTTCAAGGAGTCATGTAATCGATCACATAGATATTGTAATCGATTACAAGCAAGTCAGAAGCCTTGTAATCGATTACACCAAGGTTGTAATCAATTACCAAGTGCCCAGAAAGCCAAGAACACGTTGGAACAACCATGTAATCGATTACAATGATTGTGTAATCGATTATCACAAGTCTGACAGTGCCCAACGACTACATTAACTGCATTAAATGCTTGGCTTTAATATCCTCAACGACTCCTTTCTTCATATAACTTATAAATACTTTCCTTGCGACTTCATTAATGGCTAACCTTCAATTCAGAACATCAATCTAACATCTAAACACGAGAATCATACTCTGAAAACGTTCTTGCTCTGTTTTCCTTGAAAATCTTGAGATAACTTTTGAGAGCATATTAGAGCTTCAATTTGTATCAATTTTTCTTGTAAGAGTTTCATTCAATCAATCTGAATTACTTTGTAAAGAGGGTGAGACATCCCTCTTAAAGTGTAAAGGGTGAGACATCTCTTAGTTGAAGAGGCTCAACCTCTAAGGGTGAGGTATCCCAAAGTGTTGAGTGCTCAAGTTTGTAACGATTTTCAAACACCTATTGAAGTTTGAAGATATAGTAGAAAATCTCGAGTGTTTGCTTGGGGACTAGACGTAGATCACAAGTGGGTTGATGATTGAACTAGGATAAACTATTGTGTTTGTTTCTCTAAACCCTTCTCTTTATATTTGTGCACTGTTTCATTGAATTGCTTGAATATTATCTCCTTTGGGTATTATATTTATAAGTGAAAGTATTCATCTCTTTTATCCAATCATCTCTATCCATTCAATAGCTTCAATGAAAATTGATTATCAAACGATTTACGAAAGATTTGCGAACTTGTTTTACAAACTCAATTCACCCCCTTCTTGAGTATAGAGGCCACTTGGTAACAAACTTCATAGAATGCAGTTATTTGTGCCCTATCTCTGTGCTTTAAAGAATGCTTAGTTCTTGTATATAATGTATATTTGTAAGGTTTTAAACTTATATTTGTTATATTCTAATATGGATACCTTCCTATGTGATATTGAACAAATTGTGTTAATTTGATAAGTGATTGAGTGAATTTGTAATTGTTATTGACTTGATATTTTCTCTATATTAGGAAGGGCTCTAATCAAGATGATATGTGGAGCATTAGAGCCAAAAGTGGAAGAGGAAGCCAAGTTTGCATCTCAGCAGGCAGCGCTGCGACATGGGCAATTGAATGTCACGACATATGGTGACTTCCCCTGCATCAATACTAGAACCCGAGGCTTGAGTGCCGCAGCGCTAAGAACTGGATGCCATGACATCTGTGACCTAATTAAGCATGCGCCACGACGTGATGTGTTTAACGTCGTGGTGTGACTCTGTTTTATTCCGCCTATAAATACTGTTGTATCAATTTTCTAATAGATTTTTTTTATCATTTTTGGAGAGCAGTTGCTAGTTTTAGGATTTTTTAGACTTAGAGGAAGCAAAGGAGACCAAGGTCGGAAGCCATCCTCAACTTGGAGGATGAATTAAACTTAGAAGATGAAATCTAATGAGCTTCATTCTTTTACTTTCTTCTTTCTCTCTTTATTGCTTCATAAACATGATTTACATGTCTATATTTTCGTGTTTCATGGCTAGCTAAGTTGTATGTAGGGTTTTCTTTGTATTCTCCTATGGATATTGATGAGTTTGTAATCTTTTGAGTATATATTGATGTTTAGTTATGTTCAATCATATGATTCTTAATGCTTTTGATTGTTTGATTAACTTGCAAATGATTTGTTGAAATTTGATGAACCTAGACATAGGAATTTGGATTTTAGATCATATATATGGTTGATGCATGTTCGATGAATTCAATTAGCTTGAATAAGTTGATTCGCTAATGGGATAAAAATATACCACTTAACCATGCATAGCAGGTGTTTGAGAATAGATCGTTCATAAGTGGAGTTTGCACTAGTTCTCATGGAAACATAGTGAATTAGGTAAATGAAACTATGGTTAATTGACCTAGACAGAAGCTTTTAATTAAATCAGATTCTCAAGCTGACCTAACAATTCATTACCAGATACCCAAACTAACCTAACAATTCATTACCAGATTCTCAAGCTAACATAACAATTGCATGTTATTTGTGTGTAACAATGTTCTTTGATACAAAAATAATCTATTATGTAAAATCAATAATCTGTTATTTGTGTGTAATAGTATTTTCTAATAACGCAAATAATTTGTTATGTAAAACTAATAATCTATTATTCGCGAGCAATAATATGTTATATGAAACCAATAATCTATTATCTGGGTGTCAAAAAATGAAAAATAATGGCTAGTTCACTTGCATATAATGCTCCAACTACTTCCAATAGCTCTTTAATGCATTGGGCTATAAATACAAGTGTTTAGGCATTAAAGAAAAGTTAGAAATTAATATGACAAAGCTTCTTGAGCATTTAACACAAGTTTTTACTCTCTTTTCTCATAAACCCTTATTTTGAGCTTTAATATATGATTTATTAATACTCATTGAGCTTTAATTTGTAATATCTACTCTTGTGAAAGTTTATTATTCAATTTTTCTTTGATTTCCTGTAAAAGAGGGTGAGGTATCCCTCAATAGATAAAAGAGTAATATATCCCTTGTTTGTAAAGAGGGTAAGATATCCCTCTAAAATTATAAAAGGTGAGGTATCCCTGTTTTGAGGTTCAAGTATAAAGGGTGAGACATCCCAGAAGTGTGTTGAGTGCTCTTAGTTGTAAAAGTTTTCAAGCACTTGTTCAAACTTGAACGTTTAGTGAAAAATCTCGAGTGGTTCGCTTGAGAACTGGAGATAAGTAGTGCAAGTGATTGGTAACTGAATTACAATAAATTCTTGAATTTGATTATTTCTTCCCTACACTCTTCTATATTAACATAATTTATACATGTTCTCTTGTATTATTAATTGAGTGTTTTAAAATGCTTAATTTTTTAATAGTATTTTAAAAATTTGTAATTACCCAATTCACTCATCTATTGGGTAATGGTTGCCATGGTTAACATCACTAACGATAATATTACATGATAACATTTTTATCGTATTAACATTAATTATGGACTATTTATTAATATTTATTAAATTTTAATTTTAAATATATTATATTCTTTACAAAATAAATAAGAAATAAATTTATTTTAAATCAAAATTTGTTTTTATTTATTTTTAATAATAAAATATATTTATAATGAAATTTAATAAATAAATTAATAAATAGTTTAAAATTAATGTTAATATAGATAAAATATTACATAATATTATCGTTAATGAATTAATAGAGTCAAATTAAACAAAATGATCTATTGAGATATTAATTAAAGTTTAAAACTAATTAAAATATTTTAAAATTCATGGTATAGTGATTTATAAAAAGATCAAAATTTAAAGAGATCCATACTCTTTTTCCTTATATTTTTATTAGGGGTATTTATATTATTTAAATTAATTTTAATTCTATGTAGTGATTTCATGCACCAAATAATTAAATGGTTTGGAAAGTGGTTCTATTCTAAAAGTTACCAAATTTAGAATTAGAAATTGTCATTCCATTTTATTCTGTATTATTTCATTTTAATATCATTTTTTATTAAGTGTAATCACCCTTTCTTATAGCAAAGGCGACATTAAAGTTTAGGCATTACCTTCGAATTTTTTACTAATCATCAAATAACTAAAGTAATCTCTTCTCCACGTAAAAAAATGGTAATCTCTTCTTATGCATGTAAACCTCAACTAATAATAATAAAATAAAAATTTCAAAAAAATAATAAAATAAGAAGGAATTTTTATATTAAAAGAAAAATGTTAGATAACTAATTTTTTTGGGTACATAAATAGTTAAAAAAATTTTTTTGGTGCTAAAATAGTTAAAATTTTTAACACTCAAATATGTTGTCATACTTTTTACTTTTTGATATATGAGTAATTCTTACTATTTTATAACATTTAACAACTATACTTAACAATGCTACATTTAACAATTATACTTAAAAAAAAACAATTATACTTAAATTCAGTGAAAATTTATATTAATATTTTATTATGTACCATTACTAATTAAGAAAGACTTGTGATGTGAGTGATTTTATTTAGACTAAACATCTATTTTGATCCTCTACATATGCCTTGTTTTTCAGTTTGGTCCTCTTAGATTAATTTTTTCAATTAAAGATCTGCCAACTTAAAAAATTTTTAGTATTATATTTCTATCTAATTACCACTAACACCGATAATACAAAATATTAATGTGTATCTTATTTGCCACCACGATGCTAATACATTTTATTTTATGTCAATATGGCAATGAAATCAAAAGAATAATAATTTTAAAATTTAAAGAATAATTATAAAAAATAATTATTATATAAGAATAAATTTGAAATAATTTTAATTTTTAATTTTATTAATTTTATAATTTTTAAAATATAAAATGATGTATTATTGCAAGTTAAAATAAAATAGAACACACGTTTTTGTAGGTAGAAAACGATACACATTTTTTTTAATGATATTAGTGGTTATTGGATGAAAGACAACATTGAAAATTTTTAAATAAAAATATTTTTAATTGAAAAAATTAATTTAAAGAGGACCACATTAAGAATAATGGTAGAGGTGGAAGACCAAAAATGGGTGTTTATTTTTTTATTTAGCGAAAAATAATAATTCATGTACCCTAACTCGGTGCCTTTTCAATTTCATTTTGGCCAGAACTTCATTCGGTGTCTAGCTTATACAGTAGACACCGTAGCAGGCAACCCAATTTCTTGTTCTTCTTTTTGTCTCGGTTTGCTTCTGGTTCGAAGCAGAATAGTGTTATTGCTTTGTTTGTGCAAAATAAGAGAGAATGGCAGAGGAGTCTCCACAGAGCAAAACTCCGAAGAAGGATGTTAAGGTTAAGGTTGAGGCACCCCTTATTATTGAGTCGCAGATTGAGACTGCTATGCGCTCTCGCGTCCTTCACTTCAAGGAACAAGCCGAGTACACACACTCTCTCTTTCTCTGTTTTATTGGCGTTATTTTTCAGTTAATTCATTCATATAAAAGAACTATTTATCTTCTTAGCTATATTTACTGTGCACCGTAATCAACTATCTTTAAGTAAGCGATAGTGTTTTATAATGTCGTTATTAGTTTGATTTCTACTTCTTTTACTTGCTTGCGTAGTTTGTGTTTGATTTCTGGAGTTTCAGATGGTCTTGTAGTATGTATGCTCTTATCTGAAATTCTGAGTGAGGCGTTAAGGAATTTCTAGCATTGCAAATGGTTTAGGTAAATTAGGACAACCTATGGAATGTTGGAAGTGTGGACCATGTTCCCTTTTTCTTAGGAACAGTTTGAAATAGCTAGAGGGTTCATTGGGTGGAGCACTTTGTTGCATATGTATGGTCCTGCTGATATAGAACTTGATATTGAATCAATTTACTGAATTTAGGTTTTCGGTACGAAAGTCTGTCTCTTATTTATTTATGCTCATGGATTTGCAGTTATTATGAATCCTCTTCTTGCAACTTTCATTGAAAGGAAAGGATAATATTTCTCTGCTGTCAGTAGCTAGAATTTCTATTATAACATGAATCCAATGAAGATTGAATACTATCAAATCTGTTGATCTGTGTTTCTTTGTATAAGATATATGATTTGTTGGAGTAACCATAATTTCTTTGTGTGAGTCACTGAGGAATTCTGGGATCTGAGCATGTATAGAATATAGACTACTGAGATATTTAAAATTAAATGGTCCTTGCTATTTTCTCTTTCAATGCAGTTCTTTGACGTTTGAGGGTGTTCGGAGATTGCTTGAGAAAGACCTGGGGTTGGAGGAATATGCTTTGGATGTCCATAAGAGATTTATCAAACAATGTTTGCTAAAGGTTCTTTTTCTTTTTTGTATTAAAAAGCCCCTAATCTCAACATTGTATGCATAAATGGTACTAGGGCTGGGCATGCACATCTTATTTTCTGTTTCTTCTACTTACAATATGTTTATGAATAATGTGGGCTTCTCATCTTTATTTATTTATTTAATTAATTTTTTTCGTGTCAGCTAATAAACTGAAATGGTTACAGGCATTAAATATAGTTTATGGGCATACATAAAAAATGAACAAATAAAATATTACTATGAAATGTCCTTGTACTAAAATGTTCGACCTTTGACATTTGAGAAAGTTCACAACAAGGGCATTATGTGGATTAGTGCATGTGGATTAGTGCTATTGTTTGTCTTCTATCATCCTCTAAACAGAATATATACACTTTAGGCAGAAGGTGATGTTGTGCTGAGTTTAAAGCTGAAGCTGACCTTAATAGAAAATAAATCTTGGTATCATTCCACCTTGGCTACTCTTTAACAAGTTACAAACCTGTCATTTATTTTATGTTTCTAAAAAGTAAAACAAAATATGCATTTCTCTTAGTATGATTATTTTAAAACTTGTGGGAACCAATGATCCTTTTTAGGATTACACCAAGGGTCAACTTTAAGCCTTTATCTTTTTACTTTGGCTTTGGATGTGCTTACTGAGCATATCCAAGAACCAGTGCCACAATGTATGCTTTTTTGTAGGTGATATAGTCCTAGTGGAAGAGTCGAGAAAGGGAATAAATGATAAGCTGGAGCTTTAGAGACAAACTTTGGAAGCAAATGACTTTCGATTAAGTTAAGTAGAAGTAAAACGGGGTATATAGAATGTAAGTTCAGCAAGAAGCGTGATAACACTAGCTTAGAGGTGAAAATTGGAGATCGTTCCATACTACAAGTCACAGTTTAAATATCTTGGAACTCTCATAAAAAATGATGGAGAAATAGAGGGAGATGTAAACCATATGATTCAAGCTAAGTGGATAAAATGGAGAGGTGCATCAGGTGTTATTTGTGATCGAAAACCCTAGGAGTCTCAAAAACCCTAGAGCACATCAATCCAGCCACTGTCAAGGCTGGACCTCTGATCCTGTCGCCCTCCACTGTCAAAGTAAGGTCTCCAGTCGTCACAGAAAGCTCTGACCGGCCACCCACTCAAACGCCTTTGTCGAAAAGTCTACCATGCGCCTTCACGTACCTCCACGCGTGCGTATTGCTGTTGGCACATGTAAGGCACGAGCCTCCGTCTAGAGGTCCATTTGTCCTGCCGGTGGTCCGTTCTGCTCGTCGGCATCTCCTGGTTCTGTTCCGGATGTCAGAGGCCTGAATCGCACCCTGTTTCCATGTCGTACTTGGTTGCAAGGCCTCACTTCCTCTCTCTGTTTGTGGATACATCTCTGTTCTTGTCAAAATGTCATCCAATTCATTTCTGTTCATTTGTGGCTTCGGTTTTGTGGATTGCTTTGCTCAGTTTATAAGAAATGTTTGATTGGAAGGACGAAAAGTTTGACCTACATCATTAATGGGTGGTGTTAAACTCATCGTCATTGAATCCAAATGTTTTGATTTGGTGCTTGATGAAAGTGGGAAGTTTTTTCGTGTACAAGTCATAGAAAGAGGCGGAGGATTTATCAAGTCTCTGCTATTGGGCAAAGATGCTTCGTTTTGGTTATTATCTACCTTCAAGGACAAATCTCTGTATGTTGCACCCTCTTTTGTCAAACGCTTTGAAGGTGAAGGAAAATTTTTCTCTGTTTTTCGAGGTCATAATAATAGAGGAAGATATGTTATGATCACAGAGTTCTATGGCAATGGAAGGAGGAGCTCCATTTTTGTCCTCGAAGGTCGCATACATGCAAGTTGGAATCATTTTGGGAGAGCCTTGTCCGAGTTGTTGGTGGTGGATCACTCTAAGGGAGCTGTATTTCAAGTGAAACATAATTTCCCAATCAGAAAGCAGTTTTTCATCGGAGGAATATCCTATTCTGATGTGGTAAAGAGTTGCAGCGCTGGAGATGATTGTCGAAGTGTTCAAATTTTGAAACCCAGTGTTAACGTTTCAGATTTAAGAAAGGCGGATTTTTTGGGTGGTAGTGTGTAAATTTCGGCTGGGAAGAAGAATGGTGCTATGGTGAATGATTTAAAGTATTCCCTGGAAATTGAGGTGGATCCTGAGGGGAAAAGATTGGTTAAATGGGTTAAAAGTGGGCCTAAAGGTGTTAGTAGGCCTAAAAAAAGTGTTTTTTCAAGAATAGGGCCTAAACTGAGTGTCTTCACTAGATTAGGGCCGAATTTGGGCTCTAATCAGCCTAAAACTTTGGATGGGTCACTAAAAAAGTTTGGAAAATAGACTGTAAGAGTGAAAAAATTATGGGTGCCTAAGGTTCAACCATCTCCCTTAACTTCAATCTGTGCTCTGATTCAGCAAGCTAAATCTTCGACCCATCACTCTGTTTCTGTTGAGCAGTTTGTAGTGAAGGGATTGACTTTACTTGGTAGAGAAGAGGCTGGGCTTTTGAGAGAGATTTTTGCAACGGAGAGATTTGGAGGGAGTATATCTTCTCTCCCTTGTCTAAAAGTTTCTAATCAATTAGTTCGGTCTTTACCTAACATGCCTGTGGCTTCAACTCGGATTGTACATTTTGTGATTCTAGAGGCGGTAGAGAAACTGAGTTCTAAAGTGGTTAAACAAGATTCTAATGAGGTGGCTGATCAAAAATCAGATTATGACTCAGATTCAGATTCCTTTCTTCAGAATGAAGATGAAGATATAGACTCACTATTTGGTTCAGAAGCGTTTGATGATGGTGGGTTGCTTGTTGAATCTATGCAGCAGCTGATCTAGGACATCTCTGACGAAACCAATCATATTATTCAACCTGACATTATGTTTGGATGATAGGTAATGAGGGGAACGGAAAGGGAATGGGGGGAACGGAAATAACTTCCCTTATTTGGGAGTTTTAAAATGTATAGGAACGGAACGGAACGGAACACATGGGGAATCATTTCCCCCCTCTTCCCCTCAAATGCCCAACTTTTGTTCCCCCCAAAATTGAGGGGGAATGGGTGGAACACATGGGTAATTCCGTTCCGTTCCGTTCCGTTAATGAAACTTTCAAACAAAGAGAATGGAAACTATGTTCCATTCCATTCATTTCCTTTCTATTCCATTCCTACCTATTCTATTCCATTCCATTAATGAAAAAACATCCAAACATAGGGTGAGGCTGATTTGACAGAAATTCCAAAGCTTTTTGAACAAAAAGAAGGCATGGCAGATGAAGGATCTCCTTCTTGCTTGGGAGTTGGTGTTAATTCTATAAAGAACATTAATGTTCATCCTGGAGATTTGACCAAGCCAAGGAGTGTTTGTCTAAATCTATCTCCTCACTTGTCCTTCCCCTCTTTATCTGCTCATCTTGTTATTCCTCTTAAACCTTTGTGTCCTCAGTCCTCTACTATTTTTTCAGGTGACTTAATTAGGGATTTACCTCAAGGAGATGGTCTTCTACCCATTCCTTAGCTAAAACCTTCCACTTTCCAAAATGGCGTCAAAGAAGACAAGGTGGAGGAAATCACCAAAGTCTCTAGCTGCCTTGACAATGCTAAGGATAACCTGGGTTCCCATCCCCTAGTTCAGGAGTTGGGGGTTAAGGTGCTCAATCAAAAAGGGGTGTCTAATTCATTAGTTGAGTCACCTAATACTAATGTTTGTAAGAAAAAAAAACTGTTGAGAGAACTTGATCGTTTGGTTTCAACAATTAATTATGGAGGAAAGGTTGGCAAGCAGGAGGGTAAGTTACCTAATGAAGATCCTTAGTTGGAATGTGAGGGGGTTAGGTAGTTGCTTGAAACGGAACAGAGTTAGGGAGGTGATCAACAAGGCAACGCCTAATATTGTTATGCTTCAAGAAACTAAAGCAGAAGTTTTGGATGCTTTGGTAATATGGGATATATGGGATTCTAGGTTTAAGTATTGGGAGTGTCTTCTTTCTCTTAGGGCTTCAAGTGATATGGTTGTGGTTTGGGACACTAGGTTTACTTCTAAGTTAGACTCTATTCGTGGTGCTTTTTCAGTGTCAGTTTTGTTGGATATCAAGGGGAGAGGTCATTGGTGGCTGACATCTGTTTATGGTCCTAACAGTCCTAGGCATCGTTCATTTTTCTGGGAGGAATTAGGTTTCTTATCAGGTTTTTGTGGTCTGAATTGGTGTCTTGGTGGGGATTTTAATGTTGTGAGGTCTCCAGCTGAAAAGTTGAGGGGTGATCATCTCACTTCCTCTATGAGGGGTTTTGATAGTTTTATCAGGGAGTGTAGTCTTAGAGACATTCCCCTCTCTAATGCCCGTTTCTCTTGGTCTACTAGAAGAAACTACACTGTGGCTTCCCGTTTAGATCGATTCCTATTCACCACTACTTGGGACGATGCTTTTCTTGATCTTGTGCAAGAGAGTTTATCTCGTCTAGTTTCTGACCATTTTCCTGTTGCTCTGGAGTCTAGTAAGGTGAAATGGGGTCCTTCCCCATTTAGGATTGAAAACATGTGGCTTACTCATCACTCTTTTATTCCTTTTGTTAAGGAAGTTTGGGAGACAACTTCAGTTCAGGGTTGGGAAGGATATAAAATTATGAGGAAATTGAAGCTTCTCAAGGAAAATTTTGAAAGAGTGGAATTTGTCATTTTTTGGTGACATTCGGTTTAACAAAGATGCTATTTTGAAAGAACTTGATTTGTTGGATAGGTTGGAGTTAAAGGGTAATCTTACTGAGGATCTCTATGTTAGAAGCAGTGTTGTTAATAGTGGATGGCAGTCCATGGCAGAAAGCCAAAAATCCGCCATACAAAATGGCAGATGGCGGTTGCAGAAAATGGCAGAAGCATGGCAGTTGATTAAAAAAATAAAATATATACAGAAAAAATACAAAATAAATCTGCTAAATATAATAAATAATAAAAACTAATAACATACACCAATAATAATAAAATTTGAAATATATTCTATCAAATAAAATTCATGAAAAGTATCACAATTCAGAAACATAAGGGAAAAACATTATTGTCATAACTCATAACATAAGCAATTAAGCATAAGGCCACTAGAAAATAAGAACTAACAATACTAACAAGTAATTGCACACACAGTTGTTGGTATCATTTTTGGTAAGCTGGTGGCAATATTTCCACCTAAGGTCTGTCCTATTACTATTAGTAGACCTTGAAGCGTTTGAACTTTGAAGAGACTTCACTTTGTCCACGACATGCCATTGTTCTAGGTTAGGTCCTAGAAGTGAAAATAAAACAGAGACTTAGATAGGATCATAGGAAAATAAAGTGCAGCAACTAAAAAGTTTAAAACAGAGAGTTGAGCTTGAGAGTTGAGAGTTGAGAGTGTAAAATCCAAAATGGAGAGAGGTGAAAAACCCAACAACAACAACAACAACAACCAAATCCTTTCTCACTAGATGAGGTCGGCTACATGGATCAAACGACGCCATTGTACCATATCATAAACCAAGTCTTTAAAAATATCATTCAAATCTAAATCTTTTTTAATCGTTTCACTTATAGTATTTCTTAGTCTTCCTCTACCTCTAGCTATTGGGTTATTCTCTACTTGATTTACTCTTCTTACAGGGGCTTCTAAGGGTCATCTCCTTACATGTCCAAATTACATAAGGTGAGATTCTCCCATCTTTTTTACAATAGGTGCTACCCCTACTTTTTCTCTAATGTATTCATTCTTAATCCTATATTGTCTTGTATGGCCACACATCTAGCGCAACATCCTCATATCTGCGACACTGATCTTATGCTCTTGTTGGTTTTTTACCGCCCAACATTCAGTACCATATAACATCGCGAGCCTTATAGCTGTGCAGTAAAATTTACCCTTAAGCTTGAGAGGTACTTTTCTATCACAAATAACTCCTGAAACACTTTTTCATTTCATCCATCCAGCTTGAATCCTATGGTTTACATCTCCCTCTATCTCTTCGTCATTTTGTATGATAGATTCAAGATACCTAAATTGTGTGACTTATGATATGGTATGATTTCCAATTTTCATCGCTAAACTAGCATTAACACGCTTCTTACTGAACTTACATTCTATATACTCTGTCTTACTCTTACTTAGACGAAAGTCATGTTCTTCCAAAACTCGTCTCCATAGCTCTAGCTTCCCATTTGTTTCCTCTCTCAACTCTTCAACTAAGACTATATCATCTGCAAAAGCATGCATTGTGGCACCGGCTCTTAGATATGCACAGTAAGCACATCCAGATCAAGGTAAAAAGATATGGACTCAAAGTTGACCCTTGGTGCATTCCTATAGTTATAGGGAAATCTTCTGTGACCCCACCTTGTGTTCTCACGCTAGTTTTAGCCCCATCATACATATCTTGGATTGCTCGAATATAGGCGATACAAACTCCTTTTTTCTCCAAAGCCTTCCACAAGATCTCTCTCGGTACCTTATCGTAAGCTTTTTCCATATCAATGAAAACCATGTGTAGGTGTTTTTGCTTCCTTCGATACCTCTCTGTCAATCTTCGTAGAAGATAGATTGCTTCCATGGTTGACTTCCCAGGCATAAAACCAAATTGATCAAAATATAAGTCTCTTGTCTTAATCTCCTTTCAATTACTCTTTCTCATAACTTCATAGTATGACTCATGAGCTTAATCCCTTTGTAATTTGCACAGTTTTGTAGATTTTCCTTGTTCTTATAAATAGGGATTAAAGTGCTTCTCCTCCATTCATTTGACATTTTCTTAAACCTCATTATCTCGTTAAACAGCTTTATGAGTCAGCTTATACCTTTTTCTCCTAAGCACTTCCATATCTCGATAGATATGGAAAACCCAAAACGAAAAAAAATGAATGAGAATGATAGAACAATGAACAAACAGGTCTGAGTTTGAGAACAGATAACAAAGAAATAAAGAAAGAAAGAAGTGAAGAAAGAAGAAAAGTGAAATTTGAGAAGTGAGAACGAGAGAGAGACAAGGATCCGAGAAGGAAAACCCAAAATGAAAAAAAAAAAAATGAATGAGAATGACAGAACAATGAACAAACAAGTCGAGTTTGAGAACAGAGAAATAAAGAAAGAAAGAAGAAGTGAAGAAAGAAGAAAAAGTGAGGTTGAGAAGTGAGAACAAAGAGAGACAGAGAGTTGAGAAGTACGTTTTATCATTACCTCACCAGAGAAGGTTGTCGGTCGTCGGAGATGCCTGGGTCTCGCCGCTCGGTCGCCGGAGTTGATGGAGAAGGCCGGTGGGTGGGAGTGGGAGGAAATCTCGAGTGGCAGAGGCTGAAAGTGGGTGGTCTCCGTCGAATGGGTTAGGGATTTTATAAATCCCTAAGGCTGAAAACCTTGAAAAGCCTCTAAAAAACAAAAGAGGCTACAACCGCTATTTCAGCAATGAACTGCCATGACTGCCATGGTGCCATGGCTGTGGAGGCTGCCATTTCGAACAAGGCAGAAACCGCAACACAGCAGCTGGCGAATGGTGGATTCCGAGAATCCCGCCACCGCAATCTGCCATGGCGTCGCCATGGCCGCAATTTGACAACACAGGTTAGAAGGCAAAAATTGAGGCTTGATTTAGATGAAATTTTGCTTAGGGAAGAAATGAGTAGAAGACAAAAGATGAAATTCCAGGGGGTTAAGGATGGGGGATGCTAACTGTCGCGATTGTGATCGAGGCGGGAACGGCAAAAAACAAATTATTTAGGAGTCGTCACCAATTTTATTTGAAATAGGAAAAATTGAAAAACCTAAGAAAAATAGTCTTTGAAACCAGATTGAATTCGGGAGTTGGTTATGTATAGAGAAGGGTGGAAACTTAATCTCACAACATCCCTAACACATTCGTCCTGAGACGGTTACCTTAAGTCAATTGTGTAAATCCTTGATAACTCTTAAAAATATTTGTTTTACCTTTTTTGTTAAAAGATAAATGAAATAAATAAATAAATTATGAAAATTTAATTTTTGCCTTGACGGGATATGAGGTCCACTCCTACTTATTATCGGGTGCAATGAGGATCTCAAAGTCACGTAGTTCTCTAAAAAATAATTGTGGGTTAGTTGATTTTAATTAAAGAAAAATGATTTAATTTTTTATTTTTGAAAATTCGAATTAACAAGTCGTCGTGACTTAGTTAATCATGTTAAGGTTTGAATGAGTGAATCTCGGCGTCACGCTAGAGACGTCACCCGTTGATTATCAAGTTTGTTGAGAATTTTTTTTTTAAAAAATGTTTTGAGTCTTTATTAAATGGTGATTTATTTTATTTCGAAAAAATAAAAATTTGAAGACAAAACAAAAAATTTGAATCATCAAGTTGTTACATCTCAGATGATTATAAAAGTTACAGGATTAACAAGCTATTACAACTCAGCTAATCCTGTTTTGTTCTTCTCAAAAAGGTTCAATTATTTTATATTTTTAAATTTTTTGTAATTTTATCATTTTTTTTAATTTTATTTTTTCCTACAAAAAAAAAGAATTTAAAAATAAAAAGAAACAGCACAGTAAAGCTTACGAAAAAGAAGGCAAAAAGGGAGGGTTTTTGTTTTTTGGATAGTTGCAGAGTTGGGTTGAGCAGTGTTGGACTTGGTGCATGGTGGCACGGCTAGCAAAGGTGGCTCTGTTTCACACGGTGCATTGGAGCGTGGCTGGAATCGCGTGGAGTCTGAGATCTGGTCGTGGTTTGTTCACAGTAGGTGGTTGAACTAGGTGATGGTGGGATGGATGGGTTGCTGCGTGGTGGTGTCGGGTTCGTGCGTGGATGTTCACGATGAGATGGTGTGAAACAGGGGCTATGCATGATGTGGCTTGATGCGGTTGCAGAGCGTGGATCTGTGGCTGTTGAGGGCGAAGATGCGGTGGAGCGACGATTGTACGGGGTGGAGCTAGGTTACGGTTGTGTTTGGTTTTGTGTGGGTGGTGAAGTGTTATGGTGCTTGAGGGTGACACAGTGGTGTTGTGTGATGGTGCTGAGGTGACACGGTGGTGTTGGTGCATGAAGGGGGTTATGGAGAGTGGTGAGAAGTCACGGTGTGAGATAGTTTTAGGAAGGTGATGAGAGGTTGAAGATAGTTTAGGTTGGACGTGGTTGCTACAAGCGAGGGATAGATCCAGTAAAGTGGAGTGGGGATGCACGCCCCACTCTACTTTGTAATTTTTTTTTAATCTTATATAGGTATATGTCTTTTTATATGTGTAATTTTACTTTTATATGTAGATAAATTAGTAAATTCATAGCAATAAAAAGTAAAACTCATATAATATTATTGAATAATTGTTTGATTACATACATAAAGAGAGAAATATTTGATAGTATTGATAATAAAAATATCATTTAGCGTTTTCAAAATATAAAAATGTGACTTTGCCCCCATTGGCTAAAATTCATGCAACTTTGCCCCATTGGTGGATTTGCTCACTACAAGGTTGGTTTTTTTTTTATGGTGATGAAGGGTTATTGAAGATTGGAGGAAGATGATGATGAGGCGAGGATGTGTTGGTGAGTTGAAGATGATGATGGTGGAGTGATTGGTTATGGTGGGATGGACGATGGTGTGTAATGGTGATGAGGTGGTTCACGGTTTGGAATGGTGGTGTGTTTGGGTGTTTTGGTGGTTATGGAGGGTGGTTGTTAGTGATGAGGTAGAGGATGAAGGTGGTGATTATGGAGGTCTCACAGTGGTTATGGAGGTATGGGTGTGGTGCGAGCAAGTGGTTTGCTGCTAAATGCTACGTGATGGAGAGAAACAAATATGGCTAGGGTGTTAGTTGTAGGCGAGAAGTGTGTGTATGTTGAAAAAATGTGTAAGTGATGGGTATTTATAGAAGAAAATTAGGTTTTAGAGGGTGATGGGGGCTAGGGTTTAGATGAGAAGGGAGATGACTTGGGTGAAAGTGATGGATCTGGGTCATGAGTTGGATAATAGGTCAATGAGTCGGGTTATGAGACATGGAAGAAAGTTGGGTCATTTCTTTTTTCTTTTGCTTTTTCTTTTTTTCCTTCTTTTTTTTAACAAAATGCTCTGGACAAAATTGGGTGTTCACACTAACTCAAAGTTGCTTCATAGGGTGGCTTCTGGGAGTTGTAGGAAAAGCCTTGTGAAAGAATTAGAATTGGAGGACGGTACAGTTGTTAGGGACATGGGGATCATTGCCTTTGAAATTGCTAGGTTCTACTTAGATTTATTTGCTGAGGATATACCCGTTAGACCCTTCATTGAAGACTTAGATTGGTGCCCCATCAATCCAGATAAGGCTTGTTGGTTGGAAAGGCCTTTTGAGGAGGATGAAATTCGTAGGGTTGTCTTTAGTTTGGGGAAAGACAAAGCTCCTGGTCCAGATGGCTTTTCTTTTGGTTTTTTTTAAAAGTGTTGGGATATTGTTAAACCTGGCCTCCTTAGAGTGTTTGCTGACTTTTTCAATAATGGTAAAATTAGAGTTTGTATGAACTCCACTTTCATCTCTCTCGTTACTAAAAAGGATAGGTTGATGAAGGTAAAGGACTTTCGCCCTATTAGCCTGGTTTCTAGTGTTTATAAAATCATTACGAAAGTTCTTGCTTCTAGGTTGCTTGAGGTCCTTTCTGATACCATCTCAGAAAATCAAAATGCCTTTATTCCTGGTACACAGATTCTTGATGCTGCTTTAATTGCTAATGAGGTGGTGGATGATGTTAAAACTCAGAGGAAACAAGGTCTGGTGTTTAAGCTAGATTTTGAGAAAGCTTATGATCGTGTGAGTTGGGGTTTTTTGGATAAAGTTATGGTCAAGAAAGGTTTCGGGGTTAGATGGAGAAAGTGGATTTCAGGTTGTTTATCTTCTACTTTTGCTATCATTATTAATGGAGAACCAAAGTCTTGGTTTAAGGGCTAGAGCAGTGTGAGGCAAGGGGATCCTTTATTTCCTTTTCTCTTTACTATTGTGGTTGATGTGCTTAATCGTTTAGTTTCTAGAGTTGTTAATAATGGGTTGGTTAAAGGGTTGTTAGTTGATTCGGAGGGAGTGCTTGTTCCCATCTTCAATTTGTTGATGATACTGTTTTTTTCTTGGAGCCACATGCTGAGACTTTTGTTAATATTTTGTCTATTTTTACTTTCTTTGAGGTCATCTCTAGTCTTGAGATTAATTGGGCCAAGAGTGGTTTAGCGAGTGTGAATGTGGATAGTCAAATTGTGACCGTTTTTGCTACTTTGGCAAGGTGCCAATCTCTTCAATGGCCTCTCACTTATCTCGGCATTCCTCTAGGAGGTAATCCCCGTGTTTTATCTTTTTGGGATCTTGTGGTTTGTAAGATTTTCAAGCGGTTAGATAGTTGGAAAGGTGCATTTTTTTCTCTAGGGGGTAGGATCACTCTTATTCAGTCGTGTTTGTCTAGCATCCCTTTATATTTTCTTTCCCTTTTTCGCATTCCTGTGGTTGTGGCACAAAAAATAGAGAGAATTATGCGAGATTTCCTCTGTTTGGGGGTAGGGGAAAATAGCATAGATCACCTCATTAGTTGGGAGGTTTGTTGTAGACCTAAGAAGGAGGGGGGGTTTGGGTCTTGGTAACTTGGTGTCTAAGAATATTGCTTTGGCAGCTAAGTGGCTTTGGCATTTTCCTCTTCAACCGTTTTCTTTATGGCATCAGGTGATTAGAAGTAAATATGGTTTGCATTCGAATAGGTGGGTCACCAACTCTGCAGGTAGATTGACTCATGCTAGTCCTTGAAAATTTATTTTTCAAGGATTGCTTTCTTTTTCTTCTCTTTTACACCCCTGCATCTGGGTGATGGATCTCGTATAAAGTTTTGGGAAGATGTTTGGGTTGGTAGTGTCCCTCATTCTGAGGCTTTTCCGAGGCTTTATCGCCTTTCTTCCTTACATAATGCTTCTGTTTGTCAATTTTATTCTTAGATTACTCTCTCTTGGAATTTTCATTTTTTCAGAAATGTGCTTGATAGAGAGGTTACTGACCTTCAAACTCTCTTGTCTTTACTTGAATTTGTCCATTTTTCTTCTCTTCCTGATACTAGAACTTGGACTATTAAATCTTCTGGATCTTTCTCTTGTAAATCTTATTTTCAGTTCTTGACTCATTTTCCTAGTAGAGAAAGATTCCTTTTGGAAAAGCCCATTTGGAAGTCTAAAGTTCCCTTAAAGGTTAAAGCTTTTGTCTGGACTACTGTTCTTAATAGAGTTAACACTAACGACATGCTTCAGAAAGTGCAGACCTATCACTGCTTTGTCTCCTAATAAGTGCTTAATGTGCTGCTCTGCTTTGGAATCAGGGGATCAACTCTTTTTGTATTGTTTTGCAGCAAATTATCTTTGGAATAAGTTGTTTGGTTTTTTTGGAGCGGCATCGATCTGCCCTAAGGATTTGCATCATTTTATTCTAACTAAGTTTAGAGGTTTTGGCTCCTGCAAAGAAGCAAAGATCCTTTGGAAGTGCTCTATCTTTGCTATTTTGTGGTGTTTATGGTTGGAAAGGAATGCTAGAATTTTTAAGGGACTTTCCTCAAGTTTAGACTTTATTTGGGATAGGGTTCTCCTTTTGACTTCTATTTGGTGTTTAGCTCATGGTTTCTTTGTTGGTGTTTCTTTGGTAGACATGCAGAGAGATTGACTTGCTTTGTTGCATGATACAATCTCATAGGTAGGTTTTAGCTGTGATTTTTGAGAGGATTACTTATCCTCCTTCTTTGTACTTTTCTTCTTTCTTTTAATAATATTTCTTTTTCTATATAAAAAAAAAGACATGGTTTATGATAGAACACAATGTCATCGTTTGATCTATGTAGTTGATCCCACTTAGTGGGAAAAGGCTTTTGTTGTTGTTCTATGTCCCTGAAAATAAGTGATTGCCCATTTGGCCCTGTGTTGATTATCTTGACTTGAATCCAAGGACTTTACAAGAATGCCACATTGGAGGGATGATTATGGAAGGACATCATACTCGTTGAATATTTTAGTCAAAATCTGCTGATTCCCTTCTCCCTTTCCTTATTAAGTTCACATTGGCGAGTTTTTTGTCTTCCTTTTATATGATAGCTGAAAGATTAAAAGAGTTCAATTATGTCGAGTAATTTGGCAAACATGGGGTTCGAATAAATTTGATCACTTGTCAAACCACCTAGCTCTATTATCTAGTGTCTGCATCCACATGAATGTCCAACATCTTGGATTCCTATGCAAATGTAATCTTATTTGGAAATTGTGAGTTGAGATCAATGCGTAATGGGCACTATAATTTTTCCAATGGCAAAGGTTTTTGCGGTAGGTTGTTCAAATTGTGAAAAGTTTTAGGAAATGGCAGATAGTTATTTTTGGCTTCAGTCTTCTGGTTTATCTGGGTCCTTCCCACCTCAATGCTGTGGAGCTTGTTATTAGCCACTATGATGGTTGCTCTTATCAATAGTTTCTTGCACAACCCTTCTGCAAAAGAAAAAGGAAGGAAATTAGATATGTGTAATTTCCATAGTTCCTTTAAGGCTGCCTCTTATGCTAAGAAATATGGAGACCAATTAGGCAACTAGTTCATCCTAGAGTACAAAATTAGCGACTCCCCTAGTGCAAGAGACTCTGCTCATCTGCTGTCATTCACCACATTAGCTGAAGTGCTATCTTTAAAATTTAAAAAAAAATGTAGAGTAATATATATATATATATTTGGTACAATGAAGAGTAATACTTAATCAAGGCTGTCATGAGACCAAATCAGCGGTTGTGCTTTATTGTGTTTCATTTGTTTACTGGTTAATGCATTCAATAATTTTATTATGCAAAGTGCCCTCGAGTCCTGAAGGAGTAACTTACGTAGCATGACAACTACTTAATTTCACGGTTTTATTAACTTGTTACATGCTTTGCTATGTCCATATTTGATTATCTGCCAGGTTGTGCAGAAACCTTATTTGTGTGTGTGTTATTATAATTATTGTTTTTAAATATCTACATACCTTGTAGAGCACATATATATAATACATTTTCAAATCCTGAACATGGTTGGTTGTAGCTAAATGAATTGTTTGTCAATCACTAAATGAAGTACAACTCTACCTGTACTTGGATTTTATGTGGGACAATGGTTCTTTTTGTTTAACTGGGAGCTCAGTGGGTTACATCTAAGCAGACTTTGATTAATATAATCAATTATATTAAAGAGGTGTTTGGTGTTGAATATATCTTCACTACGACTTGCCATGGTTGATAATAGCAATTTGCCTTTGAATTTATTCATACCTGATTAAATTTTGTAACTTCTGACATGATGAAGAATGCTCAGATTTTATCATGTCCTTGTATCAATGTTTTTTTCTGTCATTATGACTGTTAGTGCTTAGAAGGGGTTGGTGATGATGATACCCCAAAGTTATCTGGGGAAGCAGGGGAAAAAGGTGCAAGTATACAAGAGACAGAAGGATCAACTGAAGATCACCAATCAAAAAAAGATGTAAAGGATCGTTGCCCTGAAGATGAGGAGAAAATGGAAGACTCTCCAGTATTAGGTCTGCTTAAAGAACAAAAAGCAGTTAAACTTGAAACCAAGGAAGATAAAGACAATGGAAGAAAAGTAGTTCCAAGTGAAACCCTAATTAAGAAAGCCATTAGAAAAAGAGCTTCTTACATCAGGGCTAATTCAGAGTATGCTACTGATTCTTTCAATTATTTATCATTCTGACCTCTTTTTACGACACACATACTGTCCCTGTCCTTAACTATGGTACATTAATTGACATGGACTGATTCTTTGGCATTTTAATTCTCAAAGTATAACATGGGTACTTTTGCCTTGCTAATTTCAGGAAAGTCACAATGGCTGGTCTTCGTCGACTATTGGAAAAAGATCTTAAACTTGATAAATTTACTCTTGATCCCTATAAGAAGTTTATAAGTCAACAGCTAGATGAGGTGAGTTATACTACTGTCTAGAAAAATGTCATTGATGCCCATAAGCAGCACACACTATCTGATGCTTAATAATTCTTTGTTAAATGTGAAGGTATTAAATTCTTCTGAAGTTTCAGACCCTGCAAACAATGCCAAGAAAATTGTTAAGAAGAAACCTGATACCAAAGCATCTAAAAAGGTCAGCAGTGAAGAAGGGAATTCTGATACTTCAGATAAGGAGAGTGACGAGGAAGATGAAGTTAAACAAAGAAAAAAAGTGGTTCCAAAAGTGAAGAAGCAGAATTCCATTGAACCTAAAAAGCGAAAGGATCCCCCAGAGGAGACCAATCTATCCAGTAAGAAAAGGGTTAAGCCAACTAAAGCAGTTTCAGAAGACAATAGTGATACAGAAGTTAGTGGAAAAAACTCTGAAGATGATCAGTCCCATTCATCACCAGAGCAACCTGCCAAGGTCATACTAACTAATCTTTATATGATGATTGCGATGAGGACTGCTTAGTAATAAGTTAGAGTGTTGAGGCCGTAGCCATTTTATAAGGGAACAGTCAGGATCTTTTAACTGAATAGCTGCTCTTTATAATGAAATAATCACATGGTTGTCTTTCTATCTGAGTTTTCATGAAGCTCTCCTCAACATTCTTTGTTACTTGGCATTTCCTACAAGTTATATGGATATTGTATATCTAATTGGATCATATCTTTTTTTTCTCTGCAACTGCAGAAGAAAGAAGTTTCAACTCCTGTGTATGGTAAACATGTGGAGCACTTAAAATCTGTTATTAAAGCATGTGGAATGAGGTTATTTTCTTCTTTGGATTTCAATTTATGAGAGATCTTTGTTGAGGAAGATATCTTGATATTATTTATTTCTGTTCCAGTGTTCCTCCCTTAATTTACAGAAAAGTCAAGCAGGTGCCTGAAAACAAGCGAGAAGCCCAGCTAATTAAAGAGCTGGAGGAGATACTGTCTAGAGAAGGATTGTCTTCTAATCCATCTGAAAAGGGTGAGCTTAGTTGTTGTGCTTATGTTTGTGAGTGATCCATGATTCCATGTAAGCTGCAGTAGTTTCATCCTGATTGAATAAAATAAGCATTGCTTTGTGAAAGGAGCTCTTGCAGCTCTAGTTATCAGCTGTGCCCAATTATCTTTCATACAATCTAAACAACTAAAACCTTTACTGGTTTTATCTTGGTCTTCTATGTTTACTTAGTTTTTAATCATGTTTGACATGTTCTGATAATCTAAACTGCAACACTTGTAGGAACAGTATAATTTGTAAATTTAATTTGTCCCATAATTTATTCATACTTTAAAGTTAATTAATCCCATGTTGTGTGGCATCTTTAGAGCCTTAACTGTATACATTATCGGTTTAGTAGTTGTAAACTGAAATGTTGACATTGAATATCGAACATAGTTTGGATGTCTTTGTTGATATATGTTCTTTTCCTTGTGTCATTCTATATTATTGGAATTAATTATGTTCTCTACATAGTTTGTGTCATCCTTGTAGCTCAATTGGGTGTGATGTTGATATCGGAGGTTCAATCCTCCACCAGGCCACCCTTCCCCCTCTCCTATCTAGGTGCTTGCACCTCCTATGTACCGAAAAAAGAAAATAAGATAAGAAAATATATTTTTTTGGGTTAATTGGCATAAGAATGACCTTGTCAGCCTTGTTCATGGGTTTTCTTGAGGAAAATTACACCAACATTTACTTTTAGAAGGGGTATTTGTCCACTAAAAATTTAAAGAGTAAAATACTCCAACCTCCTCTCTATTTGTCTAATTTTTCACATACCCCTTTCTATTTTCAAAAGCTACACAAAACTCCCTTATCACTAACAAAAACATGCCTTGTATTTTGGAAAATACACATAAATCCAATTAAGCACAATATGCCTAAAATTGACAAATTAAGTCATTAGTCAACCATTAATGACCTTGAAATTTTGATGTAGAACCAAAGGAGAAAGAGGCATTCGGTGCCTAGAGGACCAATAACTCTCGAGGTTCCAACAACTAGGAATTATCGAAATTCCAAAACACAATAAGGGACCGTTTGGATAGTGGAATTGAAATTGAAACATAAAATTTTAATTTCAATCCCAATTCTTTTAGAACTAGAATTGGTTTAGAATATTAAATTCTATGTTTGGGGTTGTCAAAGAATTAAGATAAAAAAATTGTAATTTTAAATTCAATTATAATTTTATTATTTAAAGGTATAATCTAAAATATTAAAAAATTATTTATAAAATTAAAATTAATAAAAATATTCATACAATAATATTTTTATAATATAATAGTCATATTTTTTTCATAAAGAAATTTCTCATGTCATAAAAAAAAGAAACTTCTCATGAAATTTTTTTATAAGTTATGAAATTGGTAATTCTTAGGGTATAGGCTAAGAATTGAGAATGACTTAACTTAGTTGTTTTTCAATTCCATGAAATCAATTTATGGAATTACAACTCTAATTTTAAATGGCATTCCGAACATAAAAATTAGAATTAAGAGACTCAATTCCAATTTTAAACTCTAATTTCATGCTCAATTCTAGCAATCAAGCAGACACTAATAATTTTGTTATCAATGCTGAAGTCTTAATAACATAAACACCTGCAGGGTATTTATAACTCAAAGGTAATCAAATCCTAATTAAATTCAAAATCTTAATAAGATAATATTTTCCTAAAACCAAATATCCATAAAAGATAAAATCCCTAAAAATACGAAAAGATAAAATCTCTAAATAATATAATTATCTATAAAATCTTAAATTATCAAAATCATAAATAATTCTAATCTATTCTGCATCATTCTCCCTCTCTGAGAGGACTCTTCTCCAGAGAGGTAGAAAGTTGGTAATCCTCCAAAAGAATGGTCTTTGTCAGCAAAGAAGAGGATGAGATTGGCCTTGTTTTGTGGTGCCTTTGATCAAAACTTGTGAAAGACCCTGCCAAAGGTTGACATTGGCGTCATAGAGCTTTAACGACATTTTTCAACTCTGCAAAGAAACACAAAAATGGAAGATTTTTTGGGGAAAGAATCAGATACGTTTCTGGCTGGAATTTGGTGAGTTGTATACAGCAGAATAACCTTGGCTGCAAAAAATCTAGATGCTTTCAACAGCACCAAGCGTGGGAATCTGGTGAGTTGTTTACAGCAGAACAACCTTGGTTGCGAAAAATCTAGATGCTTTTAACAGCACAAAGTGTGGGGATCTGCAAGGCTTGGATGCCAAACTGATGTAGAATTGAAGGAGAAAGAGGCACTCGGGGCCAAGAGAACCAAGAACCCTCGGGGTTCCAAAAATTAGGAATTCTCAGAATTCTACAACACAATAATAATTTTATTATCAATGTCAAAGTCTTAATAACATAAACACTTGAAGGATATTTATAATTCAAAGGTAATCAAATCCTAATAAATTCAAAATCCTAATAAGATAATATTTTCCTAAAAACAAATATCCATAAAAGATAAAATCCCTAAAAAAACAAAAAGATAAAATCCCTAAATAATATAATTATTTATAAAATGATAAATTATCAAAATCATAAATAATCCTAATCTATTTTGCATAAAATGTCATTTTAACCCTTAATTTTATCAATGTTACTTGTAATAATGATGAAATTGAGGGTAAAAATGCTATTGAGGATAGAAATGTCATTTCAAGCAAAAAATAATTTTGTATTACAAGCAACAATGATGAAATTAATGGTAAAAATATCATTTCAAGGTCATTAATGGTTGGCTAATGACTTTGTTAGTCAAATTTAGGCTTATTGTGTTTAATTAGATTTATGTGTAGTGTTTTTAAAAAATACAATGGGTTCTGTGTAAGTGTTAAGGGAGTTTTGCATAGCTTTTGAAAATAGAGAGGGGTATATAAAAAATCAGGCAAATAGATGGGAGGTTGAAGTAATTTGCTCATTTAAATAAGGGGACAAAACTCTAATTTCTGAAACTAGAGGGAAGGTCAATGTAATTTCAATAAACCTCAAGAGAGGTTATTGTAATATATCCTTTTTTATTTTGAGTCATATTTTAATGACTAATGTCTACATTGAAGTGCAAATACTAAATTGGTTCAGGTAATCGGGTTATATCTTGTCAAACTTGATAAAAACCAATCTCCATTGATTTGGTTCTCGGATTTGTGATTTTGAACTCGATGACCCAATGAAGGTTTTTTTAATAAATGCCTATTACTTATATTGTGCGTTTTAGTTAACTCACAAATTAAATTTCTCATTTCATTCCTTATTTGAATGCCCTTAGAAGATCAGATGACATACCAATCCACTTACCCGACCAATGAACCATCGTGTCCTAGCTTTTACCTTATGAGACGTGATTGCAGCTTGCCTTTTTTTTTTTTCTGTACATGTGCAGTTTATTGTTTTCTATAACTTTTATTTTGATAAAGATTATTTTTTTATCATATTTTTTTTATTTGTTCAGTTAACAATTTATTTATTCATTTTATTATATTTAGTTTATTGTGTTCTTTGTCTTTATCCTGTTAACAATTTTTTTTAAATGAACAATCCAATGACCCAAACCAAACCAACCCGTTTTAGATCGGGATGGTTTAGTTTGGTTTGGGTTGGCCAAAAATAATTACAAAACTAAATCAAACCAATTAAATTTGATGGGTTTGGATTTATTTTTCCACAAAATCCGAACCAAACCAACCCGTGAACACCCCTAATGACAGCCTTAGATATGTTTTAGTCCAGGTATTTGTTATTCTATCTTTTCAATTAATTCCACCTATTTTTGTCTTTTCTTTTTTCTTTTTCCTCATTTACACAGAAATTAAGGAAGTAAGAAGGAAGAAGGAAAGAGCAAAAGAACTTGAGGGTATTGATGTCAACAATATTGTGTCAAGTTCGCGTAGAAGGTCAGTGACTAGTTTTGCGGCTCCTCCAAAGCCCAAGATACCAGTTGAAACTAATGGCAATGATGCTGAGGATAGCGATGATGACAATGATGATGAAGGCAATGACAATGGAGAGGATGAAGAAGAGGATAGTAGTGATGCTGATGGAAGTCAGAGTGATGAATTTAACGAGGGTAATTTAAGATATGATGTGGCTTTGCTTTGTTTTCATTTGTGGTTATATATCTGGAAGTAATCTTCGATTCTGGAATCTGTGTTCTAAAGTGCTATTGCAGTGGTTATGTTGTTGGTTGTTAATAATAATGGGATGCTTTGATAGGAAGCACCCTGGATGGATAGCTGGAAAACTTTAGTGTTCTATCAATGGACCACCACTTTTCACATCTAGATGCTGTCAACACTCACCAATGATATTGCAAACGTATGGATATCAGTTATTACTGAATTTTGATAAGGGAGTAGGATTTAATTCCAGGGTACTTGAGTGTGCAAGGATTCTCTAGTAAAGATTTTTAAAAGATGTGTAGTGTAACAGATGGCTAAAGTTTTTTAAAAATTTTTTATTTTAATTTTGGAAAAAAAGAGGGGGGGGGGGGGTTATTTTCGGAGAGTGATGGGTGATGAAAGAGATTTGACGTGCATCCTACCTTTCATTTTTCTATATATTTGGATTGTATCCTTTGTTACCCAATTCTCCTCCTTGGTATCTTTTAATTAATTCATAATATAAGGAGCAATAGTTTATTGTGAAGCAATTGTATAGAAGACTTGTTAAATTGTTTGTTGTAATGTCTTCTCTAGGATAACATTCTGCATGTTTTACTGCACTGTCCATTTTGTTGAGAAATGGTTTTACAAGTCCACTGTGTCCTCACATTGTTCTCTCTTTTATGCAGATGAAGAGGAGAGTGATTGAAGTCAAGGCAGGTTCCTGAGTGATTATAAGGTGATTTTTAAAGTAAGCAATTAAAAGGCGATGATATATAATGTAATTTCTTCTCTTTTGCTTTTGTATCCCCCGCGCGGTGGCGTCCTTTTCTCATATTTTTCTGCTGAGGGCCACTTCCTTAGGAACTTGGACATTGACACTAGTTTAAAATTAGTACTTTTTCTTGGAAAGGCATGTTTATCATTGGATTGTCTCATCTCAACCGTAAATGGCAGCGTGGTCAATAATGGAGGTAATGTTTCGTCTGTTAAAACTCATGTCCATTTTTTTAATTTTTTTTATCAACAACATATGTCGAATTTAACTCATGGTTAACTTGGTAAGTCTACCGTAATCTGCACCTGAAATGAAATTGAATTGTTAGAGGCATTCGATTGGCTCGAAGATGAACAGAATAAATAGTTGGACATATCTCCATATATAAAGGAAAATGCTATCAAACACTCGAGCTTCTCACCACTGTTAAAATTAACTTTAAAATGAAAAAAAAAGGAGTTTGCTAATCTCAAAAACCAAACCAATCATCTCACGGCGAAAACATGTGTTGAGAGGCTCAATTGTTTCATAGCATGTCACCTGTCTATTCGAACATCTATTAATTGCTTTTAATTGTAATTGTTTTTTTTTTAGCTGACTTTTAGTTGTGATTTATAAAATTTCATTTATTAAATAATTTTATTTGGGTTTTAATTTATTATATTCTTATTTGTTTATTCACATTTACTTGAGAATAATTTAAAAATTGTAATTAAAAATAGTTAGCAGTGAGTATAAATAGACTAGCAGGGCCTCCAATAGTTTCACGTTATATTATAAAATGAAAAAACTCCCTGTTTGTGTACTTTTATGTTTTATCATATGTGGAAGTTAATTTCATTTTTATTTTTTTGGCTGGATTTTAAAATTTATTTGCATATGCAAAATTTATATTAACAGATCCAATTCCAATCCTTCGGTGTTGGAGCAGACCGCTGCGCTTGATCCAAATAATTTAAGTAATAGATTTATTGTGTCGTTGTGCTTTTTATTAAATGAATTTATAATTTATCGTTAAAAGAAATAATTAAGTGAAATTTTTTTAATTAACTTCATTGGGAAAATTATCAAATTTGGACTAGTAACACAACTTAAGTAGCTTTCGGACTCCAAAACAATAAAAAAAAGGAAAGTTAAGTGGATTTCCTTTTTTTTCTTTGTTTTCTAGCCCATGAAGTTGTGTTAGCTGTGTATGGTTATAAATATAATTGTGTAAGTAATATTTTTTTTTTTTAAGAGTAAACATTTAATTTAGTCCTCTAAAGATTAACATGTCACATTAGTCTTTTAATTATTTTTTTATCAAATTCGTACTTCAAAGATATAAAAATGCTAGCAAATTCATCTTTAGGTTGCCCACCAAATAAGACCCTAAACGACAAATTTGATGACATTTTTGTATATTTGAAACACTAATTAATAAAAAAAAACTTCGAAAAACTAATGTGATAACACTCTAATCTTTTGAAGATCAATGAGGGTTTACTCTTTTTTAATATGAAATATAATAATACTATAATAGTATACCTGGTAGTGCAGAGTGGGTTAGCGACTTGACTGAGTGTTTTTGACCCAATCCAGAAGAATTTACGACCATAATTGCACTCAGTTTTGGAAGAAATTGTCAAGTATAATTCTGTTATGCTTAGGTGATTAGAAATAATAAAAGGTAATAAATTGTTTAGATCACTAGTACATTCAAATTTTGAATTAGAAGATATTCACACATTTATAATTATAATAACTAAAATACTTTGTTTTAAACAGTTTATCCAATAAATAAATTTTAAGAAATAATTATGTTAATCTCAAGGATTTATGAAAATGCCAGTGAGGGTTGACTAAACAAGCATTTGTATCAATTTTACTCCTAGAGAAGTGAACAGAAAGAAGGGTACTCGTGTTACCATGCTTTTATAATAATATATTTAGTAAAAGAGACAAAAAGCATTGAGCTAAAAATGCATTGTTTGTAACTGAGCTCTACTAGTGTTCCAGCTCTAGTTAGCTTCTCATTGGTGCGACCTAAAATTAAGATGTTACATGAGAATACTTTTGGCATAACGAGAGCTGGATATTACCTCCTACTAAGAATTTTTAAAGAATTGAAGTTTTCCAATGGATTTAAATAAAGGGCTGCTCAAAGTCTCAAGATGTTTAGTGCTAATAACACACTGAAGCATTCAGTGTTTCCCTGAAAGAATACGCCTGACTTCATTTGCAAGGTCAATAACATGCTTGTCTTTGCATCCTGAAGAATGATAAATAAAAAGTTAAAAAAGAAAAGGAAATTTTAGAGAGAATAATTCAAATGACCAGTGAACTCTCATTGAAGATCCTCACCTATTTGAAGAAGAGCCTTTTCAAGTTGGAAAAGATAATCTCTGTTAGGTCCTGAGGGACCTTCAGCGTGAATTATTTGCCTGTAGGATTAAAAAGAAAGGCAAGAGCAATAGCTTGTATATGAGTTATGAGTCTAAATGTGATGACGCTGGTTTTAGAGGAGGGATAAGGTTGAAAATAAATTTTTTTTGTAGAGTGCATTTTGGTCATTTGACCTATATGTAAAAAAAAAAAAGAATCAAATGTTTTAAAAAAGAAGGAAGAACGTGAAACAGAGACGTTTCTCATCTCTTCTTCTCCCTCCTCCATGCTTTGCACCATTTGGAGCTATAACTAAGTTTCCACCTTTCCCTCGTTTTGGCACCAAATCCTTGCACCCACTTGCACCAAGAGCTTGAGGTAAGTTTCTACTCTATTATTCTTGTTTGTTTTGTGTCAAATCTCATATTCCCTCAAGCTTTGCTATCTCAAAAATGGTGGATGAATGTATTTTGGAGCTCTGTGTAAAAATCTAAGAGTTTACGATACTGGTTTCTAAAAAGAGGGAATGGGGAAGCCATACCTTGATATTTTTTCTTATAAGTTTCTTGAAAACCCTAAAACCCTATAATTAGAGAATTTACCTAATCTCCTTACCCCTTTGCTAATTCAACTCTAAATGAAATTTCTAAAACCTTATCAATTGCAAATTGTAATTATAGTGTAGTTATTTTATTTATTCATGGTGCTTGTGTTTTAAATTCCTAATATCTAGTGGGTAACTCTAAGTTTTAAGGAAGGTTGCTTCTTAATGTAAATCATTGTTTCATTTATTTTGACTTGTCAAAATATTTGTTTATGATCAGATTCAGTGGGCACTACATAGCTTGCTCCTCCGAATGTCGTGGGGACCGATTGAGTTGGTTCTTCATATTTGTGAGTGGATAGTTTACACTGTGACATATTTTGAAATTTAAACATCTTGTCACGTATTTATATTTCTTTTAATAGTATTTCAAACCAAACTCTGCCTATGCTGAGTGTTGTTGCAAATATCTACATAGCTGGTCATAAGCCCGGATAAAAGAGGAGGGTTGTGTTAGGCAGTTGACAGCCAACGTAAAACTTTGTTGAATCTTTATGACATGGATCAATGAAATAATTGTGTTAATGCTAGGTCGTTGTCCCTAAGCAACGCATTGTATGACTCGAGTACAGTGTCAAATAAGTAAGGGCCGCTGCATCGCCGCCTGAGTGTAGTGAAAAATAAGCAAAGGTTCCCACATTGTCGTGAACAGGTGTGGGTAAAGAAGCTAGTTCATAAGAGTAAGATGCGTTTTGGAACTTGGAATATAGGCACACTTACAGGTAAATCAATGGAAATAGTTGACACCATGATTAGGAGGATGATTAATTTTATGTGCCTACAAGAAACTAACTGGGTTGGAGAAAAGGCAAAGGAACTCGACTCTTCGAGTTTTAAGCTTTGGTACACCAGCAAGATAAAATCTAGAAACGGGGTAAGCATAATAGTAGATAAGAATTAGAAGAATATGGTTGTGGATGTGAGAAGGCTCGGAGATAGGATCATAACTTTGAAGTTTGTTGTGGAACAAGAGACTTTTAATGTTATTAGTGCATATGCACCCCAAGTAGGGCTAGACGAGCACTACAAGATAAAATTTTAGGAGGATTTAGAAGGTTTAGTTCAAGGAATACCATTAGTGGAGAAGATTTTTCTAGGAGGGGACCTAAATGGTCATGTGGGGAGCGAATCTAAGGAGTATGAGGGGTTGCATGGAGGTTATGGTCTAGGAGTAGCTAATGCAGAGAGCAAAGCGATTTTAAATTTTTCGGTAGCGTTTGATTTTACAATAGCTAACACTTGTTTTAGGAAGCAATAAGAGCATCTGATCACATATAGAAGCGGGGGTTCTTACTCTCAAATTGATTTCTTTTTATAAGAAAATCTGATAGAAAGCTTTGCATGGACTGCAAAGTCATGTCTAGAGAGAGCTTGACTACCCAACACAGGGTTTTGGTTATGGATGTACGGGTCAAGATGAGAGTAAAGAGAAATTGTCGAGATAGAGAGTCAATGATCAAATGGTGGCAATTAAAGGGAGGAAAACAAATGCTCTTTCAGAGGAGGATTATGAAGGAAGAAATTTGGGAAGTACAAGGGAGTGTTAATGATATGTGGGACGAGATGGCTGAAGGGATTAGGAAGGTAGTAAAAGAGACACTCGGTGAATCAAGAGGCTTTGGACTCAAGGATGAATCTTGATGGTGGGACGCAAGTGTACAAGATAAGGTTAAGGTTAAAAGGGAATGTTATAAAGCTTGACACGTATGTAAAAATGATGAAAATTGGGAAAAATATAAGGCAGTTAAAAAAGATACTAAGAAGGCAGTGAGCGAGGCGAAAGCTAAAGCGTTTAACGGGTTATATCAATCGTTGGGCACCAAAGACGGAGAAAAGAATATTTACAGGCTTGCTAAAAGTAGAGAAAGGAAGACAAGAGACTTGAATCAAGTGAAATGCATTAAGGATGATGAGGGTAAAGTTTTAGTTACAGAACAAGACATTAAGGATCGATGGAAGAATTATTTTCACAAGTTATTTAATGAGGAACATGGGACATTAAGGGACTCGGACATTCTAAACACTAGAGAGGAGAACCAAAATAAAATCTTTTATTGTAGAATTCGGGAGTTTGAGGTAAAAGAAGCATTGAAGAGGATGGATAATGGAAAAGCGATCGGATCGGATAATATACCTATTGAGGTATGGAAGTGCCTAAGAGAGAAAGGTATAAGTTGGATCACAAAGCTGTTTAACGAGACAATGAGGTCTAAGAAAATGCCAAACAAATGGAGGAGAAACACTTTAATCCCTATTTATAAGAATAAGGGAGATATGTGCAAATTACAGAGGAATTAAGCTCATGAGTCATACCATGCAGTTATAGGAAAGAGTAATTGAACGGAGATTAAGACAAGAGACTCATATTTCAGATAATCAATTTGGTTTTATGCCTGGGAGGTCATCCATGGAAGCAATCTATCTTCTTCGAAGATTAATGAAGAGGTATTAGAGGAAGCAAAAAGACCTATACATGATTTTCATTGATCTGGAAAAAGCCTACGATAGGGTACCGAGAGAGGTCCTGTGGAAGGCTTTGGAGAAGAAAGGAGTTCGTATCGCCTATATTCGAGCAATCCAAGATATGTATGATGAGGCTAAAACTAGTGTGAGAACACAGGGTGGGGTCACAGAAGATTTCCCTATAACTATAGGATTGCACCAAAGGTCAGCTTTGAGTCCATATCTTTTTACCTTGGTCTTGGATGTGCTTACTGAGTGCCCATATCGAAGAGCCGGTGCCACAATGTATGCTTTTTGCAGATGATATAGTCTTAATTGGAGAGTCGAGAGAGGAAACAAATGGGAAGCTAGATCTATGGAGACGAACTTTGAAAGAACATGACCTTCATCTAAACAGGAGTAAGACGGAATATATGAAATGTAAGTTCAGTAAGAGGCGTGTTAATGCTAACTTAGCGGTGAAAGTTGGAGATCATACAATACCACAAGTCACACAATTTAGGCACCTTGGATCTATCATACAAAATGATGGAGAGATAGATGGAGATGTAAACCATAGGATTCAAGCTGAATGGATGAAATGGAGGAGTGCTTCAGGAGTTATTTGTGATAGAAAAGTGCCTCTCAAACTTAAGGGTAAATTTTACCGCACAGCTACAAGGCCCACGATGTTGTATGGTACTGAATGTTGGGCGGTAAATAGCCAACAAGATCATAAGATCAATGCTACGGAGATGAGGATGTTGCGTTGGATGTGTGGCCATACAAGACAAGATAAGATTAGGAATGAATGAATTAGAGAGGAAGTAGGAGTAGCACCTATTGTGGAAAAGATGAGAGAATCTCGCTTTAGGTGGTTTGGACATGTAAGGAGAGGACCCTTGTTTGTAAGAAGAGTAGATTGTAGATAATAGCCCAATAGCTAGCAGTAGAGGAAGACCAAGAAAGACTATAGGTGAAACGATTAAAAAAGATTTAAATCTGAATAGCATCTCTGAAGACTTGGTTTATGATAGGACACAATGACGTCGTTTGATCCATGTAGCCGACCCCACCTAGTGGGAAAAGACTTGGTTGTTGTTGTTGTTGTAGTATTTCAAACCAAGTTTCCTTTATTATTTTAAGAGTTACAAATTTGGAGTTCTTTATAATAGCTTTGGTTATAGCCTCAAGCTTCATATTTTGGGAAAACAAAATCTTTAAACTAGCTTATGAATTTATTTTATGATGATTATACTTTTGGAGTTGTATTTTATTGACCTTGTGACCTATTGAGTTGTTAATCCTGAAAGCTAACCTATGATGGTTTTGAAGTTTTATTATGAGAATTGAGCTATAAGGGTTGTGTTAAAATTCCGTTCACGGTTGGCGAAGAGATATAAAAGCATATGTTTCGCCTGCCGTAACGAAGAGATATAACGACATATGTTTCGCCTGCCGTAGCGAAGAGAGATAACGGTGTATATTCCGCCTGCCGTGGTGAAGAGATGTAACGGCTAATGTCCATATAATAGATGTAAAGATTTTTTTTTTTAGGATATGAGATGAGATTTGTTAAGTAAGTTGAATTCCTTTACGATTATAAATCTACTTCTAGACAGGAAAGCATGTGCCAAGTGATTTTATTTATAAACTTCATTTATTTGATTATTGTGTTTTGAGTTGTTTTGCAAAACTTAAATATTCGTGCTATTACTTGTTTCCCCTTTCTATTCACTATGTTTATTATACCCTCCCTCACCAAGTCTATGTGACTCATCCCATTCCTTTTCCCTTCAGATTCACAGACTGTTGAGTAGCGGGTTCCTGATATTTGCTATTCTGCCTAGGAGTGTTTGTCTTTTGGTAGGCCTCCATTGCTATTGATGGCTAGTGTCATATATCGACTCTAGTATTTTGCAGCTATAGGAGATAGAGTTAATTTATTTCTTTTGATATATATATATGACCATAAAGTCTTGATATGTCCCTTCTGTATAGCTGACTCAGTTTGTACTTATGACTGATGCTAGACATGTTTGTGTTGGATTTAGATATGTATTGTTGATCAGGTTTAAATGAAATGTGTAGTTTGTTCAGTTTTTAGAGGAAACTCTGTCGGATTCTTGGTAGGCTTAATCTAAGTTTCAAATTGTTTTATTTAATCGATGTTGTATTGTTAGGCTTGCTAGGCTAGTTGAGTACTGAGTATCACTAGCTTGTGCGCTGGTCACGGCCTAAGATTGGGTCGTGACACTAAACCTCCAAAGGGCTTGCAAAACATAGTTACAAATGCATGAACCACACATATAATACTAAAAAGTAGATAGAATATTCAGCATGATCCTATATTTAGGTAATCTGATTCCTAGACTCAGAAAAGTGGCGTCTTCAGTATGTATCACAACACTGACAGTTCAATACAAATTAATCATCACCTTTTTGATTTTCAATAACCAGCCTGTTAGAAAATCATGCATAAAAGACTAGTTCATAAACCCCCTGAAGCCATATCCCTGAACCAACGTATAATCTTGAATACTCAAGTAAAGTTTACTTTTATGCCACAAACTAAGAGTGTAATACATGGATGAAAGTTACACACCTTGCAATCTCTTCAATAGATGCAGGGCCCAAGTAATTTATGTTATTTTTCTTGTCTGGAGATGCTATATATCTGTAAATTGTTCACACTGATCTAACTAGCTGTTGATGATCAAACATGCAAAAAAAGAAAAAGTTCTAAGGTTGTTTCATTCACTTGCACCATCACTCCAGAAATGGCTGGAGTTGTAGCACTAAGCTCCTGAAGCAAATTTCAGTAGATGCCAACTTTCATAAGTGGAATAACTACTATTATAAAGCAGAATAAAATAATATATCTTATTAGTCTAAAAAAATCTTGGCATATGGCACTTACAGTGAAAAGATCCAGGTATTCCTTCTTGTCATATTGCTTCTCCCTCACTTCCAGATACTGTGCAGTAATTACATTTAAATATATCAATCTAAAGTACTGATATTATTAAAAAAACATTTCAAAAAAAGAAGAAAGAAAGTCTCGTGGAAGTGCAGTTTTGTTTCTATGATTATGTCAAGTATAGCCGCACAAAATATGTGGGCTCCCATCAACATTGAGTCATATACACCAAATCCCATAAATTCTATAAACAATTTATGCAAGTCTGTTATTATTAAACAATAATAGTTCTTTGGGTGGCCATAAAGGGGGTTGGGGTGGGGGCTGGAAGGAGGGGATGCCTTTATCTGCAGGTTTAGATTGATGGATGAAAATACAATGTTATCATAATAAACAGGGATTCACTGTTGTTTCAGCAGCACATTTCATTCATTGAGATACTATTGCTGAGGCAATAAGACAACAGAAAGCCACAGTACCAGGAAGTGTATTCAAATATCATTGCTCTAAAGACATGTATTTGCAAACCAAAAAAGGCTAGCAAAACGCCATCCAATTACAAATGTATATCATTCAGTATGAAGTTCCAGATGTATTAAATCAAGCTTAGTTTCGAAGCTTGAACTGAAGCTTTAAGACTTTCTTTTTTAATTGATCACATCCAAGGCTGCACATAACAAACCTTTATTTATCAGTGTTTCTAGTTTCCGGTATGTGCCTCACTGGTGATGTTCACATCGTTGTTCAATGAGATTTTCCGATCATCTTCTAAGCTTATGTCCAGTACCATGAACAATTTATTTTAGAACAGAAAGAAATTATTACTACAACTTGAACTAAGAACCTCGAACCAAATCCCAACTCAAATTAGAAAATTGGATTCAAATGATTGCTTAAAGAAAACAGCTCAACCTTCCTTTATTTCATATTTTTTTTTGGGGGGGGGGGAAGATTTCAAAACTGCCGAATGCTAATCTCATCATGAATATTAATACAACCACAACACCTCTGTAATGCTTAGAAAAGCATAACGTGTTGCATAAATCAATATGATTTTCTATAACTGCAAAATAAATGCTTGTTTATTTATATTTAATTACTTGAATCTCATGATCATCATTTAATAATAGCATACCACAACACTTTTGTAAAGCTTAGCAAAGCATAATGTCTTGCATAAATCAATATAATACCCTATTACTACAAAATAACTGCTTGTTTATATTTAATTATGTTATTCTCATAACAATCATTTAATAATAGCACACAGTATACCAGCCTCCTTTTTGGTCTACTGGTATAGCCTGTTTCTGTTGATGGTATAATTGGGCTTAATTCATCTCAATAACAGCACACAATATGCATAGACCTCTAAATATGTAGAGAAAGTAAAATACACGATCACTAACTTGACAATAAAAATTCCATTTTATAGCAACAATCACATGTGCCGAGTCAATGTCAATCCCATATCTGACAGAGCAAGTATTGGCCATGGGAAAAAAAAAAGAATAATCTATAAATAAGTTTGAAACTTAGTTGCAGCAAAAGAATATTCATTTAATATAAAACATTTTAAGAAGCATACCGTTAATGCAATTTCTTCATCTTCTTTCTTTGAGATCTTGTAAGCAACTCCCCACTATCTCCTTGCAAAATACAGTAAGTATCCATTTCACATGTTGATTGCATTTGATAATTTGGACTCGTAAGAAATTGAAAATTATTATAGCATAGAAGAATTTACAGAATAATTAAAAGTGAAAAACTAGAAAGACCGAGAAGGTCAAAGTAATTAACTGAAAAGTTAAATGTGGAAACAAGGTTGAACAATAAATGTTGAAATGCAATTTTAGTTTTACAACCAACAACCAATTTAATTTATTTTTTATTTCCTCAAAAGACTTAACTCACTCCAGGTGGGTGCTTAATGCAACCATAATTCCTGGTATAAAGTGGCAGACAGGCACACCTAGAGATTGTTCGACCCTGTTACTGAGACAACTCAAAGTATTCAAAAAACATAAAAAAATTCAAGTATATTGCTTAAAATTAATCTTATATCAGACCAATTTTCATCAAATGAACCATATTATATGCTGTCATTTGCACATCATAAATGTAACTAATAGTTATAGTTGCAACACACATACTGGAAGATCTATATAAACTTCACATAACAATTGAATACAACTACATATAAACTCAAGTGATGAATTATGAAACTTGTTATCATTGATAAATCAACCTAACTAATGGGGTCTTAAAAAAAATCAAAAATTGGAAGACTTACACATATTTCACCTTCAGCAGGCTCCAGTGTCACTGTTCTTCCAGGGTACTCAGGGGTCCCTCTGTGGTCAGTAGAGCCTAAAAAGGGGAAGACCCACCAAAGGGAAATCATGGAGATTGTGTTTTGTGTATTATTGGGGAATTGAATATTTGAATTGAGCAGACACATAAAACAGTGAGAGGATGCGAAAGAGGGATAGGAAAAGAGAGAAAAATGATACCTTGATAAAAGACACGTCGATAGCCTTTGATGAAACCAACAACACGCTCATCGAAGGGAAAGCCAGCTTTCCAGATCAGGGAACCATACCCAAATACCCACATTACCATGTTTTCACCTGTGAGGTTGGTAATTGGATTACAATCCAAGTTGATAGCTTTAAGCCTTTAGTAGCACCACAACAGAACCCAATTGTTCCACTCTATCAAAACCGAGAAAAAATAAACAAGCCAATCGCACGGGAACTGCAGTCACTGACTCACTGGGGGAAAGAGACTACAGCTTCCGGCTCCTCCACTATTAACTCGCCAAAAAATCATATACTTTAAAAAAAAAAAATTGTCTTTCTTGTCTTTTTTAGCCTTCTCATTCTTTTTCTATTGTTTTTTTTTATTGATCCATATTAACTCTTTGGATAGCTAAACATATATATTAGAGTTCAAGAGCTAAGCACTCCATGCTTTTCAAATAATTACCTCTCTGGATAATAAAACATAACTTTTTGAATAATTGATAAAGAGTATAAGGACTAAAACTACGAAAGATACATTTTTCTTTTGAATTTATGACACAATTTTTAAAAAAACAAAGTGAATTGACAATCACGTCAATGCTTATTTTCATATAATTTTTAATAATATTTTTTTTATTAATAAGTGATTCCTTATTTTTATATATTTGAACTATGAGTGTAAATTAATTCGACTAACTCAATCAACTTGAACTGAACCAATTATATTAATTTAGTTTAATTTGAGTATATTGATTAATTTAGATAAAATTTGAATCGAAAAGATTTAATTAATTTGATTCTCAAGTTTAAAGTTTCAAATTTGATAACCGAACCGATATATATATATATATATTACTAATCTCTGCCATTTTAATTCATTTTCTCCCCTTTACCTTTCTTCTATCCATTTCATTTCCATTGTGCATCGACCCTCACCCCTCATTTTGAACCCTAGTAGAGCGTTTGTCCCGACCATAATAGTGGTGAAAATTTAGGAGTCGTCATTAATTTTATTTTTTATTAGAAAAAATTAGAAAACCTAAGAACAAATTAGCTACGTTCAAAAATTCAAATTCAGGAGTCTAATTATGCATAGTAAATAGTAGAGACTTAACCCTACAACATTCCTAATACATTCGCCCTAAGATGGTTACTCTAAGATAATTGCGCAACTATTTAAAATCTTTAAATATTCATTTTACCCCTTTTAATAAAATAAAATAAAAGCAAAGTAAAATAAGATAAAATAAAATAAGGACTACTAAATTAAGAAAAATTAATTTTCGGCTTGACTTGTGTGCCTACGTATTCCCTGATATAATAGAAAACTCAAAGTCACATAATTATTTTGAAAAATGATTGTGGGTTGATTGTTTTTAATTTTGAAAAGATTTTTGTTTTGAAAATTCATTTGAATTTTTTTTATGTTTAAAAAAATTGAATCATCAAATTGTCACAACTTAAATGATTCTAAAAGTTATAGGATTAACAAACTGTCACAACTCAACTAATCCTATTTTATTTTTCTCAACAAGGTTCAATTATTTTATTTTTTTAACAAAACTTAGCCCAAGTTACTTAATGTCTTGTCCCCAAAACTTAAAATTGTTACTAAGTGGCCTCAATACTTAAGAGGGGGTGAATTGAGTATGTAAAACAAGTTCACAAATCTTTCGCAAAACGTTTGATAAATAATTTTCGTTGAAGCTATTAGATGAATAGAGATGATTGGATAAATAAGAAGAACACTTTCACTTATAAATGTAATAGCCAAATGAGATAATATTCAATCAATAAAATAAAACAGTGCACAAATGTAAAGAGAAGGGTTTAGAGAAACAAACACAATAGTTTATCCTGATTCGATCACCAATCTACTTGTCATCTACGTCCAGTCCTCAAGCAAACACTTTATATTTTTCACTATATCTTCAAGCTTGATAGCAGGTACTTGATAACCTTTACAAATTGGAGCACTCAACACACCTTGAGATGCCTCACCCTAGTGCTTGAGCCTCTATATTCAAGGGATACCTCACCCTTACTATTTTGAGGGATACTTCACCCTCTCTTAATAGATTGTATAAGATTTAGATGGAAGAAACTCTCTTTAGAGCAGATAATACAAATTGAAGAACTATGGTATCAAGGATTCACACAAGTTAAAGCTCAAAACAGAGGATTTTGTGAAATGATGAGAAAAAATCGTTTTAATGCTTAGTAGTGATTCTTAGATTGTTGGTCTCAGTTTTTCTAACTACTCATTGAAGCCCAACATCCAAATTTATAGTTAAGGGCCATTGAGAGTCGTTGGGGGTAGATGAGAGCATTAAATGCTCATTAATATAGCCATTACGTGCTTCTTCTGATTTTTTCAGAAAATAGGCTAACCGGTTAACCAAGCACCCTAATCGGTTAGGGGCCCTTTTAAGCTTAAAAGAAATGATTCTGTTTTGTTAAATAACCGGTTAGAGATGGTCCTAATCAGTTAGGACATAATAAAATTGGTTTCTGGGAAAATTGCTAACCGATTAGAGCCTCATGTTAATTGGTTAGGACTTGATTCATTTTGCTTCTGAGATAAGGAATAACCGATTAGGGCTCTCACCTAATCGGTTAGGACAAAAATAATTTGGCTTCTGAGAAGGAAAATAACCGATTAGGGCTCTCACCTAATCGGTTAGGCACTGTTTCAAAACAAAAGGAATGGTTCTATTTATTCAAATAACTGATTAGTAATCTTGCCTAATCGGTTAGGCATATGAAAACTAATAAGGCAATGCCTCTGTTTTAACAAACTAATCGATTAGGATCTGCTCCTAATCGGTTAGGGGCCTTAAAAATTTGCCTCTAACAGGACAATACAGGTTATACTTTTTGCTTGCCAAACTAGTTAGTTCTCAAAATAACTTATTTTAGTTTTGGCTCATATAAGGAAGTTGATTTTGAAAAAGGATATAAGATTTCAAAGAGGTGTTTCAAAAACCTTTTGATCCTAACTTAAAAAACCATTTTGCAAACTCATTTTAAGAAAGTCATTTGAGCTTGGAGTGAATCCTTAATATACCTTTACACAAGATCTATGACCTACATGCTAATCTTGAATTCCTTGTGACTTGATCGTTGTTTTTCCATTGCTTTCTTATTTGTCGACATCAAAACCATTTGCATTTAGTCAATGCCAATCACATACTCCCCCTTTTTTAATGATGACAAACAATTATTGAGAAAAAAATTAGTTCAAATGATAATCAAAATTCATAATAGGATTTGGAGACTTACTCCCCATCTTTTGTTCAAGAGGTGCTTGAATTAGAGATGCATAGCTCCCCCTTTGTTTTGGAATTCCAGGACCATTAATAGACAACACTTAACATAAAATATTCAGTTATTTTTCCTTCTTTTCTCAATAAAAGCCCCTATATCCTTCTCCCTCTTTTGTCATGATAAAAAAAAGAACAGATAATCTAGTAAACCATGTAGACACAGACAAGTTATACGAGGCCAAGCATTCAAAACATAATTAAATATGTCCAAGATTCAAATCATTGTTCAAAGATAACTTTCAAAATATTGGAGTTAAGGCTAATCATAATTTCCAGAATATCATAACCAGTCATGCCAAATAAATATACCATGGTTCTAACGTAATATCCAAAATATCATAACCAAACATAGTCAAAACAGAGTAAGAAGCAATTAGTTCAGAAATACAACTATAACAGAAACAAATAGTCCATGTCTAAGCCCCAATGGTCCTCGGGTGCTGGGTAGCGACGCTCAAGCCTATCCAAGTGATCCTCCATAGCACTTAAACGATCAAAGATTACTGAGTTGCTATGCTCTTGGTAAGTTCAAAGATCCGCAATGGCTGCAAGAATGCGGGCTTCACTTGTGGTTTCTGATATGTTGCTCATTTCTGGTGCCTCTTCCATAGGGACATCAGCCGGATCAGCAAGAATATCTTTTGGTGGTGCTGCTGCCACATGTGCATGACCATAAGTCCATTCGCCATTTATATTCTTCAATTGCATTCTATTGAGAGAGGCAAGTCCAAACTTGTGGGGACCCGCAGTATTTACGATTTCATATTCTATTAGGGGAACCTTGTAGTGGTCTAGAATGCGAGCAATCAAGAGGGCATACGAAAGATCCATAACTGCCTTGTGTTTAGCTTTCATCATGTTATGCATAATGTAAAAAGGCCAGTTGATCTTTATGCGTTCTTTGAGAAGTCACACCAGGAAAATGTCTTCCTCTTCAACTAAGGCATAGTTACTCGCCCTTGGTGCTAGGATATGAGTTACAATAAAATGAAGAAGATGATCTTGTAACTTCAGAAGGCCGGTTGTAAAAGTTCCCTTTGACATTTGAATACCAGGCTGAAGCATACCCAGGATAGCTTGATCTCTCTTATAGTTTTCCCATGAGCTATGTTTTTCCAACTTAAGCTTTGCTCCAGAGTGAGGAAGACCAAACAGAGGAACCCACTCACTTGGATTCATAACAATCTTGTGCTTTTTGATTTCAGAAATCAAATTTTCACCCATAATAGATAAATTACAGAAAAAGACTTTAGTAGGTTCAAGATAGAAATACCCTGGATTGGTGGTGACGAGAGTTCTCAACCCATGGAATTCAAGGAGCTCTGTAAGAGAAGTGAATCCTTCTTTGACGAAAAACTCTCAGTCTATCCATTTAGGTGAAATGATGCGTCGAGCATGAAATTCTAACTGATATTTCTTCATTTAAGCAGGGTCAGAGAAAAATCTTCCAAGGTTCAAAGCTATGGAGAAATTTGGGTCAGTGTCAGTAGGAGGTGTTTCCTTTGGGACATTTGGGTTTTTGGTGTGTGACCTTTTGGGAAAGAAAGAGCTGCTAGCCATTGTGAGGAATGGAGGTTTAGGGCACGGTGGAAGAGAGAGGGGGGATGAAAATTTTGAAGAGAAATGAAATTTTAATCTGAGAAAGATGATGGAAAATGGTGGACAGTAAGGGAAATGGAATTTAAATGATGAATTTGTGGTGGTTTTGTGGTAAGTGATAAATGTGAGGGAGTGGGTGTGAGAGGGTTTGAGAGGATGAAGATGATAATGGAGATGGGGGTGCATGAATGGTGAGCTACGCTGCTGGAAGATGTTTAAATGGGGTGTCTCAATCGGTTAGGCAAAGTGGGTAACTAGTTAAGTGCTTTATGCTAGCTGTTTAGGCAATTCAATTGGGAGGTCACGACTTGTGCTAACCGGTTAGGGCAATTAACTAACCGGTTATTTTACTTGACAGAGAGCACGAAATTGCTTCCAAACACAGGGTAACCGGTTATAGGCTTGGCTTAACCAATTATTTTGGCTTGACAGAGAGCCCTTCAAGGTTCCAAAACACTTCCAAAGGCCAAATAAAATGATATTATCTTCTTTTACTTGATTATTTCACTGTTAGAACTAGAACAACTTCATGGAAAAAATCCTTAAGCATACAAACTCAAGTTTTCTTAGAGTTCATTTTTTGGCTTGACTACATTTTCATTCACTTCAAGCATCAAATATTAGTCCACAAGTTGATGTTTTACTCAAGTCCAAATTTTCTGCTTTGAACTAAGACCAAAAGTTCTTCAGAGAACCATCTTGACTTTGTCTCACTTTCATCCATTCTAAGACATAAAAAATCAGCCCAATAACAGATCAAACAACTTCATAAAACTATTTTTCACAGTAGGAACTTGAGTTTTAAAAATTGGGGGACTTAAGCATGGACTGAGCTCCTGCAAAACAAAATAATGGGACACTCCAACGTTTAAGTTAGTATTAGATTTAAAAGTGATTAACTTATAAAATTACACAGCGAAACAATAATATTATGCAGTAGAGGAGCAAAATAGGCATCAAAGAAGATAAGTTATGCAGCAAAGATAACCAATTTATCAACAAATGACCAATTTGTGCAGAATATGAACTTATTATACAAAAGGCTAATTTATGCAGCAAATAATCAACTTATGCATGATTGATCCAATATACCAAGTTCATTTCTTATATAGAAGAATGCTTTTTTTGCTAAGGGTTTAGTGAAAATGTCAGCTAGTTGCTTAGTGGTTTTCACAAATTCAAGCATGCAATCACCTTTTTGAACATGATCTCTAATAAAATGATGCCTAATTTCAATGTGTTTTGTTCTAGAGTGCAAAATAAGATTTTTAGATAAGTTAATTACACTAGTGTTATCACATGTCTTGAAGTTGTTGCTTTATCCAAAGGATTTGAGCACAACAACTCTCAGCTGCAACATATTCAGCTTCAGCTGTAGATAATGTCACACTATTTTGTTTCTTACTATACCAAGAAACTAGTGAGCTTTTAAGCAAGTGGCATGTCCCACTAGTGCTCTTCCGATCCATTTTGCATCCAACAAATTCAGAATCAGAGTAACCAACTAGGCTACAAGAGGCACCCTTAGGGTACCACAAACCCATTTATGAAGTGCCGATAAGATATTTCATGATTCGTTTTACAGCACTTATGTGTGATTCTTTAGGATTAGCTTGATATCTAGCATACATATACACACTAAACATGATATCCAACCTACTAGCTGTAAGATAAAGAAGTAAACTAATCATACCTCTATATTTTGTGATTTTTACAGATTTACCTCCTTCATCCTTGTTCAAATAACAAGAGGTGCCCATTGGTGTAACTATATGCTTAGCACATTCCATTCCAAAATTCTTGAGCAACTCCTTGCAATATTTGGATTGACTTATGAAAGTCCCATCCTTTGTTTGCTTGATTTGGAAACCAAGGAAGAAGTTGAGATCACTCATCATGGACATCTCAAACTCACTTTGCATAATATTAGCAAATTCTTTACAAAGAGAGTTGTTAGAGGCACCAAATATTATATCATCAACATAAATTTGAACAAGAAGAATGTCATGCTTTTTATGCTTGATAAAGAGAGTAGTGTCAACCTTACTCCTAGAGAAGCCATTTTCCAAAAGAAATTTGCTCAACCTTTCATACCAAGCTCTAGGAGCTTGTTTCAAGCCATACAAGACATTTTTCAGTTTAAAAACATGGTTGGACATTTCAAAATCTTCAAAACTAGGAGGTCGTTCCACATACACCTCTTCTTGTATAAAACCATTTAAAAAGACACTTTTAACATCCATTTTATAAAATTTGAAATCCATGATGCATGCATATGCAAGTAACATTCTAATGGCCTCTAATCTAGCTACGGAAGTATAAGTTTCTTCATAGTCTATGCCTTCTTCTTGATTATAGCCCCTTGCTACAAGTCTAGCTTTGTTTCTTATTATTAAGCCCGTTTCATCAAGTTTGTTCCTAAAGACCCATTTGGTGTCAATTATAGGATGATCATTGGGCCTTGGAACTAATTCCCAAACTTGATTTCTCTTAAGATTTAGTTCATCTTGTATTGTCAAGATCCAATGTTCATCATTAATGGCCTTATTTATGTCTTTACATTCAACTTGAGAGATAAAAACTAAGTGATTACATGCATCTCTAAGAGTGTTTCGAGTAATTACCCATTTTGATACATCACCAATTACCTTGTCAAGAGGATGATACCTTAATGTCCTCCATTCTTTGCGTAGATCCATGATTTCTGAATCCTCTTGTCTTGCATGATCACTGGGTCTTTCTTGTTGCTTCTTAGGCTTTTTTTCTTGAATCTCCAAGTGTGTACTAGCCATAATTTCTGCAACATCATCAACAGGCACCTTTCTCGGCTCATTTGGGTTAGTTTCATCAAAAGCAATATGTATAGACTCTTCTATGGTCATAGTTCATTTATTATAAACTCTAAAGGCCTTACTATGTATAGAATAACCAATAAAAATTTCCCTCATCAGATTTTGTATCAAACTTCTCCAAGTTATCCTTACCATTATTCAAAACAAAGCATTTACATCCAAAGACATGAAAATGTGACACATTTGGCTTCCTTCCCTTGTACAATTCATATGAGGTTTTCTTTAAAATTGGCCTTATTAGGGCTCTACTTAATGAGCATAGTTCTTGCCATTTTCTCTAAAGATCGATTTTTCCTTTCTACAACACCATTTTGTTATGGTGTTCTAGGGGCAGAAAAATTATGCTCAATGCCATGTTCATCACAGAAAGTTTTAAAATCATGGTTTTTAAATTCACCACCATGGTCACTTCTTATGGATGCGATACAAAAACCTTTTTCGTTTTGGATAACTTTGGCAAGCTTTTTAAATGATTGAAAAGCATCATTTTTGTGGGTTAGGAATAATGTCCATGTAAACCTAGAAAAATCATCCACAATCACCAATGCATAGTAATTCCCACCAAAGCTCATAGTTCTAGAGGGACCAAAAAGATCCATGTGCAAAAGTTATAAATGTCTAAAAGTTGAAACCATATTTTTAGCTTTAAAAGAGACCTTTATTTGTTTTCCCTTTTGACATGCATCACAAAGTTTATTTTTTCCAAATTTGAGCTTTGGAAGACTAATTACTAATTCTTTAGAAACCAATTTGTTTAAGTGATTCATGTGAATGTGAGCAATTCTTCTATGCCATAACCATGAATCATTTTCTTTACTCATAAAGAATTTAGCATCATTTTAGGAAATATCATCAAGACTAATCATATATATATTATTGACCCTATGACTAACAAACTTAATTTACTTGTCATCTTTCCCCCCAATTGTGCAACAAGTAGAATCAAATATAACTCTATTGTCCTTATCACACAATTGACTAATGCTAAGCAAATTATGTTTGAGTCCTTCAACAAGCAAAACATTATCAATTGATGAGGAAGGGATCTTACCAACTTTACCAATTCCAAGGATCTTTCCTTTGTTGTTATCACCATATGTGATATGACCATGCTTCTTGGGGGCAAGGGAGGAGAACTCAGAGCCATCACCGGTCATGTGCTTGGAGCAACCACTATCAAGATACTAACTTGAACTTTTGGTCTTCAAGTACACCTATAACACATATTCAAGTTTTAACCTTTGGTACCTAAATTGTTTTGGGTCCTTGTGTGTTAGAGTTAGACATGGTGCCTTTAGGAATCCAAACCCTTTTGATTTCAACCTTGGTGTTTATGTTCTTTCTAACATTGCAAGTGGATGCATAATGCCCTATCTTACCACAATGAAAACATTTGACAAAGGGGCTACTTGAAGTATTTGAGGAAACAAAGAAATTCTTATGAGACTTTTGATGGTTATTTGGATTAAATCCCAAAGTGGCTTTTTGAAAAACACATTTTTGTTTCCCTAACAACACATTCAAGTTGTCTCTTCCAAATGTAAATTTTATAAGAATGTTGTTTAAATCTTCAATTTCTTTCTCAAATGCTTTACATGATGAGCAAGGTAAGGATATGGATATCATGTGAGGAGCAAGTCATGCATAATGAGTTAACATCAATAAGTCCTAAGGTCTAATTTTTAATTTTAAGCTCATTAATCTCCTTATTTAAAATAGAAACTTTGTTTACCAATAAGGAGATTGTCTTGTTGGAAGATAAAATCATTTTTGTGAACCTCAAGGATTCATCATGTAATTCTTGAAAAGTATCTTGCAATTCATCATAAGAAGGTGGAGATTCTAAGTTAGAAGATGTTACCTCGGTGTCGCTCTCTTCACTTTCTTCTCCTTGAGTCATGAGACAAAGATGGGCTTCTTCGTTCTCTGAATTATCAGAAGAGCTTATGTCATTGTCCTCCCATGCTATATATGCTCTCCTTCCTTTCTTTTCTTTGGAGGACATTTTCTCAAACTTATCCGTCTTCTTATGATACATAGGACACTCCATTTTCATGTGCCCTAGTTTTCCACATTCGTAACATTTTGGAGGAGTAGAGGATTCTTCTCCTTTGAGATAAGCTTTATTTTGAGGAAAATGTGGTCTTCTTTGGAATCCTTTTTTCTTTAAAAATCTTCCAAACTTCCTCATAAGGAGACTAAGATTCTCCTCACTTAGCTCAAGATTTTTTGCATCCTCTTCACCATCTTCATTATCATCTTCAATTGTAAAAGAGGTGACTTTGAGTGCAATTCTCTTTTTCTTCTTATCATGCTCTTCATTTTGATTGAGCCTATTTAACTCCAACTCATGTTCTTGAAGCTTCCCAAATAAGGTGGCTAGAGACATTGTTGATAAATCTCTTGATTTCACAATGGCCGTTACTTTTGGTTGTCAATTCCTGCTCAAACATCTTAAGACTTTGTTAATAAGGTCTTCATTAGGAAATGTCTTTCCCAATGAGATAAGATGATTAACAATATGTGTGAATCTCTTTTGCATCTCTTGAATACTTTCACCTAGTTTATTCTAAACAATTCATATTCATGAGTAAGAGTGTTTATTCTAGATCGCTTTACCTCACTTGTACCTTCATGAGTTACTTGTAAAGTATCCCACATTTCTTTAGTGGTCTTACAATTTGACACTCTAAAGAATTCATCATATCCCAAGGATGTGGTGATGATGTTCTTAGCTTTCAAATTGTATTGAACCTTCTTTTACCCTCATCGGTCCATTCATTTCTAGGTGTATTAATTTTCACACCATCTATAGTATGAGTGGGTACAAAAGCACCATTTTCAACGGTGTCCTACACATCTAAGTCAATAACTTCAATAAAATTTTTTATCCTTTCTTTCCAATATGCATAACCATCCCCATTGAAAAAGGGAGGTCTATTTATAGAAGAACTTTTATTAGAAAAATCATTTAAAGTCATTTCTTCTCTTGAAGCTGCTAAGCTCTTTATACAAGAGTCTAGCTTTGATACCACTTATTACCAAATGACCTCAATACTCAAGAGGGGGGTGAATTGAGTATGTAAAACAAGTTTACAAATCTTTCACAAAATGTTCGATAAATAATTTTTGTTGAAGCTATTAGATGAATAGAGATGATTGGATAAATGAGAAGAACACTTTCACTGATAAATGTAATAGCCAAAAGAGACAATATTCAAGCAATAAAATAAAATAGTGCACAAATGTAAAGAGAAGAGTTTAGAGAAATAAACACAATAGTTTATCCTGGTTCAATCACTAATCCACTTGTGATCTATGTCCAGTCCTCAAGCAAACACTTGAGATTCTCCACTATATCTTTAAGCTTGATAGCAGGTGCTTGATAACCTTTATAAATTGGAGCACTCAACACACCTTGAGATGCCTCACCTTAGTGCTTGAGCCTCTATATTCAAGGGATACCTCACCTTCTCTTAACAGATTATACAAAATTTAGATGGAAGAAACTCTCTTTAAAGCAGATAATACAAATTGAAGAACTATGGTATCAATGATTCACACAAGTTGAAGCTTAAAACAGAGGATTTTGTGAAATGATGAGAAAAACTCATTTTAATGCTTAGCAGTGATTCTCAGATTGTTGGTCTCAGTTTTTCTAACCACTCATTGAAGCTCAACATCCAAATTTATAGTTAAGGGCCATTGAGACCCGTTGGGGGTAGATGAGAGCATTAAATGCTCATTAATATAGCCGGTACGTGTTTCTTCTGATTTTTCCAAAAAACAGGCTAACTGGTTAACCAAGCACCCTAATTGGTTAGGGGCCCTTTTAAGCTTAAAAGAAATGATTCTATTTTGTTAAATAACTAGTTAGAGATGTGTCGTAATCAGTTAGGACATAATAAAATTGGTTTCTGAGAAAGCTGCTAATCGATTAGAGCCTCATGCTAATTGGTTAGGACTTGATTCATTTTGCTTCTGAGATAAGGAAAAATCGGTTAGGGCTTTCACCTAATCGGTTAGGACATAAATAATTTGGCTTCTGAGAAGGAAAATAACTGGTTAGGGCTCTCACCTAATCAGTTAGGCACTGTTTCAAAACAAAAGGAATAGTTCTATTTATTCAAATAACCAATTAGTAATCTTGCCTAATCGGTTAGGCATATGAAAACTAACGAGGCAATGCCTCTATTTTAACAAACTAACCGATTAGGATATGCTCCTAATCAGTTAGGGGCCTTAAAAATTTGCCTCTAATAGGACAATACTGTGGAAGCAAGTTTGCCCCAAATGATTTTATATGTTAAGTTTTGATGATGACAAATACAAGACAAAAAGAATACTTTGCTTATGTTCTTTGCTGCATCCTATATAAAGCATATCCATTAGTAATTGATAAATATCTTATTTGAATATGTTTATGAAAGTCTTATATGCATGTTAAACTAACTAGAGTTATACATTTATGAATCATGCATATGAAGATATTAAATTATGATACTGGACTAACTATGCTTGTTTAAGTGAGCAATACTTTGTAGGATAGTCCAAGTACCAAGAGTGAGCATTGTAACAAGAAAACAAAAGATATATATTAAGCTCAACACAAGGAGACTGTGAATGCCTATCTCATGAAGGTATTGATAACATCAAAGTCATGTCAAAGACCAAGTCCAAAGGAAGATTAAATGGTATAGCTTTTAGGACTTAGGGTCTTTATGTACAAAGCCTTATGGATATCTCAAATATGTTTTTCAAAATATTTACAAATGGTTTTCATATGCTAAAATGTCCAACAAACAAGTTTTGAAAAGCTAGTTATGGTAATAGTTCAAATCTATGAAAAATAACTATGTTTGAGTTTTGCAAAACTGACATTTAGTTACTCTTTTGATCATATCTTTCAAAATACTTTGAGTTTTGTTTGAAACTTCTTTCATTTGAAAATAGACTCAAAGATCTTTTCAATGACTGGTCATTTGCTTTAAACGGATAAGAAATGAAGAAGTTATGACCTTTTAAAGTCAGTTTTTGAAATCTGAGTGGGGTATTCGAATACAGGATGTGGTATTCGAATACCACAGCACAAAAAACGCTCCTGAACGAGTTTTTTTAAAGGGGTATTCGAATACAAGATGTGGTATTCGAATACCACAGCCTAAAAAACATTCCAGAATGCGTTTAAAATAGAGGTATTCGAATACCTCATTGCGGTATTCGAATAACCTGCTTCTGAATGGTTTTTTTATGAGAATTGGAACAGTGGTATTCCAATACTCAATGATGGTATTCGAATAACCCACGAGAATTCTGTTTCGTTTTTGAATTCATACAAAAACGTTAACGCATTTATTATCACATTAATTTGCTCCAATGGCTATTTTCTATTTGCCTCTATAAATAGAGACCGTGGGTCTCATCTGCAACAACGCCAGCTATTTGTTTAATTTACGCTTGCTCTAAAAAATGTGATTTATATTTTATGCCTATTTTCTATGCTCTTTTTGCTAAAACTTTGAGATATCCTTGAGAGCCTCTTAGCACTTCAAATTGTATTATTTGCTCTGAGTGAGAGTTTCTCTTCATCTATATTTCTGTTCTTCTATATTGAGGGTGAGGTATCCTTCAAGATTTGTAAAAGGGATGAGGTATCCCTCTAAGGTTTGTATAAGGGTGAGGTATCCCTGCAGGCTGAGACTTTAGCACAAGGGTAGAGTTTCCCTATGTGTGAAAAGTGCTCTTTTATATAACGGTTGCAAGCACCTATTGAAGCTTGTATACATAATGAAAAATCTCGGATTATTTTCGAGGACTGGACGTAGACCACAAGTGGGTTAATGGTCGAACCAGGATAAATATTGTGCTTGCTTTTCTATTCTCAATCTCTTTATTTTATGTAATTTTATATTATTGTACATTTATTCATTTGCTATTGTTAAAGCTTTTCTTTTATCTCATTCCTTCTGTGCTTTTATTTAATTAGTTTTAATATTTGTATTTTAATTAAAAGAGGTTTTGCCAAAAATTTTTAATATCCAATTTACCCCCCTCTTGGGTAATGGTTGCTATGACTAACAAGTGGTATCAGAGTTTCGTGCTCTGGTAAAAGCTTAACCGCTTAGAGTTAAAGATCATTGCTTGTTGGCAACCTTGAAAGTTTTTCAAAATGGAAGGTTTTGAAATTGATAAACCACCATTCTTTGATGGTGTACATTTTGTTTATTGGAAAACTAGAATAGAGTTTTATATGCAATCTGTTGATTTCGATTTGTGGGATGTTGTGTTAAATGGATTTATTTGCAAACCAAAACAAAGTTGGAATGCCTATGACAAGAAATGTTTTTCTTTAAACATTAGAGCTATACAAATTTTGAGAAGTAGTTTGAATGATGATACTTATACTACAATTAAAAATTGCTCTAGTGCTAAAGATATATGGGATGTTCTTAATGCTATTTATCTTGCTAACAATGATTTTGTGTATAAAGTTGTATATAGAAAGCAAGAAGAGCAAACACCATTGAAGGAAGCTTGTCATGAAAAATATCCTCAAAGAGATACTCAAACTATTGAAGGGAGCCAAATGCCACTTGGTGACAATGATGCTCAATTTAAAGAAGAGGCAAAGCAAAACAAAATTGATGAGGAAGAATGTGATTTTCTTAAAGAAGCAAGTACCCTAGAAATTGAAACTACTTCCTATATGGCTAAAAAGGACTTTGAGGTAAATAATTCTAAACTATATTATAGTCCTTCCTACGATGAGTTACAATGTGCATATAATGAATTATATGATGGTTTGTTGAATTTAGAAAAGAAAAACTTATCTTGTTTGAAAAATATTTCCTCTATTGAAAATGAAATTGAGACTTTAAAAAATGAATATACTTTTCTTAATGAGGAAATGCCTTTGAAATATGAAACCTCATCTTCTTGTGAAAAGTGCATTAATTTAGAAAATCAAGTTGAGGACTTATATTCTGAATTTGTCAAAGCTAATGATTGTAATTGCTTAAATTCTATGCTTGTTAATAAGAAGAAAATTAATGTTATTACATGTGAAAATTCAAGCAAGACTTATGGCAAAATTAATTTAGAATATAATAACAATAAAATGCTTAAGTTTTTCAAAAATGATATTCAAATGATTAAGCCATCATTAAATTCAATTATTTATAATTTTTGTGGTCATCTAGGACATATTTATCATTTATGCAATTATAGAAGAAATTTTTATATGAGAAATTGTATGGTATGAGTTCCTAAAAATCCTAAAGGCCCTAATACTAATATTCAAGGACCCAAAATAAAGTGGGTACCAAAGTGTCCTCCTAGTGTCTCAATTATGCATAATATTTCTCAAAAGGATGGACAAATTGGTCAAAAGAAAGAGGAATCATCAAGGAGAATGCTTCCAAAGCCTAATGGTAGAAACTTTGGTCAAAGAAGGAAGATGGCTTCAACCAAAGCTTCTCAAGTACAAAATGTAGAACTTGCAAAATTCAAGACTCCAAAAGAGAAGCAATGGATAAGAAAAAGTATTTCATTGATTACCAAGGTCAAGGTATCAAAAGCTTTTATCTCTTATGCACACTCACATGCAAAGTCAATAAATTTGAGGTATATTCCATGTAGGCCTTAAGTGATTAATAGAAATATGTGTACTTGATAAAATTTAAATATTATGTTTAACACATGATTATGTTCATTTATATCATAATTAATTAATTTATTATATATCTTCGTACATAAGGGTCTATAATGCTTATGTATGCTTTATATGCTTTAAAATTGTCTATATATCATGAAAGTAAGCATGCTATCAACTATGTACTTAATAATATTTAATTATTTAATTTATTGTGCTTAATTTATATATTATGAAAAATTGATCTTTATGAAAGCATAATAGATTAATATTCAAAAACTAACACACAAGGACCCAAGAAAATTTGGGTACCAAAAGTCAAAAATTGAAGTGTGTTGTAGGTATACTTGAAGGCCAAGAAGTGACTTTGGCATCTTGAAAGTGGCTGCTCCAAATACAAATATCATAAATAACTTCAAGCTCTTTCCTTGTCTTCATGAAGCTTGAACTTGCAATCCTTGGATAAGTGAAACTTGTGTTATACTTTTTTTTGCTTTATGTCTTAAACATGTTTCTACACTTTAATATGCTAGATAAAGTATGCTCCATGCTTAAAATGACATGTCTAATGAGAATATCCTTGAGCTTGAGTTTTTGATCAATCATACATATAATATTTGAATTTATTGCTTAATTATGATTTCATCCTTCTTGAATTAGCACTGACTTGAGCTTTGGAGATATCTCGAAATCATTTTTGCAGGTACTCCTTCAAAAGGTAAGCTTTCGTATCTCAAAATGCATTTCCTGGACATATATATGTGATTTATTGTTTAAGTTATTCGAATACCTCCATATAATATTCGAATACCATTGATGTTTTACGTGCAATCTTGTGTTTTTGTTAAGGCTATTCGAATACCACTGATGGTTATTCGAATACCTTACTTCAGTACAGCTTTTCTAAAAGCTGGTATATTCGAATACCTAAGCAGTCATTCAAATACCTGAGGTGATCTTTTTTTCTTTCTTTTTTCCGAGTATTCAAATACCGTATGAGTATTCGAATACTTGCTCCTCTGGCCTTCTCTTTTTTCGTGAATATTCGAATATCGCAACAAGCATTCGAATACCTTCTCGTCTGAAGGTTGTATCCTTTAGTCTTTCCCCTCATTTATTCTTCGATATTCCCGCCCCGCTTTATTTGAAAGGTTCTGCGTATTTGTTGTCAGATATGTTGCATAGCATTAATAATCTATTTATGCTAAATTCTTTGTTTGTATTATCTAAAAATATGCACTTAATGATATGTATGAAAAATACAAATGTTTAACTATATGTAATTGGCTATTCTTTTGATGAATATATGTACTTGGCTAATTTGATTAATGAAATGAAATATGTTTTGCCCTTGTGAACTCATTTGTTATTTTATTATTTTAAATGCTTATTTGCTTATAAGTTTGGCATAATGACTAACCTCTATGGATTCAAAATTGATGGATACCAAAGAAAGTACTTTGAATTATTTTGTAGGGTGTCAACTACCTCAAGCAAGCATTTAAATGGAATAAGTTCATTCAACTTGAGGATAGTGAAGTTTAAAAGAACTCAACTTTTAAAGGGGTGCAAATAATTTCTATTCATTCATGAAAGCTTGAAGCTTGGAAGTTGGTGGAAGTGAGAGTCATCTACGAAAATTCAAAGAATACTTTTTTGGTGATATCAAACTATTATCCTTTTTTTTTACTTTAAATTTGATATCAAACTATTATCCTAAATAAGTTTTGATGATGATTATATGCTTCTTGATAAACTTGAATCATGCCTTAAAATGCTTAAACTATTTTTTTGGATTCAAGTACATATGTGCTTCATGCATTCTTGTTAGAATTAACATTGCATAGTTGATAATGTGATACATGTTTTAAATTATATATCAACCTAAATTATGCTTATAAATGGGCTTGCATGATATTTGATGCTAACATATGTTTTAGAGAACTTTTAAAGTTAGCTTTGCAAGTCTCTCTATGTTGTGATTACCATGCAACATTGATGATGAGTTTTGATGATAACAAATATGGAGATGATGAGATGATGAGAAGATCAAGTCCAAGTTGTTCAAGCTTAACTTTAGGACTTAGGATTTTTTTGTACAAAGCTCTCATAGGATATCTCAGTGTTTTAGTCAAAAGATCTAAAAACATGTTTTCTCACAAACCAAATTAAGGTTCTTAAATTAATCAAAGAGTTTGTGAAAATTAGAAATCACCTAATCTGTTTTCTAAAGGTGTTTATCATGTTTTCAAATAAAAGCATTCGAATAACCTAAGTATCATTCGAATACAATCTTTCGAAAAAGCCTCCCAAACGTGGTTTTAATAAGGTATTCGAATACCATTTGAGGCATTCGAATACAACGTGTTTTTATAGAGGTATTCGAATACCATATGAGGCATTCGAATACACCCTTTTAAAAGGCTTTTACAAACGTGTTTTCAGCTAAAGGCATTCGAATACTTTGGTTTGGTATTCGAATAACGTGGGTTTCTTCTGTTTTTTATATATAATGATATAAGAGGTATTCGAATACCTCATAACGGCATTCGAATACTCCAAGCTTAAACCTTTTTTTATATATATCAGTGGTATTCGAATACCACAGTAATGTATTCGAATATCCCACGTTTTTCGGCTTCTGTTTGAAATTGATACGCAACAGATTTTTGCATTAATTATGTAATCAATTTCCCCAGCGAAAATTTCTGATCAGAGGCTCTATAAATAGAGACCCCCTCATGGTGCACATACACCAATCCTTGAATTTATTTTATTCGATCGTGCTAAAATACTCGTTTGCATATTTTCTCTTTTTTCTCTCTGTGCTCTTTTGGTAAAATTCGAGATATTGTTAGAGAGCTCTCTATAGTGCTTCAATTTGTATTACTTACTCGAGTGAGAGTTTCTCTTCATCTATTTTTTGATATTTTGTATCGAGGGTGAGGTATCCCTCAAGGTTTGTATAAGGGTGAGGTATCCTCCAGATCGAGACTTTAACACAAGTTGGTATAGTGTCCCCTGTGTGTGAAAAGTGCTCTATTTTGTAACAAGAGCAAGCACCTATTGAAGCTTGTATACTTAGTGAAAAATATCGGCTTTCGAGAACTGGACGTAGACTACAAGTGGGTTAGTGGTCGAACCAGGATAAATACTGTGCTTGCTTCTCTTTTCCTTAATCTCTTTTTTTTATGCAATTTATTTTATTGCACATTTATTTTACTGTTTTTTTATTGTTTCTTTTCTTCTTCTCATTCCTTCGTGCATTTATTTATTAAGCTTTTGATATTCATTTTAATTAAAAGAGGTTTTGCGAAAAAGTTTTTATACTCAATTCACCCCCTCTCTTAATCGGAAGCCACTTGGTAACAAGTGGTATCGAGCTAGACTCTTGTATAAAGAGCTTAGCGCTTCAAGAGAACATGGCTTCTTCAAATGGTTTATCGAAGGATCTTCCATAAACCGACCACCCTTTTTCAATGGGGATGGTTATGCATATTGGAAGGAAAGAATGAAAATCTTCATCGAAACTATTGATCTAGATGTATGGGATCTTTGTCATTAAAACTAGCGCTTTTATACCACACATGAGATCGATGGTGTAAGGACCGAAACACCACGAAATAAATGGTCTGATGAAGACAAAAGAAAAGTTCAATTTAATTTAAAAGCCAAAAATATTATTACTACTGCTTTGGGATATGATGAGTTTTTTAAAATTTCAAATTGTAAAACTGCTAAAGAAATGTGGGATACTTTGCAAGTTACCCATGAGGGTACTAGTGAAGTTAAGAGGTCGAGAATAAATTCTCTAACTCGTGAATATGAATTATTCAGAATGAACCAAGGAGAAAGCATTCAGGAAATGCAAAAGAAGTTCACTCACATGGTTAATCATCTTGCATCTTTAGGCAAAAGTTTTTCTAACGAAGATTTGATTAACAAAGTTTTGAGGTGTCTTAGCAGGATTTGGCAACCCAAAGTAACAGTAATATCCGAATCAAGGGATTTGTCCACAATGACCTTAGCTACCCTCTTTGGAAAACTTCATGAGCACGAATTGGAACTAAGCAGACTAAGCCAAAGCGAAGAGAACGATAAAAAGAAAAAGGGAATAGCGCTCAAAGCCACTTCATCAATATTCGACAATGATGATGAAGAAAATGAAGAAAGTTCAGAGAATATCGAGGTAAGTGAAGAAAATTTAAGTTTACTAGTTAAAAAGTTTGGTAAATTTCTCAGGAAAAAGGGAACACAAAGAAGACCTCCCTTCCCTCCTAAAAAGACACACTTCAAAGGCGAAGGAGCCTCATCAACTCTAACTTACTATGAATGTGGCAAACCTGGTCACATGAAAATGGAGTGCCCATTTATCAAAAGAAGAAGGAGAAATTTGAAAAGAAGCCCTTCAAGGAAAGAAAAGGAAGAAAAACCTACATAGCGTGGGATGAAAACGACATGGACTCAACTGATAGCTCAGATAGCGAAGAAGCTCAACTGTGTCTCATGGCAAAAGGAGATGAAGAAGAAAGCGAAAATGAGGTAAGTTCTAATACTACTCTATTGTCCTCTTACGATGAGTTACAAGATGCTTTTGAGAAACTACATGAGGAATCTTTAAAACTCACAAAAATTATTTCTTCATCTAAGAAAACAATTTCCTCTTTAGAAAATCAAATTCTTGTTTTAAACAAAGAAATAGAGGAATTAAAAATTGAAAACGAGACTTTAGGAATCATTGATGCATGCACAAATCATTCTTCACATGCTTCTACTTCCTCATCTTGTTCTTCATGTCATATACTTGAAAAAGAAAACGAAGACCTAAAGAACACTTTTTCTAAATTTACCTTTGGAAGAGATAATTTAAATATTTTATTAGGAAGACAAAGAGTAGTTTTTCAAAAAGCCGGGATAGGTTATAATCCGAAAAATCAATAAAAACTCTATAAAAATTTCTTTGTGCATTCTAGTGTTTCAAGTAGTCCTTTTATAAAATGTTTTTATTGAGGAAGAAAAGGATATAGTGCTTCAACATGTAATGTAAGGAAAAATATAAGTACAAAAGTTGGAACAAAAATGATTTGGGTTCCCAAGGGTACCTTACCCAAAACTGACACACAAGGACCCAAGAAAGTTTGGGTACCAAAAGTTAAAAACTAAACTTGTGTTGTAGGTGTGCTTGAAAGTCAGGAGTTCAAATTGGTATCTTGATAGCATTTACGCTCCAAGCACATGACCGGGGACGACTCAAAATTCACCATGCTTATTCCCAAGAATCATGGACATGTCACTTATGGCGATAACAACAAGGGTAAAATTCTTGGAATCGACAAAATCGGTAAGAACCCAAACTCCTCTATTGAAAATGTGCTGCTTGTTGAGGGTTTGAAACACAATTTACTTAGTATTAGCCAATTATGTGATAAAGGAAATAAAGTTATATTTGATTCAAACTGTTGCATAATTGAAGATAAAAATGACAGACATGTTAAATTCATTGGTCATAGAGTAAACAACATCTATATGATTAGTCTTGATGATATATCTTCAAATGATGCGAAATGCCTTTTAAGTAAGAATGATGATTCATGGCTATGGCATAGGAGAATCGCACACATTCACATGGATCACTTAAAGAAGTTGGTCTCTAAAAAGCTAGTAATTAGACTACCCAAACTTAATTTTATAAAAGATAAGTTGTGTGATGCATGTCAAAAGGGTAAACAAATAAAAGTCTCCTTTAAAGCAAAAAATATAGTTTCAACTTCTAGACCTTTACAACTTTTGCACATGAATCTTTTTGGACCTTCTAGAACTATGAGCTTTGGTGGGAATTACTATGCTTTAGTGATTGTGGATGATTTTTCTAGTTTTACATGGACTTTATTTCTTGCAAATAAAAATGATGCATTTCTAGCTTTTAAAAGACTTGCCAAAGTTATTCAAAATGAAAAAGGTTTTCAAATCTCTTCTATAAGAAGTGACCACGGTGGCGAATTTGAAAACAACATTTTTGAAAATTACTGTGATGAACATAGCATTAATCATAATTTCTCTGCCCCTAGAACTCCGCAACAAAACAGAGTTGTAGAAAGGAAAAATCGTTCTTTAGAAGAAATGGCGAGAACTATGCTTAATGAGGCTGCTCTTCCTAAATACTTTTGGGCGGACGCTGTAAGTATAACTTGTTATGTAATGAACCGGGCTCTTATAAGGCCTATTTTAAAGAAAACCCCATATGAGTTGTATAAGGGAAGAAAGCCAAATGTCTCACACCTTCATGTTTTTGGTTACAAATGTTTTGTTTTAAACAATGGAAAAGATAATTTAGGCAAGTTTGATGCTAAGTCTGATGAAGGTATATTTCTTAGCTATTCAAATCATAGTAAAGCTTTTCGCATTTACAATAAAAGAACTATGACTATTGAAGAATCTATACATGTTGCATTTGATGAAACTGACCTAAATGAATCGAGAAAGGATCTTGTTGTTGATGATGTTGCAGAAATCTTGGCGGAAACACATTTGGACAGTAAAGAAAAGGAAATCAAGGAAAAAGAGGATGAACTAAGATAAGAGGATTCACAAGCTTTGGAACTTCCCAAAGAATGGCGAACTTCAAAATATCACTCCCTTGATCAAATTATCGGTGATGTTTCTAAAGGTGTAAGTACTCGTAACTCCCTTAGAAATACTTGTAATCACTTAGCTTTTGTTTCTCAAATTGAACCTAAGGATTTAATTGAAGCTTTTGATGATGAACATTGGGTCCTAGCTATGCATGAGGAATTAAATCAGTTTGAAAGAAATCAAGTTTGGGAATTAGTTGTTAAACCTAATAATCACCCTATAATTGGAACTAAATGGGTTTTTAGAAACAAACTTGATGAAAATGGGTTAATAACTAGAAACAAAGCTAGATTGGTTGCTAAAGGGTATAATCAAGAAGAAGGAATAGATTATGAAGAAACCTATGTACCTGTAGCTAGATTAGAAGCTATTAGAATGTTACTTGCTTATGCTTGCATCATGGATTTCAAATTATATCAAATGGATGTCAAGAGTGCTTTTCTGAATGGTTTTATTCAAGAGGAGGTATACGTTGAACAACCTCCAGGTTTTGAAAATCATGAACTGCCCAACCATATTTTTAAACTTAAAAAGGCTTTATATGGTTTAAAGTAAGCTCCCAGAGCTTGGTATGAAAGGTTGAGTAAGTTTCTTTTGAAAAATGGTTTTTCAAGAGGAAAAGTTGATACTACTCTTTTTATTAAAAATAAAAAGCATGACATTCTTCTTGTGCAAGTATATGTGGATGATATTATCTTCGGTGCTACTAATGAATCCCTTTGCAAAGAATTTGCTAAGTCAATGCAGAATGAATTTGAAATGTCAATGATGGGAGAATTAAATTTCTTCCTTGGACTTCAAATCAAACAAACAAACGAAGGGACTTTCATAAGTCAAACAAAATACTGCAAGGAATTGCTGAAAAGATTTGAAATGGAAAACGCTAAACACATGGCCACTCCGATGAGCACGTCTTGCTACTTGGACAAAGATGAAGGAGGTAAATCAGTAGAAATAACGAAATATAGAGGTATGATTGGTTCTCTCCTTTTCTTATTGCTATAAGCCAGATATAATGTTTAGTGTATGCATGTGTGCTAGATATCAAGCAAACCCTAAAGAATCTCACTTAAGTGCTATCAAACGTATAATGAAATACCTAGTAGGCACTTCACAAATGGGCTTATGGTATCCTAAGGGTGCTCTCTTGTAGCCTGATAGGCTATTCTGACTCGACTTTTCTTTGGGTGCAAATTGGACAGAAAAGTACTAGTGGGACATGCCACTTGCTTGGTAGTTCTTTAGTTTCTTGGCATAGTAAGAAACAAAACAGTGTGGCTTTGTCTACCGCTGAGGCTGAATATGTTGCAGCTGGGAGTTGTTGCGCTCAAATCCTTTGGATGAAGCAACAACTCTTAGACTACGGTCTTCAGCTTAATCACATCCCAATAAGATGTGATAACATTAGTGCAATAAATATCTCTAAGAATCCTGTACTGCATTCTAGAACAAAGCATATAGAGATAAGACACCACTTTATCAGAGATCACGTACAAAAAGGGGATTGCATTCTTGAATTTATTGAAACATCTAAGCAACTTGCAGATATCTTCACTAAACCCCTAGCAAAAGAAGCATTTTATTATATAAGAGGAGAATTGGGCATAATTGATCAATCCAACATTTAAATTCTTGTTATTTGCTTAAATTTATGTTTAATAATTACTGACTTGAGCGTCGGAGTTTTTCCAAAATCTTTTTTTGCAGGTACTTCATCAACAGGTATGCGTCTATCTGTCAAAATTGCTTTTTCTGGACTTTTATAAGTGTTTTTCTTGCTTAGTCATTCGAATACCATATAGAAGTATTCGAATACCCTTCTGTTATTTAAGAACACCAACACTTTTCTGTTTAAGGCATTCGAATACCTTAAAGGGTTATTCGAATACCCAGAGACTTTTATGTCTCAGTCCACGAAACAACTCTCTGGAGCATTCGAATACCATAGGGTTATTCGAATACCCAGACGTCTCCTATCTCTGTTTCTCTCAGAAGTATTCGAATACCATTATGAACATTCAAATACCTGTTCCCTTAGCCTGCTCCTCTGTCTCTGGAATATTCGAATACCTTCAGTTAGTCTCTAGAATATTCGAATACTTCATGAGCATTCGAATACTTTTAAAAGTATTCGAATACCTTCGTGTGGCAGCCAAGCTTTTTCTGGTGTTTTATTTGAATACCTGGTGTGGTATTCGAATACCCCCTATCTGGAGGCTGCGCCTGTTGAGCTCTCCTATTCGAATACCCTCTCCTCTCCTTTATATACCCCCTTTTCCCACGTATCCGAATACTCTTCTCCCTTCTATCCCCACTTTCAAAACTTTTGGTTTTCCCTCCTCCAATAACCTCCCTCTCTCACGGTCTCTACCCTTCCTCCTCTCCTCTCCTCCATGGCCTCATCCTCCTCTCGCTCTAAGCGTCCTCGTACGAAGACGGCTCCGTGCAATAACCCGTTGGACCTTCGTAGGCTCTCCTCTAATGAGCAACAGCTCGGGCGCTTCTTTACACACTTTCGAGAGCGTAACTTGGTGCATCCTAAGTATCTCGACTTGGGGTTCTTCGAACGAGAAGGCGGTTTTGACTTTCTCAACCGGCTACGCCACCAAGGCGTACTTCGCTTCTGCTCCTTCTCTGCTCCTTTGTATCCCGACCTCGTCAAAATGTTCTACTGCAATCTGAAGATCGAAGGTCAGGAACTGTACTCCAGTATCTGCGATCAAAACATCGTAGTCACACCCGGTGATTGGGTTCAGATGTTTGACTTACCGTCCACTGGCAACTTTGCTGACGAAGATTCTCTCCTCCAACTCTTCGACAAGAACCAAGCTATTGAGGATGTTCTTCGCCCTGGGTTGGCTTTACCTTCGACTCAAAAAAGAGTCAAATGGGGTATGATGAAGAGCCAGGACAGGCTCCTCCACTATGCCTATGCCCACATCCTCGCTCCTAGAGGTGGGAACTACGCCTACATGAGTGAAGACGACATGTTCATGCTATGGGTTCTAAAGCAAGGCCATTAGATCAACTGGCCCGTCTTCATTATGAGGCACATGATGAGGGCAAGAAGTAAAGAGCGATGTGAACTTCCCTACGGCGTTATCATCACTGCCTTCTTAGGCAAGTATCCACACGTTCTGGAAACCGAGCGTGCAACCCCGCTAACCCATCATCACGTCTTTGGTTCCTTTACTCTTAACAAAATGAAGATGATCAGGACTGATGAAGGATGGGTGTTCCCAGTGGAAGTTGATGATGAAGATAACGACCCTGCTGCCCCTGCTGCTCCTGATGCTCCCGCTCCTATCACGAATGAGCAACTTCTGGCTACCCTGTTGGATAACAGAAACTACATGGAGAACACCTTCACTATTCTGTTTGACAGAATCTCTGGTGTTGAGTGTGAACAGGCTGCCCTTCGAGCCCTGCTGTCTGGCAATGACCCTGCCTCTCCTCCTCCACTACCTGATGCCTACTTCTAGGGCTTGTTTAGTCTTAGGACCAGTCGCTTATGTTCCGTTTTTAGCTGTTTATTGTATTGTTGCCCTTTAATTACTTTTGTATATGTGCTTGCCACTTTCATTTAATGCAATGAGTATTTTTTTCCTTGTCAATTGCTTTTTGATTATCTCATATATATCACTATGCTTTATTAGTTGAATATATCCTTTTTGATCATGTCAAAAGGGGGAGAAAAATAATAATCAATTCCATTTGAGAAAAGACAGTATTAACACTGGCTCTTAGATTCCAAAAGCAAGGGGGAGATGATTATGCTTGTTAAACTAATGCTTTTCTCACTGATAGTTTGTCATCATCAAAAAGGGGGAGAATGTGATTACCATGCAACATTGATGATGAGTTTTGATGATAACAAATATGGAGATGATGAGATGATGAGAAGATCAAGTCCAAGTTGTTCAAGCTTAACTTTAGGACTTAGGATTTTTTGTACAGAGCTCTCATAGGATATCTCGAGTGTTTTAGTCAAAAGATCTAAAAACATGTTTTCTCACAAACCAAATTAAGGTTCTTAAATTAATCAAAGAGTTTGTGAAAATTAGAAATCACCTAATCTGTTTTCTAAAGGTGTTTATCATGTTTTCAAATAAAAGCATTCAAATAACCTAAGAATCATTCGAATACAATCTTCTGAAAAAGCGTCCCCAAACATGGTTTTTAATAAGGTATTCAAATACTCATTTGAGGCATTCGAATACAACGTGTTTTTTATAGAGGTATTCGAATACCATATGAGGCATTCGAATACACCCTTTTAAAAGGCTTTTACAAACGTGTTTTCAGCTAAAGGCATTTGAATACTTTAGTTTGGTATTCGAATAACGTGGGTTTCTTCTGTTTTTTATATATACTGATATAAGAGGTATTCAAATACCTCATAACGGCATTCGAATACTCCAAGCTTAAACCTTTTTTTTTATATATATCAATGGTATTCGAATACCACAGTAATGTATTCGAATATCCCACGTTTTTCGAACACTGTTTGAAATTGATACGCAACGGATTTTTGCATTAATTATGTAATCAATTTCCCCAATAAAATTTTCGATCGAGGCTCTATAAATAGAGACCTCCCTCACGGCTGCACATACACTAATCCTTGAATTTATTTTCTGACTGTGCTAAAATACTGTTTACATATTTTCTCTCTTTTTCTCTCTATGCTCTTTAGGTAAAATTTTGAGATATTGTTAGAGAGCTCTATAGTGCTTCAATTTGTATTACTTATTCTGAGTGAGAGTTTCTCTTCATCTATTTTCTGATATTTTGTATCGAGGGTGAGGTATCCCTCAAGGTTTGTATAAGGGTGAGGTATCCTCGATCGAGACTTTAGCACAAGGGTATAGTGTCCCCGTGTGTGAAAAGTGCTCTATTTTGTAAAAGTAGCAAGCACCTATTGAAGCTTATATACTTAGTGAAAAATCTCGGCTTTCGAGGATCTGGACGTAGACCACAAGTGGGTTAGTGGTCGAACTAGGATAAATACTGTGCTTGCTTCTCTTTTCCCTAATCTCTTTTTTTTTTATGCAATTTATTTTATTGCACATTTATTTTATGCTGTTCTTTATTATTTCTTTTCTTCTTCTCATTCCTTCTGTGCATTTATTTATTAAGCTTTTGATATTCGTTTTAATTAAAAGAGGTTTTGCAAAAAAGTTTTTATACTCAATTCACTCTCCCTCTTGAGTACTGGAAGCCACTTGGTAACATATGTGTTTCAAATATAGCCATTAGATTTTTACATACAAGCTTATGTGGATAAATGAGAAAAGTTGAATGAAATTCAAATGAAGAGGAAGATAAAGAAGCCTTTCTTTAAGTGCAATGGAATGGAATATTCAATGGAAGAAAGCTCAAACTCACAGGACAAATAAATGAAGAACATTCTAAAGAAGCATCATTCTTTATCTAACTCAATAAGTATCTCTATCCCTTAGCTTTTATGGTATATGATATGAATTATATGATACATGTTGATAAATTGATCTTAAAATGATTAGATGTTTTCCTTACATGAGAAGTATGCTTAGCATTGACAAAGTGCCTAATTGAATATTAACTTACTATTTTGTCATTGCATTTAGGGTGAATGATATTAGTTCTATACATGCTTTGATTCCTATAGCATATTTCATCAAGGAGATGTACTTATGTTCTTTTAACTTAGTTTAATCTATCTCAATGAATATATGCTTTTTATATAAAACATCTTTACCCTTCTAAAATACTTTTGAAAATATAATGTACTCTTGTAAAATTCTTTTTGAAAGGGAGAGAAGTTTTAAAATGGTTTTTGTTTGAGGATTTACGAAGATGTATATTTGCCTTGCTCTTCTTTAAGGTGACGTGCTTACATGGTCATCGCATACATATTTTCTTTATCTATTATATGCATATTTTGAGGGGGAGCCTAGCTCTTAAGCTGTGTATATCTTTTGGCTTACATCCTTGTTTGATTACATAAAGTTTTTTATTACTATCATATGCTAAATGTTGACATACAAAAATATGACAAGCATTGCATGAATAATCCTCTATATCATCTCTCTATTCTTGACTCATATGTAGAATCTCTAAGAGGGAGAAAATCTTTTCTTTCTACACCTTTTTGTTGATGTCAAATAGGGGGAGTGAAAATTAGAAATAAAAATATGTTCTTGTACTTATTATTTGATATGCTTACATGAATATCCTTTCTTGTATATTGCTTAACATATTTTTCTTTGGTGATTTGTCATCATCAAAAAGGGAGAGATTGTGGAAGCAAGTTTGCCCCAAATGATTTTATATGTTAAGTTTTGATGATGACAAATACAAGACAAAAAGAATACTTTGCTTATGTTCTTTGTTGCATCCTATATAGAGCATATCCATTAGTAATTGATAAATATCTTATTTGAATATGTCTATGAAAGTCTTATATGCATGTTAAACTAACTAGAGTTATACATTTATGAATCATGCATATGAAGATATTAAATTATGATACTAGACTAACTATGCTTGTTTAAGTGAGCAATACTTTGTAGGATAGTCCAAGTACCAAGAGTGAGCATTGCAACAAGAAAGCAAAAGATATATATTAAGCTCAACACAAGGAGACTGTGAATGCCTATCTCATGAAGGTATTGATAACATCAAAGTCATGTCAAAGACCAAGTTCAAAGGAAAATTAAATGGTATAGCTTTTAGGACTTAGGGTCTTTATGTACATAGCGTTATGGATATCTTAAATATGTTTTTCAAAATATTTACAAATGGTTTTCACATGCTAAAATGTCCAGCAAATAAGTTTTGAAAAGCTAGTTATGGTAATAGCTCAAATCTATGAAAAATAGCCATGTTTGAGTTTTGCAAAACTGACCTTCAGTTACTCTTTTGATCATATCTTTCAAAATGCTTTGAGTTTTGTTTAGAAACTTCTTTCATTTGAAAAAAGACTCAAAGATCTTTCCAATGACTGGTCATTTGCCTTAAACGGATAAGAAATGAAGAAGTTATGACCTTTTAAAGTCAGTTTTCTAAATCTGAGTGGGGTATTCGAATACAGGATGTGGTATTCGAATACCACAGCACAGAAAACGCTCCTGAATGAGTTTTTTAAAGGAGTATTCGAATACAAGATGTGGTATTCGAATACCACAGCCTAAAAAACATTCCAGAATGCGTTTAAAATAGAGGTATTCGAATACCTCATTGTGGTATTCGAATAACCTGCTTCTGAATGGTTTTTTTATGAGAATTGGAACAGTGGTATTCGAATACTCAATGATGGTATTCGAATAACCCACGAGAATTCTATTTCGTTTTTGAATTCATACGAAAACGTTAACGCATTTATTATCATATTAATTTGCTCCAACGACTATTTTCTATTTGGCTCTATAAATAGAGACCGTGGGTCTCATCTGCAACAACCCCAGCTATTTGTTTAATTTGCGCTTGCTCTAAAAAATGTGATTTATATTTTATGCCTATTTTCTATGCTCTTTTTGCTAAAACTTTGAGATATCCTTGAGAGCCTCTTAGCACTTTAAATTGTATTATTTGCTCTGAGTGAGAGTTTCTCTTCATCTATATTTCTGTTCTTCTATATTGAGGGTGAGGTATCCTTCAAGATTTGTAAAGGGGGTGAGGTATCCCTCTAAGGTTTGTATAAGCGTGAGGTATCCCTGCAGGCTGAGACTTTAGCACAAGGATAGAGTTTTCCTATGTGTGAAAAGTACTCTTTTATATAACGGTTGCAAGCACCTATTGAAGCTTGTATACATAGTAAAAAATCTCGGATTATTTTCGAGGACTGGACGTAGACCACAAGTGGGTTAGTGGTCGAACCAGAATAAATATTGTGCCTGCTTTTCTCTTCTCAATCTCTTTATTTTATGTAATTTTATATTATTGTACATTTATTCATTTGCTGTTGTTAAAGCTTTTCTTTCATCTCATTCCTTCTGTGCTTTTATTTAATTAGTTTTAATATTTGTATTTTAATTAAAAGAGGTTTTGCCAAAGTTTTTTAATACCCAATTCACCCCCCTCTTGGGTAATGGTTGCCATGACTAACAAATATAGGTTATGCTTTTTGCTTGCCAAACTAGTTAGTTCTCAAAATAACTTATTTCAGTTTTGGTTCATACAAGGAAGTTGACTTTGAAAAAGGATATAAGATTTCAAAGAGTTGTTTCAAAAACCTTTTGATCCTAACTTAAAAAACCATTTTGCAAACTCATTTTAAGAAAGTCATTTGAGCTTGGAGTGAATCCTTAATATACCTTTACACAAGATCTATGACCTACATGCTAATCTTGAATTCCTTGTTACTTGATCGTTGTGTTTCCATTGCTTTCTTGTTTGTCGACATAAAAACCATTTGCATTTAGTCAATGTCAATCACAAAAATTTTAGAACACCCCATGATTTGACCCAAGTGAAAATCAACAACTTGACCAATAAGAGCAAAGTAGCAAACTTAAAATTAAGCTAAATAAAAATAAAAAGAGATAATTAATAATAAAAAAATAAAAATGAAAACAGATAAAACATAGGGAATGACTTTCGTTTTTGGGACCTAGTAACAGAATAATGGGAATGAGCAACAGAGGTAGAGGAGCAACGCTTGCTAGCAGTGATACGTTAGGTGGCCCTTGATAGCAACAGACAGTGACGTGATGGTAGGAACAGAGTGGTGGCAGTGCGAAGTTGTGCAACTCACTGGTTTGCGCGGTGGTTGCGAGATCTAGGTTGCTAGGACAACGGCTTGGTGAGCAGATCTGCATGGTGGTGGCTGGTTCGCGACATTAGGCGTGGTGGCAAGAGACAAAGATAAAGGCAGAGGCATGACGGCGCACGACGATTCAAGCATATGGTGGTGGCTCGTTCGTGGGAGGCTCTACTAAGTATTGCTGGTGGAGTTCAGAGGGTCATTATGGTGGCACAACAATGAGCTAGCAACGACAGCTTGAATGGATGCGCGACGCTTATGGTTGGGTGTTGTTTGGGTTACTACAAGGTTGTTCAAGATTCAGGATTTAAGTTCGTTTGGCCAAAAGTGTGTTTGTTGGGAATCACGGATTCATCACGCAATGGAAAAATAAAATTTTCACCAAGGATCCATGCGAAAAGACCATAATTCGTGTTTTAAAGTTTACCTCTTGAGGCGAGATAAAAACACAAATGACGTGAATCGTCAACACCATAACAGCGACGATGTCTCTGTGATATCCACACAAATAGACTCATGAACGTCCAATGTCCACAGAAGGAGCCTCACGTTTCTCACATAGTTCTAGCTGTGAAGAGAAGAGAAGAAACATGTCACTCACTCACTCACTCTTTCTGTAGGTGCGGCTAGGGTTATGTTATATCTATCTTAGCAGCCCCTCAGTAGTACTATTTATAATAGTGACTGCCTTAAGTGAGTATGAGTAGTAGTAAGGTAAGCTGCGTAACGCTAGACTCATCTGTTATGAGTTTGGCCCATATTTGAATCCGAGTCCAACTTGGATCTATTGCTCTAATTTTAGTCTGCTCTATGTGTGTGACCCTACAGGTTCTCTTTACGTTGGTAGTAATATTAAAATCTCATTTTAATATTACAAGTAGTGAGTGGTATCTAGTAACACATCGCTGTTACCCAAATAATGAGAATGTCAGTGATTTGACATAACTTTTCTGCGACTAATGTTTTCGTGTCGTTTAGTCCATTTGTCAAGATATCTAGATTGAACACAAGGCATGGAATGCGTCACCCTTGTACAGTTCAATCCTTTGTTTCCTGATACTTGAGTAGACTTTGTAACAACAAATGAGATCAATATCTCATATTGACTCATTTGAGCATGGCCATGCATTTCGCAGTCTCACTCAATCAGGGAGCCCGAAGATATCACTCCTGTTATGTAGGAGTGACAAATCCCATATAGGTCACTCACATCCCTTTGCATGATTCGCGGTATATCCAAGAACTAACTTTATAACCATCTTATTATAGATGACATTTGATGGCATTAAAACACACAACTCCTCATGTAGGAATCATAGTGATTTCAGGTCAAAGGACCACAGACACCATTGTCATTATGAGAATCACTTATGACACTCACATAACGATCCATATAGCGTTCTCATGGCGGGTCAGTCCAGTACATCATTACTCTAATATGTACTTATGTGAAGACTTGATATCTCATATCCATGACCCGTGAGGTGTGTCATCAATTTACGTACATACTAGTCTCAATGCATTATTGTTATCCTAATTAACAATAATACTTGACTAGGGACATTTAAGAATAGTATTCTAATTTTATCCAATAGGATCTCACGATCAAGTCAACCACTTGATGTCCTATGGTATCAAACTTACTATTCTAAAGACTTTATTATGTTTATCATAATAATACACAATAAAAGAAATACCTCATATATTAAAGAATAACATAATACAATATATATAAGTATTGTAAAAAATATATCAATCTCTAGGGCATACACAAACAGTGTTTGCACGAGGGTGAAGGTCATGGTTTGGTGGCAAGGCTATGGGCAGATTCATGGTGGCTTAGTGGTTACTAAAGGGTGGAGCTTTCATGGTGGTTCTGGTGCTGTGATGTATAGTGGTTGTGGATAGTTTACAGGTTTGAGTTTAGGATGGATGAAGGTTCGAGATTATTGTCATGGCTTATGGTGATGATGAGTGGTTAGGTCTGCTGGTGGTGAAGGCAAAGCAGCAGTGTGGCTGGGAGTATAAGAGTTTGTATGTGTTGCTGTCTCTCTACTTGGGGATTTATAGGGTTGAATCCGTATCTTCATTCCCATAAATCTCCCCAAATCATGTTCCACAATCCTTGATTTATTGGTGATTGGAAGCAAAATGGAAAAACAAATCTTGTTAGATGCTTCAATAAAAAAAAAAAGGAAACTTACCATTTGAAAGGGGTACAAAAGGCACAAATTAAGTGCTTTGATTGCTTGGTGTCTTGGTCTTGGATGCTGATAGATGACTAGGGTTTGGAGGGTGATGGTGGCTGCCGATCGTGGTGGTGTTTTCTTTTATTTTTTATTTTTATTTTTTTTATTTTTGTTCTTTTTATTTTTTTTTGAAATCTTGACTAAGGTAGGTTGTATGTTTGGACCTAATGAAAATTTGGATCAAAGCAAAAGATTGGGCAAAATAAAATTCACTTCAACAATTTTTATTATGAATTAAAAGGTTTTATTGACCCTGACAAAATTGGGTGTTCACAGTTGTCCCTCTTTACTTATTTCTTACTAGAGACTAGGAATAATCGTAGTTTTTCATATTATCATCATATGAAATGAGTAAAGCCGTAAAATTAAATTTTGTCCAGTAATGCATGGAATGATGTGAATGGACAAGGCAAAGATGCCAATTTAAAATTAGTAGGTTGATTAGCGAATTAACAAACTGTTGCCACTCAGCCAATCCTCCAAAAGTGAAACTCAACGTATAGTCAGTGATGTCACTACCTCGTCAACAAGTTGTCACAACTCAATTGACGTTTATTGATTAAAAAAAGTTAATTAAAAATGAGAACTTAAATGACATTAGATGTCCTTATGATCCAAAATTTAAAAGACAATGGGTTTGACCTGAAATTCAAAAGACGGTAGGCTTAGCCCCAAATTAAAAAGACCAAAACTTACAAGGCAATGGCCGTCTTAGACCCAAAATTTAAGACAAGGAATTTAATGACTCGTTGGGCCAGAAATTAAAAGTAATGGAAGCTTCTAGAGGCCTGAAACTTAAATGACAGAGGGCTTCTTGAGCTCGAAACTTAAATGACAGCGGACTTTTATGTTCCCAAAATTTGAAAGACATCAGGCTTTTGTGTCCCAAAATTTAAAAGACATTGGGCTTCTTTGTCTTGAAATTTCAAAGATACTAGACTTTTATGGCCCGAAACTTAAAAGGCATTAGGCTTTTGTGTCCTAAGATTCAAAAGACATTGAGCTTCTATGTCCCGAAATTTAAAAGATAGTAGGCTTTTATGTCCCAAAATTTAAAAGACATTGGCTTCTGTGTCCCAAATTTAAATGATAGTGGGCTTCTGTGTCCTGAAACTTAAATGACGGTGGGCTTCTGTGTTTCCAAAATTTAAAAGACATTGGGATTCTGTGTAGTCCTAAAATTTAGAAGGCACTGGGCTTTTGTGTCCTAAAACGAAGCAAAATAGGCCTCTAAGCCTAAAAAATTTATTCAGTAGGCCTTGAGAAGCGGCTTAGTTAATCCAGAAGAATTTTAAAAGGTGAAGCTCTGCGTCATGCTAGAGACATCACCCATCGATTACCAATGACAGAAGATTTAAAAGCAATGGGCCATGAGCCTTGAAGACTAAAAGAACTGGGCCTTCGAGTCCCTAAGACTAAATGAATCGGGCCTCCGAACCCAAAACTAAATGAGTTAGGCCTCTGAGCCAGATAATTGAATACAATGGGTTATGAGCCTAAAAAACTTTATGCATTAGATCTTGAGATATGTCTTAATTTAGCTTGAAATTTTGAATTAATAAGCCGTCATGGCTTAGTTAATCCTTTTAAAATTTGCAAGGTGATGCTCAGCTTCACGCTAGAGATATCACCAATAGAATTTAAAATTATTGCAAACCTATTGGATATGGGATTATAAACGTTGAAGAGGAAAAAATGACTTACGTGTCAACTGGACATGGACTCAATTGACGAAGGGAGAAGATTCGAACCAGATAGTGACTTTAAAAAGCTTCGACCAACCAAACCCTTGTTCGCATATATTCACCCGTTGAACCTTTCTGATAGCTTTGATCCTACTTATCTTCTTCTTATCTCTCCTTTGAGTCTGCCTTTTGAAAAGTAAGATGATCATCCTTTGTTGCGAACCCTTGCTTGGAGCTAATAAGTCCTTGTGACTTGAACTAATTATTTAAGGATTGTTAACAGTAAGAATTATTCAGTCATACCATTGAACTTTAAATTTATTTTACTTTTGACATGAATTAGTAAATAACATGCATTCATAAATGGAAGTAAAGTTCATTAAATGAACAAACTTCTTTATTGATATGAAATTATGACTATACACAAAGCAAGCTTTGGTAAGATGAAGGAAACATGCAGATTACAAGATTAGAAAAAGAAAAGTACAATAGAGGGGAAAAAAGTGGAGAAAAGAAAGATGGGGTACACATGAAAATTTTTGCCCTAGTATTTGTTCCTTGATTTTTGTTAATTGATTTCTTGCGACGATTTACTAAGTAACCATTGTCTCTGATGCTTCTGTCTTTTTCAGCTCTATTCTTGGGAATTTTGCCCCAATATGGTCATTTGAAAATAAAATTGCCCCAATGTAAGCCATCCAGTGAGTTCCAAACAAACTCTTGATATTTCACCTATTTTACATGCCCTAACTTCTACTTAGACTACCCTTTGGGGGTTTTCAGTCTAATGGGCTTTTCCTTCTCTCTCTCTCTCTTTTTAACTTACCCTAACTTTTGCTTAGACCGTCCTTTGTGGGTTTTCAGTCTAACAAGCTTTCTTCTTTTTTTTTTCTTTCTTCTTTTTTTCTTTTTTAGGCATAATACCTCTTCATAGCGTCAGAGTTTATATTTCTTGGCAATTCTTGCCCATCAACATCTGGTGAAACTAAAGCTCCTCCTGAATAGGCTTGCTTCATAATGTAAGCCCTTTCATAATTTGGCGCCTATTTTCCTCGAGCATCTTCTTGATTAGGAAGGATTTTCCTAAGAACCAAGTCACCCAGATGAAACTTCCTTGGGCGAACTTTCTTGTTAAAAGCCCTGGACATTCTCCTCTGATACAGTTGCCCCATGACAAATGGTTGTCAGTCTTTTCTCTTCAATCATATTCAATTATTTATACCTGGTTTTCACACATTTTGATTATTCTAACTCTACTTCCATCAAAACCCTCAATGAAGGAACCTCCACTTCTATAGGTGTCACTGCCTCCATCCCGTACACTAAAGAAAAAGGTGTGGTCCTAGTACTTTATTGTACATTAGTACAATATGTGTGCAGAGCATAGGATAACATCTGATGCCAGTCCTTATAATTGAAAACCATCTTGGCAACAATTTTCTTAATGTTCTTATTTGCTGCCTCAATTGCTCTATTTATTTAAGGTCTATATAGGACTGTATTATGATGCTTGATCTTGAAAGTTTCACATAATCTTCGAACCTCTGTATTGTTAAGATTCAGAGCATTATTTATGATTATTCTTTTTAGGATCCCATATCGGCGAATGATATCGCTCCTAAGAAACTTTAGGAATACCTTTTGAGTGATATTGGCATATGAGGATGCTTCTACCCACTTGGTGAAGTAGCCTATTACCACTAAGATGAAATAGTGTCCATTTGAGGCTTTAGGATTGATCGGTCCAATGAAATCTATTCTCCACATTAAGAAGGGCCAAGGTGTTGTCAAGTTGTGCAAGGGAAACAAAGGTGCATTGACCTGATCTGCATACACTTGACACTTGTGGCATTTTCGAATATACTCTATACAATCAGTTTCCATGGTGGTCCAATAATAACCACTCCTCAAAATTTTGCGTGCCATCATATGACCATTGGCATGTGTTTCACAAATTCATTCATGTATTTTGATTATAATTATTCAAGGCTCATGAACATCTGCACATCTAAGGAGAGTGTTGTCATGATCCCTTTTGTACAAAACTTCTCCACTCGGGAAAAAGGCCATGGACAGTCGATGGATAATCTTTTTATCCACTTCATTTACCGCAGTTGGGTATTCCCTGTACTGAATATATTGCTTGACATCATAATACTAGGGTTTACCATCAGGCTCTTCTTCCTCGTGGGCATAATAAGTTGGCTCTCCTTGCATCTTGACTTGGATAGGTTGGACATTTGAGATGGCATCTGCTTTAGTCATGGCAGCTAATGAAGTCAGAGCGTCTACGAATTGATTATTATCCTTAGTCAAATGCGAAAAGGAAATTTCATCGAACTTTGCAATCAACTAAGTCAATTACTTTTGATATGGTATTAGCTTTGGGTCTTTAGTTTGCCATTCACCATTAACCTGGTAGATGATGAGAGCTACGTCCCTAAATACCTCCAACTGCTTTACTCTTAAGTCAATTGCAGCTTGTAATTCGCACGCACATGCTTCACACTCTGTAATATTATTAGTGCATTCAAATTCAACCTTCATGGCCAATGGATATTGCTTGTCGTTTAAAATCACCACTACTCCTACACATTGCCACACATGTTGACTGCCCCATCAAATTACATCTTCCATATGTCCCCCTCTTCTACTTTTTCTTCCTCTAGTGTTAATATCTCTCTATCCGGGAACTCGAATGTTACTGGCTATCCACCCTCAAGAGGGTTTTCAGCTAAATGATCAGCAATTGCACTTCCTTTTATGGACTTTCGAGTCATATATTTGATGTCAAATTCTGATAGTATCACTTGCCACTTTGAAACCCTTAAGGAAACATGAGGATTTTCAAATATGTACTTTAATGGATCCACTCACGAAATCAACCAGTTCGTGTAATACAACATGTATTGCCTCAATCTTCTAGACGTCCATGCCAACGCACAATAGGTCTTCTCAATTGCCATACATCGAGCTTCACAATCATTAAACATTTTACTCAGATAGTAAATTGCTTGTTCTTTTCTTCTAGAGTCATCATGTTGCCCCAACATTGCTCCCATTGAAGCTGGTAACATAGTGAGATACAATATCAAAGGACGACCCAGTGTGGGTGGCACCAACACTGGCGGACTCAAAAGATAGGTCTTTATTTTATCAAAGGCTTCTTGGCATTCTTCATCCTAACTGCCTAGATTATGCTTCTTTAGCAGCTTAAATATTGGCTCGCAGGTGCTAGTCAAATTAGCAATAAATCGTGCTATATAATTTAGCCTTTCAAGAAATCTTCTCACTTTACGCTCCGTTTTGGGAGCCGACATGTCTTGTATCGCCTTCACCTTATTTGGGTCTACCCTCATTCCATCTCTACTGACCACAAAATCAAGCAACTTCCCAGTTGATGCTCCAAACACACATTTATTAAGGTTAAGCCTTAACTTATACTTTCTGAGTCTTTCAAATTACTTCTGCAATACTGCTACATAGCTTTCCCTTTCTTTAGACTTGGCCACCATATCATCTACATATACCTCGATTTCTTTATGCATCATATCATGGAATAATGCAACCATGGCACGTTGATATGTAGTCCTAACATTCTTTAATCCAAAGGACATTACTATGTAACAAAAAGTCCCCCAAAGGGTAATAAAAGTCGTCTTTTCTTTGTCATTGATGTTCATAGGGATTTGATTGTACCCAGAATACCTATCCATAAATGAGAACATATGATTTCTTTCTATATTGTCAACAAGAACATCAATATTAGGGAGCGGGAAATCATCTTTTGGACTGGCCTTATTTAGATCCCTGTAATCCACACACATCCTGACCTTCCCATCCTTCTTAAGTACTCGCACAATATTAGCTACCCATTCTAGGTGTCTTGACACCTCTAAAAATCTGGCTTCTAATTGCTTAGTTACTTATTCCTTGATCTTTAGTGACATATCATGATGCATTCTTCTCAACTTTTACTTTTTCACTTTTGCACCTACGTATAATGGGATTTTATGGGACACTATATCAGGGTCTAATCTAGGCATATCTTTGTAGGACCATGCAAACACATCAAGATATTCCTTAAGTAGTGCCGTCATTTCTATATGCTCAAGATTATCTACTATTTTTAACTCTTTCTTGTCTTCTTCGGTCCCCATGTTAATTACTTCTATAACCTCATTATTCACGCCAAATTCTCTCACTGAGTATTCTACTAACTTTGTGAACTCTTCAGTGACTTCTTCTTCTTCATCAGATCCTAGGTTATATTCAATAGCTATAAGGGAATCAATTGACGAGTTTCCAAGGTCCTTTTTATGAGGCAATATCTCTATAAAGTCCAAATTCTTTGAAATGAACACATCAATAACCTGCTTAGACCGCCAGTTTTTAACAGCTCATGATTGAGAAAGGGACGAATTGTATTGCACTTCTTCAAGCCTTCTTTTATTTCATTTACGGTGAGTTGACCCTTGAAACTTCTTCTGATATGATCATCTTATGTGGTGTTGGAAACGTCTCTTTCAAGTGGGGAATATACTCCTCTTCCCAACTTTTTTCTTTTTTTCTTTCCTAAAGCCATGCGCTCCATTTTCTCTTCCAATGAGGGTTTGTACCCTAATCCATACATTTCTTCGCTTTCAAACACCTAAACTGGCTATGGGACCCCATTAGGTTTCACCCCTAAGCCTCTTCCTTTTTGATATCTGCTTCTTGCCATAATACGGGCTACCACTTCATTTACATTATGCATTGATGTCTAATTCTTTTTCGATTCCTCTTTCAAAACCTCAAAATTGTGTAAGGAATCATCCTCAATTTGCTCTGTATTTTTCATATAAGGTGTAAAAATTGGTTTTGATAACATAATCTCTTCTTCTTCATGAATGGAGATAACATATCCATTCTGAATATACTTCAGACACTGATGCAAGGTTGACGAAACCACTCTAGCCTCATGGATCAATGACCTTCCCAAAAGCATTGTATATGTTGGCTAAATATCTATGACCTAAAAGAGAACATGAAAGCAACTTGGCCCAATTTCAAATGGCAAAGTTATTTTCCCCAAAATTCCTCTCTTTGTCCCATCAAAGTCTCGCACAATCATATCTTGGGGTTCTAACTTAGCTTCCCACATGTTCAATTTCTCTATGTAGACATTGGAATTACATTTAATGCTGAACCCCCGTCTATAAGTACTTTTGCAATCATAAACCCTTTGCACTTTAAGGTAATATGCAGTGCTTTAGGACCATACCCTGTCTTCGAAACAACTTTGTCTTATGAAAAAGAGATCACGTTGACTTGCTTTACTGAATCCACCATGCTTATCACTCATTTGGGAGTGACGTCGGGCCTGACATAAGCTTCACTTATTATCCTTTATAGTACTCTTCGATGTGGTTTTGAAGTGAGAATTAGTGAAAAAAGTGAGATCCTTACTGACGTTTTCTTCAATTGCTCCATGAGATCAAACTCACTCTGCTTCATTATATTTAGAAATTCTTCTTTTTCTTCTTTCCTATTTTTCACGACATAAGCATGTTCCCTAGTCTTTCCCTCTTTATCCTTCTGAATTGATTCATTTTCCCCATAACATCTGCCACTTCTGGCTATCCCACCAATTTCTCTGACATTTGATACTATTCCTGCCTGACGAGAGACAACGATATGGCCTATAGAGGATTCACTAGTAACCTTGGTCATCTTTATCTCTGTTTCATACTTCCATGGCATAGTATGCGTGTTAGCAAAAGCAAAAGGAGCAGGCTTCTTTATCCACTTTAAACTATAGCTTCCTTCGCTTTCAAACACGTAAATTGGCTGTGGGACCCCTTGAAGTTTCGCCCAAAAGCCCCTTTCCTTTCTGATATCTGCTTCTTGCCATAATACGGTCCACCACTTCATTTACATTATGCATCGATGTCTCATTCTTTCTCGATTCCTCCTTCAAAACCTCAAAATTATGTAAGGAATCATCCTCGACTTGCTTCGTATTTTTCATATAAGGTACTAAAACTAGTTTTGACAACATAATCTCTTTTTCTCTGTGAATGGTGATTACAGATCCATTCTGAATATGCTTCAGACATTGATGCAAGGTTAACTGTGTATCGTCCTCACTAACCTAATGATCCTAATCAGGGTTATAGAAGCTCAGTAATACTGGTAAGAATTATCTGTTAATTCAAAAAATTTTCTGAACTAGTTTGAGCATAATTCTATAACACTGAATATAAGAGAATAATTAAGATATCTGCAGAATCAGTTGATTTGATGGAAATAAATATAAAAATTTATTTCCTAGCCATAAAAATTTGATAAGAGTTGTAAAAAATTTTGGAAAGTCAACTGAGTTAATTTGATATTTTTAAGAATATTGCTGAAAAATAGCCGGGACGGTTAAAGAGCTCAAAAAATTATGAAATTTTATAGAAATGACAAGTAAAATATAGAAAATATTTTGGTATGGAAAATAATTTAAGGAAGACATATTTACCTATTTTACAGGTTTGATTTAATTTGAAAAAGTAATGCAGCGCAATGGCATAGACAGAGGAAGATATTTGTTTTTCGATTTAGACTTTTGAATAATGAATGTATGGAAAATGGCTAGAGGGCATAAGATATGTATTTGTACTATAATGTATACTTTGTATAGATATCCTTCAGTATATGTAAATTATTATTACACCTTGTCTAGGCTCATATTTTTGTATATCATTGGAAAGTATATTTGTAACTTTAAATGAATATGTTAAGTGATGTGCTTACTATTGTTGCTATGGTGTAAAATTGGATGCACTATTAGTAATAATAGTAAGGGCGTTACATTTTGGTATAAGAGTCGTTCATCCTGTTGAGCCAGGATATGGATTGACTATGCTTTGTTATGCATTTGTCTGTCTTAATGATGGGATGCATAGTTAGAATTGCATAACAGCCTTGACTTTGTATATTATGGTTAACTGTCACATTGTTACATAATATTAAACCTAGTCAACTTAATATAGAATGTGTGGTGTGTGCAGGAGATTATAGCATCAACCAGGCGAACCCGAAATGGTAGAACCCCTGCTGGCAATAGTGTGCCAGACATGTTAGAGACTTTCAAAAACATAGCTGACGCTGTGAGAAAAATAGATAACTATGAATACTAGAAAGTTAGTGAACATAATTGTAGTGACGAGATGCACGGGTGACCCAAAGGTGCTATTTGCTATTAAATGTTAAAAGAGGAAGTTGAGTATTGGCAGGCTAGTGCTAGAAGTTTAAAGGAAAGTGTTAGGATTGAAATAACATGGCTTGAACTGGTATTTTCCAAAGAAGTGCAAGAAGAGAAAGAGTTGGACTTCCTAGAATTTAAGCATGGAGATATGATTGTGAAGTAGTACAAAGTAAAGTTTGAGAAACTATTTAAATTTTCTTCATATGTTTGATTCTCATCCCTTTGAGCTTGATAATGGTTGGTTTGTATTTTGTTAATCATGATTATGAACTATGAGTTCTTGTTCTTTCATGAAATGTATAATCTTAAAAATGGGTATTTTATAAGAAAGAAGTGATTTAGAGGAAGCCAAGTGGGACCTTAAGTCTAATATGATGTAAAGTTATTTGGAGCTTTTTGAATAAGGCAAACAAATTTTGAGGACAAAATTTTAAAAAGGGGGAAGAATTGTAACATCTTCCCTAACCTAATAATCTTAATCAGGGTTATAGAAGCTCAGTAATACAGGTAAGAATTATCTGTTAATTCAGATAATTTTCTGAACTAATTTGAGCGTAATTCTATAATACTAAATACAAGAGAATAATTAAGGTATCTGCAGAATCAGTTGATATGATGGAAATAAATATGAAAATTTTATTTCTTAGCCATTAATAATTGATAAGAGTTGTAGAAAATTTTGGAGTGTCAACTGAGTTAATCTGATATTTTTAAAGATACTACTAAAAAATAACCGTGACAGTTAAGCAACTCAAAAAATTATAAAATTTCATAAAAGTGACAAGTAGAATATAAAGAATATTTTGGTATGAAAAATAATTTAAGGAAGACATATTTACCTATTTTACAGGTTCGATTTAATTTAAAAAAGTAGTGCAGCGCAATGGCACGGATAAAGGAAGATATTTGTTTTTGGATTTAGACTTTTGAATAATGAATGTATAGAAAATTCCTAGAGGGCATACCATATGTATTTGTACTAGGGGTGCACATTGTTCCGGGTTGGCCCAATGACCCGACCAATCCGACCCGACCCAACTTAATTGGTTCGGGTCATCGGGTTAGTTTCGGTAGAACCTGATCGACCCATCTATTAATTGGTTCGGGTGATGGGTTCAAGAAGTCGACCCAATGACCCAACTACCTGATTAAAATGATGTCATTTTCAGATGATACGTTTATACCACCTTCATTCTTACCCCACATGAGCGTCAGGATAACATATCTATCTATCTTATCCCCCTCTCTCAATTCTCCGGATTTCATTTTCTCGATCACCACTCACCAGAATTCCTCCTCAATCTTCCCCTCTCGGCCCATTCACCACCGGTGACGACGAGTTCGTGACACGGTGACAGCCACCGCCTCTGCTCACATTCTCCTGATTTCTCTTCTTTCTTACTGCAAAATCCTAAATTAGAAACCCTAGGCACCACCCTTCTCAATCTCGACCCTCTCTCACCAGAAATCCTCCTCCCTTCTCGGCCCAGCCACCATCGACGGCGATGAGTTCGTGACAACCACTAATCCGCCACCTCTACTCACATTCTCCTGATTTCTCTTCCTTCTTTCTGCAAAATCCCAAATTAGAAACCCTAAGCGCCACCCCTTCTCTATCTCAACCCTCTCTCACCAAAATTTCTCTTCCCCTCTCTTTCTCTGACTGTGGTACTTGGCTCAGCCTGTTGTTGTGGGTTAGAGGTTAGCTATTTGCCTTTTTTTTCGTCTTTGACTCTTTGCTATTATTATACTATTTTATCCTTTGACAATTTCTCACCCTCACCATTGCTGATTTCAGTTGAGACTTGGGAGTGAAATTTCTTTGTTGATCAGTCTGTGAGAGTGAAATTTCTTGGATTTATGTTATGTACATTTTTTGTTTAGTCCTTTTTTATACAGCTAACTGATATACATACATGTCTTGTGTAGTGTTCAGGTGGGTGTTCTTATACTCTTATTTTGGACTTCTAATGACAGTGTTGGTGTTGGTAAACTTTAAGTTATGAGATTGTTTACTTTTAAACTAAGGTTAACTCGGAGTCTCGAATATTGTTGAACTTCAACCTACATCACAAGGAAGCCTTCTTTTAGGTATACTACCTAATCTGTTATGGTGTTTTTGGCTTTGCCTTGTCCTACCTTCATCTAGTAATTTGCATGAACGAATATGCCTTTGTTATCTTCCATTTCAGTTTCTCTGGAAGTGTGTTATTCAATTTTGTTATGGAATGCAATAAATAAAGTTTTAAGTAATTTACTCAAATATTAGTGAGTGTTTCTACAGCGTAGATGTCCATGCAAGTCCTATCATTTTCTCTTTTTGCTTTCATGTTTCAACTCAAAGTTGAAAACTTTTGAATCATTTCCTCATTTGAACTCAAATTTTGCTACCTCCAAATTTGATCTATTTGAGTATTAGCCTTGTGCTCAGAACTTGGTATTGTGCATATTATTTTGTGTGTTACTGTGAAGCACTGAAGTGTGAGCAATAAAGGTTGGATGTGATTGGTGGGAGGCTTTGCCTTTTGCTAGGGACATTTCTGATTGTTAATTTAAGGGATGATAAATGCTTGTGTCTTAAGATACTTTACTCAAATTGTTCTGTTACTCTTTCTACCAAATTGAAATGTCCCCATAATTTTCTTAGCTAGATCAGAAAAGAGAAAATGATAATTTTTATTTTTGAAAATTTATTATTATTTTTTCCATTTTGTGCCCCTATTCCTTCACAATGTTTGTTTAGGATATAAGCTTCCATATTTGCTATTTTTCTTAGAAAGTTAATTGAATAAATGTTTGCTTAATTTTAAATTAATGGTTTTCTCAGCAGGCTGCAGTTTTTTGCAAAACTTTTTCGGCAATTGTTTTAGAGTTTTCTGCCACTATTATTCATAGTTAGCTACATTTTAGTTGTTAGTCATCATATATCACCATTATCGCTTGTTAGCTTATTAGTTACATTTTAGTTGTTAGTCATTTCTTTTGTTGTAACTTGTAAATGTTACTGCATCGATTCTCTTTAAATGGAAAATCTTATGAAAGCTCACAAGAGTTACAGCACTAGTGCGACTCAAGTAGGAAGTGCTCCCACTCCACCAATACTAACTGGATTACAAACTGAAGGAGTAGGACCACAGCTAGCAGCACCACCACCACCATCTTCTTCCAATCCAAATCCCACCCTAACTCTATTATCACAAGCTTAAGAAGCTGCTCCATCTTCACAACAAAAGGTAGGTAAAAGAAAACCTACTAGACCTCCTTCAAATGCTTGGTCACATTTTACTAAAGATGTTGATAGAGCTAGTTATAATTATTGTGAAAAATCATATGCTTGTAATAGTTCTAATCACGGCACCACTGACCTTATAAAACACTTGAAAGTGAGTGCGAAGAATCCACAAAGGGAGGTTGATAAAAAGCAAAAAACTATTCCTATTGGAAAGTCAAGTGAGGATGACCCTAGTAGTGTTGTGAATACGAAGCTTGTAGATTTCAATCAAGAACAATGTAGGCATGAGCTTAGCAACATGATAGTCATAGATGAGCTTCCCTTTAAGTTTATTGAGAATCCCAAATTTAGAGGTTTCATTGGTGCTACTCAACCTCGATTTAGAATACTTGGTCGCACGACAATAGTAAGAGATATCATGCAACTTTTTATAGAGGAAAAAAGTGAAGTAGAAGTTTGTATTATCTTGCAACCAACAAATGATCTCACGAACAGCTGACACATGGACATCGATTCAAAACATTAATTATATGTGTGTGACTGCACATTTTATTGATGGTGAGTGGGAATTGCATAAGAAAATTTAAAGTTTTGGGTTGATTGCTGACCATAGGGGTGAAACCATAGAGAAATCTTTAGAGAAATGCTTGAAAGATTGGGCTATTCTAAAGATTAGCACAATCACTGTGGATAATCTCGGTGCTAATAACTCGGCTCTAGCATATTTGGTAAGGGAAATGTAGGATTGGAATGGATGCACCTTGCTGAAAGGGGAGCTCATGAACATGAGGTATTGTGCTCATATTTTGAACTTAATTATTAATGATGGGTTAAAGGAGTTAGATTGCTCCGTTGCTAGGATTAGGGGTGCATGTAAGTATGTGAGTTCCTCTCCTTCTAGATTGGCTACTTTTAGGAGGTGTGCCCAAGAGGCAAATGTTCTTAGTAATCATATGCTAAACTTTATGTGCCAACTAGGTGGAATTCTACTTACTTGATGTTGGAAGTGCCTGAACAATTTGAGAAGGCATTTAATCGCCTTGAATATGAGGATCAAGCTTACTTGCATGTTCTTGACAGTGAAGGAGGACCTCCTAATAATGGTGATTGGAACCGTGCTCGTGTTTTTATAAAGTTTTTGAAGATTTTCTATGATGCCACACTTACTTTTCTGGTTCTTTGCATGTGTCCTCTAATATGTTCTTCCATAAATTGTATGAAATTCAAAATTTGTTAACTTTGTGGATTGGAAGTGATGATGCTGTGTTGCAAAGAATGGCAATGAACATGAAGGAGAAGTTTGATAAGTACTGGATATTAATGGGAATTTAAATTTTTTATTGTTTGTGGTTGTTTTTCTTGACCCAAGGTATAAGTTGGTTTATATTAAATTTTGTGTTAGTGAAATGTATGGTCAAGATAAGTGCAAGGATATCGTGAAAAAATTAAAAGATCTCATAAGCAGCTTATTTGCACAATATGTGACATTGTATCCCATTGTCCCCGATACTTGTGATTCGAATGTCAATTCATCAGATGTTAGCACATAAACAAATGTTAGTGGTAAAAGTGAAGGTGGTTTTAATTTGGAAGATAAATTTAGGTTGAAGTTGAAAAAAAAAAAGGTGAGCAAAAGAAGAATGAGTTGGATAGATACATGGAGGATGACGTTGAAGATAATTATGAGGGGTTTGACATCTTGAAGTAGTGGAAAGGGAAGGCATCAAAGTATAATATTCTCTCTCATATGGCTAGGGACATATTGGCCATTCCGATGTCTACGGTGTCATCTGAGTCTATTTTTAGCACTGGAGGTCGTATCCTTGATCGATTCTGTAGTTCTTTGCATCCACCATGGTGGAGGCCTTAATTTGTACCCAAAATTAGTTAACGCCTCCTAAGAAGGTGGATGATCTACGGAGTCAAATGGAGGAGATTGAATAGGTTGAATCAGGTATACAATCATCATTTTTAATTTTTAACTTTTTTATTTTACATGTAGTTCATCATTTCATTCATTTGACATTTTTAATTTTATGTTGTATTATGTTATTGTATTATTAGAAATGTCAGGAGTTTCTAGACTTCAAGAAGTTGAGGTTGCTAGTGATTTTAGGAGCAAGAGGATGAGGTAAGGTAAGATAATATATTTTAAATGTTCTTGCATTTTTGTGAATGTCAATGCAAGTTAAAATCACCAATTAACATATAACAATTTATTTATCATATTGCAGGAAAGGCTAGAAGGATTGACTTTGAGGAGTTTTACTCTTGTTTCTACTGGATTTTATTTTGTTTTTGGAGGATCTAGTTAGAGTGCCACCTGAGGTCTGTGACTCTGTGTAATCAGTTGGGTTTGCTTTTTTTTTTTTTTTTTTGTGTATCACACTTTGACAAATGTTAAAGATATTTGGTTTGTTGTTACTCATTGGTGTAAAACAGAACCGTGTAGTCATTGGGGCCTGAGCTTTATTGTTGTTACTTTCTCAATTTCTTGCATTTGTTTTGTTACTTATTGTTGTTAGTGTTACTTATCTGTGTAGTTGCCTGAGTTTTTTATTTTGTAAAACAGAGAAGTAGGACATTAGAATTTTGTGTACTTTCTGTCTTTCTCAATATGAATTATGAAATATGAATTCTATTTTCACAGTTTCACCAAGGAAATTAGAATCTGTTTGAAATTCGAAGTTTGAGATCATTTAACCGTGAATATTGTGTGCTTTTGCTGGGCTATCTGCATATTATGGTGATGTGTTTTATATTGGATAGCAAGCCTTCCTTTGAGGATATGTCTTTTCTAAAAGTCCTACTCTTGCATTTGTATTTCACATTTGAGGAGCATTTGTCTCAATTTTGTTCACTTGCTAGGCTATCTACATGTGTACTGTTTATTACAAAATTTGAGTATGTATTGAATGTGAGAATGTGGGTGATGTGTGACTCACATTTATCTTGTAAGAAGCAGAAGCAATAGCCTATCTATGAGTTAATATATTTATTATTTAAAATGACCAAATGACTATTTAATTTGAAATTTTTAAAGTATATGGTTATTATCATTTATCAGGAACACCCACAAAGTAATTAAGTAGCTGAAAAAGTTGGTGTTATTTTGTTTAACCCGTAGAAGCTTTCTTCCAAATGACAATAGCCAATAGATCAGTGCTACTGTCTTAATCAGTTGATGGTCACATTGTCATTTCAGGTTCTTAGATGGGTTCTGGGTTCTAGTTTTGGACTTTTGGGTTTGGAGGTGTAGGTGTTAGCACTTAGTTGTATCACAAATCTAAAACTTGGTCGCATATAGCAACTGAGCTAGCTATCTATATGTGCTTCTATTTTTTATTTCTCTTTCGATCTCTCCTCTGTTTGAAAATTTGAGCAACCCAATTGTTTGACTTGAACCAACCCAATTATAATCGGGTTAGTTCAGTTCGGGTTACTTGGAAATTTTTTTTGAAATCCAATCCAACCCAACCCGACCTTAACTAATTAGTTTGGATTCTTATTTCCCCTAAACCTAACCCAACCTGACCTATGTGCAGCCCTAGTTTGTACTATAATCTATACTTTGTATAAATATCCTTCAGTATATGTAAATTATTATTTCACCTTGTCTAGGCTCATATTTTTGTATATCATTGGAAAGTATATTTGTAACTTGAAATGAATATGATAAGTAATGCGCTTACTATTATTACTATGGTGTAAATTCGAATACACTATTAGTAATAATAGTAAGGGCATTACAGGTGAGACCACTCCAGCCTCATGGATCCATAGCCTTCCCAAAGCATTATATATGCTGGATGAATATCTATGACCTGAAAAAGAACATGAAAGAAACTTGGCCTAATTTCAAGTGACAAAGTTACTTTCCCTAAAATTCCTTTATTTGTCCCATCAAAGCCTCACATAATCATCTCCCGGGGTTCTAAATCAGCTCCCCCCATGTTCAATTCCTGTAGCGCAGACATTAGAATTACATTTAATGTTGAACCCCCGTCTATAAGTACTTTTGTAATCATAAGCCCTTTGCATTTTAAGGTAATATGTAATGCTTTAGGACCACACCCTATATTCAAAACAACTTCGTCTTCTGAAAAAGAGATCATGTTGATATGCTTTACTATATCTACCATGCTTATCACTCCTTTGGGAGTGACGTTAGGCTTGACATAAGCTTCACTTAGTATCCTTTGTAGTACTCTTCGATGTGGTTCCGAGGTGAGAATCAGTGAAAAAAGTGAGATTCTTGCTGGTATTTTCTTCAATTACTCCACGACATCAAACTCACTCTGCTTCATTATCTTAAAAAAATTATTTTTTTCTTTCCCATTTTTCATGACATAAGCTTGTCCTCTAGTTTTTCCTTTATCCTTATGAATTGATTCCTTTTCCCCATAACTTCTACCACTTCTGGCTGTCCCGCCAATTTCTCTAACATTTGATACTACTCCTGCCTGATGAGAGATGACGGTATAGCCTATAGAGGATTCACCAGTAACCATTGTCATCTTTATCTTTGTTTCATACTTCTATGGCACAATATGCATGTTAGCAAAAGCAAAAGGAGCAGGCTTCTTTATAGTCATTACCACCTGTTTTTCTGTTGTGGTCTTCTTGAGGGGTGGTACCATGAGTACAAATTTCTTAATCACATTAACTTCTTCTATAAAATCTTTTCTTTGTTGAGCTTGTATTACCCCGCTAGTGATTAACCCTTGAATATGGACTTTAAAATCCTAGCAATTTTTAATATCGTGTTATCTTCCCCCACAGTAGTATGCATAGCTTGACTCATCATGTACTTCTCCTCCTCCTTTATTGAGGCTGATGGTGTAGTGACGTTATAGCTTGCCATCTTTAACCCCTTAAACACTTCAGCCATCAGAGTGCGTATACCAATTACCTTCCTTATCACTGATTCTCTCGTTTCTAGAGCATTTACTCGATTTCCTCCTCTATAATTTGGAATTGGATTATTGACTATATTGGGCCCAGTCTCTTCTTCTATATCTAATCTACCACATGCAATTAACTTTCTCACTGTTGTTTTAAAAGCATCATAGTCTTCAATGAAAAACCTAGAAATATCCATATGAAATTTGCAGGTCAAATTCATATTATACCAACTTGGGAATGGTGGCTCCATAGGGTGCGCAAGACTCCCCAAAATTAAATGGGCATCATAGAGCCTTTAGAATACTTCTGCATTCGAGATACCTAATTTTTGGAAATGTGGTAAATTTTGATGGCGAAAATGACTTTGGTTTTGATAATTTGGTCATGGTTGTGAGTAATTTCGGTGGTTTAGTGGAGGTGCTGGTGAATGACGGGTAGGTCCATAAGTTTAAGGTGCTAGGATGTCATTGACTTGGGGAAGTGGGACTTGAGGTGTGTTCGAAGGTGGAGCGATTAGGCTAGGTGGATGAGAAGGTGCAGGTGTCTAATAAGAAGGGTAAGAGTTTGGGTTATATGAAGAGGCTTGGTAGGAAGGGTAAGATGATGGATAACAGGGTTGTGAAGGTTATTAATTTTGCATGTACCTCAATCCTAACTCCTTTTTCTTAGGGGAAAACCCTTCTTAAAACTACTTTCATTATTGCCAGTTGGCAATTTTTCAGCCTTTACCAGAATTTCAATCCTCTATCCGATAACTATTAATTGAGTAAAGTTTCGATAAAAAGCACCCATCATTGTCCTAATATAGGGAGCTCCCAAAGTCCCTAGAAAATATGAGCACATTTCTGTCAACGTCAACGGTGGCTGAACTTGTGTTACGAGAGTTCTCCACCTCTAGATATACTGCTTGAAGGTTTCCTCATTTTTATTTTACAGTGTTCCCAATTTTTCCCAAGTTGGGGCTGTATCTAGGTTGAACCGTTACTGTCCCATAAACAAGTTTGCCCAATCATCCCAAGAAGAGATTTTGAAAAGGTCTTGTTGGATACACCATTCCAAAGTAGGCCCAATTAAGCTTTTGTGAAAGAAGCTGACAAGGAACTTCCAGTCCTTTGACCAAATTGGCATTTTGGTAATGTATGTTTTCAGGTGAAAAAAAGGGTTGGTGCTCCCATCATATTTGTCGAATTCTAGAACCTTAAAGTAATTTGACATAACAATGTTAGCAGTAAAGTACAACTCTTCTATCCTAAGGGGACCATAGGTGCTAGGACCATTGATTGCTTTGATTTGTTCTTCCATCATTTCCATCCATACTTCGTTCATCTTATCATCTTGAATTGCTGCATGACCACTCCCTGTAAGAAATCCTGTTGACACTGGAATGGACACATACGGTTGTTCCCATGTGAATTTGGCGTTACCATGAACCTCATTTCAAGTATCCTCTGACGAACGATACCCTTCTCCAATAGAAATCACTAGCAATGTAGTATTCAAGGTTCTTACCACAAAAGGCATCTTAGTGGTGACCCCGAGGTTTGTTCTCATGGAAGTGATAGTCAGCGGACATGTGCATCAGTCACTCCTATACCCCTGACTGCCCCAATCAAGGTGAGGGTCTCCCTCATGGCCAATAACATTTCCTCCATTCTTCTTTGAGACTTTATCATTTCAACCATACTTCATTTCACTTCATCAACTTCCATACTCAAGTTTCATCCTTTGTTCCCAATTTCCATTGCTGCAAGCCTTGCTCGCGCCCTTATGTTGTGAACTCAGGTTTGATTGGTGTCTTCTTTTCTTGGTCGCGCAATGGTTCCGAATCTCCATGTGAACAATTTATTAAAAACAACCATGATTATTATCAATTTGTTAGAGGACCATTATTAGTTTGTGCCAAGTGGACATAAGTGAGTATCTTTGATCTTTGTTCATCGTGATTGTTCCTCAGAACGTCTCGTTCAAAAGTATTGGGTCTTAAGTAAAACATGGGATCAGAAAAACAAATAATTATGCTTTATTCAATTGCAAAATACGATCAATGTCATTTGAGGGGAGTATACCATTTTTTAACTAAAATATTTCACTTCCTAGCTGAAATACATTATTGCTTAGTCAAATTCATCATTCTCTAGCCGAGTATACCATGGTCATTTGCTTTATTCACCCAATAAGACTCTTGTAATACTTAATAAAACCACTAATCTTTGCTAGTGTCTTAAGGGGATTGACCATCCTATTAGCCATCTTCAAATGACATGGAATGTCTGTAATTGCCATGTTGGCTAGACATGCTAGTCTCGTGAAGCAGCTCATCCAAAAATGGACTTCTCATTTCCATTCGATGATGTCCTTCTCCTGTTGTTTCACTTGATCTAACAGCTTTTGCAAGTCCTCTTGTCCCTGTTGTAGCGCTGCTTCATATCCCACAATCACCTTACCCATGTGCAACCTTTCAATTTTGATTGTGTCTTCATATCCTGCTGAAATCATTTTTATTTGTTACCTCATATTATTCACCTACTGTTGAACATTATTTTGTGCTACTTTGGCATTTATAAGCAGCTATTTAAGTTGTTGATTTTTAGCCAGATCCCTATCTCTTTCTTGCTCTCGGAGTCCCAGTTCCTTGTTTGCTACTTCCAAACACCTTATGGTTCTTGACATATGATCTTGCTCTGTCTTTAGCCTCTTGTTAGAGTGTGGCCTTTCTCATAATTTTCACGCTTTTAAAGCTGCATATGCTTGGCAAGTTTTCTCTAATTCTGCTTCTAATTTCTTTTTTTTCTTCATTGGTTTTTGCTAGCTTTTCCTTTATTTGTTTATCTTCTATCGGGACTGGAGGTAGAGATTCATAAATTGCAGAGGCTACTGAAATTTTGAAGGGTATAGTTTGACTTCTTAAGCCTGATTCTTGACCCATACTTTCTTTGACTCCATAACTTCTAACTCTAGCTCTCTACTCTTTCTGACAACTTTCTTCCAAGCTTCTCGGACCTCTCAGTACACTTTGTGTTCATGTCATAAATGAAGAGAGTGGTTTCCAATTCTGATGGTGGTCCCAATATGGGATAGCCAAGTTGTCGTAATGCCAAAGCGGGGTTGTAGTTAGTGCACTCCCGAGTACCTATAAGAGGAATATTAAGAAAGCCTTCACACTGACAAACTACAATTTACCCTTCTTTCCACCGTGGGTTCCATTTGATCTTTTTCTCCTCAAGCTTGGCCAATTCCTCCCCATCCACGGCCATTCAAGGTCTTCAACTGGAATAACTTGAGATCTATAGTGGGACATGGTTCTTTGTAGCCTTCTTGAACATCTGAGTTGTGAGCAATACAAATAGCATTAGTAGACAACATAAGATCTGCTTACTCTTCTTTTCATGGCAAAAAATTGAAGTGTAATAAACATCAGCAAGAATGGCTTGGATAGGATTTGCAGTATCATTTCTTCAAGCAAGGAACACATTAATTGCTACAAAATCTACCAAGTCTTCATTACTCAGGAAGAGGATGCTGCCATAAATGGTGAAGGCTAGCACATCTATAAAGGTACTCTAGTCTTCAACCTAGGCTAGGTAGCGCATGTTCTCTACTAAATATTTTCTTGGAAACCCCTATGTTCCATTCCTATTTTGTTTTGCTTTTTATAAATCTTTTACATAAATCTTCAAGACATCTGTTATGGTTGGCATGGATGCATAGTGGCCCATATATTGGCATGACTTTACCTTTTCCAACGGTAAGCCCAAGATTTGCTCGAACTCCTCTAAGGTGGGGGCTAGCTAAAAATTTTGAAATGTGAAATAATGTAATGGTGGATCATAGTATTGGGCTAGTGCAATGATGGCTTCAACTTGCACGTCCACTTCTAATAGATTTAGGATCTTCCCATATCTTGCAGTGAGGGTCAGATATTGTGTCTTCTTCAACATTTGGACTAAACTCACCAAGCTCTCTGTGTCAACTTTCTTGACCTTGAGTTGAAGGGTCCTTTTCAAAATTACATATTTGTGATTTGATCCCATGACACTTTCCATTATTAATCAAAGATACTCACTACTAGTCCTTAAGTACTTAGTTTCAATAGTTCCCCAACAAACCTACCAAGGAATGACAAATATAAGAATTATTAGTGCATGACTTTCAGTGAAGTATGGTGCAAAGTATGATGATTTATAATGCAATAATAAGTGAGTGAGTTGTTGGTCCTTTAATAGTGACTAGCCTCCTCTTTTGGGAAAAATCTTTTTTATTAAGAAGGATACAAGTATGGTTCATCAAATTAAGGGACTAAACAACTCACAAGGTATTTTATACATACATATATATTGCGAAATGATGATATGGATAAATTTAAAGATGACAAAAGGTATGCTTCCTTTGTACCCTAATGAGATTGCCTTAAACTTGAGAATTTCTATCCTAAGGATCTATAGGTTTTTTTGGTTCCTGAAATCTTTCATTGGGTGACTTTATTAATCTAAAGGCCTCTAGAGCTAAGTCTCATTTTAGAATGTTAGCCACAAACAATGGGTAAACCACTAAGTGTGGGACATTCGTGAAAAGGCACACTCTAGGTGAGATTTTTGTGATAACTAAACAAGATGTACATCCAAAATAGCTACAACTACCAACCTTTACTATACTTAAGTTCTCACTCAGACCTGGGTATAAGATCTCACTCAAATGTGTGTGAGAAACGTGACCTGTAGTGGGAGTAGGAGGCGTGCAAACCTTTATAATCCTAAAAACTACCCACATCTTGCAAAACAAAGCAAACACAACACAAATTCTAAAAAGTTCTCTACCCTAAGGTTTGCATAATAAAATAATTAACAAACAATTAAAGGTAAGAAACAGAAAACAACAAAAAAGGGTAAAACAGACAAACAAAGATCACAAAATTTTGCACAACCAACCTATATGTGCTTAACTCTCTAACCTTCCTCAGTGGAATTGCCATCTGTCATGACCGTAATCGCGGCGGAATAGCAACTTAAATTTTAAAAAAATTAGGAGTCGCTACCAATTTTATTTTTTATTAGAAAAAATTGGAAAGCTTAAGAAAAAATGGTCTTCGTTCAAAAATTCAGATTCGAGAGTCTAATTATGCATAGGGAAGGGTAGAGACTTAATCTCACAATACTCCTAATACATCTACCCTAAGACGATTACCCTAAGATAATTGTGCAACTATTTAAATTCTTTAAATATTCATTTTACCAATTTTAATAAAATAAAATAAAAAGCAAAGTAAAAGAAGATAAATAAAATAAGGACTACTAAATTAAGTAAAATTAATTTTTGGTTTGACTTGTGTGCCTACGTATCCCCTGGTGCAATGGGGAACTCAAAGCTATTTCTTAAGAAAAATGATTGTGGGTTAATTATTTTTAATTTTGAAAAGATTTTAGTTTTGAAAATTCATTTGAATTGTTTTTATGTCTAAAAAAAATTTGAATCTTCAAATTGTCATAACTTAGATGATTCTAGAAGTTACAGATTAACAAGTGTCACAGCTCAGCTAATCCCATTTTTTCTTCTCAATAAGGTTCAATTATTATTATTATTTTTTATTTTTTTATTTTTAACAAAACTTAGCCCAAGTTATTTAATGTCTTGTCCTCAAAACTTAAAATTTTAGAACACCCATGATCTAACCTAAGTAAAAGTCAACAACCTGATTAATAAGCCCAAAGAAATAAACTTAAAATTAAGCTAAATAAAAATAAAAATAAAAATAAATAATTAACAATAAAAAAATAAAAATGGAAGCAGATAAAATAAGGGGATGACTTGCGTTTTTGGGACCTAACAACATAATAAGTGGAACAAGCAATAGAGGTAGAGGAGCAACTGCGCAGCTCACTAGCGATGGTGCATTGGATGGCCCTTGACAACAATGGACGACACTGTGACAGTAGGAACAGAATGGTGGCAGTGTGGAGCCGTGTGACTCACCGATTTGGGCAGTGGTTGCCAGATCTGTGCAGCTAGGACAGGGGCTTGGTGAGCAAATCTGCATGGTGGTGGCTGGTTTGCAGCATTGGGAGTAGTGAAAGGAGACAGAGATGAAGGCAGATGCGTGACGACGCATGGCGGTTCAGGCACGTGGTGGTGGTTTGTTTGTGGGGGGCCCTACTAGGTGTTGTTAGTGGAGCTTAAAGGGTTGTTATAGTGGCACGATAGTGAGCTGGTGACGGCTTCAATAGAAGCGCAACACTTATGGTTAGGTGGTGTTTGGGTTACTGTGAGGTGGTTCAAGATTTAGAATTCAGGTTTGTTTGGCCAAGAGTGTGTTTACACAGGGGTGAAGGATGTGGTTAACGATGTGGCTATGGGCAGATTCATGGTGGCTTAGTGGTTGTTGAAGGGTGGAGCTTTCATGGTGGTTTTGGTGGTATGATGTATAGTGGTTGTGGATAGTTTGCAAGTTTGGGTTTGGGATGGAAGGGAGGTTCATGATTATCATTGTGGCTTATGGTGATGATGAGTGGTTGGGTCTGCCGGTGGTGAAGGCAGAGCAGTGGTGTGGCTGGGAGTATAAGAATTTGTATGTGTTGATTCTTCTCTGCTTGGAGATTTATAAGGTTGAATCCGCGTCTTCCTTCCCATCAATCTCCCCAAATCATGTTCGACAATCCTTGATATTGGAAGCAAAATGGAAAAACAAATCTTGTTAGATACTTTAATTAAAACAAAAGAAGTAAACTTACCATTTGAAAAGGGTACAAGAGGCACAAATTGAGTGCTTTGATTGCTTGGTGTCTTGGTCTTGGATGCTGATGGATGGCTAGGGTTTGGAGGGTGATGATGGCTGCCGTTCGTGGTAGTGTCTTCTTTTATTTTTTTTTTATTTTTTTGAAATCTAGACTAAGGTGGATTGTATGTTTGGGCCTAATGAAAATTTGGACCAAAGCAAAAGATTGGGTAAAATAAAATTCGTTTTAAGAATTTTTTTGAATTAAAAGGTTTTATTAACCTAGAAAAAATTGGGTGTTTACTGCGGCCATTTTAAACCCTAGCAGAGCAATACAGCTGCTCGCTACCACTGCCATTGGTTGCCGCTGCATAACTAGAATTTCTTGTTTTCTTAGACTTTTTGCCTCGTTTATACTAACAAAAAAATTCGTCCCACTCCTCTAAACGGTGTTATTTTTTTATTTTTACTTAGATAACCTAAACCTGAATGAACCCTTTGAGAGATTTCCCGCAAAATCTTGGTCCTTAAAAGTAGATATGGAATAGAACCCATTGACCCCACTGTTGCACATACCACCACCACTGTCGTAGCTCCACCGTTGCCGAAGTTGCCTCTCGACCCACAGGTAAAACCTTGCCTTTCCACCTCATATTTCCTCTAAATCTTTTGCTCTCTCTTTCTACAAACATAATGGATCTTCCTCTCCTATTAGCTTACCTTGGCTTCGAGTTACCCTGGTCCTATCGAACCAGCTACTTCATGGATGGTGGCAAATCCTCAAAGAGAATTGATTAAGAGAACCTTCGCTGGATAAGAACTTTGAGTCAATGAATTAACGCCATTCTCCCTTTTTAGTCAGAAAGCTAGTGGCATGCTTACCTTGCCTGGCATCCACTCCCGATTGATTGGATCACTGTAAGAACACACAAAGACATTAGTAAGAAAGTAAGTTAGGCTGGTTGGTTTAGATAGGGAAACTCGGTGTTACATGGTAATAATTTTATTTGTCTGATTATTTTCTAAGCATTCTATGCTAGTTGTATGCTTGAAAAAAATTTATGCATATTTGTTATTGAACTTGGGTGTTGCATAGCAATAATTTTATTTGTCTGATTGTTTTCTAAGTATTCTATGCTAGTTGTATGCCAGAAAAAAATTTATGATATTTGCTAAACCATCTTCTTCTAAAGTTATTGGATCTGCGACTATTGTTCAATCAAATTAATGTTAAGCATTTATACTATTTCTAGGTTGCTGGACTCTAGTTTTTAGCAGTCTTTTTTGTAGAGGAAAGATAGAGGATGATGCATACAGTGCTGGATAAAATATTTGTATGATTTCTTTTTCTCTTTTTCCTAGAAAATTTAATTATCAGGAATTTAGGAATAGAAATTACTTTCATCTTCATAATGAAAAGATTGCATGGTTTTTGGTTGCAGATCAAGGGAGGGAATTATCCTATTGATCATTCAAATGAGTATCCACATCAGTTAGGTCGAATGTAAATCAAAGAGTTCTTTTCATTTTTTTTTCATTGTATCTTTGAAGTATTTGGTACTATACTTCAATCATTTTTTGAAATGATTGTGTCTTTTCTCTTCTCAAATGTTGCCTACAAATTTGCATGGAATTCATTGTTTGATTTATGCCTTTTAATCTCTAACATATTAATCTTATTCTTTTAATTATTTGTAGGTGCAATTTAGGAGGCCAGTTTGTTTATTTTTGTCTAAACTTAGTGATTGACTTAGACTATGTGTGAAGTCATATATGCACCATTTTGACTATTTCTTGTGAAAACATATTATATGGTACTTTGTAACTACTTTTAGGTGGACCTTGTTTGCTATCTTTGTGATATTGGGATGATTATAAGACTTGGTTTTATTTTGATATGAATGGATGTCAACAATTTTTAGTTTAATTTGGTTCTTAAATATTTAATTCAGTGAATATACAATTTAAAATGTGATAAATCAATTAAGAGGATAATAAATGAAGGAAAAAAGTCATTATTACAAGTTTTATCTACAAATTAACCATAATTGAAAGAACCATCATTACAAGCTCTACTCACAGAATTTGTCCATAAGCATTGGTTTTACCCACGATATTGATAATTTTTCAAAATAGTCACTAAAAGCTATAGGACAGAATCACAACTATGAGTAAATGTCTTAATGTTTTTGTGATGGTTTATCTTGGTGTAACTAAAGCCTATAGCAACGGGATGGAAATCGTAGGTAAATATGAACGTGTTTAGTTATGACATTATATATAGCCACTAAAGGTTATAGGAACGGACCAAAAAACCATCACTATAGTGAATCAAATTTACAGACCATAATGTTCGTGGGTGTAGATTTTATGAAATATACCCATGGTTTTTTATCTTTTAGTGATGGAATTTTGTTGTCACTAAAGGTAAATTTTCTTGTAATGGTAAGATCTTGATCTTGACAACCTTGATCCTTTGATCATCAAATAAGAACATACATTTATTACACCTGAGGCTCACATCTAGCAAGATTAAAAAAAAAACTGAACATTATAACTAATTTATGTAGAAACTTGCTACCAAAACCAACTGAAATTCAAATCTACAAAAATCAAAATCAACAACCAACCATACCAAGCATCACATTCATGAATCTATCAAACATCACAACATCAAAGCATTCAAGATGTGACATCCATACACAAACAGAGATCAATCATGGCAGTAAAGGAAGCACACAAATCTGATTATCAAATTTTATGGGGGGCAAGTAGAGAATCCTAACAATAATTATTTAGCTAAACATTTCACAGCTTCCCATTAGCATGATCAAATCAACCACCAAACCACTCTTAAAATGAGATTTGTGATTTAGACATTCTATCAAACAGATACCGAGCAGACAAATTGTATACAAATTAAAATCACCAACAAATCACATGGGCAAGAACCATTAGTAGTTCCTCACATACAAATTAAAATGAAAACACTGAACTCTAGACTTATGCCTTCATTGGCTTGAAAGAAAGGGTCAATAGAAGGAATTTGTATGTTACCAACAAATTGCAAAACCTTGTTCCTCCCCATCTATGAAATCTTCCCTTTGTTCAGTATGTGTTTTTGTTGGTTCAGTAGTTTGAAGACTTGAATCTTGGTTAGGTTCACGTTACTGGTTCGCATGTAGGGGGTGGCTGGAAGCTGATTAGTTCACACTCTCCTCAGACTTCCCTTTTTAGATGCTTTTTCTTAGTTCTTATTTTTCTCTTAGCCTCTTTCCTTTAACTTGCATGCTGAAGTAGGGAGTTTGGAGAGTTATAATTGTAGGAAGCTTTTGGCTTTATGCTTGTGGAGCTTGTGGGCTTTTGAGCTTTTTTTACTAGGCAGTGGTTTGTTATAGAATTTCTAGGTTGTCTAGTGAGGGGTTATTGCTGATTGAAAAGCTTGAAGTGTTCTGGAGGTGTCTTTTTCTCTACATCTAACCTACTTTCTCTAAAATGGCATGTACAAAACTTTTGCAGCAACAAGAAGATATCAAGACGTGAAGAACTCAGCCAAGACTATGCTAAGAAAAACCTAGATACTAGGTGTTCTGAAGTGGATTCAGAGGGTACCTGTAATAGGCACGTACACGGTGGTTTCTTCCTTGAGCAGCCGCAGCTGAACGTATTGAACAGGGGGGTGGGTACCTACAAAGGGACTCCAACGCTCAAGTCAGACAGTGCACAACTAGGGTTATGTAATTGGATGATAGATTACCTTATTAAGATGACTTAACCTTGTATTTATAGAGTGTATGTAGAATCCTAATAGGATCCTTATTGGATGCAGGTAATTTGGGATTAGTATCCTGATAAAGATCATATTCCCATTATTATCGGGTAAATCCTTGTAAATCTGAGATTATGATACAGGAAGTACTTAGCCATCTAGGGTAATTATGAGTTCTATAATATCATAAGTTGATGATTAGCAGTTACGGATATTTAGATATTTATCCTCTGTATGAATCTATCAATCGTGATACTATGGCCCAATACCATTTGACGTGCTAGATTCCCATGTCTGGACTGCCTTAGGAGTCTTCCGTTATGCCAGCTTGTGAGGAGTCCAGCTGTGTGCATGCCGAGTTGATCCCATGGAGTGGGATCCCAGATCACAGTTCAGAATAGTTGCCCCCAACTTGGCACTTGGATGGGACAGACGAGGGTCAAGTTTCAAACAGATCAACCGTCAGATGGCCGACATGGTAGTCCGATGAATAGATGTCGGATTCCGAATGATTACCGATGTCCATGACCTATCCTGATATGATTAAAGATCATTGCCCCCAAGTAAGAGTACTGGGGATCCTTCGGGATATCTTCAGCACAGATTCTGAACGCAATCTCTGAATTGGCTGGTGGTAACAGTCTGAGATTCTCTGGGAAACTGGTACTTTTAAATTTATTAGGAATTAATGATCATTTGAAGAGAATGTCAGTTTTATACAGATTTTCTCAACTGCCCCTATCTTTGTGACTAATCAGAAACTTGAAGCATTTGTTTTAGCTGATCTCACGAGGTCAGATCACCTTTTATGGGACCAATCAGAATGCTTCATGCGCCCTATAAGTAGAGAGTACTTCTTCAGGAGCTAGCATTCCCTTCCTTTGTACTCCTCTCGTTTTACACTTTCATGTAAGAATGGTTTCTTTCGAGAGAATAAGAGTAGTTTTTCCTTCATTTTCCATGTTTGTGAAGAGAACTTCAGCTTCTGTAGAGATTATACTCTTATTTTTTCCAAAGTTCTTGAAGATGTTTGATTTTCTTCAGACATTTTCTTCTTCTTTTGATGGGAACCTTTCTTTATTGGCGTAAAACTAGGTTGCTTTGCATTTGGGAAGGCGGGGGCCATTCTATCCCAATATACATAGGAATGTCTAACCCAGCTTATTAGCATGGAGTGATGCGCCCATGGTCCAATGCATAGAAAACCTACAGAACGCTCTGACCAACCCCTTTACCCTTCTCCAAGGGATTCCCAGCGCTTGACCGAGTTGACATGGTGGAAATTCGTCCTTCTTGGAAGGAAAAACCCACTGGGAGTAACTTGGGGAGATCTGTATTCTTTAACTTGCTTTCAAGGAAGCATCGAGTATCTGCCTCTACCGTCATCTGCTAAGAAGGTAAGGGGAATAAGGTGGTAGAGTAATTTTATTTCGGAGTGGCTTCAGTCTGTTCCAGGGTGGAGAGACTATCGGAGCAGCTCCGCAATTTGAGGTAGCTTGGAATGGTTGAGGCTGGTAGACTATCCTTCTACATGAAAGGTCGTACCCCATCCAACAAAGGAGAGAATGTCTCGGTCTTTATTATCGCTGTGGAGGAGGCAATGCAGAAGACTTTGGCGTCAGTCCCGGAGTCATGATTCTGGTTTGCCAATGTTCTTCAAAGCTCACTTTTTCAAGAGGCCGAGGTTTGGAAATGTGGACATGACATGATCCGGGATGCTGGAGACGTTTGCTTCTTCCTCCGGGATCTTCAGTTGCTGCTCTTTTCTTATATATTCCATGTCTTAATATTTTCTTTTCCCTCTTTTCCAGATGTATGATGATGTATAGAATGAGAATGAATAAATATTTTATATTCTAAATTTGTCCTGTATTTTCCTGTACTTCTGCCAAGATAACACCGTCGGGATAAGTCTAACGCTTATTCTGGCATAACACCATGATGATATTGCCGGGGTAAGTCCAACGCTTATTCTGGCATAACACCATAACTTTGTCTCGGTACTTGTTTTGAAAGTCAAAACGGCAAGGCTTGTTATTTTTCCTCAAAAATAAGCGTATTTTGTCTTTTACCACAATCCACTCTGTCAACCAAATGGGTACTGTGGTTTTCAGCCAGGGTCCATTGAAAGAGTCCGGGCAACTATATGACGTTTTGAATCACTACGCAATTATCTTTTTAACTGCTATTACAGCTGTATGGGCTACGTGGGACAAGTTTATCGGAGGGATGTGCCTAGAGTTTCACGTGCTATGATGGGCACCTTTTGAACTCACAATTGAGAAGACAAAAATGTCCCCTAACCGTTCAGCCCTTATAAATAAGAGTTAAGGATTCATCACCCTCACCTTACTGTTCTTGACTTATTTCACTGAGAATTTCGTATGACAAAAACTTGGTTTTTTACGCGCCTTTTAGCCATTTCCAGTTTTCTCATTGTTCAAGCACTTTTTATCTTTACACAGTAGGTAACTCTCTTTCAATTTTGGTGTCATTTCCCTTTTCAAGATGCTTATTGTTGCTAAAAAGTAGAGTAGGAGTGTATTTCTATCCTCTTTGCTTTTCGCAAAATAGTTTAGAGACTTCTAAGCTTTTCATAAACTTTGTCGCCTCCTTGGAACACCGTCTCTGCCGCGCCAAGCATGGCGGAGAAGTCCCCCTAGAAATTTGAACTCTGGTGGGAACGGATGTCGGTAAGGGGGTTTGAATTATTTCGTTCTCCCTTTTTTTATGTCTGAATCCATGGCGTTATTGATTCTAACCATTACTTACCGACTTCTTTGGGTGTTCTCAGGATTTCCATGGCCAAAGGAAAAAAGAAGGTTAGGGCCCAAACATCGCTCCATGAGACTCGCGATCCGACTGAGGACGACCTGATTCGAATCCAGCGAGGTCCTGGATTGGTATGCCCTTGGTTAGTGAACGATGTCTGGAATCATTAGTCTAAGTCTGTGAGTGAAGCCGTACTCTGAGAATCCTTATTCGACTTGGAGTTGACCGTAAATAAGGCATGGGATAACGAATTCTAAGTCGTTTGTCCGAATTGGAATGAGAGGGTGTGTTCTTGCCGGGAAGCTGGTTCACACTTCATATTCCTGTATGAGCCTCTTTTCTTTAAGTTGGGGCTTTGATTGTTGTTCTCCGACTTCCAAATTTCCATTCTTCGGACTCTTCACGTGGCCCCATCCCAGATCCATCCTAATGGTTGGGGTTACATTATCTCCTTCGAGAGGTTTTACCGATTAATGAACCTTAAATACTCCGTTAATATTTTTTTTTATTTTTATACCTGAATAAACACCCAAGGGACAATAAAGCAAACGAGTTGGCTTGTCATCCGATCTAGACCCAGCCGCAAATTCTTTGACATTTTTGAAGAAAGCTTTAAAGGATTTAAGACTTCATTCTTCAAAATTAAAGCCGCGGAGGGATTTCATCCATTCTTCCTCAAACCTGATGGGGAACCTTAATTTCCTCTTTACTAGATGCAAGATTGTTGGGGTATCCCCATCAGTCTTATTGATAAAGAAGAAGGGGATCTCGACCCTGAGGAGCTTAGGTCGGTCAAGTTCATATCCCAGTATGCTGAGCAGCATGGGAACATCGATATCAGAGATGTTCTCTGTGTTCCTGGTGATAAACTTCTCCTTGCTTTATTAGGTAGGAATTAGGGTGTTATTACCCATAGTGACCTTAGGTTTTTGCATTTTATCTTCATACATCCTCATTGTTTTGTTGTGCTGACCGTATACTTGTTTTTTATTTTGTTTCAATAAGCAATATGACTTCTAAATCTTCTATGGTTGCCCTGCAAGCTGCAAGATCCTGGAGAAAGGGGACGAAAACTACAGGTTCTTCTTCTACTGCTGCCCCGGCATCATTGAGCTGAGGTATTGTTATTGGGGAGAATATTGACTAGCCGAGTTCCCCCACCCGAAATCTTCAGGGGAGAAAAAGGCAAGCTGTCGAAGGATCGCTTGACCAAGATGGGAGGTCATCAGAGGGCAGTGATAGAGAAAGGAAGGACCCTTTGCCAATCATCACGGGGCGTTCTGAGGTCGGCCCCTTCATTTCCAGATGACTTTTGAGCAACGAGGTCAGGCAACATATTACCGAGTAAGGTCTGGCCCAAACCTTGGCTAGACTTCAAAGTCAAGCTCTCCGGGCGGCTGTCGAGATCCGCATAATCAAAGAGACTATTGAGGATGCTTACAAGAGGGAGTCGGAAGAGCTAAAGGCCTCAAAGAAGGAAAAGGAAGAAGTTGGCTAGAAACTAAACACGACCCTTAAATTGAACGAGGATGCTCGAGTAAGGATCGTTGAGCTTGAGGCCGACAAGACCATTAGCGCCCAGGAAGCCCAGATAGTTCAGCTTGAGAAGGAAGTGGAGGAGATGGACACAGTTTCTAGAAAGATCGGGGGAGAACAGTTCCAGAATGCCGTGGCTCAAATCCAATACTTCAATCTTGGGGTTGCTATTGTCTTGGACGATGTTACCCCAGATAAAATCTTCCATAACGACTAACTCGTCTTTGCAAGGGATGGCGTCCTGGGTGCTCCTGGCGCCACCTTAGATGTTGCTCGGAACTTGGAAGGAGAAGAGACCGGAGTTTGAGCTTTTGCCCTTTTTCCTGCTTTTTGCCCCCTACGCGGGGTTTTACTTTTTGTAAAGACAATTACCCCATGATTAAGGTTTTATATTTACTTTGTTTCGCTATAGGGTTGTTTGGTTTTTCATGGTCTGACTTGGGTCCAATGCCCATTTTTATAATCTTTTAATGGACTTAGAAAAAAACTTTTTAACATAGGAAGACCATGGTCCAGGATCCGACACTCATATCATTGAGTGAATGACATTCCACTTGACTTAGGTAAAAATAATGCCTTAGTCTATACCCCACCGCTCATCATAGGAAGTATTTGGAATCTCAGACATAGGTAAGAGTAATACCTTGGTTCAGGGTATATTATGCAAAAAACCTTTTACCTTAGGCATATACATTACTTAACCTTACCCGGGGTACCTTATTAATCATTTAGATTTTTGGGATCCCTTCCTGGCTTAGGTATAAAAAAGGAGTATGTACATATAATCTGTACTGCCTCCTAATTAGTTAACCTTTTAATAGTCAATGCCATGTATTGAGGGTGGGCATTAGCCCTATAACTTATCACCAAGGTTTGGGATGTTATAGCTCTTAACATAGGCTTCTTCGATTTTTTTTTAGAATATCTGAACAAAATTTGATATCTGAATAATTCTATTTTACTGATAATATTGGGGGGGACAGTAGTCTATAAAAAGTATATTATTCAAAATTAGGACAGATCAAACATAATTCTACTAAAGGGCTAGGCCGTTGCGGGCATCTAGTTATAGTATTTTCTTAGTTTATCCGCATTCTAATAATTCTTGATCGGGGTGCCAGATAACTTTTCTAAGGTGTAAGCTCCCTTGCCCGTACTGACAATAATATGATAGGGGCCTTTCCAGTTAGGGGCCAGTTTCCCTTAGGAGGCATTTTTCCCTCCTATATCGGCTCTCCTGAGTACTAGGTCTCCTGGTTGGAATTTTCTTGGGACCACTTTCTCGTTGTACCTAGTCGCTTTCTTTTGTTTAAGGGCGACGTCACGTATGTGAGCCACAATTCTTCTTTATTCCAGTAGGTCCAGGTTTTCTCTGATTAGACCAGGGTTACTATCAGGTGAGAACTATTGGTAATGCCAGCTTGGTTCTCCAATCTCTACCGGGATTATGGCTTCACAACCATAAGTCAATTTGAATGGAGATTCTCCCGTGGTGGAGTAGGGAGTAGTCCAGTATGCTCAGAGAACATGATCAAGCTACTCAACCCAGTTCCTCTTGACTTCATCTTACCTCTTTTTTATACCTCGCACGATAATCCTATTGGCTGCTTCGGCTTGTCCATTTGTCCTGGGGTTCTCCACAGAGCTATAATGGTGCTTTATTTTTAACCCGGCCAGTAGTTCTTCAAAATTTTTATCTTTAAACTGGGTGCCATTGTCCGTTACAATGGATTCCGTCATGCCAAACCTGGTAATAATGTGGCGCCAAATAAACTTCTGGATTCGTGCTGAAGTAATAGTGACCAAGGGTTCGGCCTCGATCCATTTTGTAAAATAATCTACCGCTACCACCAAGTACTTAAACTGACCTGGGGCCTGGGGGAAAGGACCCAAAATGTCCATATCTCATCTATAAAAAAGCCATGGTACCGAGGTCGTGAATAACTCTTTAGAGGGAGCTTGATAATGATCCGCATGGCGCTAGCATTTATCACAGATCTGAACGTGTGCTTGAGAGTTAGCCTCCATCATTGGCCAGTAGTATCCTGCCTTTAATACTTTTTGGGCTAAGGCCTTGCCTCCTAAATGGTGACCGCAGCTTCCTTCATGGACTTCGACTAGAGCATATTCTACTTCTTTCAGAGTTAGGCATTTAAGAAGGGGGGATGAGAAACCACGACAGTATAGCCAACCGTTGTAGATAGTGTACTTGACTGCGATCTTGACTAATTTGGAGGCTTCCTTTAGGTTCGGTGTCACAGTTTCGTGTTGCAAATAGTCCAGTATAGGGGTAATCCAAGATGACTCATGGTCCTCCACTTGGAACATGTCATGATCCGCGATGGAAGGTTGAGAGAAAGTTTCCTAGATTACGAACTGGTTGTTACCAGAGCTCTTAGTACTGGCCAGCTTAGACAAAATGTCTGCTCTGGAGTTCTGTTCTCTCGGAATGTGTTCTATCTTGAATTCCTCAAATCCCTTGAGGAGTTCCTGTACCTTAATTAAGTATTTTTGTAGGAGAGGCTCCTTGGCTTGATATTCTCCTTAGATTAGGGAAGTTGCTAGCTGGGAATCACTGTAGAGCATAATCCGTATTGCCCCCATATCCTTTGCTATTACCAACCTAGCAATAAATGATTCATACTCGGCCTGATTGTTCGATATCAGGAACTCAAACATTAGGGAATGTTCCAGGGTTAGTCCCTTTGAATTTTTTAGTATCACCCCGGCCCCGCTTCCCTTAGGATTCGATCACCCGTCACAAAGATGGTCCAAGAGACTCCCTTAGGGTCGCCTGGGTCCGATGTGAGCTCTGCTAGGAAGTCAGACAATGCTTGGACTTTCATTGCAAGTCGTGGTTCATAGGTAATCCCAAACTCGGAGAGCTCAATTGACCACGCAATCATTCTTCCGGCCAAGTCTGGTTTATGCAATACCTACCGGATGGGTTGATCTATTCTTACCACCACTGGGTGGCATTGAAAATATTGCCGAAGTCTTCTTACTATGATAATGAGTGCGAAGGTGACTTTCTCTACCTTTTGGTAATGAAGCTCGGGGCCCTACAGAACCTTGCTTACAAAATAGACCAGCTTCTGTCCTTCGTTAGTTTCCCAGATCAACATTGAGCTTACAGCCTCATCGTGGATGGATAGATATAAATAGAGTGTCTCCCCAGTATTCGGCCTTATCAAAATAGGAGGGGAGGACAAGAGATTCTTTAAGGACATGAAGACGTCTTCACATTCTTGAGTCCATTCAAAATCTTTCCCCTTCTTGAGTAGCTTGAACAAGGGGAGAGACTTATGGGCCTTAACCAAAAATCTTGTGAGGGCCGCTATGTGCCCTGTGAGCTGTTGTACTTCTTTAATGTTTCAGGGGCTTCTCATATTAAGGACCGCTTGACACTTGTCGAGATTAGCCTCAATTCCTTAGTGGGTTAACATGAATCCCAAGAACTTTCTAGCTTGGACCCCAAAGGCACACTTCTCCAGGTTCAACCTCATGTTGTACTTCTGGACTTGTGCAAATACTTCCTCGAGGTCTGCTGTGTGCGATCCGCCCAGTGGGGTTTTCACTATCATGTCATCTATATAGACTTCTAGTATCTTCCCCACTTGGTCTTCAAAGACTCTGCTCATCATCCTCTGGTAGGTGGCCCCTGCATTCTTCAGACCAAAGGGCATGACCTTATAGCAGTAGCTTGCCCTGTCAATAATAAAGGCAGTCTTGTCTTCATCTCTAGCGTACATGAGAATTTGATTGTACCCAGAATATGCATCCATAAATGAGAGCCATCTGAAACTCGAGGAGCTATCCACTAGCTTATCCACATTGGGAAGTGGGTATAGGTCTTTCGGATAGGCTTTATTCAAATTCGTATAATCTACGCCCATTCTCCACTTCCATTGAATTTCTTTACCAGGACCACATTGGAAAGCCACGTGGTATAGGAGATTTCTCTGATGAAGTTGCCACTTAGTAGCTCCTTAACTTGTTCTTCAACGACTTGCTGCATCTCGAATCCAACCTTTCTTTTCTTTTGAGCAACTGTCTTGGCACCCTCTTTGATTGACAAATGGTGGTAGATGAAGGTGGGGTCAAGTCCAGGCATGTCAGACGACGTCCATGCGAAAATGACTCTATTTTTTAACAAGAGCTCTGATATTTGTTATTTTTCTTCTTCATCCAGACGTGCTCCAATCTTGGTAACCTGTTTTGGGTTGGCTCCAAGTTGAAGAGGTTGCAATTCACCTTCTGGCTGGGGTCGAGTATCCCGAATTTCTTCTCTGACGTCTAACTCGATCATCAGTATGTTGACCTGGTCAAGGACCGGGCCGGGAACGGCAAATCTTTCCTTCCGGGGTGCTCTACAAATTTTTAAGCTCTCATTGTAGCATTTTCTGGCAGCAATTTGATCACCTTTAATAGTGACGATGTCATTGTTCTTATTAAGGAACTTCATCACGAGGTGGGTGGTAGACACCACGGTGCCGAGTATGTTGAGAGAAGGACGACCCAGGATGATGTTATAAGCCGAAAGACAGTCCACAATCAAGAATCTTACCTTGACCGTCCTGAAAAGTTTAGACAATCTGAAGCTCATATGGGTTTCGTAGTGTCCGACTAGGGTGATTTTTTTGCCCGTGAAACCTGTCAATTCTCCAACATGAGGAGTTAAGTCTAATTACAGGAGTTCTAAATTCTGATAGAGATCTAGAAACATAATGTCTGCAGAACTAACTTGGTCGACAAAAATTCAGCGGACTCCGGTATTGGATATTATCCCCGAGATGACAAGTGGATCGTCGTGATCTGGGATAATTTTGCCGTAGTCCTCGTCCGAGAAAATGATAGGAGACGTCTTTTTATCTTCTACTTGTGTCTTGGGTGCTGAGTGGGCTACGCTAAACACGGCTATTCTAAGAGCTTTCTTTCCAGCTCCGTTTGAAGACCCTCCTCTGGCAAAACCACCGGTGATAGTATGAATTGTCCTATTGGGCTCAAAGTGATGGTCATCATTATCATCGGGGGAAGCGTCCCTATTCTTAACCTACCGATCGTTACTATCTCAGTGAGGTGGAGTTCGGGATCTTCTCCTGGGACTTCTTCTCCTTTTTCTGTGCTGAGGGGATGGACTCCGACGTGGACTGCGTCTGTCGTTTCTGCGTTTATTACCCCCCTCATTATTTTGGACACGAAGGATATACTGCTGTAAGCATCCAGCCTTGATTAAGAATTCAATGGCATCACGTAATTGATAGCAGTCCTCCGTATCATAGTCATAGCCCTTATGCCATGTGCAATGCTTGGAATGATCCTTTTGTTTGTGCTTCTTGATAGGAGGCGATTTCCAGATATTCTGAAACTCCTTATGCATCACTTCCCTCAGGATCGTTTCCTGGGGTGTGTTCAAGGGAGTATATTTAGAATAATTCCTCTAGGGTGGGCTACCTTTTGGAGGTCGTGGCCTTGAGGAATTCTGGTTAGACTTCTGGTGGGAAGGCTCACCTTTGTCCCACCTCCTATGGTCTTCTGTTGCCTCCTCCAAGTAGATGTATTTCTCAGATCATTTCTAGAAGTCGGTCAAATTATCTGGTTTCTTTTTTGCCAAGGACTTAAAGAACTCAGAACCTACTCGGAGACTGTTTCTGGCGTAATGTAAGGTTATTCTGTCTTCAAAATTCTCTACGTTGGTGCATGCTGCCATGAATTGCCAGACATAATCTCGGAGGGTCTTGTCCTTTCCTTGGCGAATTTTGGCCAAGGACTTGATGGATTTAGGTTGCTCCTTGCTAGTGGTGTATTGCAGCAGAAAACGTTATTTAAGATCCGACCAGTCTACCACGGACCCCTTTGGTTAGCTGGTAAACCACTTGAGGGCTCCCTTTTTTAGAGAAAGAGGGAATGCTCGGCACAGCAACTCCATGGACCTACCATAGAAACACAAGGACTGTTCGTAGGCATTTGTGTGTTCTTGGGGGTCCGTAGTTCCATCATAGATTTTCAAGTTTGGTGGAAACTTGAAGTTCCTAGGAACCCGGTACTCCATAAGTTGATCAGAGAAAGGCTGTTCCATTGTTCTGCGGTTCTGGTTATTATTCCCCGTATTGGGAATTCCATTGCTGACGTGAGCTCTTTTTTGATTATTTTTCACGTCGGTCCTTCTGTCATGACAGTGTGGCTTGGGTTGGTTTTGATGCATGGCGCACTGCATGTCTTCCAACTTTCGAAATTGGCCGTTCAGCATATCCATATATTGTTGCAACATGTCTTGAAATTGGCATCGGGAAGCACGATATTAGTGTGTGCGTTCAGAACGAGATGCACGATCATCAACCTCGTTATTTGGCGTTCCCAGACATTGGTGTACCGGGATCCTACGTTCTTGAATGCTTTGGTCACCTCCTTGAGCCAGGAATTTAAGTCTTTCCCTGACAGAAATCCTATGTGATGGGTTAGGAGACTCATCAGAGATGGAGGTAGAGAGCCTATCACATTAGTTTTCTGCTTCGGGTGCCTGATTTCTCACAGTGGAGGTTTGAGCTGCTGGTGGAGGCAACGGGAGCGGTGAGCGTTGCACATCAGGGTCTTGCCTCTGGTTAACAGAGGTTTGTGCAGCATCTCTTCTTGAATTTTGCCTCGTATTCACCATGATTGGGTGGGATTAGAAATTTAAGGTTTGCCACAGACGGCGCCAATGTTCTGAAGTGGATTCAGAGGGTACCTATAATAGGCATGTACACGGTGGTTTCCTCCTTGAGCAGCCACAACTGAGTGTATTGAACAGGGGGTGGGTACCTGCAAAGGAACTCCAACGCTCAAGTAAGGCAGTGCACAAGTAAGGTTATGTAATTGGATGATAGATTACCTTATTAAGATGACTTAGCCTTATATTTATAGAGCGTATGTAGAATCCTAGTAGGATCCTTATTGGATGCAGGTAATTTGGGATTAGTATCCTGATAAAGATCATCTTCCCATTATTATCGGGTAAATCCTCGTAAATTTGAGATTATGATACAGAAAGTACTTAGCCATCTAGGGTAATTATGAGTTCTATAATATCGTAAGTTGATGATTGACAGTTACAGATATTTAAGAATTTATCCTCTGCATGAATCTATCAATCATAATACTATGGCCCAATACCACTTGACGTGCTAGATTCCAATGTCCAGACTGCCTTATGAGTCTTCTGTTATGCTAGCCTGTGAGGAGTCCGACTGTGTGCATACTGAGTTGATCCCATGGAGTGGGATCCCAGATCACGGTCCAGAACACTAAGAACGTGTAGCAGTTCACAATTTTTGAGAAAACTCTCCAAATACAGAAACCCTTCTCCAATATGCTTATCTCAGTATTTGTAGAAGCTTGTGTGAAGGATTGAAATGGTAGTAAATTGTATGTCTCCTCTTCCTCCCTATGTTCTCATTTTCTTTTCCATTGTATGCGATCCATCCAAGACATTAGCAGGGCCTTAATCCTTGAATGCTTGAAAAGATGGCATAGATTGCTCTTGATGCTGCATCTAGGTCTTAGTTAAGAGGTGGGTAGGGTTCTTGTGGTTGGGGTTTGAGATGGAGAAGTAATGGGTCATGCATTTTGGGTTAATAGGTTAAGGTTGATGGGTCATGTTAGTGGGTTATGTGTTGGGTTAGGTGAATCATCCAATGGATAATAAGTCTTGGGTAAAATGGGATTCGGTATGGATATGTATCATGGGCCAGCTGGGTGAAAGGAATGAGGAGTCTTGAGTTATAAGGGATTAGGACAAAAGTGAGTGAAAATTGAACAAAGTGGCTTGAAATTAGACTTTGAGATTAGCTTTATTTCTTCACTTTTGCTTATAATTTTTCATTTTTTCCTTTTTTTTCTTGAAATTTTCTATTTGACCTGGACAAAATATGGTGTTCACAATAACCATATACATTTGAACATTAGGATGTATTTACATCTAATTCTTCTTTAAAACAAAATTCAGACTTCAAAATATAATGCTAAATTGAAAGCATTCTCCCCTTAGGTTATTTAGAATTCACAACTTTAAAACCTCAATTTTACTCCTTCTAAGTTGTGGCCTATAAGCACCAATTTACATAATTTAATATATTATGCATAACCTAATCAACAAACAAATTATTTATCACTCAAACTAACACCAACACTTAGTAATTTGACCATTATACAAACATTGATCATGATAAGATTAGGAGGAAGATAGAAACACAACCCAAATGGCAAGCAAGTTTAGTCAAGATAAGCTAAAAAGCCTGAACTTCAATTATCCCCTTGCAATTTCATATGCCTTCTAACCAAATTTTCCATTGTTGCCAACTTCCTTAGTATAATAAAATAAGAACATTTACTTATAATACCTTTAGAGGGAGAACTAAATGATGAAATGCAGCAGTGTAGAGGATTGGTTGGTGGACGACTAGAGTTTGAACTTGAATGGGGAGATAATAAGAAGGGATTCTAGGTAGGAGTGGCTCTCTAGGGATTTGTAAGAAGAATAGGAGGAATTGAATTAGAAAAATGTGGGAAAACAAAGGAGACATCATTAGATGAGAAAATTTTGGAAATGAGGGAGAGCTTATACGCATCCACAAGAGTATGTGATGCATCCTTCCGACAAAGCCTAAAACTCCAAGCCTCTATTTTCTTAAAACCCTCCAATGCCCAATAAACCAACAATGTAGAAATCCCAAAAAAATAAAAAAGAAAGAAAAGGGCCAAGAAAATAGAGAGGCAACACAAAATAATACGTGAGGCAACAATGGAAGTTTAATAATACAAATCATCTGCCCATGACAAAGAATTGTAGCAAAACCATCCCCTTAGCACCGGTTAAGGCTTTGTATTACTGAAATCTCCATTCGCAAATATGCGAAAAAAGAATACAAAGACTTAATTTTTTTAGTAGTTATAATTAGTGTTCACTAAACATAAAGAACAAGGGAACATAATAGTGCTATATTTATTAGTGTGCCAAAATAGTTTGCAATACTTTAGCAAGGGACAAGCCTTCACAAAATTTTATCTAGTCTATTGTTATTTTTAGAAAATTTGTCCACTCGGCACGAGGAATTTATTTTTCACAAATTTCATTGCTAAATTGAGATATTAACTAGGGATATAATAGTTGTTACTAAATTTTGTTGCTAAGTCCTATTTTTCTTGTAATGATCATCATATTCTTAATGTTGCTTGAGCCATTTCATTTCAAGCTAACTTCCTAATTCACTTTAGTCATATGCAATTATACATTCGTTTCATCTAATCAATCATAGTCCAACCCCAATTGTCCAAAACATTTCATCCTATGAAAAACTATATGGCTATCCTCCATAACTTAGTACCCTATCAATCTTTGGCTCCCTTTGCTAAACCTCTACTATATCTACCTATTACAACAAATTTGATCCTCGTGCAATCAAATGCATGTTCCTAAGCTTTGATCATGGTATCAAAGGCAACACCCTCCTCAACCTTGTTACTAGGGAAATTTTCTTTTCCCATCATGTCACTTTTTACAAAAATATTTTTTTCCTTTTCACTCCAACACATCCCAATGCTTCCTACCCCCACATGTTCCATCATCCCTCCCGTATATGATCATTATTCTTCTCTTGATTATATAGCTTAACCTACCCTTGCCAATACACCCAAAACCAATGATTCAACCTCTTTACTTCCATTTTCATGTTCAAACCATTGATGAAAAGCCAAACTGAAATAGTCTTTTCAATCAAAAAATCGATGAACTGGCCATGTACCTAGTCCATTCAACCCATAAACTCAAAATTGCAAAGATCTGGTCAAAAACTAGATGAACCAGTCAAAATTTGATAAAATTGGTAAAAAATGATAGTTAACTTATTTGAACCAGTTTCTTTAAAAAAAATTAAACTCATTCAAAAATAATTTAGAGCCTAATAGAGACCCAATGCCAAGCTACAAAGGTACACATATAAGACCCAAGAAAGACATGAGAAGGTTTGTTCCACTCTTGACTTTTATATAGGTTATATGCTTGGATGTTCTACTCACTATTCTATGTGAGACTTGTAAGTATGGCCTCATTTTAGCTTTTATATATGTATATGTTTGTATGTTTCACTTATTGTATAATGTGAGACTTTGAAGAACTATGAAACATCATGCAAGATATTAATATGTTAGTTTATTACTTAACATATTATATAATATTAAAATATATATTTAATTATTACTAGTTCAACCATAGTCAAATCAATGAACCACGAACCATGTCTTTGCCAGTTCAATGACTAGTTTGATTTTGAAAATATTGGTTCAAACACTAATCCCAGCCACTTCATCCCTTCACCACCATGATCCATCCCCAACGAATATTCCCCATCCAATAACCCATCTTCAACCTATGTCCCTGCTTGAACCCATACAATCACTCACTGAACCCATGCAACCCACTAGATGTTCCACTTGCACTAGAACAACACTTATGTACCTCAAAGATTACCATTGCAGCCTTTTCTCTTTTGCAATATTCACTTCATCTCTAGGTATTTTATACCCCATTTCTCGTTTTATTTCTTATGCTCACCTTGCACCCACACATAGACATTTTGCACTATATTTTCACTTTCATATAATTGACATACTACAGCTAGGCCATGAAACATGATTACTATAGAAAAGAAAAGTGATGCAGGAAGAAATTGATGTCCTAGCACAAAACCATGCCTGGTTTGTCATTGATCTACTGAATGGCGAATCCCCCATCGGATGCAAATGGATCTACTGCATCAAGTACAGAGCAAATAGGAGTATCAAGCATTACAAGATTTATCTTGTAGTTAAAGGCTACGCACAATTAGAGGTCATGGATCACTTTCACACTTTCAGTCCCATGGCTAAAATGATCATTGTCCAAGTTCTCCTTGCTTTTGTTTTTGCCAACAAGTGGTATTTTTAGTAGCTAAACATAAATAATGTTTTCCTCCATGGAAATCTAAATGAAGGGGTCTAAATGGTGTTATCTTTAGGTTTCCGTTCAACAAAGCCTAACCAAGTTTGAAAGATACGCAAGTCACTATACGGCTTAAAACAAGCAAGCCCCTATCAGTGCTATAAGCTATCCTCTTCCTTTATATAATATAGCTATCTCCTCCAACTATTTTTTGTTTGTTAAGTACTCACTTTCATCCTGCATTGCCCTCCTTATATTTGTTAATAATGTGTTGATCATAGGTAATGATATGCATGAAATAAATCACGTCAAACAATTCCTAAATTCCAAGTTTAGAATCAAAGACCTTGGCAACCTTAAATATTTCTTAGGTCTAGAGGTTTTGCTTGGCCAGGAAAAGGCATTGTTCTTCACCAACATAAATACACACTTGACTTATTGGCTAGTCATAGGCTCCTTGGTTCCAAGCCCATATCCACTCCAATGCCTAATACTACAAAGTAGCATTGTGATATAGGTGAGCCACTCATGGATCATTCTTCATATTGTCGTTTAATAGGGAAACTTTTATAGTGAACTATTACATGACCTGATCTCAGCTTCTCTATCCAATAACTTGGCTAATTCATGTCTACATGTACCCAAGCCGACGTCCAAGCAGCCATGCATGTTTTAGTTATATCAAAACCTCTATTTAGAAAGGAATTATTTTTCCTTCTTGGTCAAATTTCAAGATGAAGGCCTTCAATGATTTAGATTGGGCGTCCAATTACCCAGACTCTCAAAAGTCTATCATCGAATTCTGCATCTTCCTTGGCCCATCTTTGATTTCCAAGAGATCAAAAAAATAGTCTACTTTGTCTTGTCTTCTTACGAGGCTCTTGCCTCCACTACATGTGAGCTTAAACGGATCATTTATTATCTCTAAGATTTGAAGGTTTCTCTTCATCTCCTAGCCTAATTGTTTTGCGATAATCAATCAACTTGAAAAAGTGGATTGAATGAGCATATAAAGCACATTGAGTTGGATTGCTACATTGTACGTGAAAAAGTGGCTACAAGGTTGATTCGGTTGATGCCCACAACCTCCAAGTCTTACGTGGTTGATATCCACACCAAACCCCTTGATCCTACAATGTTTAATCTTCTGCATTCCAAGTTGGGCATGTTGGATATTCATGTTGCAGCTTGCCATGAGGAATCTTACCTCCAATTTCTCACTTATGCCCGTGCACCACTATGCAATGTATCATGCAATGACGATGACACATTAGAAGCTCAAGTGCATGAATCATGTAGGAGATTAGTTGCAACTTAATTATATTATATTATTGTATAATTAGTTAGAAATTGCTACAAAATAGTTCGTGTTAGTTTGTGATAATATCTTCAATTTTATATATATATATATTTTTATAAAAAATAAATATTATTATATATCAATATGTTTAATTTTATTAATTTTGTAATATTATCATTTATATTTTAAGATAAATTAATTATTAAATTATGTATTAATTATAAATATTTAAAAGTGAAAATGATGTAATTAAATAACTGAAATTGGATAAAAAGAAAATATTGAAAGCCCAAAAGCTAGGCTCATGGCCTTCAATTTAGAAGCCCATTATTAGTTGGCCTAGTGAATTTAACTTACTTGGACCAATAGCCTGTAAGTGGGAAATGGTGTGTTGAAAAAAAAAAAAGACCTAACCTATTTAAATAGGTTAGACGTGCGCACAAAAGAAAACTGAGGAATTGGAGATTGGAGAACGCAACAAGCAGCGTCGACATGAGATTGGAGAGCAAACTGAGTGCAGGGCAGAGGAAGAAGAATTTGAAGCTGTGAGAGAATATTAATAAAATGATTTTATTGTGTTTTAATTTTAATATGTTTTGTTAATTTTTTTGTATTAAGGGATGATAAAATTTTGATTATTTTGATATTGTTATGTTTGATTATTATTACTTAATTTTAAGATTTTACGTTTATTAATTCTATTTTTTATAAATTTTTAGATGAGTTTAGTCATTTTTTGTTATGTTTTGTAATTTATTTGTATTATCTGAATGTTAGTGATAATTGTTAAATATTAATTATGATTCTTTTTAAGTATACTGATTGATGATTTGATAACTTACTATTAATTAGAAAATTTTTATCATACACTACATTATTATTTTTAGTACTTTACTGATAGATCTTTCATGATCACATGCTTTATCGCTAGATATTCATGAGATAAATTATTTGAGTATAATAATTTGACATAGTTAATGTTAAAATTAATTTTGGTAGATTATGAACTTTAGTCATCTTGCATCTAGTTGAAACCTAGTTTGTTTGCTTGTTTTCACTTAATTTTTTTTACTTATTTTAATTATTTATCTTTACATCATTGATTTCATAATTTTTGTAACTAGATTATGAAGAACTTTTCAATATTTAAAATTTAACTCTAAGTCTCTGGAAGATCAACTTCATATTTATTAAATTATACTAATGTATAATTATATGAGCTAAGTAATCATATACACCATTTATGGAGGGTCATTATTCAATAATGATAGAACCAAGAGGGGGTAAATTGGTTTTATAGGATTCAATAACAGAAAATATAAAAATTAAACTAACAATTGCAATATAAACACTAGCAAAAACTAAAAGTAAAGAAAAAAAGGTTAAGAGGAATGCACAAATAAATTTTATACTAATTCGGCTACAACCTGCGACCTACATTCAGTTCCCAAGCAAATGCTCGAGATTTGAATTTTCTTTTACAAGGACTCCAATGAACTTTCCTCTACCTTTTACTCTCAAAGCAGAGTTACAACGGTTTCTTTCACCAAAAATATCACTAAACCTCCCTTAACTTCTACCGGAAGAATAGTAACCTATTTTACTAGAACAAAAATTTACTCTCACTTTTATGCTCTTATAAGATGAGTTACAATGAATCCTAACAACAAAACTCTCTCTATAGAGTGGATACAGAAGTGTAGAATCAACTAAGGAGAAAGAAAAATGGAGATAGCAAGAATATAGCACTTCCTCTCTTTTGTTTTGATTAATAGTGTTGTCTTGATCTTCTCCAAGGCTTCTTATTTATAATGGAAAGCCTCCTCATGTTTTTGTAGCTATTGGAGATAGAGCAGATTAGGGGAAATAGCCCCTAATTCGTGGGAGTTAATTCCATATAAAAAACGCATAGCTGCTCCTTCTATTCTAGTAGTTGCTCATTTGCCCAGTAGTCGCTCTAATAGTCACTTCTTTCCTCTGGTTTGTGTATGGTAGCATATTATTCAAATTTTTAAACGTTGGAACATTCATTTGCACCTAAAAGAGCTTGATCTAATCATAAAGTGGTATAAATGACTTGTCTATAATAATAATGGAAATCAAATAATGAGTAAGAAAATGTTTTATAGAAAAATCAAATTTGAAAACTTTCCTTCGATACTCAAATCAATCAATCCAACAAATTTCCTACAAAAATCTTTCATCATCAAAACTTGGAATTAACATTCTCTCCCTTTTTTATGATGACTCAATTTAACAAGATTAAACAATGCATGTTTTATCAGAATTGGCAACGAGCAATATTGAAATTAGATCATTTGAAAAATTAAAGAATAAGACTTAGGAAAGGTCCCCCTTAATCCATGAAGAGTTGTTGACTTGCTCCCCCTAAGCTTATGCCTTGCTTTGGCAAAACTTTGCAAAAAACTGCTCTTTCTCCCCTTTTAGCATCAAAAGGTGAAATGCAGTGCAAAAAAAATCTAACATTTATAATACAAGCACAATAGAAATATGGGAAGAGACACATATCACTAAATCCATGACAAGTCACAAAAGTATAGTAACATTCACAAAAAGACAAAGAGAGCTATGATCAGGATAACTAGCCACAAAGTAACTAAAATCATATCCAATTTCAATTTATCAAAAAAGAGAGCAAGAAATAACATAAAATCAAGAGAGCTTTTGGAGAATAGAATTTAAAAGACCTTGGGTATGTTCTTGATTAGCCATCATTTTTTGCTGATTCTCCAAGAGGCTTGCAATGTCCATTTGAGGTAGGTAGAGTTACTTTTCCATATTTTCAAGCTTCTTTTTATTTGAATTTAATTCAGTTTTGAGCTCAATAAATTCAGAAGCATTATCAGCCACTTTAGAGGACTCACCAAAATGTTTAGAATTTTGCATAAGGGCTGAAACTAGTTCAGGATGACAAGTGACATTCTCTTGCTCTAGAGCATCAATGGTATTATTCGGGAAGCCAGTCTCAATTTCATCAACAAGTGCAAGTATATTTGAATTGATTGGTGGTTCATTAGAATTAGAGTTATCAGGGGATGGGAGATTTAGTTGTCTTCTTTCTTCCTCATAGCCTGATCCAACCCATTTTCCATTTGGCAGCTTTTTGAACGTCATGTACGACATCCATTGTTCATCATAATTGCTTCTAGGAGTAGAGAATTCTGTGGGTTCATCTTCTGGTATTTGAACATCAAAGGCATGAAGAATCTTAATGATCATCATTCCATAAGGCAAATGACCGGAGGGACGCTTGAGGACTTTCATCATGCCATTGAAGATGATGAAACCCAAGTTGATCTTTGTGTCTTTTATCACACACCACAACAAGAATAAGTGAAATAAAGTGATAGCATTCTGTGTTCCATACTTGGGCAATACAACATTTGTGAAAAAATGATAAAGTAATCTATACTCGATAGTTATGAAGTCTCTGGCATCAGGAAACTGAGTAGGATTCTTTTCAGTTGTAAGACTAAGTGCATCATTGAATGAGAAATTAGCATACCTTGAAAGAATTATTAGAGAAGAAAATCTTTTCTGAGTCAGATGCGTCATCTCCCAAGATATCATTAATGCATTGACCAATAAGAGAAATCTCAGTTCCAAGTTAGTAAGACTTTAATTCAGTTCCTTGTGCATTGATAGATAAGTTAGCATAGAATAACCGAACAAGTCTAGGGAATACCTCCTCATTTAAACATAAGAAGGTGTCCATCCTAGGTACTCAAGTTTTCTAAAAGCATCAATTCTTTCACAGCTGAAAAAATCCAGATTCACTGTCCTTTTCATGATTATTTTTTTCTTTTCAAAACATCTTTTAAATTTTAGCTTGGCCTCCTTGTCGCGGGACAAAAGAGCATCAACAGTGGATAGAGCACTACCTTTAGACTTAGTGGCATTGGTTTGCTTAGCAACTTTCTTTCTGGGTTACAATTTCTTGTTTGTCATTTTTTTTAATATATTTTCCATGTTTTTTAGAAGCCATAGTAAATATCAATTAGGTGCAAACCACAATAGCACAGAATCTTAAACTAAGAATTAAGAACAACTTCAAACAAACAATAGAGAGTAAATCTTTCGGAAAGCAAATCACTCCACATAAAATAAATCAGCCCATTTAACCTTTAATTTTTTTTTCAGATTAAACCAAAAAACCAACCAATAGAGTAGATAACCATTCATTAAAAACCCTTTATCGGATTGCCAGAAACAGAACACAAGCCAGAAAATGTAGAAAAACTAGAAAACCAAAAAACACAAGTCACAGGTGGACCACAACCCAGTAGCGTTGGTGCATCATGAATGGCTGGCAACAGTTAGAGCATGAGCAAACGGCACGTCATGAACCAATGGTGTCGCTAGAAAAAATGGAGGAACAACCGACTACATGGACGTGGGTGAGCAGATCTTGAACGTAGCTTCAACCCATAGACACCAGGCAAGATTCATGTGTATGAGTGATTTGAGAATAAAAGATTCAAACAGAGGAGAAGAAAGAAATTGAGGTTTTAGTTTTGGGATTTTGGGTTTGGAAAAGAAGAAACCAGAGAGAATGATGAGAGAGAGAAGACGTAAAGCAATTTATGAAATTTTTGCTTTTTTAATTAAAAAGGAAATAGTAAAGGACTAAAAAGCCCTTAATATAAAACATAACAGGGAAGCTTGCCATACAAAAGACAAAGAAAAGGAGCAATTATAACCAGCAACTACAAGATAGTTGTTTTTTCTCCCAGTATTTGCTCTTTTTGTTTGCAAAATCAAAACTTGAACAAAAGGCGTAAATAAGACTTCGATATGGTTCCAATCACTCTAAATAGCATCGATATCATCTAATATCATCATTTCATGCACTCTAACACACAAGATCATAATATTCATAAATTTTACAAAAGACACATACATGAAAATGATTTAAAATATTTAAAGCACATGCTATGCCAATATTTTAAGTCGCATGATCAATTTAGATTTTTCATTTTAAAACTGAGTGATAACATGATAACCATTCAACTTGACTCAAAACCCACAAAACAAATCATTCAAGACTAGTTAAACCAATTTCATTCCTTATAAATTAAGCAACTTACTCTAAGAAAAATAGTTAACACATAATATGCTTCAAATATATATTTAATTGAGTGAAAGTAACAAAGAAGCATGAGTTGATACTAGTTTTACCAACTCCAATGCTTACCTTTCTTACTGTCCCTAATATGATAGTTCTTCCTTATTTGAGCTTGTGGGAGACGAAATTGTCTAATTCTTGAGCATCTAATATCAAGGAATCATTGTTCCTTGATGCTTGTCTTTAAGCACAACTACAAGATAGATTTCACATTTGGTACCCAAATTGTTTTCTTAAAGAACCAACCTTAATGAGAATAATTATAGAAACATATTTCTTATGTGTGAGATTGTCCACAATAGTTCAAGTCATGTATGGAGTTGTAGAGACATTTGCTTTCACAAAAAGATTCTTATAGTATTGTTCACTTTTGCATTGATTAAATCCTATTCTAACTTTATCAAAAAAGTATTTTTTTTTTCTCAAAAGAATATCTAAATTCTCTTTTCCTTTTACAAACCTTGCAAGATCTTTAGTAAGCTCATCAACCTTCTCATTCAATAAAACATTTTCGGTAATTAATTTTTGTTCATTTTCATTTGAAACAATTTTTAACTTTAAAAGGTCATCAACCTTTTCATTCAATAAAATATTTTCAACAATCAATTTTTGTTCATTTTCGTTTGAAACATTTTCTAACTTCAAAAGCTCAACTTCTTTTCTTAACTTCTCAACTTCAACCAAGGCATCATCGTATGTAAATTTTAGAGCAAAATATGATTTAGATAGCATAATAGAATCTTTTAACAATTGTTCAAACTCATCATTTAATTCATCATAAGAAGAAGGATGGTCAAAGTCATTTACCTCATCATCTTCATCATCTTGTTCACTTCTTGCCATGAAACACATATGAGCCACCTCACCCTTATCTTCTTATTCACTTTCCGATGGAGAGTCATCACAATCACTCCAAGTTGAGCTTGCTACCATTGCTTTCTTCTGCTGTAGCTTCTTTTGAAATTTCATCTTAGTGAGAGGACAATTGGATTGATAGTGACCAATCTTTCTATATCCATAGCACACAATTTGATCTTCTTTTGAATCATTTCTTTTGAATTGATGCCTTTTTCTTGAACCGAATTTTTGCTTGTTAAGTTTGAAGAGTCTCTTGGTTAGGAGTGTTATCTCTTCATCAGTGCTTATTTGAGTTCCTTCACCATCTTCCCCTTGGTATGGGGTTGATGTAGCTTTGAGAGTAACTCCTTTCCTTGTTGTGTTCTCTTCCTGTAATCTATTAAGAAAAGTTGATTCGTAGGTTATGAGATTACCTCTTAATTCATCATAGGAAATGGTGTTGAGATCTTGTCCTTCTTGAATCGCGATCACCTTTGATTGCCATTCTTTGGTGAGGCTTTTTAGTATCTTCCTTACTAACTCTCTATCCGTGTAGACCTTCCCAAGGGCATCAATGTTGTTGACTACGTTAGAGAACCTCTCAAACATCTCATCAAATTTTTCTTCCTCTTTCATGTTAAACAACTCGTACTCATGAATAAGCATGTCAATCTTTGCTTCTTTTACTTGGCTTTTTCCTTCGTGTGTCACCTCTAACTTATCCCACATTTGCTTGACCATTTTGCACCTTGAGATTTTGGCTTTCGCATTTTCTTCCATCTTCTTCAGGTCTTCATTATTGAATTCCTCTTCAGTCTTCTCCACCTGTTTTCCATCTACCACTTTCTTTGGAATGGATGGTCTGTTTTTTTATCACGAGCCAAAGTTTATAGTCAACAGATTAAATGAATATTCTCATGCGCTCTTTCCAAAAAGGTTAGTTTGACCCATCAAAGTATGTTGGCCTTGAGATGGATTGTCTTTCAATGATGTTTGAGTTCATCAAGTTTCCTGCCATTGAACCTACAAGGACCGACTTCTTAAGTGGTTAGGTCTTCTAGAGAATTAAGCTCTTGATACCAATTGACAGAACCAAGAAGGGAGGTAAATTAGTTCTATAGGGTTCAATAACAGAAAATATAAAAATTAAACCAACAATTATAATATAAACACTAGTAAAAATTGAAAATAAAAATGAAAAGGTTGAGAGGAATGCACAAACAAATTTTACACTAGGTCAGTCACAACCCGCGACCTACATCTAGTACCCAAGCAAATGTTTGAGATTTTCTTCCCTTGTCAATTTTTCTCTTATAAGGACTCTGACGAACCTTTCTCTACCTTAACCTCAAAGTAGAGTTATAATGGTTTCTTTCATCAAGGATACCACCAAACTTCCCTCAACTTTTACCTGAAGAAGAGTAACCTATTTCACTAAAACAAAAATTTACTCTCACTTTTATGTTCTTATAAGATGAGCTACAATGAATCCCAATAACAAAACTCTCTCTATAGAGTGAATATACAAGTGTAGAATCAACTAAGGAGAAAGAAAAATAAAGATAGCAAGAATGTAGCACTTCCTCTCTTTAGAAAAATAAAGATAGCAAGAATGTAGCACTTCCTCTCTTTTGTTTTGAGTAATAGTGTAGTCTTGATTTTCTCCAAGACTTCCTATTTATAGTGGAAAACCTCCTCACGTTTTTCTAGACTTTGGAGATAGAGAAGATTAGGGAAAATCAACTGCTAATTCGTGGGAGTTAATTCCATGTAATAAATGCATAGTTACGTATTCTATTTTAATAGTTACTTATTTGTCCAGTAATCACTCTAATAGTCCCTCATTTCCTCTAGTTTGTGTATAACAGCGTATTATTCAAATTTTTAAATGTTAGAACATTTATTTACACTTAAAATAACTTGATCTAATCATAAAGTAGTATAAATGAATTGTCTTTAACAATAATAGAAATCAAATAATGAGTAAAGAAATATTTTATAAAAAATCAAATTTGAAAACTTTCCTTCTATACTCAAATCAATCAATCCAACAAATTTCTTATAAAAATATTTTATCATCAAAACTTGAAACTAACAAATAAGAAAAGTAAAACCAAAGAAATTGATAGAAGTGAGGTGAAAATTCGAGTAATCATCCACCTATTTGGGGTGCGAATATTCAGATTGTTGGAATCGAATTATTATTATTATTATCGTAATGAATACATTGATTCTCTAGATTTTGATTATTCGTTCATATATCAGCCCCGCTGTTGTTTAACCGTCGGAAGCTATATATAATAATTGTAAGTTGCAAAGGAATCCGATGGTCTTTAATACTCTTCATTGTGCGCTTGTTTTGATACTCTGGGACGTAATGGAATTGCTGAGGCAAGCACCACTACATAATGGATTAATGATATTAGTTACAAAATATTTTAAGAAATTAATACTTTCTTACCAACGAATGCTATTAGATAATTTTTTTAAAAGTGAATTGCCTTTAGACTTTAATTTTGATTAATTTTTATCTAATTATATAGTCACAAAATTAAAAGAATTTAATCTCTAGTGTAGTCATTATCGTAGTCAACCTCTTTCAACGATATAACGATACATATTTAGATCTTAGTGTAGAATTGTTTTATATTGATAATAAATCAAATTTTAATAACGTCATTAATTTAAAATTTTATTTTGTAACAGTAGGCTAATTATATGATATATGTTTAAGATAAACTTGACAAGCCAAGTACAATTAACGATATATTTATGTGGACTATGCACTCCTTATGATAGGACTTGTTTGTTTTGGTGTCGGAGGAAGAACCCAAAAGCCTATTTCAGACAATGAGCATGCTTGGCATATTCATGATGAAAAATCACGTTGGGTCATTCCAACCTGATTTTTGGGTGGAAAGCTTCTCTGTTAGAAATTAAATCATGTTTATCTAAAAATCATTTTTGATAATTACTCCTTTAAAACTGATTTTTATAAATTATTTAAGTCAAGTTTGCAAAATATCTGAAAACTCATGTTAGTATTACTGTATGTAGGACTCAAAATCCCCGTTTGCTCTGCTTTGTCCCTCGTCCTATTAATTGTCAATTAGGAAAAATAATATTGAAATACAAAAGTGTAATGTTTTTTAGTTAGAGTGTGTTTTATTTGGATCACATGATTATTGAAAACAGGAAAATTGACTAGGTTTTGTTTCTCGACTTCCGCAATGTGTATGAGATGAATCTCTAAGTGTCTCTTTTGTTTCCCGTTTGTTATCCCACATAAATATGAAAAATTCTTAATATATATATAATTGTATCAACGTTATTTTTATATATATTTTAAAAAATTAAAAAAAATGATAATTATTTATGATAAGTAGCTAATTAGAGATTCATTTTTTTTCTCTTTAATTTTTTATAAATATATATAAAAATGACGTGATATAATTACATGTAACTAAGAATTTCTTCATACATGTTTGTCAATGTCAAACGTGTGTAAACTTATTTAAATTTATTTTGATTTGCAATGTTTCAATTAGATTTTAACTCTAACTCATATTTGTTCAAAAAAAAATTTTTTGTTTTTAGGTTATAATTTTGTTCATTAAATTTTTTTATCTCTAACATTCATTTTATTAAACTTATTTTTTAAATAAAATTTTTAAATATAAATTATATTACTACAACCAAATTTAAATTTATAAAATTAAATTAACTTAAATTTAAATTTATAAAATTTAATTTAAACACATATTAAGTTGTCCCAATGAGAGCCCGTACAAGATGGAAGAACTTAGTCCTCTAATATATGACAAAATAGAGATAAACTTTCTAATTTGATAGAGTTAGTGTACTGAATTTTATATATTGCAAGTTAGCAACACTATCATCAAACCAGTTACATACGTACGTAACAGAAACTTTCTTTTTGGTGCTACACGTAACACAAACTTTCTTTGTTAAGTAAAGGCTTAAGATTGGTTTTGTATCTCTAACACAAGCATACCTGATGATTTGATTATTAGTTTCTATCAATCAAAATGTCAAATTGCGTGACACTTTGCAAAATTTTAAGCAATGATCTCAGGTAAAAAGTATTCTGGCCTTTCTTTCAAATTGACTACATGCAAAAAGTTGGTGCGGCCCACCATGACACAATTTGCGAGTTTTGATAGCACACTCTGTCCCGATTCAGCCCATCAGGGTGTGCGTGCGTATTGTGTTTTTTTTTTCTATTGTTCGTTTTTACTTTACATTTTAGCAGGCATATCCTCACAAGTCGTGGTAGAAACGGAGTTGCTGCTAAACAATGTCAATGATTGACGATCCACCATTCTCATTGGTAAATTTTTCGTCTGTGCTAACTTTTTGAGGTCGATGCATGGAAAAAGCCCCGTTGGCTATGTGTAAGCACTGAACGAGGTAGCAGATGTGACAAGAATGGACCTACGCTATTAAATATATATAGAAACGTGTTAGTCTTTAGTCTTAATTTGCTTACTTGCAGTGGATCAAAACAAGTTGGAGATGACAGGGAAAAATAAGGCCACCACTTAACTACCATGATTGGAACACCTGCATCACCCAAACAGTAACAATTGTTGGACTAGCGATGTTAACAGGAATGTAGAAATGACGTTTGGCCTATAGTAATGTGATTGCTGGAAACAAGGGACAGTGGAACAGCAACACCCAAAAATAAAGTGAAAAGTACACTTAATTGGATTTACATTGAACTTGGAGAAGCTAATATTTTATGAGATCAATATTAAATATATTTATTTATTACACATATTATTTTATATATTTATATAATTTTTATTATTTAATTATAAGTGAATTTATTTTATTTTTTATATATTTATATTTTAATTTTTTATTATCTATATAAATGTAAGAAATATAAAAAATAAAGATGTATAATAATCATTTTTCACTATATCTTTTCAGAAAAGAGACTACTGCACTCGGAAAAAAACACACCTCTTACGATGTGTCATTTAGCGTCTGTTTGGTTGAATAAAAAATGTGAAAAAAGAAAATAAGAGAGGAGGAAACGGATGAATTTTCACATCCTCTCGTTTGGATGACAATAAAAAAGAGCAAAGAGAGAAAAAATATTAGTGAGACCTACGTAAAAAATTTTCTTTGCTCGTCTGCGAAGAAAATGAGAAAGAATCGTGCTGATAATATAAAATTACATTACTACCCATAATCTTCTTAATCACAAGTAAAATAATAAAAAAAATGTACTATCTATTGAATATTGCCTGCACCATATCAAATACTTTTAATCGTTCCTCTTTACACTCCATGCCACAAGAAGAATCAAATTGCAAAAAAACTTTCACACCTATAAGCCACCGTAACCACATTCCCTACTTTTTTATTCTTATTAAATTTATTTTAAGGAGTTGTTAAGTTATTAATAATTGGTACAATTAGTTGAAGATAAATGTTTTTAAGGTAGGTATAACAAGTGTGTTATGAGATTTGATTGTCATTACTATTCTTTGCGCATAATCAACTATTAAACTCAATTTATTTTAAAAAAAAAAATTTTAAATTTTTTTAATTAAATAAAATTGATGACCACTTATTTTAAAAATAATTTTGTTCACAATCTTTATCGTAATTATGATCGTAACAATAATTATTATGTAAAAGATATGTGAAATGAAATAATTTACTAATTTTAAAGTAGAGAAAAATAATTTTATAATTAAAAATCCTACCGGATAATCACAAAACTTTTATGTTTTTGTAGTCAAACAAAAATTAGTCTCATGAATATATAAATAGCTCATGATCTCAAAAAAGATTATATATATAATAAGGAGAAAGATATATATGTCATTTTATATTATTATATATATATATATATTATATTCTCTTATTTTTTTACTCAATTCTCATTTTCTTTCTCTCCTTTTTCTCTTCATCCAAACAATAAAAGGGAAAATATACTTTTCACTTCATTTTCTCTTCTCTTTATTTTCTCTCCTTCCATTTTCTCTCTTCCCATTTTCTCTCCACATCCAAACAAAGGGTTAATATTAGCTATATATTAATTTCATGGGCCAATGTTATTTACATAAATAAAGCTTTTTGAAAACAAAAATGGAACAGAAAGTTGATATGTCTAATATTAAATTGACACAAAATAAGAAAGATCTCTTATTTTAAAAGCATTTTAGAATTTCTCATTTCTTAAATCCCTAAAGCTTAACCTAAACACATCTTCAAGGTTTTGTTTATGTAACAACATTGCTTAATTAACCTAACACCCCTCATGTTCTGTTATTTAACAAATTATATATGCTAAAGCAAAGATTACATTCAACGAAAGGAAACAGAACATAAATTGGAAAAACCGAAAGAAAAATAAAAGAAAGAGTACCGAAAGGACTAAAACAGAGACAAAAGCATTAGTGCATTATTTTACTCATACTCAAGCTTCAGAAACATCAAAAAGTTAAAAGGAAAACAAAAAAGGTACATACGAAAATGTAGCCAGAAAGGCAGGCATTATGAAAGATTTGTGCACTGCACAAAATCTTTCTTGATCTCATTTTTAGTAGGAAAATTTATAATGCTAGTCCTAAAGGGCCTCTGATCTTGCTGAAGATGGGACATTCCTCCCTGCCCCCTTCATCTCAGCAGGAACATTGACCTCAATGCTGTCAAAAATGTCTGATCCTGCTCTTGTGCCGCCCTTTATTGGCAATTCTTGGCCTTCACCTTTTCCCGCATCAGTTGTGTTCAGACTGTCTTTGCTTTTTCCCCATACCACAGTGTAAAGCCCGCAGACAATGATAATAGCTCCAATTATACTGTAAAACACAAAAGAAAAAATTAGCACATGAATTAATATTAATGAACATCTTTGAATTTTAGCTTAGCTATTTTTTTGTTTTTTGTTGATGCAAGTTTTAAAAGAGAAGGACTATTAATTAAACATTGACTACCTTCCCAGATGAATTTGCTCAGCCAAGACAATGGAACCCAATGCCGCGGTGATAATCATACATAGAGGGCTGAAAGAAGTTACAAACACAGGTCCACGTTGCCTGGTCACAACTCCTTGTACATAGTATGCCATTCCAGAGCACACCACCCCCTAATTATCACAAATTGAGTGCTAATTAGTTATTTGAATATTCATTAATTATAAATCACCGTTATGGTTTTAGTTTTGAGTTTAATTCAGCTCATTGGTCTCATGGATTGAGAGGCCAATTAATGAACTCAACAACAACATGTGGGTACATAAGTATGCAAAGAAACTCACAGAATAAACACAAGCCAAAAGCCTTGTGTCCCAGCCTATGGACCAGACGCTCATGTCACGTTCAAATATAAACGATGCGATTGCACCCTCAAAAATACCCAAAAAGCAAATCCAAGCTGTGACCGAGAGCTCTGCCGGGTACATCTTCAAAGTGAAAGACTAAAAATCCACAAAGTAGTAACACAAGTCAGATTATTAGTTCATGAAAAATATTAATTGTAAATGTGATTAATTATAATTGAGATTATAATTGATAAGATTGATTTTAAAGATAATTATAATTAATTTAATATAAAATTAAATTAATTTAATTCATAACTATATTTTATTATTACTATTTCTATGTAACAATCTTTTTTATAAATAAAACTTAATCTTTTTGTATATATATTCATTAAAATATATATATATAATTATCAATATTTATCTGTTTTTTTGTTTCTAACATTAATGATATTTTTTTTTTGTTTGGTCTTGGACTTAAAATAACATCATAGACAAAAAAAATTCTGTATGGATAGTGGGCTATACTTACTTGCAAGATAAAGAAGCTAGCCCAGCCACCGCAACTTGCTATGAGCATTAGTGTGCCAAGCACCCAGTGTTGGTTAGAGGACTCGGTACTGGCACTGTGGTGGTTCGCTGCTTGTCCCTTTATGAACTGTAGGGCAGGACCTTTGTACAAAGTCATAACCATGGCTCCTGAGACTGTTACTGCGGTTCCAATTACCTTGGCTAGGCTGTGTATTTTTTTCAAGTTGACTGTCTCTAACCTGGTTAGCACATTAGAGGAATCTGATTAGCTATATGATGCATGCCTTGAAATTTTGTTTTATTGCTTAACGCAACATTTTTTTTTATGTTTAATTGCTTAACGCAACTTGCATACACATTAAAAGCGTTGGACTACATTACATCAAACTTTTAATATAAATATGAATATTCTTAAAGAGTGTGAATATGAGACATAGATAAACGTAGTGTATTTAACTAATTAGATGCACCAAGCCAATAAAGTATTAATATATTAGTGAATATAACGTTTATTTGATAAAAATTAATTAATAACATATTAATACTTTATTGGATTAGTATACTCAAATTAAGGACATTAGATTTATAAAAGATTATGTTAGGACAAAATTTAAGTTGATTATATTTATTTTATTAATTAAGTTATAATATGTGTATATATTTTTTTAAAATAAAAAATAAAATATTAATAAATATATATCATAATTTAATTAATAAAATAAATATAATAAACATAAAAAAATACATCTAAATTTTATCTATTATGATAATGTTACAAAATAGTTTCTGATGGCATTTGTCAACGGGCAGTCCTATGTCCGTGTGAGCATGGCTTTACAGATATATATTACTGGACTCTAACCACGTATGCAGCTAGCTTTTTTCGTTTGCGTAAGCGCACAATCTACCATTAATATTATGGCGAAGTAATTGAAGCTTTTAATTACCTGAAAACCAGTGCCATTATAAAAGTAATGGCTGGGAGGACATTAATAGTGGCCGATGCAAACGTTGTTGAGGTATACTTCATCCCCATGTTGTACAAGTTCTGATCAAGCACTGGCCTGTTTGTTTTCATCACCAACAAAATTATCAGACCACAAATTCTTCATATTGTATCTATAAACAAAACTTATATATGTAACCTTTTACAATTTGTAGGATTAAATCAAATCATAACCAAATCCATGAAAAAAATCTAGTTATCAAGTACGGTATATCTCAAAGTACAAAAGATGCGCCTATTTCCTACTTTGGCTAGATGACATATTCCTTGTTCATGAGATATCTCTATCTGCCTCAGGTTATATTGGTGAGATGAATATTATATACTTAATCTCTAGGTTTGATGATCTTCACCCTCCACTTTCATTTTTAATTATCTATGAGTGTTCTGTGCTCATCCAAGGTTTAATAGCTAAATGATTTTCTTCAGATGATAATATTATAGTTTTGGGGCATTAATTTGGCCCTGTACGGATTATGGTACCACCGCAACGTGGACTTGTTAGCCTTTCCGTTGCGTGATTAATTAAAATAACAAAACGAACTAAGTTGTTGGTAGGTGAGAAATGAAATCGTGATTGGGAAACATTGTGTTTTGTTAAGGACTTCTGTTATTTGCAGACAAAAATTGTTACACCGTTTTTACACTCGTTTTTTCCTTTGAGAAAATAAAAGTAAAGAAACAAAAAACGTATTAAAATGTGCATTTTTTTTATTTTATTCTCTAAAGAAGATGTGATATAAAAATAATATAATAAAAATAATGTGTAAATAACTTATTATTTTGTGAATGATTTTGTGGTGCGTTGCTTTCTTCTGTATGCTGTGTCCACTAGAAAAAGTGACCCAATATGACGCACCATTATCGAGTTGTCGCATTTCTCTTAAGTTCTAGCTTATGGATTATGCAGAATATTCTTTAATTTCTTTCTCAGCAATCCTATATGTTGCGAAGGGTATTATAACGAATGAGGTGGGAAAATTATAACCAACCATTTTTCCTCATAAATATTTGAAAAGACAAATGATAAAGTGACAAAAATCAAAACGGCACTTCTTCTAATTTGCTCGTGTGCGTTTTCACGAAAAACGTTCGTGACAAATAGTATTTTCCTTTCTTAAAATATTTTATTTTCAGTAAGATACATAACAGAACCCATTAGAAGGCTAGCAGCTGAATTAAAGAAAAACACAACTATGGGGTGTTCCCAAAAGCAAGAATATAGATTTATCATATATGCAGTAGTAATGAATATATAAAGGATAAGGGTATATGCTATAGGCATAGCTAGTAAGTAGTAATGCATGCATGCATCTACATCAAATAATATTTTTCATACGGGCCCATGAAGAGACTGATAACTGAGAGTAAACAAACAAAATGTATGATTTGATACTGCGAATATATTGATATGTGGAGAGAGTTTGAAGAGCCTTACTCAAGGAAACCAAGCGCCGCTAACCTCAGGAAGATGGGGAGAGTCATCTTTGGCCTTATTTTTCTGTAAAGATGGAGAATCAAAACGTACACTTATCGTTATAAGTTGATGCTGGAAAGTTAGAGCTAGCAAAGGGAACGAACAAGAAAAGCTGTGCTTGGTGTACATGTTAGTTGTGTGTTGGAGAAGAGAGAGAGAGAGAGAGAGAGAGAGAGAGAGACCTTTCGAGGACAAGGGCAAAAGGGGCCATGATGACAGTGGCAACTATATGACGGTACACCGAGAGTATCCAATGGCTCATGCCATGCTTGAAAGAAACCATGGTGATGATATACATCCCAGAGTAACCAAACTGAAGGGACACCATAGCAAGGTAAGGCTTCACCTTGTGGAACACCTTGCTCAACCTACCACCTTCATTTTGGTCCTCCATATTCTTGTCTCTTGCTATAAGCTACAATGCGACACACAGAAAGCACACACAAACTCACTAAGGAGCTATGGGTTGTGACTTGTGAGTTTGTTGGTGACAAACTTTAAAATGCGGAATGGCCTTCTTATAGATCCCAAAAAGCAAAAATTTTAAAAAGAAGCCCCCAGCTTTCCACAACACCGCAAGGCACTAACTCTCTCACTTCAATTTTCACCTCTCCTCCCCCACAGATTTCCTTATCCATTTAATAAATAAATAAATATTCTGGGCAATTACTAGAAGGAAAATGATGATCATATATTATTTTTTTTCTCACATAACTTTTTATCTCATTTTTTAATAGTTGTGATTAAATGAAAAAAAAATAATAAAAATAATGACGTGATCAATAGTTTCGAGAGTATTATAAAAAGTGAGGTAAAAGAAAATTGATATAAAAAAATCAAAATTGTTACTAGAATACTGTTTTATGAATATGATAGAATCCAAAGAAACAAGTATGGGAGACATCATGTGTATCTTCTCTACATAAAAAAAAATTCATTTTGTCGTCTTATTACAATTTCTCTTTCTTTTTCTTAATTTTGTGTTAGTTTATGGGAAGTGGGAGGTGTTTGATTTCAATGATAACCAAATGGAAATTAGGTTTAGTGCTTAGTCATGATGCATGCATGTTAAACTAAAGGCTTATGTTCCTATGAGGGGTTAAATAAGAGTGAATGTTATATATGTGCACACCAATCAAAAAGATGGATGAGTGAGAAATCACCTCGTTTGAGCTTTCACCTCTTTAGTTATAATGTGCATATCACATGGTATAAAAATTTATCACAAAATGAATATATATATATATATATATATACACATCTCGATCCATACATATATATGTCATAATCCCTAATCATTAATGTGGGCTATTATATCTATATTGAACATATATATGTCTCATACTCAACATTATCTGCTATATTATTGAGAACACATTATTATCTACTATCTGTTGGATATGTCAACGTCTAATTTAATAAGGTTATGCTGCATATTTTTGGTTTAGACATTATTTTACAATTATTGTGCCCCTAAGTGAAGGCTGATGTAAAACGAGTCATGATAAACTTAACTAGTTAGTAGTTCTTGCATTATACGAGTTTTTTGTTTTTAAAATTTTAATGTGTGTTTAGAATTTATTTTAGAAACTCAATTTTTAACATGATATAAATTTAAAAATGTTATATGTATTAAACTCTTTGAATTATTAACATTTATTTTAAAAATAAAAAATATTTTTTTAGATTAACCAGAATCTGTATAAAAGTGTTATATTATATGTATTCAGATAAAAAAAAAGTTATATGTATTAATTATTGACTTCAACAAATAAATAGTTAATATTTTATTATAATTTGAAATCAAATAAATTATTTGTTCAATCTTGCATCAAGAAATTTGAGATTCCATTAAAAAGATAATTAAGAAAATAGGAATCTTGTTTGTTAGAGGAGATAATTAAGAAGACAAAGGGAAGAGAGTGAAGTTGAAATTGGATAGAGAATATGAAAGATGAGTGAGAAAAAAAAAAGAACATATGAACATAATAAGAGAAAAATATGTTGAAAAAATATTCATTGTCAAAAAGATAGTATTCTAATTTATATAATAAGGTAGATTCTAACAAGAAAACTCGGTTATGTAACGCTGCAAAGTTAGTGCGAGTGACGTGGTCAGTCATTCACGAGATACCGCAAAATTATAGTGGATAGGTTTGGAAGACATGTACATACATATAATAGTACATGTTTCAACGTCAGATGGGTCATAATCTTTAATTTAAGAGAATGAAAACAACAAGAAAAGCATATTGAGGTTGATTTAATTGAGGATTGTGGTGTTTATGATACGTTCTAACTCGTGATCCACTCCAATTTGAAGTTATTTGGGTTAAGTTTTAATTCTTAAAATTTGATTAAGTGTATTTTTTGTTTGGGTTTATGTTACATTTTAAGTTGACTTGGTTTGGTATGATATAATATAATGTTTTAAAATTTATACTTTTTAAAAAAATTAATGATAAATTATAATACTTTTAGATCATAGTTATTTGATTCAAATTAGTCTGATCGATTGGATTGAGAAATTCGTGACTTAATTTTTGGGTTGGTATGGTTCTTATGTATTATGGGGTAAGCATAGTAAATCGGTCAAACCTGATCAAAATTAGGGCGACTTGCCTAGACAAGGTTGACTTGAATTTCTATATATATAAAATTTTAAAATGACTTTTGTAAGATTTAAACTTGGTACATAGAAAACCTTTGTGATTAAGTATATTATGTCAATAGATCATGTGTTTTTTTTTTAGTTATATTCTTAGTTTTTTAAGTTATATTATTATCTAGTCAATTTAATTTTCAAACATGATATTAAATTATTATCATTGTTAGTTTAGTTACATCATATAAAGTATTTTTCATATAATTTATTTTAATATATTATTTTTTCATATAATATTTTTTATATAAGGTATTGTTTTATATAGTGTTTTTTTATTTGGTTTTTCTAATTTGATCGCTTGACTCACGTTTGGAATGTTGACCCAATGACTTGGTCTTTAATCGGATCAACCTCTAGTCCGATTTATACAATTATGTCTAAAATTTTATGAATTTATGAATTAGTTATATATAATGTCTAATTTTTTACATTTTATATAAATATTAAGTTAACTCAATTTTAACCTGATTATTAATTGAGTCATAATTTGATTGAATATGAGTCTAAAAAAATAGCCCGATCAATATATTAGCTCAGATTCAAATCAATCTAAACCCATCCTAATCCATTGTCTAAAGCCTATACTTGAGGATGTGATCTAGCTAATATTGCTGGCCTCCTTGGAATTCAATTACCGCAAATTACAGTTGATTACAGCTCCCACCAAGGAAAATTTACCCACTCTTCTGGCGTATATAATGGCATTTGCGTATGAAATATCTTAACCTCAAAATGTCTTTTTTCTCTCTTTCTAAAATGACATTTTTGGGATTATGGAAAATTAGTTTTAAAAGACTTTTCTTCTTCTCGTTCTTTCTTCCTTTTTAAGATTTAACAGAAACATTTTGTAAAAAGAAACATTGAACTTATAGATTGCATAATATAGGTATGGCTTTGCCTTCCTATCACTTCGTCAATTCTAATTTCCTTTAAAGTTATGTTGCGTATCCTCTTTGGAACTTATGCGCATGGAGCATCTTCCCACAAAGTCAAAGTGAGATCAGGTTTTTTTAGTTTTTTATTTTTTATTTTTTTTGGTACATCAGATAAAAGAAAAGAAAAGAGAGATCAGGTTGCTACCTTGTGTTTCATCGCATGCATGTAAAAGGAAAATGGATCACGGATACTATAAAACAATACGTTCGTCTCATTCTCAATCAATTGTTTGTTTTCAAAATTTGTCAGAAAATAGTTATAGTCAGAAAAGTAATTTTGGAAATCTGATCTCTATGGTTTCAAGAATGGAGAACAGCTTTCAAAACGATATCTAATAGGTTCTTATCATGTTTGTGTCATGAGTCACAACATGGGATTTCGGCACGTTATTATTTTCCATAGATTTGTACCCTAACTCACACTAACGTCTACATGTATGCATACAGGTTAGGATTCATAGTAAGTCTAAAAACATACTCTTGAAATAAGTGGATACCTAGGAATTTACTTACTCCCAGAATATATATATAAAATTAGGGATTCACTTATCCCAAGAATATGTGTTTAGATTTATTCTCAATCCTAATTAACTTTACATTTTATTCAAATCGGATGGCTAACATTAATTATCATTGTAATTAATCACTCTAATTGAAAGAAAAAAAGATCACGTGAGGAGAGACAATAGAGAGTTTCTGCATTTTGGAGCATCGGCAGTTATACGGCAATGGAAGACGGCACCAGAGAGTGCGATGATGAAGATATTCTTGATTGTCAACGGTTTCCTCTTGCAGCAAACGGTTTTCTCTTCTATTATTATATGTAACACATAATAGATATTTATCGAATTTATTAATCTCAATATTTATGGCATATCAATACATAAAAAAAAAATTAGAGTTGTTTTGAAAAAGTGTCGATGAGAAAGTTATTGTTGAAATCTTGAAAAGTAATATCGATGAGGCAGAGATATTATTCCTATCTCACAATAGTCGCTCACGCGTCAGTATCAATGGGATAACTGTACGTACTAGAGTAGTTAGGAATAGAGATATCTCCTTATATATATAGAATAACTAAAATGAGTTAAACCTATTCACTATGACAAACTCATATACAGGACCCATAAAACAAAACTCAATATGAGTAGTGCTTTAACAATAATAGGTTCATTAACAATAGTGATCACAATTTGGGCTAAACAAAAATGCTCTAATAATTTTGACATCTAATTAATCTGGGTTTTATAAAATTATAATATGATTTATTCTAATTCATAAATAAAAATTCTAACATTCTCTCACTTAAACAACATAAGTCATATTACATCAATTTAATAAGAAAACAATTCTCTAAATTAATCAAATATGTGGATGCAACATGATGTCAAAATCGAGCCAACACTCTTAACAACTGGTCCAAAGTGAGAGTACAAGTATTTGAACAATGCAGAAAATCATACTCAAAGGAGTATAGATATCATACATTCAAGATACTCAGATCTCAGTGACCCATCAAAATGTGGTACATGGATAATGAAAAAGTACATCCAAAATTGCATGCCAATATGTGATCAAAGTGCATTTCCCAAAAAAATGAGATTGAGTTCAAAATGTCTCCACAATATGCCATAAACAAATAATACTGCACAGATAATACTAATAATAATATTATATGACAAAGACAATAATAACAACATAATTGTTTAAGGTCTCGAGACATGAGGTCATAATAAAACAAACTCTCACTAACCCAAAACATCAAAAGACCTCACTATACCTATATGGGTCACACAATCAACAAAATTTTGACAACTGAACCTTTGGTTAGGGGATCTGTTACCATAAGTTATGTAGGGATATACACGACATAAGTTTGAAACTCTTGAATATTCTTTCTAGCAAACATATATTCTGTGTCAAAAGCTTCGAGCGCTTAAAACTCTTATTGATTTGAGAGAAGCACACTACGATGGAGTTATCACAATAGATAGTAAAAGGCCTGGAAATGCTCTCCATAATACGAAATTCAATAATCAAATTTTTTCAACCATAACTCTTGACGCGTAGCCTCATAACAAGTTATATACTCTACCTCCATATTAGAAGTAGTTGTAAGTGTCTGTTTAACATTCTTCCAAGAAACAGCTCATCTTGCTAATATAAAGATATACCCTAATGTGGACTTGTGGTCATCTGGACAACCACCATAATCAGAATCAGAATAGCCTATCACCTCAAGGTGATCTAACCTTATATAAGTTAACATATGATCTTTGGTACCATTCAGATACCTCATGATTTGTTTTGCATCTTATCAATAAGCCACACTAAGTTTGCTCAAGTATCTCTCAAGTATACTAACAACAAAAACAATATCAGGACGTGTACAAACTTAAGCATACAAAAAGCTGTCAATAACGGAAGCGTATAAGACTTTCTCCATTTCAGTAACATCTTTATTATTTTGAGGATACTGGGTATGAAAGAGTCTTTCACCCTTTTAAATAGGTGCAGCACATGGATTTCAGGATTTCATATTAAATCTAATTAGAATCCTTTCAATATATAAGTTTTCTAAGACAAGTCAAAAATACCACGAGATTTGTCACGGTGAATTTTAATACTCAACACAAAAGAAGTATCACCAAAATCTTTCATATTAAAATGTGCGGTCAACATTTGCTTGGTCTTATTTAGAAAATTAACATCATTACTAGCCAACAATATATCATCAACATATAAAACAAATATGATGAATTTGCTCCCACTAAACTTCAGATAAATGCATTGGTCAACAGTATTTTCCTTAAAACCAAGAGAGTCAATAATATAATCAAATTTCAAGTACCAATGCCTGGAAGCCTGTTTCAATCCATAAATGGATCTTCTCAATTTGTATATCATATGTTCTTTACCATCTTCAACAAAATCATCAGGCTGATCCATATATACATTCTCATACAAATCACCATTTAGGAAGGCATTCTTAATATTTATTTGATGAAACTCCAAATCAAAATGAGCAACCAAGGCCATCACAACATGAAAGGAGACTTTAGTGGAGATCGATGAGAAAGTCTCCTTATAATCAATGTCTTTCCTCTAGTTATATCTCTTTGCAACAAGTTTGACCTTATACCTTTCAATTTCACCTCTAGTATCATATTTGGTCTTAAAAACCCATTTGCAACCAATAGTTTTACAACCAATAGGCAACTTCACCAATTCCCAAACATTATTATTTCTTATAGAAGTCAACTCATCCTCCATAGCTACTAGTCATTGTGCACTATCAAGACTAACCACGACCTCTTGAAAGGAAATAAGATCAGAATCTTCAACTAAATTAAACTCATGCTTCTACAGGTATACAACATAATCCCTTAATCTAGTAGACTCAGTGGATATAGGAACCCGCTCAGATCTTCTTAGTGGAGTCACAATAACATTTGGATTATGTACATTATTTTTTGACTTGTTAAAGGATATCCACATTATCAACATGATCAACAACATCATCATTATGAATCAAATGAGATCGCATTATCCCTAGAAAGGGAATAATAGTAATAGGAACAACAACTTGCTCCTTTCTAAAATCAATTATACACGGCTCGTGAGTTCCACCATGCTCTAAATCCCCTTCAAAATAAATAGCCCGATTAGATTCAATAACTCTAGTAGTATGAGAATAACAATAGAACCTAGAACCCCTTGAGCCAATACAATAAGCAATGAAGAAAATCACTAATGGTTTTGGGATCAAGCTTCTTTACATATGAGTTATAAGGCCTCACCTCTGCCTTACAACCCAAACACGGAATGCCTCAAAGTAGGTTGTTTGCCTAACATAAGCTTATATGGAGTTTTCAGCATATATTTACTTAGTACATGATTCAATATATAAGCAGCAGTCTTCAAGGCATCTCCCCATAAGAATTCTGAAAGAGTGGAATGACTAAACATACGTATCAACATATCTATAAAAGTATGATTTCTTCTTTCTGCAATAGGAGTAATGGGTCCATAAATATCTGTATGAATTAACTGTAATATTCCTTCACTCTTGGTAACCCCACTCTTCTTGACTCCAATTGTAAGTTTCCCTTTTATGCAATTAACATAGTTATCAAAATTAGAGAAATCTAGATCATGAAGAACATTTTCCTTGATCAACTTCTCTATTCTCTCCCTAGAGATGTGTCTTAAACGTTTGTGCGACAATATAGAAATGTTTTCAACAACTCAACCACGTCTGTTCCTAAAAACATTATTGATATCTAAACGTCGTTAGATCAACAAAAGAGGTCAATATTTAACATATACAGGACATTAGAAGAAACTCTAGAAATACGAAAAATAGCTAGAATGAAATCATAAGGTAAGGAAACTCTCTTATCACTAACTAGATATGATAGTGCAACTATTCAAAATAGAAACTGGAAACAAGTTCCTACTTATAGAGAGCACATAGATGGTGCCTTTTAAACCTAAAGAATATCCAATACACAACTTCAAGGAAATAATACATATATACTCTACTTTGACACTAACTCTGTTTCCTATGTGTAGAGGTGGCAAAACGGGTTCAACCCGCTGGGTTAACCCGCCAACCAGCCATTTTTTGGCAGGTTAGGTTTAAATTTTCAACTCACTTTCATTTTCTAACCCGCATAACCCGCCCTACATAACCCGTGGGTTAAGCGGGCGAAAGGTGTTAGCCCGTTGGGTTGAGTTTTTTTTTTAAAGTATTATAAATGAGTCTTTTTATTTGTGTTTGTGATATTTTTATGGGTATTATACTAATTTTATTTTGTTTCTTTAATTTTTTAGTCTCTATAAATTATAATTTTTCTATTTTTTAAAATTTTTGTGAATATTTTTTATTTTTTATACATTTCTTTTTATTTTTTAGGTGGATTAGGCGGGTTGACCGGTCAACCCGCCTACTTTTTTCTCATTTTTTTTTTATGCAGGTCAACCCGCTAACCCGCCAACCCACTCTAAAACGGGGTGAGTTGACTCTTTCAACCCATTTTCCAAAATGGGCCAACCCGTCCTGCCTCACATTTTGACGGGTTGAAGGCGGGGCGGGTTGGCCATTTTGCCACCTCTACCTATGTGATCAACAACTCTCCTTCACTTGAATTTCGCCTATTTTGAGCTCCAGTAATAAGCTTGTAACGTAAGTAGTTGCACTAATATCTAACGAACAAGTGTTAGAAGAAACATTAACAAGATTGGATTCATAACACATTAGAGTCAGGGGTTCAACTTCCTTCTCCTTAATCTAATTATTAAACTCTATACAATTAGCTTGTTTGAGCTAATCCGTAAATTTCGTAGCACGTTCACAATCACCATTTATACCATCATGCTTAGTTTTGGTCAATACAAAGAGGTCACATGCCCTTCTAGATCTGTCAATAGCCTCACAAAAAATGGTTGACAGTATCCGCTTCATGAAAACTATCTTTAATGGCTTTGTCTATGCTATATTTTATTGTCATAAGACGAACTTTATTTAAATGATCTCACCTTTCATATTTCATCCTAATCGCAGTGAAAAACATATCTATGGGCTTCGAGGCTCATCTACAGCGAGAGTAACATCAATAACAGAGATGACTAGAAATAAATTCATTGACTCAACATTGTCCTCATAATTGGTCCTACACAACTTTGTCAAAACATTTATTTTCATAAGTAAAACTGAATCAATATTTTAAAGGGAGATTTTCTTGTCGAGTATTTCAATAAACAAGATGAGCATTAACCACAATGGAGCTCTCCTATGAAATTGTAATCTCGCCTAAAAGTCCCGAATTACAACACATGAGTAGACTCCTACAGACATTAAAATCATGTCCCTTAAGCTAGTACCGAGAAGACACTGAAAACTCTAAAAACATAACCTCAATACTCTTAACAAATCATTAGGAATTATATTAATAAAAGCAAATCGATAGGGTAAACGCATTATCAACATAATCCACAATGCCACAAAATAATAATATTTTATCAACAAAATAACACATTGCCACAATTGGTCCCGCGAAGGCGAGTTCACAATCATGCAAAGTGTCCCAAAATAATATTACTTAACAAATCATCAGGAATTACATTATTAAAGGCAAACTAATAGGGTAAACACATTATCAATATAATCCACAATGCAACATTAATAACAAAATATCAACAAAATGACACCTCAATATAATTGGTCCAACGAAGGCGAGCTCACAATCATGAAAACTGCTCAAAAGCTCTACAAAAATTTAAATAATTACTCTCAGAACAAAATTGCATAAAGAATAACAAGAAATAATCATATATAATATTTTACATAGCATTTTATGCACAAAATAACAATGAAATTATTTCAGTGACTAAACAATATCAAATTTGAGAGTACATATTGTACAACACTCTCAGTAGTTTCACAATCATGCTAGAAAAATTTCAGATTAAAACTTGGAGAGTATACAATTTTTTTTAACATTATGCAATATTATATATACAACATAATATTAAAATTATTTAAATAATCAAATAACACAAAATCGAGAGTGTGTAATATATATGATATCCAATAGCATCATAATTATGCAAAGTACTTTAATACAATACCACAATACTTTAAATAGCAACTCTCATAATCAAATCATATAAATAACAACAAAATAAATAGTTTTTAAAATATTATATTTTAATTTATGTACAAAATAACACAAAAAATTATTTTAGTGTCTAAACAATATCAACAATATATACATGCCCAGTTGCATCACAATAATACAAAAATTTTCAATAATACAAAAATTTTCAGAGGCAAAAGAGGAGAATATAATATATTTTTAACAATTTTAATCTTTAGAAATTTTAGAATATATAATAAATAATAAATAAGCATGAAAAATAAATAAATAAAATTCTTTGTGAATTTAAAACATTATAATTCAATATACATATTTTTTGGACTTAAGATAATCTGAATAAAATTATTTCACTAAAATTTTATATTACACACAATTTCAAAATAAACAAATATTTTTTTATTCATTACTGTGCATGTGAATTTGGCATTACACAGAGAAGAAAATAACCAAAGAAAGAAGAGGAGCATCACACAACAAACAAGAAAAAAAAATGGAAGACCGCACCGTGCACAGTACACATGAATTGAAAGAAAAAACCAAAGATTTGAGGCACAGTACACATCTTGGAACCATGAATTGAAAGAAAAATTTTCAAAGATTTGAGTGCACAGTACACAACTTCAAAGGAGCATCACACGAATACGGTGCAACACATCAAGGAGTGATGACCCTCATCCAATTTTCAAAGAAAATTAATCATAAAAAAAATTAAATTCAACATCACATTCTTTAAAATTTTGATAGTCATAATTAGGATTAAAACTTAGCTCTGATACCAATTGATATATATTTATCAGATCTATTAATCATAATATTTATAACATATTAATACATATAAAAAGTTTTAGAGTTATCTTAAAAAAATACTAATGAAAAAGTCATTATTGAAATCTTGAAAAATAATATTGATGAGGGAGAGATACTATTCTTATCCCACAATATAATTTCACGATGATCAAGATCAACGATGAAGAATTTGTATGCACTAGAGTGACTAGGAATAGAGACTTTTCCCTGTACATATAGAATAATTAAAATGAGTTAAACTTACCTACTATAACAAACCTATATACAGGACTCATAAAACAAAACCCATGAGCAGTGCTTTAATAACAATAAGCTCATTAACAATAGTGATCACAATTTGAGTTAAACAAAATGCTCTAATAATTTTAACATCTAATTAATTTGAGTTTTATAAAATTACAATATGATTTATGCTAATCCATAAATAAAAATTCTAACAACACATCATATCTCTGAAAAAAATGTAAATCTCTTCTATAAGTGCATGTGACTTTTTAAAGTGGTCATATGACCTTTATGTAATTTTATATTTTGACCATCTATATATAGTTGTACGGTAAAGATTTATTCTTTTCACTCTCTTATAATAAAAACTCATCTCACTAGATATGTTCCCTATATATATACACACACAAACAGATATAATAATAAGATATAATAATAATAATAATAATAATAATATTTTATAATATTAACATGTGTTGGTCGAGTAAAAAGAATTCAGATATCTTAAACAGATGATCTTGGATTCGAACTTGAAATTCATGTGCATGAAAATGAAAATAATATCGTTGAGAAAAATTCTCACTTAGGCGTCTGACCTTAACTCGAGAAATTAATCTGTCATCTATTGAGTGAAAGATACTTTAAAAAAATTATAACAAATTATATTTTTATAAATACAAATTCAAATTTGTATCCTTCCATGTGAGGCTTTTCACATGGAAAAAAGGATAAAGATACAAATTTTTTGTAAAGCATTATAGGTCCTATACATAGAATGTGGGTCCATCTCCCTCTTATGTGACCTAGGTTGAACACCTATCACATAACTTTGTTGTAATTATATTATGAATTATCATATCTCATAAAAGATGATTCTTTAAAATATTTTGGCAATTATATAAAAGCTTATATAAATATTATCTATTTATATAAAAAATAAAACTTGAGATGTGAGACTTTTAGATTCAAATCTAATAAAATTGTGTAATTAATAAATTAAATGTCAATCAATATATTCATGCAGTTGTGTAAGAATAGTGAAACACGAAATATCTGAAATTAAATAACAGTGTAGAAAAGTTTGACTACATATTGAAATGGTAATTTTCATTTGGTGAAGTTGATGAGTTGTCCTGTTAACAGTTATAATTAATAATGATATAATAACTGTGACTATATAATAGATTAATAGTGATAATATTAATGATTCTCCCACAATTGCATATCTCGTGGACTGGTTTTGGTTGCAAGCTGAAAATTATTTTTTAATTAATTTCTTTTTATAGATAAAAATAATTAATTAAAAAATTATTTTTTTAATTATTTTCTTTAACTACTCCACCCACTTACTTTTATTTGTCTATTTAAAAATTTTATTTTATTTAAAATTATTTGTCTATTTAGAGAATTAATGACTCATTAATTAATTGTTTTAACTTTACCTTTTATTATTAATAAGTGAAAAAGAAGATTAATAGTAATAATCATATTTTGAATATTTTAATAAAGGGTAATTCACTCAATAAACTCAGCTTTGCTTATAATAATTTTTTTTTAAAAAGATAACATCCAATTATTTTAAACTTTTACTCGATTATAAATAGACATTTTAAACTTTTAAATATTTTAATTTATTATTTAAACTGCATTAATTCTTGAAAATCAATCCTTCGTAGTTTGTCCCATATAAGCTAGTTGATTAACGGAGTACTGTGTCACAAGAAAATCTAAAATATTTTCATAGTATATATCCTGAACATATTTGTAACTGTTTATATTTAATTTAATAATATTTTATTTTATGATTTAATAACATGTTTAATATAAGTATCATGTGTTATAATTTAAGTAGAGTAATTTAATAAAAATTTCTCATGTAATTATATATAAATATGAGTCATTAATGATTTATTTATCACATTAATTCATGACTCACGTGTTTATATATGATGCAATATTTTATTTATCAATTGATTGAGATTGGACGATGAACTAATTGTTACAATTAGAGTAATTTAAGGATTAAATTAAAAAAATTAAAAGTTTATAATAATTGTTTGCAATTGGGTAAAAAATTTAGAATAGTAAAATGTTATTTTCTTAAAAAAATTTAATAACTTATTTTTTATATAATAACATTAACTCACAGATAAAAATAAATGGATGGCCCAAGGAATCGAGCATAGAAATATGAATAGGTCAAGGAATTAAAGCTGGTGGTTTCGTGTTTGGATTCCAACAAGCAATTAGGTTCAGGTTGGTGGAATCCACCATACAAACTATTGAGGAAGCACTTTGAAGATGTGAAACAAATGCTAATAGGTGGGTAGGCAGAAAGTAAACAAACCACGTTCTCTTTTGGTAAATAGTAAAACTCGTGTGCATTGCATATACTATAAGGTATATATGGCTCAGATTATAGATTATAGATTATTATTATTATTACTATTATTTGTGATCATATGTGGCTCTGATTTGATTATATAATATTATCTTTGAAAACAAATATGACGAAATTAATACAGACTTTACTCGACAGAAATGAATGCTCACTGGATATATATATATAGTGCGGTCGAGAAACCTTTGCCATCTAGCTACTGGCTCGACTAGTCAACCTTAAGACACCACTTCTTCTTCCCCATTCTCCCATGTTCAAAATCGATACACCCTCTCATTTATAATAGCTTTTTTTTTTCTCAATAATAGCTTTAATTATGGTCTGCAGCACCCTTTTTCAAAATATCTTATTCCCAAGGATTTATTCATATTCTAAATAAAAAATAAAAAATTCATATTCCTCCACCCAAGAGAGGAATAGAATGCTGGCATGCATCCATCTCTCTCGAGTCAAATCAGTGCTGATCAGAAGCGATATATAATCTGTATAGAATGCCAAGGAACCAGAGAAATTGGCTTCATTTATATATTCCTTCAAATTGATCTATCTGTTCTGCTCGTACTCCTTTTTACGTGTAAGGGTTTTTAAAATAATAAAAAAGTAAAGTCTTACTTTATGGTTCATGTACGTATTAAAAGAAGAAAGAAAAATGGCAGAAATGAACTACATCATTCATTTACATTCCTCTGACATTTACTTATATCACTGAACCAAAATGTAAGTGTAAAAAATATAAGGTGAATTTAATTTTAATTAAATAATAAAATTTATAAAAATATAAAGTAATTTTTGAATAAGTTTACGAGTAATATAGATGAAAAAGAAAAAGTCTTATATTCTTTAAATATTAATATTAATATGTATTAGTCTAAATGAAAATAATTTAATTTTTTAAATATATAATTTTAAATTTAATTTTAAAATTTAAGTGTATAAAAATAATATTATTAAAAAAATTTATTACTTAAGTGTCTAATCACATAGAATGATATTTTAAAAAACTAATAAAAAAGTATTGATAAATTAAAAATTTTATATATAAAAAATTATACAATTATAATAAATTATAATAAATGAAACTATACCATATAAATCACACATATATATAAAATCCCTTATTAGGACGCACTTGGATTTTGGCCACCACGTGGCACATGCGTGTGCGTGTGGCCGTAAGTGTCAATTGTAATATTTGTTTGATAGACATAACCATTGGTTGTTTTACTTATAATAGTTATATTTTTGGCAGGTTGCTTATATTCATGGTGGCCATTTGTTTGTGAAGAATTGTGGCTCTCCACAAAATGCCTTTCAACGTCAATAAAAAAAAAAGACTTTATCAACATTCCAGTTTAATCAAATTACTTGTGCTTTTTTTTTTTTGGCAAGAAGCATTGCTTAAGATTATTATTCTGTAAACACCTTTGTTTTTATTGGTGGTTTGGTTGCAATTGTGTGAAATACACCAAATGTTCTTCATTCTGTTTTATAGGAAATTTGATGTTATTATTTACATCCAATTTTAAGTATTGGTAAGACAAATTAAACTTAAAGAAAATTGCAAAACACGCCTTAAAGATTATGTATATTTTCTGATTTTGCAATTTTATTCTACAAACTACCATCCAGTCCTTCTAGTAGACGATAATTGGGACTACGTGCTTTGTACTTACTGCGAAATGTGCACCTAATATATTACTCTCGTGTGTAATGCAATGCATTTTTTTATGACATGGTTTTCTCATTTCATATTTTAGTAACTTCAAGTTAAGTTACGCTTGATTAAAGAATTCGATTTTATTTATATGAATAAAATAAATAATAACTCAATTGGTTATATATCTATGTTTTTTTTAAAGAAAAAAACTTGTAAAACAAATTAGCTAAAAAGAACCATCAAGAGATAGTAAGAATGAACGAAACATAAATAACAAGAATGCAATTTTTAGTTATTAAATATGGGTTACTGATGAAGAGTTCAATAATTTTTTTTTGTTGCGAAAAGAATTTAAATAAATTTAAAACATATCAACTTGAGCATATGTACTCTGACGCATCATATCAAAATAACTGATGTTCCTTTTTATAGAATTAGTTGTATGAGTTCTCATATTTCCTCTATAATTGATACAAAATCGTAGACCATATGTTCTTTTGGTTTTCGTTTTCGTTTTCGTTTTCTTCTCATTTTTCGTTATTATTATTATTATTTTTTAAAAAGAAGAAGAAGAAGAGGTAAACAAAGACAAGTACGCTCTGATATTCTTCCCTTTTGCTTTATTTTCTTCTTCCACTTCAATAAATACTTATGACAGACACATATCATAATGCTTATAAGTTTCCAACACTTCGTGTTTGCTTAGTTACTTATAGTGGGGTGTATTTAAATTATCGAAAATTATTTTTTTATATTATTTTTTACATTATTTTTTATATTAATTTTTATATTATTAATTATATATTTTTTATTTTCTCTTACTTAACCATAATTATTAAAAATTATGATAAAAAGTAATGTAAGATAAAAAATAATGTAAGAACTTCATTTTTCTTATTAAATTATTATAGATTTGAGTTCCTATATATACTTTTTCTTTTAAAGTGTTCCATAATGATAATAAACAACATTCTCATGTATACCTATTTTTTTGTACAGAAATTGATATTTTGACAATCATAGCACATGGTTTAACGTTGGTTATTTAATTCTCAAAGTTTTTGCTATCTAACTTTAGTTTACAAACTTCTACTCTTCTTGTATTACAAACGCGTGACTTTCGTTAATAGAATTCAAAATATATTCTTGGTATAAATTAAAGTATAAAGTATGATGATAAATTTATTTCAGGAAAAAAATATATTTTTATCCTTTAACTTTATTTTGATTTTCAAATTCATCCTCTAATTTTTTTAAATTCATTTCAAATTTGTCTTTTAAGTTTTAAAAGTTAAACAACTTTTTCCTTCTATTAATGGTCAATAATGTAACTCAATTAACCCTTCATCTTAGGTGAAAAAAAAATAATTGACATATCATCTGACTTGACAGTGAATGTATAGTGACATATGACATGACAAATTGACATGTACCATCTTTATCCCCAATTTGAAAGTTAGGGTTCTTGCTTGTTTTTGAGGATGCAGGCAAAGCTTGGAAATTTGGAGTTTTGAAGAAGGGACAACAGGGTGGAGCAAGGTAGAGCATCGTGGTGGTGATGTGGTTTTGGTTTGGTTCTACATAACTCTGCCATTGGCGCGATTTGTAGGTGGCTGATTGACAACTTGGGGGGTTAATAATGGTGAAGGTTTGGGTGGTTCACGGTTACGGTTGTAGTGGTGAAGGGTTTGAAAGGGTGCGAGTTTGCTAGACCTGTGAGGGGTTGTTGGCTATGGTAGAAAACGTTAGTGATTGGGGTTTCTGGTGACAATTGTGGGTGATGGTGAAACGGCGGTGACAACTTCTATGGTGAGTACTTGAGCGCAAGCTAAGATCTACAAGTGCTCGATTTGGACTGGGTAATTGTACTCATGGGTTTCGTTGGGTAGAGAGTATGAACCTGTGGTGAGTTTTTTATTTTTTTATTTTTTAGAAGTTTGGTTGAAAGTGAATGTTTGTGGGCAGAATAATGTTTCATTGTACTTAAGGGTCAGCTTTTGTTACTAGTATTGTTAAAATTCTAAACCACACTGTTTAAGGTTAGCTACGCTATGGAGGATAAAATTAATGTCGTTATTGTCACATAAGAGTCACTATTGATAGTTCTATTAGCATCATTAATGACTATTATCAGAAAGAAAATATTGTTTACCTTTTAAAATTTAGAATACGAATTTCAAATATAAGAGTTAGAAGATAGATTTAAAAACTAAAATAAAATTAGAGGATAAAAGCATAGTTTTTGCCTATTTCATTTCAAAATCAGAGTATATCATAAACATCAATGAAGACCCAATTATATTAATGGAAGTGATAATGTCACCAAAACAGTAAATTTGCGATATTGCCCAGTGAGTTGCAGATCAACACACATAAAGGCAAAGGAATGTAAGTCTATAAAGGTAAAGACAGAAGCTTTTAGACCGCATGTTTGAATGGACAGGATAATGAGCAAGTGCGTGTGTCGGCGTTGGTTTCAAAATTGGCCTCACAGACACATTCTAGATTATTATTTTCGGTTGCTAACCGAAAATCAAAGAGATCTAACCCGTTTAACATGTTCTAAATGGAAAATCAGATTCATAAATTGCGAACACACTTGAGTGGAGTTCCAGACATATCTTACTTAACCCGTTATAAAAGATTATGTTTAGTTAATGGAAATGTTTACAATGCTCCAAAATGAAATTGGAGCATCAATGCTCCACATGTTCTTTATCATAGATTTTGTTTAATAACTGATCAATGACTGGTAGCATCTACCCATAACCTATATAACATGCAAATTTTGATAAACAAGAAATTACAAAATTGGTCATTCTAAAGCCATTGCCTCTGACTTATTATCTCTGCTCAGTTCCAAACATTAGTCCTTATCCATCAATCCTGTCGTAGCATGTGAGCTCAAATCATGCTTCAAATTCTTGGTTCCTATTACTCCAAAAGCTATCAAAATGGAGCTTGGGTCACAAAAATTAAGCTTGACCAAATTTACAGGTCAAAGTTTGAGAGAGGAGAACGAGCTGATTTGGTGGCCGCCAGAGCCCGTTTTGGAGTTGACACTGAGCAAATTATTATTCTAGAGGTGGCTACTGTGTCAGCTACATTGGTGGGTAGTCTTCTAAAAGGAGTATCATTATCTCGTACCACCAACATTACGACTAACTAGGTCAGGTCTGGAAATGCATGATACAAGTTGCTCGATCCATCAAGCTAACATGATCGTAACCCTAACAATAAATCATTATACTTGGCAAAGAGAAACTGAGGGAATCTAGAAAATCCCTAGAAACAAAATGAGTAAATCACATAACTAATTAATTACAAGAAAAACTAGAGTTGAAAAGCTATGATTAAAGAGGAAAAACCTGAGCTCACTGGCAAAGTTAATTAACAAATAGCAAAATTTTAGCTAACTTTTTTTCTGAAAAAAAGGTAATACGCACGCCATAGGAGAAAGATGGATTAGAAGTTGAGCCACAAGACTGCAATGTTTATGCAAGCTAATATCAGAATTATGATAATGCATTGAAGGGTTTGACTCATTAGCTGCCATTATTTCAGCAAACAACAATAATGAGGACTCCTGAACAAAAAAATAAAAAGTAATGTCCAAAATATAAATGACAACATTTTGAAAAGAATAAAAAGACTATTATAACCTCACGGAATATTGGAACTTGTTATTACAGGTCATAAACGTGAAGCACTGATGCTTACAAAAATTTTAGGAGCGTTGTAAATATTTCTTTAGTTAATAAGTCATTTTATAAATATATTTATGATAATGTATTATTTGTTTTTCATTCTCCCTACTAAAAAGTGGGCTTTTAACCGCGTTTAATTACCAGCAGTGACATTCGTTAAACAAGGAGCTTTATCTGAGCTTTTATGAAGAGCAGGTATCATGCTAATCAATATAATACCTACTCTTAACAAAAATAAATCTGCACCATTCTCTCACAGGTTTTTTTTTTCTTTCCAATGTTATGATTGTTCACTCCTTTCGAAATTGGTAGAGTCCAATTTGAAGTGTGAAACAAGACAATTTTCTAGGGTTTAATTTTCTCCAAAATAAAATATACCAATAAGAAGAGTGAAACGCTGAAGAGTGATTTTCCACTCAATTTGAAAGCCATCCAACCATTTCCTACGACAACGTACTTCCCCTTTGTAGAATTAGGAATAAATTTTTTTACTGTTCATCTTCGTATAATGGGATTTGTAGAATTTATGAAGCCCCGTTTTTGCAGTGATTTTTAGTAGAGCTGGTAAAATAGGTGCAATTCGTTGCGTTAATCCGTCAATTAGTTATTTTTTGTGAGTTGAGTTCAAGAATTAAACTCATATTTATTTTTTAACTTGCATAACCCACCCTGCTTAACTCGTAGGTTAAGCGGGACGGTTGAATTGACTGTCAGTTGATGTTTTTTTTTTTTAAAAAAGTGACAAATGATACTATAAATAAGTTTTTTTTTTTTGATGTTATATAATTTATATTTAAATATTTAATTAGGCTATTTTAAAAATTATTTTTAGATATGTAATTTATAATTTTTTACCATTATTGTTTATTATTATTTTTTATTTTTTTATAATATTTTTTGATTTTTTATATATTTTTATTTTTATTTTTTAGCGGGTTAAGTAGGTTGACCTACCAATCCGTTTATTTTTTTTTTATTTTTTATGCAGATCAACCAGCCAATCCGCTAACCCGTCAATTCACCTTAAAATGAAGTTAGTTAACTCTTCCAACCTATTTTTAAAATGAACCAACCCATCCCTCTTCGTATTTTAGCAAGTTGAAGCCGGTTAGAATTTTTAATTTTTATAATAAACTATATTTATTTTTATTTTTAAGAGGAAAGTTTGACCTACTGGTAAAGTTTTAACAAATAGCAAATTTTTAACGAATGGAGTCGAACAGGTCAGCCCGTTTTTTCGGCTCTAATTTTTAGTGGAATTTAGCCACAATCGCAAGCGTGGTTAACGACTAAGTATGACCAAGGTTGAACACTTGTCATTTAGCCGTGGTTCATTAAAACCGCTGCTATCACTTATGGGTGACCTATACAATGTTGGTTGTTGGGACCCTTGGCAAGTTGTTTTAGCCACGGTTGGACATCACTGCTAAACAACCACAATATAACCATGGCTAATTGCTTGAATTTTTGTAGTGGCTAGACAACTTGGTTTGTCTAACTTTACCACCTTAGTGAGCGTTGGATTGACAATTTTGTCAGTTTAGAATTTTTTTTAATTTTTTAATACCTAGGTTCAACCCTATGGGACCTGTTCGAGGGATCTCACTAGGTAACTCCCTAGTGGGATTAGGATGGGGGAGGGCGGTGACATGAGAAGGGGAGAGAGTTGAAAAGTATTAGAGAATAATCAAACCTTTTTTATTTTCCTTAATGTCCTCAATTTACACCACTAGTACAGTTTAATAAGTTAACATATCTTAAGATTGATCCATTTTTACATCTCCAAGTATATATAATATTATTTTAATAATGAATATTAAAATAAATTTATTTTATTTTATTATTCTAATAGAACTTTTCTTCTTTACTTGAAAAACAATATCACATTTTATCCTATTTTATTAAATCTTACTCAACTAATAATCTTCGCGAGCTCAATATAAAATCACGTAATATTAAACTTTGGGCAAATGTAAATATAGTATACATATACTTGAATTACAAGCTATAAGATCGTATTATTATTCTCAGAATAAACAACAAATGCCAAATAGTTAAAGCTTATTTTCTTGGCCTAATTACGTGAGGTCAGTAATTCTACTCATTCCGATTTACGAAGATTATGAAGTTTGAAGGGTTTGGGGACGGCTAGTGGCTAGCTTATTCACTCTGTAGTCTAGTAATACGTATGAAAGTCCTATGATTTTGGATGATATGCAGTGAATTAGGTTTAATCATAACTTTATTCTATCGTTTATCATCATTTTTCATTAGAGATAATCTTCAACGCTTGTAAATATTTGCCAATTATTGAACAAAAATTGTGATGTAAACAAAATAAAAAAAGAAATCATATGCATAACTTCCCCCAATATTCTATTAACTTTTTTAATCTAATATTTATGAAGTTACGCTTAGTTCCCGATCTTCCTTAAAAAAATAAAAATAGTAACAGTTAATAAATTTTAAGAAGAGCTAGAATTAGTGGGTTTGAACCCATGGAAAAGAAAGTACTTGTAGGAAGGACAATTTTAATATCCAGAAGTTTAACTAAAGATTAATGTCATTCTTGAAGAGTGTATGAATATTGCAAGATAAATTTTTTTTTATAAAAAGAGCATGTGTACGGCATTATACTTCATGAACGTGAATTTAAAAGGGAGTAGAGAGAAATAATATGGCCATAGGCTTTATAAAAACCTAGTTGTAGCGGATATCTTTTGTCTAACATTCTTAGTAAGCATCTCTTGTCCTTTAGTTCTATTATTAGTGCAAAAGAATATCAAAAATGAAAAGAGTGTTGTGAAGTAATAAAACTAACGTCCTATAAATTAAAGAAAGCATCATTTATGTACTGTAAGAAGATAAAGAAAAGAAAGAAAGCATCATTTGATTCTTTAGCACTCCAGTCTGTTTTTGGTTAATTTGTGAGTGTGTGGGTTTTTTTATTAGATGATTTGATTCTTTAGCACTCCAGTCTGTTTTTGGTTAATTTGTGAGTGTGTGGGTTTTTTTATTAGATGATCCATTCTCTCTCTCTCTCTCTCTCTCTCTCTATATATATATATATATATATCTGTTAGCAAATAATATATATTGTACTGTACCAATATAACATTATTGTAATTACAATAATGGCAGATAAATCATGACATTTTGTAGAAACTTGTAGTGATGGTAGTTGGGATATGAGAATCGACGCGGTTCGCCACAATTTGTCGTTTATAAAGTTTATGGTGGACCCATAATTATGCGACTTCAATTTAAATAAACATTTGTTTAGTATTTATATTAGAATACCAACATAGTATTAGTGTTAAGTGATAATGAACTTGAACACTTTAAATATGTGATTAAAAGTTTAATTTTTGACTCATATATATGAATAAAATGAGGTTGGAAGTGGTATCTCTCTTTGAAATTAGACAGTATTACAGTAAATTAATCATTTACCTTCCTGGCAGAGAGATATTATAGGAAAAACCTAAAAAAGTATTTGTATTAGAATAAACTATATCAGTTGGTGAACATTAGGATTGATGGTAAGATATTAAAAGATAAAGAAAGCGTGTCGGAAAAACATTTGCAATAAAATATTCTGGAACACACCACCTAAATCAGGATCATGAACTACATACTTAGGGTACTGATTCTAATTCATTAGATTATGCTACTTTTTAGTTTCTGGCTAAACCTTGGAACTTGAAGGGAATAGATGTTTTCATATAAAATTTTAACATAATAATACTATGTAAAAAGAGATATAGATACAAAATTCATAACACAAAGTTTCACAAAATTTAAGAAAATCTCACTACTTAAGATCTTTATATTTATCTTTTTTTTTTTATAACATTGTCACGTAAAAATCTTACATGAGAAACTTCAATCGTTACGGAGCACAAGTAAATAAATAAAAAAATAGAAAAAAAGTAAGCAGCAAAAGACGTGATTTAATTTAAACCAACTACAGTGGTTCTATCGCAAAAATGCTAAAACTGACCAAGCTGAGCCGATTGAACATGTGGTCGTAAAGCCCAAATTAGCCCAGCCTAATTGTGGTTAATGTGGCGCAAGGCTGGGTAGGCCCATGGTGTTGTTGGACTTGGATGTGGACCGCATTGAGAAATCAGAAATGGGTTTGGAAATAGGGAGGAAGCGACTACATATTATAGGGAAGGAATAGTGTGGGAAGAGGAAGAGTGTAGAAAGAAGCCAGTCTATGCATGAGGATTATGCTCAGTTGCAATTGCTACGCCTGCAGCTTGTATTACTCTCAGGAAAGCATATCAAACAGGAGAGGAACATTTCTATGGGTATATCTTCAGCATCATGGACGGGAACAAACATATTTATTTATAATTCTAAATATATAATGCAAGCCACAACACAGGCAAACATACTAATTACTGTTACGAGTGATTTTATTCTTATACTTTTAAATTACACATTTTTAAAAAGCTCACCAGATAACAATTACATCTTCTGTTTTGTTTTTCTTTTTCTTTTTCTTGTCCTTGCTCTAATGGTTAGTTATCAAGCAAATTAATTAGTTAAAATTGGGTTAACATAATCTTTGCTTCTTCTTTATTTTTTTTAATAATAATCCTTGCCTTTTGCCCCACAGGATATAACTTGCTTATGTCAGCCAAACCCTGGGTGGCGATTGGCTACCTAAGCAATGAAGGGGTCAGCAATGGGTCCAATGAGGGTGGTTCGCTTAGGTTTGCGTAGACACAATGATCTCTTAAGTGTGGTGTTTCAAGGCTAAAAGTGAACTCAACTATTATGCTAATATCATCCCTCATTTATGAGGGAATGGGGTGTATATGAGGGAATGGGGTGTATAGTGCCCCTCCTCACGTTTGCCTTGCATGGAGGAGCGATGCATTACACACCCCTTGCATTGATTGTGTGCGTGGTTTTGGGGGAAAAGTTCGTTAAGGGTTTTGCATATTAGAGACTACCATGTGTCATATTTGTTTAAGGGTATGTTCTAGGTTGTTCTTGAGGTTGTGTTTGGATAAGGTATTTTAAAATTTTAAAGTATTTGAAATTCAAAGGATTTTAATTTATCAATTCAATTTTTTTTATTTACAAAATATTTTGTTTGGAATAAAGTAATTAAATTTTCTTGAATTTCAAATTCCTTGTTTGGATAAAGCAATTCAATTACAAACTTCTGTAAAATCTTTTAAGATATTTGTAAAATTGAAATTTTAATACAAAATTTTACAAAATAAAACAAATATCATATAACATTTTTTCATAAAATTTATTAAGCTTTGATTAGATTTTGATTTTTTGGTTTGATTTTTATGTAGATTAAAATTCAAAACCCCTGCATTCAATTATTTCAAGACTATAGTGCTATGAAAGCACACAATAAAACTAAAATATAAAATAAACTCTGACAAATGAATCACTTTATTATGATACAAAAGGTAAAGAAAAAAATCTTTTTGACTCTAATAAGAACTTTTGTTTAATTATGAACACCAATAACCATTATAGCAAAAGCAATGCCAACTTTGCTCTTGCTTTTCTCATCCACATCCTATATAAATATAGGAACGCAAACATTCATTGGTGTGCCTGTCCTCAGTCTATACCATTTTTTTAAAAAAAATTGAAAAATCTGCATACAATTAATTATAACTGATCAATCGTAAGATGGGAGAAAGAATGTTAAACATGAAGCCAAAAAAATGGTGAGAGTATTAAGCTCTGCCATTAGGCTAAAACTTGCATGAAACATCTCATATCATTTCAATTCAATGTTAGTAGTCCTCCACATCCACAAGATGAGAGGCATTACAATTGGACATATCCACAAATCTTGTATTCTAGTTCTACTACTGCTAATAAGTGCTAGCCACAAGCTCATAAATTATTCAAAATTAAAATATACTAATACTAAGCATTCTACAAGTGCAAAATCATCAGCTCATGACTCTTCCCTTCCAGTAATTGGTAACTATCTTGATGAAAGCTTTTGATGCAAATTATCAGCCAGAGCTTGCCTCAAGTTTTCTCCAAAGAAGTAAAAGGATTTCTCACTATCCAGCACCCTCGGCTGAGGTCCATTCTCATCAGGCTCCTTCCACAGCTCCGGTTCCTGCTCCCTCGCAATCTGGCACAAATTATGCAAAATACAACAAGCAATGATTTTCTGCACATATGACAATAGTTGAGACATAATGATTGAAAATGGGTGAAATTAGTATATAAATAATCCAACAGAGTCAGAATCCATGTAAACAATAATATGATATTTGTCAGAAAAGTATGCAAACACAAAGGATATGATAATTCTTTGATTACTCAAACAACAAATAATGTCATGTTATTCTGGCTATTATATGCAAGATACTCCTCCTTCAATTACCAATTTGAAATTTGACATTACCTGCTGACTGACAAGCTTATAAGTCATCAAGCAAATCTCAATTATATCATTCACTTTGCACTAGAACTCCTGATCAAGAACATTAAATACCAATGCAAATTTAATCCAGATCATTATTATTTTTCAGAAATTCATAACTTTTCTAATGCATTTATTTTGTATCCTAAATGGGCCCCTGATCATGCATGCTCTTAGTAGCATATAGTCTTCTAGTCCTTATCAAAATTTTCATGAAATTCCTGGTTTCAATTTTCTTATGCTTCAAAGCTAGAAGCCTATAACTATAACTGGTTACTCAAACCATCATGTGTTTTAAAGACTTTACTAAGCTAAAATGATCAGTTTTGTTTTGTTGTTGCTAAAGACTATCCCTTCTTGTTTGAAAAAAATTCCATTGAATCATACATAGTATAGAATTATGGATGCACCCCCTGCCCTTATTATGCTGCTACAACAAGAATTTCCCAGGCAGCAGCAACAGAGAGCCACTTTTACTGATAAACTACCAAACATGATTAACAGATAGAATGCATCAAGAATTTCACACCCATTTCAAAAGGATCATGTATCAACAAAATACATGCACAAATATAGATAAATACATACTACTGCCAGGTAGGTACCAACAAGAAGAATATTTAGATTGCAATGTGAATAGAGTCAAACAATGCATAGCCTAGAACATATCAACATTGAATCTGAATACAACAATTCATTCCATAGAATAGGGTTTCAATCATTCAAACTAATGAGGGAAAAAATAAATTTTTTTCTTCAATGTGCTCCTTTCAGGCATATTGAAGAATAATATAAAAATAAATAAATGTAAGCATGCTCACATGAAATAAAATTTGAAAGAAATCAGAATCTCCACATATGGATTCTTCAAGAATAGGTACAAGCAACAACTTTGGTGGTGTCTAGAAGTGGTGGTTGATTAATATGGGGATTCTAGAAGTGGTTGATTAATACATATAGATTCAAAAAACCTTAACTTTCAATTATTCTCTTCTTTCTTGATTAATATGGGGATTGATTATCTGATGAGCTAAATACTCAAGTTTAATTACTTGCAAGTTAATTCCTCTTCCCTATTTTTCTGAAGTTTGACTGAAAAAGGTGAAACAAGGATATGTATGATACTGTGAAGGCTTAACCGAATCTGGTAACCTCAATGAGGTCAAAGTGTTTTAAGTATTGTATAAATGTTCATTCTTTTTCCCTTCCCTGTAATTGCTTGAACCGAATGAAAGAAAAAAAAATGGAAAAGCAATTTGAGAGTCAATATGTGGACTTGGTGCTTGAGTGATAAGGAGAAAAATTGCAGATGAGTAAAATTGAAAATTGAACTTTAAAAATGTAGATGGTTGAATCTTGAAATATGTTGGCTATGTTATTTGTGGATTAAATGAGACTTTTGATACTCTTAAATGATTTTTGAGTATGTGACGATGTTTTGGATTGATACCAAAAAGTGAGGAACTTTGTTACCCCATAACCCTTTGCTTTGGAAAGAATAAACCTATTCCTTGATTATTTGTTCAAGGCCGTAATAGTTTACATGGAAGGGAGTAAAAGAATGATTTCATGAGCCATAACAGAAAACAAATCATTCATTGACTCTAGCACCTCTTAATAACTCATGGATAGCTAATAGCTATTACATTACCTCATTACAAAACCTTACAATAAATGGAAGAAGAACAAGATTGAACCATTGTATGTATCCATATTCCATACCATTCATTAAAATCACTTGAACTCACAAATTAGCAATGCTAGACAGTACTATATATAAATTGAAAATTGAATATTAAAACAAAAAAATACTAAGTGATAGCTAAATGAATGTAGATTTTGCAAAGCAAATAGAAAAATATGTTTAACACGATTACAAAAAAAAAAGAGGTAAGATCAAATAGAGAAAATGGTCCATCTACAAGTTCTCATAGAACAATAGCATTTAATGGTAGATGTGCTCGTAGGGAAACTCACGAAAGCTGCTAACTACAAAAGCTGCTAACTACAATCCTTATAATTTGGTATAACTATACAATTAGTGATGTGTAAAAGCTGCTAACTACAAAAGCACATCTACCACTACAAATCATTATAATTTGGTATAGCTATATAATGGGTGACGTGCAAAAGATTGGCAAAGTACAAAAGTTATACAAACCAATGTTTGAAAAACTAGACTAAACATCAAACCAGAAAGGACAGTAGCATTTACAGGCAATTGTTTTAGCACAGAAGCAAAGAACTAAGCTATAGCATAACAGTTTCACTAGGATAGTGAATGAAAAAAAAAACCCAAGCAAAACCAAGGTTACAAAAGCACTGAAAATGCACAAAAAATAGAAAACTACACTATCCCCTACAAATGTACTGAAAATCACAAAAATTACCACATAATACTAGAGAGAGCTTACTAGAGAGATGATATAACTCAAAGCAAGAACCATATGCAATAGCTGCTATACACAAAACCAAGAAGAAGATTCAAAACAAAAATCAATAGATTCAAAGGTGATGAAAGTGTGATTTGTGTACCTAGTGTTCGTACAAAGTGTACAGATCGTGTTCGCACAACACCAAAGGGGCGGCTCTGATTCTTGGGGATGATTGTGGATGGAGGTGTCGCGATGGTGGGTTGAGTTCGAGATGGGTGGCGCATGGTGGATCTGGGCACGACGGTGGTGGCTTGCGGCGAGGATAGAAGTAGCGGTGGTCGCAGTTGAGGTTTGTTAAGAAGAGTAGATCGAGAGTGAAGAAGAATGAGATTGAGCTATGGAGGTTGAGAAGAGCCTGAAGATTGAGCTATGGAGCTTCAGCCATGGAAGATTGAGCTTCTTGACTGAGATGGGAGAGAAGGGAGAGAATGAGCCTGAAGATTGAGCTTCACGACTGACACGCGAGAGAAGGGAGAGAATGGGGCGAAACGGGAGATACATGGGATTTTAGAAATTCCACCTATTTAGGTGGGAATTAAAATGATTTTTTTTAACTGACAAAATACTCTTTTAAAATACTTGAAATTTTAAAAATGGTTTTGTAAAATATTCAAACAAATTAATTTATCACAAATCATTTTAAATCTCCTATAAAAATACATTTCCTCCTTAAAATACTTTATCCAAACACATCCTGAGGGATTTTTAGAGTGAGTCAAATTACCTCTAGCTAAGTTTGGTCGATGTACCTTTGAGGTCAGTGGGCGTGGTTTGGACTGGGAGGATTCCAAGGTAGAGCTTAAACCTATGAAGCACAAGCACGGACACGGACATGGGATACGACACAGACACGAATATAGGGACATACTAAATTCAAAAATTTGATAGGATACGATATATATATATATATATATATATATATATATATATACATATATATATATATATATAAATTAATATCAAAATAAATTAAAAAGAACTTGATATATATATATATATAATTACAAATTTTTAAAAAAAAGATTCATAATTCATTAATATCATTTCTATAAGCTTGAAGATTTACAATATCATAATATATGTCATATGTACTAATATTTGCTACCTAGTAAGTCCTTCCTAAAAATATATGGAGCATAATTTTTATTGACATTCTTTGAAAAATCTCCTAAACCAACTTATCCTAATAGAACTAAACATGTATAAGTATATGTGCATCTAAAAAAAAATTAACTAGAGGGGATATTGGTATGAGGTAAGCTTCGGTGACGACGAAGTGGACGACTTAGTACGAGCAGATATAGAAAGAACAGATGAAAATAGTGGTGTGTGAAAAGATAAAACTTAAAAGTCTAATAGTGACATGTCCAAGCCGTGTCCTAGACGTGTTCAAGCGTGTCTGAGATATGTCCAATTGTGTCTGAGATGTGTCCAAATTAAAAAAAAATCTTTTTAATTAGACACATTCAGACACATAGGACACGTGTGTCATACAGGTGTCCCTATGTGTCTGACATGGACATGTGTTCGACACACGGACACGCCACAAAATCGGCGTGTCCTTGCTTCATAGACTTAAACTTAGGGGAAGAGGTTTAGGGTTTGTTGCAACGTTTATGCTTAGAAGAAAGCTTGGGGCTTGGGCCCAGTAGGAGGGTTAGAGGGCCCTCTAAAAAAGCCCGACAGATATATGCTAAGCCCAATGAAAGGGTTTTTGTAAGTGGTTAAAGTCAACAAATTGGTTAAGCTCGGAAATCATGCCTAATATGGTCCAGAACCCCTTAAGCTCAGAGCTCATAAGAGTGCTTGAGCCTTAAAGCCTGTTGCTTGAAGCCCAGCAACTATTCCAATACAGTCTATAGTCCCTTAAGCTTGGAGCTTATAAGAGCGCTTGAGCTTTGAAGCCTATTTCTTCAAGCCGAGCAACTATACCCGATATTGTCCATAACCTCTTAAGCTCAGAGCTCATAAGAGTGTTTAAGCTTTGAAGCCTATTGCTTTAAGGCTAGCAACTATACTTGGTACGGTCCATAGCCCCTCAAGCTCAGAGCTCGTAAGAGCACTTGATTGTTGAAGTCTGCTGCTTTAAGCCCAGCAACTATACTTGGTATGATCCATAGCTCCTCAAGCTTAGAGATTGTAAGAGCGCTTGAGCTTTGAAGTCTGTTGCCTTATCCTCAAGGGGTTTCGGTTCTTGATTTTAGAGCTTGTAAGAGAGTCTGGGCCTCTGAGGACTTTGGAAATGTGTCGCTTTTAGGGCTATGCTGCCTTGTAGTCTGTGCTTCTATTTTCCATGTGGTTTCTCCCTATTGGTTAGTTATCTTTTCCGCCTATCTTTTCATTTTCCCTAGCGATATTTGGTGTGACTGGTGAATTATTTCTATCTGTTAGAATACACTAATATTTGTCTGTTGGATCTTTCCAAAAGATCTTTCCTTTTGTCACCATTGGATTGATCCCATTGAAGCTGCTGGTTTTTATAAAACCCTTTTTCCCTTTCTTTATTTTGTCTTCCCTTTTAATCAATTTGGTAATTGTTCAAACCGCTTCAATTTTCTCTCTTCTTGGTGTTCTATTATCTTTTCCTCAAAAAACTCTTCGCTTTCTTCATTCTCCAAGGGCTCTTGTGTTCTTCCCTCACTGGTAGTGGTGGTGTCTTCCTTTTTTGGCATTTCAGCCTTTTTTGCTTTAAGTATTCCTCCTTCCCTTCCTAGCTTTTCTATTTTCAATTTTTCCTTTCCTTTTTGTTTTTCTTTCCTTCTCCTAGTAGAGCCAGGGTTGTATTTTCCTTTAGGTGATAAGTTATGAGTGATAATAAGGGAGACTCTGTTGAATTTTTGGGTGAATTTCATCCACGTACCCTAGAAAGAAAGAGGGTTATCATGGTGGAGATTGGTAAGTTTTATAATTCTCCGAGGGAGGTGTCCTCGGCCCATAGGTCTAACTGGGATCTCGGGATTCCTAGTTATAGTGTTGAGAAATATCTAAGGGCCAAAAAGGTAATGAGAGTTATGGAGGCCTGGTTGGCCTTCATCGGGCTTATTTCTTCTAGTGAAATTTCCTCAAATAGTTCAATTTTTCCTTATTTTGCATGATTGATGGCCAATTCTTTGGGATATCTTGAACTCACATAGGATGTTCTAAATGTTCCATTTGTCTTCCTCACCCTGAAAAGTCTCCCGACTACGGTTTGTTGGTTAATAAAAAATGACACTGATGTTGATTATGAGTTGGAGAACTGTGGGATCGAAGGTCATTTTCACGCTGATCTTAGTGAGAATAGCTTTTTTTTTATATATATAAGACCATGTTCTCTCGTCTTAAGGTGACTTTGTCCTTCGCCAATTTTGAGGTCAAAATTTTGTTTGAGATGGGTGTAGCTCCGTTGCAACTTCACCTAAATAGTTAGGCCTTTATAAGGTCATTTTGGCTTTTATGTGATTTTCTGGGATTTAAGGGTACTTTGCAGATGTTCTTTTTCTTCTTTAAGACCAATAAGAATGGAAAAATAGGGCTCTTGTCCTCTTAGGGGGTGCAAGATAGAAAGTTACTAGAAGTATATTTGTCTTCTTATAAAAGCTTCAAAAACCAACACTTTAAAGTTCATGTGAAGGTTGGGGGTCTTCCTTTCTTTGTGGATGAGAATGGGGTTCCAAAGTTCCATTTTCAGTGGAATTTTGACAAATGGCAGTCTCCCAAAGTATATGTTACACATTTTAATGAAGTGGACTAGACTAATGTCATAAGGCTGTTGAGATTGTAACCTTTGCATTATCGAGATATAATCCACTATCAAGGTTTAGTGAAGAATTTGGGAAAGTTTTTTTCGCTAGTGTCCCCTCTTTTTTTTGCTCCTATATATGTTAGTGTTTCTTTTGATGTATCCTTCTAACACACACACACACACACATTCTCTCTCTCTCTCTCTCTCTCTCTCTCTTAGGGGAAAGTATAAAGATGTTAACTCTCATTATTGAGTTAGATGTTTTACGCAAAGAGCACAAGAAGGTTATCAAAAAAGCGGCATTAATGATCGCGGAAGCAGACCCGGGGTAGAGCAGTGACCAACCTAGTGTCAAATTTGGGGTTTTAGCTAAAAGACTTTGAAATGAAGACAATCAACTATGTTCTAGGTCGGGTTATCAGTCTCAAGGTGTTCTTCGCGCTCTAAGTCCTTCCCCGGATTTGGTAACTTAGCCCCAATCTATCGCACAATCTCCTTTGGCTGTCTCTTCTGCTGTTGCTCACCCCCTAAGAGGTTAGGTTTCCGAATCCTCATTTCCTAACTCATTATTTGTCACGACCCAATCTTTGGCTGTAATCGGTGCATAAACTAGTGATACTTAGCACTCAACTAGCCTGACAAGGTGATAACAATCTAATTTATTCATTTTATAATCCTCTCACTTGGCTTCTTCAGGTTCAATTTGGCTTAATTAAGTTGGTTTTATCACATTTTATAAAATTGAGCTTAATTGGATCATTGAAGAAATTATTGCTTGAATTGTCCTTAATCTGGGTGATTGTATGTTTCAATAAACTAGTTATTATTGAGTTGCAAATATCTGATTGATGTGATTCTGATCTTGCTGGAAATCTAAGACAATTCTCTACAATTTTTATGAGATCTCAAGATCTCAATCACATGTTTGGATAATTTAAATTGGAGTTGAAGCAAGATCTAGAGTGCTGATCCTGGCAGCCTGACCTCTGTGCACTCATTCGACCATATCTTGAGATATAGAAATTCAATTAACCCCAACTAGTTCTATTCGAAAGTTAAGATCCATACACTACAAAAAAGACGCTAAATTGCAGCGATTTTTTTGTGGGGGTTATTAAACGCCACGAATCAATACATATTGTGGGGGTTTTTTTTTTCCTTTTAGTAGAGGTTATTAACCCCCACAAATTAAAAAGAGCTGATGGTATTCTTTTTTGCTTTTACCTCCATATTTCGTTTCCCCCTCACTCCCTCTCACTCTCCCTCTCACTCTCTCGCCCTCTCCCTCTCACTTTCCTCTTCTGATTTTTCTAACTATTCTGCAACGCACATATTTTCCCTTCACTCCACTACATTATTTGCCTCCTTCTCAGATCTGTGTTCAAAGCTTCAAAGATCTGTGTTCCCTGCCTTCGCGTTCGAAGATCTGTGTTCAAAGCTTCGAAGATCTGTGTTCCTTGCCTTCGTATTTGAAGATCTGTGTTCAAAGCTTCGAAGATCTGTGTTCCCTGCCTTCGCCAAGACAAAACTTTGTCGTCCTGCCATGGTCTCTGTTCTGATAGCATTGCCATTGTTCATCGCTTCAGCAGCTGCGAGGTGGTAGATGCCTTAGGTCTGTTTGTTTTGTTTTGGCTTTTCATTGGTGTTATTTTGTTTTACATTGATTATGAGATTGATTTTCAGCAGATATTTTCAATTGAAATTGAAATGTAGGTCTTGACGGCACAAATTAGAGCTAAGAAGATAGGGCTTTGGGATGTGTTATACCTCGATTCAACCACCAAGAAAAATCTAGAGGAGGTCTGTTCTTGTAACATTTTTATTGCTTCGAATTATGTTCCTTTTTCCCTTTATTTATTTGCTTCTTGCTTTATGTTTTCTGAACTTACATTCATCCTTTCTCACATACTCTATAAATTTGAAAAATCCTTTATAAAATTTATTTAAATTATACCAATCATTGTTAGTTTAAATTTCTAAAAAAATATTCTTAAAACATTCAAATTACTTCTCATCAAAATTGAATTATCTTTGATGAATCATTACCATACTACTTATTACCATAATTTTGTTGCCCACTTGCAATCATGTGGAAAAACCACTCCGGAAAGGGCACAAATAGAGAAAATATTTTACTGGATGATGGTGATCTAAGTTGACGCACTGCTATAAGCATCTTTACTATTAATTATAAACTAAAACAGATAGCCATGTCTTCTATTTCTAAGTTACGCATAGCTAGCATTATTGTTCAAGAAGTAGTGGAAGGTATCCTTTTTACAGTTTTACCCATGATAAAATTTTCCCTTCCTTCACAATTCGAACTTTGAATAAAAATCAATTTAGCCTCTATTGACACACTCTATTTAATACCTTACCAAAAATCCTTGCATGAATACATTCCATTTCTGAAATGATGATAGCGCACACGGTCCCTCATAATAATATTACAACTATAAATTTGAGAAACGAGCTTGAAGGCAGAATGGCAATCCTCACACACCCTTAGATTCTTCACAATGCGCAAAGTTGTTACTGGTTCTGTATGAAGAAATCCAAAAGCAACTGCAATTTTTTCATCATGCTGCTTAAGTGCAGTTTCCTTTTCTTCCTCTTCAATGTCAAAGGATACCATGGAGGTATTTGGTGAATAACCTTCCATCCGTAGCTTCTTCATCATCCTTTCTAACATCACATATATTTCTTTCATTTGTGGGTGTAAACCATTTCCCATTTTAAATTCATGAACTCTGCCACCCAAATCCATCATGCTACTTCCAGGAATAGTCTTGATTCCTCTTTCCTTCATCAACATTCTAACTCTAGTAACATACATTGTTAGTATTAGGCATTGGTACTGTCTTTCTATATATTAATTATAATTTTTATTATAATTAATGTAATCCTCATCCCTTTCTATACTAGTAAAAATAGAAAGAAGAAATTTAGTGTAATTTTTTTAAAAAAATAAAGTGAATATAATTTAAAACAAAGTAGTGCTACAGAGTTCAACAAAGTTGTGCTATTGAGCCTTCAGATTTTGTGACAATTTTCTTCTAAAATAAATTTTAAGAGAGATTTGTATAATTTGTTTAATAATTTTTAGCAGTTAAGACTATCTATACTTTCTCTTTATGATAGAACTTATTAATATGTGATACGTGATTAGAATCTCGCCCAAAATAGCTAGAGAGTGATATATTACAAAGAAACGGCTGTGATTGATGCAGGTTGGTATTTCCAAAAACTCCTTTATGGTAATAATATAAAAGGAGGTGGTTTGGATGACACCGGCAGGAAGAATGATGTTAGAGTTGCAGAGGCACCTACCAAGTGTTTGAAAAATTTTCTAAAAGAATACTGGAAAGAATTTGACATTTTTTTTTGTAATCGCCAAACAGAAAATATTTTAGGTAGATAAATTTTTATCTCCTTAAATTCTATCTCTGAAATTATTGCTCTAGTAATATTTTCTCCCTTAAATTTTAGGGAATACTAAACGCACCCTAGGTGGTTACTTCTAAAAGAAGGACAAAACAAGACCAAGACCAAAGAACCTTCACTAGGTGGCAACAGTAAGTAATCAAAAAAAGAAAGTGACAGAAAAATCCAACAGTATATAACATTGGCAAAACTCCTGACAAGTGACAACATTATAATTAAGTAGTATGAAAACAAGGGGCTGAAAAGAAAAATTATTCTTTTCTTCACATAAGCAAGTCACTAGTTAAAGTAAAACAAAAAAAAAAAACAATGGCCTACAATAAAAAGCCAATCAATGCTCAAGATAAATCGGTTGAGTGCCACTAGGAAAAAATTCTAAGAGAACTAAAAACAAGTATACATCTTAATCATCTCAATTATAGAGGTCGCAAGTAAAACTGCATTCTGAACTGAACATAAGCATTAGTTTAGTTCAAGCAAAATCTTTGCCATTATTCTTTGAAACCAAATAAAGAATACAAAAAAAGAAAAGATTCATTTTCGTGATTATCCTCCCCCTGATTCAAAATATCAAAGGGCTATATATACAAGGTAATAATTGTATAGAATTCTATAATTAGCTTTATAATAATTGTAATAAAGAATACAAAAAAAGAAAAGATTCATTTGCCTTTGTCCTCCTCTGATTCAAAAACCATATAAAATTAGCTTTATAATTATTCATTGCTAGAATGCTATTTCAAAGTGCATGACAAAATCCTTTATTCCACTCCTTCAATTCATGTTATTAATGCTGAGTGTTCATACTTAACAATATATTCCTCACAGGTGGAAACTTTAGCAATTAAGTTGACACAAAAATGAAGGAGAATTAATTCAAGAGAAGTCTTTAACTTGTGCTGAAATTGAGAGTGCTAGGGTTGTGGTGTTGAGAATTGGGGAGGCCTTGAGGAAAAAGAAAAAGCTTCCCAAGCTTCTAAACCACAGGTATGCGTGTATCTATGTATAACTTTGCATCAATGATTTCATAATCAAACATTACTTTGCATTAAAATAATATTTTATCTGAATGAGAGAATCATATGTATGAGTTAAAAGAAAGAATTGTTAGATAATACAATTTTGGGAAAGAAAAGAGGGGTTCATTCTCTGTATGGTGAAGGACACTGCTACCAGATTACATTCTCCTAAGAAGCCCTTAAATTTAATCATATATGTTAAAAATTCTAATGAACTTAATTTCCTCATTGATCATTCATACAAACTTGGCCTAGAAAATTTCAAAGTATCTTAGATGTGAAACCTAATGCATGAATCCTTTTCTTTTTTTTAAAGTTTCCCTATATTTGAACTTTTTTCTTTTTAGCAGCATATATGTGTTGAGATTTATCTTGTGAAGTCATCATTTTTGTGATTTTCTGAAGTTATGCATGAAGATAATACTTGCTAATGGATAAATCTTGGATTGCAAAGCCAAGGAACACAATTGAATACTCAATTGGTTTAAGTAACTTCCTCAATTTTGCATTTGAGAATGGGGCTGTTGGGGATACAATACGATGTCCGTGTCCAAAGTGTGGGTTTGAGAAATGGCAAACTAGAGATGTAGTCCAAGATCACTTGCTTTGGAAACCATTTCCCGAAAATTATGTTATATGGAATCTTCATGGTGAGAAACAAGTATTAAAGTCTTCTAGAAATATAGATGTTATGCAAGAGACATCACGCTCTGAAAATCCAATAGAGACTATGGTTAATGATGCATTTGGACACTATAGGCACTAAGCCAGAGATGCAGGCATGTCACAACCACTGGATGCAGATGAAATATTAAATGAGGGGCCTAGGGAGGATAGTGATTTTTATCAATTTCTCAAAGATGGAAATCAAACTTTGTATGAAGGGAGCAAGTACACAAAACTAGAATTTGTAATAAAATTATATCATATAAAGGTCTTATGTGGATTAAGTGACAAGGCAATGACTATGATACTAGATTTGTTGAGTGATGCATTTGAAGTAGCAAAGTTGCCTCCTTCTTTTTATGAGGCCAAGAAAACCATTAGCAAACTTAGTCTTGACTATATCAAGATAGATGCATATCCAAATGATTGTATGTTATACTTGGATGATGATCCAAAAAACAAGCAACAAACATGCACACATTGTGGTACATCTAGATGGAACCCTAAGAACAAGAAGAAGAAGCAAGCTGCAAAGGTTTTGCGTTACTTTCCATTGAAACCAAGGTTGCAAAGTTTGTTTATGTGTCATAAGACTGCTAAGCATATGAAATGACATGTTTTAGATCAGAGTAACAAAGATGGGTTGATAAGGCATCCAAGGGATGGTGAGGCATAGAAGACATTTGGTCTAACACACTCTAAATTTGCTTTAGATCCTCGAAATGTTTGCTTGGGCCTTGCTAGTGATGGTTTCAATCCTTTTGGAACCATTAGTTCTATCTATAGCATTTGGCCAGTATTCTTGATTCCATATAATCTTCTTCCTTGGATGTGTATGAAGCACACTTCCTTCATCCTATCAATGATTATTCCAGGCAAGCAGATGCCTGGAAATAATATAGATGTGTACTTACAACCCCTTGTGAAGGAGTTACGTGATCTATGGAATGATGGTGTGGAAACCTTTGATTCGTCATCGAATGAAACATTTCAAATGCGTGCAGCTCTTATGTGGACAATTAGTGACTTTCCTGGGCTAGGTATCCTATCTGGCTGGAACACACATACTGGTTTGGCTTGCCCAACTTGCAACTTTGACACGGAACCTTGTCATCTTCCTCATAGTAAAAAGTGGTGCTTTATGGGCCATCAATGTTTTCTGGGAAGAAATCATAGATTTAGATTGAATCGAATTCACATTGATGGAAGCACAGAGGAACGGAATCCACCATTAAAATTATCGGGATTTGATATTTTGAGGCAAATGGAAAATCTTAATGTTATATTTGGGAAAGGAGCAGAGTTGGATGGTAGAAGGAAAAGATCCAGATAAGCAACTAAGCAATGGAACAAGAGAAGTATATTCTTTGACCTTCCGTATTGGGAATCTAACTTGTTGCGTCATAATCTAGATTTTATGCATATTGAAAAAAATGTATGTGACAATATCATATATACTTTACTCCATGAGAAACCTAAATTAAAAGACAATCTTAATGCCCGAAAGGATCTAAGAGAAATGGGCATAAGGCGTGATCTTTGGCCGAATGATAATGGAACATATCACCCTGCTTTGTTTTCACTAACACGTGATACCTAAAAGTTATTTCTTGCAACTTTGAAGAATGTTATAGTACCAGATGGCTACTCAAGTAACATTTCTAGATGTGTTGATGAGGTACAAAAAAAGATTTTTGGGTTGAAAAGTCATGATTGTCATATTATTATGGAGCAATTACTACCATTACCAATTCGTAATATGTTGCCAAACCATGTGACTGCAGTCTTGGTGGACTTCTGCTCATTTTTTAGAGTCCTTTGTGGTAAAAGCTTGAATCATTCAGACCTTGATAAGTTCCAAGACCGCATTGTGCTTACATTGTGCCATTTGGAGATGTTATTCCCTCCATCATTCTTCACAGTAATGATTCATTTAACTGTGCATCTAATAGAGGAAGCAAAGCTTGGAGGTCCAGTGCATTATCAGTATATGTATCCTGTGGAGAGGTAAAAGATTGCTACTTTTAATTTAAGTTCATTTATGTTTAAGTCACTTAAAATAGTTATTTACACTAATTATCCATCATTTTTGTAGGGAATTAGGTCATTTAAAATCACATATACGGACTAAGGCACAACCTGAAGGTTCCATAGTTGAAGGTTACTTAGCTGAAGAGTCTCTTACTTTTTGTTCTCGGTACATAGATGATATAGAAACAAGGTTCAATAGACCTACACGTGTTTGTGATGACCCAATTGACAATGAGCCTTTTAAAATGTCCTCTATCTTCCCCCAAATTGGTAAACCAGTAGGAGCTTCCTCAATGTTTACTTTAACTCAGATGCAGAAACTACAAGCTCACCGTTATGTGATTCTGAATTGTGCAATAGTCACGCCATTTGTGGAGTGAGTAAACAAGATAAACTTTATATGGTTTGTAGTTATACAATTGAAATAGACTAGTCATGTGCATTGATTGCAATGTAATTATTTCATGTAGTGAATTTAGGCAAAGCATAAAGAGGACTTCAAGGGGAAGAAGATCTTCAGCTACAGAGATAGAGAATAGAGTTAATAGAGAGTTCGCTGATTAGTTTCGAAAACGGGTAAGAAATCAATCATTAGCTATGTTTCCTTTTGCCGTATTTGATTTGAGATTAGAAACTTGACTGAGATAATTATTTTATTTAGATTATGAATCCAGACACAATAGACACAATGTCTATTGATGTAAAGTTTTTAGCACGAGGTCCATTGGATAATACAAGAAGATTTACAGCTTATAACATCAATGGGTTCAAATTTCAAACTTTGGCTCGAGAAAAAGGATTGAAAACAAAAAATAGTGGAGTTTTCTTAACCTCTAACACATCTTGTGTTGCAAGTAGTGTTGATAGGAACTTAAGGCAAGCAGACTTACCATATTATGGGAAGTTGGAAGATATCATTGAAATTAACTATTATGGTCTATTCACGGTTACTCTTTTCAAATGTAAATGGGCTGACACTACTCGAGATAGAGGGTATAAAAAGGATCCTTGGAATTTTAATTGTGTTAATTTTGATAGACTGATTCATACTGGTGAACATGAAGACCACGAACCTTACATCGAGGCATCTCAAGCACAAATGGTGTACTATGTAGATGATGTGGTTAATAAAGGATGGAGTGTTGTTGTACATTTGAAGCCAAGAGATTTGTATGAAATGAGAGAAGAAGTAGAAGAGGAAGTATATGAGAATGAACCATACCAAGAGCAAGAACTTAAGCAATTTTTTGGCCCTGATGATGAGTATATGCAATTGGCTACAAACCATCTCAATGATGATGTAGTTGATGCAAATGGTCCTATTAACTTGGTAACAGATGCACACATGTTTGATTAAAAATGTGATCATATAGTGTAGGTAATTTAGCAATATGGTGCTTTATCTCAAGGTAATGGTTTTATATAATTAAAGCTATGATTATTTCATTTATTTGTATTTAATGCATATTTAGAAACATGATTATAAACATTTAAATTATTTTTCATCTCTAAATGTCTTTATTTTCTCATGAATATGCAGTCATGACAAAGAGTAAACGTTTTCAGAATCCATTGAAGTCAGCACCTCAACCACAACGCCATGCCTATCCTCTAACACGGGCTCCAGTACACTCTTCACCATCAATTCATACTCAACCAGAAATTCCTATTGAGACTCCATCAACTCATGCCCTGCCACATAATCTAGTAAATCCTTTATCGACAACTCAAGCTCCCCTACATACTCTAGTAAATTCTACACTAACAGTTAAAATCCCAGAACAAGTTCTAACTCAACCTTTTAATTCAACAACATCTTCACGTTGTGCTGGACGTGAGTCTACACAGCATTGGACTATGGAGGCGATAGGTATATGCATTATATGCTTATGGTTGAGTAACTTTGAGATTATATAACATTAGTAACTTTGTGAAGTTTTTATTTTTAATTTTTTTTGTTGACTTGTTTTCTTGTTTAAGACTCAGAAGGAGCTATCAAGAAAACTAAGCTCAAGGTTAAGGAAGTTAATGACTTATGTAGTGGGGAATGCATTATTGTGAACTTTGATGAGTACGATGCAGCATATGGTGAAACAGATTGCTGGATATTGTGGAACATTGGCAACAAATTGCAAGTTGTTTCCAATTCACTTTGAGAGGTGGTCAGCAACATTTCCTATACCTACACCTAAAGATTACTTTAACGATTGTTTTGAAACAATCATAAAGGTATAAACATAATTGCACATATCTTTTTGTTACTACTAGATTTCATGGTTGCATGTAAATGCTTAACTAACCTTACTTTATTTTTTATTTGAAGACTCAAATTTTTTTTTGAACTACTGAAGGCATTGCAAAACAATATTGCAATGCTAGTATCGGGGATAAGTGGGCTGCACATAGGCAAAAATTGTGGAATGATTTCTATGACACATCCATGACAAGAGATGAAATCATAAGTAATGTGCCAAGAGGTATAGAGAGAGATCAATGGGTTGCTTTTGTTCATTACCGTCTAAAGCCATCAACACAAGTAAGATGTTGTTGTACTTTGATCAGTTTATTATTGTTATAATCCATTTCTATATGAATATTTAATTGCTTTGTTTATAGGAGCTTTGTAGAAGAAACAAAGAAATTCGAAGCAAGCAAACAATTCCACATACTGGTGGTTCTAAACCAAATTCAAGAAGGAGGAATGAGATGGTAGTTACACTAACAGGATCCATATTACTATTTTGCAATGTTAATGTCTATTTTTATTTTATTTTTTAACTTCTTGCTATCTTAGTTGCTGGAAACTGGACAAAAAGTTAGTCGGGGAAAAATGTATAAAATAACTCACACAGAAAAGGATGGATCATTTGTAAGTACTGCCGCAATGGATAAAGTGGTAAGTTTAGCCTAAGTTAATTATCTTGTTTTCTAACCTTCTACATTTAAATCTTGACAATTTTGTAATTGATAATGTTGCATGCTTGTAGGAAGCAATTGACCAGATTATGACTCAAAGCACTAATGATGAATCTGAAATTTCCTCTAATGATGCTGTTGGTAAAGTGTTTAGGGAAGAACACTCTGGGAGAGTACGAACCATGGGTATGGGAGCAGTTCCTACTAATACATTCAGGAATACTAAACTTCGACTAAGTAATGTAAGTCATTCTTTAGCTGAGGCTGCTACATCATCATCATTTACCCAATGGCAAGAGAGGTACCTCCGATTAGAGAATGCACTTAAGGCGTACATGATAATGAAGGAAGGAAGCATCCTTGAAGAATTGGCTGACTTTTTTGCTTCTCAACCAGAGGTAACGTATTTTAGTGAATTTCAAATTTATATGTGGTTGTAAGATCTCCATAGAGAATATTTAACTGTGTTGTAGAATATTTAACTTGTTTTCCTTATTTGTGATTTTTTGTATTACTATAAAGTATGACATTTTTACATATGTATTTGGTATAAGAAATGAAAAGCAAATGTAGTTTTAAAACAACTCATGATTTAGTCTCTAAGAAGTAGCATGTAATGAGATCAGCCAAACACCTAAAATTGCTAGTTTAAATTAAAAGCAATGAGTTGAATCACACCATGAGAAGTCCAACCATGCTGATTTGTTCAAATAATTAATCAAAATTTTATAACATGTAATGGACATGATGATTACAGGCTTGTAGAAAATTCTAAATATATCATTTCACAAAATTTTGTGCTGATCTGCTTGGAATCAAACATTATTACTAATTTCTCTTTATTCTGTAGTGTGCATAAGTCATAAGGAACTGGTGCTACCATTTAACCTGTACTAATATGCAACAACAACACTAATGTTCTTAGTTTCTGATTTTAAGTATGGCAGCTAAAAAATTACCTTGTGCATTTTTTGATTTCAACTTCTTGATATGTGCCTTAGCGGAAGAAAGAGGCACAACACACTTATTTGTATTGTTAAAAATTATAGATCATAGTCTGTTTGTACTTGTGTATGAAATTGGAATGGCTCACTGCCTAATGTTAGATATAATCCTTTTGTAACTTTGCTCGTTGGCATGTTTCTATTTGTTTTTGAATTGCTGATTGCATTTATGTAGGTCCTTCCTCGTTGTTTGATGAATAAAATCCTATACGATCTTTCTTTTCTTCCTCATCATCTCTTTTTTCTTCTTCCTTTTTCAGTAGTTTTCTTGTCTTATCACTGTTCAAGCAAGCTTTTCCGCACCTCAAGGGGAAAAAGAAGTTGGGTACAAGTTTACCAAATTTGGAATCAAAGTGGCTGATATATTAAGATGATTCCCAAATATCAGGAAAACAACGCATGAAATTACTTTAAATTAAAGCATGGATCAACTTATTACTATGTGGTATTAGTACACTGAAAAACCAGAGTTTAAATGCATAAAATGTAATTTCCTAGATTGATAATTTTGGTAAGCTGGTCCTCCTTGTTGATGCATCTAACTTTTCTTTGGTCACATTATTCTTACATTGACAGCACATATCAAGTAGTTAACCTAATGGCTTTCCATAAAGTAAACACATTAAGTAGTAATAGCATATAATATACTATTTTATTAAGATTATAGCAGTTGCAACATTGAACAATGATTCAAGGCGCCTTTCCTTATTACTATGTGGTATTAGTACACCGAAAAACCAGAGTTTAAATGCACAAAATGTAATTTCCTAGATTGATAATTTTGGTAAGCTGGTCCTCCTTGCTGATGCATCTAACTTTGCTTTGGTCACATTATTCTTGCATTGACAGCACATATCAAGTAGTTAACCTAATGGCTTTCCATAAAGTAAACACATTAAGTAGTAATAGCATATAATATACTATTTTATTAAGATTATAGCAGTTGCAACATTGAACAATGATTCAGGGCGCCTTTCCTTATTTTGATAGCTTTATAAATTATACATCATATTTCCTCATTCAATAACCAGTTAACCAATAAGTATGGTTTATAGGAATGATATATTTATTACATGATATATACTAAGAGAAAAACCTGAATGGATTTAGTAGTATATTTTCTTTTTTTTGTTCTATCTTCTTTTTCATAAGAGTCAAGGATGACTCCCTTTGCAATTGCTGATTAATTCAAAGTTGAGGTACCCTGTTCTTAGTTTTGATTGTTTATGATTAGGTGTAGGCTTGTTATTTCTGGTTCTTGTGCACATTGATTCATTATTTCATGATTCTATTTATCTCTTTGTAGTTTCTTACCGAATGTATTTTACTATTTCAGCCAGGTGATACTTCAAGTAAACCTACTATGCCATTGGATGCAAGAAGATCATCTGGTGGTAGCAACACAAATCACTAATAGTATATTTAGTGTTGATTTTTTATGTTCATTTATTATGGCACTACTTTAAGTTATTAAGGATTTTAAGTTGTAAGTTGAAACTTTAGGTTACAAGGGATGAATTTATTTAGCTTATTATGGATTCGAACTTGTGTTTTTTATGTTACTATGAATATTTTTAATGCAATTTGATTCACATCTATACCAGTAGTTTTATACAATTAATTATTTTGATTGTGCACCATAAACGTTATTAGAATTAAAAATTAAATATGCAATAAATCTTTCATTTAAAAAAAAGTTCATCAAGTCACAAATGTGATTTACAATAATCAAATAGCATCGATTTTCAACTTCTGCAATTTTTTTATAAACAAAATCAGGCAAATAGATAGTGGAGGTTTAAAACTCCTGCAAATTAAAAAAAAACCACTGCAATGTGTTTGGCAAGTAAATTCAAGCAAATAGATAGTGGAGGTTAAAAACTGCCACAAATTATGGGGGTTTAAAATCGGCACAAATTAACTACTGTTGCGGGGGTCGCTGAAAAATTGTCGCAATATATTACGGTGAATGTAATTGCAGCAGTTTTTAAAATCGTCGCAATTTAATTTACGGGGGTTAAAAATCACCACAAAGTGTAATAAAAACTGCCGCAATTTAGCAAATTTTTTGTAGTGGTATCGACAACTTTAATGAAGAATACAAGAGGAAATTCGGATGGCTTGGAGGTCATATTGGGCTTGGAAGTCAGAATAGAGGAGCTATAGCTGGGCCTGAGTAGTGTGCAGTGATTGAGCCATATCTCGAGCTGTAGGAATGCTTTTGGGCTGAAACCAGTGACATTGGAAAGCTAAGACAAAATCCTACAACTCTTATGACACTTGGTGAGATTCTAACACATGCCATAAGTTCAGCATTGAATGATTTTGGAGACAAGAATCTCTATAATTTTTTACTCATCAAATTACTATTTGGAATTTTCCACTCATTCACCCACTCATTCACTCACTCATTAATCAGTCCTTTGTTATTCTGTATCCCTCATCCTCTATAAAAGGGAGCCTTGGCTGATCATTTGAGGGGGTTAGCTTAGAGATCAATATCATGCTTATGTATTAATTGTTTCCTTTGTGGTAGTTTTCTTTTGTTCTAAATAGAAGTTATATTCATCATCATCTTCTTCTCTCTTTCTTTTCTCTTGTCTATGAGTAACTAATTTTTATTTTACTTAGGTGAAATGGTGAAGCTCTTGGTAATGAAATAAGGTTAGATTAATCTCTTTCTTGTACTTAAATGATATATTATCAAGTGGACATTATATGTATTGTATTTTGTTTCCAATAATTTTAGAAACCCTTCTTGTAAAGTGGAGGTATTGATTTGTTATAGATAATATATTGGCATAATGAATGCTTGAACCCATTTATAAGTAGTGGTGATAATAGATATTTAAAGGAATCATAATATAATTACATATATAATCTTAAATAAACGTTGAATATTGTATTTTCCGATTGGAACCTCCATTATGCGTGGATTCTAATTGAGTTATAAAAAGAATTAATCTTATCCTTAATTTATTACCAAGAGTGGATCTCCTAACCCAAGTAATTTGTTTTATTTGTGACTAAGTTTTATCACCTGTATTGTTGTGACAAAATCTTTTCCTTACCTCAAAGAATTTTTCTTCATTAATTCTCTATGGATCGACCTCGGACTCCTGAGATTTTATTATTTGAGACAACCTACACTTGAGTTTGCAACTTATAATCCGCATCAAGTTTTTGACACAGTTGTCAAGGACTTGATTTGAAGTTTTAATTTATTGAGATTTTCTTTCTGTAAGTAAACTTCATTATCTAGTATAATCTTTCTCTACTCTACTAACTTACTAATTTAGTAAGAGAAACTCTCCCTTTTCCCTTTCTTCCTCTGTAATATTCAATCATTAATGAAATAATTTTTTTTCTTCTCTTCTCTCTCACCGGAACAAAAATTCGGCTTGCCGATTCTCTGATTTTCATGTTTTAAATTTACTTTTTATACTTTACTTTATGCACTTTATTTTTTGTATTTTACTTTTTATATTTTATTTTCTGTGTTTTACTTTTTGCACTTTATTTCTAACTTTTTAACTTACAACTTACTAACTATCTAATTCTCTTACTAACTATTTAACTTTTTACTTTATCAGTTTACTAACTTACTACTTGTTAATATTTATTTGGTGGCTGGTTTATACCACATCATTGTTAATATTTAATGGCCGATTTATACCGCCATATTGTATATATTTTTTATTTTATTTTAAGTCACTTATTTATGCTTAATTGGTATCGTGATTTAAATTCTGGTACTTTATATATTGATTTATTTGAATCATAATCACACACAATAAACACGATGACTAAAAATAAAAGTGTACATGATAAACATAAAAATCAATCGTTGTGAACCATGCGTGAATATTTGCAACCACCTCAAAATTCTAGTTCATTATGTTTTGTCTTTCCAATTAATGCTAACAATTTTAGATTTAAGTTAGGTATGATTTCTTTACTTCCTAATTTTCATGGTTTAGAATCTGAAAGCACATATTTACATCTGAAAGAGTTTGAGGAAGTATGTATTACTTTTAATGATCAAACTTGCACTAAAGAAATTGTTAGGCTTAAATTGTTTCTTTTTTCTTTGAAAGATAAAGCAAAAACTTGGCTTAACGCTTTGAAACCAAGATCAATTGGCACATGACAAGAAATGCAAGGTGAGTTTTTAAAGAATTTTTTTTCAACACATAAAACCAATGCTTTGAAAAGATAAATCCAAATTTTTTTTCAAAATTCAAATGAAGCATATTTTCAATGTTGGGAATGTTTTAAAGATTTGTTAAATTCTTGCCCGCATCATGGTTTTAAAAAATGGCGCACTATAAGCTTCTTTTATGAAGGTTTAACACCTGAAACCAAATAATTTGTGAAAATAATGTGCAATGACGAGTTTCTTGATAAAGAACCTAAAGATGCTTTAGATTATTTAAACCATTTGGCTGAAAATTCTCAATCTTGGCATGATACTAATCCTTTTAAAAATTCAATTAGATATAACATTGCAAATGCTAGTAAAGGAAAATATCATCTTAATCAAGAAGAAGTTCTAAATGCTAAGTTTGCTAGTTTGGCTAGAAAAGTTGAAGCCATGGAATCAGGGAAAGTGAAAGAAATCAAATTTGTGCAAAATGAAGAAAATTGTGGCATTTGTGATGAATTAGGACACTCAACAAATGAATGTCCAAAAATTCCTATTTTTAAAGAAGTTGTACAAGAGCAAGTAAATGCAATAAATAATTTTAAAAAGTCATTCACTTTTTCTTTTTCAGATTCATGTAATTCGGATGGAGAAATCACCCGAACTTCAGTTGGAGGGCTAATAATCAGGCACAATTTATGCGATATCACCTCCTCGGGCATAGTAGGACCCTTAGAGTTCTCAAGGATATGCACCTTATGTCCCATCATATAGGAAAAATCTTGAAGGAACATTACATGCATTCATATAAAAGCAAGAGGCCATTAATAACCAAAACACTCAAAGTATGAATGACATAAAAGATACTCTTGCCAAAATTACTTTTGCTCTCACCATTCACGAGAAAGAAAAATTCCCTTCTCAACCTTAACCGAATCCCAAGGGTCAGTTCAGTCTAAATGAGGGTAGTTTAGAAAACCAACAAATTGATTAAGTTAAGTTAGTGATAACTCTTAGGAGTGAAAAAGTTGTTGAAAAATAATTTCCTAAACCTTGTGAGAGAGATGATGAGTCAATTCTCCAAGATAAGGAAGAGGTTGATAAACCATCTATCCTTCCCCTCTAACCAAAATGAGACTAAACTCTCGCCTCTACTCCCATTTCCTCAAACATTAAACAAACCAAAGAAATTGAACCTCCACACTAAAATTTATTAAATTTTTAAGCAAGTGAAGGTCAATATTCTGTTGTTAGATGCTATCAAACAGATTCCTTATTATGCCAAATTTTTGAAAGACTTATGTACTATTAAAAGGAAATTAAATGTGAAAAAGAATACATTTTTGGCTGAACAAGTAAGTTCCATTATTCAAAGCAATAATGTTTTGAAACATAAAAACCCTAGTTGTCCTACAGTTTCATGCATTATTGGAGAACATAAAATTGAATAAGTTTTACTTGATCTTGGTGCTAGTGTTAATTTGCTTCCATATTCAGTTTATTAGCAACTCAACCTGGGTGAGTTAAAACTAACTTATATAACTCTTCTACTTACCAACAGATCAATTAAAATTCTAAAAGGAATAGTGGAAGATGTGTTAGTACAAGTTGATAAATTCATATTCCCTGTGGATTTTATTATCTTGGAAACTGAACCTTTAATTAATAGTTGTACATTAATTCCTGTTATTTTAGGTCCCTAATTTTTAGCAACATCTAATACTTTAATAAATTACAGAAATGGATTGATGAAGCTAACATTTGGAAACATGACATTGGAGCTTAATGTTTTCAACATGTGTAAGCAACCACTAGAAGTCTATGACGAAAAGGAGGAAACTGATGGGATTGAGGCCATTATAGATGATCATATTCAAAATGAGAGTTCTTCTGACCCATTAGAAGTTTGTTTAATTAATTCATTTGATTCATGTATGCAATTAGATTATGATATTTCTGAAATATGCTCTTTGCCTGATTGTACACAGGTAATAGAATACAAAGGATAGAAGCCAAAATTTGAAGATCTAAAACCCATGAATAATGATATCCATAAAGAAGTACCTACATTGAAATTAAAGCCATTACCTGCTAGGTCGAAGTACACATTCTTGGGAGAAGAACAAAACTTCCCAGTGGTAATTTCTCATCCCTTACTAAGGAACAAGAATGTATGTTGTTAGAAGTACTTAAAAGGCATAAAAGTGCAATTGGATGGACATTAAAGGATATAAAAGGCATTAATCCATTAATTTGTATACATAGAATATATTTAGAGGATAATGCTAAAACATCTCAACAACCTCAAAGAAGATTAAATCCACACATGATAAAGGTAGTTAGAGCTAAAGTACTTAAATTACTTGATGTTGTATTATCTATCCCTACACAAGTTGTGCCAAAGAAATCTGGAATAACAGTGGTTGAAAATGAAAAAAAGTGAATTAATACCTACCCGAGTCTCATCCAGTTGGCGTATATGTATTGATTTTAGAAAATTAAATGTAGCTACTAGGAAAGATCATTTCTCCTTGCCATTTCTTGATTAAATTTTGGAAAGAGTAGCAGGACATCCTTACTATTATTTTCTTGATGGTTATTCGGGATATAATCAAATACCAATTGTATTAGAGGATCAAGAAAAGATCACTTTTACATGCCCCGTTGGCACTTTTGCATATAGAAGAATGCCTTTCGGCCTTTGTAACGCTCCGACAACTTTCCGAAGATGCATGCTAAGTATTTTCAATGATATGATTGAGCATTATTTAGAGATTTTTATGGATGACCTGACAGTTTTTGAAAATTCTTTTGAAAATTATCTTGTTAATTTGGAAAAAGTTCTTAAAAGATGCGAAGAAAAAGGATTTGTGTTAAATTGGAAAAAATGTCATTACATGGTTACCTCAGGAATCGTGTTAGGTCATGTGATATATTTTAAAGGAATTGAAGTTGATAAGGCCAAAGTTGAATTAATTGCTCATTTGCCTTCCCCAAAAGTAGTTAGAGAAGTTCGTTCCTTTTTAGGACATGTAGAATTTTACAGAAGATTCATTAAGGACTTCAGTGCCATATCTAGACTATTATGTAATCTTCTGACAAAAGATGCACCATTTGATTGGACTTAAGAATGTCAAAAATATTTTAAAAATTTAATTGGTCTTCTGACATATGCTCTTATCGTGCAATCCCTTGACTAGTTTTTACCTTTAGAGTTGATAGGTGATGCTAGTGATTTTGATGTTGGTGCTATTTTAGGCCAAAGAAAGGAAGGTAAGCCTCATATAATTCGTTACGCAAGTAGAACTTTAAATAGTACACAAATGAATTACATCGCTACTGAAAAAGAACTATTTACTGTAAGTTTTGCATTGGACAAATTTTGAGCTTATTTAATTAGTTCTTCTATTGTTGTTTTCACCGATCATGCTGCCGTTAGATATTTAATGTCTAAGCAAGATGTCAAACCTAGGTTGATACAGTGGATTTTGTTGCTTCAAGAATTCAACATCACAATTAAAGACAAGAAAGGAGTTGAAAATGTTGTTGCAGATCATTTGTCCAGACTTACAACAGACTCATCTTTTGATAACACACCTATCAATGATTCTTTTCCTGGTGAATTGTTATTTTCTATCAATTCTATGCCTTAATTTGCTAACATAGTCAACTTTCTTGTAACGTGTAAGATACCGTCTTAATGGACACACCAAGACAGAAGAAAAGTTTTGACTGAGGTGAAATTTTTTTATTGGGATGACCTATATTTGTTTAAATATTATCCTGATCAAATCTTTCAGAGATATGTGTCCGACAAAGAGGTAGGTAGTGTCATTAAATTTTATCATTCAGAAGTATGTGGAGGTCACTTTTCTTCAAAGAAAATAACTACAAAAATATTACAGTGTAGATTTTATTGGCCCATTTTATCTAAGGACAGCTATACCTTTTACAAAAGTTACAAAAATTGTCAAAAAGTGGGGTCTATTTCTAAAAGAAATATGATGCCTCTGAACTCTATCCTTGTCATTGAAATTTTTTATTATTGGGGAATTAATTTCATAGGTCCATTTTCATCTTCATTTGAATTTTTGTATATTTTGGTCGTAGTTGATTATGTCTCAAAATGGATTAAAACGATTCCATGTTGACACAATGACCATAAAACTGTTCTTAAATTTTTAAAAGAAAATGTCTTGAGTCGATTTGGAATCCCTCAAGCTATCATCAATGATGGGGGAACACATTTTTATAATAAATCATTTGAATCTTTGATGAATAAATATAACATTACACACAAAATTACCACCCCTTATCATCTTCAGACAAGTGGACAAGTATAATTAGCAAATAGGGAGATTAAACAAGTTTTAGAAAAAATGGTTAAACCCAAATCGTAACGATTAGTCTTTAAGACTAGATGATGCACTTTGAGTTTACCGTACTACTTTCAAAACATCTTTAGGCATGTCACCCTTAGTCTATGAAAAATCTTGTCATTTGCCTGTAGAACTGGAGTATAAAGCATATTGGGTTTTTAAAGCTTTCAATTTAAATCTTGATGATACTTGTAAAATACGCAAATTATAAATAAATGAACTTGAGGAATCGAGAAATTATGCATATGAAAATTCAAAAATTTATAAAGATAGAACAAAAGTTTTTCATGACAAATAAATTTTGAGAAAATATTTTGAAATTGGTCAAAAAGTTCTGCTTTATAATTATCGTATTCACCTATTCCCTGAAAAATTGAGATCTAGGTGGACTGACCCTTTTATTGTCAAACATATGTGTCCTTATGGGGCCATAGACATTGAGAATCCTAGGAATGGTAATGTTTTAAAGATCAATGGACAAACACTTAAACTATTTCTGAAAAATCAAGTTGCTGATGTAGAATTCATTTCTCTTTCTAATCTTTGTTATAAGAAGAATTTAGTCTAATTTTGTGGCTTTTTTTGCAGTTCTTTATCACACCGGTTAAGTGGCGGATAACGGTACTCCGTGGCTCTCAAGTCGATTTATTTTTCAGTTTCCCATAATAATTGATTCCTTCTCCTTTAAAATGGATGTAATTCTCTCAGATCTAGGAAACCATTTTCCTTTTCTTCCTCAAAATGCTCTAACAGAAATTTACAAAGCTAGATATGAAAGAATGAGACTATTAATGCACAAGGGCATGTCGGAAGATGTACACTGCATAATCTAAGCAAAGGTCCGTCTAGCAGGTGAATCTTCAATTTCATTTGACTCTTATATGACAAGTCTCGGTAAAAGTTTGTATTCTAAAAGGAGAGGAGCAAAAAGGTTACAAGTTTGTCACAAATGTGCATGATGGAATTGTAACAAGCCATGTCATTCTTTGGGGGATGGTTTCCGCAAACAGAGAAGATAAAATATTTTTTATTAAGAATGGACTGAGTAAGGAGTCATTAGATAATATCTTATTGACTCTTGAGACGTATTCTTATGGATATGTGCAGTGTGAACTTCTTAACTTGTGGAATCTCTTCAAGGACGAACAAAAACATTACAGTCTTGGGAATCTGACTCAAAAAGCCCTTGTTTGCCAATTTATAAAAAAAATTGGATGAAAAGCTTATCCTCAACTCATAGAAGGCGTTTAAGCCATTACTGGATGTAAAACTAAAGGAAAAGGTGAGTCACACTCACAATAACATATATATATATATATATATATATATATATATATATATATATATATATATATATATATATATATATATATATATTATCTTGTTCTTCTTCTTTAAAAAAAAAAGATAGAGTATGTACACATCTTGGGTTTGGCCTTGGTAAACACAAAACGTGAATGGGGAAATGCGCTGTATCCTGATCCAGCCTTCTTCATTGAAAAACAAATTAGGTAGATTGTATCCCACATGTGAGGTAGCCAGTCACATTATGACCACTTGTCTCTTTTGGGAGCCCTATGTTGCACTGGTCTTAAATAGGTCTAATACTGGTCAACGATGCTTTGACACAAAGCTGAAAGAGCAGACTACCTCTATCCCATTCTTAAGTGAGTATACACTCACCTTTCATCAGGTTATTAGTAACTTGATATTTAGTCCATGAAATCCTTATGCATGGATCCTTACCCCGTTTGTTCGGAAGGTTCTTTGGGGGTATTTTAGTCTTAGAACCAACTTCTCATTGAGAGTCGCCCTAATTGGCTTGAGGGCATAGGTTTTTATGCTTATTCCCGTTGTGTGAAAGTATTTTTATTTAAAAAAATAAAAAAATAAAAAAATAAAAAAAAAATTTTCTTAATTTCAAATTTTTCTAACAACAGCCAACCTACCGATATGGGAACTATCAATACTTTTTCTATTCTCTTTCCTATTTAAACACTCCATTTTCTTTACTTTCCTCTAACTCATAATCATTCAAAGGGAGTGTGAGTGTAGAAATGGAGGGATCTTCTTCTTCTGTTCGTAGATTTATCAATATCTATGTATTTTGTGGGACAAGTTATGGAAAATGTTTAGAGTTTATAAATGCAGTAAGCACTATTGGTAGAACACTTGCTGCAAGGAACATTCATGTAGTATATGGGGGAGGTAGCATTGGGTTAATGGGGGCTATATCACTTTTTGTACATCTAAGAGGTGGTTAAATTTTAGGTATCATTCCTGAACATTTAACTCGAAGGAACATCATTAGAAAGACAATTGGACTAAAAATTCAAGTATCATCTATGCATGGACGAATGAGGATAATGCTTGAAAATTATGATGCATTCATTGCCTTTGTTTGTTTGTATCCACAAGCGCACGGGTCAACAAGTAATATATAAGAGTTAGAGTATCGTGTCCTAAGGGATTGATAATTAGAAAAATGCTAAACTTAACCAATTTGCACAAAATCTTATCCAAGCAAATGAAATATGAGAGAGGTTTGTAATTAAAATAATAACTTAAAAGAATTAAAACAAGAGAGCACCAAACACTAAATTCACAAGAGAAAGATGAGAATGATAAATGCCTAGGGGTCCCTATTCACTTGCTACTTCAAAGAATATTTACAATTCACAAGCATCTAACAATGAGTTAGTTTTGTTAGCTAAAACAAGCAATAGATAAAAGCCTATGCTTAAGACAATTACCCATATGAGACTTAGTTAATCCACTATGTGTCCATGTGAGTTAGCATAAGAATCACTCATTGAAACCAATTATCAAACACTTGCTATGCATGACTAATGGGTATGTGTCCATCCTATTAGCTAATCAACACACTCAATCTAATAGAATGTAATTGAATATACATCAACCATACAATATCCATAATCACAATACCCTATTTCTAGTTCAATTGGAATACTAAAATCATGCAATTGATGGCCAATAAATAACAAGCATTAAGCATAGATATGGAAGAACAAAACCAAATTCATTGATAGAAACTTAACCATTTACAAGATATTCAAATCCATAGCAAGATCCAAGAGAGCCCCTAGATTAGAGTTTAGTTACACATCATGAAAGAAGAGAAAACATATGGAATCATAGAACCCATCAAGTTACAAATCAAGAGAGAAAGGTAGAAGAATGAACAAAAGTGGAGAGAATCCAAACTTGATCTTCCTTCCTTGATCTTGATTCTTCACTCGAATCACCTCTATCTTGAATGATTTTCTCCTCCTCCCACTTTCTCTAGGGATTTCGTGCTTGGTCCAAAATAGAAGCTCCCCTTCAAGTCCTAAAAATCAGATATTAAAGGATGATTTCACAGACTAAGATTTTTCCCACGCCTAAGCGTGTGTTTTCCATGTCTAGGCGTGGTTATGAAACACGTGCTGTCAGGTGCTGGCCACGCCTAGGCGTGACTTTTCCATGCCTAGGCGTGAGTGTCTCTGTCTGAAATTCCTGAAAACCTGAGAGTGTCACGCCTGAGCTTAGGTTTGCCACGCCTAGGCATAGTTTTGTCAAGTATAGGCATGGGTTTGTCAAGTCTAGGCGTGGGTTTATCAAGCTTAGGCGTGGGTTTGTCAAACCTAGGCTTAGGTTGGCAGCAACTTCTCCTTTCTTACTTTTTTCCAAATTTGAGCTCCTCTTCACTTTCCTCATCCCTTCTAAGGTCTTTCTTTCTTGAATACCTGCATCAAGACAATGTCAAAGTCCATCAAATTATGATCAATCCAAATTCTTTAAATAAAATCCTTAAAGATTCAATTCTCAATCATTTGAATTAATAAGCTTAAATCATTAAAGACATGTATGAATTGAACCTTTGGCCTATAAAACATAAGGATAGCATACTTATATACATTCAAATTCATGTGAAATAACTTCATTTCCTAAAGTTATCACACCCCAAACCTAAACATTTACTCGTCTTCGAGCAAACTAAGTTAAGCAAGAGAAGAATGAACACAATTCAATACGAAAATCATGGAACAAATTGAACTAGAACATAGCCAGCTTTCAATCATCATTCATACCCTCAGAAATCACTTCTCAACCTCTCAATAAGGTCCACACATGCAAGAAAAATTCTAACTGTCATGATTACCCTTGAATGCAATTTTTGTATGAATGATTTCCCAAACTCATGTGTTTAAGACCTGATGCGGATTAAAAGTTGCAAACACAAGTGCAGGTTGTCTCAAGTAATAAATTCTCGAGAGTCTGAGGTCGATTCACAGGGAATTGATGAAGAAAAATTTGTTGAGGTATGGAAAAGATTTATCACAAAAATAAAGATGATAAATAAAATTATTCATAAGTAAAAAAAAAATTGCTTGGGGCTAGGAGATCCACTCTTGGTAAATAAATTAAGGACAAGATTAATTATTTTATAACTCAATTAGAATCTACACATAACAAAGGTTCCAATCAGAAAATACAACATTCAAAGTTCTTTAAAGGTTATATTAGTAATATTATGGTTCTTTTAATTATCCACTAACGCCAACACTTGTAAATGAGTTTAAGCATTCATTGTGTCAATCTATTGTCCACAACAAATCAAGATCTCCATTTTACAAGGAGAGTTTCTAACACCAACACTTGTAAATGAGCTCAAGCATTCATTGTGCTAATATCTTGTCTATAACAAATCAAGAACTCCACTTTACAAGGAGGGTTTCTAAATTGATTGAAAACAAAATACAACAAATATAATGACCACTTGATAATATATCATTTAAGCACAAGAAAGAGATTAATCTAACCTTATTTCATTACCAAGAGCTTCATCCTTTCACCCAAGCAAAATGAAACTTAGTCACTCATAGACAAGAAGAAAAGAAGAGAGAAGAAGAAGAAGAAGAACATAACTTCAATTTAGAACCAAAAAAAATTACAACAAGATAAACAAACAACACAATAGCATGTTCTTACCTCTAGGACCAAGACTCCTAAATGAGTAATCAATAGTGCCTTTTATAGAGAATTAGGGATACAAAATGAAAAGGGGGCTGATTAGTGAGTGAGTGGATGAGTGGGTGAATGAGTGAAAAATGTCAAATGACTTTTGATGAGTGAAAAATTATAGAGATTCTTTGTCTCTGAAATCATTTAGTGCTGAACTCATTGTATTCATCATTTTCTCACCAAGTGGTCTTCATGAAAGTTATAGGCTTGGATATTAGATTTCAAATGCCGTTAGTTTCATCCCAAAAGCATTCCTACAACTCAAGATATAGTCTGATTACTGTATACTGCTCAAGCCCAGTTTCAATTCCTCTTTTCTGACTTCAAAGCCCAATATGACCTAGTAGACCTTAAATTCTGGAAAAGTGTTCAACATGAAAGTTGTATATTTGGGTCTTAAATATCAACTATCAAAATTTTAGCTCATTTAACGTCCTATAGCCCGAGCTATGTGATGAACAATACATATAGGTCAAACTATCAAGATCAGCACCCTAGTTCTTCCTTTAACTCCAGTTTGAGTTATCCAAACGTGTGATTTGGCCTTTGAGATATCATGAAAGTTGTAGAAAATTATCTTACAAGACTAGAATCACATCGACTAAATATTTGTAACTCAAGTTATAGCTAGTTTACTGAACACTGCTAAAAAGATAAATTAAGGCTAATTCATGCAATAATTCTTTCAATGATCCAATAAGGTCCAATATCATAAACTGTGTTAAAACCAGCTTAATTAAACCTAATTGAACCTTAAAAAACCCAGTGAGAGGATTATAAAATGTATAAAATATATTATTATTAAATTCTCCCACACTTAGCTTTTACACTCCTGGGAAAAACACATAAAAAAAACTAGGGAACAAAGAAAAAATAAAACAGACTCAAAAGCTAAACACTCTAAAGGATTCAATGAATCAAGAAGAGCAACTAGACATTCAAGGGATCAAAACATTCATGAGGTAAAATTTCTTCGTATCTCAAACCAACAAACAAGGAAACTTCAATTGAAAAGAATGAATCAAGAGTGATAGATCCTCACAAAATTCACTCTCAATCCCTCAAGTGTTTAAAAGGTAAGTATTTTACTCTATTCAACCCATGAAAAATTGCACTACCATAAGTTTGCTTATCTTCTACTTCTCCGCTACTCAAAAATACATGCACACAAAAATCAAGAGGATTTTATTCAAGGTTTTAATGGGGCTATGGCAAAGGAGAGGGGTAATATGGATATGACAAGTTAAATACCAAAGAGAATAGAAGAACATTATGATACAGTTAGAGTGGAGAAGATGTTTGAGAACATTCAATTTAAATTTCCCAATGGTTTCTTAGTTCCTTCTCTGTTTGCTTCCTTCTCATAGAGGACAATGATCAATATTTGACTAATGTTTTATTGAAGATCAATGCCAAATTGGTAGGTTGAATTCACTGTTAGGTCTGAACATTCTCCTTCTATTCCTATTGTTCTAAGCATCCACTCTCATTCTAGGTATGAATATGTCATAAGGTGCATTCTTTGATTGCAGTGGTGGTCAACTCTTTTTATTTTTATTTTTTTTCTTTCTTCTTTTTCTTTCTTTTTTTTAGGAATATTTTGCACACACACCCACACACTTATTAAAAAACTCAACCAATAACAAAGCCAACACTTTCTTTTTCCCTAAGATTAGGTAAGAATATAATTTTTTTAAGGCATGTTATGAGCTAGAAACAAGGAATAGTCAAATAAGCTCAAAGGAGGTACACAAGAAAAAATATGCAAGGTTGGCCATTTGGTCAAAGTAGCTATTTCAAGAAAAATGTCTCAATCATGTTTATGTATGCATGTGAAAATGTAGCCTAAAAAAGAATTAAAGCAAGTTCTAGAGTAACAATTCCATGAGTGAAAAAAAATCATACAAGAAAGAAGAGAATGGTACAGATGTTTAATTCATTCATCGATAGGCTCAAAATCTCACAAGGTATATATCCATCATTCTTAATTTATTAATTCAACATCCATAACTAAGCATGTCAAATTTAAGAAAGAAGACAATTTATTCAGCCATGCCATGATCCTTGAATCCATTTGCTACTTCTACACAAAATAGTTACTACCCCAATCTAGATGCGTCTCAAGAGTAAAATTACTCCTTACTCTACCATCCTTCCTTGGTTTAGTAAGTTGCTGACAATCATATCATACTTCCCCATATTTTTTTTGGTCAACTATCCTTCTCCCAAACAGATCACAATATTGTCCTCAATATTAAAAATTAAATCCACATTGAAGAAATAATCATCAATATACATTAAAGAAATTATTGAGATAAAATTAAACAAAGTAATGGGGAGAAGTCACATACCCGAAATGCTTAGACGAGAAGAGAATAACTACACCTTGACAATGGTTAGCAATGACAAAAATAACAAAAATAAAATAAAATAAACTAAAATAAAATAAACAAGCATGCAAAAAAAAATTAGTACTTTTGTTTTTTTTTGTTGGCCGACATTATTTACATCCCCATACAAAGGCTCTGAAATTTGGAAGGCACGTAAGTCGACTCAACAAAAACATGAAATACTAAAAACTTACCTCAGCTTTGGTAGACAGGATCGTCTACCAAAGTCTCTGCTACATCTGGATCCTTCAACTCAAGTTATGGCTTCAACCCTTGACCATTTACCTTCTTCCAAATTAATTTTATAAGAACAAACCAAGGGACGAATACGTTTTTTATCAGCAATGCTCCAACCCTTTTTAGGCAAATCCTTAAACTTTGGTCACCATGCCTGAGTGTCATGATCCTGAGTTGTATAAAAAATAGTAGAAATATCAAGTACATCAGAGGGATTACTGATAGAATCAAACTCAGAATTAACAAGAAAATTCTCAAGGGAATCAAAATCATGGGTTTAAGAAACTCCCCTATCCATGATTGAGTCAATTATGTATGTCTGGTGGCCCTCGTCATCATTTTTTGGCTTAACAAGACTTTTTGTCACCTCAGGTTCCTTGGGTAGCTCAACATCACTACTATCTTGATTCTTTTCCACATCTTCTAACTCATTCACACTCAATGAGTTCATAACTTTGGACACTTGTCTCTTTATCTCCTTACTTTCTTCAACAACCTTTCCAATCCTAAGGGTTATCACTGACTTAACTTGATCTATTTGTTAATTTTCTGGACTACCCTCATTTAGACTGTACTAATCTTTAGGATTTAGTTGAGGTTGAGAAGGAAAATTTTCTTTCTAGTGAATGGTGAGTGTAGAAGAAAGTTTAGTAAGAATGTCTTTTATGTCAATCATGACTTGAGTGTTTTGATTAATAATGGCATCTTGCTTTTCCATGAATGTATGCAATGTTTTTTCAAGGTTATTCTTGTACGGTGGGACAAAAGGTGCATATCATTGAGAATTTTGAGAGTCTGGTTGTGCTTGAGGAGGTAGTAGTTGTATGAATTGTGCTTAATTATTATTCCTCCAACTGAAATTCGGGTGATTTCTCCATCCCAAATTGTATGAATCTGAAAAAGAAGAAGTAAATGACTTTTTAAAATTATTCATTGCATTTACTTGCTCATGTACAACTTCTTTAAAAACAAAAATTTTTGGACATTCATTTGTTGATTGTCCTAATTCATCACAAATGCTACAAATTTCTTCATTTTACACAGATTTGATTTCTTTTATTTTCCCTGATTCCATAGCTTCAATCTTTCTAGCCAAACTGGTGAACCTAGCATTTAGATCTTCTTCTTGACTAAGGTGATATTTTTCTTTACTAGCACTTGCAAGGTTAGATCTAATTGAATTTTTAGAAAGATTAGTATCATGCCAAGATTGAGAATTTTCAGCCAAATGGTCTAAATAGTTTAAAGCTTCTTTAGGTTATTTATCAAGAAACTCGTCATTGCACATTGTTTCCACAAATTATTTAGTTTTGGGTGTTAACCCTTCATAAAAGAAGCTTATAGTGCGCCATTTTTCAAAATCATGATGTAGGCAAGAATTTAACAAATCTTTAAAATGTTCCCAACTTTAAAAATATGCTTCATTTGAATTTTGGAAAAAAATTTGGATTTGTCTTTTCAAAGCATTGGTTTTATGTGTTGAAAAAAATTTCTTTAAAAATTCACCTTACATTTCTTGCCATGTGCCAATTGATCTTAGTTTCAAAGCGTTGAGCCAAGTTTTTGCTTTATCTTTCAAAGAAAAATGAAACAATTTAAGCTTTACAACCTTTTCAGTGCAAGTTTGATCATTAAAAGTAGTATATACTTCCTCAAATTCTTTTAGATGTAAATATGAGCTTTCAGATTCTAAATAATGAAAATTAGGAAGTAAAGAAATCATACTTGGCTTGAATCTAAAATTGTTTGCATTGAGAGGAAAGATAAAACATGATGGACTAGAATTTCGAGATGGTTGCAAATATTCACGCATGGTTCGCAACGGTTGATTTTCATGTTCATCATGCATACTTTCATTTTCAACCATTATGTTTGATGTGTGTAATTGTGATTCAAACTAATCAATATATAAAGTACCAGGATTAATTTTAACCAAATGACTAGAATTTGAATCACGATACCAATTAAGCAAAAATAAGTGACTTAAAATAGAAATAATAATGTACAAGTAGGCGGTATAAACTTGCCATTAGAATAATGAACAAGTAGGCGATAAAACCGACCATTTAAATATTAACAATTAAGCATAAATAAATGACTTAAAATAGAAAAAAATATAAATAAGGATGTGATATAAACCAACTACTAAATAAATATTAACAAATATAAATAAATATTAACAAGGTAAATAAATATTAACAAGATGAATAAATATTAGTAAATGTGTGGTATAAACCGACCACCAAATAAGTATTAATAAGTAGATAAATTAAAAATATTAGAAGTAGGTAAATTAAAATGTTAGAAAGTTAGAAAGTTAGTAAGTAAGAAAATTAAAAGGTTAGTAAGTTAGAAAGTTATAAATAAAATACGGAAAGTAAAATACAGAAAATAAAGTGTAGAAAGTAAATACAAAAAATAAATGACAAAAGATAAATAATAGAAAAAAATAAATGACAAAAAATAAATGATAGAAAGTAAATTTAAAACATGAAAATCGGAGAGAGACAGAGCCCCCTAGAGCTTGCATGAGAAGGAGGAAGAAGAGAAGAGTCAAGATTATTTCATTAATGATTAAAGATTACAGAGGAGAAAAGAGAGTACAAAAAGAGTTAGTACGTTAGTATATACAAAGAAAAAAAAATTAAAAGAGTAGAAATATATATATATATATATATATACACACACACACACAAAATATTTACACTATAAATTTGTTCTTCAAATCAAGTCCCCGACAACAGCACCAAAAACTTGATGCAAATTAAAAGTTACAAACCCAAGTGCAGGTTGTCTTAAGTAATAAATTCTCGGGAGTTCGAGGTCGATCCACAGGGAATTGATGAAGAAAAATTTGTTGAGGTAAAGAAAAGATTTATCAAAAAAATAAAGATGATAAATAAAATTATTCACAAGTAAAAAGGAATTGCTTGGGCTAGGAGATCCACTCTTAGTAAATAAATTAAAGACAAGATTAATTCTTTTATAACTCAATTAGAATCCATACATAACGGAAGTTCCAATCGAAAAATACAACATTCAAAGTTCTTTAAAAGTTATATTAGTTATATTGTGATTCTTTTAATTATCCACTAATGCTAACACTTGTAAATGGATTCAAGCATTCATTGTGTCAATCTTTTATCTACAACAAATCAAGATCTTCACTTTACAAGGAGAGTTTCTAACACCAACACTTGTAAATGGGTTCAAGCATTCATTGTGTCAATCTCTTGTCTACAACAAATTAAGAACTCCACTTTATAAGGAGAGTTTCTAAATTGATTGGAAACAAAATACAACAAATATAATGACCACTTGATAATATATCATTTAAGCACAAGAAAGAGATTAATCTAACCTTATTTCATTACTAAGAACTTCACCCTTTCACCCAAGTAAAATGAAACTTAGTTACTCATAGATAAGAAGAAAGGAAGAGAGAAGAAGAAGAAGAAGAAGAAGAACATAACTTCAATTTAGAACAAAAGGAAATTACAACAAGATAAACAAACAACACAATAGCATAATCTTGGCCTCTAGGACCAAGACTCCTAAATGAGTAGCCAATGGTGTCTTTTATAGAAGATTAGGGATACAAAATGATAAGGGGACTTGTAACACCCCAAAATTTCCTATCCTATAAACAGTAATTTTGACAGCTAACAGAATTTTACTGTTTAGTAATTTCTGGATACTGTAAAATTATTTTGTTTATTCCGTCAGCGTATTTGATCGTTTTGAGTGATTTACTCGTGTTAGGAAAATAAAAATTTTCGGGTCGAGGGAAAATTTTATGTAATTTAATTTTTATCATTCGGTAATTATTTTACGTAATCTGATTTGATATTTGTGCGTTTTTTAATTTTTGTGATTTTATGTGTGATTTTGAATTTTTTCTGTTTGTGGATCCCACGAGGTGTTTGTGGGCCCAGGTGACCTTACGTGGGACCAGGTAGGTCCCGCAAAGTGAAAATTTTTTCTACGCATAGAAAAATTTGTACTGTTTAGACGGAGGCAGGGGATCTTACTAAACCTAATTCAGGAAACAGTTTTAGAAAATTTGTTTTGTATTGTATTTATTTATCGAAGATAAAAATACAATTAAATATATTCTTTCGTGGGATTTTTAATAAATAAAAATAGAAATTATATTGCTTAAGTCAACATTGGTGGTTTAGATATCCACTATTGATTCAATTAACGGTTAAAAAATAAATTTAATAAAGAAACATAAGATAATCATCATTGATTTAATCAATGGTGTGAGAATAAACTTAATTAGGCAAGCTTCAATATCAACCGTAGATTTAATCAATGGTGTAAAATTAATTATATAAAGTGACCATTTACAACCATTGGATTTAGAGTTGATCAAGGGTGGAGATTTGGTCTTAAAAAGTGACAAAGACCATTTATGACCATTGGATGAAGAATTAATCAAGGGTGGAGATTTGGTCTTAAAAAGTAGCAAAGACTAATTATGACCTTTGGATTAAAAGTAAGAAGAAGCAATCTTAACCCTTTATTTTGGAGACACATCTAATGGCTAGAATTTAAAGGAGAAGGATCCAATGACTTAGATTTAGTCTTCTAAAAATCAAAAGTCTACCTAAATCCTAACCATTGAATTAATCAATGGCTAGAAATGCTTCAAATAATGGCCTAATTAACAAGTTAAGTAAACTAAATTAAATGTTAAATTGTTATAATCTAATTCTTAATTAGATATCCTAATTTTAATTAGAGATTATAATATATGAAATAATATGTCTAATTAATTAGTTATATAATTAGAAAATTAGTTAAGATTGATTAGGAAACTTAATCTAATGAATTAACTAATCAATTAGCAAGTAATTATGATAACTTTGGAGTGCATGATGAAGGGGGGACGATTTTGGAGTGTTAGGAAGGAGGAGACATGTTTAGACATGCTTGTATAGCCTTTTTAGGCCAAAGAAAAAGATGACAAAGTGGAAGACTTTGTACATCATGTGATAGCCTTCAATTATGCCAAATGAATTCATATCTCTCCATTCTTTCACTCCCACGGCAGCAGCACTTTTGGTTACACTCTCCATATTCATTTTTCTACTTCACCAAAAAGCCTTCATCAAATTCTCTCAAATTCTCTCAAAGTTCCAAGAATACAAAACAATCATTTTCCTTCATTTTCTCACCTTATGATTCGACCAAGCAACCCACAAGCACCATTACTCACCTATAATTTTCACTCACATCATTTTCTAAACCTAAACACCATTTTAAGAACATCTCTAGTTATGAGTTTTTCCAAAATCATTCATCTTGAGCTTCAAATCCAAGCTTCAAGTTTCTATCAAAAATAAAAAATTCTATCTTTGTGCTTCAAGAGAAACCATTCGGTCAAGACACTCAAAACCACCATCCAATCTCTTTTAATTTCATCCAACCATAGATCTTGAATCTACATGATATTCTAAGCAACTTTCATGTTGGAGACTTTCTCAAAATCATTCATCTTCATGGACTTTCTTCAAGAGCCAAGTTATTGAGTTTTTAAGGTGAAGTGTAAGAAGACTTCAATTCTTATCTCTTTTTCATGATCTAAATCATTTTTGATCCATGGTTCCTCTTAATCAAGCTTAGTATACTAATTTTTATGTATTTTGTTTTAAATTTGAGAAGCCCTTGGTGGTGAAGGACTTGGAAAGAGAACCAAAATCAAGAAGCTTTGAGGATCTTCAAGAGGTAAGAGGGAGATCCATCTCACCAACCAATTATGGTGGTGGGAGATGGTCTTATATTTGATGGATTATGAATTCATGTGAGAATTCCAATCCATGGTCATGTAATAATTAATTGTGTGTTTATGAGCTTTGCTTTATTTTCTTATGCTTTGATTATTTTTGTCTATGCTTAATATACTTTGCATGATTTTATGGCTTTGATAGTATACTTATAATATGCATGATGAGTATATGGCATGTTTGTGATATTTATAATGAAATATATATATACGTATGCCATGATGTGTGGATGGAAAGAAAATTGATCTTGGTTCCAATGGCCAAGGAAGAACTACTGTTTTGATGCCCTTGATTTGGGTAAATGTTGAAATTTTTCAAGAACAAGGAAATTAAATTTTGATCCCTAGAACAATGAGAATTTCGGCCAAGACACCTCAAAATAGGTGTTTACAAATTAATATGTTTATGGAAGAATAAAATTGGATTTATTTGAGAAGTATGGAAAATGAACTAAAGGTTTATTTTTTTTAAGAAAACATGAACACAAATTTTAGAATGAAATTTTATTGATTTATTTTGTGTAGAAATAAGAATGAAATTTATTTAAGTTAGAAGAAAAATATTTCATGGTTCCAATGACCATCTATAAGGTTTTGATAATTTAGAAAAATGTTTTGATGCTATGAAATACAAGAATTTTCAAATAAGAATTTTTGAAAAGGGAATTAAGTGTTATAAATTAAGTGAAGTGAAATTTTCATAAATAAAAGAAAAAGAATATTGAAAGTATTGAACTTCAAATTAATCAATTTTTAGAAGTGATTTAGAAATATAAAGGAAAACATTTGTAACTTAAAATTTCTAACAGAGAATTTATTTATTGGGTTTTGAAAAATATTAGGAAATTTAAAGTTAAGAAATAATAATTAAATCAACTCAATATGATTTTGTAGGACTAGATCAATAAAAAGTGATTTTGAGAAAATCTATATTAAGGAAAAGATTTTTGACTAAGAATGAAAAAGGATTTGCAAAGAAAGTGAAAATGAATTTGAACAAATGGGTTTGTTATATGATCAATCAGTACTTTGGTTTTGAAAATAAAACTTTAATGATTTTGTTTGTGTAAAACCATATCAATTTAAAAGAAAAAATATTTTGATAATTTTTCAAATAGTAATGCCTAGATTTTGATGAAACAAAGTAATTTTTCAAGTGAAAATATAATTGATTTAATACAAAAAATTTGAAAAGGGAATCAGAGTATTTTACTCACTTGAAAAATTAAGTTTTGTAAACGAAAATGTTTCCAAACTTCAATTTATTTTGAAGTAGGTTAATTTGGAAATGATTTGGGGAAAAATGGAGAATATAATGGTATTTTGAGAATTTACTCAAGTATAACTTATTTTCAAGTTTTGAAGTATGTTTGAAAATTTTAAGATTTGAAACATTGATTTATATCAATGGAAAAGTAATTTTGTGGATTATATTTGAAAAAGAATTTCTTGAGTAAAGAAACGTGAAAAAAGATTTTCTTAAGTAAGAAAATGTGAAAAATAAAGTACAAAGTCATAATATTTTAAGAAAGGATGAAATGGAATTTTTGAAGGTTAAGAAATATTTTTCGTAATAGAATTGTGGTGAAAAATGATTTACGTATCTTAAAAATGATTTAGAATATAGTAAAATATTGCTATGCGATTTAAAATATGTTAAAATATTTCTATTGATTTGAATTACGTTTAAATATTTTACGTGAGTTTAAATATTTAACGATCTGTTGAAAAATTACTATGTGATTTAAAAGTAATAGAATATTTTTACAGTATTGTGAAAATATAATGTAAACATTTCAGAATTTTGAAAACGTAACAGAAGTGTTACGATATTTTGAAAACGTAACAGAAACATTTTGGAATTGTGAAAACATAATGAAAATGTTGCTAATCTTGTGAAAATACTGGCGAAAGTGTTTTATAACTATGAAAATATGATAACATGATTTTGTGTTGAAAATACAGTATAATTACTGTTTAACCAGTGTATGGACACTGTATGAGAGAGTGACGTGTTTTGCCTATGATTGGTATTTGGTGCATTTTATATGCATTGGCAAGAGATGCCCGTATTTGGATTTAGTGCATTATACATGCATTGAAAAGATTTGGCCTGTTCGGGTTGGACTTGCACTGATATACTTGTCCATTGTATAAATGAAATTGAAAAGATTTGGCCCGTTGGGGTTGGACTTGCACTGATAAATTCGTGCATTGTATAAAAGATAGCTAATAGCTATTATGGCCCTTGTGGTTGAAGAGGGAATGAGAATTGATAGTGAGGTCTATGATGGATCTTGGGGGCGTCGAGGCACGGCATGATCGACCAAGTGGACACGGTGGCGAGTACCCTGTGCCACTTGGCGATGCAATCGTTGCAACGCATTGACGATACCCGACAAGAACACGATTCTTTTCAACGACTGGGAGATTGTCTTTGGGCTAAGGCTGACAATTAACCAGAGCATTCTTCTCGAAATTGTGAAAACCTCCATGGAGTTGTTTTTGAAAAACTGAGTCTTTGTGCATATGCATAATCTGAACATTTATATCTGTGTGATATATTAATTGAGGAATATTGGATATAATGATTGTTATGAATACTTGGATGATGATGATGATAATGCTGATAACATGATTATGGTATGATCTATCTGTATGATATTGTTGGCTGTGTGTTATCTCTGTGCTGCCATATTGGTATTGGTGTAGGTGATCTCACCTCTTTGTTATGTTGTTTTGCTGTATTTGTATTGTTAAAATCAAACAATAGAAGGATCGAGTTGTCTTAGACATAATGGGCGATAAATACTCTGAGATTGGTGACAACAATAAGGAGTGGACATTCAGGACTCAAAGGTGTGCAGTGTCGACAAAGGAACAGATGTCTGATGCATCAAGATGGACAGAAAAAGGAATAAGTATGTTAAAGTTTTTCGTTAGTATTGTACCGTGCTATTAAGTAGGACCCATCATGGGGTTTGCTACTGTAAAAAAAAAATAAGTCTGTTAATTTTATATTTCTCTTTAAATTGTGATATTAATTGGTGTCAATATTGTATAATGAATAGTTAAAATATGATTTTCAATATTACCTAATATTTTCAGTAAATTTACGTTTCAGTAAAAGAAGGAATTTTGAAACCCATATTTTATAACTCAAACTTTGTGCGAACTTATTTTTAGATTATGAGTCGGAAGTCAGAATTGTGATGCCCTAGCTAGGGTGTTACATTAGTTGGTATCAGAGCCAGGGTGTTACAGGACTGATTAGTGAGTGAGTGGATGAGTGGGTGAATGAGTGGAAAATGTCAAATGACTTTTGATGAGTGAAAAATTATAGAAATTCTTTTTCTCCGAAATCATTTAGTACTTAACTCATTGCATTCGTCATTTTCTCACCAAGTGGTATTCATGAAAGTTGTAGGCCTGGATCGTATCTTTCAAATGCCATTAGTTTCATCCCAAAACCATTCCTACAACTCAAGATATGGTCTGATTACTACATATTACTCAGGCACAGTTTCAGTTCCTCTGTTCTGACTTCAAAGCCCAATATAACCTAATAGACCTCAGATTCTGGAAAAATTTCAACATGAAAGTTATAGATTTGGGTCTTAGACATCCTATACCCCAAGATATGTTATGAACAATACACATAGATCAAGCTGTCAGGATTAGCACCCTAGTTCTTGCTTCAACTCCAATTTGAGTTATCCAAACGTGTTATTTGGCCTTTAAGGTCTTCATGAAAGTTGTAGGAAATTGTCTTAACTTTCCTACAAGACCAAAATCACATCAACCAGATATTTGCAACTTAAGTTATAGCCAGTTTACTGTACACTACCAAAAAGATAAATTAAGGCTAATTCATGCAATAATTCTTTCAATGATCTAATAAGGTCCAATATCATAAACTGTGTTAAAATCAACTTAATTAAACCTAATTGAACCTTAAGAAACCTAGTGAGAAGATGATAAAATGTATAAAATATATTATTATCAAGACCCTTTCCTAATCTTGAAGAGCAAGATGGATGAATTTATAAAATGCACATGCACTCTCATAAGAATGTCTTTCATCCCTTTCTCCACTAATGTAGGCAACATATAATCAAAGATCATAAGGGTCTTTTAAGCTTGTTATGTGAGGCTAAGGGTAATGGCTAAGAAGAAGGGGAAGGATTTAAAATCAAATATTAAACACATAATCACACATTTCCATTGAATCAAGTCAAGCATGCAAAATGTACAAAAGGATCCAATATGAAAAATCAACTCTCTTTATTCTATTTTTTCTTTTTTTTATTATAAAAAATATGTACATGTTTATTTTCTTTGCAAAAGGGGGCTGCATTTTGTGTAGCTCAAACCTTTTTCTTTCTCTTTTTTTATTTATACTTTTTTTTTTCATTTTGAACAAGAGTTTGTTCCAAATAGATCTTGGTTTCCTAGTATCATGCAAAACACTTTGACTCACACCAATAAAAATTCCCAATCATATGTTCAACAAAGGACCTGTAATGAGGATAAGAGATTTTCTTAACATAAGCAAGGGTGAAGGGGTGGAGAGTGTGGGTTTTAAGAAAGAAAAATTAGGCCACACACTGCACACTAGGCTTCAAAGGGGGTACTAGGGAACTCATTCAGTTAAGGTTGGCTTGAAAAGGCCCAATCGGTCTAAAGAATTGCCCTAGTCATTTTCTCAAAAATGCATCACCTAGGATTTCGCCTCGAAAGGGAATCTGATAAGCCTCTAAGATGCAAATTGACTTTACACATACCATTCATAGATTTTCTCCAATCATGCATTTCATTCATATTTCAAGGTCCACCACACATACAACAGGGAAATACACTTACACACATTTATAATAACAAGTGTAAGCACAACATTTGAATATCTACATATGGTTTCCCATGCAATGAGGCATATCTTTGATCCACACAATCATCGAATACTCAAATCAGTATACTGGCATGCATAAATTCAAAATGCCACCAAGCACACTCATCAATTTAGTACAAATTTTTAGGCAGCCCACTAATCCTAAACAAGCTTTCTCTAATCCATCAAAACTATTTCATCAAAAAGATAAGGTAAATGCAAAGCCAAAAAGATAAGGTATACAAAATCAAACGTAATTAAGAAATCAAAAACTTAACAGAATCAAAAGTAGGTAGATAACTAAACTAGGAATATAAAAACATCAATAAAGAAAAATAAAGATAAGGTAAAGAACTTGGGTTGCCTCTCAAGAAGTGCCCCATTTATAGTCCTAGGCTGGACTTTCTCTATAATGGTAACTGGGAGATGTAGCTTTGTCACCGAGATAGGCATAGCTCAAATGAGATGGTAATAACTTGAGCTCTCTCAATTCCTCGTCTTCCCTTTCACATGTAAAAAGCAGAGAAGCTTCAAAAGACATGGGACATTTGCACCAATTCTTTTAGTTCCTATCCCACCAAGCACATTCACATACGAACATTCTTCAAGATCTTGAGGTAATTTCATTGCTTTGAAAATATTAAAGGTTACCTCTTGATCTTGCACTCTCATGGTAAGCTCCCCTTTTTGAACATCAATGAGAGTTCCTCCGGTTGCAAGGAACGGTCTTCCAAGGATGAGAGGGACATTTCTGTCTTCCTCCATATCCAGGATGATGAAATCAGCTGGAAAAATGAACTAGTCCACCTTGACCAAGACATCTTCTATGACTCCCTTAGGGTATGTGAGAGAACGATTAGCTAGTTGCAAAGTAACCGAAGTCGGCTTTACCTCCCCCAAACCTAGTCTTTGGTATATTGAAAAGGGCATGAGATTTATACTGGCCCCCAAATCACATAATGACCGACTAGAGAATTTATCACCAATGGTACAAGGAATGGTGAAGCTTCCGTGATCTTTGAGCTTTGGAAGAAATTTATTTTGCATGATAGTACTATATTCCTCAGTGAAAGCAACAGTTTCAAACTCATCAAGCTTTCTCTTCTTGGACAAGATGTCCTTCATGAACTTCATATAATGTTAGGGTCAAAACGTGTTTGCCCATTTGCTAACCGCAAGTGCACGGGTCGCACAAGTAATAAAATGATGAGTACAGATATCGTTCCCACGAGGATAATTTTATTTCCAGTGCTAAGTATTAACCAATAGCTCACCTAACTCTATTCAAGAACATAAAAATGGATAAAAGTAAAGAAAGTAAAGACAAAAAGCAATAAGGATAAACGGTTAGAGTTTAGGGAAATCCTTCTTCACCTTTTACATCAACCAACAACATGCAATCCTCCTCATAAATATGAATGCAATGATTAGGTTAGCTTAAGAATCTACATTAGCTAAACGTCTATGTCTAGGTCATCTAACCATGGTGTCATTTGCCCAACTCTCTAAGTGTCCTTGAGAGCTAACACAAAATTCACTCTTTAAGGTCTATTCTCAAACATGTGCTATGCATGGCTAAGAGGTATATGTCTATCCCATTAGCGAATCAACTCATCCCGCCATTAGAATAGAATCGAACATGCATCAACCATACATACAATCTCAAACCCAAATCCTTATGTCTAGGTTCATTAGATTTTATCAAATCACTCAAATGTTGGCCAAACACTCAAGAGCATTAAGAATAATATGATTGAACAAAATTAAAGATCCACACAAACTCAGAAAAGAGCAAATCATTAATATTAATAAAAGGATCCAAAGTCATCCCTAAATAAAGCTTAGCTATACAATGAACATGAGAACAAATTACAAAATACATGTTCAAGAAATGAGGAAGAGAAAAGAGAAAAGAGAGAAGGAGAAAGCTTATGGATTTCACCATTGAAGCTCGGATCCTCCTCCAATGGAAAGAGGGCTTCCATCCTTAGCTCCCCAAGCTCCATCTCCACCTCCAATGGAGGTCTAGCCACAGCCTCTAACCCAGAAAACTAAAAACCTAAAAACCTAAAAGAGAGAAATTGAGAGAGAGCGAGAGGGTGCGTGAAAAATAGAATAAATAGGCTCAGCTCGCCGACGCGCGCCGCGGCGTGCATATTTCCACGTCTCGGCGCGGAGCTGTCTGTCCTGTCAGTATGTGGCTGGCTGAGACCCTCACGCCGCGGCGTGAACATTTCCACGCTGCGGCGTGGAACTTTGGAATGCTTCTTTGGCTTCTTTCCTCCAATGCTGGGCCTTGGCTTGCATCAATTTGTTTCTTTTGAGCCATTCTTACATTAGAGATAGCACCAAATTAAATATAATTGCAAATCTACTTAATCAATCAATAAATATGCATAAATTGCTCAAAAACATAAAGGAAGGTATCCAAATGACATTTAACAATTATAAGCATAAAACCTTCCAAATATGCGTAAGAACAAGGACTAAGCATGCCATGAAGCACAAATATGGGGCATAAATAACTACATTTTATGGAGTTATCAGACCCCCAAACTTAAGATGTTGCTAGTCCTCGAGCAACACAAAGTATGACTAAGAAAACTCACTTTGACAATTTATGCTCACATGCATTCAACAATGATAAATTCAATTTTCTTTTAACCACAACCAGTGCACAATGATTATAATGGCCCTCAAAGAATGCTCATGCCTCAATGTTAAGCTCAACACATACACAATCCTTAACATGCTATCAATCAAGCTTCTAATCCTACATATGACGTCTCTCACAAACATGCAAGCTCAACTTATCTTTTTCAAATCATGCTTATCCGGATAAGTTTATGAACCTACACATGGATACAAATCAAGATTCCACAAAATTGTAGTACAACTCTCTCTCCACTAATGTAAATCACACATGATTGAGGATCAAGAGGGATTTTAATAGCTTATAATGTAAGGCCAAGGTGATGGGATGAAGAACAGAGGGGAATGAAAAACATACAAATATTGAGAAACATAACATGATATTTCAAGACTTGAGTCACTACAACAAGGGTATACAAAATGAAACAAATAACACTATTCAGAACCAATCGATGCTTTTTTTTTTCATTTATGCTTTCTTTCTTTCATTTGTTTTTTTTTTCGTTTCTTTTCTTTTTCTCTTTTTGTATTTTCTTTTTCTTTAACAAAAACAACTTCTTGTACAACAAATGGTTCCTTCAAGCCACTTTTGTATTGAACAACATAAATACCCTAAACAATGGACTTAAGTGAAGAAATAACATATCATGCACTCAACAAACATAAAGGGAAGGAAAAGATTGCAATGCTTTCGCATGCATCAGAATGGTTACAAGGTAGGAAATATGAGGGTGAAAGAAGAACATAGAAGGCCAAACATTTAGAAAGCTTCAAAAGGGGACCTAGGGATACAATCATGTAAGGATAAGTTTGAAAGGCTTAACCGGTCCAAACAATGCCCTAATCACTTCTTCAATCATGTGCAATCTAGGATTTCGGCTCAAGAGAGTTGCAAAACAATTTCAGGGATAGTAGAAATCATCCACATGCACAATCCATAAACATTCTCTAAATAAACACTCAAATCTTTTCAAAGTTAAACAAGCATCTAAGTGAGAAATACATCATGCATAAAAATAAACAAGATTGCTTAAGCATGCTTCAAGATTGCAAATGGTTACATAAAAGAATCGAGGACAATTGCAAGCATTTATATCATTGGCCAACCATCACACACTAGCAAATGGCAACAAATCATGCATTCAAAAGATTTATCATTTTTCATTCAAGCATGCATAACATCGTGTAGAGAATGTTGAAAATTGAAACTTTTATCAACAGCCTACTAGTGATAGCCAAAACAAGATAGAATCATGAAAGTATGATGACTATCACTAGCACATACTTAAAGTATCAAAACATGTGTAAACATTAAGCATTAAGGGTGAAAAACATGCAATGATACTTCCCCAAACCAAAGTGATATGTATTCTTGGTGTTCATGGTCTATAGGGTACTTGAGCAAGTCAAAACAGCATCCAAACTAGAACTGAGCATTATTAAATAAAGAAAAAATACAGAAAAATAACAGAAAAATGCAAAAACAGGGGCCACGCCGAGGCGTGAACATTTCCACGCCGAGGCGTGGAGCTCTCTCAGTGCGTTCGATCAGCAGATGTCACGCCGCAGCGTGGACATTCTCACGTCACGGCGTGGGAGGTCAGTCTGCAGAATTCTGCAGCAAACTCGTCTCCGCTTAAATTGGTGCTCTATTTTGGCCCCTAGCACCTCCAAAACATGTCTAAAAACTTAAAACACAGAATGTACAACAAAAACTTAACAAAAACACAAAATCAAACTATAACTACTTATCTAAACAAACCAAAAACAAAAGCATAAAAACATGAATTAAAACTATTTACAACAACAAAACATAAAAAAACTTGAATTAAAACTAAGCAAACTCATTGTCAATATTAGCAATACGGAAATAATGCCTTATCCCCAGCAACGGCGCCAAAAACTTGTTAGGGTCAAAACGTGTTTGTCCATTTGCTAACCACAAGTGTACGGGTTGCACAAGTAATAAAATGATGAGTACAGATATCGTTCCCACGAGGATAATTTTATTTCCAGTGCTAAGTATTAACCGATAGCTCACCTAACTCTATTCAAGAACATAAAAATGGATAAAAGTAAAGAAAGTAAAGACAAAAAGCAATAAGGATAAATGGTTAGAGTTTAGGGAAATCCTTCTTCACCTTTTACATCAACCAACAACATGCAATCCTCCTCATAAATATGAATGCAATGATTAGGTTAGCTTAAGAATCTACATTAGCTAAACGTCTATGTCTAGGTCATCTAACCATTGTGTTATTTGCCCAACTCTCTAAGTGTCCTTGAGAGCTAACACAAAATCCTCTCTTTAAGGTCTATTCTCAAACACGTGCTATGCATGGCTAAGAGGTATATATCTATCCCATTAGCGAATCAACTCATCCCGCCATTAGAATAGAATCGAACATGCATCAACCATACATACAATCTCAAACCCAAATCCCTATGTCTAGGTTCATTAGATTTTATCAAATCACTCAAATGTTGGCCAAACACTCAAGAGCATTAAGAACAATATGATTGAACAAAATCAAAGATCCACACAAACTCAGAAAAGAGCAAATCATTAATATTAATAAAAGGATCCAAAGTCATCCCTAAATAAAGCTTAGCTATACAATGAACATGAGAACAAATTACAAAATACATGTTCAAGAAATGAGGAAGAGAAAAGAGAAAAGAGAGAAGGAGAAAGCTTATGGATTTCGCCATTGAAGCTCGGATCCTCCTCCAATGGAAAGAGGGCTTCCATCCTTAGCTCCCCAAGCTCCATCTCCACCTCCAATGGAGGTCTAGCCACAGCCTCTAACCCAGAAAACTAAAAACCTAAAAACCTAAAAGAGAGAAACTGAGAGAAAGCGAGAGGGTGCGTGAAAAATAGAATAAATAGGCTCAGCTCGCCGACGCGCGCCGCGGCGTGCATATTTCCACGCCTCGGTGTGGAGCTGTCTGTCCTGTCAGTATGTGGCTGGCTGAGACCCTCACGCCGCGGCGTGAACATTTCCACGCCGCGGCGTGGAACTCTGGAATGCTTCCTTGGCTTCTTTCCTCCAATGCTGGGCCTTGGCTTGCATCAATTTGTCTCTTTTGAGCCCTTCCTACATTAGAGAAAGCACCAAATTAAATATAATTACAAATCTACTTAATCAATCAATAAATATGCATAAATTGCTCAAAAACATAAAGGAAGGTATCCAAATGACATTTAACAATTATAAGCATAAAACCTTCCAAATATGCGTAAGAACAAGGACTAAGCATGCCATGAAGCACAAATATGGGGCATAAATAACTACATTTTATGGAGTTATCACATAACTAGGCATTTTTTCCAAAGCCTCAGCAGATGGTATTTTAATGTGAAGTTTCTTAAAAATCTCCAAAATTTTTTGAAATTGAGCATCAAGCTTTTGCTTAGCTAATCGGTTAGGGAAAGGTGGAGGTGGTGTATACAGCTTGTCCTCCTTCTTCTTGTCTTCAACCTTCCCCTTTGCAATTTCTTCATTTTTCTCCACCTCTTTTCTCAAAACCACTTCATCTTGTGCCACCTCAACTTCTTTCTCAAGTAGCTTGATTTTTGAATTTCCTTCAATTTCCTTTTCACTCCTCAATGATATGACATTACAATGCTCAGGAGGGGCACCTTTTGGATTATTAATGGTGTCGCGTGGAAAGGTATCTTGGGGCCTATTATTTAGAACTTGGGCTAGTTGACTAACTTGAGTCTCAAGATTCCTCAAGGAAGCCGCTTGACTTTGCATCAAGGCATCATGGGAAGCAAGCCTTGAATCAGTTTTAGTCATATACTCTTATTGGCTAGTCATGAACTGAGCAAACATCTTCTCCAAATTGGAAGTTGAAGTTGAACCTTGGGATTTAAGGGAGCTCTGTTGTTGGAAACTTGGAGGGGGCATGTAGTGCTTCTCTGGATTGGTAGGAAAAAGAAGGACCTTGAGAATTTCCACACAAGAAAGATTAGGATGGTTCCGCCAAGTAGAGTTGTAAGTATTACTAAAAGTATTGTTGTAACTACTTGGGTGGAATTGACTAACATATTGTACACTCTCTAGGCTAGTTGTGCAACTCGCAGTAGAGTGACGGTCCCCACAATGATCACAAATCTCAGCTGAGATATTAGCTCCGCTCACCACTGAATTAACTGCCATGATGTTAACTTCTTGGATAGTGCTGCCACTTGAGCTGAAAGTAATGTGAGAGCATCAACTTCATGTATACCGGCCGCCACTCTCCTAGGAGTAACCCTCTCTACTGGCCACTGATAGTTATTAGTGGCCATTTCCTCCAAAAGGTTGTAGGCAGCGTCTACAATCTTGCTCATGAGAGCCCCTCCAGCTACTGCATCAATTATAGATCGAATGGATGTTGTTAAGCTGTTATAGAAGGTATAGACCAACATCCATTTTGCTATGCCATGATGGGGGCACTTCCTCAGCATCTCTTTAAAGCACTCCCAAGCCTTATATAATGTTTCTCCTTCAAATTGCCTGAAGGATAAGATATCATTTCTGTACTTCATTGACTTCATGGGAGGGGAAAATTGATCCAGAAACTTTTGTGCAAGTTCATCCCAAGTAGTGATGGAATGCTCAGGTAAAGATTGAAGTCAAGCCTTGACCCTATCCCTTAAAGAAAAATAGAAGAGTCTCAAGCGAGCTGCATCATCAATCATCCCTTGATGCTTGAAAGTATCACAAATCTCCAAAAAGTTAACTAGATGAGCATTAGGATCTTCATGGGGTAGATCCATAAATTACAAATTATTTTGAACCATTTGGATAATAGCGGGCTTGATCTCAAAAGTCTGTGCTTGTATAACTGGCCTTCTAATGCTAGATCAGATGTCTCTAGCATTTGGAGTGGCATAATCTCAAAGGAGTCTTTAAGCATTTGCTTCTTCTGCCATCTTAGATTCGCTGTCCAAATTTAGTGTTTGCCCTTGCACTTGTTGTTCTCTTAGCAATCTACGAAAGGTCCCCTCGATCTCAGGATCGTAAGGAAATTGAGATACACTTCGAGTCTTTCGCATACAAGAGCCAAGTACCTGAAAAAGAAAAAATAAACAAACAAAACTTGAAATAAAAGTTGTGAATAGATATAAGAAAGAACACAAAATCTAAATTCAATCCCCGACAATGATGCCAAAAACTTATTTATGTGTATCCGCAAGTGCACGGGTCAACAAGTAATATATAAGAGTTAGAGTATCGTGTCCCAAGGGATTAACAATTAGAGAAATGCTAAACTTAACTAATTTTCACAAAATCTTATCCAAGCAAACGAAATGTGAGAGAGGTTTGTAATTAAAATAACAACTTAAAAGAATTAAAACAAGAGAGCACCAAACACTAAATTCACAAGAGAAAGATAAGAATGATAAATGCCTAGAGGTCTCTATTCACTTGCTACTTCAAAGAATATTTACAATTCACAAGCATCTAACAATGAGTTAGTTTTGTTAGTTAAAACAAGCAATAGATAAAAGCCTATGTCTAGGACAATTACCCATGTGACACTTAGTTAATCCACTATGTGTCCATGTGAGTTGGCATAAGAATCACTCATTGAGACTAATTATCAAACACTTGCTATGCATGACTAATGGGTATGTGTCCATCCCATTAGCTAATCAACACACTCAACTCAATAGAATGTAATTGAACATACATCAACTATACCATATCCATAATCACAACACCCTATTTCTACTTCAATTGGAATATTAAAATCGTGCAATTGATGGCCAATCAATAATAAGCATTAAGCATAGATATGGAAGAACAAAACCAAATTCATTGATAGAAACTCAACCATTTACAAGATATTCAAATCCATAGCAAGATCCTAGAGAGCCCCTAAATTAGAGTTTAGTTACACATCATGAAAGAAGAGAAAATATATGGAATCATAAAACCCATCAAGTTATAAATCAAGAGAGAAAATGGGAAGAATGAACAAAAGTGGAGACAATCCAAGCTTGATCTTCTTTCCTTGATCTTGATTCTTCACTTGAATCACCTCTATCTTGAGTGATTTTCTCCTCTTCCAACTTTCTCTAGGGATTTCGTGCTTGGTCCAAAACAGAAGCTCCCCTTCAAGTCCCAAAAATCAGATATTAAAGGCTAATTTCGCAGACCAAGATTTTTCTCACGCCTAGGCGTGGTTATGAAACACGTGCTGTTAGGTGCTGGCCACGCCTAGGCGTGGTTTTGTCAAACCTAGGCGTGGGTTTGTCAAGCTTAGGCTTGGGTTGGCAGCAACTTCTCCTTTTTTACTTTCTTCCAAATTTGAGCTTCTCTTCGCTTTTCTCATCCCTTCCGAGGTCTTTCCTTCTTGAATACCTGCATCAAGACAATGCCAAAGTCCATCAAATCATATGATCAATCCAAATTATTTAAATAAAATCCTCAAAGATTCAATTCTTAATCATTTGAATTAATAAGCTTAAATCATTAAAGACATGCATGAATTGAACCTTTGGCCTATAAAACTTAAGGATAGCATGCTCATATACATTCAAATTCATGTGAAATAACTTCATTTCCTAAAGTTATCGCTAAGTGGTTTTGGTACTTTGGAAGAATTTTTTCAAATTATCTCTTAGGTCCAACTGAACATCCACCATAAACCTATAGGTTTGTGGAATATAAATAATTTCTTTGATAATTTGTTATCTTTTGTTGACCATGCTGTGGAACAAAACTTTATCACACATTCAGCAAGATGACTCCTTATCTCTGCTTCCACTATTTATGAATTAATTGATAAATTACAAACTTTTATTTATGAACCTGAACCGGTAATAGCTCAGATAGATTGGTCAGAAGGAAGTAGCAAGGGAGGTAGCAAGGAACGTGAATATGATCTGACACTTCATCTATAACTTTCCTTTACCTTTGGTTTTATTAATCATACTTTGTTTTTGTTTAAATTTGTGTAAAGTTTCTCTTTTCAATAATTACAACAACAGGTACTATCTTCTATCCTTTACCTATCTATATTTTGGCATTGAGGACAATGTTGTGATCTGGTTGGGAGAAGGATAGTTATGTAAAAAAAAACCAAAAAATAAAAAAATTAGGAAGTGTGTTTATTAATATGTTTGTCAGTAATTTATTAACAACAAAAGTAATTAAGGATGACAAAGTAAGGGATAAATTATGCCCTTGAGGTAAATTTGCTCTTGAGACGCATTAAAATTGGTGGCAGAGTAAGGAGTAATTAGGTAAATAACTATGTTGTGTGGAAGTAGCAATTCAAATTCAGAGAACATAGCATGATTGAGTAAATTGCCTTCTTTCTTAAAAATCATATGCTTGATTATGGATGTTGAATTGGTGGACTGAGAATGATAGAAATATGCCTTGTGAGATTTTGAGCCTATTGATGAATGGATTGAACATTTGTACCATTCTCTTCTTTCTTGTATGATTTTCATTTATGGAATTGTTACTCTAGAACTTGCTTTAATTTTTTTAGACTATATTTTCACGTGCATACATAAACATGATTGAGGCATTTTTCTTGAAATAGCTACTTTAACCAAATAGTCAAGAATGATTGGTGCACAAATAGGCAGCCTTGCTCAGTAGCATATTTTCTCAATATGATATCAAATATTTTTATGGCTTCTTAGAAATTCTCTAATTCCTGCCAACGTAAGGCATTGGAAATTGCCTATTTCCCCTTACTTAACCTCTTTGAACTGATTTGACTATTCTTTGTTTCGAGCTCATTATGTGCCTTGAAAGAAAAACATATTCTTATCTAACCTTAGGGAATAAGATAACATTAGCTTTGTCATTGGATGAGTTCTTGAACAAGTGTGGTGTGTGTGCAGAATAGTTGGTGAAAAAAATGTTTAAGTAAAAAAATGTATATATTATGTTCATCTTCTAATAAAAAATATAAAAACTGTGTAAAGAAGGGTCAACAAGGCAATAAAGGAAATGAAATGAATATATAAAAGAAATTTGTATTAAGTGAAGTTGGGATGAACTTTCATGCTTGTTAATTGAACTCAGCTCTCACGCTCTTTTATTCTCTTTGGTATTTAACTTGTCATATCCATATTACCTCTTCCTTTACCTTGACCCCATTACAACCTTGAATAATGTTCTCATGATTTGTGTGTGCATGTGTTTTGAGTAGTGGGGAAGTAGAAGATAAGCAAACTTATGGTAATGCAATTTTTCATAGGTTGAATTGAGTGAAATGCCTATATTTTTAAATACTTAAGAGATTGAGAGTGAATCCTATGAAGATCTATCATTCTTGACTCATGCTTTTCAATTGAAATTTCCTTGCTTGTTAGTTTGAGATGTGAAGAAACGTTACCTCATAAATGTTTTGATTCTTTGAATCTTTGGTTGCTCTTCATTATTTAATATTATTGAGTCTTTTAGAATATTTTTTAGTTCTTGAGTTTGTGTTGTTTTTCCTTATTCACTAGTTTTGGTCTTAAGTGTTTTGCCCGAGAGTGCAAAAGTCAAGTGTGGAGGAATTTGATAGCAATATAGTTTATTCATTTTATAATCCTCTCACTTGACTTCTTAAGGTTCATTTTGGTTTAATTAAGTTAGTTTTGTCACATTTTATGAAATTGAGTTTAATTAGATTATTGAAGAAATTATTGCTTGAATTGTCCTTAATTTGGGTGATTGTATATTTCAGTAAACTAGCTATAATTTGAGTTACAAATATCTTATTGATGTGATTCTAGTCTTGTTGAAAAGTTAAGACAATTCTCCACAACTTTCATGAAGATCTTAAGATCCTAATCACACGTTTGGATAATTTAAATTGGAGTTGAAGCAAGATATAGAGTACTGATCCTGGTAGCCTGACCTTTGTGCACTCATTCGACCATATCTTGAGATATAGGAGTTCGATTAACCCCAAACTAATGCCATTTGAAAGTTAAGACCCATATCTACAACTTTTATGTGAGAATACAAGAGAAAATTCGGATAGCTTGGAGGTCATATTGGGCTTGGAAGTCAGAATAGAGGAGCTGTAGCTGGGTCTGAGCAGTGTGCAGTGATTGGGCTATATCTCAAGCTGTAAGAATGTTTTTGGGCTGACACTAGCGGCATTGAAAAGCTAAGACAAAATCTACAACTCTTATGAAGACCACTTGGCGAGATTTTGACGCATGCCATGAGTTCATCATTGAATGATTTCGGGGACAAGAATCTCTATAATTTTTCACTCATCAAATTACTATTTGGCATTTTCCACTCATTCACCCACAAATTCACTCACTCATTAATCAACCCCTAGTCATTTTTGTATCCATCATCCTCTATAAAAGGGATCCTTGGTTGATCATTTGAGAGAGTTAGCTTAGAGATCAATATCATGCTTGTGTATTAATTGTTTCCTTTGTGGTAGTTTTCTTTTGTTCTAAATAGAAGTTATGTTCATCTTCTTCTTCTTCTTCTCTCTTTCTTTCCTCTTGTTTATAAGTAACTAATTTTTATTTTACTTGGGTGAAATGGTAAAGATCTTGGTAATGAAATAAGGTTAGATTAATTTCTTTCTTGTGCTTAAATGATATATTATCAAGTGGTTATTATATGTCTCATATTTTGTTTCCAATAATTTTAGAAGCCCTTCTTGTAAAGTCGAGGTCTTGATTTGTTATAGATAAGATATTGACACAATGAATGCTTGAGCCCATTTATAAGTGGTGGTCAAAAAAGATAATTAAAGGAATCATAATATAATTACATATATAATCTTAAATGAACGTTGAATGTTGTATTTTTTGATTGGAACCTCCATTATGCATGGATTCTAATTGAGTTATAAAAAGAATTAATCTTATCCTTAATTTACTTACCAATAGTGGATCTCCTAACCCAAGTAAATCCTTTTTATTTGTGACCAAGTTTTATCACCTGTATTGTCGTGATAAAATCTTTTCCTTACCTCAAAGAATTTTTCTTCATCAATTCCTTGTGGAACGACCTTGAACTCCCAAGATTTTATTACTTAAGACAACTTGCACTTGGGTTTGCAACTTATAATTACCATCACAAGGGTTTTTTTTTCTTCTATTCTTTGATTCTTTGTAATGAGGGTGAGGTATCCCTAAGAGAAATTGTAACAAGGGTGAGGTATTCCTCAGAGAAATTGTAAAGGTGAGGTATCTCAAGGTGTGAGGATTATTCAAGCTTGCATTGATAGTGAAAAATCTCAGGTGGTTACTTAAGGACTGGACGTAGGCCATAAGTGGTTGGTGGCTGAATCAGGATAAATCATTATGTTTGCTTCTCTAAACTCAAACTCTTTATATTTGTGTTTTAATTTCATATATTTGCTCGACTAGTTTCTGTGTGGGCTGTTCATTTACAAGTGCATCTTTATATCTTCTCTATTCATTCACTTTAATTGATAAATAACTTTAAAGAAAATTACTTTTCAAGTGTTTGATAAAAGTTTTCAAAGAGTTTTTATCTCTTTTACATTTGTACTTTAATTATATATGCTTGAGTTGAATTTGATATTTAGTTTATTTGCTTGATTTAGCCCATAACCTAAATTATATTTGAATAATCTATAATAGTTGTATCTTTGTTAGACTTATTTCGCTACATGTGTTGATTGAAATTATCAAAATGCATAATTTCTCAAAGTTGCTTTGAAAATTTGTAATCACCCAATTTACCCCCCATGGGTGATGATTGCCATGATTAACACTTCAACCTTACATAGTCTTTGGTATTATGTCCAAAAGCCCAGTGATAGTGGCATTTTTTGGTTTTGTCTAGGTAACTGGGTTAGGTAAACTCGACTGCACAAATTTCATGAAAAATGTCCTCTCCACGACTGTTGGGAGAAGTGAAGTTGTCATAACTTGGTGGGAGTATCTAAAGGGGCTCCCTGGTTACGCCTCCTCGTCTGTGTCTACCTCTACCTTCGAAACACCATTTTTGATGAAGTTGGGAATTCCCCTTCCTTGTTCTTTTTTATGGTCGGAGATCTAAGGTTGTTGTTGAGCTCGTGTTTCCTTGGCGATTGCTTTGGACACAACTTTTCTTACTTCATTTGCTTCCTCAATATTGTGTACCTTGCAGATCATTGGAGAAGGTCATCGAGCTCTACGGGAGGTCGCTTAGCCAGGGAATCAGCAAACTTCCCTGGTTTGAACCTTGAGAGGATTGTGTGCAATGAGACTCCTAGATTTGAATCTCTGATCTATATTGCTTCTGAATTAAACCTTTTTATGAATGCTTTGAGAGATTCATTTCTTCCCTGGTATAGATTAATGAAGGATGTGGAGGTTTTCTGATGCGTTATGCTAGTGGAGAAGTAATTTAAGAAACGATATGAGAGATCAGTAAAGTTGTAAACCGACTAGGCTGGTAACATGGAGAACCACTGTAGGGCAGTTTTAGAGTACTCGAGAAAGCTCGGCATTTAACTTCATCGGAACCCCTGGACAATAATATGCCTGAGTTGAAGGCCTCCAGGTGTTCCCGTTGATCCGTCATACAGCTCGATGGTGGCGGGGAGTCTAAAGTTGGCGGGTAGCGAGATTTCCATGATTTCATCAATAAATGGGTGCCTTGGATGGATGGGGAGATTGGTATAGTGGTGTTAGGGGCATAAGGTTAGCTATATTTGTTAGAGGGTTGACGAGAAGGTTGGAGATGCATGGATTATCGGTGGGAGGGCTCTATGTGAGTTGAGTTTTCTTCATTTGAGGGGTCATTGTGGTTTTGGTGTGATCTTTCTGGCTCATTGTGGCGGTGATTGTTCTGGTTGTGGTGGGCTAGGTTATTGATTTACTGTTGTATGTTGCCCATGGTGTTCAGAAAGGTGCGAAGGAGGTGAGCATTAGGGTCCAAATGAGGTGATGGCGGAGGGGGATGTGGAGGAGGGGGTTCATGGTGATCGTCACTAGCATCTTAATTAGAAACATTACCATTCACACCTTAGCTTCTAGTTCATGCCATGAGCGTAAGTGGCAGTTAACACTGTGATTTTTGCTAGATTGTCCTTGATGAAGTTACGAAAAATGGTGGTTTACCAAAAAAAGAGGCGAGTGAAGTGAGAAAGTAGTGATAATCGAGAATTAAGCAAAGAAATGTGGCAGGGAGAGTTTTACCTAATTCCCACATGTGGCAGTAGGATGTTCACGTAAGCCAAACCCTGGGTGGTGTTTGGTCACCTAAGTAATGAGGGGGCCTAGCGGTGGGGCCAATGGAGGCGATTCGCTTAGGTTTGCTCAGACACAGTGATATCTTAATATTTATGGTGTTTCAAGGCTAAAAGTGAACTATGCTATTATGTTGATATCATCTTTCTTTTATAAGGGAAATGGGGTGTACAATGCTCCCTCTCATGTTTGCCTTTCGTAAGGGGGTGCATTATGCACGCTAACCTTGTTGATTGCGTGTGTGGCTTTAGAGGGAAAGTTTGTTAAGAGTTTTGCGTATTAGAGACTGCCATATGTCATGTTTGTTAAAGGTATATTCTTGGTTGTTCTCGAGGTATTTCTAGAATGTGAGTCGAATTATCTCTAGCTAAGCTTGAACGGTGTACTTTTGAGGTTGGTGAGCATGGTTTGGACTGGGAGGGTTTTGGGATAGAGCTTAAACCCGAGGGAAGGGGTTTAGGGATTTTCTCAACGTTTATGCCCAGCAAAAAGCTTGGGGCCTGAGCTTGACAGGATGGTTAGAGAGCATTCTAAAATAAACTTGACGAATATATGCTAAGCCTGGTGGAGGGGTTTCTATCTTAGGTGAGGGGGTTAAAGTCGACAAATTGGTCATGCTCGGCAATCATGCCTGGTATGGTCTATAACTCATCATATAACATATACTTAATGTAGGGAAGAAGGAACCTTTTGCGAAGCGCTTTATAATGTTGAATTTCTCTCTTATTCTATTGCATTTTATGATCAATTTGTTTTTTTTTATTTTTTTTAAATTTTTTTACCTCTCTCATGCAATATGCAAACAAATAATATCTCAAAGTTTGCACATTGGAATCACTTAGAGCTTATAGTGAAAAATTATAGTTGGGATATGTTGCCAAACTTACTTCAAATTAAGTTTTCCCAATTCTGGGAGTTCTTGTCATTGATAATTTTTGGTAATGGTTAATTATGCTATCTATTTTTGTTGCATACCTGAACAGTTAAATGTTATTGTCAGTTTTTAGGAACTCTATCCTTACTCTTTATGTAAAGCTTATTAGAGTCAGACACATTCAGAACATGTTCTTGAATGTGTTGCATTACATCTCAAAGAAATGTTGTTCTGCTGAAATTTGAAAGATGTATAATAGAGAATGCAAAAATATAAAAGAAAATTGCATCAGTAATTTGTTGAACTGAAAAGGAATGTTACAGAAAATGAAAATAAACATATTATTGTAAAACATGTATATTTTGCATGTGGTTGATGACTATATTCATTAGGTATTAGGGTTGATAAATGGCCATTAGTATGATTTGTAGTTATAACATTTACTATTCTTAATAACGGTGTAATAACCCGTACACATTATGAAGAAGTGTAACCTCATCTTCCTATTTATATTTGGAGTCCTATATAAGAACATGTTTTCCTATAAAGAAATGAGAAGAAGAAGACTTGGTGGCATAGCTAGTTCTTGAATAACTACACTTTTAATGCTCATATTTCCTTTGTCTTGATTTATCCTTATCTTATCTTTTATTCCATTTACAACACATTATCAGCACGAGACTCTACTGTATGAGTGATGATTTGAACAGCTTAAGAGATTTTACTGAAAGAGTTTGTCTTCTTATCACTTTCTTTTGATTAATCTAATTCTTTGCTTTGTTATTTCTTATAGCTTCCTTCATGTTAGTCTTAGTATGAAATATCTTCATGTTTCATCTATAAAAATTTTATTGTCAATCTTGGTTGACTGACACAATTATCATATTTTATTTTATGTTGAATTTGTTACTCTTAGTTACTCATAGTAGGGGTGGATGTTACGCTACAATCAAGAGGATGTCATGTGTAATTATCATAAATTTTAAGGGAGATGCTTGTAATTTTTATTTAATTTATTTATCATTAAGTTAAATTTCCATCATTTTCTTTAGGCATAGTAGTAAGTGAGTCATACTATTGTTGAAAGGGCTTGCTATTCAAGCATCTTTGAAGGATTGCACAAAATTAATAAATTTTCATGATCATATTATATATGAAGATTTGTGGTATAGTTCCTGAAGAACTACACCTTCAGATCGTGATTAAATTTAAAAAGATCCATTTAATATTAGTATAATTTGAAGCAAAGAAATGTGAAAGAGAACATCATCAATCTTTTTATGTCTCTTGAATATGCTTTTGTAGTAGCAAAAATGAAAATTATTTCAAGAGATATTTTGAATCAAGTTTATGCACTCTTATGATTAAATACAAAAATGGGTTATTAATGAAAAATCACAAATGCGACCCAATGGTTTGAACTCAATTCCTTAAAGTGAATGTTCCATATTATAACTTTGGGTATGACAGAGGTCATGATTATGACTATTGATGTGACAGAAATAAGAAAAATGATCATTATCATGGTGATTCCAACTCTTCCAAGAATACATATCAAATGAAGTAGGGAGATAATGATGAGAATATTGAATAGAGTAAAATTACCTTAATGTTGTAGCATGTACGAAATAACATTGGTCATACTTGTCGTTTGTCAAGGTTTTTGCTTGTGAGAATCATTCATTTGACCATAATCCTACAAATAATATGCATTTAGATGTGTCTATTTTTGTTAAATATTATAGAGGAAAGTTTTGTCACTTGATTGATGATTAGAGTAGTTGAATTAATATCTTGGAATTCATATTTTTCATTTCATATGTATTTATTTTATTTTTGATGTGGTTTAAAATCATCACCTACACGTTTTCTCTTATTTTGTTAGTTTGCAATATTTTAAATAAAATATGTATGATATGATTTCTTAGAGTTTTTATTGATTAAAGAAAAAATGTGTGTTTCAATTCTTTATATATATAGATCAATAGTAAATTTTGATATCTAGTAGTATAAAAGTAATTCAAGTTTCTAGAATAACTATTATATTTTGTTACCTCAATGACCAAAATTTTATACATTATGTTTTATTCATTATCATGTCAAATAGATATGATTAGTGCAATTGAAATACATGTTATTGTAAATTAGAAGTTTACTATACTTTTGTAAATCAGAAGTTTGTGATATTGTTGCAAGCTAGAAATTTACTAGTTTAAATAATTTTGTTATTTAACATATGGCCGATAAGGCTATCTTGAGTCAATATTGATAATTTATAAGGGTACCATTGAAGGAGCAGAAGATTCTTCAATATAATAATTTTTTATGTGTAAAGTGTTTTCAATGCAAATTGATTATAAAACTATCACTAGTTAAAAATAGAGTTAAATTTGCTAAATTTTTAGAATGAATTTAAGACGATATTGTGGATTATAAAATTACGTGTATCATTTAGATATTTTATAGCCAGAAGCTAGTTAGTCATATGTGTACTTATTATCAACTCGCAACCTGATGTTTGTGAGATTATGCAAGTTATTTGATTAAGAGTACAAATTTCTAGATAAAGACAAATTGTCTTGATAATGTTAGTAAATTTACTTCTCAATCTTTTAGTGATTATTATATGACCATGGGTAAAATGTTGAACATCTTGTTGCTTATGTTTAAATGTCTCTAATTGATAGCTAAATAATAAATTGTGAGAAAAATATCCCAAGCTTTTTGAGGGGCATGCCTTTTACATGTTGTAACACTTGTTGATATAAGACTAACAAATAATTATAAGTTCTCCCTTATACAATTGGATTTTAGTTTGAAACCAAATATTTCTTATATAAAAATTTTCCTATGTGCAATATAGTCACTCCTACTCTACTATATTGCACTAAAATGAGCTTTAAAAGAAAATTGGGAATATATGTTGAATATGAAATGATGTTTTCAACATTACGGGAAAAGAATAAATAGCTGGAAAAGGAAATTACTTGAAATGTATCATCATTAATTATATCATTTAGATCCTTGAACAAGGCAATTTGAACTAGAAGTTCAAATGATAATACATTTGCGAATAAGAGCAAATTAATGAATTGCTAGCTGCATTTTCTATTGCAAAAGGATAAATAAATCTTATAGAGCTATAATTGCTCCATTTAGAATTGATATCCAATAAGTTAAAAATATGCAAGAAGCATAGTAGACTAATCGATTCCAAAGACAAAATCCCAAAAAGAGAATGAGCAAATAATATTGCTAAGAAGACAAATAATTCAAAAGAGATCTTGAAGTAGGACTCTTGAAAAAGATATTAGAAACATAAGTAGGACTCTTGATGTAATCTAAACTCTAGAAGAAGTTAAAATACTTAAAAATAGTGGAAATAATATGGTTTTAATAAATTATGTGTCTTCGGAAAAAATGATAGAGTAAAAAAGAAATAGTTGTCGATAACATATTTGAATAGCGCACAATATTAAGAATAATAATAAGGATCTTAAAATTAGAATCGTCAAAGAATATCGATGAAAAAATGATTGGCCAAAAATAGAAGAATGCCTTATATGTAGAATTGAACTCATTTGTAAAATGTGAAGTTATTGAATTTGTAGTTTAAACTCTAGAAGATATTTTAATGGACCAAGAATGTGCAAAATTTGTGGATACAAATTGATGCAATGCCGTTTTGATATTTGATAAGGTTACTTGTTTTAATGTTCTTTTCCTCATCATATTGAGACTTTTTTATTGAGCATGAGTTCTTATTGATATGCATTATATATTTATTTTAAAATTTCTTAAAATACTTTATTTGCTTATGTGTCTATTTAAAGAATTTGAAGTGAAAAATCTTTAAATAATAAAACTTTGTCTCGGCTTACAGATCAAACATTTAGTAAATTAAATTTTGTTTATCAAGTTATAGAAAACAAGCTTTTGAGTGATTTATACATATAAATTATATATATTGAATATACTAATAATTGTTAGATTGCTGAATTTAAAGAAGATAATGAAGATAAATGATCATTAGTATGATTTGTAATTATAACTTTTATTATTCTTAATAATGGTGTATTAATCTCTACGTATGATGAAGAAGTATAACCTCTTCTTATTTATATTTGGAGTTTTATATAAAGATATACTTTCCCATAAATAAATGAATAAAAAAACTTAATAACATAACAAACTCTTAAAAAAGTAGACACACTACAAGAAATTTGAGATCTGGGGACGGAATTTTGCGAGGGATAATTTTCCCTCGCTGGTCAGCGAGGGATCTGCGACGGAAATCCTAGCCCTCGCAAAATTTCAAAAATATAATATCGGGAAAAATAACATGTTAATAGCGAGGGAATTGAGAGGGAAAATATCCTCGCTAAAATTAGCGAGGGTATTATGAGGGATATTTTCCTCGCTAAATATTAGAGAGGAATTGAGAGGAATATTTTCCCTCGCTAAGCGGCAAAAATGTAGCGAGGGAAATTCCGTCGCAAATCCCTCGCAAAATCTACCGAACCTAATTACAAATCCTCTACCGCAGTGCGCTCACCTCTCACTATCACCTCCTCTCTTCTCGCTCTCACTCTCACCTCTCTCTCGCTCACCTTTCGCTCTCACTCTCAATCTCGCTCTCACTCTCAATCTCGCTCTCACCTCTCTCTATTCTGCTCTCCCTCTCCCTCTCACTCTCAATCTCGCTCTCACCTCTCTCTATTCTGCTCTCCCTCTCCCTCTCCCTCTCAATCTCACTCTTACCTCTCTCTGTTCTAGTCTCCCTCTCCCTCTTACTCTTAATTTCACTCTCACCCTCCTTCTAAGCACGACAGCCACACGACGACGCTTATAGTAGCTCGCCCACTCTGTTCCCCTCCTTCTGAGCACGACAGCGGCGCCACCCAAGCGAGCGACAACCTGCAGGTAAGTTATCCTACCCCTTTCTCTTACACGCTCATGAATGGCATTATTGATTCTAATAGGGTTTGAAATTGTAGGTGGGAAGCTCGTAAACGGGTTGCACAAACCAATTGAGCCCCGGACCCAAGTGCCCCATTACTGGAAAGAGGATTACGGGGGTATGCATATTTCATTCCTCTTTTAATTTTTTTTGGACAAGAATATTACTCTCGGTTTGCATAATAATTTGTTCGAAAAATGGTTCAAAGACCCTCCCGATCCACATATCTCGCTCCCTCCTTCTGGTTGTAACGTGTGTCTTTGATCCCTCTGGCCCCATTTTTGCTAGTCCAAAATCTAATAATTTTACTGTGAAACCCTATATTAAATAGAACCACATGATATGGAGGATTCACATATCATTGTCAAGTGTTTTATTTTGTCCATTTTGTGGGCATCTGTCATTTCTGTCTTGGTCTTTATTTTGTTCACATGTCATGCATCAAGTGTTTTATTTTGTTAATTTTGTGGGCATCTGTAATTTCTGTTCTAATGTCTGTTACTTTTGGTCTATAAATTATCCAGCTATCTATTTGAATCATTTGAAAAGTTAAGATATATGCTTATGACATCTCTAGAATAGTAATTATGTATTGTTAATGAAACATAATCAAATACCTGTTCTAAATTTTTCGATTCAAAAATGAGATCGAGATATGTATTTTGAACCAAAGAATGCTATTTTCTATAATGAATCGTATTGAATCATGGTAAAATATATTTAAAAAATGCTATAAAAATATATACCTATAAAATGAAAGAAAATACTTACAATAGTAGCTTTAACCCAAAGTTAACATTAATAATATCACATATGGCCTTTAATAAACCATTAATTTTAGAAAACGCAAATGTAAAATTATATCTTTTGTTTCAAATAAAAAAAATTCCATTTGTCTTTTTTTTGAGTAACAGCAAACAAATTGAATAACAAGAGTGAATTTTAGTTTAAGATATGAGTTAGTGGCTATGATGTATGGTCATGTAATGGTACGAGTATCCCAGACGATACTGGTATGGTACTGGGGATACGATATTTTTTAAAAGATTAGGATACTGTAACGATAAGATACGGCAAAACATATACATATATATATATATATACCCATAATTTCATAAAATATAAAAAAGCATATAAAATTATTATAAAAATTATAAAACATGTTATTTGAAATAACTGGAGTCGCAAAGTGCCAATTGCCAAATAAAACTTTGAATAAGTCAAAAAACAAAATAATATAATAAAAAAATCACATTATGCGAATTACCAAATAAGATAAAAGTCACTTATATAATGTAATAAAAGATCTAAGTCTGCCCATTAACAAACAAAAGTTATCTATATAATATTAATATTCAATGGGTGAACAATATCCAATCTCTTCTCGTCTTCGTAATTTCAAATAATACGACAGTAAATTATCGTGGGCAACAAAAGCAAAAAGAGTAAAGATGAGCAACGATACAGCTGCACGGCTCACCATCTCAGGCGTCGCAGACTCGCAGCATGGATCTCGTTGCTCATTGTCTCAAGCATTGCACACGTTTTCTTCCGCTTAGTACGGTACTGCACTGAAACGCACTGACATCGCAGTATGCGGCTCGAGGCCGCATCGGTGCATCATAGGTTAGTGGTCATGAAATCCATCTTTTTACCCCTTTCTTGGTGAGTGGGCCTGTTTCATTGACCTTTAAATTTTTGGAAAACTTATTCCTTGAAAATTTCAAATTCTTAAATTCCATTATTCATCGCATGAAAATGACCGCCGGAACTCTACCCGTCATCCTCCTCATTGAACTTCATGGTCATAAATAACTGGAGTGGCTAGGCTTCCAGTTGTATCCCTAGTTGGGTAGCTAATCTAGTGTATCCTTGGAAAAGAGAAGATAGAAATGGAGACTTGGGAAGCCCTTCACTAATGATATTCTAATTAAGATAATAGGTGGTGCTACCATATCAAAGTGAATCTGGCCATGATTCTCCACCACTACAGCATTCTCAGGTTAAGAGAAATTGATAGAATCCCATTAAGCATCACATTAGCGCCCTTTGTCTCCGCTTCTTAGAAGGCATAAAGAATACCATCAATCGAATATCTTCCAACCGGGCATCTATGTCGATGCTCTTAAGTTAGTGACCACCTTCTCAATAGTTTCCATAACCATTCGCCTGTAAGGTTCACTCTCATCTTTAAGATCCTCAACAATTCTCCCGATAATATCGGCAATGCCAACTTTGTTTGCTATCTCTACAATAGGAAATGAGCACGTTACTTATAGTTTCTTCGATCCAAAGCCATCCTCCTAACCCAGACGTTCTTGTTCAAAAGTCAGGGAGAATATCATTTCTAATATAATCAGTTTCCACACCCTCAGCAGGTATACCAAGAGCAGAGGCAACAACACTGAAAGCTCTAGTAGTAGTGTTCCTAACATATTCATCAATGTTGTCTATGTCAGGCCGCATAGCAGCAATCATTGTGGCCAGTGAAAACTTAGATTTTATTTATACTTTTCTCTCCTATGAGGTATATTTAGGACTATCTAAATATGACATCAAATCTTGAATGTTGAAAATAAAAGTTATGAATTTCTAACGATTTATGTGTTAAGAATATTGGTTTGATTTAACTTTTGAATAGTGCTTTATCATATGCTTAAGGTTTTATTTTCTTATTCGAGTAACGATTTGAGGAAAACCTTAGTTTTTCGCTTGAGATTCAATATGAATGAGCACACATACTTATTGTTCAGACTGCTCATTGTATTGAATCTTGAATTGTCCAAGTGGGACAATTTGGTAAGAAATTTTTCCTTCACTTGTTTAATAGTTATTATTTAAATCTCATATTTTATACTTGTTGAAATTTCGGTCTGTTACATTTCTTTTTGTTCTCTGGGTGTATACTTAAACGCGGTAGATCTCACTGCTATAGTCATGCATTTGGAGACCAATGGGAAATGTCACAAATTTCGTCAAGTATAAAATATGAGATTTAAGGAATAACTATTAACCAAGTGTTGAAAAAGTTTCTTATCGAATGGGATAGGGCCATACCATGTTAAGAAGGATAAGTTGATATAAGGATTTGTATTAATGTGCTAAACCAATTTCAATCATGAGACCCGATCGAAGTTGGATGTTACGAAGAAATGATCCTACCTAGGTTATGTAAGTGAAGAATTCAAGGATGGAGTTGATGATTTCATTAGGGTTGCTCAAGGAGACCCGACAGTTAGTGATGCATTAAATCGCATCCTTTGTCCATGTGCTAGATGTAAGAATCATGCTTGGAGGGAGGTGTTTGGGGTAGAACAACATCTGTATAAGTACGGATTTGTGGATGGTTATGTAAATTGGACCATTCATGGTGAGGATTTGTGGGGAGATAGCGGCTCAACATCCATTGTCCATGATGATGACGTGGAGCCTAGGAATCCATACGTGGATATGGTTATGGATACCGCAGGTGATAGATTAAATTCAGAGGCTCAAGATTTAGAAGAGGATCCAAATGCGTCAGCTGCGAAGTTTTATGACTTGCTAAGAGACGCTGACGAACCTTTATGGGATGGTTGCCATAAGCACACAAAATTGTCAACTGTAACTCAACTTTTGAACTTGAAGTCTGAGTTTAACATGAGTGAGAGTTGTTATGATAGAATGATTGTCATAATTAAGAGCATGCTTCCAGAGCCTGAAAGGTTACCCGAAAACTTCTACAAATCGAAGAGAATGGTTCGTGAGCTGGGATTAGGATATGAGAAGATAGATGCGTGTCTTAATCGTGTATGTTGTATTACAAAGAATACAAAGTGACAAGAGACTCTACTCAGTTTGCTTAGTATGTGGACACCCACGATTCAAACCGAAGGCGGGACGTTCATCGAATGAGAAGGATGTGCCGCACTCAGTATTGTGATATTTTCCCATTATTCCAAGACTCCAACGTCTGTTTATGTCCAAAAACACTGCACAGTATATGACTTGGCATGCGGATGGAGTGCGTCAAGATGACAATGTGACCAGGCATCCAGCTGATGCTGAGGCTTGGAAACGATTTGATGCTACCCATCCTACATTTGCCCTAGACGCTCGAAATGTTAGGCTTGGCTTGAGTACAGACGATTTTAATCCATTCAGCGGTTCAGCCACACCATATTCATGTTGGCCTGTTTTTGTCGCACCGTACAATCTACCTCCAAGTATGTGTATGAGAAGGGAATACATATTCCTCACTCTTGTGATTCCTGGACCAAAGTCACCTGGTAAAAGTTTAGATGTCTATCTTAGACCCCTAATTGACGATCTGAAGATATTGTAGGATGATGGGGTGCAAACTTATGATGCTTGGAAGAAGCAAAATTTCGATATGAAAGTGACTTTGTTGTGGACAATAAGTGACTTTCCAGCCTATGGAATGCTGTCTGGGTGGAGCACTCATGGAAAACTTTCTTGTCCGCTTTGTATGAATCACAGTAAGTCATTTGTGTTGAAGCACGGTAGAAAATGTTGTTGGTTTGATTGTCATCGCCAATTTTTGCCCTTTGATCATCTATTTCGCCGTGATCGAAACTCTTTTAAGATATCAACAGTGGAAAAATCGAATCCACCGCAACGGCTGAGTGGGACAGATGTCTTGAATAGAGTGACTCAACTTAATGAAATTATTTTCGGCTTGAATTCAGGTAAACAAAAACAAGATGGCTTTGGTATACACCACAATTGGGTGAAGAAGAGCATATTCTGGGAATTGCCTTATTGGTCGACTAATCTAATACGACATAATTTAGATGTTATGCATGTTGAGAAGAACGTGTTTGATAATATCTTCAACACTGTCATGGACATAAAGGGCAAGACAAAAGACAATGCAAATGCAAGAGAAGATTTGAAGATAATATGCAAACGTCCTACCTTGGAGCTAATAGTTGACAATGGCAAGTGTAAAAAACCAAAGGCGACGTATGTCTTGGATGCCAATAAAAGAAGGATGGTGTGTGAGTGGATAAAATAGTTAAAATTTCCCGATGGGTATGCGTCAAATATCGCACGTTGCATCAATGTAGACGGTGGGAAGATATATGGAATGAAAAGTCACGATTGTCATGTTTTTATGCAAAGGTTAATTCCTCTGGCATTTCGTGATATCTTGGCAAAGCCTATATGGGGACCGTTAACAGAACTAAGCTTGTTCTTTAAAGAAGTTTGCGCAACTGAAATTCGTGCTTCTACCATGGAGAATGCAGAGCTTTCTATCATTGAAACAATTTACAAGTTAGAGAAGATTTTCCCTCCAGCATTCTTTGACGTGATGGAACATCTAGTCGTGCATCTCCCTTATGAAGTTAAGGTTGGAGGACCAAGTGCATTACAGTGGATGTACCCCTTTGAGAGGTGTATCTTTGTACTTGAAAAGAAAGGTCCGAAACAAGGCGAAAGTTGAAGGATCTATTTGTGAAGCGTATATTTTAGAAGAAATTTCCAATTTTGCTTCCATGTATTTCGATCCCCACCTACGACTGTGCGCACTCAAGTTCCTGAATGACGACGGTGGGGAAGAAACAATTAATGAACGATTGTCTGTTTTTAAGCATCCATGTCGTCCTATCGGGAGAGGTCGAAATAGATTTTTGACGGATGTGGAACTTGATTCTTTGAGACATATGTGCTTGTAAATTGTGGAGAAGTAGAACCTTATCTCCAAGTAAGTTTACTCTCTATCTAATGAATTTGTTATTAATGTGTTAAATTTGTGCTAAATATTAATTATTGTATTGATTAGACAATTCGAGGATTCATTAAGGGATACAGATCCCAATATAACTCGATGATCAAATATTGGAAGCTCGGGATAAGGACTTCAAGAGGTGGCTAAAACATCTAGTGAGTCCTTTTTATCCATAATAGTGATCAATCATATTAAACTCAATGTGCATTATGCTAGATGTTACAACTATCTACCGTCTATGTAATGATACAGTTAATATAGGTCAAGTCGAGGATCAAATGATACGAGGGATAAGTTACGGTTCATCTAAGTCCGTGACTTCTTACCGTGGCTTAATAGTTAATGGGTACGATTTCATACCAAGGTGTACGGACAAAATAAAGCTACCATGAATAGTGGCATATGTGTTAGAGGTAGTATATATGGTGAGAATGACTTCGACTATTATGGCATCATTGAAGATATAATTGTCATATGTAGAAAATCGAACAAAGTATTTCTTTTACAATGTCATTGGTTTGACCCGATAAATGGAGTCAATGTTGATGAGAGATATGGTTTGGTTGACATCAAGCATAAATCAAGACTTCACTCAAATGAGCCATTCGTCTTAGCCGAACAAGCACAACAAGTGTACTATACAAGATACCCACAAAGCGGGAATAGAGCTAGTGGTGAATGGTGGGCAAGCATGCAAGGTCGAGCAAAACTCTTTGTGGTGAGACATTGAATGAGGAAGGTGATGAATTGAATGACTTCACTGCCATTGATTATTACCAAGATGATGGATCCATTGGAACATACAATCCTGTGATAGATGATGAACCAGTCCCTTTGTTTGATGCACATGCGCAAATGGAAGAAGTTAACATACGTGATATACATTATCCAATTGACAATCGGTTGATGATGAGTTCATTGATGACAACGAAAATAACGAAATTAATGAATTCTCAGATGAAGATGAGGAATCTGTTGCTTCAGACTCAAGTGGTTAAAATTGAAGCTTGTTCAATAATTTTCGTTAATGGTATTTACATTGGATTATCATTATTATATTTTGAGATTTTTATTGACATATAGTTTCTTGCAAGGTCTCGTCATGTTTCATTATGTTTCTTTATGCAGATATCCATCATGACCATTCGAGGTAGAGGTGTTGGACGCAGTCGTGGGAGAAGCCGTAATGGTGCATCTACTTATGATTCTCCATCAAGACAAGATTTCACTCTCTCAGGTATACCAGTAGGATAATCTTTTTAATTATTATTAACTCGTGATTTATATAACTGTAATATATAAGTGTTTTTTTTTATATATAATTATATTAGGTGCAATTTCAACCATTGGCCCATCGACTAGTGCAGTGCCTACCAAATCTAGTCCATTGACCGTTGGAGGCGCATCAACTTCGTCCCACCCCTTCGACCCATGATTTCTATGCCACCCCCTGCTAACCTACCCACTAGCGGCCCGAATATGGTGCCTTCATGTGGAGAATCCAATGCAGAAACAGATAGCAGGGAACTTATATATGTGGCGCATGTTCCTGAACCGTAAGTACTAGTCACTGCGTTATCTTTTATTACATGTATTTACTTTCGATAACTAACATTATCTTATTGTACTTACGGGAGGAGGTTTCTACCGTCGAGGGTGACACGTGACATTATGTACAATGTCATGACACGGATGCCCTGCTCGGCTAGTACGTGGCGAGGTTATCCACCGAGATGAAGGACATACTATTTACTGACTTCATAGTAAGTAATTGTGTTTCTATAGAATTATATATTATACGTTTATTGAAAAATAAATATACATACTTATCCTTTGTGTAGGCTAAGCATCGGTTCACATCCGATGCCGATCGCAAAGATGGCGAGAACCTACGGGAACGGACTATCTTAGACCGTTATCCAGACCATTTGAACAAAGCACGTGATAAGGCCTTTGAGCGGGCAAATTCAAACAACTTATCTGATATTAAGGGGCATGGGCCCAGAGGAATGAGGACGGAAGTGTGGGATGGCCTGGTCGACATTTGGATGACAAATAAATGGATGACGAGGTCTGCAGCTGCCCGAAGGAACAGGGCAGCCATGCCTGATGCCTTGAAGCATACAGGTGGGTCGATAAGCTTTGATCAACACAAGAGCAAGATGGTAATATAACTTCCTCAATTAAAGTTTTAATGATAAGCATCTGTGTATGAACATGTTGTAATTAATTGAGTTATTTGCCTATCTTGAGTATGACATAGTATTTTAGAGGGATTACCTTACTTTTGATATATTTTTATTATATAATATTCTTCCATATGCGATTACACAGAGAGGCGAGTTAAAGCATCGTGTTTCTTACAGAGATCGTATGCAAAAGTTCATAAAAAGAAAGACTAAGCTATGTTTCGAGCGCCGAGGAATTTTATTGTAAGTGTCTTGTTCCTATTCACCAGTCATATATATTTTATAGATTGTTCATTTTTTTGTTAATATTTTTCTTGTTTTGTTATTTTTAGGAGTCATATGACACCGCAATGACAGAAAAATATGGAGAAAACTCTTCCTCTCACCCTATGGTTGACCCAGAGGTTTGGTTGGATGCGGCGGGTCCCAACAAAAAGGGACGTGTGCATGGCATAGGTAACAACTTGCACATTGGTAATAACACCAGGCCAACTTCATCCTCCTCGGTTGCGGGTCCTTCCCACTCTATACCGTTGACACAAGACATATCTGAAGTTGTAAACACAAAGAAGTGGTGCAGCTGATGGCTTCGTTTGTCCGAGTCAACTTGTCCTATGTTGGCGCCCTTCCAATCGTTTCTATCTACGATCGGATCAACAAATGTTGCTCCACAACCACCATCACAAGATTTAGGCGAGGGAGGGTCGAGAGGAAGAGGAAGACGAAGACGAAGATAATTTAGACTGATTGTTATTTTTTATTCTTATTGTTACATTTGTATAACTTTCAACTATATTATTGGATTATTTTGTAGAAGTTTTTTGTTATAGCATTTTATAATTATTGGATTGTTGTTTGCTGGATTTTGTTTGTTGGATTGTGGTTTGATACGTAGTGTTTTAGGAAAGTTATATATATAAATAGGTTATTAAAAAAAATTTACCTCATTAGCGAGGATTAGCGAGGATGAATAGCGAGGAAATAGCTTAGGGTTAATATAGCGAGGAATAGCGAGTAAATGGCGAGGGCAATTTTAGCGAGGACTTAGCGAGGAAATAGCGACTGAATACTACAAACCATTAGCGAGGATTAGAGAGGGATTAGCGAGGCATTAGCGAGGGAATTTAGAGAGGATTAGCGAGGAATAGAGACGGAAATAATAGAGAGGGATTAGAGAGGGATTAGAGAGAAAATTGACAAAATTAGTAACTAATTTAGCGAACGAATAGCGAGGAAATTAAAGTCGCCATTTTGCGAGGAATATTAGCGAGGTATTAGAGAGGGATTAGCGAGGATATACATTTTTAGAGACGGATTAGAGAGGGAATACTTTCCTCGCTAAAGCGATGAAAAAAAGCGAGAAACTTTCCTCAGAATAATCCTCTCTAATCCTCACGATAATATCAAGGATTAGAGAGGGATTAGGAAAAATTTGTTTTCCTAATTTCTTGTAGTGACATTTAATACTCATATTTCCTTTTCTTTATTTATCCTCATCTTTCTCTTTTATTCCATTGCAACACATATTGAATTATTGATAGTTTCTTAAATGCATAGGCGAAGCTCAGAATCCGCACAAAATTATCCAAATTTGGAAGGAGTTCTGCAACATGTAAATTGTAAACTCAAATTTCACGATACATTGGCCTTAGGCCATTGTGACTATTAATTTGCATGGGACCCCAATCATTAATTAAACAAAGCCGAGGTCCACTTAATTTGACATTGATGGTTCACTGTCACTGGCTCTCTGTACCCGATCTTCTGGCTTCCACATCGCTGTTTTTATCTCCAATTATGACCAACTGAGCTTTATTACCTTCATTGCTATCATTTCTGGGGACAGTAACTGGTAGCTGCAGTTGGCCTTGCAGGGAGATCTCCTTTTCAGGGGACGGTGGCATCTGAGGTTTCTGTTCTTTGGATTTGCCCCACACAACTAGATAAAGCCCCACAATCACGACCACTCCTCCAATAATGCTGATATACATATATCATAATAATTCAACAAAAAAGGTGGAAAATGAGGTTACAAGTCAAGAAAGGGAAAAAGAACAAGCAAGATGAGAAGTGTGTTGCATTGTAGCACTTGCTAGTACCTTCCAAGGTAGAGCTTCTCAGAGAGGATGAAGCAGGCCAAGGCCGTGACTATGATCATTCGCAGGGGATTAAAAGCAGTCACAAACACTGGGCCCGCGGTTTTAACAACCGTGCCTTGCACATAAAATTGGATTGCTGATGTTACTATTCCCTGTGTAATACATTAGCATAAGTGTCATAAAGAAAAGACTATATATGTACTGCTAATAATTATGTAACTTGGGTTAGGCCAGAGCACAAGTTGGTACTTGGTTGGGTTGTTGAACCCAAATAATGGGTACTAACCGAGTATGCATAAGCAAAAAGGCTAGAATCCCAGCCTACAGACCAAGCATGAGGGCTGTGACGCTCCATGAGAATAGTTAATGCAGTGCTTTGAATTGCGCCCACAAAGCAAACCCAGGTGGCTAGGGACATCTCTGCTGGGTACTTTCTCAATGTTATGGCCTGCAAATGATCAAATCATACATACGTTTCCTATACAATATATTTGAATAGTATCTAAAATTAAAATTAAATTGGATATATGCTGCAGCTGCGCCAACAACTTACTTGCAATATGTAGAAAGCAGAGAAGCCTGCACAACCAATGAGGAGGAAACATGCACCCATGACCCAGTGGTCGCCAGTGGGGTCGTTAACATTCTCATGCTGGCCCACATGGCTAGCTGATGAGCCCAAAACATTAACTACGGGACCTTTGTACAGTGCCATTAGAAAAGCGCCTCCAAGGCTTACCACAGTGCCAGTCACTTTGGCTTGACATCCTACCGTCTTCATGCTCATGGGCTCCAATCTGGTCAAATATAATTATTTTCATTAGGGAAAAAACCCAGAAAAATTAATATCAACTATGTTTTACCTTTTTTTTTTACCTATCTGGTTAAAATTGAATTTCTCTTTTGGTTCATATGGGTAAAATAGGCCGGCAAAGTGGCACTGGCATCTTATACACTCGCTCCGCGTTAATTTTCTTTTCTTTGTAAATAAAATAAGTCTCAATGATAAAAATATGTTGCAAAGATAGAGCAGTTTTTTGAGAGTTATGGATACATGAGATTTTAAAGAAATGGCACATTATTTTTATTCTGTTTTCATCAACCATAATTATAAAAATATCATCTTATTACAAAATTTTAAAAGCAGGAACTGCATATTCAGTAAAAAAAATAAATAAATAAAAGCAGGAAACATAATGAAAATAAAATGGTACTTTTATAGTTATAATAAAAACATATTGACTAAAAACAAAAACAAGAAAACAGACCAAACATTCATCATAACTTCAAATTTTAGGTAAAATAGTGCTGACTCATTAATTGATCTGGCAAAGATAGAAAATGACCTACATCCATTCATGGCATACGAGAGTGCGGTGACATAGACCTATCACTATAATTATATTTGCAAAATTAAATATGTTCAAGAGCCACTCAGACACTGCCCCATGCCCTTGGTAGTCTGAAGCTAAAAAAAAAGTGGGATTTATGGAGGATATTCACAGGGTACGTGTTCGTTTCCTATTATAGCTTTCTATATTCGTCAGTGAAGCTGGTGTTTGATTAATTTCTTACCGAAAAATGATTGCGAGCACAAAGGTAATGGAGGGTACGGAGTTCATCACAGCAGATGCAAAAGATGCCGACGTTAATTTCATCCCCAAGAAGGTGAAGCATTGATCAAGAATTATCCTGTAAATCACAACATATAATTAATATGTTAACTAACTATACTACGTTCAATTCATCTTATATAAGAGTATGTAATTATATGTGTGTGAGAGAAGATCATAGTCAGGCTAGAATTTGAGGTAAATGGATATAGAAGATTTGTTAAACTTGCTTTACTTGTTTTGTTTACTTCAATTTTTTTTTTATTCCCAGAGATGAATGCAATAAGAGTAAAAACTCACTAAAGCCATCAGTTTTTCATCTTTCACCGATTTGATGTCATTTTAAAGATTAATTTAATGAAAAAAATGTGACACTTGAATTAATGTGGTATCACATATATGTTTAGATGATTAATTTGATATATTTATAAATAAAAGAATATGAAATATTTTGAACCACAAAATTAGTATTTACTGAGAAATAACGACTTATGTGAGCAAACTGAAAATTGAGTCATACACAACTAGTATATAAGTGGAAAAGATGATATTACTCGACAAAAGCCAGTGCCATAATCTCTGAGAATATCCGAGCAGTCATTTTGGGCCTAATTTTCCTGAAAAAAAAAAAGGTGTAAAAACTAACAAATCAATAATAATATTTTCACATCAATTTCATTCCACCATTCTTATATCATTTTTTTTTAATAATAAAGTAAGAAAAAGACATATCCCAACATATACTCTTTCCATCTCTTTTTCCAAAATTAACAAGAAATATGTAAAAGGAGATGTAGCAATTTCACGTGTAAATAACTTCACTCATAGACAAATAGTTACTCAACACGTGTCCCCAAGTAACCTAATCGAGTTGTTAGTTATTTCTGTATTATAGTAATATAATAATAGTAGATGTAATGGTTAATGGAGTAGTATTCTAACGATAGGTATCTAATTTTAACGTTTTGGAAGGCATGTATTTAATTAATTAAGTTCGATCAAAACATAGCGTTATTATATTCTAATTTATATAAATACTCTATGCTGAAAAAAATTTGAAGTAACGCATATGTGATGTTAACCAGCACCAACCATCGATCAGAACAACAACAAAAAGGAAGCTGGCTGGAATATTACGTTCATAATGAAATTGACTGATGAAAAACACATGTATGTATGTGAAGCATGCATGCATGCATGCATGATTGATGTTAATTATGAATGCATGGACAGGTGATCAGGAAATGAGAAGGAGAGGGAAACCTTTCAAGAAAAAATGCGAAGGGGGCAAGAGTTACAGTGGCGATGACATTACGGTAAACGACGAACACATAATGGCTCATGCCCTTATTGAGAGCATCCATGGTGATAACGTACATGCCGGCCGAGCCGAATTGCAAGCTTAATATTAGCAGAAATGCCTTTGAATTGCTGAACCACGCACATACCTTCTCACAGTATGTCAGTTCTCCCATCTTACTAATCTCTCTGTCTTTCTCTCTGGATTTTTATGTGTTTTGAGAAGTGAAATTGCTTGTGCTTGATTTTGTTTGTGTGGGAATGCAAGAGCAAGGTTAGCGTTCTCAATATTTATACCCAAAGATTAGTTTTATATTAAATAATTTATTACATAATCGAAAACCCACTATGACAAAAGTTACGCAGTCTCTAGTCTCTACAGTCTACATATACAGCACCTGTAAGGCAAAAAAAAAAAAAAGAAATTAGTACTCGTTTGTTTGGTATTTGACCAAAGTGTGATTTTTTTTTTTTCAATTAAGTGTTGTTATTTTAGGTTTGAACTTAATTTTTAATAGTATTATCCACTTACATTAATAAAACAATATTCATTACGATAAGATGTGCACCTTTTCATATCTAATTTGGTTTACCTTTTTCCCCTCAAGTAATGCTGGCAGTTTGATGGACAGCTGTTCGGAATTTAAGTATGACTTTTAGACCCTACATTATTTAGGAATATACAAAGTAAAAATTTGAGAAATGTTTGTCTTACATCTTTTTTAGGGGTATAGGACTATTCACACCTGTTTTGATAGGTATGATTGAGTGAGAAAAAATAATAAAAAATATGTATAATAAATAATATTAAATGAGATGTAAAAAAATATATGCACTATTTGTAATAAAAATATAAGGATTGTAAAAATATTATAAGTAACTAAACTCATGAACTTAATGTCTAAATTTTTTGAATTAAGACATGGTGTCTCCCCCGTTGTTGTCATTCTTTTTTAAATTTATTTGTTTCAGATCTTTTTGGTATTTTAAATTTTTTTCTTTTTAACAAGTAGTATCAGAGTTGCACGTTTGGTTTGGACTAATATTTTAATGATGATTGTTGATATTCTCATGATTTGATGCCTTCATTAGAGAAAAAAATCAATTTTAGAGTAGGACTATTGACTTGATACTCAGCTCAAGAATGAATGTCTTTTATGTGATGTCCTTGTATATGGACTCACATTTGAGGAGAAGATTGTTAGAAATTTAACTATGAGTTTTAAGCTTCACATTCTTTAGGAATTGACAAAGTTGAGAATTTATAAATGATTAAACTCATGAACTTAATATTTTAATATTTTAGTTTAAAATGTAATATTTGACCCATTATTGGAGTTTCTGGTTTAGTTTGTTTATTTCAAATCTCCTCCATATTTTAGACTAACACCGCCAAGTTAATGCAAAAGATGCTAACACCTTATTTTATAGAACCTATGCTGAACTCTTAAATCATTGAGATCATTTATGTCATATTGCCACAAAAACTTGTTTCACGTGGTTAGTTACTTGAGAATACTAAGTAAAGAATCTACAGATGATCACTTTTGCCATATTGCTAAACAATCTTGCTTGTGATCATCTAGTTCTGTAGGAATACCCATGATATTTTACAAATACCTATATACTTTTTTGAGACAGACCACATGGGGATGTTATTTTATTTTATTTTATTTTTGTTTCCCATGATATCTACATATCTTTTTAGTGTGAGACTAATTTTTTGAAGCATGAAGTAATAAGGTTAAGTTCTCCTTACAAATGACGTCTTTAAGGATTCTAACTTATATTCTTCTTTGAAAATACAATTTGTTTATCATTGCGCTCATTCCTTGTAGCTGTGGATTGTTATTTTACAATTAAGAGGGAAAAAAAGCTCACAACAATTAATATATTTCTACTAATGAGAGATCATTAACCGAATTGAATGGAAGATCCTTTCTGACCATGACTCCTTGTGAATTAATTCAAGTATTCAACTTAAGTTGTTTTTTCTCTCGAAACAAAGTAATTTGTTTCATACCATCTATCATTTCTCTTAATATACAGTGCAAGTCTACTAAAGAGTTTTGCTATATATCACGAACCAATTTCGTCAAATCTATCACGAATAAAGAAGAGAAATGTTATATGATACGAAATATTTTTTCGTAAAACGATACGAATGCTTGATGGGGTTTACAAGCTTTTTTCATTTTTGTTTCTCTAATTTTTTTAAAAAGGAGCCTGTAATTCAATGCCACGACTTGTTCGTGATAGATTTCGCGAAATTGGTTCGTGATATATTGCAATGCTCATATATTAATCAAACAGATTGATTTTAAAGCGTCTTTTTCAACATTGTTATAATTCTGATTAACTGCACATGCACGAGTTGTTGATTTCATTTTCACTCGGTTAAGATCCCTCTTTATTTCACAATATTGGCTACCCGTATGAAAACGCCAGCCACCCCTCCTAGATAAAATACAGTCCGCGTAGGACACATTTGGACGCATTATAACGTTCATCCTATACAGCTAAAAAAACGAAATACAAATATATAACAATAAACAAGTGTAGAACACTAACAATGGCAATGTGCCAATAACCTAATTAATTGGAATGTTTACTTTTAATTAGGTACAAAGATTAATTGGTAGAGATATGGTGCTGGCCGAAGAGCACTCACTTGTTTCTGCATTGGCTCAAGTGCGTTCTTTTATGTCCTGCCTGACGGGAAGTGGAATTCAGTTCAGATCATCAGAATCAATCTCATTATCCTTAATTAAGCAAATAGAATTAAAGCTATAAAATGAAAAAGTAGTGAAGGTAAACATAAACCGAAAAACAAATATTAGCTTTTTTGCTGTTAATTTCTAATCATTTGTGGAAGGTCGTCCTTCCTGTACCCTATGTTATTGGTTGGGTAGATAACGGAGAATACTCGCGTGTTTCATGTGTCATTTTATAGTAATTTTGAAGGTAGTTACAATTTTTTCAATAACCTTAATATTGACGAAAGTTACAAATATTTAGGTTTAGGGAAAAAAAAAAGGTTATAGTGAATAAAGGACTACGGCAATTGGGGTAAAGCTCTGTGCTTTCATTGAGCCTATCTCAGAGGACACTTGGTATCCCTACAAGACAAGTATGGATTCATCCCTAAGGCCTTAGTAACAGTTGACATAACCCAGCCTCTAAAGTGAGGAGTTAATCTTGGACTGACTAATGCGAGGAAGATTTGGGTTGATTTCAAATATGAAAAATTACCTATTTTTTGTTATTATTGTGGCCAAATAGGACATGAGGAGAGAATCTATCCATACTTGCTCAAAGATGAAATAAAAGGCAAAGCTAGAGAGAGTAGATAAGCTTCAAGAGCTTGGCCAATTTAGGTATGAGATAAAGTTTGAAAGCATAATCGCGAATTATGTAACCAAATCCAATGAAGAGTAGCACTTGGCCCAGTGTAGCCCAACAATGGCCTATTGATTATGTTGCCTAATACTTTGTTGGGTCATTGGAGGAACCCAAAAGTCAGGAAGATCTCTATCAATGAACTAATTAAAGAATTACATAAATGAGTTTGATATCACATCTTAACCTAAAATCTTAAGATATTAGGTCTATGATCTTTTCCACTTATATAACCTTCAACTTGCTCATTTTTTACTAATGTGAGACTTCAACACTCACACTTGTATTTCCAACATTTTTCACCTCAAGTGTGAGTCCTTCATACATGGTCACTCCCCCTCAAGCAGAAGCCTTTCAAGTATTTGAAGGTGTCATCGAGAGAGTATAGCCAGTATCCAAGAACTTCATCTCCTCCAGATCGGACTACACACGCTCTTCTTCATACTTGTACCGTCATTGTCCATCATCTACAACGAAATATGACGCATATCCTCCATATTGCTAGGAAGACTTTTGGCACAAAGGACCCTTCACATGAATTTACTAATCACCGTGTGAGTCCTTCATACATGGTCATTTCTCCTCAAGCAGAAGCCTTTCAAGTATTTGACGGTGTCATCAAGAGAGCATAGCCCGTATCCAAGAGTTTCATCTCCTCCAGATCGGACTACACACGCTCTTCTTCATACTTGTACCGTCATCGTCCATCATCTACAACAAAACATGATGCCTAGCCTCCATATCGCTAGGAAGACTTTCAGCACAAGGGATCCTTCACATGAATCTACCAGTCACCGTCGTCACACACCAATACTTATCCAAGCCGAACCATCAACTCTGATATCACTTGTTGGGCCATAGGGGGAGCTCAAAAGTCGATGAGATCTCCATCAATGAATTAAGTGAAGAACTATATAAATAGGCTTAACACCACAATTAACCCAAAACCTTAAGACATTAGGTCTATGAGTCTTTTCCACTTATATAACCTTCAACGTGCTCATTCTTTACTAATGTGAGACTTCAACACCCACACTTAAATTTCTAACATACTTGTCTTCCCTGACGTTTTCAAAGCTGGAAGTAAGGTGGGATGCTTCTACTCATAATGAACCAGCGATGATAGAGCTAGAGTTAGGGGTACAGGAGACTACACAGTAGGAGAAGTGCAGTAAATTACTCTCCACTATAGGTCAAGTCATTAGAACTATCTACCAAGCTGCTGACAAATGCCCTGAAGATCAAATTGCACTACCTCAATTTGTAAGTACCACTGATATATTGATCTAGCCAACACCATAGGGAAGACAGATGGCTCTGCTAGGTCTAAGGACCCCTATTTTGTGGATCCGAGAACTCTTTTTAATATATGAGTGGCCAATGCGACCTCAAACCACAAAACGAAGAAGAGATTTAAAAAGAAGCATGATAGAAAGGAGCAGCCAAAACAAACCATTCCTTGTCAATGTCTCTATTCAGCAGGCTACCTTCAAAGAACGATTGGCATAGAAGTGAAGTCTTGAAACGACCGATGATGGAGAGGGCTGGATAATTTGTATGGACACCACTTAGTTCGATTATAACCACTTTCATCTATTCCACTAGCTACATTTCTAGACTTGTTGGAAAGTTCTTTTGGGTATATGCCCATTCTCTTGTACTTGGGATGTACTTTCCATTTTCTTTCTAGTAATGAGATTTTTATCTTTGGCAAAATAAAAGGAAAAAGTTGCATGTATTTAGAACTCAAAATTATTTATCTTTTTTTATATAACTTCCGAATCTTTATAACGTCCTTTTTGTAATAATGCACACAAATTCTTTATATAAATAATGTGTTTTTATCTTATAGTGAACTTACTTACATACATATAATCTCATATATGCACATTTAATATTACTATTTGATTATATTCTCATCATGTACACTTCGGATAGTCTTCAGCTGATTTGGGTGCACCAATGGATAGGCAATTGGCCAGGGATAGCAACGGGTGGGGGTACCTGCAAAAATTAATCAGATGTCCAAGTTAGTATCAGAAAATTACGTAAGTATAAGGTGAATGGGCTAAAAAGAAAACTCACCAAATTATGTTGATGTAATGGCTAAAGGTGATACATTATTCACTCCCTCCTCATGATTACCATGATGGTGGAGAGACATTTTGTTATCAAGTGTTGACACCTATCAATTCCATTACAGGAATATCTTCTAGAATTAGACTCATGCAAAGGGGTGCTAGGGTTCCTATGTGGCCGAGTGCTCGGCACTACCGGTGTAGCAGGTAGCCCAGATAGGTGTTTTGTTCTTATTCTGACGAGACCAGATTCCCAAGGAGATTCAGCAGTCTCGTCAACTTGTTACGTCATTTCTAACTCAGTTTTTCATTTAGGAGATGATGTGTTTCTTAAAAATAAGTAAGTAACATTTTTGTTTATCTTATGGCCAACCTAATACTTTGGCACAGCTATAGTCCAACGTTCTTAACTTTTGTTGGTTATTTGGATCAATTGGATGCTTTTAATGTGTCTTACTACAGAAAGATTTGTAGGTAGTTTTAAAATTCTCAACAGTTAAGATTTGATCTAAATTTTATTATATAATATTTTATATTTAATCTAATGTTATGTATAATTATATTATCTACATGTTATAATTTTAGTGGACTAAATATAATACTCTTACACTACATAGGAATTTGTGCATGTTATGAGCAGAGCTTGGGCAAAATACTCAGGTGGGGAATTTTTTAAACAAACATGTCATTTAAAACATTACAATGGAAATCATCACTTTTAAAATAAATTTCTGTTTCAAAAAATATCTTTTGAAAAAAGTTCACAACCCATATTGTTGCAATGAATCAAGTTTAGTTCATTCTATGGAGCTGTTCAATAGTTTGTTGATATAAGGAATGAAGTATATACGTCTTCTGCTTCAATTTCCTGCTTAATATTTCTGTCATACATCCATATTTCGTTTTGTAAATAAAATTGTAATGAATTATTTCAGTCCTACATCCGCAGTAGTTTCCTTTCCTGCTTCGATTTTCACTTTATCTTGTTGTACGTCCGTACTAAACGAAATAAAACAGTTCTTTTTTTTAATCCTAATATACTGTGATTAAGTACTGTTCATACTTTCTCTTTCGTCAAATTTCTCTTTAATTTAGACGTGAGTGGTTTAACTGAAGGCAGAAAAGAATAAAACGATGAATCTATGAAAGCCTAGCTACCTCTTACCGTGCCAAAAATAGAAACCTAATACGGTATCTCCACGTTATTTACTGTGTCACGTACCTAGCTAGTAGCTTCCCAATCAGCACGCAACATCAGCAGCACTACAAGTCGGCTATCAAATGCTGAAGATACGCAACGAAAGCAACTGGAAATTGCTTCTCAGTCGTACATATATAATTGCTTTAATTTTGTTAATAACAATGGAGAAATATTACTAGGGAAAAGTTGTTTTCGACTGTACAAAAGTTGATGCTTACTCTCACTGCACTATTAATTGTATATCATTGTCATTTTGTTAATGCTTGCTAATTCATTAGACATTATAAGTTTCCTCCGAAAGAATGGCCATTGGTTAATTGATATAAGAAGAATCTTCTAATTTCAGCCTAAGAAAACATAAGCTTTATAGAAACCAGGGAAAAAGACACGGCAATAGCAACTAAAAGTAATGATCTGGTGACCAGCTTGAAGTAGTGCCAAAGTGGGTTGGCTCAGAGGTCATTAACTTGTCCTTTAATTTCACTTAATGGTTTGACTTGTAAATTCACTTTTAACTAATTATCGAGGTTAAAGCCTAGACTTATCAAAACCCTCCAAATATTCGTAGTCCTAATCTTCGGCTCTGATGTAGATGTTGGGGCACCACGATCTGCAGATTAACTTTTGATAAGTGGTCATTATATACTTGATGGCGAATATGTATCTCATAGCCAATCTACGTATTCATTTTATGCGTTAAAAAAAAATTAAACTAGCGGCTATAGATATAAGTTGTATATATATATATATATATATATATATATATATATATATATATATATATATATTTTCAAAATATCTTCTAGGTGAGAGGTTAATTTCTCAAAATATAATCAAACACTTAAACAAAAATTATTCTAATAGTGTTATTTTCATTTACATGACATAATTATGTATAAACTAAATATCAAGGAACCAAATCAATCTAGCAAATGATATTATAATCAATCTGATCTTGTCATAAAAAGGGTGCATTTTATAGATCAAACTCTTAACCAATTATCATTAAGGCTGTGCTACAAGCTAAGAAGTTATTCAACGTAAAGTTTTAACTGTTACGTGCAATGTATTCATTTCTGAACCCAAAAACCAGATTGATGACTAAAGAACCCAGTTGCTTGACACACACCATACTTGAAACCACACGGACACTGGACATCCACCACAGTAGTATTATGTATAAATCTTAAAACATATATAGTAATGAAGAGAAATTCTTAGATACACTGAGCAAGACATTTCTCTTGCTTTGTGTCATTTATTATTTGCCAAATAAGATGTATGGGCCATTTTTATTTTCTTAAATTAATTTTTTTTAAATTAATTTTTCTTAAAATACTAACCATGGTTAATAAAAAATAAAAAATCATGTTGTAACTCATTTCAAATCTGTCAACCCCATCCCTTCCCCTCACTCTTCCTCTCTCCACGGAAGGCCACGTAGTGGATTAATTGTTTTGCTCTTTTCAGAAAAACGTTGTAGAAACAGTTTTGTAGGAGTCCTTTTCTTTTTTTCCTTACAATTTTCTGTTGCGTCATTCTTTGAATATCTCCACCAACTTGGTCGTTACAGAGAATTCTCAATGCTGTGCAACTACTTGAAGTTGCCGGCTTATGTCAATCTTAGCGACAACATATTTTATATTTTCTTTCCCAACTTCATTCCAGCCAATCATATGTAAATAGCAAGAAAAAAATACCATATTTACATTTCCAGATTTGCCGGCAAACAAAGCAAGAAATCAAAAATTCCAGATATCAATTTGTTTCTCACGTTGCTGCAATTAATCCACAGCGTAGCCCTCGTTTGAGGGAGGAAGAGTGAGGGAAAGCAGGGATGGGATTGAGAGATTTGGAATGAGTTACAGCATGATTTTTTTACCATAGTTAGTATTTTAAGAAAATAATTTAAAAAATTAATTTAAGGAAATGGGAATAGTTCCCACATCTTATGTGGCAAATAATAATAAGTACAGAGAGCAAGATAAATTTCTCTAATAATGAACTAGTGTTATTCAGTAAGAGAAGAGTATTGTAGAAGGAGTTCAACTTTAATATAATAATCAATTAAAGACTTCAACTTTAAAATTTATCAATTAAGGATATTAACTTTGTTTTGATTATCAATTAAAGACATCAACTTTAATAAAAAAATATTTTAATAATATTTATTTGTTAGAAATTTTTTTAAAACATATATGTCATGTGTTTTGTTTATATTTAAATTTTTTATTTATTAAATTAAATATTTTTATTTTTTTAATATTTTTATTAATATAAAAATATTTTAATAAAGTTGAGATCTTAATTAAAAATAATAAAAATTTAATCTCTTAATTAGTTTTTCACAAAAAATTTAGGTCCTCAAATACTACTTTACGCTATTTAGTAGTGATGCTGATGTGGTGGCCAACATAACAAATACTCTATTATGGCCTGATAAAGTCAGATCAGAGCTGATTTGAATTAATAGTGGAATATGACGTTTGCTCATTCAGCTTTAACTTTAAAACCTAAAGTGGAAGGACACGATGCGTACAAGCCATACAGTGCATTTACGGTTTGCACTATATGCTAAATGCGGCTTAATTCATTTTCAGCGAAATATAATCAATTTGGCCAGAACTGCAATGAATTATTTTGATCAATACTTGTTTGTTGTCACTCTTTAGCTTTATTAATTAATTCACTTTAAATGATTTTCTTTGAGACAATTCATTCTCTTTCCATTCCCTCTTAGCCAAACGTCTCCTTTTTTTGCTACTTTCGTTAGCAGTCTGTATCTGCCATCGCCATGCGTATTCTTTAGTTGTCCACACAGTGCTTATACCATTTATTAAGGAAGCACCTAAACCTACCTATTAAACTATTCAATCTTGCAGACAAAGAGAATTTCTCTACCGCTGCAGTGAGTGGAGCCAAGGTTTTCTAAAAGGGATAGTAATATGATTGACGCAAGCATATTTATAATATAAGAGGGGATTGATAGTACGTACAAATGATTTTACGTGTGAAGCATGATATTCATGATGTTTTACTTGATATGCAAACTGATCAACATGATATCTTACATTGCCCATTTCAATTATAATATGTGAAAGTAAGATCCGTTTACAAAGATATAAGAAACCAAGAAACTTTAGATGCTTTCTTAATTATCTAACCCGTTGTTTTCGTGTCATTTCATTTTAATTTCCTTCTGCCTTGTTATAATCAAGATTCAAGACCACATAATCCCATATATGGCTTATCCCTTTCCTAATCATCCCATATGAAATTTGATGTTTAATTAATTAAAATGAATGTCAAATGCTAAGAAAACGTTTCTGACTATCAGAACCCCTCGACGAACTATTTGGAAGTTTCATATAAGAATTTAAAACTTTAACTCTTCATAATGCTCTTTTAAAGAGAATATATTTTTAAAGTGAATAAATAAACATGTATCAATTATTAAATTTTAATAGATTAAAATCACAATATATTTTAAATTAAATTAAGTATAAATATATCCTTATTTACTCATTTTGACTTAAAATTTTTAAAAAAACAATTAGAGGCTGTGCTGGGTTGGAGATTAAAAGGATGCAACTTTGGCCCATTCTTGTGAGAGAATAAAACCATGCCGAAGTGATTATACAAGCCCAAGACAAATGAAATAATAATAAAACTAGCGTTGTATTCGAGTAACGAACGTGATTATTAGAAGTTATATGTTTTAATATTAAATAAAAAATATTTATTAATTGTTAGGCATTAAAAAAAAGAGAAATGTGCAAAATTAACAACAGGGGAATGTAACTATCACACTCAGAAACACATATTTACAAATAATTATGATGAATATACAAAAAAATTTAATTTAGTACAAAATGTTAATTTGAATCATATGGGGAAATAACTTTCGATATCTTCATTCTAAATATAGTATGAGACCACTTCAAACCTACAATTTAAAACAGTTATAACCAAACTTGAGAAAAAAATTTAAAATAAAAGAATAATGAATAATTCATAACAAATTAAGATGATTAATTAGAATTAAAAAAATTAAAATGATTTATGTGAAATACATACCATATATCAAAATCTTTTGAAATACTTCATTGTAGACAATGTTTTTCGTTGATCAACATAGATTATTGATTACGTTCAAAGAATAACACAATAATTATAACAGAGTTTTGGAGTGTCGATTCCGATAAGAGACAAATTAAAAGAATAACTAAAAAAATAAAGAAACTAAATAAAAGTATTAAATGATTAATAGTAAATAAAAGTTAATTTGAATGTAAAATTAAGTAAAGTAAAGTAAAGTAAATATAGTTTTTACTAGATGTAATTAAGATGACTAAGGTTTAGAGTCCACCAAGATTAATTTTAAAATTAATTATGTCAAATTATTATACTAAAACAATTTAACTCATAAACATCTAACGGTAAGTATGTGATCACGGAAGATTTATCAATAAAACATTAAAAATAATAATAAAGTGTATGATAAAATCTTTCTAATTAATAGTAAATTATTAAATAATCAAATGTATTTCTAATAATAAACCACAATTGATATCTAACAATTACCACTAATATTTAGATAAGTAAATAAATTATAAAACATGAGAAAAGCATGACTGAACTCATATTAAAATTTATTAATATAATCTGATAGGAAAATAAAATCAATAAACGTAAATTCTTAAAATTGGATAAAAATAATTCAACATAGTAATGTCAAAACAATTAGAGTTTCATTATTCCCTTAGTGCAAAGAATTTAGCAATACATAGCAAGATTAAAACACAATAAAATTATCTCACTAATATTCTCTATTGTACATGATAACAATATATTTTATCCATTTAATAATCCTTTCAGTGGGTTTCTTAAAGTTCAATTAGGCTTAATTAAGTTGATTTTGTCACATTTTACGATATTGAGACAAATTGGATCATTGAATGAATTAATACATGAATTAATCTTAATTTGTCTATTTAGCAGAGTTTAGTAAATTGACTATAATTTGAGTTGCAAATATTTGATTGAAGTGATTCTGGTTTTGTAGGAAAGTTAAGACAATTCTCTACAAGTTTTATGAGACCTCAAGAGATGAATCACACGTTTGGATAATTTAAATTGAAGTGAAAGTAAGAGTCAGAATTTTGATCCTAACAGCTTGACCTTTGCACACTCATTAGACTATTTTTTGAGCTATAGGAGTTCAATTGACACCAAACTAAGCCCAAATGAAAGCTAAGACCCAAATATACAACTTTTATGAAGAACATAAGAGTTGGATCGGATGTCTAGTAGGTCATATTGGACCTAGAAATCATAACAAAGGTGCTGTTGCTAGAACCCGAAAACTGTGCAAAGATTGGGACATAGCTTGGGTTGTAGGAGTCTGATTGTGCTGAAACTAGTGGAACTGAAAAACTGGAACAACATCCATCAACTTTCATGAAAACCATTTATACAATAGGTGACGTTATGACAGTGTTATAGTCATGTGAAGATAGTTGAATTTTTTGAGCGAGGAGACAAGCATGACAATAATTTTTCACTCATCCACCCACTCATTAAACAACTCTATTGTCATTTTTCACTCATCCACTCACTCATTAAATAACTCTCTTGTCATTTTGTACCCTTCATGCTCTATAAAAAGCACCATTGGTTGCTCATTAGAATCATCTTAGTTTAGAGATCAAGATCTTGTTCTTGTATTATTTGTTTCTCTTGTTGTAGTTTTCTTTTATTCTAAATAAAAATTATGTTCATCTCCTTCTTCTTCTCTCTTTCTTTTTTCTTATTTATGAGTAACTAATTTTCATTTTACTTAGGTGAAATGGTGAAACTTTTTATAATGAAATAATGTTAGATTAATCTCTTTCTTGTGCTTGAATGATATATTATCAAGTGATTATTATATATGTTATATTTTGTTTCCAATCAATTTAGAAACCCTCCTTATAAAGTGGAGATCTTGATTTATTGTAGATAAGAGATTGATACAATAAATGCTTGAACACATTTACAAGTGTTGGCATTATTAACCCTCCTTGTAAAAAGGAGATCTTAATTTGTTGTAAACAAGATATTGGCACAATAAATACTTGAACCCATTTACAAGTATTGGCGTTAGTGTATAATTAAATGAACTAGAATATAACTAAATATATAACTTTAAAAGAACTTTGAATGTTGTATTTTCTAATTGGAACCTCCGTTATGCGTAGATTCTAATTGAGTTATAAAAAGAAATAATCTTGACCTTAATTTATATACTAAGAGTGGATCTCTTAACCCAAGCAAATCCTTTTTAATTGTGAAAATTTTATCACCTTTATTGTTGTGACAAATCCTTTCCTTACCTCAAAGAAATTTTCTTCATCAATTCCCTGTGGATTGACCTTAGACTCTCGAAAATTTATTACTTGAGACAATCTGTACTTGGGCTTGCAACACATATCAATTCACATCAGCACACAATTTTATTTTTCTCCTCCCTGCTTTGTGTCTCGTGCAATGCTCCACAGTCCACACTCCTTTTCTTCTTCTCTCCTATCTTGAATGGCATGCCTCCAATTGCTAAGTGCATGTTTGATTTTCTATTTGCAGCCTCAAACACACATTGGAGCTTCCTCGAACGGTATGTAAATTTGTTTAGGTTTATTTTAGTTTGCACTATTTCAATTGAGTTTTTGTTTCTAACTTACGTTTGCCCAAAAGCAATGGTTATAATTTTATCCATTAGTGATTTTTATCTCTTATATTTATTTTGTTAAATTCACTTTTGAGATAAAAGTTCCCCAATATAAATCACGTTATTGCAAACTCCCTTTTAACCAAACTTAAGTTTGGAAACACACTTTCAACTAAATTTAAATTTACCAACTCTAATCCAAAAATACACTAATTCTCCATCATCCTTTTATATCTCTTTTTCACCATTTGCAATTGTTAGGTCATTTCCTTTTTTTTATGCCAATGTGTAGCACTGTATTGTACAACCCAATTTGTTTCTTTTTTTTTTCTTTTTTGTCTATTCCTTGTCTATATTAATTTATAAAATAAAATAATTAAATAATGAGATTAAATTAATTAAAATAAATACAAGAATAGAAAAATTATCAAATTTAAGTATATATAAAAAAAATTCAGTAAATAATCACTTTAGTCCTTGAATATTTCAAGCAATAATACTCTAGTCCTTATAATTAAAAAAAAGGACAACACTTTAGTCTTTCGTAGTTAAAAAAATAACACTTTAGTTCATAAGAAAGATGAATGTGATAGAGTTTTAAAACTTTCAAGGACCAAAGTGTGTGTATTTTTTTTTTTTGGTAGGAACTAAAGTGTTATTACTCAAAATATTCAAGGATTAAATTAACTATTTACTCTAAAAAAATATTGGTTAAGAATATTTCAAAGTAAATAGAAACTCAATTTAAAAATAAACATTAATTCTAATGATTTCTTTTCACATTTTAACATTTTAGTGCAATAATAGGGTATTTAGATAGCACTTTTGCACACTCATCACACCTCCTAACTTGCTTATTGCTAGTCCTTGGCAATTTCTATGCAAAAGAGATGAAAGAGACTAAGAAAATGATAAAATAACCCATCAATTCGCATTTTTTAGATTCATATATCAAAGCAATATTAGGAGTTCAATAACCTTATCACAAGCAATCTTCCTATAGCAATCTTAGGAGTGTGTGTGTGTGTTCCAAACTATATCCATCTATCCAGAAGCTCTGACACATGTAACATCAAGAACATCTCAAACAAAGGTTTAACTCCATAACTCACGGGTATAAAAGTGTTTTGTGAGAAAATTCTCTCTATGGAGTTGACAATGGATGGATATACACACACTCTTACGGGGAATTAGGCAATTATGTACAAGTAACAAGCAAACATTGATCTTATGATAAGAACACCAACAAATGAAACTTACATCACTCTTTCCAAATGGTTACTTAGGATTAGAATGGTCAATACAGAAGGTTGTAACGTGGCTTGAGTTTGGGGCTATATAAGAAAAAATGAAAAGAATTCAAAAAGAATTCCAACTACATACAAGGGGAATCTTATTAAATATCTTAGTACACTACACTTTTCACTTGATGTACTCTTAAACTTTTCAGGTCATCAAATAATAATGTTTTTTCTTCTTTTTTTTTTCTTTTTTCTTCTTCTTTTTTTTTTGAACTATTTGATGAACAAACACATGCCACTTTGACGCAAGCATATTTATAATATAAGGGGGGATTGATAGTACGTACAAATGATTTTACGTGTGAAGCATGATATTCATGATGTTTTACATGATATGCAAACTGATCAACATGATATCTTACATTGCCCATTTCAATTATAATATGTGAAAGTAAGATCCGTTTACAAAGATATAAGAAACCAAGAAACTTTAGATGCTTTCTTAATTATCTAACCCGTTGTTTTCGTGTCATTTCATTTTAATTTCCTTCTGCCTTGTTATAATCAAGATTCAAGACCACATAATCCCATATATGGCTTATCCCTTTCCTAATCATCCCATATGAAATTTGATGTTTAATTAATTAAAATAAATGTCAAATGCTAAGAAAACGTTTCTGACTATCAGAACCCCTCGACGAACTATTTGGAAGTTTCATATAAGAATTTAAAACTTTAACTCTCCATAATGCTCTTTTAAAGAGAATATATTTTTAAAGTGAATAAATAAACATGTATCAATCATTAAATTTTAATAAGTTAAGATCACAACATATTTTAAATTAAATTAAATATAAATATAACCTTATTTATTCATTTGGACTTAAAATTTCTAAAAAACAATTAGAGGCTGCGCTGGGTTGGAGATTAAAAGGATCCAACTTTGGGCCATTCTTGTGAGAGAATAAAACCATGCCGAAGTGATTATACAAGCCCAAGACAAATGAAATAATAATAAAACTAGCGTTGTATTCGAGTAACGAACGTGATTATTAGAAGTTATATGTTTTAATATTAAATAAAAAATATTTATTAATTGTTAGGAATTAAAAAAAAAGAGAAATGTGTAAAATTAACAACAGGGCAATGTAACTATCACACTCAGAAACACATATTTACAAATAATTATGATGAATATACAAAAAAATTTAATTTAGTACAAAATGTTAATTTGAATCATATGGGGAAATAACTTTCGATATCTTCATTCTAAATATAGTATGAGACCACTTCAAACCTACAATTTAAAACAGTTATAACCAAACTTGAGAAAAAAAATTTAAAATAAAAGAATAATGAATAATTCATAACAAATTAAGATGATTAATTAGAATTAAAAAAATTAAAATGATTTATGTGAAATACATACCGTATATCAAAATCTTTTGAAATACTTCTTTGTAGACAATGTTTTTCATTGATCGACATAGATTACTGATTACGTCCAAAGAATAATACGGTAATTATAGCATAACTTTAGGGTGTCGATTCCGATGAGAGACAAATTAAAAGAATAACTAAAAAAATAAAGAAACTAAATAAAAGTATTAAATGATTAATAGTAAATAAAAGTTAATTTGAATGTAAAATTAAATAAAGTAAAGAAAGCAAATATGATTTTTACTAGATGTAATTAAGATGACTAAGGTTTAGAATCCACCAAGATTAATTTTAACATTAACTATGTCAAATTATTATACTAAAACAATTTAACTCATAAACATCTAACGGCAAGCATGTGATCACGGAAGATCTATCGATAAAATATTAAAAATAATAATAAAGTGTATGATAAAATCTCTCTAATTAATAGTAAATTATCAAATAATCAAATGTATTCCTAATAATAAACCACAATTGATATCCAACAATTACCACTAACCCTCAGATAACAAAAATAAAATACAAAGTATGAGAAAAGTATGACTGAACTCATCTTAAAATTTATTAATATAATCTGATAGGAAAATAAAATTAATAAACATTAATTCTTAAAATTGGATAAAAATAATTCAACATAGTAATGTCAAGACAATTAGGATTTCATTATTCCCTTAGTGCAAAGGATTTAGCAATACATAGTAAGATTAAAACACAATAAAATTATCTCGCTAATATTCTCTATTGCACATAATAACAATATATTTTATCTATTTAATAATTCTTTCAGTGAGCTTCTTAAGGTTCAATTAGACTTAATTAAGTTAGTTTTGTCACATTTTACGATATTGAGGCAAATTGGATCATTGAAGAAATTATTACATGAATTAACCTTAATTTGTTTATTTGGCAGAGTTCAGTAAATTGGCTATAATCTGAGTTGCAAATATTTGATTGATGTGATTCTGGTTTTGTAGGAAAGTTAAGACAATTCTCTACAAGTTTCACGAGACCTTAAGAGATGAATCACACGTTTGGATAATTTAAATTGAAGTGAAAGTCAGAGTCAGAATTTTGATCTTGACAGCTTGACCTCTACAAACTCATCACGCTATTTCTTGAGCTATAGGAGTTCAATTGACACCAAAGCCTAAATGAAAGCTAAGACCCAAATCTACAACTTTCATGAAGAACACAAGAGTTAGATCGGATATCTAGTAGGTCATATTGGACCTAGAAATTAGAACAGAGGTGTTATTGCTGGAACCCGAACATTGTGCAAAGATTGGAACATATCTTGGGCTATAGGAGTCAAATTGTGCTGAGCATTGGAAAGTTGAGACAAAACCCTTCAACTTTCATGAGATCACTTATACAATAGGTGACGTTATGACAACGTTATAATCGTGTGAAGACAGTTGAATTGGTTGAGCGGGGAGACAAGCATGACAATATTTTTTCACTCATCCACCCACTCATTAAACAACTCTATTATCATTTTCCACTTGTCCACCCACTCATTAAACAACTCCCTTGTCATTTTTTACCCTTAATGCTCTATAAAAGGCACCATTGGTTGCTCATTAGAATTACCTTGGTTTAGAGATCAAGATCTTGTTCTTGTATTATTTGTTTCTCTTGTTGTAGTTTTTTTTTTGTTCTAAATAGAAATTATGTTCATCTCCTTCTTCTTCTCTCTTTCTTTCTTCTTCTTTATGAGTAACTAATTTTTATCTTACTTGAGTGAAAAAGTGAAGCTTTTGGTAATGAAATAAGGTTATATTAATCTCTTTCTTGTGCTTGAATGATATATTATTAAGTAATCATTATATACGTTATATTTTGTTTCCAATCAATTTAGAAACACTCTTTGTAAAGCGGAGATCTTGATTTATTGTAGATAAGAGATTGACACAATGAATGCTTTAACTCATTTATAAGTGTTGGCGTTATTAACTCTCATTGTAAAGTGGAGATCTTGATTTGTTGTAGATAAGAGATTGACACAATAAATACTTGAACTCATTTATAAGTGTTGACATTAGTGGATAATTAAAGGAACCATAATATAAATACATATATAACTTTAAAAGAACTTTGAATGTTATATTTTCATATTGGAACTTTCGTTATGCGTGGATTCTAATTGAGTTATAAAAAAAAAATATTGACCTTAATTTATATACCAAGAGTGGATCTCCTAACCCAAGCAAATCCTTTTTAATTGTGAATAAGTTTTATCACTTTTATTGTGGTGACAAATCCTTTCTTTATCTTAAAGAATTTTTCTTCATCAATTCTCTGTGCATCAACCTCGGACTCCTGAGAATTTATTACTTGAGACAACCTGCACTTAGGTTTGCAACACATATCAATTCGCATCAAGTTTTTAGTACCGTTGTCGAGGAACTTAATTTGAAGAACAAATTTATTGAGGTTCTCTTTCTTTAAGTAAACTTCACCTTCTAGTATATTCTTTCCCTACTCTTTTAATTTTCTACTTGTAAATATTTAATGGCTGGTTTATACTGCCTACTTGTTAATATTTGATGGCTGGTTTACACCGCCTACTTGTACATTTTCTTTTCTATTTTAAGTCACTTATTTATGCTTAATTGGTATTGTGATTCAAATTCTGGTCATTGATTAAAACTAATCTTAGTACTTTATATATTGATCTGTTTGAATCACAATTACACACTTGACAAGACATAACTTTGTAGCAGTCATCAAAGAGGCACAAACTCTAAAGTGATATGGGCGCAACTAAGCTTGAAGATTAGAAATTCTCTTATTCTCTTCAACCTTTTTACCTATCTACAATAGAGTTTGTCGTATTCTTCCCTTTGTTTTCTTCTTTTCCTATATGTAACTAAGTTCTCCTTGTTAGGGGGACGATGAATCTTATTCTTTGACAATGTGAATTAATTTATGTGTTTAATTTAAGTTTCTATTTTATGATTTATATGTTTATTTCTATTCTTAATGTTTTCCTAAAACTGATCAATTTGGAAATGATTTCTTGGGTTTATGTATGATTTGAAAAAGTTTGCATGAACTTAGAACACATGATAAACACCACAATTTCTGCAATTGCTAGGAATAAATATTGTGGGTTGTGTAATCATTCTTTTAATTCTCTCATTTTTTATAAAGCCTTCTTTATTTGGGGTTACTCTAAGGGATTGATTAATTCTAAATAGTGTGAATATGATTGATATACCAAGGAATTGAATATTAATTAAAATTGGGAATTGATCTTAAATCATGAAATAGAACTTAATTAAATTACTATTTTAATTTGCATCATAAAAGTTCAAGTGAAGTTTGAACCCTAACACTTTCTCATCATCGTTTTCAACCTTTGTTTAATTGTTTTGGTTTACTTTATTTTATTATAATTATTTTCTTGTTATTATTTAGTTTTTACTATTACTTTTGTCAAACTCTCATCTTTCGGTAGCTTAGATAGTGTTTAATTAATGAAATTAGTAATTGGCATTATAATCCTCGTGAGACGATACTCTTTTCACTACTTTATTACTTTTGTGATTCGGTGCACTTGTCAATTTTCACAACAAGTTTTTTCCAAACTTAGGTTGATACGGTAGATTTTGTTGCTTCAAGAATTCACCATCACAATAAAATATAAGAAATGAGCCGAAAATGTTGTTGCAGATCATTTATCCAGACTTATAACAGGCTCACCTTTTGATATCACACTTATTGATGATTCTTTTCTTGATGAATTTTTATTTTTTGTCAATTCCATGCCTTGGTTTGATAACATAGTCAATTTTCTTGCAACAGGAAAGATGCCGCCTCAGTGGACGCACCAAGATAAAAGGAAGTTTTTGACTGAGGTGAAAAAATTTTATTGGGATAACCCATATTTATTCAAATATTGTCCTGATCAAATCATTCGAAGATGTGTGCCCGATAGTGAGGTAGGTAGTGTCATTAAATTTTGTCACTCAGAAGCATATGGAGGTCACTTTTCTTAAAAGAAAACAGCTATGAAAATCTTGCAGTATGAATTTTATTAGTTCACTTTATTTAAGGACAACTATACATTTTTGCAAAAGTTATGAAAATTGTCAAAAATTGGGTTCCATTTCTAAACGAAACATAACGCCTCTGAACCCTATCCTTGTCATTGAAATTTTTGATTGTTGGGAAATTGATTTCATGGGTCCATTTCTATCATCATTTGGATTTGTGTATATTTTGATTGCAGTTCATTATGTCTCCAAATAGATTGAGGTGATTCCATGTCGACACAATGATCATAAAACTGTTCTAAAATTTTTAAAAGAAAATGTCTTGAGTCGATTTGGAATCCCTCGAGCTATCATCAGTGATGGGAGAACACATTTTTGCAACAAACCATTTGAATCCTTAATGAAGAAATATAGCTTTACACACAAAATGGCAACCCCTTATCACCCTTAAACAAGTGGACAAGCAGAATTAGAAAATAGAGAGATTAAACAAATTTAAAAAAATGGTTAACCCAAATCGTAAAGATTGTTCTTTAAGATCAAACGATGCACTTTGGGCTTACTATACTGCTTTCAAAACATCTTCAGGCATGTCACCCTATCAGTTAGTTTATGAAAAACCTTGTCACTTGCCAGTAGAATTAGATCATAAAGCATTTTGGGCCATTAAAACTTTCAACCTAAACCTTGATGATGCTTGCAAAGTACGCAAATTACAATTAAATTAACTTGAGGAATTGAGAAATGATGCATATGAAAACTCAAAAGTTTATAAAGTTAGAGCAAAAGTTTTTCATGACAAATTAATTTTGAGGAAATCTTTTGAAACTGGTCAAAAAGCTCTGCTATATAATTCTCATCTTTACATAGTCTCTGAAAAATTGAGATCTAAGTGGAGTGACCATTTTGTTGTCAAACATGTGTATTCACATGGGGCCATAGACATTGAGAACCCTGGAAATGGTAATGTGTTTAAAGTCAATGGACAAAGACTCAAACTATTTTTGGAAACCCAAGTTATTGAGGTAGAATCCATCTCCCTTTCTAATCCTTGTTATGAAAAGAATTATTTTAATTTTGTTGCTTTCTTTTTGCAATTCTTTGTGACACTAGTTAAGTGGCAAATAACGGTATTCCGTGGCTCTCAAGTCGGTTTATTTTTCAGTTTCCCATAATAAACTAATTCCTTCTCCTTTAAAATGGATGTTATTCTCTTGAATTTAAGAAAACATTTTCCTTCTCTTCCTCAAAATTCTCTAATAAAAATCTACAAAGCTAGGTGTGAAAGACTGAGAATGTTAATGCACAAGGGCATCCCAGAAGATATACATTGGATAATCGAAGCAAAGATCCGTTTAGCAGGTGAATCTTCAAATTCATTTGCCTCATACATGCTAGGTCTCGATAAAAGTTCATATTTTAAAAGGAGAAGAGTGAAAAGAATACAAGTTTGTTATAAATGTGTGCGATGAAATTGTAACAAGCGATGTTGTTCTTTGGGGATGGTTTCCATAAACCGAGAAGATAAAATATACTTTATTAAGAATAGACTGAGTAAGGAGTCATTAGATGATATCTTATTAACTATTGAGATGCATTCTTGTGGAGTTGCACATCGTGAACTTCTTAATTTGTTGAATTTCTTTAGGGATGAACATAAATGTTACAGTCTTAGGAATCTGACTCTAAAAGACTCTGTTTGCCAATTTATAAGAAAATTTGATGGGAAGCTTATCCTCGACTCATAGAAGGCATTTAAGCCGTTACTAGACATAAAATCAGAGGAAGATGTTAGCCACAATCACAACAACATGTATGTTATTATCTTACTTATCTAAAAAAAAAGAGAGCGAAACTTTGGTTTTACCTGGTTTTTAATTAGATCAGGAGCCTCGGGCGGATGCCCGTCCTGTTATAGACTGAGGAGCAGAACTCAGGAGTAGACCTTCGCACACCAGTATGTAAATAAGGATCGTGTGCCATGCTTTGTAGAGAGCCACGTGCTATATTTCCAGTTCTTGGAACCTAGGCTCTGTAGCGTTATTGGACCGAAAGAGGAGTCTAGTCTTTGCTGTGAATGTAAACAACTACTGAGCATTATCTTGTACTTAACTGTATGAGCTTTCATGCGCCAAGTCATTCCGAGGGTGTTGAGAACTCACGAATGCTAGATTATGTTCTCTAACAAGTACATGGCTTCCTAGGGCGTAATTCTAGCCTAGGTAGAGATCTGAAGCCATGCCTTGAAAGGATGGACTGCACTCATGACGCGTAGTATAAAGATACGCCATGACAACTGTAGTGGTGACACACAGTATAAAGATATGTCATATTTGTTGAATAAACGGGTGCGAGAGCCTGGCCTCCAGTTTTGGACTGGTTCTAGCTCTTGTTTTCTTTCAAAATAAAAAATAAAAAAATAAAAAATAAAATAAAATAAAATAATAAAAAAATTAGTGTTTCTTATTTTTAATCTTTTCTGACAACAACCAACCTACCCATATAGGTGCTATCATTAAATTTTCCATTCTTTTCCCTATTTAAACACTCCATTCTCTTCATTTTCATTTAACTAATAATCATTTAAAGGGAGGGTGAGTGTAGAAACGGAGGGAGCTTCTGTTCGTCGATTTACAAATATTTTTGTATTTTGTGGGTCAAGTTTTGGGAAGAGTACAAAGTTTGTAAACGCAGCAAGTACTCTTAGTCGAACACTTACTGTGAAGAGCATTCATATAGTATATGGGGGAGGTAACATTGGGTTAATGAGGGCTGTATTAATCTCTGCACATCTAAGAGATGATCAAATTTTAGGTATCATTTCTAGAGCTTAAACTTAAAAGAACATCACTGGAAAGACAATTGGAGAAGAATTATAAGTATCAACTATGCATGGACGAATGAGGAAAATGCTTAAAAATTTTGATGTATTCATTGCCGTACTGAGTGGCTATGGTACTTTGACAGAAGTTTTTCAAATTGTCTCTTGGGCCCAACTGAATATCCACCATAAACCTATAAGTTTGTTGAATATTAATAATTTCTTTGATGATTTGTTATCTTTTCTTGACCATATTGTGGAATAGAACTTTATCACACATTCGATAAGACAGATCCTTATATCTGCTTCCACTTTTGATGAGTTAATTGATAAATTACAAGCTTTTGTTTATAAATTTGATCCTGTAATAGTTCAGATAGATTGGTCAGAGGAAAGCAGCAAGGAACATAGGTTTGATCTGACACTCCATTTATAAATTCTCTTTACCTTTGGTTTTTGTTATCGTACTTTGTTTTTGTTTAAATTTGTGCCAGGTTTCTCTTTTCAGTAATTGTCATAATAGGTAATATATTTTATCCTTTACGTATCTATATTTAATATTGAGGAGAATGCTGTGATCTGGTTGGGGGAAAGATAGTTGACAAAAAAAAAATAAAAAAAGGAAGTATGTTTATTAATATGATTGTCAGCAACTTACTAACAGCAAAACTAATTAAGGATGGCAAAGTAAGGAGTAAATTATACCATTGAGGTAAAGTCACTCTTGAAATGCATCTAAATTAGTGGCAGAGTAAGGAGTAATTAGATAGATAACTATTTTATGTTGATTTATAGAAGTAATGTAGTTTTATTGTTTGATTTCCTTTGAAAGATTCAAGTGAATGAACCCTCACATCCTTTGAAGCAATTGAAATTCAAGGTTCATAGCATAATTGAATAAATTGTCTTCTTTCTTAAATTTCACGTGCTTGGTTGTGGATGTTGAATTGGTGGATTAAGAATGATAGATGTATGCCTTGTGAGGTTTTTGAGCTTATTGATGAATGACTTAAACATTTGTACAATTCTCTTCTTTCTTGTACGATTTTTACTCATGAAATTATTACTCTAGAACTTGCTTTGACTCTATTTGAGGCTAAATTTTCACATGCATACATAAACATGATTGAGTTATTTTTCTTGAAATAGGTACTTTAACCAAATAGCCAACCTTGCATATTTTCCCTTGCTTAACCCCTTTGGGCTTATTCGACCATTCCTTATTTTTATCTCATTACATGTCTTAAAAAAATATGTTCTTACCCAACCTTAGGAAATAAGAGAGCATTGACATTGTTATTGGATGAGTTCTAGAACAAGTGTAGGTGTGTGTGTGCAAAACGATTGATGAAAAAAGAAAGAGTAGCCATCTTCAAAAAAAAAAAGTGTAAAGAAAGGTTAACAAAGTAAAAAGGGGAAGCGAAAAGAATATGTAAAGGGAATTTGCATTAGGCAGAGTTGGGATGAACTTTCATGCTTGTTATTTAAACTCAACCATAATACTCTTTTATTCTCTTTAGTATTCAACTTATCATATCCATATTATCCCATCCTTTACCTTGATTCCATTACAATCTTGAATAAAGTCCTCTTGATTTGTGTGTGTGTGTGTGTTTTGAGTAGTAGAGAAGTAGAAGATAAGCAAGCTTATGGTAGTGTAATTTTTCATGGGTTTAATTAAGTGAAATACCTACCTTTCAAACACATGAATGGTTGAGAGTGAATCTTATGAGGATCTATCATTCTTGACTCATGTTTTTTAATTGAAGTTTCCTTGCATGTTGGTTTGAGATGTGAAGAAATGTCACCTTATAAATGTTTTGATCCCTTGAATCTTTGGTTGCTCTTCTTGCTTATAAACTTTTGCATTCTTGAATATCATTAGAAATTGAGTTTTTTAGAGTTTTTAGCTTTTGAGTTTTTGTTGTTTTTCCTTGTTCCCTAATTTTGGTCTTATGTGTTTTGCCCTAGAGTGCAAAAGTTAAGTGTGAGAGAATTTAATAGCAATATATTTTATCCATTTAATAATCCTCTCAGTGATCTTCTTAAGGTTCAATTAGCCTTAATTAAGTTAATTTTTTTTATATTTTATGATATTGGGCCTAATTGGATCATTGAAAGAATTATTACATGAATTAACCTTAATTTATCTATTTGGTAGCATTTAGTAAATTGACTATAATCTAAGTTTTAAAAATTTAATTGATGAGATTCTGGTCTTGTAGGAAAGTTAAGACAATTCTATACAAGTTTCATGAGACCTTAAGAGATGAATCACACGTTTGGATAATTTAAATTGAAGTGAAAATCAGAGTCAGAATTTTGATCTTGACAGCTTGACCTCTGCAAACTCATCACACTATTTCTTGAGCTATAGGAGTTCAATTGACACCAAAGCCTAAATGAAAGCTAAGACCCAAATCTACAACTTTCATGAAGAACACAAGAGTTAGATCAGATGTCTAGTAGGTCATATTGGATCTAAAAGTCAGAATAAAAGTGTTGTTGCTAGAACCCGAATACTGTGCAAAGATTAAGACATATCTTGGGATGTAGGAGTCTGATTATACTGAATCTAGTGACATTGGAAAACTGGAACAACATCCTTCAACTTTCATGAAGACCATTTATATAATAGGTGACGTTATAACAACATTATAATCATGTGAAGACAGTTGAATTTTTTAAGCGGGGAGACAAGCATGACAATAATTTTCCACTCATCCACCCACTTATTAAACAACTCTATTGTCATTTTTCACTCATCCACCCACTCATTAAATAACTCTCTTGTCATTTTGTACCATTCATACTATATAAAATGCACCATTGGTTGCTCATTAGAATCATCTTGGTTTAGAGATCAAGATCTTGTTCTTGTATTATTTGTTTCTCTTGTTGTAATTTTCTTTTGTTCTAAATAGAAATTATGTTCATTTTTTTCTTCTTCTCTCTTTCTTTTTTCTTATTTATGAATAACTAATTTTTATTTTACTTGGGTGAAAAGGTGAAGCTTTTGGTAATGAAATAATGTTAGATTATTCTCTTTCGTGTGCTTGAATGATATATTATCAAGTGATCATTATATATGTTGTATTTTATTTCCAATCAATTTAGAAACCCTCCTTGTAAAGTGGAGATCTTGATTTATTGTAGATAAGAGATTGACACAATGAATGCTTGAACTCATTTACAAGTGTTGACATTATTAACCCTCCTTGTAAAGTGGAGATCTTGATTTGTTGTAAATAATAGATTGACACAATAAATGCTTGAACCCATTTACAAGTGTTGACGTTAGTGGATAATTAAAGGAACTAGAATATAACTACATTTATAACTTTAAAAGAATTTTGAATGTTGTATTTTCTAATTGGAACCTCTGTTATGCGTGGATTCTAATTGAGTTATAAAAAGAAATAAACTTGACCTTAATTATATACTAAGAGTGGATCTCTTAACCCAAACAAATCCTTTTTAATTGTGAAAAAGTTTTATCACCTTTTATTGTTGTGACAAATCCTTTCCTTACCTCAAAAATTTTTTCTTCATCAATTCTCTATAGATCGACCTCAGACTCTCAAAAATTTATTACTTGAGACAACCTGCACTTGAGCTTGCAACACATATTAATTCGCATCAGCACACAATTTTATTTTTCTCCCCCCTGCTTTGTGTCTCATGCAATGCTCCACACTCCACACTCCACACTCCTTTTCTTCTTCTCTCTTATCTTGAATGACGTGCCTCCAATTGCAAAGTGCATGTTTGATTTTCTGTTTGTAGTCTCAAACACATGTTGGAGCTTCCTTGAACGGTGTGTAAATTTGTTTAGGTTTATTTTAGTTTGCACTATTTCAACTGAGTTTGTGTTTCTAACTTATGTTTGCCCAAAAGCAAGGGTTATAATTTTATCCGTTGGTGATTTTTATCTCTTATATTTATTTTGTTAAATTTACTTTTGAGATAAAAGTTTCCAAATATAAATCACGTTAATGCAAACTCACTTTTAACCAAACTTAAGTTTGCAAACACACTTTCAACCAAACTTAAGTTTACCAACTCTAATCCAAAAATACAATAATTCTCCATCATCCTTTTATATCTCTTTTTCACCGTTTGCAATTGTTAGGTCATTTCTTTTTTTTTTTTATGCCATTGTGCAACACTGTGTTGTACGACCCAATTTGTTTCTTTTTTTTTTCTTTTTTGTCTATTCCTTGTCTATATTAATCTATAAAATAAAATAATTAAATAATGAGATTAAATTAATTAAAATAAATACAAGAATAGAAAAATTATCAAATTTAAGTATATATAAAAAATACAGTAAATAATCACTTTAGTCCTTGAATATTTTGAGCAATAACACTTTAATCCCTATAAAAAAAAAGACAATACTTTAGCCCTTCGCAGTTAAAAAATAACACTTTAGTTCATAAGAATGATGAATGTGATAGAGTTTTAAAACTTTCAAGGACCAAAGTATGTGTATTTTTTTTTGTAGGGACTAAAGTGTTATTACTTGTAATATTCAAGGATTAAAGTGACTATTTACTTTAAAAAAATATTGGTTAAGAATATTTCAAAGTAAATAGAAACTCAATTTAAAAATAAACATTAATTCTAATAATTTTTTTTTTCATATTTTAGCATTTCAGTCCAATAATAAGGTATTTAGAGAGCATTTTTGCACACTCATCACACATCTCAACTTGCTTATTGCTAGTCCTCAACAATTTCTATGCAAAAGAGATGAAAGAGACCAAGAAAATGATAAAATAACTTATCAATTCACATTTTCTAGATTCATATATCAAAGCAATCTTAGGAGTTCAATAACCTTATCACAAGCAATCTTCCTATAGCAATCTTAGGAGTGTGTGTGCGTGTTCCAAACTATATCCATCTATCCAGAAGCTCTGACACATGTAACATCAAGAACATCTCAAACAAAGGTTCAACTCCATAACTCACGGGTATAAAAGTGTTTTATGTGAGGATTCTCTCTATGGAGTTGACAATGGATATACACACACTCTTATGGGGAATTAGGCAATTATGTACAAGTAACAAGCAAACATTGATCTTTTGATAAGAACACCAACAAATGAGACTTACACCACTCTTTCCAAATGCTTACTTAGGATCAGAATGGTCAATACAAAAGGTTGTAACGTGGCTTGAGTTTGGGGCTATATAAGAAAAAATGAAAAGGATTCAAAAAGAATTCCAAGTACATACAAGGGGAATCTTATTAAATATCTTAGTAGACCACACTTCTCACTTGATATACTCTCAAACTTTTCAGATCATCGAATAATAATATTTTTCCTTCTTCTTCCTTTTCTTTTTTTTTCTTCTTTTTCTTTGAACTATTTGATGAACAAACACATGTCACTTTGGTATTCTTGCCATTTCTTCGCAACATTGACTTTTTTTTAATTTTTTTTACTAAACTCAAATGAAAGAAAATGCAAATTCCACACTTAGCATACACTTTGAAGTAAAAAAGGTAGAAAAATCAGTGTATAGGCTATACTTCAATATGGAAAGGCATGGATAATGTGGGTATATGAAAAGAAAAAGCTACTTGTATTTATTGGCTCAAAGTTGGTTACTATGGGTCTATGATGAGAAAGAGTTAGTTTGAAAGGCTCAAATGTTGATCCTAAGTTGACCTTCGTTATATCCCAAGTATATCCACCATCTTACCACAAACCATATAATGATGTTCTCAAAAGAAGAGCCCAATTCAACAGATCAATAAATTCTTATCACAATTTACTATATTTTTAAGCTCTCTATCCTCTCCAAAACTCACATGAATACTTAAGCAAAAGAGTTCTCTAGCTACATGTGTCAAACATCATCTTATCACAAAGCTTGGATGAGTGCATTAAAGATATTGTGGATGCTTCAGCAAAAATGTTATGGTGGATTTGGTGAATTCATGAAGATGGCTATGAATGAGAATGAGTACACATGTGATAAAGATGCACATGTGATGTAAATTTTAAAAAAATAAAAACTTGACACATGAAAATATGCCATAGAGTTTCAACAAACATTTAAAATACTGAATTTGCACCACCAATAAAACACCCCAACTTAAAGGAAACATTGTCCTTAATGTTTAAAATTAAATCTAGACTGAAGAAATAATCACCAATAGGCATGAAAGAAATGATTGGGATAACAATAAACAGAGTAATGTGGAGGAGTTACATACCTCAAATGCTTAGCAAATAAAAAGAGAAGACGAGAGAGGATGACTACACCGTGACAATGGTTAGCAATGACAAAAATAACAAAAATAAAAAAAAAGTAAAATAAAATAAACAAGCATGCAAACTAATTTTTCTTTTTTTGGTTTTGAATTTTTTTTTAATTTTTTTGTTGGCCAACACTATTTACATCCCTATACTAAGGTTCCGAAATCTAGGAGGCACTTAAGCCGATTCAATAAAAACACAAACAAAATACTAAAATCTTACCTCAGGTTTGGTAGATAGGATCGTTTACCGAAGTCTGTTCTACATCTAGATCTTTTAACTCAAGTTACGACTTCAACTCCTGACCAATTACATTCCTCTAAATTAATTTTATAAGAACAGACCAGGGGATGAACACCTTTTATATCAGTAATGCTCCAACCTTTCTCAAGAAATTCCTCAAACTTTGGTTGCCATGCCCGAGTGCCACAATCCTGAGTTCTATAAAAAATAACACTAATATCAATTACTTCAGCTAAATTAGTGATAGAATCAAACTCAGAATTTACAAGAAAATATGCAAATGGATCAAAATCATGGGCTATAGAAACTCTCTTATCCATGATTGAGTTAATCATGTATGTCTAGTGGCCCTTGTCATAATCTTTTAGCTGTTTCGCAATATGGAAGATATTCACCTTGAGAGTCATGTTTTCGAAAGACAGCTTTATGAGCTCATTCCTACAATTAACATGAGCATTAGCAGTGGCAAGGAAAGGCCTACCTAAAATCAAAGGAATTTTTGAAGTAATATCAACAACAAAGCTAGTGTTAAGGATTAGGAAATCAACAAAATAATAAAAATTATCAATTTGAATTAGAACATCATCTACCACACCTCGAAGTACTCTGACTAAACGGTTAGCCAATTGCAATACCATAGTAGTTTGTTTGATTTCTCCTAACTCCAACTGCAAATAAATAAAATATGATATTAAATTCACGCTAGCTCCTAAATCTAGAAAAGCTTGCATAAACTCATGATTTTCGATACTACATGCAATGGTTAGACAGTCATGATCTTTGTACTTGGGAGGAATCTGCTACTCAATTAGAGCACTAACTTATTCTGTTAGAAATGTTGTCTTCTCTATATTGTGCTTCCTTTTAACTGTACACAAATCTTTGAGAACTTTGGCATAAGTAGGAACTTGTTTAATCACATGCAAAAGAGGAAGATTGATGTTTACCTGCCTTAGATTCTCAACAATTTCATTATTAAGATCCATAGTTCACTTGCTTGATTTTAAAGCTTGAGAGAATGGTACCTTAACGGGACTCTTTGTCACCTCATGTTCCTTGGGCAGCTCAGCATCACTACTATCTTGATTCTTTTCCATATTCTCTTATTTATTCGTTATTGGAATGTGTAATGATGTACCACTTCATGTCACAATGGCATTCATATCCTTCAAATTCTCTTGTGCCATGTGTTGATCATGGGGTGCGAATTGAGCTTGAGAAGGGAACTTATCTCACTCATTCACACTCAAGGAGTTCATCAAGTTAGATATTTGACTCTTTATCTCCTTGTTTTCTTTAACAACCTGTGTAATCAAAGATTTAAACTTTTGATTAGTTTTATCCTATGCCTCAATAAAAGCATGCAAAGTATTTTCTAAAGGACTCCTAGAATATGAAGGTGCAGGATATGATCTACGGGGTTGTGCAGGCAGCTGGTTTTTAGACATCTAGCTAAAATTGGGGTGATTAGGCCACCCCAGATTATAGGTATAAGAGAAAGATGTAAAAGGCTTCTTGTACATACCTAAGACATTAAATTATTTCTCATACATACCTCCCATCTCAGCAAATATAGGACACTCTTGGGCGAGGTGATCTATCCCGCCACACACAAAACATGGTCCAAAAGACATACTTAATAGGATTCATTTTTAATCCATGTTTTCTCATTCTTTCGAATGATTGTCTCAAATTTGTTAAATGTTCTTTCTCTAATTTTGATTTAACCACAACATCATCAATATAAATTTCTATGAATTTACTAATTATATCATGAAAGATAGTATTCATGGCTCTTTGATATGTGGCTCTAGCATTTTTTAAGCCAAAAGGCATGACTATCCATTCGTATATGCCAATTGCCCTTGGACATCGAAAGCAGTTTTGGATACGTCCTATTCAACAATATAAATTTGGTTGTAGCCAAGATAGTCATACATAAAACTTAGAATTTCATGACCTGATGTTGAGTCAACTAGTATATCTGCAATTAACATAGGATATTCATCTTTAGGAGTAGTAGGGTTTAAATCTCGAAAATCAATGCATGTTATTAACTCACCATTCCTTTTCATAACAGGAACAACATTAGAAATCTAATTTACATACCTTGTGGTTCGAATAAATGTATCTTTTAAAAGCCTTTTGACTTTCTCTTTAATCTTGAGAACCACATCTAGTGCAAACCTTCTTGGGGCTTGCTTAACTGATCTTTATCCTACTAGAATTGGTAGTCTATGTTTTACCAAATTTTGACTGATTCCAGACATTTTTTTCATAATCCCATGCAAAATAGTCCTTGAACTTTTCGAGTAACTTGACCAGCTCCAACATGAAGCTATTTTATAATAAACTACTAATATAAGTAGGGTTTTTATTTATATCATTTCCTAAATTAATCTCTTCTAGAGGGTCTTGTACCTCTATCATTTTAATTCATTAAGATAGAGGGGCCTGCTTGAACCCCGAAGAAGAGTCATCATAAATACAGTCCAAGTTAACACCATTTGTAATGCCAAATTTCTCAGCTATATAGGCTGAGATATGAGTCAATTGACCCATAATTACACCTTCAATGGTGCGTTTTTCAAGCATATAGGTTGACAATCAAGCCAATTGGCTCTCAATAGTTATACTTACAAATTTGTCCAGGCTGAATCGAATTGGCCTTAGGTATCAGAGTAAATCTAGTAGGGCTTAAAGCTACCATCTAGATGGTCCTGCTGTCGAAAGCTCTCGAGTCCCATATGTTGAAGGGTTTCACCCATGGACATATATTTTGAAGTCTGCATGGTTCTGCTGCATGTAACATAGGCTATCATTTATTTCAACCATCTCTAATTCTCATTCTTCATTCCACAGAAACATCTTCTAATGAACTGTTGATGATACTGATCCCAATGCATGGATCCATTATCTCCCTAAAAACAGATTGTAACTTGTCTTCGAAGGTACCACAATGAAAAGAATGGACCTTGTCACAGATGTAACCCTAACATCAAGAACCATTACTCCTTCTAAAGTCGAAGACTTCCCATTAAAATTAGTTACCACCATATTATGGGGCAGCGGATCTGCCTCAGTCTTGCCAAATTTCTTTAATAGACTCTTGGGTATTAGATTAATTATAGCACCACCATCTATAAAGACTTTTCCTACAAGCTTTCTATCTACCACTATTTTAACAAAAAAAAGACGAATATGGTCTTTCATCTCTTGTGTAGGTATGTCAAAGATTACAGAATTCTTTTGGACCTCAACAATGTCCTATTCGATGAAACATCAACCTTCGTCTACATCGTCAGACTCATCCATAAAGTCCTCTTTTGTGTCTACATCTTCTTCATTGGGTATGGCAACGAAATCAGATGGTAACATAAACACCACATTTACTTCAAAGATGGCCTCCAATTTGTCACCAAAACTAGATTCAAATTTGTCACCATTTCCTCGTCCATAGGACTTGATTGATTACCTCTCCTTATCAGATTCACAGGTGATCCTTTCACCAATTCAGCATAAGGCATAGCTTGTACTTGCATCTGAGCCATAGCCTGTTGATATTGTCTCACTTTCTGGGCTTTTCTCCACTAGGATTTTGATATATAAAGGCCTTTCCCTTGGTTCAAAGTTGATCCTGCATTTTGATACCAAGTGTTTGCCTTTTCGGTATTTCCCCCATAGGATATTGCATCCTAAGCTCAAACTTGTGCCAATTGGGCTTGTAGTTATGAAGAGCCTTCTGGTAGTTTGGTTTGTTCCTTACCCACTTATTAGTGGCCACATTTGCAGGTGGCACTCTCATATTTCCTTTCCTGAAGTTCTTCGTTGAATCAACCATTACCAATGACTTTTGATTAATTAGTTGATTATGAATTTCAATTCTATCAGAGCTTGTTATAGGAGCTTTTAGCTTTTGCTTCTTGGCAACTTTGAAAGACTTAGCAACCAATCTATCAAAGATTACATTGCATCTTGGGCATAAGGAAACCTCCCTCCCCCTTTCTTTTTTTCTAATTAGGAACTCTACCAAAATCTCTCATGCCTTGGGATATACCTCTTCTTTATTGGCCTCAAACACGTCAAGATCAACCTCAGTATTGACCTCAGGGACAGTCTCTTCAACCACATCAACCATATTGACTTGCATGAAGTTGATAGGCTTGATATAGCTTGCATTCACCTTGAAGAGATCAGTACCTACCTTCAACTCTTTTTCCTTTTCTATGAATTTCAATCTTCCTTCTTTAATGCCTCTCTGGATCAAATCCCTGAAACGAACACAGTTGTTATTCCAATAACCGTACTTATGATGGTATTTACAATATTTTTGATGTTTTATCTCTTCCATAGAAGGAATTTTATGATCATCATGAAGTTTAATTTGCTTATCTTTTAACTATATATAAAAAATTTAATCAGTCTTAGTTATATCAAAAGGATAGGATTTCTTGTTTGAGAATTTCATTTTATCTTTAGCTTAAACAGGATTTAAAGATGAGCATACATAAGGAAGACCAGAATGTAATTCTGCAATATTAACTTCATTCTCCTCCTCATCAACATCTTCAACCTCATTTATTTCGACATAGACAACTTTATCACCATTCGATTGTGTGAAATATTTTTTTGGCATGTCCTTTGTTTCAACATAAGTAATTTTCTCTTTCCTGAAATGTTTTTTGATCCTTTCTTTTTTGAGCTTTAACTGCTCAATCTGTCTCACCTTATCAGCATGTTGAGACATATCCAATAATTAATGGTTTATAAGTTTCTTCCTAATGGAATAAATCCACAAGCAATCATTTTTACAACTTTAGATTCTGGAATTACTGTAAAACACTTAGCTTTCATTTGTCAGAATCTTGCTAAGTAGTCATCTATGGATTCTCCATTGTTCTTTTTAATGTTAAATAGATCCACAAGACTTACCTTAGTTTTTCCTCTAAAGAATTGTTCATGAAAGCTTCTTTTAAGTTGATTCTAAGAATGGATCGAATTAAGGGGGAGAGTTGTAAACCAAGTAAATGCATTCTTAGTTAAGGAACTAGGAAAATATTTCATTTTTAAATATTCATTAGTAGCTATATCCCCTGCTTTGATTGTGTATCGAGCAATGTGTTTGACAATTGACTCTCCACTTTTGACAACAAACTTAGTTGAAGTTTTTGGGGCTTTCCATCCTCAAGGCAATTCTGCCTGTTGAATAAATTCTAGGAATACTGACACAAAATAGGGTTAGTTTCCATAACCTATATTAAAACCATACCTATTCAAGACTTGCTCGACCACTTGATTGATATTTTGATGCCCTCTAAGATTGTTTTGTCTAATTCTTTCAAGGAGTTAGTCAGCATTCTGATTTCGATTAATTAATCGAAGACCTGTAGTTTGGCCAAGTTAGTTATTAATAACACTACAATAAAATGTGTAAATTATGACAATTTTAATATGACAGTTCTAAAAAGTTGGCATAATATATAGTATAATACGTCAGTTACGCACCAACCATATTTAACAAGTAAAAAATGATAGTTAAATGTGTAAAATGATAGTTTCAACTGCCATTATTTTTATTTTAAATTTTAATTAAAATATTTTAAAGAATCCTAAATTTTCACATTCCTTCTCTGATAACCAAAAATCCAATTTTCCTCTCACGCGCTCACTCTCGCTACAGCGCTCCACCTCTTTCACCACAACATTTCTCCCCAAACCTAACATACCATTTCTCCCCAAACCGCTCCACCTCTTTCACCATCAAAAACCCACACGCAGAACCCTTCACCATTTGAAACCACCAAATAGCAAAACCCCCTTTGTTCTCACCCACCAAATCCCTTCTACACTCTGGATACACACGTGCCAATGGTGCCTGCTGGAGAGCCCTCCAACAGTGGTGCCGGTCCTTCTTCTAAGAAGCCTAAGCGATTCAAGATCAAGAAGTGGAATGTCATTGCTCTCTGGGCTTGGGGTGCGTCCCCCTTTCTGAAACCCTAAATTTTTTTTCTCATGCTAAATGATCTTTACTGATTTTGATAAATTCTTTTTGTTTGTGTAATTAATTGTAGATATCATTGTCGATAACTGCGCTATCTGCCAAAACCATATCATGGATCTCTGTAAGCGTGTTGTTTCAACTACTTTATTTTATTTATAAATCATCATTGTTTTGTTCTCATGGATTACTCTAATTCAATTCCCTTTGATTTTGATCACTGCTTTGCTTTAGGCATTGAGTGCCAGGCCAACCAGGCTAGCGCCACTAGCGAGGAATGCACTGTGGCTTAGGGTATGCTCCAAAACCCTCTAATATCTCCATCAATTAATTGTGAAATTTTGTTTTAGAATACTTTCAGTGAATTACTATTTTTTAGGTATTCATGCATATGTGAAGCAAGTTATTAACAAAAGCTTTAGGATTATATATATAAAATAAGGGGGTATTTGAGTCAAAATGATTTGATTTGTCTGAAACTAATAAGCCTAAGGAGAAAAACATGTTTTGATCTATCCAATCCCAAACCCTCTTTGGTGTGTGACTGTTTGTTACTCCTTGAGTAAGACAAAAAGTGCAATTCACTCTTAGGCTATAAAGTGATGTACAGTTTCCTAAGTTAGTCTTTCCATATTTTTGTGTTTTCTCTCATCTTAGTCAAGATATTTTGCTTTTTCCCCTTTCTTTTATTTTGCTTTTGTTTTCTATTCATTCTTCAATTGAAGGCGGTTAGGTCATCTTCATTTTCAACAAATTCTCAAAGGCATCTTACACTAGATGGATCCCAAATAGAGCTATCTACTTGTGTAAGTTAGTCTGTTTATGATTTGCATTGCTAATATCACTATATACTCTACATCATAGTGGTCTAGGTGCTTGTGCTATTTACATAATAAAATTACTACTGGCCATGTAATTTACACTTCCCTTAATATAATGTGTTAAAAATGTTGTATGGTTATTGACTGTCGTAGCTCCATATTAATTGCCTACTTTTCTTTATTTGTATGCACTTATTAGAATGTGGTTATAAATATATAAATACTAGAGCTATATTAACTCTTTTTTGGACATTCTCTAGATGATTTATATCTTAAAGGTGCATCTATGGAAATTTTTAGCTCATTATTTATTTCTCATTGATGCAACTCAAAAAATCCAAGCATCCTAAATTCCTACATTAATGTTAATACCTGCATGTGTGCAAGTAACAGTTCCTGTAGCTGAAGGCTGGTGGCCACACCAGCAAGCTAGAATAAAATTGCTCTTGGGGCCATTAAGCTAGTGCAACAGTCAAGATAGATGTCTTGAGACCTGACTGAGACTAAAGTGTGTAGTGTATTATCTTTTTGTGCTGAGTAGTTGGAGTGGGACTAATTTGTTGTTAAAATTTTAAAATATTTGGGGAAAAAACAATGAATTTTAGTCCATGACATTTTATTGACTAAAAGAATTTGTTAGATGTGGTAGCAACACACATGCATGGTCAAAGTGTCTTTAATTTGGATGAAATGTTTCAGAAGTTTTCCTTTGAAATCAACTCATTTGACCTTCAGATTTGTGGTCCCTTGTTTTTGGTTACAAGTTTCATTGCATATGATAGTCTTTCTTGATAGACATCTCCACCTTTCTTCCTACATGGCATATTTGGCATACTTTATCTATAAGATATTACAACAATAAACAACAAAATCTTACATCTCTATTTGCAACTTTCTTGTATCCTTGAGTTTGATGGTGCTTCCAAAGGAAATCCTGGACTAGCTAGTGCAGGAGCTGTGCTGCGTGCTAAAGATGGTAGTAAGGTGTATACTATACGCACAATTCCTTTCTATTTTTTTTAAAAACATCCTTTACAGAATTCAGCTAACATTGAGGTCTCTTTATGGGTCTATCGACTACGTGAAGGAGTGGGCACCCAAACCAATAATTTTGATGAATATCGAGCTTTAATTTTAGGATTGAAACATGCCATTAAGAAAGGATATAAGCACATTCGTGTCCAAGGAGACTCCCTATTTGTCTGAAATCATGTTTGTTATCTTTTCAGAGTATTCCTTGCCTTATTCTAAATATTTTACAAGTTTTCCCTTTTTGGCTCTACCTCTCTTGGTTTGTGTTTTGCTATTTAAATGGACCATTTTAGTTTCTTTTCTGGGTATCCCTCCCCACCTAGTGGGATAAAGCTTGGTTGTTAGTGTTGATGTTATTTTAGTTTCTTTTTATAGTTCTTTCTTGGGATTAGCATAGTAAATGATCAGTTGAGAGTGGAATTTATATGTTAAGGACCCATTAATCACTCGTGGCTAATTCAGTTCAGGACTGGTCATTAGTTAATAATTAATGTAACTATCTAACTACATGAATGTTTCACAGGTCCTTGAGTGTAAATTTCTTTGCTAGAATGGTCCCTATTTATAATTCTTTCTTATTGAATTTGCGGTTGCTTGATGAAATCAGAGGGTGATTTTTTTTTTGTTGGTTTTAGGTGAATTACAGCAGTTCTAAACTGTCATTTTATGCAAAAACTAAATCGGGTGGTTTTTTTGTTGGTTTTAGGTAAATTATGGTAGTTCTAACCATCGTTTTATGCAAAAACTAAATAGCCATTTTATAGATGATAAAATTAATTGTGGCAGTTAATGGGAAACTATTGTATTATATCGAATGGCGGAGGTAATTACATCAGTTTTGAAAACTGCCATTAAGGCAAAAAAATGGCAGTTATAACTGTCGTAATCTGCAATAAATAACTATCATTTTAAACCTTTTTTTGTAGTGCAATTTGATTATGTTACCAATTGGCTTCAATACTTAAGAGGGGGTTGAATTGAGTTTATAAAAATATTTTGTAAACTTTTCTCAAAACACTTGAAAAGTAATTTTCGTTGAAGCTATTGATCGATTGAGGTGAATAGATAGAGAATATAGAATATCTCACTCATAAATAAACAAACTAAGATAGAAAGTATTCAAATAAGCATATGAGATTAAAGCACAAATATAAAGGAGTTTGAGTTTAGAAGAACAAATACAATATTTATCCTGGTTCAGCACTAACCACTTGTGAACTTTGTCCAGTCTTTAAGTAATCACCTAAGATTTTTCACTATTACTTTAAGCTTGAATAGGTGCTTGCTACCTTTACAAATTAGAGCACTCTTCACACCTTGGGACGCCTCAACAATCAGGGATGCCTCACCTTTATAATTCTTTCAGGGATACCTCACTCTCTTTACAAAGAATCAAAATATAGATGAATGGGAAACTCTCACAAGAGTATACAACATAAGTTGAAGTTCTATGAAGCTCTCAAATATATCTTAAATTTTTTACAAAAACAGATTGAATGAAATGATTCACGAATTAAAAGCTTGTGAAAGGTGTTTCACAATGTTGGTTTTGTGTAAAAGATGTCTCAAACACTTGTATTTATAGTATTATAAGTAAAAGAGCCATTGGGGGCATTTACTTCGAGCAATAAATGCTCTAAAACTAGTCGTTGCTAGTTTTAGGCTCGTAGTAATCGATTACCAACAGATGATAATCGATTACCAAGCTTTTAAAACAATTCTGGGCTTTCTGGTAATCGATTACCAAGCTTCTGTGAGCAGTGGTAATCGATTACCAAGTTTCTGACTGTTGAAAAATAGGTTCCCACATGTCTGTAATTGATTACTAAGCTATTGGATGAGATTACAATCATCCTAGAACCTATTTTCTTGAGCCCAAATCAGCTTGGTAAACATTTTCAATTTAGAACACTTAGATTTTTCAAAAATACAAACTTGATTTTCATGATCCAAGGTTAAAATATCATTTGGTTAAAAGCTACCCGCCAATTAAAATATTTTTCAAGAGAAACTTAAAAAAAAATTATAAAACATTTTTTAGATATCTAGTCCTATGAACTATACCATATAAGCTTCCTTTGGATTTGGTCTTTAGCTTGACTTTGTTATCATCAAAACCTTTATGATTTTCATGACATAAGCATTCACAGATTATTGTCTTGATATGTTGGCTGAGCATTTCCCTTTTGATTGCTAGTGGATTCATCAGGATTCCCAAACTCATCTACAATCCGACTCTTTTATCTAGCCAATGTTGTGTATGTATTATTTGTTGACTCAATAAGTAAGGGTAATGACAGTTGTCATCTGCTGAGTTAGCATATTGATCATTTCATGGTTACTCTCATCCATTTGTTGTCTAATGTTATTAAGGATTGTATTCGTGTTCCCAGAAGGGATCGAAGACATCCCTTGGCAAACTTGGGAAGATAGGTGTTGTTCCCATATTTAGCCTATCAGTACTAATTACACTAGTCCCTATCCCCTGGCCATTGGTACCTACCACTTGGTTTCTTTGTGAAACATTTGGTTTTGTGCTTGTGTACGTAGCTTAGTTAGTTCCTATACTGTGCAATATTTTGGGGTGTGCATCCAGGAGGCAACCGATATAAAGGTACTGTTTGATTCACCCCTAGACTCATATTTTCTAAGGTCGAAACAAAAATCCTTGCAGTTGATATGATTTCACTCACCATACGATCTTGATATTGTGGCAAAGTTCCCCACACTATAGTGTCCCTATTGCCATTTGCTCCATTATTCCCTGCTTGAGGGCTTTGATCATTGATTGATGTATTTTCTGACATTATTGACATTAATTTTCCACTTCTTAATTGCATAGACAATTAAATGGATTCTTTTATGAACCAGTCTCCAGACTTAGTCCTACTGGATGTTCCAATTTGTTTAGTCTGGTTTTTGTCAAAGACAAATTCGATTCCAGGTATCAATTTGGGAAGGGAATCTCTTCCTCAAAAGGGACTTTTAAGTACTTGCTGATTTGTTTTTAAGCAGAATGTCAGAAAGAATTTTGATTTAAACACAAGAAATGTTAATATCGAATGAAAACTTAAAAGATTTGTAATAGTAAAGTATGTAAAGAACTATAATCAAAAGTAAAGAAAGCATATAAAAGCAATCAAATTAAACTACATGAAAAGTAAAGTGCAAAAAAATAAAATAAAAATAAAGTGTTGTAATGTAAACTTGATAGAAGAATAAATTACAGAATGATAATTGAAAGCAAGTAAAGAAAGCAAATAAAATAAATTAAATGATCTTGAAAAGATTACTCAATCGAGAGTAGAAGAGATTTAGCAGAAATGTAAATGACGGGAAAAGTAAATGAACTTGAATTAAACTTGCATTGACTAATTACCTTTTGTTATCCTTTTGCGTCTGCGATAGACTTGATAGGAGTAGTGAGAGAATGTGTACAAGTGAATGAATTCCAACCCCTAAATGTTTCCATTCTCTTGATATTTATGTGGATAAATGACCCTAGTGTGTTTTGATTAATGACTAAACTGAACATGATTATTATTTCTTTAATTCACTAACTATTTGCCAAGCTTGATTTTTTTTCAATGAGATTTAATGGAGCAAGAAAAGTAGATGCAAAGAATCATGGAGCAAAACATTTCAATGCAAGGATCATGAAGGAAAACTTGAAGAAGGAGCATCATGAAGAAGGAATTCAAGGAAGATCATTAGAAACTTTTTGTAAAGAAAAGACTTAGTATAATTCTTTGATTAAGCTCTCTAAAATAAGTAAAAATAGTTTTCAAAAGTAAAAATGGACTAAGAATGAAAAAGGTTAATTAATAAGTTTGTACATCTATATACTTTCAGTTAATTAACTAACTTTTAATGAAAACCTATGTGTACATCTATGTATACATATTATACATCTATGTATACATATTATACATTTATGTATACATCGATTGATTCTGGACTTACTTGATCAATATGCACGTTTGCATATATACATCGATTGGTACATCGATGTATAAATCAAAATAGAAGTAAGAATGCATTTTTGACATATATACATCGATTTGTACATCTATGTATAAGTCAAGACAGAAGCATTTGATATATATACATCTATTGATACATCGATGTATAAACCAAAACAGAAACATTTTAAAAATATACATTGATTGGTACATCGATATATAAGCCAAAACAAAAGCAAGAACGTTTTGAAATAACTATACAATCGATTAGTTAATCGATGTATAATCTTCTGGGCTGAAAATACAAGTGTTTTTCAAGAACAACATCGATGTATTCATATGTGTATCATTCAAGATCAAGAACATCCAAGAAAACAATCGATTAGGCAATCAATGTATACATGTTATAAAAGTGAAATCTTGTTTAATACATCTGTGTATACATCGATTGACTAATAACATAATTTTTCTGATAAGTCTATTATAATCTCAACTGACTAGTAAAGTGTATCCAACGAATCTATTTTGAGATAAACCTATATAAGGACATTGGGAAACACCTTTTACAAGGGAATTCATTCAAAATTTGAGAATACACACACAAATATTGAGAGAGCTTTTCCTTGAAGAAAAACTGAGTATTTTTCTCTAGAGCTTCAATTTGTAATTTCTGATTTCTTGGAATCTGATTCAATCTTTTCAAATTTTGTAAAAGAGAGATAAGAGAGAAGGTTCTCTCGCTGGTTAGATCAAGAGTAGAAGGGACTCTTGGTGCTGTGCAAGAGTAGAAGGAACTCTTGTGGGAAGTGCAAGATTACTTTGACTGAAAAGCTATCATTTGGGTAGAAGGAACTAATAAGTGGAGTTTTTGTAAAGAATCTTGTATATTGATTTTCTATAGTGGATAAATCTCATAGTGGTGTGGGGACTGGATGTAGGTTAGCAGTGGAGGTAGCTGAACCAGGATAAATTTTGGTTTACAATTTTCTCTATCCCTTAACTCTTTATTTGCTTTATTGTTAAATGTATGAATTAAGCAATATGTTAGGGATGCTTGTATGATCTGATTTGTTAATGATCTTATTCTTATCTGAAATCAATCTTACTGTTAATATTTCTTTATAAGTTTCAATTCTTGATTGCAATAAATCTTGCGAAAACACATTTTGGTTTGTTGGTTGACAAAATCTCTTTCTTGATTAAAGAAAAGAATTAGTTTTTGCAAAAAGGGGAAAAGTTTCAAAAACTTATCATACTCAATTCAACCTCCCTTCTTGAGTAATCAGAAGCCACAACCAATAAGAATTTATAAACAACCTAAGTAACTACCCTCTTTACAAGATTTTGACAGGTGTCTAAAACCAAAGTAACTGCCTAATCATTGCCATCAATCATTGTATTGTTTAATTGCTACTAACTTCTAATTTAAATTCAAACTACATCTTATCTGAATTTAAATTTTGAATCTTCAAATAGTTATTGTCTTCTTATCAAAAATTTCACTTTTGTCTTTAGAAAATCTCTAAGTGTAGTTACTGGCGTTTTAGGTTTTAGTCTTTCAAGACCAAATCGAAATTATCACTTTGGTAACTTTCTCAAATTTCACAACAATTTTGATTCTAAAATAATCAAAGTATTTGTGTCTATTCAAGTTCACAAATGTAAATCATGATAACTTAGTGAATATCATTCATACTAAGCTTTTAAATAGACCTCGAAATTGTTTGAATTGAAAAGTTTTATTTTTATACCAACACCAGTAGAGCAAAACACAACGAAACGCAAGGAACAACCCACATGGCATTGATGGGGAGGGATGATGGAGCTTCTGCGAGAGGAAGGTCGAGCGGTGCATCATGCATGGACTCTTGGTGGGTGATCTGCAAGTTGGGTTTGGAACCTTGGTGGCAGTTTGCGGTGATGCACAGAAGGTTGGCTCTGGCGGTAGCATGGGTTCTTGATGCAAAGGTGGTGGCTTGACACAAATATTGGTATGGTCAACCTAGCGTAATTGATTCCAAAATTTTTTTAATCCAATTTAATAAAATTATCTTTTTTTTTTAATTCCACTATTTTAGTCATTATATACAAATTACATTATAAATACTAAAAATGATGAGGACATATTTTTGCTTGTGAGGTCAACAAGAGTTTATTGGATTCAAACAAATTTGATTATGCATGTTTAATTCGGGTCTAATAATAATTATGACAAGAGATTTCAGCGTGTTTAATTCAGATGTAGTCATTTTGTTATTAAGGTTGATACAATATATTTGTTGTCTCAGTATTTGGATTTAATTTGCTATTAATAATTGATTGACACTGTTGGTCATCATGTCTTAATTCCTCCAACCTCAATTTCCCTAATTTTCTCCATTATTTTCCTAAATTTCTTTCCCTACTCTGTTTATAAAGCATTCTATTAGCATCCTACTTTTTGCCATTTTGCTCCATATTCATCCAAGCTTTCTTTTATTTCCCTTCTTGAATGTCTTCTTTGTCTTCATTTTCTTTTTCAAATCTTGGGTAGAAGAAGATCTCAGAACTCAATTTTTCTCCAACAATTCCTGGTTTGAATGTGCATTGCTTTTTACAAGTCAGGTTTCTACCACAAATATATCACCCAAACATTGATAAGGTGCATTTTGCTTCCCCTGCATTCTCATTTCTTCTACAATAGTTAATCTTTCTCTTACACATTGTTGTTTAATTCAGCTTGGCAAGATAAGTCTTGATATTCTGATAATTTCATAGGAGAACTGCGTAAGTATATACTATGTGCTTTCCATTCTCAAAGTATTTAGAAACCTTGGCCATTTGTAATGAAGGTGAGTCGTTGTATACATCTAGCTATTGGGCTTTATTTTATTTATTTATTCAATTTTCTTAGGAAATGGTTGCATACCTAAGGTTCTAGGCTGAACATAAGAATAATGGAACTGAAAATTGAGCTCTGTCAAGTAAAAGAAAAAGGTCTGCATGCAAGGAGGAGGAACATGCATAGGGTGAGGGCCTTGGACCCCAATAAGTTAAAGCTTTAAGGAAGCGTTGATGGCATGGAGATTTTGGAGCCAGAAAGTGAGATAAATTCACTTGGGAATGAGCATAGAATCAACAAATAGAAACTTCAGTCTTCAGAAAAGAAATTTGATTGACTGAAATTTGAGGCTAGGAAGCACTATTTTCTTTAGAAAAAATGGCAGAGGGAATGTGTTCGTTAATGTACATGTTACCTGGAAATTTAACAAAGGTTTTGAAAAAATGTATTCACTCATTCACTGGGCTTCCTTTTTTTTTTCCCTGGCTGTCATTGCATCAACTTTGAACTCACTCTTGGATCTATGTTAGGATTTATACTTTAGGTCCCTGCGTATGCTATGAGCAAGCTAAATCATTACTGGTACCCCATTGAAAAGAACTGGTTGCAACCTATGGTAATGTATTCTTTACCTTAGAGGATACCTATTTTAATCTAAGATTCCTTTATGAATAATGAATTGAGTGATTAATTGAATTTACAGTCTCACCTCTGTCTCGCTTAATTTCTTACTAAAAGGGCATGCTTTGGTTATTTGATATGCAAATACCATAATTAGTGTCAAGCTTCATGCTCACGTGACACTTTACCTGTTTAGGTTGGAAGAATAAAGCTGAAGAGGTGATATAAAGATTAGTGGCTTGGAACATCAAAATCAAAATACACATTGGTGAGTAAGGAAACAACAAGGATGGTGCTTGCCTTGGCTATGAAGAACCCTCTGCATCACATTCTGTTGGCAGTTTTTACTATAATACTTCATCTACCTACTCTCCTATTTTTATTATTAGTCATGTTAGTATGTAAATGTTGTGTGATTGTTATTTCAGTGTTTTCTGATGATAATTTGTTTTCTATATGATGTAAGAGTAGTAGTAGCACCACCACCACCACGTTTAATAATAATGATAACAATCAATTATTGATACCATTGATACATGTCGGATGAATTGAATTAACTTTGCATAGTAAGTGAGTAACCTTTTATTTGAATTGAAGAGCATGTAATGAAATAAAAGGCCAAAAAGGAATCCTGAAACAGATTACAGACATAATGTGGGGCTGCCTATTTGACTTTTCCTTAATCTTGGTGCATTAATTACATAGATACACAGGCTAAGCAACAAGTAGAAAATATCCAAGTTATTAAGAATGTTAATATTCAAGATTTTTATACGTGGTCCAAAATTACTCCATCCTACTTGACTTTTACTCTACTACTGAGTTTGCTACAAATCCAAAACCTATTGCTTTAGGGAATGAAAAGGTATGTTTCTCAGCAGCAGAGGTAAAAGACACTAAGCATGTTATGTGTTTACATTGGCTATTTATTCTTTGTTGTTATCTTTCTGCTCAAAAGAGTGATTTGGAAAAACTAATTTTGGATGTTGAATTTTCTTGAGACATGTCATTTTTCATTAATAACAGATAGACAAAAGAACAGGGAGCATAAGGCAATTCATGATTGGCTTCCCATCACTTCTTCAAGGAACGCAAAATGGTGGTACTCAGCTTTTCACAACGTCATTGGCATGGTTGGAGCTGGTGTCTTGAGCCTTCCATCTTCCATGTCAAATCTTGGATGGTATATTATATATTAACCATATACTAATTGCAGAGAACAGTTTTTTGTTTTCTCATTATACAAAACAGTTTATTAGAAAGCAAGTAAAAGGAAAAAGAAAAGTGGATCTCTTTCTGTTCTATGTTTCTGGTATGCGGTACAAAGGAACAAGAATGATTATGATTTCTGACCAAAAAAAAAAAGATACAGTTTAGTATACAACTGTCATGATCTAAGTTTTCTCTTCAGGAAAAATAAGTGAAGCCACCACCACTAGGCTGCATACACCATAAAGCAAACAAAGCACATCTAAGTGAAACAACAAACATCACGAATCACGATCCTTATCCGACAACTAACAAGGAAGACACAAAATCTATATTCCAGAGTTACTTGTACCCATCAAGTGTAGGAGCCACATAAGTGTCCGGTTCTGCATCTAAATAAACATGATTGACCAGGTTGCCCCCAGATTCATTGCTATTAAAGCAACACCCATATGTGGAGAAACAGGACCCAAGTTGAAAGTGAAATTGAGAGCAGAAGTCACTTAGAGAATATATGAATTGAAAACATAGAAAAGGAAAGTTGACTGATAGGTTGAATTGTTTTCTCTAAGGATGATATAAGAATGTCGTGTAATCTAACTAGACCAAACTCCACATCCACCCCCCACCCCAAAACAAAAGATCAAAGAAATACAGTTCTATTACTATAATATAAGAAGAGTTAGAGGTGTCAAGTATTACCCCCAAGTAAATAGTGACCAAGGTGAAGGTCCACCTGTTCAGCACAAAAGAAATAATTAGCATATTTATAACCAAGAGAGCTGGTTAAGATAGCAATGCTTCATCGGAACAATCAATCAACCTATTTATTTTATATAAATGAAAATAAAATATTGTTTGAAGTTTTAATTCTGATCATATCTTTATTTGATTTAAAATTTATTTATATGAGCAGATGTGTTAAGAAGCTAGCAAAAACTGGATCCCTGTGCCAGCCCCCATTCAATGACCCTACTGTTTTCTGGAACACTCTCTGGTAATATCACTTTCTTTTATTCTATTGTTTCTTTTTCTGAATTGATTTCTCATGTTTTGTGAGGCTTAGAGAGTTTTACCTGAAGGTATGACTGGATATTCATTTCAAAGCATTTAGAAGGAATGAATTCAATCCAATCTCATGCTTGATATGCAGATGTGTTAATCTAAGAGACCAAACTCTCTCTAAAGCTTTTTTCTATCTCGAGCTCTCAACAAACATAGGTACCTTGAAGCTTTTTTTGTACTTTGTTAGATACGTTTTGATCTTCTCACAATTTGCCATTTTTATGGGTTTACTTTTCCAGGCTACCCAGTATAGATTCAGTATCATAATTTGAAACCATTTTTCCTTTTTTTTTTTTCTCTTCAAAAATTGATAATTTGTAGTCTTTGATGGGTGTTGATTACAGACGAAAATATTTGAAAGACTAACAAATTATGAAGCTGAATTGAATAGGAAAAAGCAAGAGAGAGAGATTGAATGAGTTCTAGGAATCGTCCTAGCCTTCACATCTTTTGACTATGTTAAAACGATAAACATAATCAGTCTTCAACGGATATTGTGAAAATGGATGTTTAATAAAGTTATGATGAACAATTCAAACCCCATGATACCATTTTTAATGTTTTTTATTATCCTTATGGTCACTTTCCCTACCATTGTTGTTCTACCTTTTGAATGTAGATTAAGGTTATTTGTGCTTCAAGCAAAATAATACCCATCACTTAAATTTAAGAGCTATATTTGGTTGTTATAGACTAAATGGGGGTTTAAGAGCTATGATAAACAAAATGGATGTTTAATAAAGTTATGATAAACAATTCAGACCCCATGATATCATTTTTAATGTTTTTTATTCTCCTTATGGTCACTTTCCCTACCATTGTTGTTCTGCCTTTTGAATATAAACTAAGGTTATTGGTGCTTCAACTTCAAGCTAAAAAATACCCATCGCCTAATTTTAAGAGCTATATTTGGTTGTTATAGACTAATTGAGGGTTTAGGTTACGAATAAGAAAAGGTAGACTAGGATATGTATCTTAGTTTTTACATTCCACATTATATTATTCTATTAGAAGTGGTTACATTCTAAAGTAAAAAAAAAAAAAAAACACAGGTGTGCTTGCACTTTTATGTGACAGGTAGTGAGTAAGTGTATTCGCATGCTTTCTTCTTTTTCTTTTGGTAGTCTCATGCTTTATATTGTTTACTGTTTTATACTATAATAACAATCACGTGTAAACATTCATATCATGTGTAAACATTTAACTGTGTAGTCATTGTATTACAAGATTTATATCATTGCATTAGATTCAACTGTGAAGCAAAAGATTCCACTTTGACAATCAAATGAAAACTTGACCATAGATCCTCTATACTGAAATTCAATAATAGACCTTGAAAGTAAGGCATGAGGAAGACAGGAAGTGGTAAATATTTCCATAGGACCAATTCCATATATAGGCTCACTCTTAAGATAAACATGTCTGCAATGCTCATCAAGATTTATTCTTCTCTTATTTTCCTGTCTACATTTTTTACCTGTTCTCAAAATTAACAAAATAAGAATTTTCCTTCGTTAGTATGTAGTTTGAAAGGCCATTAACACTTTTAGGTTCAGAAGTGCTAGCGATGGTGGTATTATTGCCTTAAATTTTGCGAGCAGCTATTATCTTGGTAGCAGCTGCTCTCTTTTCTCTTTCTACAACTTCTACTCTTCTTGGTTCATCTTGATTGATGTCATCATACAAAATGGGGACCTAAACCATATATATAGGATGTACCTGAGCCTTATTTTCTTTTGCTTTACACAATTTCTTGAAATATTTTGATGTGGCTTTTCTCTTAGCATATTTTCCTTTTGCCTATACAAGCACAAGAAGAAGTTGTAAGATTTGATCATCAGCACTTTAAATCAAGAAGGAAAGAACATTGGTTATATTAGAGGAATATAATAAAAAAATAGCTCGTCCACAGCTAAAATATTAATAAACATCACCACTAGCTATTGGAGGTCAGATAGTACAAAAGTTATCAAAATGCATGGCCATGCCTTGCTATTGATTAGTTAAAGAGTCAAAGAAGTGACATCAACAATAGGAACTGAAACTTTTAGTTGAGTGACGTGAGCAATGAGAAATGAAAAATTTAGTTATTTACCATATAAATCAGAATTCAAAACTTACTACCACTGCTACAGATGTATCAGAATCACTTGCTTAGCAGCTTTTGATCCCTCCATTTCTTTGGTCAATGTACTAGGCACTTTTGCAGTATGCCAATACCATAACCAAAAATAGAAAATTTGGGGTTTGCTATAGGTAAAGTAATAAGGCACAACTATGCAAATTTCACGTAACAATTGAATCTTTTTTTTATAGGATATGTATGCATGTATATTCCTATCAATACCTATATATATATATATACACTTTCAAATTGTGAAATATGCTGCAGATTTTAGAACAAATTTCACATGTTTCACAGGCACCAAAATAGAAATCTCATTTGGCCAACATTTGTTAACAAAAGTGCATTTTACTTCATTATGTGAAGTTGTTGGCATACATTCTTAGATGAACTATTTCTCATCATTATATGCCTGGGTTTGATAAAAGGTATCATATTTCTCAAGGAGTTTTGAGGGATTCTATTTGTGTTCGACAACACCCTTGGATCTTTTTTACTGGTAAGGGATTGGTCTCATAGCTTTAGAACGTGAAGTTACTGTTCATAATTTTAAATTTACATTTTAAGCTCCAATCACTGTTGTGGTTATAAAACATAATCCCTACTGAAAACTTCTTCTTTTTGTAACTTCTGCATCTGGCGCTTACTACATTTCTATATGATTTCTATAACTTTAGATGCAGCAAGACTGAATATACTCTACTGCTAAATGATTTCATGTAGGATTTTCTAGATGATGGTTTCATCTCTGTGAGAACATGATATACTGTGGTTACTTTGATGGCAGAGCATAACACTTTTTGGTGCATTGCTATTCTTTATAGGGATGAACTCAATTCTCAAGAGATAGCTCAAGACCAAAAGCAAAGACAGTTTAGAAAATATAACAAAAAATGTATCAATGCGTTTCCAATGATTAGGTTGCCATATTGCTGAGTTACAGCATTTGATCTCACATGCTGAATTTGGAATAGTTACTTAAACCTGTTATGATTTTATGTTGTTTATTTGTCAGTTGTATTGTTTAACCTTTATTCATTGGTTACTCTTCCTTTTTAGATAATTTTTTTTTTATTGTTGTATAATTCTTTTCTTATCACAAAAAATAGTAGTTATATTAATGTGGCAAAAAGGGCTTTTTAGTTCCTTATCAACATCTCATTTTTCAATTTGGTCCCATATCAAACTTTTTTCTCTATTTGATCCCTTACCTTTACTTTTGTCATACAATTTGGTCCTCTGTCTGCCTTCCGTCACTCTCACTAATGAAATATGTAGACGTGGCATAAATGGCATTGAGTTGGTGATGTTATTATTGGTTATTCCCTCCCTTTAAGTTGTCTTCTTCCTATGTTTTCTTTACATTAGGGTTTTTAATTAAAGGGATTTGGGGTTCAATTTTGTATTGCAAATCGAAAGGTTTGCAATGGAGTCTCATAGTTCATCAAGAAGGGATGGTCATTTCTGCATTTGCGGCGTGAGAGTTGTAATTCGAATAGCTGGAACTGAGAAGAACTTAGGGAGACATTTCTGGAGTTGCAGGAACTATGAGATATGTTTTTCTATTTTCATTTCTATTTAGGGTTTGCTAATCAACAGAAATTATTGAATTTTTCTAACTTTGCTATATATGTTTTCATTGTTTTGTAACAGAGAAGTTTAGGTTGTGGGTATTTCAGTTGGTATGAGGAGGAGGAGGATGAAGATGTTGATGAGAAGGACTTGATAATCTAGAGGCAAAGGAGGAGAATTCTTAGTCTCCAAAGGTCAATCAGATCCCTGAGAAGATGAAATCATATTTTGACATGTCTTATGGTGATTTTGGTAGCATTGGATGCCCTGTTTGCATATATTTGGTTCGGTTATGGCAATTGTACAAGAATTGCAATATTGTGATGCAAAGCTATAATTTGGGTAGATTATAGGAGGCCATGTGTATTTAGGTAGTGCAATGGGTGATAATATGTATTTGGCTTTGTATGATTGACAATTATGTAATGCAATTTAAATTATCTTGTGAGAATGTTTAGCTCAGTTAAGAACAATATGAATGATCATTTTTAAATCTTGTTCACTGTCCACAGCATTAAAATGAAGGGACCAAAATGACCATGGAATTAAAAGTAAGGGACCAAATTGAAAATGTTATAAAAAGTAATTAAGGGACCAAATTGAAAATGTTATAAAAAGTAATTAAGGGACCAAATTGAAAATATTATAAAAAGTAACTGACCAAACTATAACATACTAAAAGAGGAAAGGATTGAATTAACCAAATCACATACCTAACAACAAGTGTATATCATAAAAGAATTGCAAAAGGTAATCCCATATTATATTAAGTCCAACAAGAATGAAAAATCCAATTTAGAACTTGTCTATTGCCAACATTCAATTTACAACTTGTTCATCACAAATAGAGTGAAACATCCAAAATGAGAACATCATCATGCATATAACATGACAATAACAGACATTGACATTTATAATTTACTGTCAACACTACCATAAGTATCCAAAATAACAAAAACACAAGAGGCCTTGCCATTTACAATTTACTGTCAACATTATCATAATTAGCCAAAATGACAAAAACAAAAGACACAATCTCCTATTAGTTTCGAGTAGGTTTAGCTATTTTGGTTGCTTGTGCAGGTGGATGTTGATTTGTCTTGGACCTTGTCATGCGTGTTTGAGGTCTTTTCTTGGCCTAAGACCTTGTTATAGGTGATGTAGGTTGGTCCATTATTTTTTTGGTCAATTCTGTATGCCTCTTCTTCTTGGTTGATGTACTTGGTTAAAAGGGTTGAGGCAGCTGAGTTTTTTGACTTGGAGTAAGCACTTTGATTTAGCTAGCCACCTTTGATTTTGGAATAGGTGGCTCAGGTCTTTCCTTGGCCTGCGACCTTGTTACAGGTGATATAGGTTGGTCCACTAGTATAGGTGGCTACACCTTTTGAATTGGTGCAGAACTTAGCCCTAGGTTTGAAATAATCTAAGATAGAAAACACAATAAAGCATATGCACTAAGTATGAGAATTAACATAATAAAAGTAACTAAGCATTTCACAATTTACTAATCTGGATTCTTGATTCTTTGTTGTGTTGAGTTGACTAAGCAGTTGGAATTAGATGCACTATTAGTCTCAGCTCTCTAAGGATCTGCTTCTTCCTATCACCTTCTGAATTTGGATTATAAATTGGAATGTACATTGGCCCTGTTGTAGTTGGTAAAGATGCCTGCACCATTTGCATTGGTGCAAAACTTGGTCCTACATTTCGAATCATTTAAAATACAAAATACAACAAAACACATGAAATAAGTATGACAATTGATAAATAAGAGTAACACAAGAAGGTGAACCAATTTACTAACCTAGATTGACCGAGAACTTGGAATTGGCTAAGATCTTGCACTTGGCTGAGAACTTGGACTTGGACTTTGACCTGACATAGATGGTCCTTTAATTGGAATCATCTAAGATATATAAAGATAGCCAATATTAGCACCATTATTATTATCAACATTTAAGATACAAAAAGATAACCCACCTTAGATCTTATCACAGGTTGAGTAACTTGATTTTCCTCACTTAGCTGAGTAGTTTGTGTTGGCTAAGTACTCTAACTTGACTCAGGTGGCTGAGTATTTTGGGAAGGAAAAAGGTTAGGTTTAGGGTCATGGGCTTGAGATGACTCATAAGATACTTCAGGGCATGTGGACCTGTAATGCCCTATTTTTCCACAACTCGTACACTTTCCAATCATCCCTTTCTTGTTCATTTTAACTTGATTCTTAGTATTTTTCATCAGCTTCCTTGTTCCTTGATCTCTTTGGTCTACTTGGTTGTCTTTTGAGTGGTGAAGGAAGAACATCATCATAAAATGTCCTTTCCCAAAGGCTTTGGCCATTAACTGGAAAAAAGCATTGGCTCATAACATGCTTAATACCATTCCTTCCTATAGTCGATTAGAATGTTGTCCTCTGGGTTTTGGTTGAGGTGGTTCATGTAGACTATGGCATGGCAGTAGGGAATACATGTTAGCATCCATTTTCTACAACTACATTCCCTAATTTGCATATTGACCACAAATATGTCCCCAATCAGATTTATATGGCTAACCTAAAAAAGATGCTCTCCTGACCACCTTGTCAACCAAGAATTGGTTAATTGTTTCTCGTTCTCTAACTTTTTCATAATTATAGGCAAAACAGACCCATTGAACAAAGAAATCCTTTTCCTATTGTCAGCCTACCTCTCCATTAAATATACTTGAATCTCTTCCAACATTGTTACTATTGGTTTTTGTTTGGGTCCAATGATGACAATATTAAATGTCTCTAACATGTTGTTCAATAGGACATCACATTTTGGTTCAAATTTGAACCTTGATTTACTCCAATACCTTGGGGGGATCTTTCTCAAGTAGTAGGATAAGTTGCCTTTGCTGCTTGCCATATAAGAACTTTGAGCTGTTTGCCATGATACTTCTTGAAGTTACTATACAAGTGTCTAATGCAAAATCTTTGGTCAACACCTAGAAGTAATTCCTCAAAGGTTGGCAATAAACCCTAAAATAGACACCAATTCAAAATAACTAAGTGTGTACTAACAATGTCAGTATCAAATGTTCCTCTCATAATAAATGACATATTAAACTAAAGTTAGAATTTAATGCAATGCATATTTATCTTCTACTGGTCTGAGATGAAGGTGTATGTCTTTGCTATAACAACCCCTCCAAGATCATCTATCAGTGATGTCATGAACCACGTCCATTAATCCTTGGTCTCCGCCTCCATAATAGCAAATGTAAGGGGCAACATCTAATCATTTGGACCCTTGCCAATAACAGCTAATATCTGACCCCCATAATAACCTTTCAAAAAATACCCATCTAATCCTATTATGGGCCTGCACTTCAAAAAACTTGACTTACAACCCTGAAAACACACATACATTCTTTCAAAAGTAGGTAAGATACATCTAGGTGGTGCTACTGCATCAACTAGTTGCTCAGCATCTGGTGGTTTGTCCACTTTCAGTTTGACCTTGGACCTTAGGTTTGTCTTCAACAACTCATAACAATAGTCATAAATCCTTTTATATTATTCCCTAAATGACCCATCCACTAAGTCAAATGCATACTTCTTGGCTCTGTGGACCTTTGCAATAGAGATGCCAACATTCCATTTTGTATGGGCTTTGTCTTTGATATCTGTCAGCTTGATCTTAGGATTCTCTCTAAACCTACTTTGTAGTTTGTTGTTCAACCACTTTGAAGTCAACATCGTCATCCTATATTCTCTATTACATGAGTGCCTGTCCACAATTTTCCTCAGCTACCAAGTGTCCTCATTTGGAAGCCTTGTAGCATATGCTTCCCACTCACATCCAGCTTTATATGTAACCCTTACCCTCTTGTTGTCATTCTTCATAAACTTCAAACTTCTCCCTGAGTGCACTCCATATGTTCTTATAGTATCCTTGAATTCTTCTTTTGTTGAAAACAAGGTCCTTAATTGCCACCTGTACTCTAACATTGACTTTGACATTTTGAATGATGCATATTTTATTCTCTCCACATCACTCTCTTCATGTTCACTATCTACACTATTAAAGGAGTTAGATGCATACTCTTCATCACCTAATCCCATGTCAAATCCCTTCTTGTTGTTCACTTGGTCATTGCTTTCACCCTTGCTCTACTCAAACTATAGTGAATCAGTGTCACTTTCCTCACCAGCGTGCAATTGAGGCTTACTAATAATTGTAGCATTACATTTGTTTCTCAGTCTACTCTTTTTCCTTTTTGGCATTGAATCAGCCTCCAACTCTTTTCCCTTTACAGATTTCTCACATGGTCTTTTCTTCATTATGAGATCTCGAAGTAAGATTTCAACATCCAAGTCATGCTCCATGGTTGTGCTTGGCTGAATTGGAACCTCAAAAAACCCTTCATCAACATCTTTTTTTTTTTTTAGAATCCTCAAATCCTACCTCCAATGCACTATCCTCACTTCCCCATCACTGTCTTCACCTTCATATACATCAATATCAGTATCACTATCCTTACATCATTCTTTTGCAAGTTCATTATCATTTCTAAATTCATTGTCATTCTGAGTATTAACAACATACAACTCCACTTGGCCATGATCAACAACTATTTTTGCCATCTCCATGGCACCTATATCATCTCTCAATAGCCTAAGTCCATCCTTTAGAGACATGCCATGTACTCTATACCAATGCCTCATAAATGTCATATCCTATCTCTTTCAACAAGTCTATACACTCCCAACAACTCCACCTATCATACTCACACTTCTCCCATACATTAATTTGTTCTTTAATGTACCTTTTCTCAAGAGCAGAAACAAAATAGCCTCCATGATGCACCTCAACTCTGAAAACGTTGCCCATCCCTGAGTTAAAATGAACACCAAGTCTTAGCCTTTATGATAGAAAAAAGTAGTGACAAAACATAACAAAAACATAACAACACACACTAAAAACATAACAACACACATAAAAAATAGAACAACACACAATAGTTGATCAAACAAAATTCAAATAGAAAATCTCATCAAATAACCAACAAGAGGTCGAATAGTTCTAGCCTTGAAACAAGCATCCAAGGTAAAAGTTGTAATTTTTTAACATGCATAGCATCATCATTAGCCTCAGTTTTGGGCTGGTGCAGCAGAAAAAATCATACTTTAACAAAGAATCTGAGTCTAAAACCTCTCTGTTTTGGTTCCTTGTAATTACGGTAAACAAAGAATCAATTTTCCACCATTATACCATCATCATCTAAGGGTTAAATCATTTTTCTCAAACCCCACGCACACATTAGCCTCGATTTTGGCTGGTGCAGTAGAAACAATCATATTTTAACAAAGAATTTGAGTCCAAAACCTCTCTATTTTAGTTCCATGTGATTACAGTGAACAAAGAATCATTTTTCCCCAACCCCACAAACACCCTTGGTAGGCAAGACCACAAATCCCAACCCCAAGCACACATTTGGTAGGTAGGACCACATATCCCAAACCCGACGCATGCCCCACACATACCCTAAACTCAACATAGACAATTTCTATAAATTAAAAAATGAACCCTTGCATGGAAACCACAAACCCCAAAACCCACCCAAACCCCATGTACCCTACCTTTATGTTCAATCCCCAAATGTACCCCCTTCTGCATGAAAAAGCCTAAAATTCTTACCCATATGTAAAAGAAATCCTAGTTAGGTACCTAAAACCAAAACAAGTGTGAAGATCAACACATACCTTTAAATCGTTGACAATGTTCCACAACAATGGAAGAAGGTGAACTAATTGCAGATAATCCTTAAGACCAAACGTGCAAAACTCCCCTTCCCCCTAATTCTTAGATTCATGTATAATAAAACAAATATTTTCCCTCCATTGGTTAAAACGTCGTCGTTTTTGCCACCCAAAACCCAGCTGAGCCAAGTCATCTCCACATGAGCGCCAACTCAGTGCCATTTACATCACATCTGTGTATTCCGTTAGTGAGAGTGACAGAAGGCTGACAGAGGACCAAATTGTATGACGAAAGTACACTACAAGAAATTCGCTATTTAGCAACAGAATTTTCCCTCACACTTCCCTCGCTAATTAGCGATAGATTTGCGAGGGATTAACGAAGGGAAATTGATCCCTCACTAAATTCCAAAAATAAATGCAAGATAGAAAGAGCTACTGAATAGCGAGGGAATTACGAGGGAAAATTTCCCTCACTAATAAAAGTCCCTCGCTAAATATATTAGTGAGGGAAAATTCCCTCATTAATGTACGTATCAGTTTAATCATTTTTAGGGTGGGAATTAGTGAAAGAATTATCTCGCAAATCCCTCGCAAAACTTGGTAAAAATTTAAAATTGAGATTTTAATACAAACGAGTAAATAAAGACATTACAACAAATTGGCCTATGACTACATTTTTTTAAGCTACATTTAAAAAGTGTAGTTTTAAGTTTTAATAGGCAATACTTTTATAAGAATGGTCTTTTTTGAGAGGTTTTGACAACGCTTTTTTAGAAAAACTTGAAAAGCGTACCTTTAAAATGTAAAGAGTACACTTTTTAAGCGTTGTCATACCATCTATATTTAGGCACATTTTCTCTGATAAAATACAACACTGATTAAGTGTAACTCATTTAATTATCAAATGCAACGTTTCCTAAATGTGCTCTAAATTATTTCTATAACGTGCCCAAAATTGTTTTCCCACTAATTTTTTTTTTTTTGCAAACCTTTTGAAACAAAACTAATGTGACCCACTTTCTCTTACACTATGTTTGGATGATATGTAATGAGGGGAAGAGAAATGGAATAAGGGGAATGAAAATAACTTTCTTTGTTTGGGAGTTTTAAAATACAAGGGAATGGAACAAAACACATGGAGAACCATTTCCCCTCTCTTCCCCTCAAATGACCAACTTTTGTTTCCCTTAAAATTGAGGTGGAATGAGAGGAGCACATAGGTAATTAAGTTTTGTTCTGTTCCATTAATGAAACTTAAAAAAAATGGTAATTAAGTTTCATTCATTCCCTTTCTTTTCCTATCTATCCCCACCTATTCCGTTTCATTCCATTAATGAAAAAAAAATTCATAGACAAGGTTACATTTAGGCTATGTTTGGATTAGTGAGATTGAGTGGAATGTAATGAAATGAGATGAGATGAAGATAGGTTCCATTATTTAGTTATGTTAAAAAATGATGAAATGAGATAGAAGTGGGTGTGATAGATCCTATCCCATTCCATGAAAAACTATTAATTTTTTCCCTCCAATTTGAGAGATAATGGATGGAATCATCTTTTTTTACTATAATTATACTTAAAATTTTACTACATTAGTCTCATACCCTAAAATTAGTATATTTACAATAAAAAAATTTAAAATAAAATAAAATTATAACTCTTACCATTCTATCCTAAAATATCCAAACAACCAAATAATGAAATGATATTTTTATTCCATCTCATTCCATCTCATCCCATTTCATCAAATCTTATTCCATTCTATTCCATTAATTACTAAATATCTAAACTTACCCTTAAAATCCAAAAGCAGGACCACTCTCCCTTACTCAAAGCCTCAAAGCCACTCCCCCGTATGTATCCACCGTGACCCAGTCCTTCTGTTCTTCGTCTCACCATTCTCAGTTCTCTCCCTTTCCATTACACTGTCTCTCTGCCACTCCCTTCTCTCTGTTAGGGTTTGTTGCGTGCCGTTTCTGATGCATGCCACTGTTCTTCAGGTATTTGCATATGCTATTGGTCTGACTGTGTGTTTGTATTAGATTTGGTGTTTATATATATTGTCATTTTAATTATTTCTGTTCTGTATTTCATTTCATCCTTGAGCCTCCTATATCTTTGATTTAAGTATTTCATAGTTAAGAAATATTGTGAAATCTTGCCTTTTCTCTCTTTTCCTCTGACATAGATTAAAAGAAGAATATTGTGAAATCCTCCCTCTTCTTGCGATGGCTTCCTTTGTCGACAGTCAACCAGTTCTTATGTTGGCGCCTATGCTATCTACGATCCAATCAGCAAATCTTGCTCCACAAGTACCATTGCAAGGTGAAACAACTGTAGAGGGTCGAGAGGATGATGATGAAGACGAAGCAAACTTAGACTAATTTTTTTTTTATTCTTATTTTGTATGACATTTTATGAACTATTTGTATAACTTTGAATTATTAGTAGCCTTATTTTGGATTATTTGTATAACAATTTTGTTGCTTTTCATAAATTTATTTGCTAGATTTCTGTCTTGAATGAGAGATTTATACAAGTGTATTTTGGAGATTAAAAATTAAATTTTTTATATTTTAAATTGACAAAAAAAAATCAAACTGATTTTTGAGAGATTAGCGAGAGAATGAAGAGGAAATAATAACAAAGAAATTAGCGACAGATTTGCAAGAGAAATTAGCGAGGGATTAACGAAGAAACAACGAGGGATTTGCGAGGGAATAATGAGGGCAATTAGCGAGAGATTTGCGAGAGAATAGTGAGAGATTTGCAATAGATATTGGTTGTACTAGATCAAAAATTGGTATAGATTTCCAAACTATAGTAATGAAATAATGACGGAATGGATTAGCGATAGATATTGGTTGTACTAGATCAAAAATTGGTATAGATTTTCAAACTATAGTGATGAAATAATGATGGAATTTTTCTTCACTGATTTGCGGGGGAAACAGGTGCCAATTTTTTTTAAAAATGTGCGAGGGGTTAACGACTAATTAGGGAGGGTAATTCTCGCTACATATATTTAGCGAAAGAATGTATTTTATCGCTACTTAGTTATGAAAAAAATTGAGGGATGTGTCACTAATTTGCAAATTTCTTGTTGTGATAAAGGTAAGGGATTAAATTGAAAAAAAGTTTGATATAGGAACAAATTAAAAAATGAATTGTTGATAAGGGACTTAAATATCCCATTTTGCCTATTAATGTTTACATTATTTATAAAAGTTTGTTAAATGATAAATTTTAATGATATATAATGTTCGAAGCTTATAATGTATACAATCTTTTCTATAAATATATAATGTTCAAAGTAAGGTAGAGTATGTGAATGCAATTGAGCCTCTCTATATCATGTCAATCTATAATGTATGAAAAAGCATGCCATATAGGAAAAGGTCACCCTGTGCAACGCCTCCACCCTTTAGAACATGACAGTACAATCATATTTGTAAAAATTAATTTTAATCAAAATAAATAGAAAACGCAATTGCAAGTCTTTCGAAAATTAACAATAACGAAATGTTTTGTAATTTTAGATGACAATATCATGAATCCTATCACCATTAACAAGTAATTTGATAGCAGTAACGTAAGCTTAATAACACGAGTTTAATTAAAGAATTGTGTAACTGGTTTATTTTGTGTTTATTTGCATATCTTACTCTAATACTTCATTACATTAATTGTACATAAGTCACAGTTAAATATATTGGTCTAATTGTAGTTGTTATAAGATGCTATCCCTACCATTACAAAATCTTCATTGCTAGACCTCAGTTTTTGTCCTTATGTTTTTAAATGTTGGTGCAATATAAAATTTTCGTTAATTTCTCATATCTACAAGTGTTTCCTTCTAAATTAAATTGCTTCCAATTCTTTTTGCATTATATTTATTTCTTTTTATTTTGTCCGTGCATCGCACAAGCGCAAAAACTAGTTTAGATAAAATTTCAAAATTTAAAATTAAGAATGATGTTTAAAATTAAAAATAGTATATAATATTTAGATTAAAAGAGATTGTTTAGAAAAAGAAATTATAAAGTATTTGAATTTAAGATTTATTCATAGAAACTTGAGATTTGATTAAGAATATATATAAGGAATTGATAAATAATTGATTAAGTAAATTTGGGAATTTATGAAGAAGATTTGATTTGTAAATGATAAATAGACGAAATATGAAAGATTTGAGTGAATAGAGAAAATAAACTTAAATGGAGAATTAAGATAGAAGAAATGGCACGTGACAATTGAAGAAATAGAATATTATAAAAAAAAATCTTACTTTAAAGGAGAAAGAGAGTAGGATAAAAAAATATTTCACAATCAAAAGAGAGTACTCTCATTTATAATACAAGGATGGGTAAAGCTAGACACCTGTCATATATGGGAGGATGTGATATATTGTATTTGAATGTGGGTAAGGTATGTCCCAATCCAATATCTCCATCTGTCTAGTTATATTTTGCTTTGGCATTGGCAGTGCTAGAGGTCTCACATTAAACATTACAATGGAACTAAAATAATTTGGTTTGGTCACCTCCTCCCTAAGGTCTCTCTTTTTCTCTCTTCATTTGTTTTGTTAATTGTGGGGGATTTTCCAAGATATTGGTCTCTTAAAAGTTTAGAACATGTCTTGTTTGTTTTAAAAAAATCTTAGTACACCTATGAGGAATGATTCTTATGGGAACCATCCTTTGTAGTTCTAGATTACTACTACTATCTTATTTTTTTATCCACATTACTATTCCTTTTCAATCCAATATGGACTATTATATTATATATAGTCTCCTATGGAGTTCATATTTCTTAATAAAAGAAAATTGATCCAGTTCAGTACCAAGCCTCATTATTTGTTTATTTGCACATTTGATTTATCCTAAGATTTCCTTAAGCATGTCCATACAATCATTGAGATTCTACTTGGATCAGAACTGTTACATAGTAGTCTCACAATGAATTAACACATGAGTGGGTACAATGAAAGTATTAAAAAAGGAAATGATGCATTATCAATATTTTTTTGCCTTTCAGTTTATTTATTTTCTCCAATAGCTTCTACCACTAAGTGCACAGAATTCAAATCATGCTTATCTTGCACTGCACATCATGTTTTTTGTAAAGGAGGAAGAAAATGTCAAAAGAAAATAACAAGACGTATTAGACCCACACCAATATGCTGTAACCATTAGCTAGCCAATGAGAACTTGAGAAGGATATGCCTAGATACAAAGATCTTTTGAGAAAAATGAATGAAGCATCCAACCACTTTTCATAGCTTCTTCAAACTCTTCGGGGCATGAACTAACTTAATAAAAACACAATAAGGGAACCCTTTCAAATTTTGAGTTGCATTCTGGTGGTATAGTAGTATAAAATTACATTCATAACAGTAAATGCAATTTAAACTAACTCATGTAATTAAATCCAGAAAATTTTAATTAGAAAAAGAAGCATATATTTAACAATACTTGGCGTCCATTCTGAATGCAGAAAAGAAGTTATTTGCCTTCCTCGTTTATTAGCTAAAAAAGCTGATAGCAAAATTCTTGCTGAACTACCTGCCTTGGTGAGACACGTGGAAAAAGTCATTGGACAATTACTCAAATCTTCTTGAGTAGTAAAGAGATTAAAGTAGACACATCAAGTTAAAAATATTAAAAAAATTGACATCTTCAGCATGTGGAAATTGTAGATAATTATTTCATTCTACACATTACATTACCTGTTTCACAGGCTGTTGTAACTTGTAAGATAGGGTAGAATCCTGTTTTCTATTCACCAATCTTTGTTAGGGATGGCACTACTGCATTGCATTGGTAGCATCTCTTACCCTCACAACTTAAACAATAATAAGTTATTTGAATTATTCAGTTAACATCTACTAAGGAAACTGAATAAATTAGAAAAAGAATAAGCACTAAGCATTATCTACTGATGCCAGAGGAGAGCTATGCAAAGAAAATGACCGATTATTGAAGTCCTCCAAATCAGCAGGGAAAGTCGCCAACCCCATACCTGCAACATGTTTGAAATTCAATGGAAGAATTAAAGAAGATAGAAGTTGTACAACTTCATTTCAGGTTGCTACACTTAAGGGTGTTCATATTCAATCTAAACCAAAAACTAAACCAAAAAACAAAAATTCAATCAAAACTATTTTGGACCGAGATCCGGCTCGCACATTCTTGGGGAGCAACCTAGTCAACGTGAGCATCCTGTCACGCATACCACGGTGCACAACCAGAGTTAGCGCCACTTCACCTAGAGTAGTTATGCAATTAGGAGACAATCATTCCCAACAAATCTCATGCAAATAGGAGCGATTAAAGATCTCCTTAATAGCCATATCTACTCATCAATGGCAATTCAAATTAGAAATCCCTTCCTATCCTGTTTAACAACTAAGCAACGCTCCCCTATAAATATCAGGTTAAATTATTTAGGTATCTCTCTGAACCCTAAACACTTTCTCCTAGTGCATAGCTTGACTTGAGCATCGGAATGCCTTTTGCAAGTATACCACCCTTTTACTCCGCCGCTTTGTTCGCTGCACAAAGGAGGAAAACACCACCATCAACCCACCAAAAGTCCTTTAAGGTAAACCTATCTGATCCGTTTAGAACATTAGTATCATCTGTGGGAAAGATAAACTCATACTCCCACCACCACCACCATGGTAAACATGAGACAACAGTGTGCTTCCGTGGCACAAAACCCATTCGCCACTAGCCAGCATAATGTCTCTGTTCCTCAAGATCAACCCGCTGCTAGCCAACACTGTGTGCCAGCCATCGTCATGCAATCAACCAATGGCGGCTATTCTTGGATCCAAGCAGGACAAGGAGGAAGCCTCTCTCTCCAATGAGATTCCTTTTCCTCCCCCATCGCGGATTCTGACTAAGCAATGGCTAGATTCTCGAGTAGCATCATTAAGAGTTGTTGGAGAGCAGAATCTCAACATTGTAGTGCTTGGGGGCACGTGAGGAGGGTATCACCTCATAGCAACAGGAGTCCATGCCTCGTGACTATCTTGACATGAGATGACAAACTTGATCTGTCATCAAGATGAGAGACTATGGGAACCAGATAGGATTCTGGCAGAATTGGAGAGATCTGTCCATGTAGAACGAGAGGATGACACCCGGTCTCTAAGAAGGGAAAGTGATCAACGCAAGGATCTAATGCATGCTGGTAACTGTGAGGCCAAAAGATCAAAGGCCATGGAACTCAGTAGGCAGGGCAACCTTTCTTGGATGAACTAATGGCGTTCAAGATCCCCTGGAAGTTCAAGTACCCAGTGAATATTGAGGCGTACAAAGGTACAATGAAACCCCAAGAGCACCTAGACATTTATGTTTCATCCATAATGTTTGCTGGAGGGAATGATATTCTCATGTGTCGTTCCTTTCCTCTCTATCTTAAAAAGGCTGCCCTGAGATGGTTTACTATTCTCCCTCCAAAATCCATTGTAGAATGGGATGACTTATCCTCAGACTACACTTCGCCATTAGCAAAGTGCAGTAAAAATCCATTTCATGCCTGGCCTACGTCAAGCAAGGGAAAGAGGAGTCTCTCTAGGACTACATTGCTAGATTTAACAAAGAATCCCTAATCATCAAGAACTTGGACCAGAGATTGGCCCTGTATTACATCAGGAAGGGGTTCTGCCAAGGCCCATCTTTCACTCATTCACGAAGGAGGCCCTCACAATGGATGAATTCAGAGAATGGGCACAGAAACACATCAATGCGAAGGATGTTATCAAAGTCAAGAAGAACTTAGAAAAAGGTGAGGATACACGATCGAAGCCAGTCCTTGCCCCTTCACAACCACGAAACTCAAAGCCACCACCAAAGGGGAGATATCCAGACTTTACGCCCTTCAATGCTCCTTGAGCTCAAATCTACCAGGAGGTAATGAACACCAAGTTCCTAGATGTTCCTAAACCTCCCCCACTAAAGAAGAATGTGCAGAAAGATAAGTCCAAACGTTGTGAGTTCCACAATGGCTACAGACACAACACAGAAGACTGTGTTTGTCTCTAGGATGTGATCGAAACTCTTGTCTGAGATGGCTGTTTAGGACGCTATGTCTGCCAATGTCAGAATGAGATTAGAACGAATCCTAAAATTATAGAAAGAGAAGCTACAGTACGAGGAGAAGTCATTCCCCCTATTAGAGAAAAAGGTCCCCAGCAAGAAATGAGCACAAAAGGGAAGACTTACCCTAGCACAACAGGAAAAATCAGGACCATTGAGCTTGTCAGGTGTTACCAAGTGGCCTCAATACTCAAGAGGTAGGTGAATTGAGTATGTAAAACAAGTTCACAAATCTTTCGCAAATCGTTTGATAAATAATTTTCGTTGAAGCTAAATGATGATTAGAGATGATTGGATATATGAGATAAACACTTTTACTTATAAATGCAATAGCCAAAGGGAACAATATTCAAGCAATTCAATAAAATAGTGCTCAATATAAAGAGAAGAATTTAGAGAAAACAAACGCAATGATTTATCCTGGTTCGATCACTAATCCACTTGTGATCTACGTCCAGTCCTCAAGCAACTGCTAGAGATTTTCCACTATTTCTTCAAGTTTCAATAGGTACTTGACAACCTTTACAACCTTGAACACTCAACACTTTGAGATACCTCACCCTTGGAGCTCGAGTCTCTTCAACTAAGGGATACCTCACCCTTTACACTTTTGGAGGGATGCCTCACCCTCTTTACAAAGCAATATAGATTGATTGAATGAAATTCTCACAAGAGTAGATGATTACAAATTGAAACTCTAATATGCTCTCAAAGATTAACCCACGTTTTTCACAAAAATAGAGTAAGGAAGGATTTGAAGATTAAATCACGTTTTAAAGTATTGGCAATTAGTTTTTGGTTCAAGGTCAACCTCTAATGAATACCCAACATTGGTATTTATAAGTTTTGCAATAAATAGAGCCGTTGGAGGGTTTTAGCCAAGCATTAAATGCATTTAATATAGCCATTGGACACTGTCAAGATGCGTGTAATTAATTACACAAAAAATATAATCGATTACATTGTTGTTCCAACGTGTTCTTGGCTTTCTAGGCTCTGTGTAATCGATTACATTATTGGTGTAATCGATTACATGGCTTCTGACTTGCTTGTAATCAATTACAATATCCATGTAATCGATTACATGACTTTTATCTTGTTGTGTAATCGATTACAATATCCATGTAATTGATTACATGACTCTTTGAACGTGTTCTTGCCTTTCTGGGCTCATTGTAATCGATTACATTATTGGTGTAATCGATTACATGGCCTCTGACTTGCTTGTAATCGATTACATTGATCATGTAATCGATTACAAGACCTCTGTTTACTGTGTAATCGATTACAAACAGCATGTAATCGATTACATTGGCCTTTGAACATATTTTTCAAGTCCAATAAAGCTTGTAAGCCATTTCTAACACCTCAAGTCATTTGATTAAACATAAATCCTTTTATGAGTGTTAGATTTAAGATTGAAACTCAAGTTTCTTGAAAAACATGTTTAACTTTGAATTTTACCACTTATTTTTGAAATGATATATTGAAAAACCATTTGAGAAATCTTGAGAGCATTTAACATTAATGTTCTAAGTCTTATAACTAAATAAACCTCTTAACTTCTTTCTTTGATCTTGATATTTTCTTTTGCACTTGATCTTTACTTTTGCACTTGATCTTCACTTTTGCCTTTGTTATCATCAAAAATCATTTGACATGCTTTAGAGACATAAGCGTTCACATTCTCCCCCTTTTTGATGATGACAAACTGATCATAGGAAAAAGAAAGAGTTTTTACATTTGTATATAACAGAGATTTAGGCACAACGCTCCCCCGGAGTTTATGCATGATATTGAGTTAGATTTTTCATGTAAAAAGCTTAAGAGCTCAAAAGCTCCCCTGTACACATGCAACATTAATTAGATTTCATTTTTCATTATTCTCTCCCCCGTTAGCATTATAAAAAAGACATAAGCATTAAAAAAAATGGACAGCATTTCAACTATATTTCAAGATTTCCCAAGTATTGCGAAAACAAGAAATCCAAAGAGAATATAATGAAGCCAATAAATTCAGATCAAGAGAAAAGCAATATAACCAATGTTCCAACAACAATCATTTAGAGAAAAATATCAAAGCTGATTCAAGTTCATATATCATCAAAAACATGTACTTATCATAACTAATATAACCAATAACCAAAAAGCACCAAAAACGTATACCAATGTTATATAACTGAGCCAAAAAGAAAATGTACAATGTAGTCATAAGTAAATAATAATGAAAAACATCAGGGCAATGGGCCATGATCACTATCAGTAGCCTCGCTGTCACTGTCTGGATCCACAGCAATGTCTCCTAGATCAGCGTTATCATCGCCAAGCTCAAGATCGTCCTCAGAGTCTAGGAACTCCTCTTTATCAGCAGGGACGCCAGATGGACTAGCAAAAGACAAGGGAACAGGAGAGGCAGAGGATGCGAGAGGTGCAGCAGTAGCAGCAGTCGGAGGAAAATGAGGTCTTGCCAAGAGGGATCGAATGGAGGCAAGCTCCTGATCTGAGTAGTCCATCCTCAGCTCAAGTTGATCTATCTTCTGCTCAATGCGATCCATGCGTGTGTTTACAGTAGCGCTCAGGTTTCACATCTCTTGGAGCAGGAGGTCTAGTGTAGTTGGAGCAGGAGCAGGAGCAGGGGCAGGATGCTGAGCCTCTTCATCATCATCACTATCCGGATCATGATGGATATGTCCAAAGGTGCCATGGGCAATGTAGTGCCACCTATCATCGACTTTGTAGAGCTAAAGCTTCTTCAAGGTATGCAAGCCAATGGATTGTGGTCCTTTTGAGCTAGTGTCCTTGGACTCCTCAGCCAGGGAAATGCGACAATGCTCTAGGATGGCTGTTACTAGCATAGCAAATGGGAGAGCAGAGTTCTTCTTTTCTTTACATCCAATATGTGCTCTATAATGTAGAAACCCTAACTTATTGGTCTCCTAGTGGTCATTGCCCATAGGGACATCACATCATCCTTGAGAACTTGGGAGTAATTTCCTCCCCTGGGAATCAACCCCCTAACCAAAAGATAGTGGAGAACCCTATTCTCCATAGTTAGGCTAGTGGCCATGATTATCTTTTTAGGATCATTGGGGGGATAGTAACCAGTCCTAACCAGTGAAAGAAGAGCAACCTTATGCTCAAATTCATGACCCCAGATATTGGCATTTCCACAGAAGTTTGCTCCATCAGGAGTGGGCTTGGTCAGCTTATACCACTCAGCCATAGTTATCTTGATTTGTTACTTCTTCACCTCAGATATTAAGTAATTATCTTCAAATTTCAGATTTGCATAAAAGACTCTCACTAGGTTTGGATAAATAGCCTTCTCTATACTAAGAAAACCCAACAATCCCAAGTTTTCAATGGTTCTAAAACTCTCTAGAGGTTCACTCTCACAGAAGGTGATGGGAATATACCTGGGGGAAATAATCTTGCGTAGCTGGAAGTTCTTCCGGAACAACTCAGCTTTCTACACGGTGGAGAAGTGGCGAGTGAGGTCCAGGCCAGAAATGTTGCGTGAAGCTCCACCGGAGGAGTCTCCAATGGCAACCCCTGTTCTTGGGTGCTTTGAACAATGAGAGGATTCAGCCATTTGATGAGGAATAAGAAAGTGGGATGAGTGGAAAGTGTTTGAAGATGAGTGAGGAAAGAGACAGGGATAAGTTTAGGTCAGAAAAGAGGAGGTGGTGTTCGTGAGAGGTGATGGGGAGATTTGGGTGAGGGATTGTGATTGGATTTGAGAGATGGGCTGTGTGGAGAGGAGTTTTTCGAGTTAGAGGGAGGTGAAATGGAGGAATTTGAGGGAGATTTGAGTGAGAAAAGAGAGATTGGGAGGTTTGGGTTGCGTGGGAGCAGCGGAAGAAGATGAACTAGCTGAAGAGTTTCTGAGAAATGAGCTCTACGCGCGTCAGAAACCTTTTAAAAAACTTTGTGTAATCGATTACATTGGTTTTGTAATCGATTACAAGCGTTCTAGTTCACATGTAATCGATTACATTTTTGGTGTAATTGATTACCATGCTTCTGGGGAACCTTGTAATCAATTACATGGTTGATGTAATCGATTACCTGAGTTCTGAGTTGATTGTAATCGATTACAAAAGTTATGTAATCGATTACATGCTTAACAGAACCTGTGTAATCGATTACAAAGGCATTGTAATCGATAACCAACACACTTTAACTTAGATTTTGCATTCCAAACAGCATAGAATCAATTTTAAACCATCCAAATCAATTTCAGAGTTTCTTAAATCAATTTAAATCATCATGCAAGCATATAATCTAATCATATTATGATTCAAATCACATAGTTGTGTAAAAATACTAATTTTACCAAGAATTACACCCTTTTTGGTGAAATTGTGAGGTTGTTGAGTTGCTTGGGAGTCTTGGATATGAGGGAGCACCTGCAAAACAACTTAAGGAAAATCTCCGACGCTCAAGTCAGTATTAGATTCAAATATGATTAAAAAAAAACTCAGAGATTATGCATCAAAATGGCATGATTATGTAGAAAATCACAAGTTATGCATTAGTTTTAGGATTATGTAGCAAATAGTTAATTTATGCATGATTTATCCAATATACCAAGTTCATTTCTTATATAGAAAAATGCTTCTTTTGCTAAGGGCTTAGTGAAAATGTCAGCTAGTTGCTTAGTGGTTTCTACAAATTCAAGCATACAATCACCTTTTTGAACATGGTCTCTAATGAAATGATGTCTTATTTCAATATGTTTAGTCTTAGAATGCAAAATGGGATTTTTAGACAAATTAATTGCACTAGTATTATTACATCTTATGGGGATGCGATCAAGTTCAAGACTATAGTCCAAGAGTTATTGTTTCATCCAAAGGACTTGAGCATAACAACTCCTAGCTGCAACATATTCAGCTTCAGCTGTAGACAATACCACACTATTTTGTTTCTTGCTATACCAAGAAACTAATAAGTTTCCAAGCAGGTGGTATGTTCTACTAGTGCTCTTCCTATCCATTTTGCATCTAGCAAAATCAGAATCGGAATACCCAATAAGGCTACATGAGGCACCCTTAGGGTACCACAAACCTATTTGTGATGTGCCTATTAGATATTTCATTATTCTTTTAACAGCACTCAAGTATGATTATTTAGGATTAGCTTGATATCTAGCATACATGTATACACTAAACATTATATCAGGCCTACTTGTAGTGAGATAAAGGAGTGAGCCAATCATACCTCTATATTTTGTAATTTCTACCGATTTACCTCCTTCATCCTTATCCAAATAGCAAGAGGTGCCCATAGGAGTAGTCATATGCTTGGCATTGTCCATTCCAAACTTCTTAAGCAGCTCCTTGCAATACTTGGATTGGCTTATAAAAGTTCCTTCTCTTATTTGCTTGATTTGGAGACCAAAGAAGAAATTGAGCTCACCCATCATGGACATCTCAAACTCACTTTGCATAATATTTAAAAATTCTTTACAAAGAAAGTTGTTAGTAGCTCCAAATATAATGTCATCAATATAGATTTGAACTAGAAGTATGTCATGCATTTTGTGTTTTATGAAAAGGGTAGTATCAACTTTGCCTCTAGAAAAACCTTTTTTCTAAAAGGAATTTGCTCAACCTTTCATACCAAGCTCTAGGAGCTTATTTCAAACCATACAATGCCTTTTTTAGTTTAAAAACATGATTGGGCATTTCAAAATCCTCAAAACCAAGAGGTTGTTCCACATACACCTCTTCTTATATAAAACCATTTAAAAAGGCACTTTTGACATCTATTTGATAGAGTTTGAAATCCATGATGCAAGCATATGCAAGTAGCATTCTAATGACATCTAATCTAGCTACGCGAGCATAAGTTTCTTCATAATCTATGCCTTCTTCTTGATTATAGCCCTTAGCTACAAGCCTAGCTTTATTTCTTATTATTAGGCCCGTTTCATCAAGTTTGTTCCTAAAGGCTCATTTGGTGCCAATTATAGGATGATCATTGGGCCTTGTAACTAATTTCTAAACTTAATTTCTCTCAAATTGGTTTAGTTCTTCTTGCATAGCCAAGACCCAATGCTCATCATTAATGGCCTCATTTATGTCTTTAGGTTCAACTTGAGAGACAAAGGCTAAGTGATTACATGCATCTCTAAGTGAGTTTCGAGTGATTACCCCTTTTGATACATCACCTATCACCTTGTCGAGAGGGTGATATCTTGAAGTCCTCCATACCTTGGGTAGATCCAAGATTTCTGAATCTTTTTGCCATGAGTGATCAAGGAGTCTCTCTTCTTGCTTCTTGAACTCTTTCTCTTGATTTTTCAAGTGTGTTTTTGCCAAGATTTCTGTAACATCATCAACAACCTCCTTTATCGGCTCATTTGGTTAGTTTCATCAAATGCAACATGTATAGACTATTCTATAGTCATAGTTCATTTATTATAGACTCTAAAGGCCTTACTATGTATAGAATAGCCAATGAATATCCCCTCATCAGATTTTCCATCAAACTTCCTCAAATTATCCATTCCATTATTCAAAACAAAACATTTACATCCAAAGACATGAAAATGTGACACATTTGGCTTCCTTCCTTTGTACAATTCATATAGGGTTTTCTTTAAAATTGGCCTTATTAGGGCTCTATTCATAACATAATAAGCGGTGTTAACCGTATCCGCTAAAAAATACTTAGGAAGGTTGGCCTCATTGAGCATAGTTCTTGCCATTTCCTCTAAAGATCGATTTTTCCTTTCTACAACACCATTTTATTGTGGTGTTCTAGGGGCAGAAAAATTATGCTTAATGCCATGTTCATCACAAAAGGTTTCAAATTCATGGTTTTCAAATTCACCACCATGGTCACTTCTTATGGATACATTACAAAAATCTTTTTCATTTTGGATAATTTTGGCAAGCTTTTTGAATGATTGAAAAACATCATTTTTGTGGGCTAAGAATAAAGTCCATATAAATCTAAAAAAATCATCCACAATCACTAATGCATAGTAATTCCAACCAAAGCTCATAGTTCAAGAGGGACCAAAAAGATTCATGTGCAAAAGTTGTAAATGTCTAGAAGTTGAAACCATGTTTTTATCTTTGAAAGAGACCTTTACTTGTTTTTCCTTTTGACATGCATCACAAAGTTTGTCTTTTTCAAATTTAAGCTTTGGAAGACCAATTACTAGTTCTTTAGAAACCATTTTGTTTAAATAATCCATGTGACTGTGAGCAATTCTTCTATGCCACAACTATGAATCATTTTCTTTACTCATAAAACATTTAGCATCATTTGAGAAAATATCATCAAGACTAATCATATATATATTATTGACCCTATGACCAATAAAGACCAACAAACTTAACTTGCTTATCATCCTTTCCCTCAATTATGCAGCAAGAAGAATCAAATATAATTCTATTGCCTTTATCACATAATTGACTAATGCTAAACAAATTATGTTTAAGTTCTTCAACAAGTAAAACATTATCAATAGATGATGAAGTGATCTTACTAACTTTGTCAATTCTAAAGATCTTCCCATTGTTGTTATCACCATATGTGACATGACCATGTTTCTTGTGGGTAAGGGAGGAGAACTTGGAGCCATCACTGATCATGTGCTTAGAGCAACCACTATCAAGATACCAGCTTAAGCTCTTGGTCTTCAAGCACACCTACAACATATATTCAAATTTTAACCTTTGGTACCCAAATCCTTTTGATTCCAACCTTGGTGTTTATATTCTTTCTAACATTGCAAGTGGATACACTATGTCCTTTCTTACCACAATGAAAACATTTGACAAAGGGGCTACTTGAAGTTTTTGAGGAAACAAAGAAATTCTTGTTAGATTTTTGATGGTTATTTGGATTAAATCCCAAATCGGCTTTTTGAAAAACACATTTTTATTTCCCTAATAGTACATTCAAGTTGTCTCTTCCAAAAGTGAATTTTGCAAGAGTGTTGTTCAAATCTTCAATTTCTTTTTCAAAAGCTTTGCATGATGAATAAGGTAATGATATGGATGTATTATCATGTGAGGAACAAGTCATGCATAATGAATTAGCATCAATAAGTCCTAAGGTCTCATTTTCAATCTTAAGCTCATTTATCTCCTTACTTAAAATAGAGACTTTGTTTACCAATAAAGAGATTGTTTTGTTAGAAGATAAAACTATTTTTGTGAGCCTTAAAGATTCATCAAGCAATTCTTGAAAGGCATCTTGCAATTCATCATAAGAAGGTTGAGATTCTAAGTTAGAAGAAGTTACCTCAGTGTCACTCTCTTCACTTTCTTCTCCTTGAGCCATGAGACAGAGATGAGCTTCTTCATTCTCCGAACTATCGGAAGAACTTAAGTCATTGTCCTCTCATGCTATGTATGCTCTCCTTCCTTTCTTCTACTTGGAAGGCCTTCTCTCAAACTTCTCCGTCTTCTTGAGGTACATAGGACACTCCATTTTCATGTGCCCTGGTTTTCCACATTCATAGCATTTTGGAGGAGTGGAGGGTCCTTCTCCTTTGTGATACACTTTCTTTTGAGGAAAGGGTGGTCTTCTTTGAAATTCTTTTTTTTTTTTTTGGAATCTTTCAAACTTTTTCACAAGGAGACTAAGATTCTGCTCACTTAGCTCAACGTTTTCTGCATCCTCTTTACCATCTTCATCATCATCTTCAATTATAGAAGAGGTGGCTTTGAGTGCAATTCCCTTCTTCTTTTTATCATGCTTTTCATTTGGATTGAGCCTATTTAGTTCCAGCTCATGTTCTTGAAGCTTCCCAAATAAGGTGGCTAGAGATATTGTTAATAAATCTCTTGATTCTGCAATAGCCGTTACTTTAGATTGCCAATTCCTGCTTAAACATCTCAAGATTTTGTTAATAAGATCCTCATTAGGAAATGTCTTTCCCAATGAGATAAGATGATTAACAATATGAGTAAATCTCTTTTGCATATCTTGAATACTCTCACCTTGGTTCATTCTAAACAATTCGTATTTATGAATAAGAGTGTTTATTCGAGATCGCTTTACCTCACTAGTACCTTCATGAGTTACTTGTAGGGTATCCCGCATTTCTTTTGCGGTATTGCAATTTAACACCCTAAAGAATTCATCATATTCCAAGGATGTGGTGATGATGTTCTTGGCTCTCAAATTGTATTGAACCTTCTTTTTATCATCATTGGTCCATTCATTTCTAGGTGTATTGATTTTCACACCATCTTTAGTTTACGTGGGAACAAAAGCACCATTTTCAATGGCATCCCACACATCTAAGTCAATAGCTTCAATGAAAATTTTCATCCTGTCTTTCCAATAGGCATAACCATCCCAATTGAAATAAAGAGGTCTGTTTATAGAAGAACCTTTATTTGAAAAACCATTTGAAGCCATCACTTCTCTTGAAGCTGCTAAACTCTTTATACAAGAGTCTAGCTCTGATACCACTTATTACCAAGTGGCCTCAATACTCAAGAGGGGGGTGAATTGAGTATGTAAAACAAGTTCACAAATCTTTCACAAATCGTTTAATAAACAATTTTCGTTGAAGCTAAATGATGATTAGAGATGATTAGATATATGAGATAAACACTTTTATTTATAAATACAATAGCCAAAGGGAATAATATTCAAGCAATTCAATAAAACAATGCTCAATATAAAGAGAAGAGTTTAGAGAAAATAAACACAATGATTTATCCTAGTTCAATCACTAATCCACTTGTGATCTACGTCCAGTCCTCAAGCAACCGCTAGAGATTTTCCACTATTTCTTCAAACTTCAATAGGTGCTTGACAACCTTTACAACCTTAAGCACTCAACACTTTGGGATACCTCACCCTTGGAGCTTGAGTCTCTTCAACTAAGGGATACCTCACCCTTTACACTTTTGGAGGGATGCCTCACCCTCTTTACAAAGTAATATAGATTGATTGAATGAAACTCTCATAAGAGTAGATGATTACAAATTGAAGCTCTAATATGCTCTTAAAGATTAACCCACATTTTTCATAAAAACAGAGCAAGGAAGGATTTGAAGATTAAATCACATTTTGAAGTATTGGCAATCAGTTTTTAGTTCAAGGTCAACCTCTAATGAAGACCCAACATTGGTATTTATAAGTTTTGCAATAAATAGAGCCGTTGGAGGGTTTTAGCTAAGCATTAAATGCATTTAATATAGCCGTTGGACACTGTCAGGATGCGTGTAATCGATTACACAACAAATGTAATTGATTACATTGTTATTCCAATGTGTTCTTGGCTTTCGATCTGGGCTCTGTGTAATCGATTACATTATTGGTGTAATCGATTATATAGCTTCTGACTTGCTTGTAATCAATTACAATATCCATGTAATCGATTACATGACTTCTGTCTTGCTGTGTAATCGATTACAATATCCATATAATCGATTACATGACTCTTTGAATGTGTTCTTGCCTTTCTAGGCTCATTGTAATCGATTACATTATTGGTGTAATAGATTACATGGCCTCTAACTTGCTTGTAATCGATTACATTGATCATGTAATCAATTACAAGACCTCTGTTTGCTGTGTAATCGATTACAAACAGCATGTAATCGATTACATTGGCCTTTGAACACATTTTTCAAGTCCAATAAAGCTTGTAAGCTATTTCTAACACCTCAAGTCATTTGATTAAACATAAATCCTTTTATGAGTGTTAGATTTAAGATTGAAACTCAAGTTTCTTGAAAAACATGTTTAGCTTTGAATTTTCCCACTTATTCTTGAAATGATATATTGAAAAACCATTTGAGAAATCTTGAGAGCATTTAACATTAATGTTCTAAGTCTTATAACTAAATAAACCTCTTGACTTCTTTCTTTGATCTTGATCTTTTCTTTTACACTTGATCTTTACTTTTGCACTTGATCTTCACTTTTGCCTTTGTTATCATCAAAAACCATTTGACATGCTTTAGAGGCGTAAGCATTCACATCAGGATTCATCCCCGCAGAATGATTACCATCATTATGCCAAAGTCACCTAGACCATAAACATTATCTCTGGTGGATTCTTAGGCGATAAGGAATCAAACAATGCTAAGAAGAAAGCCCTCTGCATAGTCTTAAGCACAGCTTCCCATCCAATCTCTGAGACGGGATTAGGAATGTAGAAGACCCCCTCCAATTTCTTTTTTTGATGAGGATTACGGAAACCTTTTGCCAAGGCATGATTACCCATTAGTCATCTCTGGGATCATTACCAATGTTGAGGTTCGGGAGGCATCATGTTCATAGACCTCTACAAGAAGTTGGACCTCTCAAACAAAGATCTTATCTAATACATTGGAGAGTTGATTGGCTTTATTGGTGACAAAATCAATCTGGAGGGATACATTGAAACCTATCTAACCTTAGGAGAAAAAAAGCTTCTCTTCAAAACAATCAAGGTTAAAATTCTTAGTGGTTAATTTTCTCTCCCTCTATAACATAATCTTAGGCCACCTTTTGCTTAACGCCTTTTGTGCAGTTATTTTAACCACCCACTTGGCCATGAAATTTCTAAACAAGGACAACAAAATTGTTATAATCAATAGAGATCATGTGATAGTGTGAAGATGCTACTACGAAAGCCTCAAAGTAGCAAAGGCCCCTAAGAAAACAGAACAACGTGTATCTAGTTTGACCTCTATAGACCTCCCCAATGTTCTCTTGATCGACATAGATGTGAGGGAGGAGATATAGGATACTTGTCCTCAGCCTAAAGGAGAGCTCGTGCCCCTCCAACTTGACCATAAGCTGAACCAAGTCACTAAGATTAGAGGATAGTTGAACCTAGAGGAAAGATCACGGCTAATTGCATTCCTTAAAGAAAACACAAATCTTTTGGCCTAGACTTCTACTGACATGCTGAAACAGGACCCAAATTTAATCTCTCAGTAGCTATCTATCAAGCTGGATGCAAAACCTGTCTCCTAAAAAAAAGGAAAGGTCAGACCGGAAAGGTAAGAGATAATTGAAAAATAAGTAAAAGAGCTCTTGGATGCTAGCTTTATCAGGGAGGTTTCCTAAACGACTTGGCTATCCAACATGATCCTAGTTAAAAGGGCAAATGTGAAGTAGTACATGTGCGTCGATTATAGAGACTTGAATAAAGTACGTCCAAAAGACCCTTACCCACTTCCTAACATTAATAAGCTAATGGATAGCTCATTCGATTTCCACCTTCTATTATTCATGGACACTTATCCTGGCTATAATTAGAGTCCTATGCACCCTGATGATGAAGATAAAATGACATTCATCACCGAAAGGGCTGGCTATTGTTATCAGGTCATGCCCTCCGGCCTCAAGAATGCTGGTGCCACCTACCAAAGGATGATGAACAAAGTCTTTAATGAACAAATTAGTAGGATGATGGAAGTCTACATTAATGACATGATTGTGAAGACAATGGAGGTTGGTGACCATGTTCAGGATCTCGGCGAAGTCTTCGCATAACTCTTAAAGCACATCATGAGACTGAACCCGGAGAAATAAACCTTCGTAGTATAAGCCAAAAGATTCCTAGGCTTTTTGTTGACAAACTGCAGCATTGAGACCAACCCCGATAAATGCCAATTGTTGATAAGCATGTGGAGTCTGAAATTTGTTAAAGAAGTACAACAGCTGACAAGACGGATAGCGGCTTTGATACGTTTCCTTGTGAAGGCCACTCATAAATCTCTCCCCTTTTTCAAACTACTTAAAAAGGGAAAAAATTTTGAGTGGACTCTAGAGTGCGAGGCTGCTTTCACAGAGCTTAAGAACACTTTTGCCTCACCCCCAATTTTAACGAGATCAGAGAACAGTGAGATTTTGTACGCCTACCTCTTCATTAATGAAGAAGCAATTAGTTTTGTGTTAATTAGAGAGACCCTAAAAGGGTAGCGAATGGTTTACTATGTCATCAAAATCCTATAAGGGCCCAAGATATGATATCAAAAGATTGAGATGTTAGCTCTGGTACTCCTGACAATGGCAAGACGACTCTGGCAATACTTCCAATGCCATCCTATTATTGTTAAGATGGATCAACCCATCTACCAAGTGCTACACAAACCCAACCTCGCACGAAGAATGATAGCCTAGTCTATAGAGCTTTCTAAATTTGGAATCGCCTATGAACTAGGGCAAGCCATAAAAGCTCAAACATTGTTTGATTTCATAGTGGAGTTGACACAGGATCCCGACCATCCTAGAGGAAATTCTTGGACCATGTATGTCGATAGGTGCTTGAATCCTAAAGGAAGTAGGGCCGGGGTCATCGTTAAGAACGGATATGGCTTAACCATTGAACACTCTTTGAGGTTTGACTTCTCAACTTCAAATAATTAGGCAGAGTATGAAGCTTGCATTGCCGAGATTACATTAACGAAGGATATAAGAGCCATTGAGATAACCTTGTGCAATGATTCACAATTACCGATATCCCATATTTGTGGTGAATATCAAGCAAAAGAACCACTGCTTTAGAAGTATCTAGTTAAAGTAAAAAACTTACTGAATGGCTTTACTAGCTTCAAAGTAGAATCCCCAGAGAATAGAATTCCCACGCCGATATCCTCTCCAAACTTGCAAGAATGAAGAATCTTGGAAATAATAGATCTATCATCCAAAAAACACTCCTGCCCCTAGCATTACAGACTCTGAAGTCCTCTACTCTACCCCACCAGAAGAGCTCATGACCATCTCAGTCCCTTGGCCCTTTTACCAATGGGGAAAGGACATCCTAAGACCATTTCCATAAGCTATTGGATAACTCAAGTACTTAGTGGTAGCCATGGACTACTTCACTGAATGGATTAAGGCTGTGTTTGTTGTGACTTCTGATTACTCAAGAAGGGGGTTGTTGAATTGAGTATTATAGGTTTTTGAATTTTTTTCCCTTTTTACAAAAACTGATTCTGTTCTTTAATCAAAGAAAGTGATTTTGTCAACTAACAAACTAAAATGTGTTTTTGCAAGATGTATTATATTCAAGAATTGAAATTTATAAGGAAATATAAACAATAAGATTGATTTCAGATTAACACATGATCATTAATAAATCAAATCATACAAGCATCCCTAACATATTGCTTAATTCATACTTTAAAAATAAAGCAAATAAAAAGGTTAAGGGATAGAGAAAATTATAAACCAAGATTTATCCTGGTTCAGCTACCTCCACTGGTAACCTACATCCAGTCCTCACACCACTGTGAGATTTATCCACTATAGAAAATCAATATACAAGATTATTTACAAAAGCTTCACTTTTGAGTTCCTTCTACCCAAATGACAGCTTTCTAGTCAAAGCAATCTTGCAAAACCCACAAAAATTCCTTCTATTCTTGCACAGCACCAAGAGTCCCTTCTACTCTTGATCTAAACAACGAGAGAACCTTCTCTCTTATCTCTCTTTTACAAAATTTGAAAAGATTGAATCAGATTCCAAGAAATCAGAAAATACAAATTGAAACTCCAGAGAAAAATACTCTGTTTTTCTTCAAATGAAAAAGCTCTCTGAATTTGAGTGTTTAATTTCGTATATGAATCAATTGTTATTGAAAAAGTGTTTACCAATGCTCTTATATAGGTATATCTCAAAATAAATCCGTTGGTTACACTTTTCAAATCAGTTGAGATCATAACAGACTTAAAAGAAAAATATTGTTATTGATCAATCGTTGTGTACACAGATGTATTAATCAAGATTTCACTTTTATTACATGTATACATCGATTGCCTAATCGATTGTTATCTTGGATGTTCTTGATCTTAAAGATACACACATGAGTACATCGATGTTGTTCTTTAAAAAACACTTTAAATTTTAGCCCAGAAGATTATACATCGATTAACTAATCGATTGTATAGTTATTTTAAAATGTTCTTTCTTCTGTTATGGCTTATACATCAATGTATTAATAGATGTATTAAAGTAAAATGCTTCTGTTTTGACTTATACAATGATGTACTAATCAATGTATATATGTCAGAAACTTCTATCTTATTTATACATAGATGTACTAATCGATGTATATATATGTCAAATGCATTTTAGCCTCTGTTTTATTTATACATCAATGTACCAATCGATCTATAAATACAAACGTGCATATTGATCAAGTAAGTCTAGAATCAATCGATGTATACATAGATATATAACATTTATACATAGATGTACATATAGGTTTTCATCAAAAGTTAGTTGATTAACTGAAAGTACATTGATGTACACATAGATGTACAAACTTATTAATTAACCTTGTTCATTCTTAGTCCATTTATTCTTTTGAAAAACCATTTTTACTTAATTGAGAGAGCTTAATCAAAGAATTAAACTGAGTTTTTTCTTTACAACATGTTCCTAATGATCTTCATTGTATTGCTTCTTCTGCAAGTAATCCTTCTTAATCCTTGTATTGACTTTACTTGCTCCCTTTAAAACTCATTGAAAAATTCAAGCTTGACAAATAGTTAGTGACTCAAAATAAAGTCATATTAAGTTTAGTCATTAATCAAAACACACTAGGGTCATTTATCCACAAACTCTTCCTTTTTGATTGATGACAAACATACCATACATAACATGTTTAACATTCAATATATCAGAGTAATATTAAAATGTATATAAGAGTAATATTGACATTTACTCCCCCTGTCTAATTGACAGTTCTTTAATATGTAAACATGTATAGGATCATTACATCATTATTTATATTTTAGATCATTAGTGTAAGTTGATTAGTATATCAGATGGTACCTATTTATATTTGTATGGTATGGTATGGTACATATTTCTCCCCATTTATCATTATCAAAATATATATATATATAAGGGAGAATCAAAGTACATTTTTAAAATTCAATCATGCATTTATATCCATCATTCATTCAGTCATATTAACATGATCAAAATAGGTCATTCAGTCATTTATCATCATCATTGTTCAAAACAGAATTGAAAATAGTTCAGGTAATATCAAAACCAACATTACAGATACACTTAAAAACATCCTAAGACCTAAATTTCTGCATTGGTGCTAGGATCTTCTGTGTGGTGTGAAGCTTGACTTGCTTGCCCTGTAGGATTAATTTCCTCTTCAGATGCAGCAGCAATAACAGCAGCTTCTTTAGCTATGTTCATAACATCTTCAGAAGTAGGATGAACTTCTAGAGGTACAGTGATGGAAATACCTAGGTGTTGATGTAGAGTGGCCATTTGGCCTTCTAAGGTACTGAGTCTAATAATCAAGTAGTCAATAGATTATTTTTGCATCAGATGATGTTTTTTTGCTTAGCCTCAAAGCCTGCAAACATTTGTATTAACTTGTCCATTTTGCTATTCAACTCTGAATTTTCCTTAGTAGCTCTTGGTGGTTCTTCACCAGCTATTCTGATCCATTCTCCATCTACTTTAGCAAGCTTCATCTTGCTAATTGTGCCTTCACCAAATTTGTGAGTTATCTTTGCGGCATCAAATTTTTCTTCATTTTCCAGAGAAACACCAAAATGTTCTAGCAGACACATCACCAAACTAGGGTATGGTAGGGTAGCTCCACTGATTTTACAATCCAACATGTGTCTAGCTATTATGTAGCTCCAACTTAGTTGCTTCTTTTGTAGCATAGCCCAGAGCATCAAAATGTCATTGTTCTGCACCATAGCATGATTTCCTGATCTTGGTAGCAGCATCCTGCTTAGCATATATTGCAGGAGCCTATGCTGAATGTGCATTGAACTGATATTTATCAGTCTTCCTTCTGGTGCATTTTCAATTAGAAGCACCTTCTTTGTTGCTTCTCTATCAAAGGTCTTTATCCAAATACTGTCTGTTCCAGTACTAGAAAAATTACTTCCTTTGTAATCTAATCCAGTAAATTGAGCAAATTCTTTAAAAGTCATCTCAATTTTAGTGTTCTTTACTTCAGCAGAGAATCCCTCATTGTCCATTTCATATATGCAATAAAATGCTTTGATCAATGTAGGGTAAATATCACTCTTAATCTACATAAATTGACTTAGATTATACTCTTCTAAAATTTTGTGAAAAGTAAAGTCATGACCTTGAAAATAATTGAAATCTACAGTTCTAGCTTCATGAGTATCTTTGTGCTTAAAATTGTTATTATAAAGCATAATGTGCTCTTCATAAGAGAAATACCTCCTGAGAAGTTCAATCTCAGTAACTCTTTCATCATCTTCGTCTTCTTCCTCTGTCCTCTTTCTTTTCTTTTGGACATTTTTCTTTTTGGGTGTGTCCTTCACCACATTCTTCTTCCTTTCTTGGTTCATAGGTGTTAAGTCTTGAAGATTCAGCAACCTTCTTTCCTTTGTCCTGTGTTTTCTTCTTCAAGCTTTTGATTTGTAGCTTGTCAATCCTTTGAGAAGGCTGAGCTTTCTCAGTCCCTTTTCTTTTAGGACGTGCAGGGGTTGTTGTGGGTGATAAACGTTGAGGTGTGGAGGATTGAGTTGAGGAGGAAGATGTAGAGTTAGAGGGAACAGGTGTAGAGGGTTCAGGATGCTTCACACGAGCCATTGGAGAAGATTTCGAGCTCTGCTAGGGTTTAGGTTCTCTGAGATTTGGTTTAGGCAAGTGAAGAATTTTGGAAGGAAGATGAAACTAATAAACCCAGTACAGTCAATCGATTTCCCAATCGATGTATTAAGGGGTTTTTACCTCCATTACCCATGCTAATCGATGTACTTAGCATCAGGATTTTAATTTTTAAAACATATACATCGATGTGCCAATTGATGTATAAGCTAAGTCAGAGAGTACCAAATTTTAAAACTTCAACGCAATCGATGTGTGAATCGATGTATAAGCAATGTCAGAGAGTCCAACAATTTGCAGCATCATTCAATTGATGGATAAATCGATGTATAACCTCTTACAGTGAGTAGTGTATTTAAGATTAGTTATTCAATCGATGTGTAAATCGATGTCTATCATATACTAGACCTATTCAATTAAAAGGAATCGATTGTTCAATCGATTAATAAAATTTCCTGTACTTATTTTATCACATTAATCGATTATCTAATCGATGTATAATGACTTCCAAAGAGTCATGTCTACTAGTTTTTTTTTACTTCAATTGATGTACAAATTGATGTTCTAATTATTTTAAGTATATAAAGCTTAAATCAATCGATGGTGCAATCGGTGTATAACATCAAACATCAAAATATCACGCATTCAACATTCAAAACATCAAGCATAAGTAGGATCAATTATTCCTAACTCTCTTCTTATGTAGAAAAAGCTTTCTTTAGCCAATGGTTTAGTGAAAATATCAGCTAATTGTTTAGATGTATCAATATATTCAATGATTATATCTCCACTTTAAATGTGATCCTTTATCAAATAATGTCTTATCTCAAAATGTTTAGTTCTGGAATGCATTATAGGATTCTTAGTGAGATTTATAGCACTAACATTATCACATTTGATTGGTACTTTCTTTAAGAGAACACCATAATCAATAAGTTATTGTTTCATCCATAGGATTTGTGCACAACAACTTCTTGCTACAATATATTCTGCTTCAGCAGTTGATAAAGCCACACTTGTTTGTTTTTTACTAAACCAAGAAACTAATGAGTTTCCTAAAAGGTGGCAAGTTCCACTAGTACTTTTCCTATCTAACTTGCATCCAGCAAAGTCAGAATCAGAATATCCTACTAAGTTACATGTTGATCCTTTAGGATACCATAATCCAATTTCTTTAGTTCCTAATAAGTATTTCATAATTCTTTTTAAAGTAGTTAAGTGTGATTCCTTAGGATTGGATTGATATCTAGCACACATACAAACACTGAACATTATATCATGTCTACTAGCAGTTAAATAAAATAATGAACCAATCATACCTCTGTACTTAGAAATATCTACTGATTTACCTTTCTCATCTTTATCCAAGTAGCATGATGGACTCATTGGAGTAGCCATTTCCTTTGCATTCTCCATTCCAAACTTCTTCAATAGTTCTTTGCAGTGCTTAGTTTGGCTTATGAAAGTCTCATCATCACATTGTTTGATTTGTAGTCCGAGGAAATATGTAAGCTCTCCCATCATAGACATTTCAAACTCGTTTTGCATTAATTTGGTAAATTCCTTACACAAAGATTCATTAGTAGCACCAAATATAATATCATCAATATAAATTTGAACAAGTAGTATGTTTTATGCTTTTTCTTTTTGTAAATAGTGTTATGTCAACTTTTCCTCTTATGAATCCCTTTTGAAGTAAGAAATTACTTAGCCTTTCATACCAAGCTCTTGGAGCTTGTTTAAGTCCATACAAGGCTTTAGTGAGTTTATACATATGATTAGGAAATTTATTTATTTCAAATCCAGGAGGTTGACTAACATACACTTCTTCTTGTATATATCCATTTAAGAATGCACTCTTAACATCCATTTGATACAATTTAAAATCCATAATAAATGCATATGCTAACAGCATTCTAATAGCCTCTAATCTAACTACAGGTGCATATGTTTCATCATAATCAATTTTTTTTTCTTGATTATAACCTTTGGCTACTAATCTTGCTTTATTTCTTATTATGATACCATTTTCATCAAGCTTATTCCTAAACACCCATTTTGTACTAATTATTTGTTTGTCCTTGGGTTTAGGAACAAGTTTTCAAAATTTATTTCTTTCAAACTGATTAAGTTCTTCTTGCATTGTCATTATCCAGTTTTCATCAATAATTGCTTCATCTATAGTTTTAGGTTCAACTTGTGATACAAAAGCCATATTATTGCATGCATTTCTTAAGGAATGTCTAATGGTTACCCCTTTGGATATTTCACTAATTATATTGTCCAGAAGGTGATTCCTTGCAGTTTTCCATTCTTTAGGTAGATCGTCATGTTGAGCATCTTCTGAAATTTCCACTGCTTCATCCACTTTGGTATGGTCCTATTTTTCTTCAAGTTGAATCTCTTCTAAAACTTCTGCAACATCATCAACAAATTCATTTCCCAACCTTTTGGGGTTAGTTTCATCAAATATAACATGTACAGATTCTTCAATTATTTGTGTTCTTTTATTGAAAATTCTAAAAGCTTTACTAGATGATGAATAGCCTAGAAATACTCCTTCATCAGCTTTAGGATCAAACTTTCCTAGATTGTCCTTTCCATTATTTAGTACAAAGCATTTACAACCAAAAACATAGAAATATGAAACATTTGGTTTTCTACCTTTATAGAGTTCATATGAAGTCTTTTTCAAAATTTGTCTTATCAAGACTCTATTCATTAAATAGCAAGGTGTATTTACAGCATCTGCCTAAAAATATTTTGAAATATTTGAGTCATTCAACATAGTTCTTACTATTTCTTCTAAGGATCTGTTTTTCCTTTCTACAACTCCATTTTGTTGTGGAGTTCTTGGAACAGAGAAATTAAGTTGAATTCCCAATTCTTCACAAAAATTATCAAATTCTTCATTTTGAAATTCTTCACCATGATCACTCCTTATGACAGTTATTTTCATGTCTTTTTCATTTTGTACTAACTTAGCCATTTTCTTAAAGGCTGTAAAAGCTTCATTCTTATGTGCTAAGAAGAAGGGCCATGTAAATCTAGAGTAATCATCAACTATAACTAATGCATACAAGTTTCCTCCAAAACTTTTGGTCCTAGAGGGTCCAAATAAATCCATGTGTAGTAGTTGTAATGGTCTTTCAGTTGAAACTATATTTTTAGCTTTAAAAGATACTTTTGTTTGTTTGCCCTTTTGACATGCATCACATAAACCATCTTTTGAGAATTTGATTTTAGGAAGTTCAATTACCAATTCTTTAGAAATAAGTTTGTTCAGATGATCCATGTGAATATGTCTTATTCTTCTATGTCATAGCCACTTTTCCTCTTCTTTAGATATCAAACAATATACATCATTAGCAAAAATACTTTCTAAATCTATCATGTATATGTTATTCAATCTATTATCTATCAGCTTTGCATTACTTTCATGCTTGTTTTCTATAATACAACTACTAGAGTTAAAGAATACATTATAACCTTTATCACATAGTTGGCTGATGCTTAGTAGATTGTGCTTGAGCTCTTCAACATATAGTACTCCTTCTATCTTGGTAGTTGTGCTTCTTCCAATTGTTCTAATTCCTAGAATCCTTCCTTTATTGTTATAACCATAGGTGATACTTCCACTTTGTTTAGGAGTGAAGGATGAGAACTTAGTGATATCTCCAGTCATATGTTTAGAGCAGCCACTATCAAGATACCAATATGAACTTTTGGCTCTCAAACACACCTACAAAACAGATTTAAGCATTTCTCTTAGGTACCCATATTTTATTGGGTCCTGTAGTGTTAGTCATAACATATGTTCCCTTGGGAACCTAAATTTGTTTAACACTTATCCTTGAAAGATTTCTAAAATAGCATGTAGAAGCTGTATGTCATTTTCTTGCACAATAGAAATATTTAACAAAAGGACTAGTAGAGGATTTAGGTGCAACAAAGAGTTTCTTAAAAGCTTTTTCATGCATTGCTGGTTTATAGCCTATTCCAGCTTTGTCATATACTCCTTTTTGCTGTCCTAGCATGACATTTAGATTATCTCTTCCCATAGCAAATTTAGATAGAGTGGATTTCAGTTTTTCCACTTCTTTTTCCAAAATGTTGTAATTAGAACACATAGAACTAGATGTGCTTAGTTTAATGTTTTTAGCTTTTAATTCTTTAATCTTAATTTGAAGAGATGCATATTCACTACATTGTTTAGCAATGACTTTCCTAGATGATATTAATTGCTTAGCAATTTTCAGATATTCACTATGCAATTCATCAAAAGCATCTTATAGTTCATCATAGGTAGGGGGATTTCATTTACCTCATCTTCATTGTCACTTTGATGGTTAGTCATGAGACAAAGACTGGCTTCTTCTTCCTCAGAATGTTCAGAGGAATCCATATCATTTTCTTCCCAAGCTATGTATGCTCTTCTTGGCTTTCTATTCTTCTTATCCTTGGACTCATGATTGTTATGCTTGTCCTTCTTTTGAAGTTTAGGACACTCATTCTTGTAATGTCCAGGTCTGCCATATTCATAGCACTTCACATTTGATGTTGAACTTTCAGCTTTTGAAGTGTTCTTCTTGGAAAAGAAATTTGAGGGCCTTTTGTTGAAGGTTTTCTTCTTTTTGAGGAATCTCTTGAACTTTCTAACTAGCAGTCTCATATCCTCTTTAGATTCATCTTCAACTTTAACTTCTTCATCTTCATCACTATCAATACTTTCTTTGGAGACAATTGCTTTAAGTGATAAGCCTCTTTTCTTTTTCTTTTTCTCTTCATGATCATTCAATCTATACAACTCCATCTCATTTTCTTTGAGTTTTCCAAATAATGTATCAATATTCATGGTTTCCAAGTCCTTTGATTCAGCTATAGCAGTAATCTTTGGTTGCCATTCCCTTGTCAAACATCTCATGATTTTATTGATTTGTTGTTCATCTGAAATGCTTTTTCCTAGTCTATTCAGTTGATTCACTATGTGAATGAACCTTCTTTGCATATCATTGATGTCTTCACCATTCTTCTTGTGAAAGAGTTCATACTCGTGCATGAGTGAGTTCATTCTTGCTCTCTTTACATCACTAGTTCCTTCATGAGTAATTTGTAGCGTATCCCACATTTGCTTGGCTGTCTTATAATTTGAAACCCTGAAAAATTCATTATAACTCAAGGCAGCAGTTATAATATTCTTAGCTTTAACATTATAGCCTACTTTCTTTTTGTCCTCATCATCCCAATCACTTCTTAGTTTTTCTTTCTTGTTGCCATTTGCATCAAGAGAGTGAGGAATGTATGGGCCATTCTCAACAGCATCTAAAACATCAATGCCACTTGCCTCTAGAAATATTAACATCCTTTCTTTCCAATACATATAGACAGTGCCATTGAAAGCAGGGGGTCTTACTAAAGAAGCCCCTTCTCCCAAGATGTCATTTGAAGTCATCCTCTTAAGCTATTAAGCTTTACATAATAGTGAAAGCTCTGGTACCACTTGTTGGTTGTGGCTTCCGATTACTCAAGAATGGGGGGTTGAATTGAGTATTATAGGTTTTTGAATTTTTTTCTCTTTTTACAAAAATTGATTCTGTTCTTTAATCAAAGAAAGTGATTTTGTCAACCAATAAACCAAAATGTGTTTTTGCAAGATGTATTATATTCAAGAATTGAAATTTATAAGGAAATATAAATAATAAGATTGATTTTAGATTAACACATGATCATTAATAAATCAAATCATACAAGTATCCCTAACATATTGCTTAATTCATACTTTAAAAATAAAGCAAATAAAAAGGTTAAGGGATAGAGAAAATTATAAACCGAAATTTATTCTAGTTCAGCTACCTTCACTGGTAACCTACATCCAATCCTCACACCACTGTGAGATTTATCCACTATAGAAAATCAATATACAAGATTCTTTATACAAGCTTCACTTTTGAGTTCCTTCTACCCAAATGACAGCTTTTCAGTCAAAGCAATCTTGCAAAACCTACAAGAATTCCTTCTATTCTTGCATAGCACCAAGAGTCCCTTCTACTCTTGATCTAAACAACGAGAGAACCTTCTCTCTTATCTCTCTTTTACAAAATTTGAAAAGATTGAATCAGATTCCAAGAAATCAGAAAATACAAATTGAAACTCTAGAGAAAAATACTCTGTTTTTCTTCAAATGAAAAAGCTCTCTGAATTTGAGTGTTTAATTTCATATATGAATTAATTGTTATTGAAAAAGTGTTTACCAATGCTCTTATATAGGTATATCTCAAAATAAATCCGTTGGTTACACTTTTCAAGTCAGTTGAGATCATAACAGACTTAAAAGAAAAATATTGTTATTGATCAATCGATGTGTACACAGATGTATTAATCAAGATTTCACTTTTATTACATGTATACATCGATTGCCTAATCGATTGTTATCTTGGATGTTCTTGATCTTAAAGATACACACATGAGTACATCGATGTTGTTCTTTAAAAAACACTTTAAATTTTAGCCCAGAAGATTATACATCGATTAACTAATCGATTGTATAGTTATTTTAAATGTTCTTTCTTCTGTTATGGCTTATACATCAATGTATCAATAGATGTATTAAAGTAAAATGCTTCTGTTTTGACTTATACAATGATGTACTAATCGATGTATATATGTCAAAAACTTCTATCTTATTTATACATAGATGTACTAATCGATGTATATATATGTCAAATGCATTTTAGCCTCTGTTTTATTTATACATCAATGTACCAATCAATCTATAAATGCAAACGTGCATATTGATCAAGTAAGTCTAGAATCAATCGATGTATACATAGATATATAACATTTATACATAGATGTACACATAGGTTTTCATCAAAAGTTAGTTGATTAACTGAAAGTACATTGATGTACACATAGATGTACAAACTTATTAATTAACCTTGTTCATTCTTAGTCCATTTATTCTTTTAAAAAACCATTTTTACTTAATTGAGAGAGCTTAATCAAAGAATTAAACTAAGTCTTGTCTTTACAATATGTTCCTAATGATCTTCATTGTATTGCTTCTTCTTCAAGTAATCCTTCTTGATCCTTGTATTGACTTTACTTGCTCCCTTTAAAACTCATTGAAAAATTCAAGCTTGGCAAGCAGTTAGTGACTTAAAATAATAGTCATATTAAGTTTAGTCATTAATCAAAACACACTAGGGTCATTTATCCACAGGCTGAACCACTAGCCACGATCACCTCGGCTCGAATACAGAAGTTTACATATAAAAATATTATTAACTTTTGTAGGATATCAAAGTCCATCATTACTGACAATGGTACCCAATTCACTTATAAGAACTTCGAAGACCATCTATCCGGGCTCTGCATTAAACAACACTTATTCGCAGTAAAGCACCCTTGGCCAACAGGCAAGTAGAAGCTGCGAATCAAGTCATTATACGAGGGTTCAAGAAGAGGCTTGATAAGTCCATATTTTGTAGTCTTAAATTGGATGAATTATGGTGATTTACTTGTGTTTGTTGGTGAATTTTAGATGGGTCCTTATCATTGTCTTTCGTTTTTGCAGATTGAAAGGGGTTTATCACATTTGGGGTAAAAGCAGGCGAAGACACCACGCTTTCAGAGTAAAAGAAGATCATATTGACTTAGACAGGGCCTAGTGTCAACTCAGAAGTGATTCTTGATCTAGACACGACTCTGTCTAACTTGGGCAATGTTTCTAACTTGGAGACATGGTCGTGTCTCTGGAAGACATGCTCGTGTCTCCTTGATGCTAAATTTACGAGCTTTCCTAGTCACACAGCCATGTCAAACCTAGACACGGTCGTGTTAAGCCTTTTGCACATGAAAACATATAGTTTTTCCCCTGACTAATATAAATAGCAACGAACCCCTAAACCAAGGAGAATGTGACTTTTGGAGAAAAATCACACCAAAGGACTACCACAAATCTATAGAAAATAGCCATAAAGAGAGAACATAATTCTTGAAAGCTTGAAGATCATAATCCCCATTAAAAGGGTTTTGATTTCTCTTCCCCCTAGTTCCCCCCTTTAGGTTTTTCCTTCCATGGATTTGTATTATGATTTGGGATTGTTATTGAACATGAATAGCTAATCTCATAAGCTAGTGCTGTGGGGAATCTTATTTTCTAATTAATTGATTTTGAATTCAAATTTGATTAAGGTAATTTCATTGATTTTATTGTATTGCTTGAATTCTTGTCAAGATTTGATTAATTTTGGCATGCTTTAATTCATTGTTTGAACGGTGACCATCCGCAACTAATGAGTAGACTCATATAATAAACTTAAGATTAGGTTGATGAATGATCAAACATCAATTTATTCTACTAATTGAATTGACAATTAGGTTAGTTCATCTCTTGAATTGGGGCTTAATGTATTCTTAGTTAATTCAACTAATTGACTAAATAAGCGATTAATTGGGAATAGAATATTGTTTATCCATGACCAATGAGACTCAATAGCAATTAAGAGAATTACCTTACATCATAAATAAGTAAAAATCTGGTTAATTGGATTCAAGTGAACCTTACACCCTAGTTTCCCCCTAAGTGATTTATCTCTACATTGATTAATTTTCTATCATTCTTCTATATTTGTTATCTGATTTTTATTTTCAGTTTCTCTTTACACCTATGATTGTTTAAATAACTAAGGGTTTAGCAAATCTAGAAATTACCTCTTATTCCTTGTGGGATCGACAACTAGGACTTAAGTCCTATATTACTATACGATAGAGTGCACTTGCTCTCAGTGTATTTTATACATATCAAGTTTTTAGTGCCGTTGCCAAAGAATAACTTTGGTAATATTAAAGGTGAAAAGCTCTAGTTAATTTAGAAGAACTTTTATTTTATTTCTTATCTTATTTTAATTTTTAATTCATTTGTCACTTCATCTCTCTGCTTATATTTCTTATTTATGCTTACTTGTTCTCAATCTCCTAATCTGTAATTTGATCCAAAAATTGAGAAAACGGCTTGCAGGTTAAGGAAGCAATCTTATACTGAAGTTATGGCTGAAGAAGCTATAAGGAGGATGGAGAGATAAACTGTTGATGGAACTAATGAAGAATGAGCTATCCCAGCAGAGTGGACAATGCTCGAATATTCTATGCCCACAACTAGAGGATATGAAGGGAGTATTGCAAGATTGGCAATGACAGCCAATAATTTTAAGATCAAACCGACATTGATCTCCATGATTCAAACTTCTATTTAGTTTGGTGGATTGCCTTCAGATGATCCAAATCAACATTTGACCAAGTTCTTATAGTTGTGTGACACCATTAAATATAATTAATGAGGTGACAGATGATGCAATCCGATTGTGGCTCTTTCCTTTCTCTCTTAGGGATAGAGCGAGTCAATGGTTAACATCACTACTAAGGGATTCCATCACCACATAGGATCAGTTGACACAATAATTTTTAGCTAAGTATTTTCCTCCTTCTAAATCTGCTAAGTTAAGGAATGATATTTCTACTTTTGTGTAGTATGATATGAATACTCTTTATAAAACTTGGGAACGTTTTAAGAGTTAGTGAGGAGATGTCCATATCACGGATTGCCCATATGGCAGCAAGTATATACTTTTTACAATGATTTGTCACCTACTAATCATTCATTCATTGATGCCACCGCGAGAGGTACAATTTAGAGGAAAACATTGACTAAAATCCATAGACTGATTGAAGAAATGGCGCTTAATAGTTATTAATGGCAAAATGAGCATCAGGCGACTAGGAAACAAGTCGGTGTGCATGTTGACTCATCTTTTGCCATTCTGAGTCAATTGGAAGCATTGACAAAAAAAGGTTGAGACTTTGTTGGTGGAAAATAGTTTAGGCTCGTCAATCATATGCGAAGCATATGGTGAACAGGGACATAAAAGTTAAAACTGTCAAGTTGGTAGTCCTTTTGTCCCCGATCTCGAAGGAGCAAATTTTGTTGGCAAATTCAACCGGCCGCAGTACAATCGATATTTCAATATGTGTAATCTCGGTTAGAGGGACTGCCCTAATTTCAAATAGGCAAATCAACATGGCAATCAACAGAGCCATCAGAGAGCTCCGCAACCACCCCCAGGTTTCTAAGCACCTGAAGAGAAGCCAAGTTTTAAAAATTATGTAATGAAATACATTCAGAATTCAAAGGCCCAAATGAAGAGCATAGAAACTCAGATTATCCAGTTAGCTACCTTGATGTCAAAAAAGGCACCAGGGACATTGCTCGGCACAACCAAGCCTAATTCGAAGGAACATGCCAAGGCAATTACCCTGAGAAGTTGAAAGGAGCTTGGGAAGCTCTCCAAGAAAAAGGAGAAGCAATTACAAGAGCCTGGAGATACTCTTGATGAGTCAGTTAATGTGGAAAATGAGAAGGCAAGTGAAGCACCTTCCGCGGTGCATGTAGGTGAGCTATAGAAGCCTTCTATCCCATTCCCTCAGAGGCTCAAGAACACTCAGCAAGACAAGTAATTTGCCAAATTCTTGGAGATATTCAAGAAATTGTAAATTAACATTTTGTTTGTTAAAGTCATCTCCTAAATGCCCAAGTATACAAAGTTCTTGAAGGAAATACTTGCAAAAAAGCATAAGCTTGAGCAATTTAAGATAGTAAGGCTAAATGAGGAGTGCTCTGCCATTCTCTTGAAGAAGCTACCCCTAAAATTAAAAGATCCAGGGAGTTTTACTATTCATTGCTCTATTGGTAACTTTTATTTTGAGAAAGCATTATGTGATTCAGGTGCTAGTATAAATTTGATGCCTTTCTCTATTTTTAAAAAAATGGGAATGCAGGAACCTTATAGATCCATCACTTACCCTCGCGATGTAGTGGAGGATGTTTTGATGAAGGTAGACAAATTCATTTTTTAAGTTGACTTCATTGTGTTGGACATGGAGGAGGACGCAGAAGTCTCAATCATACTTGGGCATCAATTCCTCACCACTGGAAAGACCATGATTGATGTCTATCAAAGGAAGTTGGCCTTGCAATTAAATGATGAGGAAATGGTTTTTAATTCTATAAAAAATCCTAGTTCATTTGATTCATGCAATTATATGCTACTGATGTTACGGATAGTGTTGTGTTTTCATATCTACAGGAATCTGTGACTGATGATGTGCTAGAGAAGATCTTGACCATAGCTGCCATCGACTTTGAGGATGAAGACGAGGTCATGGAAATTATAATGCGGTTAGAAGCTGGCATGTCCTCGGAAGGAAGAAGAACATGGGGGCATTATGAGGATTTGGATAGGGAAAACATCCCTACACCAAAACCCTCAATTGAGGAGCCTTTCGAACTTGAGCTTAAGGCCCTCCCCTCTAATTTGAAATATACTTTTCTAGATCCTCCATTAGCTTTACCCGTGATTATCTTTGCTTTACTTCTGGGTTCAATGAAGGGAAAGCTCGGGAGGGTGTTGAGGGAGAACAAGAAGGCATTTGGGTGGACCATTCATGACATCATGGACATCAGCCCTACCATATGTGCCCACAGAATTTATATAGAGGCACAGAACAAGCTACTTGTATAACCATAGAGGCGCCTCAACCCAAACATGAAAAAGGTTGTAAAGAACGAGGTAATAAAGCTTCTTGACGCAGGTATTATATACCCCATATTTGATAGTCCTTGGATGAGTTCAGTACACGTGGTACCTAAAAAAAGGGGTACAATGATCATGAAGAATGAAAAGAAAGAACTCATAGCTGTTAGAAATATGGATGGGTGGCGTATGTGCATTGATTATAGGAAATTGAATGATGCTACTTGGAAAGATCTTTTCCCCTTACACTTCATAGATCAAATGTTAGAGAAGCTTTCAGGTTATGTATTTTTCTGTTGTTTGGATGGGTACTCTAGCTATATACAAATACTTGTGGCACTCTGATAGTCCTTGGGTAAGTCCGGTACAAGTGGTACCTAAAAAAGGGGTACAACGGTCATGGAGAATGAAAAGAAAAAACTCATAGCCATTAGAAATGTGGTTAGGTGGTGTATGTGCATTGATTATATGAAATTGAATGATGTCACTCAAAAAGATCACTTCCCCTTACCCTTCACATATCAAATGTTAGAGAAGCTTTTGGGTCATGCATTTTTATGTTGTTTGGATGGGTACTCTGACTATATGCAAATACCTGTGGCACTTATGGATCAGGAAAAAACCACTTTCACATGCCCGTATAGTACATTTGCATATAGACGGATGCCCTTTGGGTTGTGTAATGCACCAACTACTTTTTAGCAGTGTATGATAGCCATTTTTTCTGACTTGATAGAGGATTGTATTGAGATTTTCATGGATGATTTCTCTGTGTTTGGCCATTCTTTTGATAATTGTTTACATAATCTCATCTTAGTTTTGGAGTGATGTAGGAGCACCTACCTAGTGTTAAACTGGAAGAAGTGCTAATTTATGGAACAAGAGTGCATTGTTTTGGGGCATAAGGTATCGCTCAAAGGTATGGAGGTTGGTCTGGCAAAGGTGGAAGTAATTACAAAATTGCCCTCACCTAAATTTGTTAAGGCTATTCGAAGCTTTTTAGGGCACATGGGGTTTTATCAGAGGTTCATCAATGACTTTTCAAAAATTGCTAAACCCTTGATGAACCTCTTAATAAAGGATGCACCATTTGACTTTTCTGATTCATGCTTAAACGCATTTGTCACTTTGAAGGAAAAGTTAATTAGTGCACCCATCGTCGTTGCCCTTGACTGGTTCTTACATTTTGAGCTCATGTATGATGCGAATGATACAATAGTTGGCACTGTTTTGGGCCAGAGGAAAAATAGAATTTTCCAAACCATTTGCCATGCTAGTCGTGCTTTGAATGAGGCACAAAAAAACTACACTACTACTGAAAAAGAGTTACTAGTAGTAGTATTTGCTTTTGATAAATTTCGCTCCTACCTCACATTCGCTATTACTATTAAGTATTTGCTTACTAAGCAGGATGCTAAGTTGAGGTTGATTCGATGAGTTCTTTTGCTACAAGAGTTTGATCTTGAGATACATGAGAAAAAGCAGATAGAAAATCTTGTAGCTAACCACTTATTGCAATTAGATGAAGAATTATTGGAGACCACTACTGAGCGTGCCATAAATGAATCATTCCCTGATGAGCACCTCCTTGCCGTCACCCCTTTACCATAGTATGCTGATTACGTGAACTTCCTTGCAGGTAATATCCTTCCACCAGACCTCACTTATCAAAGAAAGAAGAAATTCTTATATAATGTTAAGTATTATTTGTAGAAGAATCCATACTTGTTTAGGATTTGTGCTGATATTGTCATTAGGAGATGCATTCATAGTAGTGAAAGTCAGTCCATTCTTGAGCATTGTCGTGCTAGGGAAATCGGTGGCTGATAACTCCTTGAAATGTAGTTATTTCTGCTCCAATATGTATGTGTTTTGATTGCTTAGTCCTTGTTTTGAGGCATGAATGGAAGACTTTAGTTTAATTTTCACTCAATTCCATGATTGATGTTTTCCGTTCTGCTTTTGAGAAAATCTTTCCAATTTGTTGTTGAATTAAGTAGATTGTGCATATATGCTTAACTGGGTGAAATCTTAAATGTAGATAGGCTCAAAATGGATTATTTGATGCAAGGAAAGACCCAGCATAGGGTGCAGAAGCCTATGGAGCATTTCAGTATGGAGGGCCGCGGCGCACACATATCAGGGTCGCGGCGCTTGGTGCATCAGTAGCAATTCAGTACTTCAACCCGAGGCTTCAGGGCCGCGGCGCACATGTAGTGAGGGTCGCGGCCCCAGTGACCTAACTGAGGAGGGCCGCGGCGTGCAAATGTCAGGGCCGCGGCGCGCAGAAGCTATTTTCGTCTATAAATACTGTTTCATTAGTTTTTCTTGGGGAGATTACGTAGAAATAGATTCCAGCTGCTAGGGTTACGATTTTTGGGTAAAAGAGAAGCTGAAATAACCAAGATTGGAGGCCTTCTTCACCTTGGTGGAGGATTGAAGCTTAAAGGACCATCTCCCTAAGCTTTGTTCTTCCTTTTTCTTCTCCTCTCTTATCTCTATCTCCATGACTCTGATTAATCTTGTTGTATTTTCATTTGTCATGGCTGGCTAGGCTGTTAAAGGGTTTTCCTTTGGATCTTCCTATGGATATTGATTAAACTTGTAATCCCTTGAGTTATATATATGATTTGGTCTCTGTTCAGTTATATAGTGCGTAAAGCTTTGTTAGTCTGATCAGCTTTCAATTGATTTGTTTAAATCCAATGAACCTAGACATAGGAATTTGAATTTAAGATCAAGTGTATGATTGATGCATGTTCTATTCCATTCAATTGGGTTGGATGCGATGATTCGTTAATAGGATAGAAATATACCTATTGACCATGCATAATAATTAGTTGGGAATAGATCTTAATGAATGGATTTACTCTAGTTCTCATGGAAACATAGTGAATTAGGTAATGGAAGCGGGGTTAATTGACCTAGACATAGGCTTTTAACTAATTGTGATTCCCAAGATAACCTAGACATTTTGTTTATATTGCTCTTAAGGATTACTTGTTATCAATTAAAATAGGAAGTGAAAAAGGAATCCCTATTCTTGAATTATTTACTCTCACATTACTCTCACAGTTTTAAGTTCTTAAAATTAACAAGTACATGAACACTCCAATTTATATATCCTTGAATAGAAGTATTTGAATTATTGGTTTATACTTAGCACTTAATTTAACGTTGTTTCCTCGTGGGAACGATATCTGACTCCTGGCTAAACTACAAGTGCAATCCGTGCACTTGCGGTAGCAAAAGAGCGAACAAGTTTTTGGCGCCGTTGCCGGGGATCCAACGGTTTAAATTTAGATTAGCTAATATAAACAACGAATTTAAGTATCTCTAGTTCAAGTTTCTTTTGTCCATATTGATTTAATTTTTTCTAAATTTAATTGTTTCAGGTAATTCTTTGTGCGATGGCAGATGATAATGCTACACTTCAGTTGGAGGACGATAGTCGCTCCAGACCATTGAGGGAGTTTGCTACTCCTCAAATGGATAATTTACAATCAAGCATTAGACGCCCTGCCATCCGGGCTAATACTTTTGAGATCAAGCCGGCCATAATCCAAATGATTCAAACGTCTGTACAGTTTGGCGGCTTATCCAAAGAAGACCCAAATGCGCATCTCTCAAACTTTCTAGAGATTTGTGACACGTTCAAGCATAATGGCGTTTCTGACGATGCCATTCGCTTGCGGCTCTTCCCTTTCTCACTAAGAGATAGAGCCAAAAGTTGGTTACATTCTCTTCCCGCAGGATCCATTTCAACTTGGGCAGAGATGTGTACTAAGTTCTTAAACAAATGTTTCCCCCCTGCAAAGACTACGGAAATGGTGAATGATATTGCCTCATTCAGCCAGTCTGAATCTGAATCTCTGCATGAAGCTTGGGAGAGATACAAAGATCTTCTGAGAAGTTGCCCACATCATGAGATACCCCCTTAGAATCAGATTTACTCTTTCCACAAGGGTTTGTTACACCATCACCGTCCAATAGTTGATGCTGTAGCCGGTGGTTCTTTGCTGAGTAAGTCTTTTGATGATGCCTATGAGCTTCTGGAGGAATTGGCTGCCAACAGCTATCAATGGCAGTCTCCAAGAAGTATCCCAAGAAGAGCAGCAGGAGTGCATGATGTTGATGCCATCACTTCACTTTCTGCTCAGGTGGCATTAATTGCTAATAAACTGGATAGTTTGGGGGCAAGCCAACATCAAAGTCCACAGCAAAGTCCTTTTGTTCTATGTGACCGATGCGAGGACAATCATGCAACCGATAGATGCACTCTTGTTTCAGAATCGGCTCAATATGTAAGCAACTATCGGCCACCCCAGAATAACCCTTATGCAAATCAGTACAATCCAGGATGAAGGAACCATCCCAATTTCTCCTGGAGAGACAATCAAGGACCTTCTTCTTCCTCCAATACTCCTGGAAATGAGCGTCAGTATAACCCTCCTGGGTTCCCAGCTCAACAGAGACAGCCAATGCCAGAAAGGAAGCTTGCCTTGGAAGATATGTTCATGCAGCTGATGGCCAAGAATGATGCTTTCATCACAAAGACTGACTCCCACATGGCAAGGACAAATGCTCATTTAGCAAAGAATGATTCCATTATTCAAAGCCTAACTGCTTCTATGCGAGCACTAGAAACACAAGTTGGGCAAGTGGCAAATGCTATCAACAACAGACCCCTAGGTACCTTCCCAAGCAACATAGTGAATAATCCAAAGGGTGCCTCGAATGAGGACTGTAAGGTCATATCACTGAGGAGTGGCAAAGACATAGAGGGTAATCCAAAGACTAGGCAATTGGATGATGAAGTAGCCGAGAATGAGGACCAAGGCATAATAGATCACAAGGAGGTGGATGACAAGAAAACTGAGGAAAGTGAAAAGGATGAAGGTATAGTCCAAGGGAAGCCCGAGGGCAAGAAAGCGGAGAATAGACCTTATGTACATCCTCTACCTTTCCCTAGTAGGCAAATCAAGCATAAGATGGATGAGCAGTTTAAGAAATTATTGGAAGTCTTCAAGAAATTGCATATCAACATCCCTTTTTCTGAAGCCTTGGAACAGATGCCCAGCTATGTTAAATTTATGAAGGATATTTTGTCAAAGAAACGTAGGCTGGGTGAGTTTGAAACGGTGGCACTATCTGAGGAATGCAGTGCAGTGTTGCAACAGAAGCTTCCCCAAAGCTGAAGGATCAGGAAGCTTTACTATCCCTTGTGCCATAGGAGAGAATTTTCTGGGTCAAGCATTATGTGATATGGGGGCAAGCATTAATCTTATGCCCCTGTCCATATTCCAGAGGTTAGGTTTGGGGGAATGCAAGCCCACATCCGTAACCCTTCAGTTAGCCGATCGTTCTTACAGGTATCCAAAGGGAATTATGGAAGATGTCCTGGTTAAAGTGGACAAATTCATATTCCCTGCGGACTTTGTGATCTTGGATATGGAAGAAGATCAAAGGGTCCCATTGATCATAGGTAGGCCGTTTTTAGCTACAGGGAGAGCACTCATTGATGTACAGAAAGGTGAACTCACCATGAGGGTTCAGGATCAAGAGGTAAAATTTAATATTTTCAATACACAATTTGGCCCTCAAGATCAAGAAGCATGTGCAATGGTAAGCATCCTTGATGGGATGACATTCAAGGAAGGGAGTGTAAGTGAAGCCTGTGCTAAGGGAGAAGGTCAAGTCATTACCAAAAGTGAAATGGGCCAGTTAAAAGCTGCTATGGTGGTAAATTTAATTGATGCACCTATTGAGTTAAGCTCCAAACTTGGAGCTAAGAGTCTTCCTATTCCAAATGCATCAAACCAATTTTGTAAATCAGGAGGAAGATCTTCCTCTCTTATAGACAAGCATTTGGAATAGCAGACAAGTCCTGCCGGGACTATAAATTAGGTCCTTCTTGGGAGGGAACCCAAGGGTTTATTTCTTTTCCTTTAAGTATTTAAATAGCTTATTACGTAGAATTAATTTTTTTTAGCATGTTTTTGTGGTACATTGTGTAATAAATAATTTGGACATGTTTTAAAGGTGTGGAAGGCCTAAAAGAGGAACCAATTGGCCAGAAATGAGGTCTGCTGCAGAATTCTGCAGTCAGACTTCATGCGTCGCGGCCCCCACAATGGTGCGCCGCGGCCTTCTGGGTATTCAGGCCAAAAACCAGGGACATCAGGGCCGCGGCCCTGATAACTTGAAGGCCGCGGCCCAGCATTACAGCCGTGGCCCTTACTTATTACCGCCGCGGCCCCCAAGTTAAAAAAAAAAAAATTACCCTAGAGTGAAACGCGTGTTTCACTCAGTTGCGCGCCGCGGCCCTGACATCATGGGGGCCGCGGCCCTAAGCGGTGATCAGTGTTAAATCTGGCATCCCTCTCATTTCTATCACTTTCTCCCTACCCTCTCTTGGTTCCTCTCTTCTTCCTTCCCATTTCTCTTCTTCTCCTGGTGGTTTTGAGGTTCCATTGCCTCCCCTTTCCCATTATCTTCACCAGGTAACAAGCTTTAAGCCTTTTTACCATTTTTTTTCTGAATTTTTTTCAATTTCTGTGTATTCCTTAGTTGTAGGGGCTTGATGTTAGTTAATAGTTATGTAATCTAGTATAATGTAGCCTGTTTGCATGGTGTTTATTGCCATCTGTTGCTATTTATGCTATTTGGGGAAGCCATGGAACAGGGGAGCCATTTCTGCATTTCTGGGTTTACGCGCCGCGGCCGTGACCTTTGGGGGCCGCGACCCTCTCCCTCAGAATGCCCAGAAATGGTTCTTTCCCATTTTTGGTTGTATTAGGTGCCCTATTAGCTTCCTTCTTGTTTTGTCCCTATGTTGTTATCTTGTGCTCTGCTTTACCTTCCTTTATCTTTTCTATTTTCTAATTTTGAGCTTTCTTTTTGCATGGTTAGGTACTTTGTAAGCTCCACCATGACTTCCAGACGCAGAGCTTCCTCCAGTCGTGCACAAAGGGAACCTTCGCCACCTATGTTTGATCGGCGAAGGTTTATTTCAGCTGAGGTGGTTGAGCGCTATAGCCACCTGGTTTAAAAACCAGTCATTCCTGAGCGCGGCTTCGATTTCACTCTGGGTATCCATCGTGAAATCCAGGACCTCATCACTCACCATCACTGGCAGAGGTTCACCGTTCATCCGGAGGCTGCCGTTCTACCAGTTGTTCACGAATTCTATGCGAACGCTGCCTTCTCTGCTAGCCAGACTACTGCCAGGGTGCGCACTCGCACTGTTTCGTACTCCCCGGATGATATCAGGCGCATTCTTGCGTTGGACCCGACACTTGAGATTTGTGATTATGAGCAATTTTTGCGATGGGAGCCGGAGGAGGGGATTGACCTCACAGTTATCACTGCTCGTATTTGTAGTCCTGGGTCTCTCCCGGTGCCATGGACATTGACAGTGGATACTCAGCGCCCTCGGTTCTTTCCTAGGCGTTGCTTGACTCTTGAGGCCAAGGTGTGGTATCATTTTATCTTTCACCGCCTCACTCCATCTGGGAACATGTCCCAGGTTACTAGGGATCGGGCGATTCTTCTATATGCTATCCTCGAGCGCCACCACATTGATGTAGCTCAGATCATCCATTCCTGGATTAGGCGCGCGGTCGAGGAGGCTCGGACTTTGTACTTCCCCTCCCTCATCCAGGAGCTTTGCCGGGCGGCACATGTTACATAGGAGACTCATGAGGAGTTGTCTGAGGTGAAATAGCCCATCACCGACTCCATCATTGAGCGATTGGGCGGCCCTCCTGCTCCAGCTCCAGCTGCTGCTCATGCGCCTCCGCGACCTTGGTGACAGCAACAGACTTATGAGGCGTCTAGCTCCGCTCCTACCTCTGATGTTGCATGGCGTGCCTCTGTTGATGCCCAGCTTGCCTATATTATTCAGACTCAGCGGTGGATGGCTCAGCAGTCCAGCTTCCCCATGGATCACTATCCTGTGCCCCAATTCCCACCCGTGGCGGTGGCTGGTCCATCTCGTCCGTCGCAGGATTCAGTTCATGATGAGGATGCTGAGGACACGACTTCTTCTGATCAGGATCTTATCTGATGCACACAGGGCATCTTTCCTTTTAATTTTTTGTTGCACTTGCTCATACTATGTACAAGTGAGGACCTTTGTTTCCCTTCGTGCGGGGGGTGTCTATAACTGCTTTTGAATTTTAATTATATAACGATTATATCTGCTTGTTCATACATGCTAATCATAGAGCAGATAATTTTTGTTGGTATATATGAAGTGCACATGATAATTTTTTTGATACATTGTGCACAACATAGATTTTGTTGATTGTTTAGATGAAATTAATGCTTTGCGCAAATGACCAGTGTGGTAATGATTGTCCGATGATATGAATGTTTGCAATTTGCCTCTTTTAGTGAAACCTTGCGCGATTTTGAAGTATGAGAATCATTGTTTGTCTCTTTATATGCATGATTTTGTTTCCCACTTGTATGCTTGCGTAGCTTGAAAATGAGTTGTATGCATGTTTAGAAAATGTTTATGGGAAGTACTTGTATAGATTTCATTTTTCTGTAAAATTGTTTTGAAACTCTCTTGAAGCGAAATCCTAGATTATGCATGATTGAGGAAATGATAAGGGCATTGTGTGGACCGTTTGAGCCTTAAAAAGCTTACCTTGACATGATCATATCCTTAGGTCCCCCTTTGAAGCTATATATGTGTTGGCCTTATTTCTTTTATCACCTACATATACCATACCATGTAACCATTCTTGATGCATGTGAAAACATCGCATTTATTATCTTACCATCATTATTGGTTGAGTTCATACCATATGATTTCTTGTTGTGAGTTCTGTAATTAAGTTCAATAATTAGGGGTATTGTATAAATTAAGTTTAATAATGAACCTGGAAGAACCATCTGCAAAAAGAAAAACTTTGCTTTGCTCATCAATTAAAAAAAAAAAGAAGATGAAGAAGAAGAGAGACAAGCAAAGCAAAAGAAAAGAAAAAGAAAAGTTAACTACAAAAAGCATTGAATGGTTCTAAGGAGTTCTGATTTTGAATACCCTGATAGTTTTAATTGAGCTCATGTCTTGAAATCGTATGAGTATGATTCTCAATGTTTGTGTTAAATCCATTCCCCTTTATTCTTCATCCCATAATTCCTGGCCTTACATTACAAGCTGTAAAAGACCCTTTTGATCCTCATTTGTGTATGATTTACATTAGTGGAGAGAGATTTTTGTGGCAATCTTGTGGATTTGGTGAAACATATGCCTGTATGCTTATAAACTTATCCGGATGTGTATGAACTGAAAAGTAAAAGATTAACTTGCATGCTTGTGGGAGATGTCATTTTTGGATAAGAGACCTTGAATGTTATCATGCTAAAGATATGCATGGGTGAAGCTGATTATGTTGCATGAGCAATCTTTGAGGCTTATACAATCATTGAACACTAGACTTGGTTAAGTGAAAATGAAATTCATGATTGGATGCTAGATGAATGCTGGTAATAATTTGTTTTGCTCGAGGACTAGCAAAAAGCTAAGTGTGGGGGTGTGATAACTCCTTGAAATGTAGTTATTTCTGCTCCAATATGTGTGTGTTTTGATTGCTTAGTCCTTGTTTTGAGGCATGAATGGAAGACTTTAGTTTAATTTTCAGTCAATTCCATGATTGATGTTTTCTGTTCTGCTTTTGAGAAAATCTTTCCAATTTGTTGTTGAATTAAGTAGATTGTGCATATATGCTTAACTTGGTGAAATCTTAAATATAGATAGGCTCAAAATGGATGATTTGATGCAAAGAAAGACCCAGTATAGGGCGCAGAAGCCTATGGAGCATTTCAGTATGGAGGGCCACGGCGCACACATATCAGGGCCGCGGCGCTTGGTGCATCAGCAGCAATTCAGTACTTCAACCCGAGGCTTCAGGGCCGCGGCGCACATTTAGTGAGGGCCGCGGCCCCAGTGACCTAACTGAGGAGGGCCGCGGTGCACAAATGTCAGGGCCGTGGCGCGCAGAAGCTATTTTCGTCTATAAATACTGTTTCATTAGTTTTTCTTGGGGAGATTACGTAGAAATAGATTCCAGCTGCTAGGGTTACGATTTTTGGGTAAAAGAGAAGCTGAAATAACCAAGATTGGAGGCCTTCTTCACCTTGGTGGAGGATTGAAGCTTGAAGGACCATCTCCCTAAGCTTTGTTCTTCCTTTTTCTTCTCCTCTCTTATCTCTATCTCCATGACTCTGATTAATCTTGTTGTATTTTCATTTGTCATGGCTGGCTAGGCTGTTAAAGGGTTTTCCTTTAGATCTTCCTATGGATATTGATTAAACTTGTAATCCCTTGAGTTATATATATGATTTGGTCTCTGTTCAGTTATATAGTGCGTAAAGCTTTGTTAGTCTGATCAGCTTTTAATTGATTTGTTTAAATCCAATGAACCTAGACATAGGAATTTGGATTTAAGATCAAGTGTATGATTGATGCATGTTCTATTCCATTCAATTGGGTTGGATGCGATGATTCGTTAATAGGATAGAAATATACCTATTGACCATGCATAGTAATTAGTTAGGAATAGATCTTAATGAGTGGATTTACTCTAGTTCTCATGGAAACATAGTGAATTAGGTAATGGAAGCGGGGTTAATTGACCTAGACATAGGCTTTTAACTAATTGTGATTCCCAAGATAACCTAGACATTTCGTTTATATTGCTCTTAAGGATTACTTGTTATCAATTAAAATAGGAAGTGAAAAAGGAATCCCTATTCTTGAATTATTTACTCTCACATTACTCTCACAGTTTTAAGTTCTTAAAATTAACAAGTACATGAACACTCCAATTTATATATCCTTGAATAGAAGTATTTGAATTATTGGTTTATACTTAATACTTAATTTAACGTTGTTTCCTCGTGGGAGCGATATCTGACTCCTGGCTAAACTACAAGTGCGATCCGTGCACTTGCGGTAGCAAAAGAGCGAACAGTGGCCACTTCAGTCCCACCAGAACTGCACAAAAGGTCTTACAATGTGGGTTTTATTGGCCAACTTTGTTTAAAGATGCTTTTGAATTTGTTTGAACTTGTGATAAATGCCAACGAAGTGGCAATATCTCTAGGAAACATGATATGCCATTGAATAACATCTTGATATGCAAATTTTTTGATGTTTGGGGCATTGATTTCATGGGTCCCTTCCCAAAATCATTTTCTAATCAATATATACTTGTTATTGTGGATTATGTTTCCAAATGAGTTGAGGCAGTGGCGTTGCCTACCAATGATGCTTGAGTGGTGGTAAAATTTTTTAAACGAAATATTTTTATTAGATTTGGCACACCTCGAGCAATCATAAGTGATGGCGGCACTTATTTTTATAATAAACAATTTGAAAATCTTTTAAGCAAATATGGTGTCACCCATAAGGTCGCCACCCCTTATCATCCACAAATAAGTGGCCAAGTGGAGGTTTCCAATCGTGAATTGAAAAAGATTTTAGAAATGACTGTTAATGTATCTCGTAAAAATTAGTCTTTGAAGTTGGACAATGCATTGTGGGCATATAGAACTGCATTCAAAACCCCCATTGGTATGTCCCCATATAGATTTATGTTTAGCAAGGCCTGCCATTTACCAGTGGAACTGGAACATGAAGCATATTATGCACTTAAATTACTGAATTTTGATGTGAAAGGTACAAGTGCACAGCGACGTAACCAGCTCAATGAGCTAGATGAACTCCATCTTGGGGCATATGAGAATTCTAAGCTCTAAAAGGAGAGAATACAAAAGTGGTATGATATGCATATCAAGCAGCATGAGTTTAAGATTAAGGATAAAATTCTTGTCTATAACTCACGTCTACATCTCTTTCCTAGTAAGTTGAAGTCAAAATGGTATGGACCATATAAGGTTGTTCAAGTCTTACTGTACAGTGTGCTTGAGGTTAAGAAAGAAGGCCAAAAGACATTCAAGACAAATGGCCAGAGAGCGAAGTACTATAAAGAAGGAGTGGGGACTAAGCACCACTCCATCTGCCTCACCTAAGCATGGCACCGACCCATAGTCAAGCTAATGACTATAACTTAGAGCTTCACAAGAGGCAACCTGTGTTTCTATCCTTTCTGCACTCTTCAATCTTGTATTTGGTTTTTCAGTTGTTTAGTTTGTTTTTCCCATTCCAGAAGCGATTGAGGAGTTAGACATGGTCGTGTCTAACCCTCTCATCGCTTCTGTTTGAGAAGCAGCATGAGACACGACCATGTCCCTATTCGACATGGCCGTGTCCTACTTTAAAAAAAAACCACTGTATAATTTGACGGGGGTTCTCCACCTCACATTTCCCCCCTCAAACACCTCTCTTTACTAAACACAACCACAGCCGCCACCCATCAACCAAACATACACCATATCGTAGCCCAAACTAGCCACTACTCCACCATGCAGGGCCCTTATCAGAAGCAGCAACATCCTCACCAACTACGCATAGCCAGACCACTTCATTGCAGCAGATCTGCCACCCAGCCACTGTGAACCACCGCAACACAGCCTCTAAGAGCTACCTATGCAACCACACACTTCCTCTCTTCCCCTCCCTCTCTCTCATCCAAGAATCACTGTGCACTTCTCTTTCCCCTTCTCTCCCTATCCATCACCATGTCCCCCTTCCTAGCATTGCCTACCAAACCCTTGCGCTTCTATCTCCCTTGTGCCTCCTTATCCTAACGTCTCTTTCTCTAGCCACATAGTACCATAGCACAAAAGTGCTAGTAGACCAGCAGAAGAGCCATCCTATCTCATTCTGCAGCGGTAGTTGATTGCCTCTTGCAGTTTGACTCTCTAGCCCATCAGCAGAAATGTGAGCTATTTTGCAGTATACACAATCACTGCCAACAAATTCATGGAACTGGAGACGATGGCACAGTTTGGTGTCTTGGAAACCATTCATGCTCACTTGGCTCGAGCTAGGTGGGAATTATTTGCGTTCATCCGCTGCAATGCCTATCTGGAGTCAACACTTGAGTTCCTTTCCATACTCATGGTGTCATGTAAGGCCCAGACTATTTGACTAACCAAACATCATCCAATTCAGACTCAAACGAAGTCACTTCTCTATGTCACTGAATAAGTTCAATGTAGTTATGGTTTTTGAGACCTCTGCGTCCATCCAGTCCCTAGAATATCAAAACACATTCCTGGATTATCCTACCTTATTCATTGATGCTGTCTTCTGGGGAGAGATTGGTCAACACCACCACCACTACAACCCCGGCTCCACAAAATCTTCCTACATCCGTGACCTTTGCTTAAGATGGCTCCACTAGTTCATTGCCCATAGCATCTCGGGGCGCAGTGTAGCATTGGGGTTGTCACTAAATCTGACCTCTTTTATCTCTGGTGTTTGTTGCATGGCTACCATTATAACCTTGGCTACATGTTCCTTCAGCACGTCTGCAAGCTCGATAAGGCCAAAGGTGGGGCCAAACAGAGGTACACCCTAGTGGGCTCCTACATCTCCAACCTTGCTCGAAACCACGATGCCCTTCATCCCAACGCCCATCTTGCTAAGTAGATAAAGCCGATTGATCGGGATATGCTGCTCCGCCTGGGCCTTGCTTATGAGGTTGCTCTAGGGCGCTGGGCACTTCATGATGGGGCTCTCCTAGCCCCACCTCCCCCACTACCGAAGGATCACTCTAATGCTGCTGTTGAGGTTGGTGCGCCATTGCTGCCCATGCATATGCTGACCGATCTGAGTGACTGGCTAGCTCGACTGAGGCTGGTTAGGCTAGCTTTCGATAGCGTGTGCTGACTGAACAAAGTTGCATGGAGGCTAATCAGGCTAGCTTTTGACAACTTGTCACTACTCAGTTAGACCAGTTGTTTAAGCTCATGGCTACATGCCTCCCCCAAGCTCCACCTCTCCCACCACCTCCATGACTTTTCCTTATGTGATGTCCATCGTATATTAATTTTCAAGGAAGTTCAATTATCCTTTGTTCTATTTTATTTTACTTTCATTCTTGTTTTTATTTATTTATTTATTATTTTTTTATTTTTTTCCACATTGAGGGTAATGTTTGTCTTAAGTGTGAGGGGGGGTACACTTAAATTTTTGTGCACTTAACTATTAATTTTGCTTACATTGAATAGATGAACACTTGAGTATTGCTAGTAATCAAGCAAGAATTATGTGTTGATTTCTTGAATTAATACTGAGCTGATAGAGATATGTTTAAGAGGGAAATCCATTACTTATGAGCTGATATTATGTGAAGCAATATTTTTCAATTAAGTAAAAAGAAATTTAGCATCTTAGTTGAAAATTAGTCATGTCTACTTGTATTTTTTTTCTCTCTATTAACTTAGCTAGAAAGTGAGTTTTGAGTTTTAATATTTGGATTTTTCATACACAAAATCCTATTTTTCCTCTGGAGTGAGATTTCTCTTAATTAATGTGTGCTAGAACTTGCTTTGATATCTTGTTAAGACTTTAATGGTTCATATACATACTTGAACATGATTAAGGCAATTATGTTTAATTCTTTCTTGACTTCCAGAGTTACATTGAGAAAATAATCCATTAGTTACCCCATTTGAGCTTAAAATTGATTTCTTTGGACACCTAATTGAATAATTAGGTTGGATTCATTGATTTTTTTTAGAATAACGGAACAACTGATGTGTTAATTGAAAGGTCATTAAGAGCTATTTTTGTCTTCAAGGTTTGATTAAAAAACAATAATTATATTCTTATCACAAACAGTGCATACACCTCTTTTCACACCCTTCTCAATATCATTCATTATGAGAAGGAAGAAGAAAAAATAGGTGTGGAAAATGGTGTTGGATAAAAAATGAGGTAAGATGATCATTTTTTATTAAAAAAAATGGAGAAGGAAGAAGAAAGAAAAGGATTGTTGGTGAAGAATAATGAGAATATTGGGTTAAAAGTGAGAATCTATTATACCCTTGTGCATTATGTTCTATTTATCATCTTTTCAACTTGATTATGTTTTGTATCAATTTGTCCATAGATATTCTTTACCTTGATTTATTTTTTTCCTACCTTTCATTGTTCCCTTTGGCCCTGTTACAACCAAAGGAAGCCCTTTTGATTCTTGTGTTGTATGTGAACTTAGAATTAGATATAAAATTGATAACCAAGCCTACGGTAGTACATTTATCTAGAGAAACTGGAGTGACCTCCTTGTCATTAAACACTTGAGCGATGGAAAGATGAGTGACCTCAACTGGTTGGTAAGGAGAAAAGATGCAAGCTAGACCCAAGCCTCTAATTGTATTAAGTGCTAAATGATCTTGCTGGATTGGATTTGATTGCCAAACTTGATTGAATTCTTAAGTTGTGGAATTTCCCATGATTCATGTTTTTGGATGCTAAGTTTAACCTTATTTTTTATGCCTATTCTTTGCTTAAAGACAAGCAAAACTCAAGTGTGGAGGGGTTGATAAGTCCATATTCTATAGTATCAAACAGGATGAATTATGGTAATTTATTTGTGTTTATTGGTGAATTTTAAATGGGTCCTTATCATTGTCTTTGATTTTTACATATTAAAAGGGTTTTATGACATTTGGAGTGAAAGCAAGCGAAGACACCACATTTTCAGATTAAAAGAAGATCATATTGGCTTAGACAAGACCCTGTGTCAACTCAGAAGTGATTCCTGAGTTAGACACGATGTTGTCTAACTTGGGGAACATTTCTAGCTTGGAGACATGATTGTGCCTCTGGGAGACATGCCCGTGTCTCCCTAATGCTGAATTTACAAGCTTTCCTGGTCACATGACCATGTCGAGCCTAGACACAGCCGTGTGAAGCCTTCTGCACATGAAAATGTATACTTTTGCCCTTGACTAATATAAATAGTAGTGAACCCCTAAACCAAGGAGAATGTGACTTTTGGAGAAAATTCACACCAAAGGACTGCCACAAATCTCTAGAAGACGGCCACGAAGAGAGGACATAATTCTTAAAGGTTTGAAGATCACAATTTTCATTGAAGAGGTTTTGATTTCTCTTCCCCCTAGTTTTTCCCCTTTTCTTTAGGTTTTTCCTTCCATGAATTTGTGTTATGATTTGGGATTGTTATTGAACTTGAATAACTAATCCCATAAGCTAGGGCTATGGGGAATCTTATTTTCTAATTAATTGATTTTGAATTCGAATTTGATTAAGGTAATTTCATTAAGTTTATTGTATTGGTTGAATTCTTGTCAAGAATTGATCAATTTTGGTATGCTTTAATTCATTGTTTGAATGGTGGTAATCCGCAACCAATGAGTGGACTCATATAATAAACCTAGGATTAGGTTGGTGAATGATTAAACATTAATTTATTCTACTAATTGAATTGACAATTAGGTTAGTTTATCTCTTGAATTGGGGTTTAATGCATTCTTGGTTAATTTAACTAATTGACTAAATAAGTGATTAATTAGGAATAGAATATTATTTATCCATGACCATTGGAGCTCAATAGCAATTAAGAAAATTTGACAAGAGAATTACCTTACATCATAAATGAGTGAAAATAGAGTTAATTGGATTCAAGTGAACCTTGCGCCCTAGTTTCCCTTTAAGTGATTTATCTCTACGTTGATTAATTTTCCATCATTCATTTTTATTTGTTTTCTGATTTTATTTTGAGTTTCTCTTTACACCTATGATTGTTTAAATAACTAAAGGTTTAGCGAATCTAATAATTACCTCTTATTCCTCGTGGGATCGACAACTGGGACTCAAGTCCTATATTACTATATAATAGAGTGCACTTGCTTTTAGTGTATTTTAAGCATATCATTGCTTGACAAAGCCAAAGGGAAATGGGTTGAACAATGATGCACAAATTTTTTAACCAAGTATACAAACTTGATGCGGGATTAATTGTTGCATTGCGAACCCAAGTGCAGGTTGTCTCAAGTAATAAATTTCTCAGGAGTCCGAGGTCGATCCACAGGGAATTGATGAAGATTAATTAAGATAAGGTAAATATTTTATTATTATGATAAAAATTATTTACTTAGGTAAAAAGATCCACTCTTGGTAAATAAAGTAAAAGTAAGATTAATTCTTTTTATAACTCAATTAGAATCCTCGTAACATGGAGGTTCCAATCAGAAAATACAACGTTAAAAGTCCATTAAAATAATATACGTAATTATATTATATTTCATTTAATTATTACCACCACTTGTAAATGGGTTAAAGCATTCACTGTGCCAAAATCTTGTCTACAACAAATCAAGAACTCCTCTTTACAAGGGTAGTTTCTAAATTGATTGGAAACGAAATATAACACATATAATAACTACTTGAAAATATAAAATATTAAAGCATAAGAGAGAAATAAATCTAACCTTATTTTATTACTAAGAGCTTCACACTTTGACCTAAGTAGACTGAAACTTATTTACACATAGATTAGAAAAGAGAAAAATGTTACCAAGTGGCCTCAATACTCAAGAGGGGGGGTGAATTGAGTATGAAAGCTAAGTTCACAAATCTTTCGCAAATCGTTTGATAAACAATTTTCGTTGAATGCTAATTGATGATTAGAGATGATTGGATATAAAAGATAAATACTTTCACTTATAAATGTAATAGCCAAAGGTACCAATATTCAAGCAAATCAATAAAACAGTACTTAATGTGAAGATAAGGGTTTAGAGAAAACAAACACAATAATTTATCCTGGTTCGATCACCAATCCACTTGTGATCTACGTCCAGTCCCCAAGCAACAACTTGAGATTTTTCACTATATCTTCAAGTTTCAATGGGTGCTTGACAACCACTACAACCTTGAGCACTCAACACTTTGGGATACCTCACCCGTGGAGCTTGAGTCTCTTCAACTAAGGGATACCTCACCCTTTACACTTTTGGAGGGATGCCTCACCCTCTTTATAAAGCAATAATGATAGATTGAATGAAGCTCTTACTAGAGCAGATGATTACAAATTGAAGCTCTAATATGCTCTCAAAGATTTTTCACGTTTTTAACAAAAAATAGAGCAAGAAATGGATTTGAGGATTGATTCACGTTTGGAAGTATTGATGATCAGTTTTTGATTCAAGGTCAACCTCAAATGAAGACCCAACTTTGGTATTTATAAATTTCTTAATTAATAGAGCCATTGGGGTGGTTTGGGCATGCATTTAATGCATTTAATATAGCCGTTGGACGTTGTCAGGGTTCATGTAATCGATTACACAACTTATGTAATCGATTACATTGTTGTTCCAACGTGTTCTTGGCTTTTTGGGCTCTGTGTAATCGATACATTATTGGTGTAATTGATTACATGGCTTTTGACTTTGCTTGTAATCGATTACAATATCCATGTAATCGATTACATGACTTCTGACTTGCCGTGTAATCGATTACAATATCCATGTAATCGATTGCATGACTCTTTGAATGTGTTCTTGCCTTTCTAGGCTTGATGTAATCGATTACATATATTGTGTAATCGATTACATGGCCTCTGACTTACTTGTAATCGATTACATTGATCATGTAATTGATTAAATGGCTTCTGTTTGCTGTATAATCGATTACAAACATCATGTAATTGATTACATTGGCCTTTGAACACATTTTTCAAGTCCAATGAAACTTGTAAGTCATTTCTAACACCTCAAGACACTTGATTAAACATAAATCCTTTTAAGAGTGTTAGATTTAAGATTGAAACACAAGTTTTCTTGAAAGCCATGTTTAACTTTGAAATTTTTCACTTATTTTGAAATGATATATTGAAAAACCATTTGAGAAATCTTGAGAGCATTTAACATTAATGTTCTAAGTCTTATAACTAAATAAACCTCTTGACTTCTTTCTTTGATCTTGATTTTTCCTTTTGCGCTTGATCTTCTCTTTTGTACTTGATCTTCATTTTGGCCTTTATTATCATCAAAAACCATTTGACATGCTTTAGGGACATAAGCATTCACATTCTCCCCCTTTTTGATGATGACAAACTGATCATAGGAAACAGAAAGAGTTTTTGCATTTGTATATAATAGACATTTAAGCGCAATGCTCCCCCGGAGTTTATGCATGATATTGGGTTAGATTTTGCATATGAAAAGCTTAAGAGCTCAAAAGCTCAATAACTTCCCCGTACTCATCCAACCTTTAATTAGATTTCATTTCATTTTTCCTTATTTTCTCCCCCGTTGGCATTATAAAAAAGACAAGCATTTAAAGAAAAAATGGACAGCATAACAGCTATATTTCATGATTCCCCAAATTTTGCCAAAACAAGAGATCCAACGATTAATCAGTCCAATCAATATTATCAAACAGACAAACATTCAAAGCAGAAACAAGTTCAGATATTATTAATCAGCATGTACAAGGGAATTTATCACAACCAATAGCCAATAACCAAAAAAAAACCATAAATGTATACCAATGTAATATAATCAGAGTCAAAAGAAAATAAATACAAGGTAGTTATCAAAACAAAAAGCATCAAGGCAATGAGCCATGATCACTATCAGTGGCCTCGCTGTCACAAAAGACATCACCCTCTGGATCCGTAGTAGTGTATCCTAGATCATCGTTATCATCGCTGGGCTCAAGATCGTCGTCAGAGTCCAGAAGCTCTTCATCATCAGCAGGGACGCCAGATGGACCAGCGAAGGATAGGGGAGCCGGAGAGGCAGAGGATGTGGGAGGTGCAGCAGCAGCGTTCTGAGGAATAGGAGGTCCACCCAGAGAGATCGAATGGAGGCAAGCTCCTGATCTGAGTAGTCCATCCTCAGCTCAAGATGGTCAATCTTCTGCTCTATATGATCCATGCGTGTGTTTACATTAGCGCTCAGGTTGCGCATTTCTTGGAGCAGGAGATCAAGAGTAGTAGGAGTGGGAGCAGGAACAGGGGCAGGATGCTGAACCTCCTCATTATTGTCACTATCTGGATCGTGATGGATATGACCAAAAGTGCCATGAGCGATGTAATGCCACCTATCATCCACCTTATAGAGCTGGAGCTTCTTCAGGGTATGCAGGCCAATGGATTGTGGTCCCTTCGAGCTGGTGTCCTTGGATTCCTCAGCCAGCGAAATGCGATAATGCTCTAGGATTGTGGTTACTAACATGGCGAATGGGAGAGCAGAGTTCTTCTTTCTCTTGATATCCAGTATATGCTCTAAAATGTAATAACCCCAGTTAATTGGCCGCCCGGTGGTCATTGCCCATAAGGCCACCACATCATCCTTGAGGACTTGGGAGTAATTCCCTCCCCTGGGAATCAATCCTCGGACCAAAAGGTAGTGGAGAACCCTGTTCTCCATAGTGAGGCCAGTGGCCATGATTCTTCATTTAGGATCATTAGGGGGGAGTAGCCAGTCCTAATTAATGAGAGAAGAGTAGCCTTGTGCTTAAACTCATGCCCCTAGACATTGGTATTCCCACAGAAGTGAGCTCCATCAGGAGTGAGCTTCGTTAGCCTATACCATTCAGCCATTGTCAACCGTATTTGTTGCTTTTTCACTTCAGAGATGATACAATTATCCTCAACTTTCAGGTTCGCATAAAAGACTTACACAAGGTTAGGGTAGATGGCTTTCTCTATGCTCAGGAAACCTAGCAAGCCTAAATTTTCTATGGTTCTAAAGCTCGCTAAAGGTTCACTTTCGCAGAAGGTGATGGGAAGATACTTGGGAGAGATGATCTTGCGAGGCTGGAAGTTCTTCCTGAATAACTCAGCTCGCTTCACTGTGGAGAAGTGTCTCGTGAGGTCCAGGCCAGATATGTTATATGAAGAACCACCAGAAGACCCTCCAATGGCAGCCCCTGTTCTTGGGCGCTTCGAGCGATGAGAGGATTCAGCCATTGATGAGAAGGAGTAGAGTGGGATGAGTGGTAAATGGTTGGAGATGAGTGAGGAGAGAGAGAAAGACGAGGTTATGGCAGAGAAATGGAGATGGGGTTCGTGAGAGAAGATAGGGAAATTTGGGTGAGGGATGTGAGGAGATTTGGAGAGATGGGTTGTGTGGAAAGGGGTTTTTCGAGATTGAGAGAGGTGAAATGAGGGATTTTGATGGAGATTTGAGTGAGAAATGAGAGATTTTGAGGTTTGAGAGGTTTGGGGTGCGTGGGAGCAGAGGAGGAGGACGAAGAAGATGAATAGGTTCTGAAAAATGAGCTCTACGCGCGTCAGAAACCTTTTAAAAAAAATCCTGTGTAATCTATTACATTGAGTGTGTAATTGATTACATGCATTCTGGTGGGTATGTAATCGATTACATTTTTGGTGTAATCGATTACATGCTTTCTGGGAACCTTGTAATCGATTACATAGTTGATGTAATCGATTACCTGAGTTTTGAGTTAATTGTAATCGATTACAAAAGGTATGTAATCGATTACATGCGTGACAGAACCTATGTAATCGATTACAAAGGCATTGTAATCGATTACCAGCACTCTTTAACTCAGATTTTGCATTTCAAACAGCATATAATCAACTTTAATCCATCCAAATCAGTTCCAAAGCAACTTAGATCAATTCAAATCATCATTCAAACATATAATCTAATCATATTATGATTCAACTCACATAATTGATCAAAATTACCATTTTTACCAAGAATTTCGCCATTTTTGGTGAAATTTTGAGGATGTTGAGTTGCTTGGGAGTTTTGGGCATGAGGGAGCACTTGCAAAACAACTTAGGGGAAATCTCCGACGCTCAAGTCAGTATTGGATTCAAATATGATGAAGAATTCAGAGATTATGCAGCAGTGTGGCATAATTATGCAGAAAAACACAAGTTTATGCATTAGTTTTAGGATTATGTAGCAAATATTTAACTTATGCATGATTGATCCAATATGCCAAGTTCATTTCTTATATAGAAAAATGCTTCTTTTTCTAGGGGTTTAGTGAAAATGTCAGCTAGTTGCTTAGTGGTTTCTACAAACTCAAGCATACAATCACCCTTTTGAATATGATCTCTAATGAAATGATGTCTTATTTCAATATGTTTAGTCCTAGAATGCAAAATGAGATTTTTGGACAAATTGATTGCACTAGTATTATCACATCTTATGGGGATGTGATCAAGCTCAAGACCATAGTCCAAGAGTTGTTGTTTCATCCAAAGGATTTGAGAATAACAACTCCCAGCTGCAACATATTCAGTTTCAGCTGTAGACAATGCCACACTATTTTGCTTCTTGCTATGCCAAGAAACTAGTGAGCTTCCAAGCAAATGGCATGTCCCACTAGTGCTCTTTCTATCCATTTTACACTCAATAAAATCAGAATTGGAATACCTAATAAGACTACATGAGGCACTTTTAGGGTACCATAAACCCAATTGTGATGTGCCTATTAGATATTTCATTATTCTTTTAACAGCAATTAGGTGTGATTCTTTAGGATTAGCTTGATATCTAGCACACATGCATACACTAAACATTATATCAGGCCTACTTACAGTGAGGTAAAAGAGTGAGCCAATCATACCTCTATATTTCGTAATTTCTACTGATTTACCTCCTTCATCCTTGTCCAAATAGCAAGAGGTGCCCATAGGAATAGCCATATACTTGGCATTGTCCATTCCAAACTTCTTGAGCAGCTCCTTGCAATACTTGGATTGGCTTATGAATGTTCCTTCTCTTGTTTCTTGATTTGGAGACCAAGGAAGAAGTTAAGCTCACCCATCATGGACATTTCAAACTCACTTTGCATAATATTTGAAAATTCTTTACAAAGAGAGTTGTTAGTAACTCCAAATATAATGTCATCAACATAGATTTGAACTAGAAGTATGTCATGCATTTTATGTTTTATGAAAAGGGTAGTGTCAACTTTGCCTCTAGAAAAGCCTTTTTCTAAAAGGAATTTACTCAATCTTTCATACCAAGCTCTAGGAGCTTGTTTCAAGTCATACAAGGCCTTTTTCAGTTTAAAAACATGGTTGGGCAATTCAAAATCTTCAAAACCAAGAGGTTGTTCCACATACACCTCTTCTTGTATAAAATCATTTAAAAAAGCACTTTTAACATCCATTTGATAGAGTTTGAAATCCATGATGTAAGCATATGCAAGTAACATTCTAATGGCTTCTAACCTAGCTACGGGAGCATAAGTTTCTTTATAGTCTATACCTTCTTCTTGATTATATCCCTTAGCTATAAGCCTAGCTTTATTTCTTATTATTAAGCCCGTTTCATCAAGTTTGTTCCTAAAGACCCATTTGGTGCCAATTATAGGATGATCATTGGGCCTTGGAACTAATTTCCAAACTTGATTTCTCTCAAATTGGTTTAGTTCTTCTTGCATGGCTAAGATCCAATGCTCATCATTAATAGCCTCATTTATGTCTTTAGGTTCAACTTGAGAGACAAAGGCTAGGTGATTACATGCATTTCTAAGTGAGTTTTGAGTGATTACTCCTTTTGATACATCACCAATCACTTTATCGAGAGGGTGAAATCTTGAAGTCCTCCATTCCTTACGTAGGTCCAAGTTTTCTGAATCTTTTTACCATGAGTGATCAAGGAGTCTCTCTTCTTGCTTCTTGGACTCTTTCTCTTGATTTTCCAAGTGTGTTTTTGCTAAGATTTTTGCAACATCATCAACAAGATCCTTTCTCGGCTCATTTGGGTTAGTTTCATCAAATGCAACATGTATAGACTCTTCTATGGTCATAGTTCGTTTATTATAGACTCTAAAGGCCTTACTATGTATAGAATAGCCAATGAATATTCCCTCATTAGATTTTGTATCAAACTTCCCCAAGTTATCTTTTCCATTATTCAAAACAAAGCATTTACATCCAAAGAAATGAAAATGTGACACATTAGGTTTCTTTCCTTTGTACAATTCATATGGGGTTTTCTTTAAAATTGGCCTTATTAAGGCTCTATTCATAACATAACAAGCGGTGTTAACTGCATCCGCCCAAAAATACTTAGGAAGGTTGGCCTCATTGAGCATAGTTCTTGCCATTTCTTCTAAAGATCGATTTTTCCTTTCTACAACACCATTCTGTTGTGGTGTTCTAGGGGTAGAAAAATTATGCTCAATGCCATGTTCATCACAAAAAGTTTCAAATTCATGATTTTCAAATTCACCACCATGGTCACTTCTTATGGATGCAATACAAAAACCTTTTTCATTTTGGATAACTTTGCCAAGTTTTCTAAATGATTGAAAAGCATCATTTTTGTGGGCCAACAATAATATCCATGTAAACCTAGAAAAATCATCCACAATCACTAATGCATAGTAATTCCCACCAAAGCTCATAGTTCTAGAGGGACCAAAAAGATCCATATGCAAGAGTTGTAAAGGTCTAGAAGTTGAAACTATGTTTTTAGCTTTAAAAGAGACCTTTACTTGTTTTCCCTTTTGACATGCATCGCAAAGTTTATCTTTTTCAAATTTGAGCTTTAGAAGGCCAATTACTAGTTCTTTAGAAACCAATTTGTTTAAGTGATCCATGTGAATGTGAGCAATTCTTCTATGCTATAACCATGAATCATTTTTTTTACTCAAAAGCATTTAGCATCATTTGAGGAGATATCATCGAGACTAATCATATATATATTATTGACTCTATGACCAACAAACTTAACTTGTTTATCATCCTTTCCCTCAATTATGCAATAAGAAGAATCAAATATAACTCTATTACCTTTATCACACAATTGACTAATACTAAGCAAATTATGTTTAAGTCCTTCTACAAGCAAAACATTATCAATAGATGATGAAGGGACCTTACCAACTTTGCCAATTCCAAGAATTTTCCTTTTGTTGTTATCACCATATGTGACATGACCATGTTTCTTGTGTGTAAGGGAGAAGAACTTGGAGCCATCACCGGTCATGTGCTTGGAGCAACCACTATCAAGATACCAACTTGAGCTCTTGGTCTTCAAGCACACCTACAATACACATTCAAGTTTTAACCTTTGGTATCCAAATTGTCTTGGGTCCTTGTGTGTTAGAGTTAGGCATGGTGCTTTTAGGAACCCAAACTCTTTTTATTCCAACTTTAGTGTTTATGTTCTTTCTAACATTGCAAGTTGATGCACTATGCCATTTCTTTCCACAGTGAAAGCATTTAACAAAGGGACTACTTGAGGTATTTGAGGAAACAAAGAAGTTCTTATAAGACTTTTGATGATTGTTTGGATTAAATCCTAAACCAGTTTTTTGAAAAACACATTTTTGTCTCCCTAACAATACATTCAAGTTGTCTCTACTAAAAGTGAATTTTGTAAGAGTGTTATTCAAATCTTCAATTTCTTTTTCAAAAGCTTTGCATGACAAACAAGGTAATGATATGGATGTATTATCATGTGAGGAACAAGTCATGCATAATGAATTAGCATCAATGAGTCCTAAAGTCTCATTTTCAATTTTAAGCTCATTTATCTCCTTAGTTAAAATAGAAACTTTGTTCGCCAATAAGGAGATTATTTTATTGGAAGACAAACCCATTTTTGTGAGCCTCAAAGATTCATCATGCAATTCTTGAAAGGCATATTGCAATTCATCATAAGAAGGTAAAGGTTCTAGGTTAGAAGAGGTTACCTCGGTGTCGCTTTCTTCACTTTCTTCTCCTTGAGCCATAGGACAAAGATGGGCTTCTTCATTCTCCGAATCGTCGGAAGAGCTTAAGTTATTGTCCTTCCAAGCTATATATGCTCTTCTTCCTTTCATTTCCTTAGAAGGCCTTTTCTCAAACTTCTCTGTCTTCTTGAGATACATAGGACACTCCATTTTCATGTGCCCCGGTTTTCCACATTCATTGCATTTTGGAGGAGTAGAGGATCCTTCTCCTTTGTGATACACTTTCTTTTGAGGAAAAGGTGGTCTTCTTTGAAATCCTTTGTTCTTTAGGAATCTTCCAAATTTTCTCACAGGGAGACTAAGATTCTCCTCACTTAGCTCAACACTTTCACCATCCTCTTCACCATCTTCATCATTATCTTCAATTATAGAGGAGGTGGCTTTGAGTGCGATTCCCTTCTTCTTTTTGTCATGCTCTTCATTTTGATTGAGCCTATTTAGTTACAGCTCATGTTCTTGAGGTTTTCCGAATAGGGTGACAAGAGACATTGTTGATAAATCTCTTGATTCCACAATCGCCGTTACTTTGGGTTGCCAATTCCTGCTTAGACATCTCAAGACTTAGTTAATAAGATCCTCATTAGGAAATGTCTTTCCCAATGAGATAAGATGATTAACAATATGAGTAAACCTCTTTTGCATATCTTGAATACTCTCACCTTGGTTTATTCTAAACAATTCGTATTCATGAGTAAGAGTGTTTATTCGAGATAGTTTTACCTCACTAGTACCTTCATGAGTTACTTGTAGGGTATCCCATATTTCCTTTGCGGTTTTGTAATTTGACACCCTAAAGAATTCATCATACCCCAAAGATGTGGTGATGGTACTCTTGGCTCTCAAATTGTATTGAACCTTTTTTTTATCATCATCGGTCCATTCATTTCTAGGTGTATTGATTTTCACACCATCTTTAGTTTGTGTAGGAACAAAGGCACCATTTTCAACGGTATCCCACACATCTAAATCAATAGCTTCAATGAAAATTTTCATCCTTTCTTTCCAATAGGCATAACCATCCCCATTGAAATAAGGAAGTCTGTTTATAGAAGAACCTTCATTTGAAAAACCATTTGAAACCATCATTTCTCTTGAAGCTGCTAAGCTCTTTATACAAAAGTCTAACTCTGATACCACTTGTTACCAAGTGGCCTCAATACTCAAGAGAGGGGTGAATTGAGTATGAAAGCTAAGTTTACAAATCTTTCATAAATTGTTTGATAAACAATTTTTGTTGAATGCTAATTGATGATTAGAGATGATTGGATATAAAAGATAAACACTTTCACTTATAAATGCAATAGCAAAGGTACCAATATTCAAGCAAATCAATAAAACAGTACTTAATGTGAAGAGAAGGGTTTAGATAAAATAAACATAATAATTTATCCTGGTTCGATCACCAATCCACTTGTGATCTACGTCCAGTCCCCAAGCAACAACTTGAGATTTTCCACTATATCTTCAAGCTTCAATGGGTGCTTGACAACCACTACAACCTTGAGCACTCAACACTTTGGGATACCTCACTCGTGGAGCTTTGTTACCAAGTGGCTTCCAATACTCAAGAAAGGGGGTGAATTGAGTATAAAACTTTTTTACAAACCCTTTTAAATAAAATATAAACATTAAAACTTAATAAATAAATACACAGAAGGAATGAGACGAAGAAAAGATCAGCAGAAAATAAATGTGCAATAAAATAAATTGCATAAAATAAAAAGATAAAGAGAAGAAGAGCAGGCACGATATTTATCCTGGTTCGACTACTAACCCACTTGTGGTCTATGTCCAGTCCTCGAAAGTCAAGATTTTTCACTAAGTATACAAGCTTCAATAGATACTTGCTACCATTACAAAATAGAGCACTTTTCACACACAGGGACACTCTACCCTTGTGCTAAAGTCTCAGCCTGCAGGGATATCTCACCCTTATACAAACCTTAAGGGATACCTCACCCTCGATACAGAAAATCAGAAAATAGATGAAGAGAAACTCTCACTCAGAGCAAATTATACAAATTGAAGTGCTATAGAACTCTCTAAGAATATCTCAGAATTTTACCAAAAGAGCACAGAGAGAAAGAGAGAATTATGTAAACAGCGTTTTAGCATAGCCAAAAATAATTTTAAGGATTCGTGTGTTTCAGCCGTGAGGTAAGGTCTCTATTTATAGAGCCTTTGATCAGAAAATAACGTTGAACGAATTAATTATCATAATAAATGCAAATTCGTTTACGTATCAATTCAAAATTTAAAAGCAGAAACTCGTGGGTTATTCGAATACCTTATTGTGGTATTCGAACACCACTGATATCATTATATAAAAAACAGTTTAAACTTGGATTATTCGAATACCATTATGAGGTATTCGAATACCTCTGATATCAGTATATAAAAAATAGATCAGACTCACGTTATTCGAATACCATATCAAGGTAATCGAATGCCACTGCTTGAAACACGTTTCTGAAGGCACTTTTAAAAGGGTTGTATTCGAATGCCTTTAATGGTATTCGAATACCTCTGTTCAAATTATGAAAAACGCTTCTAGGAACCAGATTATGTAGGTTTAGAAAAACCACAAACTTTTTGATTATCAAAGCCTCATTAAAACTTTAATTTAGTTTGTAGAAAACGTGTTCTTAGATCTTTTTGAGTTAAACACTGAGATATCCTATGAGAGCTCTGTACAAGAGAGATCCTAAGTCCTAAAGCTAAACTTGAAGAACTTGAACTTGATCGTCGCATCATCTCCATATTTGTTATCATCAAAATTCATCATCAATGTTGCATTGTAATCGCATTCTCCCCCTTTTTTATAATGACAAACTATCATTGAGAAAAGCATTAGTTCATATAAAATGGAATTCAAAGAGATAGGAGACTTACTCTCAGAAATAGTAAAACAAGCATATTCTCCCCCTTTCTTTTGGAATCCAAGAGCCAGTATTAATCCAATTTTAACCTGTCTTTTCTCAGATGAGATTGATTATTTTTCTCCCCCTTTTGACATGATCAAAAAGGATGCATTCATTCAATAAAGCACAGTGATAAATATGTATGAGATAAACAAAAAAGTGATTGTAATTGACAATAGATTAATGAAGATACTCATTGCATTAAATGAAAGTGGCCAAGTGCATATACAATTGTAATTTAAGAGACAGTTAATACAATAAACAGCTAAAAAATAGAACATAAGCAACTGATCCTAAGACTAAGTAAGCTCTAGAAGTAGGCATCAGGTGGTGGAGGAGGAGAGGCAGGGTCGTTGCCAGTCAGCAGAGCTCGAAGGGCAGCCTGTTCACGCTCAACACCAGCGATTCTGTCAAACAGAATAGTGAAGGTGTTCTCCATGTAGGTTCTGTTATCCAACAGAGTAGCCAGGATTTGCTCATTCGTGACAGGAGCAGGAGCAGGGATATCAGCAGCAGCAGCAGTAGGAGCATCAGGAATGCCTTGAGGGTCGTCCTCATCATCATCAACTTCCATTGGGAACACCCAGCCTTCATCGGTCCTGATCATCTTCATTTTGTTAAGGGTAAAGGACCCAAAAACGTGATGATGGGTTAGTGGAGTCGCTCGCTCGGTTTCCAGAATATGTGGATACTTGCCTAAGAAGGCAGTAACGATCACGTCGTAGGGAAGTTCACACCGCTCTTTACCTCTTGCCCTCATCATGTGCTTCATAATGAAGACAGGCCAGTTAATCTGATGGCCTTGCTTTAGAATCTATAGCATGAACACGTCATCTTCACTCATGTAGGCGTAGTTTCCACCTCTAGGAGTGAGGATGTGGGCATAAGCATAGTGGAAGAGCCTGTCCTGGCTCTTCATCATGCCCCCTTTGACTCTTTTTTGAGTCGAAGGTAAAGCCAACCCAGGGCAAAGAACATCTTCAATTGCTCTGTTCTTGTCGACGAGCTGGAGGAGTGAATCTTCTTCAGCAAAGCGGCCAGTTGACTGTAAGCCAAACATCTGAGCCCAATCGCTGGGTATGATCACAATGCTTTGATCGCAGACACTGGAGTGTAGCTCCTGACCTTCAACCTTCAGGTTGCAATAGAACATTTTAACCAGGTCGGGATACAGAGGTGCTGAGTAAGAGCAGAAGCGAAGTACGCCTTGGTGATTTAGCCAGTTCAGAAAGTCAAAACCACCTTCTCTTTCGAAGAACCCCAAGTCGAGGTACTTCGGGTGTACCAAGTTGTAATCTCGAAAGTGTGTGACAAAGCGCCCAAGCTGTTGCTCGTTGGAGGAAAGCCTTCGAAGGTCCAGCGGGTTGTTGCATGGAGCTGTTTTTGTACGAGGATGCTTAGAGCTAGAGGAAGAGGAGGCCATTGAAGGAAAACAAAGGAGAAAAAAGAGAAAGGAGAGGTAGAGATCGTGAGAGAGGGAGGTTTTAGGAGGAGGGAAAACGAAGAGGTTTTGAAAAAGATAGAAAAACAGAAGGGCGTATTCGGATACGTAGGTAGGGAGGGGGTTATTTTAAAGAAAACCCAGATGTATTCGAATACCAGGAGGAGGTATTCGAATACAGTGTTTGGAAAAGCTTAAGGGGTGCATCCTTCAGATAGAGGGTATTCGAATACCATACCAGGTATTCGAATAGATTTCCAGATTAGGCTTGGCTGCCAAATGATGGTATTCGAATGCTTTTAACAGAAAAAACACAAGTTTTCTCGTATAGCAGCAAGGGTATTCGAATACCATATGGAGGTATTCGAATAACTAAACAAGAAAAACACATGTATATGTCCAGAAAAAGTATTTTTGAGAGAAAAAAAAAGCATACCTTTTGATGGAGTACCTGCAAAACAGATTTCGGTATAACTCCGACGCTTAAGTCAGTAATAATTCAAGAAGGATTAAAAAAATTTAAGCAAATAACAAGCATTTATATGTTGGATTGATCAATTATGCCTAATTCTCTTCTTATATAAAAGAATACTTCTTTTGCTAGGGGTTTAGTGAAGATATCTACAAGTTGCTTAGATGTTTCAACAAATTCAAGCATGCAATCCCCTTTTTGTACGTGATCTCTGATAAAGTGATGTCTTATCTCTATATGCTTTGTTCTGGAATGCAGAATGGGATTCTTAGAGATATTTATTGCATTAGTGTTATCACATCTTATCGAGATGTGATCAAGCTGAAGACCATAGTCTAAAAATTATTACTTTATCCATAGGATTTGAGCACAACAACTACCGGCTGCAACATATTTAGCCTCAGCGGTAGACAGAGCCACACTATTTTATTTTTTGCTATGCCAAGAAACTAAAGAACTACTAAGTAAGTGACATGTCCCACTAGTACTTTTTCTATCCAATTTGCACCCAGCAAAATCAGAGTCAGAATAGCCTATTAGGCTACATGAGGCACACTTAGGATACCACAAGCCCATTTGTGAAGTGCCTACAAGGTATTTCATTATTCGTTTAACAGCACTTAAATGAGATTCCTTAGGGTTTGCCTAATATCTAGCACACATGCATACACTAAACATAATGTCTGGCCTACTAGCAGTAAGATAAAGAAGAGATCCAATCATACCTCTATATTTCATTATTTCTACTGATTTACCTCCTTTATCTTTGTCCAAGTAGCAAGAAGTGTCCATCGGAGTGGCCATGTGTTTAGCGTTTTCTATTTTGAATCTCTTGAGCAATTCCTTGCAGTATTTGGTTTGACTTATGAATGTCCCTTCGTTCGTTTGTTTGATTTGAAGTTCGAGAAAGAAATTTAATTCTCCCATCATCGACATTTCAAATTCATTCTGCATTGACTTAGCAAATTCTTTGCACAGGGATTCATTAGTAGCACCAAAGATAATATCATCCATATATACTTGCACAAGAAGAATGTCATGCTTTTTATTTTCAATAAAAAGAGTAGTATCGACTTTTCCTTTTGAAAAACCATTTTCTAAAAGAAACTTACTCAACCTTTCATACCAAGCTCTAGGAGCTTGCTTTAAACCGTATAAAGCCTTTTTAAGTTTAAAAACATGGTTAGGTAGTTCAAGATTTTTAAAACCTGGAGGTTGTTTAACGTATACCTCCTCTTGAATAAAACCATTTAGAAAAGCACTTTTGACATCCATTTGATATAATTTGAAATCCATGATGCAAGCATAAGCAAGTAACATTCTTATAGCTTCTAATCTAGCTACAGGTGCATAGGTTTCCTCATAATCTATTCCTTCTTCTTGATTATATCTTTTAGCAACCAATCTAGCTTTGTTTCTAGTTATTAACCCATTTTCATCAAGTTTGTTTCTAAAAACCCATTTAGTTCCAATTATAGGGTGATTATTAGGTCTAACAACTAATTACCAAGCTTGATTTCTTTCAAACTGATTTAATTCTTCATGCATAGCTAAGATCCAATGTTCATCATCAAAAGCTTCAATTAAATCCTTAGGTTCAATTTGAGAAACAAACGCTAAGTGATTACAAGTATTTTTAAGAGAGTTACGAGTACTTACACCTTTAGATACATCATCGATAATCTGATCAAGGGGGTGATATTTTGAAGTTCGCCATTCTTTAGGAAGTTCCAAAGCTTGCGAATCTTCTTGTCTTTGTTTATCCTCTTGCTCCTTGATTTCTTTGTCTTTATTATCCAAATGTGTTTCCGCCAAGATCTCTGCAACATCATTAACAACAAGATCCTTTCTCGATCTATTTGGGTCAGTTTCATCAAATGCAACATGTATAGATTCTTCAATAGTCATAGTTCTTTTATTATATATATGAAAAGCCTTACTATGATTTGAATAACCAAGAAATATACCTTCATCAGACTTAGCATCAAACTTACCTAAGTTATCTTTTTCATTATTTAAAACAAAACATTTGCATCTAAAAACATAAAAATGTGAGACATTTGGCTTTCTTCCCTTATACAACTCATATGGGGTTTTCTTTAAAATAGGCCTTATAAGGGCCCTGTTCATTACATAACAAGCTGTACTTACAGCATCCGCCCAAAAGTATTTAGGAAGAGCAGCCTCATTAATCATAGTTCTCGCCATTTCTTCTAAAGAACATTTTTTCCTTTCTACAACTCTGTTTTGTTACGGAGTTCTAGGGGCAGAGAAATTATGATTAATGCCATGTTCATCACAGTAATTTTCAAAAACATTATTTTCAAATTTGCCACCATGAACACTTCTTATAGAAGAGATTTGAAAACTTTTTTCATTTTGAATAACTTTGGCAAGTCTTTTAAAAGCTAAAAATGCATCATTTTTATTTGCAAAAAATAAAGTCCATGTGAACCTAGAAAAATCATCCACAATCATTAAAGCATAGTAATTCCCACCAAAGCTCATAGTTCTAGAATGTACAAACAGATCCATATGCAAAAGTTGTAAAAGTCTAGTAGTTGAAACTATATTTTTTGCTTTAAAAGAGACCTTTATTTGTTTACCCTTTTGACATGCATCAAATAACTTGTCTTTTATAAAATTAAGCTTTGGTAGTCCAATTACTAGCTCTTTAGAGACCAACTTCTTTAAATGATCCATGTGAATGTGTGCAATTCTCCTATGCCATAACCATGAATCATCATTCTTACTTAAAAGGCATTTCGCATCATTTGAAGATATATCATCAAGACTAATCATATAGATGTTATATACTCTATGACCAATGAATTTAACATGCTTATTATTTTTATCTTCAATTATGCAACAGTTTGAATCAAATATTAACCTATTTCCTTTATCGCATAATTAGCTAATACTAAGCAAGTTATGTTTCAAGCCTTCAACAAGCAACACATTTTCAATAGAGGAGTTAGGGTTCTTACCGACTTTGCCAATTCCAAGAATTTTTCTCTTGTTGTTATCACCATAAGTAACATGTCCATGATTCTTGGGAATAAGCACGGTAAATTTTGAATCGTCTCCGGTCATGTGCTTGGAACAGCCACTATCAAGATACCAATTTGAACTCCTAGCTTTCAAGCACACCTACAACACAAGTTTAGTTTTTAACTTTTGGTACCCAAACTTTCTTGGGTCCTTGTGTGTCAGTTTTGGGTATAGTACCATTGGGAACCCAAACCATTTTTGTTCCAACTTTTGTATTTATGTTTTTCCTTGCGTTACATGTTGAAGCACTATGTCCTTTCCTTCCACAGTAAAAACATTTAATAAAATGACAACTTGAAACACTAGAATGCATAAAGAAATTTTTATAGAGTTTTTGTTGATTTTTCAGGTTATAACCTATTCCGATTTTTTGAAAAACCATTCTTTGTCTTCCTAATAAAATATTTAAGTTATCCCTTCCAAAGGTAAATTTAGAAAGAGTGTTCTTTAAGTCTTCAATTTCTTTTTCAAGCATATGACATGAAGAATAAGATGAAGAAGAAGAAGCATGTGAAGAATGATTTGTGCATACATCAATGATTCCCAAAGTTTCATTTTTAATTTTCAATTCTTCTATTTCTTTATTTAAAACAAGAATTTGATTTTCTAAAGAAGAAATTGTTTTCTTAGAAGAAGAAATAATTTTTGTCAATTTTAAAGATTCTTCATGTAATTCTTCAAAAGCATATTGTAACTCATCATAAGAAGGCAATAAAGTAGTATTAGAACTTACCTCATTTTCGCTTTCTTCTTCTTCCCCTTTGGCCATCAGACATAGTTGAGCCTCTTCACTGTCTGAGCTGTTAGTTGAATCCATGTCGTTTTCATCCCATGCTATATAGGTTTTTCTTCCTTTTCTTTTCTTGAAGGGCTTCTTTTCAAATTTCTCTTTCTTCTTTTGATAAACTGGGCACTCCATTTTCATGTGACCAGGTTTGCCACATTCATAGCAAGTTAGAGTCGATGAAACTCCTTCGCCTTTGAAATGTGTCCTTTTCGGAGGGAAAGGAGGTCTTCTTTGCGTTCCCTTCTTCTTGAGAAATTTACCAAACTTTTTAACTAGCAAACTTAGATTTTCTTCACTTACCTTGATGTTCTCTGAGCCTTCTTCATTTTCTTCATCATCATTGTCGATTAATGAAGAAGTGGCTTTGAGTGCTATCCCCTTTTCTGTTTATCATTCTCTTCGCTTTGACTTAGTCTGCTCAGTTCGAGTTCGTGCTCATGAAATTTTCCAAAGAGGGTAGCCAAAGTCATTGTAGACAAATCCCTTGATTCTGATATGGCTGTTACCTTGGGTTGCCAAATCCTGCTGAGACATCTCAAAACCTTGTTAATCAAATCTTCATTAGAAAAGCTTTTGCCTAAAGATGCAAGATGATTAACTATGTGGGTGAACCTCTTTTGCATTTCCTGAATGCTTTCTCCTTAGTTCATTTTGAATAATTCATATTCACGAGTTAGAGAATTGATTCTCAACCTCTTAACTTCACTAGTACCCTCATGGGTAACTTGCAAAGTGTCCTACATTTCTTTAGCAGTTTTGCAATTTGAAATTCTAAAAAACTCATCATATCCTAAAGCAGTAGTAATAATATTTTTGGCTTTTAAATTAAATTAAACTTTTCTTTTGTCTTCATCAGACCATTTATTTCATGGTGTTTCGGTCCTTACACCATCGACCTCATGTGTGGGTATAAAAGTGCCGTTTTCGACAGCATCCCATACATCTAGATCAATAGCTTTGATGAAGATTTTTATTCTTTCCTTCTAATATGCATAACCACCCCCATTGAAAAAGGGTGGTCAGTTTATGGAGGATCCTTCTGAAAAACCATTTGAAGAAGCCATATTCTCTTGAAGCTGCTAAGCTCTTTATACAATAGTCTAGTTCTGATACCACTTGTTACCAAGTGGCTTCCAATACTCAAGAGGGGGGTGAATTGAGTATAAAACTTTTTTGCAAACCCTTTTAAATAAAATATAAATATTAAAACTTAATAAATAAATGCACAGAAGGAATGAGACGAAGAAAAGATCAGCAGAAAATAAATGTGCGATAAAATAAATTACATAAAATAAAGAGATAAAAAGAAGAAGAGCAGGCACGATATTTATCCTAGTTCGACCACTAACCCACTTGTGGTCTACGTCCAGTCCTCGAAAGCTGAGATTTTTCACTAAGTATACAAGCTTCAATAGATGCTTCCTACCGTTACAAAATAGAGCACTTTTCACACACAGGGACACTCTATCCTTGTGCTAAAGTCTTAGCCTGCAGGGATACCTCACCCTTATACAAACCTTGAGGGATACCTCACCCTCGATACAGAAAATCAGAAAATAAATGAAGAGAAACTCTCACTCGGAGCAAATTATACAAATTGAAGTGCTATAGAGCTCTCTAAGAATATCTCAGAATTTTACCAAAAGAGCACACAGAGAAAGAGAGAATTATGTAAACAACGTTTTAGCACAGCCAAAAATAATTTTAAGGATTCGTGTGTTTCAGCTGTGAGGTAAGGTCTCTATTTATAGAGCCTTTGATCAGAAAGTAACGTTGAACGAATTAATTATCATAATAAATGCAAATCCGTTTACGTATCAATTCAAAATTTAAAAGCAGAAACTCATGGGTTATTTGAATACCTTATTGTGGTATTCGAATACCACTGATATCATTATATAAAAAACAGTTTAAACTGGGGTTATTCGAATACCATTATAAGGTATTCGAATACCTCTGATATCAGTATATAAAAAACAGATCAGACCCACGTTATTCGAATACCATATCAAGGTATTCGAATGCCACTGCTTGAAACACGTTTCTGAAGGCACATTTAAAAGGGTTGTATTCGAATGCCTTTAATGGTATTCGAATACCTCTGTTCAAATTATGAAAAACGCTTCTAGGAACCAGATTATGTAGGTTTAGAAAAACCACAAACTTTTTGATTATCAAAGCCTCATTAAAACTTTAATTTAGTTTGTAGAAAATGTGTTCTTAGATCTTTTTGAGTTAAACACTGAGATATCCTATGAGAGCTCTGTACAAGAGAGATCCTAAGTCCTAAAGCTAAACTTGAAGAACTTGAACTTGATCTTCTCATCATCTCCATATTTGTTATCATTAAAACTTATCATCAATGTTGCATGGTAATCACAAGCTTGAGTCTCTTCAACTAAGGGATACCTCACCCTTTACACTTTTGGAGGGATGTCTCACCCTCTTTACAAAGCAATAATGATAGATTGAATGAAGCTCTCACTAGAGCAGATGATTACAAATTGAAGCTCTAATATGCTCTCAAATATTTTTCAAGTTTTTAACAAAAAATAGAGCAAGAAATGGATTTGAGGATTGATTCACGTTTGGAAGTATTGATGATCAGTTTTTGATTCAAGGTCAACCTCAAATGAAGACCCAACTTTGGTATTTATAAGTTTCTCAATTAATAGAGTCGTTGGGGTGGTTTGGGCATGCATTTAATGCATTTAATATAGCTGTTGGACGTTGTCAGGGTTCGTATAATCGATTACACAACTTATGTAATCGATTACATTGTTGTTCCAACGTGTTCTTGGCTTCTCGGGCTCGTGTAATCGATTACATTATTGGTGTAATCGATTACATGGCTTCTGACTTTGCTTGTAATCAATTACAATATCCATGTAATCGATTACATGACTTCTGACTTGCTGTGTAATCGATTATAATATCCATGTAATCGATTACATGACTCTTTGAACGTGTTCTTGCCTTTCTGGGCTTAATGTAATCGATTACATATATTGTGTAATCGATTATATGGCCTTTGACTTGCTTGTAATCGATTACATTGGCCTTTGAACATATTTTTCAAGTCCAATGAAGCTTGTAAGTCATTTCTAACACCTCAAGACACTTGATTAAACATAAATCCTTTTAAGAGTGTTAGATTTAAGATTGAAACACAAGTTTTCTTGAGAGCCATGTTTAACTTTGAAATTTCCACTTATTTTGAAATGATATATTGAAAAATCATTTGAGAAATCTTGAGAGCATTTAACATTAATGTTCTAAGTCTTATAATTAAATAAACCTCTTGACTTCTTTCTTTGATCTTGATTTTTCCTTTTGCGCTTGATCTTCTCTTTTGCACTTGATCTTCATTTTGGCCTTTGTTATCATCAAAAACCATTTGACATGCTTTAAGGACATAAGCATTCACAAAAAAGAGAGAAAGAAAGAAAAAGAAAAGTGAAGGGAGGAGGAAGAGAGGCTGGGCACTGCCCAGAACCTCCTCTGTCTCTCCTCTCTCGAATGTGCTTTCGTTTCTGAATTCTGCCTTCTATTTATAGGCAAATTTGAGGTTACTGTGCAATGCACAGTGAAACTTAACGATTAAGTTTCCTTACATCATTTATTTTTAATAATAATAATTGAGCAAATGCACAGCCGTGTGTCCAGTTTTTTGCATTTCTGATAAATGTGATTTTTATGAAAGTTGTAGGCCTGGATCTTCGCTTTAAAATGGATTTAGTTTGAGTCCAAAATCATTCCTAGAACTCAAAATATGGTCCAATTACTGCAGAGTGTTTAGACCCGATTTTAGCTCCTCTATTCTGACTTGTAAGCCCAATATCACCTCCAAGGAGTCCGATCTAAGTTTTGTGTTCTTCATGAAAGTTGTAGGGAATTGTCAAAACTTTCCTACAAGACCAAAATCACATCAATCAGATATTTGAAACTCAAGTTATAGTCAGTTTACTAAACACTACCAAAGAAATAATTAAGGCTAATTTATACAATAATTTATTTAATTATCCAATTTGGCTCAATATCATAAAATGTGTCAAAACCAACATAATTAAGCTCATTTGAACCTTAAGAACCCTAGTGAAAGGATTATAAAATGTATAAAATACAGTGTTATCAAATTTTTCCACACTTAACTTTTGCACTCATGGGCAAAACACAAAAGACAAAAACTAAGGAATAAAGAAAAATGACACAAACTCAAAAACTAGAAACTTCAAAGGATTCAATGACTCAAGAAGAGCAACTAGACATTCAAGGATCAAAACATTCATGAGGTAACATTCTTTGCATCTCAAACCAACAAGTAAAGAAACTTTAGTTGAAAAGAATGAATCAAGAATGATAGATCCTTATAGAATTCACTCTCAATCTCTCAAGTGTTTAAAAAGATAAGTATTTCACTCTATTCAACTCATGAATAATTACACTACCATAAGCTTGCTTATCTTCTAATTCTTCGCTACTCAAAAACAACATATATACACAAATTATGAGGACTTTATTCAAGGTTATAATGAGGTCAAGGTAAAGGAGAAAGTAATATAGATAAGACAAGTTAAATACCAAAGAGAATAAAAGAGCATTATGTTACAGTTAAAGTGAAGAAGATGTTTGAGAACATTCAGTCTAAATTTTCCAAGAATTTATTAGTTCCTTCTCTGTTTGCTTCCTTCTCATAAAGGACAATGACCAATATTTGACTAATGTTTTGTTGAAGATCAATTGGTAAGTTGAATTCATTGTTAGACTTGAACATTCTCCTGTTGTTTCCAAGCATCCACTGGTCAGCTCTTTTTTTTTTCTCTTTTTTTTTTTTTTTTTTTTTTTTTTTTTTGAAATACTTGCACATACACCCTCACACTTATTCAAGAAACTCATCCGATAACAAAGTCAATGCTCTCTTATTCCCTAAGGCTAGGTAAGAACATAGTTTTTTATTTAAGGCACATAATGAGTTTGAAACAAAGAATGGTCAAATAGGCTCAAAGGGGTTACACAAAGGAAAATATGCAAGGTTGCCTATTTGGTCAAAGTAGTTAATTCAAGAAATTTGCCTCAATCATGTTTATGTATCCATGTGAAAAAGTAGTCTAAAAAAGAATCAAAACAAATTCTAGAGTAACAATTCCATGAGTAAAAAAAATCACACAAGAAAGAAGAGAATGGTACAGATGTTTAATCTATTCATTGATAGGCTCAGAATCTCACAAGGCATATATCCATCATTCTCAATCTATCAATTCAACTTCTATAACCAAGTATGTAAAGTTTAAGAAAGAAGACAATTTACTCAATCATGTAAATTTTCCTGAATCCCTTTGCTACTTCCACACAAAAAAGTTATTTACCCTAATATAGATGCGTCTCAAGAGTAAAATTACAATCACAGCAAAATTTACTCCTTACTCTGCCATCCTTACTTAGTTCAGCTATTAGAAAATTGCTGACAAATATATAAACATGACAAACATATTAATAAACACACTTCCTAATTTTAAATTTTTTTTACATAATTATTCACACAACTATCCTTCCTCCCAATTAGATCACAACATTGTCCTCAATGTTAAAACATAGAAAGGTAAAGGATAGAAGATAGTATATGTTATTGCAATTACTGAAAAAGAGAAACCTTACACAAATTTAAACAAAAACAAAGTATGATAAATAAAACAAAAACTTGTAATTATTTAAATAATTGGAGTGTCTTGGCTGGCTTTCTTTTCATTCTGCTTCCCTCATCACTTCCTTCGGACTAATCTATCTGAGTTGTTACTAGATCAAGTTCATAAACAAAAGCTTCTAATTTATCAATCAACTCATCAACAGTGGAAGCAAAAATAAGGAGTCGTCTTGCCAAAAGTGTGATGAATTTCTATTCCATAGCATGGTTAAGAAAATATAACAAAAGATCAAAGAAATTATTAACATTCAACAAACCAATGGGTTTATGGTGGATGTTCAGTTGGGCCCAAAAGACAATTTGAAAAATTTCTTCCAAAGTACCAAAATCACCCGGTAAGGCTATGAATGCATCAGAGTTTGCAAGCATTGTCCTCATTCATTCATCCGTAGATGATACTTGAACCTCCTCCCCAATTGTTTTTCCAGTGATATTCTTTCGAGCTAAAGGTCTAGGAATGATACCTAAAACTTGAGTGCCTCTTAAATGTGCAGCAAGTGATACAGCCTTCATTAATCCAATGCTACCTCCCCCATATACTAAATAAATTTTTCTCGTAGCAAGTGTTCGACTAAGAGTGATTGCTGCATCTACATACTCTAAACTCTTCCCATAAGTTGACCCACAAAATACACAGATATTGATAAATCTACGAACAGAAGAAGAAGAAGAAGAAGCTCCCTCTATTTTACACTCACACTCCCTTTGAATGATTTTGAGTTGAAAGAAAGTGAATGAAATGTAGTGTTTAAATAGGAAAGAGAATAGAAAAAGTAATGATAGCACCTATATGGGTAGATTGGCATGTGTCAGAAGATTAAGAAACACTTTTTTTTAAGACAAAGATATACAAGAAAATATATACGTGTAGTTGTGATTGTGGCTCACATCTTCTTCTGGTTTTACATCTAGTAACGGCTTAAACGCCTTCTATGAGTCGAGGATAAGCTTCCCATCCAATTTTCTTATAAATTGGTAAACATGGTCTTTTTGAGTCAGATTCCCAAGACTGTAATGCGCTTACTTGCCCTTGAAGAGATTTCACAAATTAGTAAATTTACTATGCACAACTCCACAAGAATGCGTCTCAAGAGTCAATAAGATATCTCCTAATGACTCCTTACTCGGACAATTCTTAATGAAGAATATTCTATCTTTTCTGTTTGTGAAAACCATCCCCAAAGAACAACTTCGCTTGTTACAAGAAAATTGACAATATTAACAAATCAAATCATAAAATTGAAAATTAAAAATTCATCGGGAAAAGGATCATTGATAGTTGTAATTTCAAAAGGTGAGCCTATTGTAAGTATGGACAAATGATCTACAACAACATGTTCGGATCATTTGAATTCTTGAAGTAACAAAATCCACTGTATCAACCTAGGTTTGCAAAAACTTGTTGAAAAAATTGACAAGTGCACAAAATTGTCAAAGTGATTAAGAAGAAAAAGAAAAATAAACACAAAGACACACAAAATTAAAAAGAAAAAGAGAAAAAAAAACACAAAAAATTAAAACACTAAGGATCTGATTTCACTTGATTCAATAATCTATCATAGATAATAGAGTAGCTTTGGGACCTTCCTTTTAATTAATTTCTAGTCATTTAATTGATGGGGGATAATTAGTAATTAATTTTCATTTAATTCCTTGGTCTAAACCTTAACTCTTAAAGGCATGACTTTTACTCTTTGGATTGCCATGGAAAATACCACAGTTCTTTCACACAACCTATAACCTCCATTCCTAGACAATTATAAATTATGACACTTATTATTTTTTATCTAGGTCATATGTAAACCTTTCGATTCTATATACACCTTACTAGATCAATTTATGAGTGGCCAATTCATAAAAGTATTAAGAATCATAATAAGTACTCAAATTGAATAGAAAAGAAATTGATTAAAATTCCAATCTTAATACGTGTCAATTGAATCAAGTTACGTTTTCACCCTAAAAACACACAAATTTAATTACACATGACAAAAGAGAAAAGGAAATAAGAAGAAAAAATAAAAATATATACAAAACTCAACCTTTTTTAAAAAAAAAAATATTTACAAGTAGGCGGTAAACCTACCATGATAAAAAAATAATATTAAAAACTAAGCGGTATAAACCTGCCATGGTAACTAATAATAATAATAATATTATAATAATATTAATAAGTAGGCGGTATAAACCTGTCATTAAATATTAACAAAGATGTTGTATAAACTAACCACCAAATATATATTTACAAAGGTGTGGTATGAACCAACCATCAAATAAAAAAAATAATAAAGGTGTGGTATGAACCAACTACCAAATAAAAAAAATAACATACAAAAAATAAAATGCGAAAAGTAAATTACAGAAAAGTAAAAGGGAAAGTTTCCCCCACTGTTAGTATGTACAAAAAAATAAAAGAGAGAGATTTACTCCACTGAGTTAAGATGTACAAAAAGTAGAAGAGAGAGTTTCTCCCACTGTTAGTATGTGCAAGAAAATAAAAGGAAGAGTTTCCCCCACTGTTAGCATGTACAAAAAAAATTAAAGAGAGAGGTTCCCCCACTAAGTTAGTATATACAGAAAATAAAAGGAAGAATTTCTTCCACTGTTAATATGTACAAGAAAATAAAAGGGGAAATTACCCCCACTGTACAGAAATTCAAGCTAGTTTTTTTTTATTAATAAAGTTTTTATTTATTTTTGTTTATTTTTCATTTTTTTTTAATCTAACAAGATGAAAAGGATGGGACACCATGGTTGTCTCCAACTTAATATATATATATTTTTTATATGGGTCCTTTATGTTTCTTTTTTAAAATCTTATTTAAAAGTAGGAGACCATCATTGTCCCCCATTGAATGCATAGTGGAATAAATTTGTTCACCCGTGATTAGTGGAATAAATTTCTTCTTTTTTTATTAATTATTTATTTATTTTTTATTTTTATTTTTTTTAAAAAATACTATTCACACTATTCACACACTATTCACACTATTATTTTTTTTAACCACACTAGTTAGTGCATTAATATGTACAAAAATATTTACACTAAAAATTTATTCTTCAAATCAAGTCTCCGACAACGGCGCCAAAAACTTGATGCACAAAACTTTCAACCAAGTTTATAAACTTGATGCGGAATTAATTATTGCATTGCGAACCCAAGTGCAGGTTATCTCAAGTAATAAATTTCTCGGGAGTCTGAAGTCGATCCATAGGGAATTGATGAAGATTAATTAAGGTAAGGTAAATATTTTGTTACTATAGTAAAAAATTATTTACTTAGGTAAAAAGATCCACTCTTGATAAATAAAGTAAATGTAAGATTAATTCCTTTTATAACTCAATTAGAATCCTCACAACATAGAGGTTCCAATCGGAAAATACAACGTTAAAAGTCCATTAAAATAATATACGTAATTATATTATGTTTCCTTTAATTATTACCACCACTTGTAAATGGGTTAAAGCATTCACTGTGCCAAAATCTTGTCTACAACAAATCAAGAACTCCTCTTTATAAGGGTAGTTTCTAAATTGATTGGAAACAAAATATAACACGTATAACAACTACTTGAAAATATAAAACATTAAAGCATAAGAGAGAAATAAATCTAACTTTATTTTATTATCAAGAGCTTCACACTTTGACCAAAGTAGACTGAAACTTATTTACACTTAGACTAGAAAAGACAAAAAGAGAGAAAGAAAGAAAAAGAAAAGTGAAGGGAGGAGGAAGAAAGGCTGGGCACTGCCCAGAACCTCCTCTATCTCTCCTCTCTCGAATATGCTTTCGTTTTTGAATTCTGCCTTCTATTTATAGGCAAATTTGAGGTTACTGTGCAATACACAGTGAAACTTAACGATTAAGTTTCCTTACGTCATTTATTTTTAATAATAATAATTGAGCAAATGCACAGCCGTGTGTCCAGTTTTTTTCATTTTTGAGAAAAGTGATCTTCATGAAAGTTGTAGGTTTGGATCTTTGCTTTAAAATAGATTTAGTTTGAGTCCGAAATCATTCCTAAAACTCAAGATATGGTCCAATTACTGCAAAGTGTTTAGACTCAGTTTCAACTCCTCTATTGTGACTTGCAAGCCCAATATCACCTCCAAGGAGTCCGATCTAAGTTTTGTGTTCTTCATGAAAGTTGTAGGGAATTGTCTAAGCTTTCCTACAAGACCAAAATCACATCAATTAGATATTTGAAACTCAAGTTATAGCCAGTTTACTAAACACTGCCAAAGAAATAATTAAGGCTAATTTATGCAATAATTTATTTAATTATCCAATTTGGCTCAATATCATAAAATGAGTCAAAACCAACACAATTAAGCCTATTTGAAACTTAAGAAGCCTAATGAGAGGATTATAAAATGTATAAAATATAGTGTTATCAAACAACTTGACCATGTACTCTAGGAATACTAGACCATGCCCCATTCAATCATAGGAGATACCCCTTTCAAGTTAACATATGGATTTGAAGTAATTATCCCGATTGAAATCAGAAAACCTAGTTGGCAGACCTAGCATTTCTCAGAGAGTTCCAATCTAGGGCTTATCCACTGGAACCTAGACTTATTGGAAGAACAGCGCCTCGTTGCCTATATCCAAGATGCCGCTGTGAAATAACGAACAGAGACCAGGTACAACACTAAAGTAATTCAACGGAGGTTCATGCTTGGTGACCTCATACTATGAAGAGTGGATATCTGTGGAAGAAACACCGCTCAAGGAAAATTGACCCCAAATTGGGAAGGGTCATATCAGATTACCAACAAGACGAGAATTGGGGCTTACACTTTTAAACCCTCATTGGGAAGCCAATTAAAAACTACTAGAATGCGATTAAACTCATGAAATACTGTAATTAAGAGTTGTATTAGTCCTTCCAAATCCAAACCTTATGGAAGAATTTGTAGATGAATGCCAAATCATGGCTTTATCAAATAAAGATTAAGTTATCCACTTATTACTTTGCTTAGTTCACAAGTTTTGCATAACCCACAAGTTCGAATATCACCTTGATGAGTTCTAAGAGATACACGTCTTTTTGGACTCAACTATCTCGAAATGAAAGAGAGCCTCCTTCTCTGCCTGTCCCTACTCCTCTGCCTACGCTCACTACTCTCTGAGGTCCTTTTCTAGAGCCTTCTTCTATCCCCGTAGCTTTTCCAAGTCAGCCTCCAGATCGACCGCCTTATTGACCGTGGGCAATAACTTCCTGAGGAAATGAAAGAGAGCCTCATTCTGCAAGCACTAGATCTCGCCAAGATGGATTTGATGGGAGATGCCAATCATTATTCGTTATTAGCAACATATCAATGTACTCGAAAGCTGGGGAATCCTTGCCCCAGATGGAAGAAGCCAAGAAGCGAACAAAGGAATTAGAAGAAAAATATTCACCCTGGAGGGCCGTCAAGTCCAAAACTGGATCCTCAAGCCGTGGCCTCCGGGGTTGACCGCCATGGCCTTCCACCCTTCACTTACGAGATTGGAGCTGGGCATGTTGGTCTGTGCCCTCAATGTTTTGATCCGGGATCTTTAAAACTAGTTTGTTGGGGGAGTAGAAGCAATGCCTTTTCCTTTTGCCACCTTGCGGGTAGCTCTCTCTACGATCCTCCTATGGAGATCGACAAGGTTATTAGTTGGGCCTATGCTTTCTGCTTAAAAAAATAATAAAAAGTATTAACTCCAGAATGCAATAAAAAAGAAAACACAAATAAAAATGTTTAATACAAAATCAACAAGTTCATATGCTAGCACCTTGATGAGCGAGGACCTCACTCTCCAGTATCTCAATTAAATCCCTTGAATGGATAACATCCTCATCAGTGACCCATCAAATAAAAAAGGCTTCCACATGCTCCTCATCCTCAGTTAAGTCCTCATCATGGACTTTGTACTCCTCTGGATGGTAGCCAAAATGACGAGATGTCCTATAAAGGTACATCATCGGTTCCTTTTCCACAGTCAAGAAAAATGGTCGCGTTCCGGGGGCCGTCTCAAGCTAAAAGTACTCATCCTTGAAATTCTTGCAAGACTCAACAAAAGTTTCTAAGATTTTTTGGCCACTCCGAGCACAAAGAGTGACCCAAGGCTTTGTTGGTCCTCCCCTATCAAGTCAGACCACTTGGAAAAAGTTGAAGAAGGACAAGATGGTGAACGATAGGCCCAAATGTTGATGCAATAGCTGGTCTGGCCGAACGTAAGCCTATGTGTTCAGGTGTAACTACATTGGTGCCAACCTGAAATGGTTCAAAACGCCCATCTCAAAATGTGAAAATGGAAGGCGGATCCTGAGCTTCAGAAACATTGTTTCATATAAGTACATAAAATGTTTTTCACCTGAGATCTGTGTTGTATCAACCCATTCTTCCTAGTTGATAGGATGCACCTTGAGCCTCCCGTCCCATATGTCTTCTTCTGTTAACTGAAGGTATGTCCATAAATTAGCTACCTCTGCCATAGTAGTATACTGGGAGACAATGTTCTTCACCTTAGCGCTCACCCACCTGTATAAATCTGCACTAGGAGCCGCAATCAACACATGGGCCGTTGTTTTCTTTTTCTTCCCCATGTGTCAGATACTAGAGGGACAACCTACAGAGGCCAAGCTTTCCTCAAAACTAGAAAGAATAATTTTTTCGTGTTTCAATTCTTTCATGATCTTAGGAGGCAAATGCTAAAGTCTAAGCTTAGCTGCTTCCTTCCCTACCTCTGCCCTTTGAATAGCATCTGGGATCTTAGAGCTCGAAAGTGGCCTCTGTACCCTATTAGTGTCCTTGTGGCAAACCCTCTACAGCACCTCCTCCACTGCACGCGGAGGTGGTGCTACAGATAGCACCTCCATAAAGTTATTATCCTCCTCACTGCTGCTCTTAAACTCGCATATTCTCACTATAGTCCAAACAAATAAAAAGAGGATGGATTAAGAACAAAAGAGTTTGAGCAGTACCTTTGAAGGGAAGGATTAAAAGGGAACTAAAGAAGGAAATTGGAAAACACACGAGAAGGTGAAAATAGAGAAGCTTGCAGTTGCTCCGCCACGAGCGCTGCCACAAACCACCATTAGAGTGCTCACTGGAAAACTTTCTAAAAAAGGGTGGAAGAAGTAGAAAAGTGTGAGGCTTTCTCCCATTTCTATATTTATGGGCCCTTGATGCCTTAATTGCCACCATCATGGCAAGGGCACGGTTAGCATTTTAAAAAATTTGAAATGATGTAGCGTAATGCCCAAACAATGGCTTCCACTCACCATCCACCACATGTCCCCCAAAGGCTAAAAATAGTAGGTAAAAAGACTCTAGTCATAGACAAAGCGTTGCAAACAAGCTAAGCATCACCAACCCCTCAAACGCAATAACAGATCATGGCCAAAGATTATCCAAGGTGAAGGATCCCAAAATGACTACCTGGATCCTTTTCACCAGAAACAAAACTAACTTGGATCCCAGCTAGATGGATCAATTTTGTTGAGGCATTCCCAGATTTTGATGTTAGTTGAGAACCATTTCCACTGAGATTTTACAAGCGCCATAACGGATGCCAGGGGCAAATGGCTAGGAAACGCACTAGATAACAGACCATAATTACTAATCCATCCTCGAAGGGCCTAGCATCAGTACTTTGATAATCACATATTTTATACATTAATAAACCCTCATTTTTAGTCATTTACACTCTCCATTTACTTAATTAATTGATGCTTGATCATGTTTTGTAAGTTGGGCTCAAATTGGGCCTAACTGAATTTTTTCAACATTATTGAGTTTTGACGCTATTTCTGTATTTCGGCCATAACTTGAGTTCTAGATATCTAAAAATTATGAATTTTACCTTGTAGAAAATTTGAGAGGAAGCTCTATAACTTTGATGAGAGCTCGAAGTCTCAATCAGATGTATAGTGGACCTAATTGGTCCTGGAAGTTCAGACTCGGGTTTGGGGAGCATATGGCATTAAAGTAAGCATATCTTGGTCAATTCAAATCCAATTCAGATGAGACTTAGGCCATTACATTCCTACAAAGCCCAGCTGTATTTGGGAATTTTAATGAGGCACTAAAGGCCAATTTATGGGGCAGTTATAGCTGTAGAAACAGAAATCCGAGAATCAATTTTTCATTCCACATTTTTCTCACCTTTTCTCCCTAGATCTTGATTTTTTTTTCTTCTCCCTTCTTCTTCCTCAAGTTACTTCGTGGTGATGGCCATGGAGGGCTAAACTTCTGTAATCAATTCAGAGATTCTTGAAAGAATTACGGTTTGAATTCTTGAGATCTTTGTTCTGTTTTTGTATTTGAATTGCAATTGGATTCCTCTTCTTCCTCTTCTTCTTGATCTTAAATGCATGAATGGTGATTCTGTTTATGTTTGATCTGATTGGATCTTGATTTAAGATTGAGAATTGTGATGAATTTATGATTGATTGATCTGAATTAATCACAGAATTAAAGAGGTTGGTTTACTGATTTGTGCCTAGGTTAATTGAATTCAGAGATCAAATTAATATAGATCCTAACATGAATTATGCGATTGTGAATTTGTGCGTCAATTGTTAATTGAATTATAGATGATTGTCTAGTATGAATTCTAGATTTGATGCAGAGATTTCGGTTGAATCCAAATTAACTATTCAATTGCACTTCAAATGTTTGTTGAAAGATCTATGATAGAATTAACCTAATTTCGGATAGGTTTCTGAATTGATTGTTCTTTTAATTTAATTTCTTTCACTTTAATTTTGTTATTTTCATATTCTGAATTCTCAAATCCTTTTCTCCAATCTCGACTTGATTTGATTAAATTACATTTACAATGCTTGAGAGACGATCTGGTATTGACTCCTATGCTATAAGCCATAGGTATAACTCGGCTACAATTTTGATTGAGTTTGGCGCTCATCACACCTCTGGACCGGGATCTGAATCCTACATCCTTGGGGAGCAACCCAGTCAACGTGAGCATCTCATTCATGTACACCATGGAGCACAACCAGAGTCATCACCACTTCACCTAGGTAGTTATGCAATCACGAGACAATCATTCCCAACAAATCTTGTTCAAACAGGAGTGATTACATATCCCCTTAATAGCCATAACTACTCATCAATGGCAATTCAAATTAGAATTTCCCTCTTATCCTACTTAACAACTAAGTAATGATCCCCTGTAAATACCAGGCTATAAACTATTCAGGTATCTCTCTGAACCCTAAACAATTTCTTCTAGTATATAACCTGACTTGAGCGTCGGAGTGTCTTTTATAGGTATCCCACCTTTCTACTCTGTTGCTTTGTCCATTGTATCAACGAGGAAAACACCACCATCAACCCACCAAAAGTTCTTTTAGGTAAACCCATCTGACCCGTTCAAAACAAAAACTAAATAAATTTGGTTCTTTTATATTTGATTTTTTGAAAACCCGTTGGATTAGATCGGTTTTCAGTTTTGATTTTCAAAACAATTTCAATTCAATCTAAACTAATTAACATTATATAATATATTTATTCGTTATTAAGTTTATATTTTTATTTATAATTTCTCACGCACTTCTCTCACTTTAAGTTATCAAATATTCTTTTAGACATGTGAAATGAGTTATTTCTATTATTTCTTTTTTTAGTAGGCTAAATTAATTTTAATTCACAACATTCTAGGCTCAAAAAAGTTTTATTCAAATATCGATTAAACCAATCCAATCTAAACCGATTTAAATTATTTTGGATTGGATTAATTTTCAAAATATAATCAATCCAATCTAATTCAAACTAATGTAAATAATATAGTTTGGCTTAGTTGTTTTTTTGAATCAAAATCAATTCCAACTGTTATTTGTTCCTTCTTCCAATTTTAGCTCTAAGTAACCTTTTCCTATTCTCCCTTACTGTCTTAAAGTCAACATGACTGATTTTCTCCATTCTTTGCATTGTATGAACTGACACTGATAAAGAGAAAAGAAAGGAATGATATTAACCCTTTTGTAGAATGCACTACACATGGACCAAGAAAAAAAAAATGAAAAACATGAATTAGTAAGAGCTGGCTTTGGAGTATTTTAAAGGCAAGAGCAAATGTCCTAACCTAATATAAGATTTAATAAGGACACGTAATATAAGACTGGATAGTCTACTGCCATGATGTGAAGATAGCAATAGACATAGACCATTATGTTTTACATACACACCAAGAAAAACTCTACTAAGATAATTTGTTTGTTAATAAGAGCTGATTATTAGAATGCACAAACCAACACAATTAAAAACAAACATATTTTTCACGTGTTCTAGCCAGCATATTATATATATATTGCTGCACATTTCACCACTTAAGTGTTGCACGCTTCCAGCCAGCACTTAGTGATTTAGAGAAATTGAAGCTACTAGTTGGTTTTCTATTTTAAGGTGAATTGCTTTAATAGACCAAAGATGTTTTTAGAACAACTGGCATAGACACCTATACGGGATAACGTATCCCATTATGAGTGTAGTTAAGTATAGTCATATATAGTATATATACCATACTAGAATGAATGTATCATATGCAAATGCGAGTCATATATCGTCTGACTATCATATTTTAAGTATTCAAATAACGAAACTATTAGTAGAAAGTTTTTTGAATAGTGTACATTTTTTATTTATTAGTTTATTTGATATATTGAGCAATGAGCATGTTGCTAAATATCAAAATATGAATGTGTATCATCACCAAATCTTTTTTTGCATATTGTGTATACTGTATGCTATCACCATTTAGTAAGAGCTTTTTTCTATAGCTCTAGAACCTTCAACATCTCTCTTTACCTAATCTTTACAGAAGATATATTCCTTCGAACGATTTAAGTTAGGGTCACGACCATTTTTTATTTGCTGATGCTAACGGCAAGAAGAATAGATTGGTGATGTATTTTCCATGAAGGAATAATGTACGATTTAACTGCAGAGACATCACATATCTGTAGTCCTGAGATGTTCACTATATAATCCTCATTATATCACTTTGATTAGTCTTGTTTGCTTTCAGGAACATAATATATGGTGATTGTGGTTGGTTTACTATAATAGAACTTGAATGGTTTGTTCTATTCATTAGAGAAAATTGTAGTCTTTTGATCTCCTCTTGTGTTTATAAATAATTTCTTCTTGAGAAGCAGAAGCTACTATTCATTGAACAAAGGGAGCCAATTTCCCTGTTTCATGTATATTGCTCCTAGGAGGAATTAAAATCACTTGAAGGCCTTCACCTTACTTCTAGATGTTGCAAAGAGTAAGGCTCCCTTTTTTACTGCTAAGTATAGCCTATGTTGTGGATTCACCTTCTATATATAGGACTAATTTTTCTCCAAAATAAATATCAATGCTAGCTGTAAACCTGAACAAATTTTATCTTGTAGACAACAATAAACAAAAGTACATAGCAGAAGATAGCCAAGATTGGAAAAGGAAATATTTCCTATCATAATTTTTCTTATCGCAAGCTGTGTTATAGCTCAAAACTTTCACCGACAATAGAAGGAGTAGAGAGAGTATACAATGGACACATTAAAAGCACAAATCAAGCATTAATTCAACTTAGATATCTTAGAATATTATGCTAAAGAAAACATCCATTCAGCTTGAAAATTATTAAGATTAACAATGCATATGAGGAAGAGAAGAAGAACAAGGGAGAAGAGAAAAGTGGCAAGGGTTCTCTATTGCAAAAGTAAATTAGTCAACCTTACAAGAATAGAAAAAAGGATAAAAATATATATATAACAAATAAAAGACTAAACTACCTTTAAGATAAATAAAATAAGTAAAACATAAATGCACCATATTATTAACATCCCCCCTAAACTCACGATGCATCAACAGGAAGCATCGAGAGTTTGTTAATCAAGAAGCGAAAGTGTGGAGTGGAATGCGACTTTGTAAACAAGTCAACAATTTGCATATAAGAAGATACGAAGGGTAAAGTGATGGTCCCATGCTGAAAGTGGTGTCGAGTGAAATGACAGTCAATCTCAATATGCTTGGTGCGTTCATAGAAGACTGACTTGCGAGTGATTTGTATAGCACTCATATTATCACAATACATAGGAGTGAGTCCAAGGGAAGTGACACCCATAGACTCAAGTAACTAACGCAACCAAACTATTTCGGCAGTAGTGGATGCCATGGCACGGTACTCAGCTTCGGTAGAAGAGTGAGAGACAACAGCTTGCTTCTTACTCTTCCAAGAAATGAGAGAATCCCCCAAAAAGATGCAAAACCCTGTGGTACACTTACGATCGGTGGAGTCACCACCCCAATCAGCATCTGAGTAAACACGTAATTCCAAGGAAGATGATGAAGGAAAGAGAAGACTCTGAAATTGAGTACCCCGAAGATAACGAAGAATGCGAAGAACAGCTGCTCAATGAATTGTAGTAGGAGAAGCAACAAACTGACTAACAACATGCACTGCATAAGCAATATCAGGTCTAGTGATGGTAAGATATACCAAACTGCCAACAAGAGTACGATACAAAGTGGGATTTGACAAAGGAACACCATCAGAAGAAGTATACCGAACATTATGCTCAAGAGGAGTATCCTTTGTTCTAGTGTCAGATAGATGAGCTTGTTCAAGAATGGTGCCAATGTACTTAGATTGAGAAAGGAGGTAACCTCTAAGAGAGTAAGCAACTTCAATTCCCAAAAAGTAACGAAGAATACCTAAGTCTTTCATCTCAAACTGATGGGCCAATTGGAGTTTCAACTCCACAATCCCGTCAACATCATCCCCAGTAATGATCATGTCATCAACGTATAAGGAGAGCAGGATACGACCATGAGAAGTGTACCTGAGAAACAAAGCAGAATCATGCGGGCTAGAGTGGAAGCCAAGAGATGTAATCACAATGGAGAACTTCTCAAACCAAGCGCGGGGAGCTTGTTTGAGCCCGTAGAGAGCCTTCTTCAATTTATAAACTTCACCTGGATTATGAGAAACACCTGGTGGAGGAACATATAAACCTCTTCTTGAAGATCACTATTCAAGAAGGCATTTTTAACATCTATTTGAGAAATATGTCACTGGCGGATAGATGCGACTGCAATAAGAGTACGAATAGTAGTCATTTTGGCAACAGGAGTAAAAGTTTCTTCATAATCTATACCATATTGTTCAGAAAAGCCTTTAGCAACTAAGCGAGCTTTGTATCTCTCAACAGACCCATCAGACTTGATTTTGATCTTATATACCCAACGAGAACCAATTGCAGTTTTTCCTGGCAGAAGAGAGACAAGGTCCCAAGTATCTGTCTTGTGCAAAGTAGAAAGTTCCTCTGCCATAGCCTGCTACCAAAGAGGATCAAGAACAGCCTTTTTATAGGAAGATAGCTCAGACAAACTGTGAATAGAGGTTAAGAAGGAAGCAAAAGAAGTGGAATAATTATAATAAACAAAATCTGGTAATTTAGTGGACTTACGATCACGATGAGGATAACGAGAAGGAGGAGGATCCACGATTACAGAAGGTTCTTGGGGAGGCGCAGGGACAAAGGAGGCATCTGGATCTGCAGAACTACTAGTGTCAACCCTGCAAAGCTCAACATTAGAATTATTTTGGTTATGGGTCACAGGAAGAGGAGCGGTGTCAGAATCTGTGTGAAAAGGATCAATGTGGGTGAGATCAGATTTGGTAAGGACATGTTGACTAGAAGGAATGGAATAAAAGGGAATATGCTCAAGAAACACAACATGACGTGAGATATAAAGTTTTTAATTTACAGGATCATAACAACGATAACCCTTCTGACCATCACCATAACCAAGAAAAACACAAATCACTGATCGAGAAGACAACTTACTATGTTCTACATGAGGACGAAGAACAAAGCAAGTAGAACCAAATACTCTCAAGGCTGAATAATCAGGAACACAACCATATAATTTCTCAAAGGGAGACAAACCTAAAAAAATAGAAGAAGGAATTCTGTTAATGACATGTACTGCAGTGAGGACAGCTTCCCCCCAAAACTCACTTGGGACAAAGGCAGACAAAAGAAGAGAACAAGCAGTTTCAACAATGTGACGATGTTTTCTTTCAGCAACTCCATTTTGTTTAAGAGTGTTAATACACGAAGTTTGGTGAAAAGTCCCATCAGAAGCAAGTAGTTTAGAGAATTTATTAGAAGTATATTCACCACCTAGATCACATCGAAAGCACTTGATAACAGCATTATGTTGAGTTTTAACAAAAGCACAAAATATATGATAAATGCCAAAAAATTCATAACGATGTTTCATAAGATAAACCCAATAATAACGAATGCAATCATCAATGAACGATACATAATATCTAGAACCACCTTTGGTAGCAACTGGTGATGGTCCCCATACATCAGAATGAACCAAGTCAAAAGGTGCAACAGAAATTGAAATACTTTTAGAAAATGACAAAGCAGTAAACTTAGCAAGTTTACAACCACAACAGTCAGAAATATCATTAGATTGCAACTTTCCTAAAGCCCCTGTAGAAGCTAAGTATTACAGATGGGAAGAGGAAATATATCCAAGACGAGAATGCCATAAATAAAAACTAGAAGACAAGGAATTCAAACGAAAAGATGACAGGTCAACACTAGAAGCTGCAACATCTGGAACTCTCAGTTCATCCAGAATATAAAGTCCCCCCTGCCTACGGCCTGTCCCAATCAGTCTCCTGGATTGCAGATCCTGCACAAAACAAGAGGTGGAAGAAAATAAAACTAAGTAACTAGAATCACATAATTGACTAACAGAAACAAGACTCAAAGTGAGATTAGGAATGTAGTAAACATCTGAAATGGACAAATGAGATGTGGAAACAGACCCAGTGCCTACTTATGGCATAGGAGTGCCATCAGTAGTCATGACTGACACAGATGAGGCAGGATGTAAAGACACAAATGATTTAAAATCAGATGACATATGATGAGAGGCTCCAGAGTCAAGGATCTATATGGGTGAAGATATACCTGATGAGCTAGAGGAGGGCAAACCTATATTGGATTGGGCAGACGTGACATGTGGTTGTGTGGCAAGAAACCTCTGGAGTTGCTCAGCAAGATCAAATACTATAGGACTAGAAAATGATGTACTCTCAGTTGACGGAGGAACAACTGCAGCAACATTTGATGTTGGAGGCTTGAAGTTTCATTAGCTAAACTGACTAGGAAGTCTCCATTGAGATGGCTGTTGTGCTTGCTGTGACTTATTCAACAATTTTGGACATTGGGCTTTCCAATGGCCCTTCTACTTGCAAAAACTACATTCATCATAACCAACCTTTCCATGAGATTTACCTTTGTTAGAAGGAATAACAAAAATAGATGGGTTGGGGAGGATTCCTTTGTCTACATTCCCTTTTTCTGATTGAGACTTCAATCGAATCTCTTCAGCTAACAATTCATTAACAACCGAATCAACAGTTGGAAGAGGATTACGATGCAAAATTGTTCCATGAAGCCCTTCAAAATCATCTCGCAGAGCCATCAAAAACTGAACCAGACGCTGTTCTTCTCTATGGTCAATGTACGGCTTAAAAGCTTGTAACTCAGCAGATTCAGTAAGAGCCAACTGGTCCCAAAGATTGCTCATAGCAGAGTAAAATTCCTGTATGCTCATGTTATTTTGTTGAAGAGCTCGAATATCTATCTCCAACTAATATTACTTTGCAAAATTAGACTGCACATATAACTTTTTCAAATGATCCCAAACCTCCTTGGCCGTTTCATATTTTGCTAGTTGAACCCCTATAGACTGCGAAACAGAGTTGTTGATCCAAGTAATAATCTTCTAATTATTTACCTCCCAGGTTTCTAACTCTATTGCATATTTTCCATCTTTTTCATCTTTTGGCTTAACAGAGGTTCCAGAAACATAACCCCACATTTTCTTACCTTTCAAAAAATTCTTTAACACATAACTCCAATATGAATAATTCTACCCATTCAACTGCACACTAATGGATTGAAGAGAATCATCCTTTTCTCTAGCCATTGGAAACAATCACAAAACAGAGAAAAGAAAATCCCAATTTCTGCAAATGGGTCTCTACAAAACCCTAACAGAGAGAACCGCAAAATGAAGAACGAATTGCTAACAAAAAATCACCTAAGTTGCTGTCGAAATGAACGGAATGGCGTCTATGGCCAGAATCATCGTTGCTCTTGATACCATATTAAGATTAACAATGCATATGAGGAAGAAAAGAAGAACAAGGGAGAAGAGAAAAGTGGCTAGGGTTCTTTATTGCAAAAGTAAATTAGTCAACCTTACAAGAATAGAAAAAAGGGTAAAAATATATATACAACAAATAAAAGACTAAACTACTCTTAAGATAAATAAAATAAGTAAAACATAAATGCACCATATTATATAACAAAAATAACCTTCTAAATTACCTTTCTTTGATCCTAGCTAGAATTGCATTTCGTTATAAACTCTTAAACGAACCTTCTTTAGTTCCTCAACTTGTTACTTTTTTTTCCTCTTCCAAGTCTGATTCTATTTTTTGTTTTTCTTTTCTTCGCAGTTCATGCAAATTTCTGAGAAACACTGCATTTAAATGGAGGTGCCTTCAGAGCAATCAGTCAAAGACATAACACCAGAAATCCCCCCAAATTTCCAAGGAGAAGAACTCACCAGAAGGCACGAAAAGAGCTATGAAAGCTGCAAATCATGGAGGTTCTGTTTTCGCTTGAGAGTAGTAGAACCTCGAAACCTAATACAATTATACATCTAAACGTTGTGATTTTCATCGAGATTTTGTCATGACACTGAGGACTGTGCCAATCTTAAGGATGAAATTGAAGACATAGGGAGAATGAAGAATATGTACAAAGGCTGGGTCCTCCCCATGTACCACAATATTCTCAGTCGCAGTATGCTCGTTATCTTGGTTAATCCCAATATTTTAACACCCGCGATCAAAGAGAAGAAGGTTTTCGAGATCAATGGGGAGAACAGAGTTGAAGTCCAAATGCTCGTAGGCATCAAAGTTTCCAGCAAAGATAATACTCTTCCTAAGATGATAAAGGTAAGCAACGTATTCTCAATGAAAAGATACATGATGTTATTCATACTATTGCTTGCAGCTTGACGGGGGTTGGAGAGTCGTCCTCAGCTAAGGAGGAGACAGTTAAAGATGGTTACAAGCATTACTAATGAACATTTATCCAAAAGAAAACGGTTAGAATCATGTAACCCTCTTTTTTCTTTCTTTGATGCTGACTTCTCGGAAATTGCCCAATATCATGATGATCCGATGGTTATCTTTCTGTTCATGGCTAATTTTGAAGTCAAAAGAATACTTCTTGATCAGGATAGTTCTACTAACATTATTTTTGGGATCACTTTTCAGAGGTTAATTACAATTGAATGCTAAGATTTTCCACTATCAATCGTTTTGTTATTGTCTTTTCTAGCATTTTTGTCATTGTCCAAGGTAACATCAAGTTGAGAACAACTTTTGGGAAGTTCTCTCTCTCAAAGAGTTTCAGTGTCAAGTTGGCAGCTCAACCACAAGGCGCCCTTGCTTCAGGCTACCCAATTTTTTCTAAAATTTTAGTCTTTGTAATTTAATAATGTTATATTTATAATTTTGTTTAATTATTATTTATTTATCCTAAATTAAGGTTTTTAATTTTCCTCATTTAATGCCTAATAAACCATATTTACTCTTTCATATTACTGTCCTAAATAATAGTTGTTTAAGCATATTAATTTAGAAACACATTAAATGATCTAAATTTTAAGAAGAAAAATATTTGACAACATTACCCTTGAGAAGATAAGAAATAATTAATATGAGAGAAAAAAAAAGTTGTTAGGGGAGATAATAATAAATAAAGGCAAAATTTAAAACAAACAATAAATATTTTCTTAATTCTCTAAAAGTGATAAATAATTTGCAACACAATAAATTTTGAAAAGAGACTATTATTTAGAAACAGAGAAAGTAATTAGTCAACTATAACCTAATCACTTTGCTATAACCTTTATTTTCCCACTATTTGTTAATGAGTCGGCCCCTCTTTATTTCTCACTTCTCCAACACACTAATGCTCAATTTTATAACTTGTCAACAATACAGATTGTTGAACTACACGCACTTTTCAATCTTTCTCACTTTTTCCATCTGTTTAGATCATTCTTAAATAAATTTAATTAATAACTTTGTCTTTAAAAAAGCTAGAAAAGTAAATCTAAATAAAAATTCATCTTAGTTTTGTTAACTAAATTAAATGCCTTATATTAAAGTTTGGCTTTACGAACCAACTCTCCTGAGTCACCCTTTGTGGTGGAAGCCGAATCTATTTACAATGGCATACACGACAGACCTTCTTTGAATTAGCTTGGTGTTATTGTATCTACCTCTTATTTGGCTCTCAAGTTCATGAAGTTGGATGGAAGTGTCGTGAACGTAATCGCAAAGGAAAATGGCAGCTAAATTTGAAAATTAAGACTCATTATCAATTTTTATTTGAATTAGAAAAAAATTAGAAAACTTAAAAAATAGTCTATGTTTAAAAATTAGATTTGAGAGTCTAATTATACACAGGGAATGATGGAGACTTAATTCTACTGCATCCTTGATACATCTGTCATAAAACTATTACTCTAAGTTAATTATGCAAGTTATTAATTAATAATCCTTAAATTTTTATTTTACCCATTAAAAATGTTAACGAAACTAAATCAAGAAAAAAAAAATTGGCTTGACTTGCATTCCTAAGTATCCCTTGGTGCAATGGAGAACTTAAAGTCACATAATTCTTTAAAAAATTCTTGTGTGTTGGTTGATTTTAATTATTTAAAAAATGATGATTTATCTTATTTCAACAAAGTTTGATTTGATTTTAAAAATTTGAATTAACAAGTCATCACAACTCAATTAATTATTTCACATGTCACACTAAAGACATCACTCAAGAGTTATTAAGCGATTACAATTTAAATGACCCTATCATTTTTAAATTTTTTATCATTTTAATTTTAAAAAGTGGCTTATTTTATATTAAAAAATTAAATTAATTCAATTTAAAAATTTGAATCAACAAATCATCATAGCTCAGTTAATCTATTTAAAATTTAAATAAGTGAAACTTGACATCACACTAGAGACGTCATACAAAACTTACCAAGTAGTACAAATCATCTTTATTTTTTTATTTTTTTTATTCTTTACCAATAGAGATTGTTTCTAACATGTGATTCAAGTTTCCTCTCAATGATAATCATCAAGAGAGAACTCGGCTAATTCCAATGAAGACAAAAACTACACATGAAAAACATACATCTCACGTTGACATACAATAATGGGGTAATTAGACACTCGAAACAATACCCTTTCATTTATTTTGATGTAGATTTATTTCAATGTGTAGAGTAAAACTACGGATGAATTACACTAATCATATTGACGATGAAAATTTGAAATCTTGGAAACTTGTGGGGTTAGTCCGAAGGTCAGTACATGCACACATTTTTAGTGACTCCAATTAGCATATATTTAACTAAAATGAAACCCCAAATAGATATTCCTAGTAATAAAGTAGCAAGCATCAAAAGTAATTACATATGGAAATGAGAGGAGTTCACAACACTTACCTCAACCTCGATACAAGAAAATCCACTCCCACCCTTAATTCTTCAACGTTTCACAATCTCACAACTTTCTCTTTATGTTGTGCGCTCTCGTGTGTGTATGTATTATTATGTGTAATTGAATATTATTTTGTGATTGTCCATTGTATCATGTGTCCCTTCATTCACCATCTAGGCTTGTATTTATAGGTTAAATGCACATCCCTACTAATAACAACCCTTGAACTAACTCAATCTTATCCAACTCAAATATTTCTTATTTAATCTCTATCATTTGGCATTTGTTTGTTATATACAACTCTTCTTTCTCTCTCACTCTTTCATCTTATCATGCATTGAAACAACCCAATTTCCTCTCACCAAATCTCTTATCAACTGGAGATTGGTTGCTATCTAGACCTATTTTATCTCCTTCTTTCATCTGATCTCCCATTTAATATAAACAATTGCCAAAAGCTCTCTTCCTTTCATCTTATTACTTATCATTTTTCTCAACTTCCTCAAATTTACTCTATCATCTTATCTCATTTATCTCTTCTCCAAATTTTCTTATCACTTATCTCAACTTCCTCAAAATTTTCTTATATCTCTTAAGACCATTTTACTTATCCAAATTCTTTTTTTTTCTTTTCTTTCTCTCTTAATTTGAATTATTCATAGTTTTTCAAGAGGATTTTTTTTTACTTCCATTATTGGACCACTTAAAAATAAATCTTCTTTTACTTTTTTGTCTTCTTCATTTTTTTATATGAGCTCGGTCAAAATATGGTATTTACAGTTGCGCCCTTTTTACTTGTTTCTTATTAGTGAATATGAATAACCATAGTTTTTTCATATTTTCATAGTAAGGAGCGAGTATATAAATGAACTCAATATTTTGGTCGGGACTACTTGCGACAAAGCAAAATGGGATGATGATATGAATAGATGACATGCAAATGCAATGGGCTTTGAGCTTTAATAGAAATGACCAATTGTGAATCAATTGGATATGGACCCATAATTTTGAAAAACATTTGCAAACCAACTAGATATAGGTTTACAAATTTGGAAAAAGACAATTTGTGAGTTAACAAGATACAAATTCACAATTTTTTAGAAACATTTGCAAACCAACTGGATATGGGCTTACAAATTTTGAAAAAGGCAATTTGTGAGTTAATTGGATATGGACTCAATTTAAAAAATGCAATTGCAAACTAACTGGATTTGGGCTTGCAAAAGGCAATTTACGACTCAACTGGATACAGACTCACAATTTTGAAATACATTTGCAAACCAAGTGGATATGGGCTTACTAATTTTGAATAAGGCAATTTGCGAGTCAACTGGATATGGACTCATAATTTAAAAAAAAAATTGTAAACTAACTGGATATAGGCTTACAAAAGGCAATTTGTAAATCAACTGGATACGAACTTACAATTTTGAAAAATATTTGCAAAGTAATTGGATATGGGCTTACAAATTTTGAAAAAGACAATTTGCGAGCTAACTGGATACAAACTCACATTTTTTTAAAAATATTTGCAAACCAACTAGATATGGATTTACAAATTCTGAAAAAGACAAGACAACTTGCAATGGTCCATAAGTTAGAAAACTAAATGCGATGAGTTTTGAGCCAATAAACTAAATGTAATAAGCCTTGAGCCAAAAAAAATTATGCAATAGGCCTTGAGTCAAATGACTAAATGGGTTGGGCCATGAGCCAAAAGATTTTATGTGATGGGCCTCGAGTCGAAAAATCAAATGCAATGGGCCTTGAGCTAGGAAATTTTATGTTTTTGGCTTTGAGCCAGAAAATTGAATGCAAATGGGCATTGAGCTAGAAAAATAAATGCAATGGGCATTGAGTCAGAAAATTAGATGCAATGGGCCTTGAGCCAAAAAATTTGAATATAATGGACCTTGAACTAGAAAATTAGATGCAATAAGCTTTGAGCCAAAAAAATTTTTTTAATGCAATGGGCCATGAGCCTGAACACTAAATGCAATGACCTTGAGCTAGAAATCCACTAGAGCCACAATGAATACATTTGAGAAAATCTTTTTTATTGAAAATCTTGAACCAAACATTTCTTGGAGACTTTGACCAATAAAACTTGTATTCAAATGGAACCTGTTGCCAATCACATCTTGCTTAAGTTTCTCTTCATTGGATATGGCTTTCATGGAAGCTTGTGGTATTCTCCTTCCAAATATTCCTATTTCTATCCCTTTGCTAAACTAATGCATTTCATTATGGATTATCCATTGAGGATTCCATTTCCTTCCTCGAGTGAGACCTCTAAACTCCTTTGGCCTAGATTGTTCATCGAGGAGTTACCATTAGATGGTTAAGTCATATTATTGTACTTATATTCACTTTACCTAAAGCATCATGTAACAGACATGTATGGATTCAAAAGTACAGCCAGAAAGAAATTTAATGATTGTTTGACATCTTGATTGATTTTGAGAGTTGACCTACACAAAAAGTATTTAAAAAAGATGAAAATAAGAAAAAAGACACAAGAGGTAGAATGGAAGTCAAGAGGAGTATTGCCCTAATGTGGAATGGTTTGATCTTCATATGATCAATCTTTTCTTCTCAATTGGACATCACATCCTTTGATTTCCTTCTACTGAGCATCATAAAAATTTGCCCTAGTATAAGGCATCTCGAAAATGAAATTGGACTAGTAACGAAGTCACACCAGTGTTTACTAGTTAAACCAAATACAGGTTTCCCTAGTGTAAAGTAAAATTAAACCAAAGAGAAATTTACCCCAATCTAGGGCTAAATTGAATAGGGTAGAAACTTGTCCTAGTGTAGGGCCAAATTGAATCAAAAGATTTGCCCCAATGTTGGGCTAGAAAGTCCCTCTTCTTCTGTCCTAACTTTTGCTTAGACTACCCTTGCAAGTTTTCAGTCTAATGGGCCATTTATTTTTTTCTTTTCTTTTCCTTTTTTTTCTTTTCTATTTTTTGGGCAAAAAGTGCCTCCACACGTGAGCTTTATGACTACCGACATCCATCAAATCAAGAATTGTCAAGAATTGAGTCCCGTGGAGTCCAAACCTAAGAAAAGCACTTTGAATAAATGGAAGAAAGAAAATATAAGTTGACGAAAATGACAAGAACATGAATGCTAAGAATAAAGGGAAAAAAATGAAAAGAAACAAGGTATGCTAAAATCCATGAAAATTCATTACATTAATGTTTCAAGAAGGTTAACATAAGTTTAGAACCCCAAATGATTTTAATAATTGAACAGACCGGGGGTTCAATACAATTAAACCATCATTTCATGATAATCACTTAACACACAAATTAGAAAACCAGCTACTTAGAAATTCCTCAGTGTTGGAGGACTGCAGAGTAATATTCATTATCAATAGCTAGTAAATGAATCACTTATGATGACAATCCTTCCTTCTTCCTGAACACTCAATAATCCACTGGCTAATAACCTTCTTACAACAGTCTTAAAATCATAACAATTCTCAATAAAGTGGCCAATTGCCCCTATATGAAACCTACAAGTGACATTAGGGTCATACCATGTTGGAAATGGAGGTTCCCTAGGGTGCATACTGACGTTTTCAATCATATGGACCTCAAATAGTTGTTGGAATAACACATCCCTTGAGATAGACAATGTTGGGAATGGTGACAAGCTTGATGGAGGACAGAATAACATTTTGTTTGTGGGTTCACTTAGGGTTAAAATTAGTTAGAGTGGTTTGGTGTAGGCACAATGGAATGACTTTGATAGGGTGAATATGACTATGTATATGGATAAGGTGATGAAGCAAGGTTAATCTGAAAAGGGGTATTAGTCATGGATGAATGATGGTTAGGTACAGATGGCTGAAAAGTCTGGTAAGTGAAATGGAATGGTGGGATGCGAATTGAAAATGGTTGTTGGTATTGTACATAGCTCACCTCTGAGTCCAACTTTTTTGGATGCGGCTTATTCATTGTAAAATTATTCCCAACATTTCTAGTGTACAGCTTTCCAGCCTTTGCTAGCATTTCTATTCTTTCCCTATCCATAATTAACTCAGCAAAGTTTTTATAGGCTATACCAGCCATAAACCCAACCAATGGAGACCCTAAGGTTCCTAAGAAGTAGGTGCACATCTCAGTCAAAAGTGAGTGATGGTTGAACTTGTGTTGCCAAGGCCCTCCATCTTTGAGCATATTGTCTGAAAGTTTCCCCATTGTTTTTTTGCAATGACCCTAGCTATTCTCGGGTAGGTACTACATCTAAGTTAAACCCGTATTGGCCCATTAACAAGTTAGCTAGATCTGTCCAACTGGAGATTTTCGAATGATCCAACTAAATTTACCACTCTAAAGCAAGGTCTATCAAGCTTTCATGGAAGAAATTTATCAGGAACCTATGATCTGTTGACCAAATTATCATCTTAGCCAAGTAGGTCTTGAAGTGGATTAATTAGAACACCCATCATATTTGTTGAAATTAGGGACCTTGAAGTCTTTTGGGATGACAACACCAAAAGTAGGGCATAGTTCCTCAATCTCAAGGGGACCGTAGGAGGTAGGACCCTTGATAGCTTTAATTTGCTCCTCCATCGTTTCTATCCATTCTTCCTTCATCTGATCCTGTTGGGTTACTACACGGCTACTCTCAGTGTAACACCCTATTGCCACAGGGATAGATACATGAGGTTGTTCCCATGAGGGCCCAACATAACCATGAACTTCATTATGCACATCCTCCATTTCCTGATACCCTTCTCTAATATGAATCACCAATGATGTAGTACTTACTGCTCTTCACATAAAGGTTACTTCTTGAGTGATGTCAGGGGTTTCATTTGGGAACACAGGGATTGTCATGATGAAAGTGATGGGTCGTGGACACAAATGTGCCCCAATCACTCCTCTACCTCCATTTGCCCCAATCAAATTGAGGGATTCTTTCAAGGTTAACAATATTTCCTCTATTTTATTCTGAGCTTTTGACATCTTATTCATCTTTCCTTTTACCTCATTGACTTCTAGACCCATATTTCTCCCGACCATCTATATGGGTCTTGTTTATGGTCCCGCCTCCTGAACTTGGGCTTGATTGGTATTCTTTTTCCTTGAAAAAGCAAGTATTCAACTTTTCTCAAAAGAATGTGCATGAAGTCATTATTCATTATTTTTTTGTTTTTTTTAGTGATCAGGTGCCATAATGCATGATATTTTATTTTATTTTTAGATGAAAAATGGAAAATTCATGTTTGCATGCAATGAAGATATATTTTAGATGTAGATATGGCACTTACAGTGACACACCAACCAGTTATTGATTTCAACAATGACAAGATCATTGACTCATGTTGCTCCAACCATATGATTGGCGATAAAAAGAAGCATGGAGAGCAAAACAAATTGGATGATGTTAATAGTGTGGAAGATTAAGTCTTGATGCAAAAGCATGAGTAAAATAACAATGAAGAGAATGTTGGGCATAAATAGAATTTAGTAGACCAAGAGAATAAAGAGAGTTCTCGAAATGTTGGGATTAACATGGAAAATGAATAGCATAACAAGAAATTTGGTGAATAGATCAAGCAGAACAAGATTGAAGTAAAGGAAAATATGGAGGAAAATCATGAGCAAGATAGTAAAGAAGAGAAGAGAGCAATACAATAGAAACAAAAAGAGAAGAGCATGATAAAATTTGGGAAAAGATTTCATATGAAATTAAGGTTCAAGAAGAAATGGGAGAGCAACAAGAACCTCAAGCAAGCAAAAAGAGAGAGAAAGAAGTCCATATAGTCTATGGCTAATAGGAGTGCATAGAAGAGAACAGAATTGTCAACTTGACAGTAGAGAAGAAGTCGAAGAACAACCCCAACTTAGAAGATCAACTAGACAAAGAAAAACGAATCCTAAGAATGCAAATGTTGCATAAGTTATGGAAGTAACAAAACCTGCAATATATGAAGAAGCCTCACAAAAGGAGGAATGGATCAAGACTACGGAAAACTAGTGCTGAGGGGAATAAATTAAGAATCAACACTATTGAGTGTGGTCGATGATGTCCATGTACAAAATAAGGGTACATTTCCCAAAGTGGACGGTGGTGCTACTTGGTGGGCAATGGGTAACAATTGGTGGATAATGATACTTAGGAAAATGTAGTTATTAGATGAGGAGAAATCTAGATACTTAGTGAACCCACCTTGAAAGCTTATAAATACCTCCACTTGCTAGCATTTAGAGCATAGAGTGAAATAAGAAGAATATAGAGTGAGGAAACAAGAATAGAGTGAAGAAGAATAGTAAGAAAGAGTAAGAAGTGAGGAAGAGTGTAATAGTAAAAGTGAGGTGTCCATGCAAGTGTAATCTCGAGAGTTGTCTTGTATAATTGTCAATAATAGAAAGTGAAGTTTATTTTACACACAATACTCACTCTTTACTCATCAATTTTGTGAAGAATAAAATGAAAAAAAAAAAGAAATTGGTTTCAGAAAAATTACATAATTAATAGAAATTGTTCCTTTTAAATTTCTTTGTCTTTAACAATATTTGCTAACTAATATCAGCTAGCATAACTATACCTACAATAGCAACTTTGCAGAATTATACCTACAATACCAACAAAAATAAAATGTTAAGCATAAAATTAGGATCATTATGTAAGTATAGAGATAATTAAAAAATTAAAATGAAAAGCATAACCAAAAGGAATGAGATAATGTTTAGCATAAAATTAAGATCATTAGGAAATTTGCATTATCCGAAAGGGATGAAATATCATGTTTTAAATTTATTTAAATTGGCATATCTCTAAAGATATGCATGGTTTGATCCTAAAAACACATAATTATTTTTCCTGCAGTATTCCTCTGTCTGAAAAATGAAGGACTAATCTGTCGCGGTACTGTTGGCTCCGAAGAGGATGACCGCTTTCAACTGCATTTTTTTTCCATACACATGAGTCAGGAATCAAGCTCCTGACCACATGCTTAAGGTGCCCAAACCCATTACCACTTGAACTAATGTAAGTTGATAAGTGTTGTGTTTTATATAATAGTACATAGATAGATAGTATAAATAGATAGATAGATAGATATTTGGTTTCAAATTTTTAGAGTTGTAATTAATTTGAAACACTCTTCATAAATAACTAGTTAAGTGAACGAATGAGATTTATTATTTCATTAAATCTAATTTAATTAAATTTAAAGGGAGTGTCTATTACTATTTCTATGTGTCTATTGCCGTTAAAGGGAGTGTCTATTGATACTCCTAGGTGTCTATTGCAGTTCGTATTCAATTAACTTTTTACAGAGGTTCTCTAAGACACCCTTCTTACTTTTTGTTCAAACTATTTATTTATTACTACTCTTAGTTTCTTTTTGAACTTATTATTAATTTTATGATTAATTAATTTAAAAAAATTGTTTATCAATTTATTTCCTTCACACCCTAAGCAACAAACTGGATCAATGGCTCTCCAAATTTATACTTGTAGTTAGATGCACCATTACTAAAATCTATTTGCATATGCAAAGGTGATGTCAAATTCGATGTATAAGTAAAGGATGCATCTTCTCATGAAACAAAATACAATGGGATGTTGAGATTCCCAACACAATAATCGGATGTAGCTGCCAGGACATAGGATTCCCTTCCTGTTGCATATGTATCCCTAATGCAACCGTCTACACTGGGATAAGGTGCCACTGCAAATGGAAAATTATGTTTCAGTTATAAATAAGATATCTAACTCACGTGTTGTCGTGTTTAATAAACATGCTGAACCAGGTTGAATTGGTCGCAATTGCCTTAAGAGAAAATCCCTTATTGCAATTGAGTTATCTTTAAAGCTAATAACTAAGTTATTTTCATTCGCTGGTAAATTATTTTTCACAATTCGCATGAGTCATATTCAAGAGCAGCTCATCAATTAACCATTTTGATAACCATTTTTTTAAATTAATTAATTAATTGTTAAATTAATGATAAGGAGTTTTTAAAAAAATAATAAAATTAGCAATAGAAAATTAGTTTGACTAGTAACAAAGAAGAAGGGTATTTTTTTAGAAAATATAAAAAATAATTTGTTTAATAGGAGTGCCAATAGACACTCCCTAATTTAAATGATTATCAACCATTTATCCCATGATAATAAGAATGTTATCAAGATCTTAATTGTGCTAAATTTTAGGAAAACCATGTTAATCATTATCCCGCATAAGTCGGACCCAAAAATATATCTATAATTTGAAACAAAATAAAATATCTGAGTCCAAATTGATTTATTGGCAAAGAGAACACTAAGCTAGCATTCTATCTTAATTTCTGTCGTGTGTTGGGTAATCAATTGATGTTCAACCCAATTTGAAGTTTTAAACACAAGAAAATACAGTGGAAGGAAAGACATTGTTATCCTTGTTTGCCGATATCTTTTATTTATTGTTTGATTAAACTTGGGTAAACTTCTATACAGTTAAGTGATATAGCACATATCTTATAATAGGATTTAGTTAAATTTTGTTTGAAATTAGTTTAAGTTTATTCATGTTATCTTTAGTTGTTTTTATTTTTATCTTATCATATTTTACCTTATGTAATTTATTTTCTTATATATTAAACATCTTAGCCTAACTCTTGTTGATTTTAGCTAACTTTCTAATCAAAACATCAGAGTCTTTTTTTTTTTTTTTAATTTTGATCTTTATCTTCTTCGCTTATATATACATATACACTTGTTCTGCCATTGTGTCTTTGTGTATAACGTCTGCGATATGAGCCAAGAAATTATGAAGAATATTGTTGAGCATGATCAATGGGGAGAGCTTCATCCAGATTTGTTGCATGAGATTGTGAAGCATTTTCATTCCTCTAAAGACTACGTTAGGTTTCGTGCCGTATGTATATCATGGAACCTGAACCTGCTGTAAGAGAGAAAGGGTAAATGAGTCTTATGAGATAGTTATGATAGTTACTATGATAGTTATCAAGTTAGTTAGTTAGTTGTAATTAGTTACAAGTTTGTTAGAATAGTTACTTAACTTTCAGTGTATATAAACTTAACAATGTGTATTCAAAGGTGTGAATAGTATTACGTTTTCATGCTTTGAATCTCAGTTTTAGATTTTTCTTCACACCAACCTGGCCCTGATATCTTTTATGGTATTAGAGCTCAATGTTCGTCCATGACTTCTGATCAAGGTTCTTCAACAGCAACTGTAAGCACAACAAATCAGTTTGTACTTCATACGTTTTCTAATCCTGTGTCAATAAAGCTTGATGAGGATAACTTTTTGGCGTGGAAGCAACAAGCGTTAGCAACAATCAAAGGTCATAAACTTTTTTAGTATGTTATTAGGGAATCGACTCCAGAAAAGTTCATTCCTCAAGAAAATGAAGCAAGAAATCAGATAGTGAGATTTACCTCAATTGGGAGCAACAGGACCAGTTGTTGGTTTCCTAGTTACTCTTCTCAAGGAGTACTTCTTTCACAACAAGGATGGTTGGATGTGAGTTCTCGTTTCAAATCTGGAAGAAACTTGAAATGTTCTTTGCATAACAGATTCGTGCAAAGGTGAGGCAGCTTAAAAATAGATTGAGAAACACAAAGAAAGAATCCTCTATTTCTTCTTACTTACTTGCAATTAAGAAATTGGTAGATGCCTTAGGATCAATAGGATCTCCAGTTGATGAGTCTGAGTATGTTGAAGCAATTCTTGATGGGTTATCAGAAGAATATGAGGGATTTGTAACTGCAATCACCTCAGGAAGTGAGTCTTGTAGTGTTAGTGAGCTTGAAGCTCTTCTCATGAATCAAGATGAAAGAATTGAGCATTTTAAGAAGACAGAATTAGGAGTAATTCAAGGTAATATGGTTCAATCTCTGATAAAAAAAATCACAATAACAGTGGTTACAATAGCAATTCCAATTATAGAGGAGGTTTTAATCAAAGGCCAAATTTCAGTGTTGGTCAAGGTTTTGGTATGAATCAAGGAAGAGGTGTTTTTCCTGGTGGTGTGTTTCCTGGTAGAGGTCAACAAAATTTTAGAGGATGTTTTGGAAGAGGAGGAGGTAGATTCTCATCCAGTGAGAAGCCTCAGTGCCAGCTCTACAAGAAAAGTGGTCACATTGCTGTAAATTGTTGGTATAGATACGATCAGTCATTTACAGGCTCTCAATCTTATTCGAATTTCAAAAATCAAAGGAATGGTAATACTTCTATGAGTGCAATGGTGGCACAAAGTTCTGATCTAAACTTCTCCGGTGATCCTATGAATACAATGTTGGCCACTCCTTCCACTTTATTTGATCTAGCATGGTACCCTGATTTAGGTGCCACACATCACCTTACACCAAATTCTTCAAATTTGCAGCATAAGGTGGAGTATGATGGTACAGAAAAAGTCTTTTTGTTGGCAATGGTACAGGTCTATCTATTCAACATGTTGGGCATTCTAAATTTTATTCAGATTCTGTTCATAATTCTTTTGTTTTAAATAATCTTTTGCATGTTCCTAAAATTTCTAAAAATTTGTTGAGTGTTGCTCAATTTGCAACAGATAACCATGTATTCTTTGAATTTCATTATGATAAATGTCTTGTCAAATCTCAGGATACCAAGGAGATCCTCCTCCAAGGCACCCTTAGAAATGACTTGTATGTTTTTCCTAACTTTCATCTCACAAATTCTTCTCAGTCTTTTCTCTGCAAAGTTGCTTCAGCACCATCAACAGCTGATTTCTCCATTTGGCATTCGTGACTTGGTCATGCCTCTACTCAAGTAGTAACTAGAGTGTTGAGGTCTTGTAATCTTCCACTTTCTTTCTGTAAAAATCAACAAACTAGTGTCTGTGAAGCTTGTTGTATGGGAAAATCCCATCAGCAACCATTTTTCTGATTCCAATTCAGTATACAACACTCCTTTACAACTTGTATATACTGACATTTGGGGTCCAGCCCCTGTGAATTCATTGTCTGGTGTAAGATATTACTTGTTGTTTATTGATGCTTATTCCAAATATTCATGGATTTATTTGTTGCATTCCAAGTCTCAAGCTTTTTCTATCTTTCTTCAGTTTAAGCAGATGGTTGAATTACTATTGGGAACCAAACTTAAGGCATTACAAACAGATAATGCAAAAGAATTTCTAGTTTTTTTCCAAATATCTACAGTCACATGGTATTATACATAGATTAACTTGTTCCTATGTGCATCAACAAAATGGTAGTGTTGAAAGGAAACACAGGCATGTCACTGAAATGGGCCTAACAATGCTTGCTGCTTCCTCTCTTCCTTTAAAATTTTGGGGAGATGCTTTTCTTCATGCTACTGCTATTATAAATGTTTTACCAACTCTTGTATTACACAATTTGTCTCTATTTGAGACTCTATTCAATACACAACCCTCATATCACAGTCTTAAGGTATTTGGGTGTGCTTGTTATCCATTCACTAGACCCTACAATAAATTCAAACTTGATTACAGATATGTTCAATGTATTTTTCTAGGCTTTGCTCCTCTACACAAGGGGTTCAAATGTCTAACTCCCTCTGGCAAATTCTTTTTCACTCCACATGTTATTTTTGATGAATTCTCCTTTCCTTTCAAATCAGTTTCAATTCCTTTTGTGTCAAAATCCATTGTATCTTTTTCTTCTTTTGTACCTATCCTTTCTATCCCATTAGTGTCAACAGGTGCCCAACCTGCAGATAGGCATTGCTGTAACAACCCTACATTTGATCATAATTCTGTACCTAATAATTTTCTTGAGCAGAATTCTTCTTCTCCGAACAATGTTGCTTCTTCACTGCCTTATATTGCAGCACAAGTCAATCCTACACCTTCACTGTAGTTGTCCAATGTTGTTCCAATTGTTCAGAACACACATCCTATATTAACCAGGGCTAAGACTGGTGTACACAAACCAAAAGCTTTTTCTACTGTTTTAGAGCCAACTTCAGTGTCTCAAGCTTTTGCTCAACCACAGTGGAAGCAAGCTATGACTGATGAGTATCACGCTTTATTGAGGAACAACACATGGTCATTGGTTGAGCTTCTTCTTGATAAAGTTACCATTGGAAGCAAATGGGTGTTTCAGGTGAAATATAAATCAGATGGTTCCATAGATAAGTATAAGGCAAGATTAGTTGCCAAAGGTTCAATCAAAGACCTGGTTTTGATTTTACTGAAACCTGTAGCCCTATAGTCAAGCCTGTGACTATAAGGCTAATTCTGACTGTGGCTTTGGCTCACAACTAGTCCATCCATCAACTTGACATCAATAATGCCTTTTTAAATGGTGATCTACAAGAGGAGGTTTATATGCAACAACCTCAAGGTTTTGTGTTTGGAGGCTCTCAGCTAGTATGCAAGCTTCACAAAGCTCTCTACGGACTTAAGCAAGCCCCTAGAGCTTGGTTCCATAAATTGTCTACTGTTTTATGTGCTCTTGGTTTTTCTGATACCAAATCAGATGTCTCATTATTCACTAGGTTTTCTTTCACATATACTATCTTCATTCTCATTTATGTGGATGATATTTTAATCACTGGCTATTCTACTTCTGAAATTCAATCTCTAATTGCCAAATAAAATTCATCATTTGCTTTTAAAAATGTGGGGTAGCTGCATTATTTCCTTGGTATTGAAGTGCAGCCAACTAACACTGGTGGTCTACATCTGTCTAAGACAACATATATTCATGATCTATTGGCTAAGGTTGAAATGCTTAATTGTAAGCCTTATGCTACTCCAATGACAGCTAACCTTAAACTCTTAGCTGAAGGGGGGACTCCATTTTCAGATCCTAGCCTATATAGGTCTGTTGTGGGTAGTTTGTAATATGTTGCCATAACTAGGCCTGAGATATCCTACTTAGTCAACAAAGTATGTCAATTCATGCAGTCTCCCCTGGACTCTCATTGGAAAGTAGTGAAACGCATATTGAGATATCTTCATGGTACTGTCACACATGGTTTACATCTTCAAAAATTTGATTCCTTGACACTTTCTGGCTTTAGTGATTCTGATTAGGGATCTGATTCGGATGATAGGAGATCAACTAGTGGTTATTGTGTGTACTTTGGCAAGAACTTGATTACCTGGTCTAGTATAAAATAACATGTTGTCTCCAGAAGTAGCACAGAGGCAGAGTATAGGAGTTTAGCTGCCTTAGCTGTTGAACTCATCTGGTTGTAGACTTTACTCAGTGAACTCAAGGTCTCCTTACCTCATCCACCTAGAGTCTTCTGTGATAATCTTAGTGTTGTCCTCTTGGCTGCCAATCACATTCTTCATTCTCGAGCAAAACATTTTGAACTTGATTTGCATTTTGTTCGAGGACAGGTTGTCTCAAATAAATTATAAGTCAGTCATATTCCAGCACATGAACAAGTGGTTGATGTTCTCACTAAAGTTGTTTCTAGTTCATTGTTTACCATTTTTAGAGACAAACTCAAAGTTGAATCCTTTCAACTATTGAGTTTGAGGGGGGATGTAAGAGAGAAAGGGTAAATGAGTCTTATTAGATAGTTATGATAGTTACTATGATAGTTATTAAGTTAGTTAGTTAGTTATAATTAGTTACAAGTTTGTTAGAATAGTTACTTAGCTTTTCAGTGTATACAAACTTAACACAGTGTAATATTCAGAGGTGTGAATAGTATTATGTTTTCATGCTTTGAATCTCAGTTTCAGATCTCTCTATCTCTTTCTCATTTTCTCTTCTTTTCTTTTCTTCACACCAACCTGGCCTTGATACCTTTCACCTGCCAAAGACTCCAAATCATATAAGAGGTCCATGGCTGGTGTTACCTTTCAATAATGAGACTTTTGAGATAAAAGATAAGGATTTCTACTTGAGATTGCCGGAGATGCAAAACACCTTGTTACGTGGGTCTTGCTTTGAATGGTTGATTAGTGTTAGGATTGATGGAGTATTACGAATGTTAAATCCATTTACCAAGACTCACTTTAATCTTCTGGCAATGTCAACAATTCCATACATAGTTGTTTATTAGCCTCATATGCAAGACGAGGAATATACTATAAGTAATATATGTCGTAATGACAGTGTAAACATTAGAAATCATTACTAAGAATGTTCCTAGATCATAGATCTATGAATTTAGAACACTATATTAATATAATCAAAGGTGTATCTCTTGTAAACATCTTATTCTTGTTAAGTTTACGATCAAGAAGGAACAAGAATTGTGCACACTTGTGGACTACAGGAATCATGGTCTTCCTCTCCTTCTCCTCTCTATTTTGGATAGGGCAATAATGGTTTATGAATCAAAAGATCATGTCTTTATCTTGAAAAGACACATATATATAGAGGGAGTGGAGAGGGGACATGCCCCTTCGTTGAAAGATTGTCTTGTTCCTCTCATCATGGAATTAAGCAACCAGGCCTCACACATTTTCATGCACATATACTATTTGAACTCAAAGTCCAACATGTGATTTTCCAATAAACTCTTTGATCACAATATAAAATGGATTCTAAGAAACGTCAGGTTACCATTCAACCAGTTTTGGCAAACAAAGAAATCAATGGAAGTCCAAAATCATAGGAAAATTTTTAACATTCTCCCACTTGGACAACATTGATTTAGTTTAATTTAACTCAAAAGAATTTTCATATATATATATAGGTATTTTACATATTCCTTTTGAAAAGAAAATTTCTAGTTAAACAACTGTAGCCACTAAAATAACCTGATTATACTCACAATAAATATGATCTTGCATGCCATTTTGAGATTTCTCTCTCTATTGATATGCTCTTGCATGTATTTTGCTTTTAAAAGAAATATGTGATCAAAGAATTCAATAAAACTATCAATTAAGATCCATAAGTGATAGATAAACTATAAAAGTCTAATTCACCAATGACTACATAACTAATAACCTTATTATCATGATCATAATAGTGTGCTAGTGTAGATACACATTATAACTTAGTTTGTGATCATTTGCCCCTTTAAGCTAATGTGTATAGATCCTACATTGTGTTCTCTCAAGAAAACATAACCAGTCTCTCCAAGCAGATTATAAACATGTTTATCATTAAACACCATTTTCCTCAAGAAAACAAAATATCTCAAGACAACACAATAATAAAACTGTACAATAATTACTATAGCAATGATATAAAAAATAAGCATGCACATAACTTTATTAAATAAGCATTACATAAGTTCAATGTAACAAGTATATAATAAATGAAAAACTCTCACTAATCAATTGCATCAAAGGATCTTATAATACTAATGTTCTCAACATGTCTCATAAACATATGGGTCTAAGTCCCTTAGTTAGGGGCTTAGCAAGCATCTCATTAGTAAGAATACGCTCAACAAGAATCTTTTTATTATCAAACATTTCTCTCACCACCAAGAATTTGATCCTTATGTGTTTAGAGGCAAAAGTGGTTTTATTATTTTTGGTGAACAAAACAAAAAATTGATTATCACAATAAATTTTAGATGGTTTAGAAATAGAGTCAACAACACCAAGAGCGGAAATAAAGTTCCTTAACCACATAGCATGTGAAGCAGCACCATACAATGCAACAAACTCAACTTGTATTATGGAAGAAGTAGTCAGAGATTGCTTTACGCTTTTCCAAGATATAAATCCTCCAGCTAACATGAAAATGTATCCAGAAGTGGATCTATCATCATCTATACATCTAGAAAAGTCTAAATTAGAGTAGCCAATGACAGTTAAATCATTCACATTCCTGTAAACAAGCATGTAATCCTTTGTCTTCTCTAGGTACCTCATAATCTTCTTAATAGCTACCCAATGAGCATGTCTCGGATTAGATAGATATCTACCCAATGCACTAACAGCGAATGACATATCAGGTTTACTGCATACCTAAGCATACATAAGGCTACCAACCACACTAGTATAATGCATATTTGTTATGGAACTCCTTTCAATATCATTCTTAGGGAACTGTTTCTTACTTAACTTGTCTCCTTTGGTACCTAGAACATCACCGGGCCTACAATTTTTCATATTATACCTTTTGAGAACACGATCAATATAGGCTGTTTGAGATAAACCCAAAAGCCTATGACTCTTGTCTCTATGAATTTCAATGCCCAAAACAAAAGAAGCTTCTCCAAGATCTTTCATATCAAAAGTAGTTGACAACATATCTTTGGTCTCATCAAGTAGATTATAACTGTTGCTAGCAAGTAAAATATCATCCACATAGAGAACAAGAAAAATGAATTTACTCCCACGCACCTTAAGATATATGCATTGATCTACCTTATTCTCCACAAAGTCCATGGAAGAAACAACTTCATCAAATTTAATATACCATTGTCTAAAAGCTTGCTTCAAACTATAAATAGACTTCTTCAATTTGCATACCATATGCTCCTTTCCATTTTCTATAAAACCCTTTGGTTGCTATATGTAGACCTCTTCATAAAGATCTCCATTCAAGAAGGTTGTCTTTACATCCATCTGGTACAACTCCAAATTATAATGAGCAACTAGAGTCATAATAATCCAGAGAGAATCCTTGGAAGAAACAGGAGAGAAAGTCTCTTTGTAGTCAATTCCTTCCTTTTGAGTGAATCCTTTTGCTACAATCTTGCTTTAAAGTGCTCCACATTTCTCTTAAAATCTTTCTTCATCTTAAACACCCATTTGCACCCAATAGACTTAACACCTTTAGGAAGTTCCAAAAGCTTCCACACATCATTATGATTCATAGAGAGTATTTCATCATTCATTACTTCAATCTAATTATCAAATAGAGCACTAGAAATTGCTTCCTTATAATTTTCTAGGTCTGGCATGCACCCAACATTAATATCTATCTCCCCTAGAAATGTATAGTAATCATCAAGGTTGATTGGTCTTCTTTCTCTTTGAGATCGTCTAAGAGGAGGAATCTCAACAAAATGTTCAAGACTCATCAACCCTTTCGAATGGATCACTCACGCTTATTTCTTGTATAATAGGAGCTTGTACTATAACCTTTTCTTCACTAGAACTTGTGCTCTCATCCAAAGTAACATCAGAACTCCCCCACATCATTCTCAAGGAATTTAGCAGTGGTTACTTCAACTATTTTTGCTCCACGGGTAAGGCAGTAGAATTTGTAGCCTTTAGCATTGATAGGATAACTAATAAAATAACACCTAGTAGTTTTAGGACTTAATTTTGATGTAGTACGACCATAAATTTTCACCTTAATGACACAACTCCATACACGAAGATGGTTAAGGCTATGTTTCAACCCCTTAAACAATTCAAATGAAGTTTTGGGAACAAACTTAGAGGGTACTTAATTTAGTATATACATGGTTGTTTTAAGGGCTTCTTCCCTAAGGAAATCAGGTAATTTAGATTTAGTAATCATAGACCTCATCATATCCATTAAAGTACGATTTTGCCTCTCAACTATCCCATTTTGTTCAGGAGTCCCTTGCATAGTAAATTGGAAAACTATTTCACAGTCCTCAAGTTATTTAACAAAAGGTCCTTTAAATTGTCCAGTCTCACCATGTCTACCATAATATTCACCACCTTGGTCCGACCTTACTATTTTGTTCTTTTACCACATTGATTCTCAACTTCATTTTTTAAAATTTTAAATTTTTCTAAAGACAATGACTTATCATTTATCAGGTAAACGTAACCAAAATGAGAAAAGTCATCAATGAAAGTAATAGAATATTTATTCCCACACAAGGTTAGTTTTAAAGGACTACAAATATCTGTATGAATTATTTCTAAAAGTTCTTTACTACGTATAGAATCCTTTCTACTTGTCTTGGTCATCTTTCTTCTTATACAGTCTATACAATCCCCAAAATTTATAGAATTAAGTGAAGGTAGGATATTATCCTTTATCAACCTATCAATCATATCCTTAGATATATGACCTAGACTCCTATGCCATAAAGACAAGGAGGTGTTTTTGATTAGTGCCCTTTTGTTTCCTATAGTTTGAACATGTAGAGAATTGAAAACATTGGAATCAAGATTTAAACAATATAAACCATTAGATTTAATACCCTTGCCAACAACTTGGGAACCATAAGATAGAAGACAAGATCCATTATTGAAATTAAAGGAAAAACCACAATTTTCAAGTTTGGATAAAGAAATTAAATTCCACCTCATAGACTGTACATATAAGGTGTTTTTCAAATGTAAAACAAATCCTGACTCTAACTTTAATTCAACTAATCCTATAAATTGAACATTGACTTTATTTCCATTCCCTACGAATAAATTGACTTCATCATCACTTGCTTTCGCTTGCTCTTAAACCCCTGCAAGGAATTAGTAACATGAATAGATGCTCCAAAATCAAGCCACCTTGAATTCAAAGGAACATCTACTAAACTAAATTCATAGCAAACGAAAGCTAGTGACTCACCTTGAGTTTTCTCTTTAATAAAAGATTTGAAGACTTGATAGTTTGATTTCTTATGACCTTTAGACTTGCAAAACCAACACTTCAACCTATTCTTATGAATATTAGATTTTGGACCAAGGGGTTTATGAGATGGATCGGGCCTATTATCATACCCATTCTTACCATGAGGCTTCTTCTCCTTTTTCTTAAAATATTTCTTATGGTGTGGCTAAGAAACTAAGTTCACACTTCCAGAAGTCAAATGATTCATCCTATCCTCTTCTTGTGCACAAACAGATATTAAGGTATTAATATCTCACTTTTCCTTTTGGGTATTATAGGATGTTTTTAAGGCATCAAACTTTGTAGGTAGGGAATTTAAAGCATAGTGAACTAGAAAAGTATCAGTTACAAGGCACTTAAGGTTACTAAGTTTATTGGTAATGGTTACCATCTTTATAATGTGTTTCCTAACACCAACAATTCCATCATATTTGATGTTAATAAGGGTTTCCATCAATTGACCTGCTTCGACTTTTCTAAATACTACGTACCTTTCCCCAATAGAAGCAAAAAAAGTTTTGGCATTGTTAGAATGTAGAACTACTTTCACAAGTGTCTCATCAATGGAGCGCTTGATAAACATTAAAGCTATGTGATTAGCCTTTGTCCACTCCTTATGATAAACTTTCTACTCATTAGTGTTTTCGACGATCAATGCAGTGGGTTCATCTTCTCTAATAGCTATATCAATGTTCAACAAGCTAAGGGCTAATTATATATCATCCTTCTACTTTTTATAATTGTTTCTAATCAAAACCTCAACTTGGTTAGTAGTATTATTCAAGGAAAAAATGACTGGAGCTAAAAAATAATAAACAAGAAAATGATTAATAATATGAGCAATTATAGTAATGACAATTACTGAAACAGAGATTTAATACATATAATATAAACTCTCTTATGGATAGAGTATATATCATATAATAACAACTAGAGTAGTCAAATTGGGCCAAGCCTAGCCCAAAAAAATGGACGGGCTAAGCAAACAAAATGCCAGTCCGAAATTAAAAATAGTCGACGGGCTGGGCTAGCCCGGCCAGTTTACATTAAAAAGAGGAGGGCTGGGCTAAAAAAATGCCAGCTCGAAAACTTACATGACCCGATCTAGCCCAGCTCGAATTGGGCTGGGCTGAATGGGCCGAGTCGGCCCGTTTTGACAGCTCTAATAACAACAGTTACAAAGATTCTAACATCTGTGGGTAGAAAGAATTTTACAGTAAAAATCATCCTAAAAATAGTAACATGTTACAACAAAATAATTTATGAATTTACTATCTGTGAGTAAGTTTAATTCATAAATTAATTAAATAGCACAACATCCCAAAAAATTATTCATAAGTAACTCTATCAATTTTAGTAAATAGTCCACTATAGTGGCATATATTCACTTCAATTAATAGAGCCTTAAACAAGGGTAAATTAATAATAGCCCAAATAATCATTTTCCAACCTATTCTTTAATTTTCTTAATGTACCTAGAGAGTGCATTACCTAAACTTAACAACTAGGGAGAGTGACTATCACATATAAGTTTATCATAATATTAAAATAATTTTCATGCTCAGAATCACTAAAAGTTAATTTTCTTAAATGCCTAATCTGAATAAACAATAAATAAATTAATATTAAATATTTTTAAAATCCAAAAAATTATAAAACCTATAGAGATAAATTCTAGACATCAATACGAGTGTATAAGAAAAAACAACAGGCAAAATGAAGCTTCCACGTACCTACACGTGCTTCACACACCTAGCAGTGCGCGTGGGATTTGTCCACGCACACTGTTCATCCTCTTCTTCTAGTCGGGTCAAGACAACCCGTTTCTTTAGTAAACGGGTTTTGAAGACCCAGTTGGCAATCTGACACCATTTTCAACCGTTTTTAACACAATTTTGATCCCTAAACGATTGAGTCTTCCTCCACACATGATTTATCATCATTTTGAATGATTTTCATGAAGAAAATCACGCAAGAATGAATCATTTAGGATCCAAAAATGCATAAAACAGGTATGCTCAAACCTAATTTGAAAAATCACTTCCCTCTCTAATTTTAAATGTGTTTTGATCATCTCTAAGGCCTGTATTCATGTCAAAACATGTTCTAGGATGGATTTAGACAATGATCATAAATAAAAACAACCAAAACAATGATTTAAAATCATCAATTGTTCATGAGGTTTTCATCAATGGAGGTTAGATGCGGGTTCTAAGTTTTTCAGTCATTTACAATGACTTAAGATGACTTACTACATCTAAACTCTGAAAATCTTACAAAAAATATACTTAAATAATTCTTATCCTATATCCACATAACCATGCATAAAAAATTCAAGTTATAAACCCTAAAATCAATTGTTTTCATGTAATCATGCATGTAAATATTTGAATAGATTCCAAATCATGTATCTAAGGCTCTGATACAACATGTAAACATTAGAAATCATTACTAAGAATGTCCCTAGATCATAGATTCATGAATTTAGAACACCATATTAATAATCAAAGGCGTACCTCTTGTAGACATCTTATTCGTGTTAAGTTTACGATCAAGAAACCAAGAATTGTACACACTTGTGGACTACAAGAATCAAGATCTTCATCTCCTTCTCCTCTCTCTTTTGAATGGGGCAATAATGGTTTATGGATCAAAATATCATTCCTCTATCTTGAAAAGACACATATATATATAGAGGGAGCGGAAAGGGGACCTGTTCCTTTGTTGAAAGGTTGTCTTGTTTCACCTATCATAGAATCAAGCAACCAGGCCTCGCACCTTTTCAAGCACACATACTATTTGAACTCAAAGTCCAACATGTGATTTTTCAATAAACCCTTTGATCACAATATAAAATGAATTCAAGGAAACATCAAGTTACCATTCAACTTGTTTTGGCAAACAGATAAACCAATGAAAGTCCAAAATCATAAAAAAAATTTCTAACAGGCAGAACCTACACTACTGGCAGCTTTCATATACAAAAGATGCATCTTCAAAAGATTATTATATCTTCCCTTCCTCAAAATTAGGACTTCATGGCTATGACTATATATGGTGAATATATATAACCAATTGGCTTTGTGTAGGTTTGGTGACAAAAAATGGATAGATTTTTCTACTCTAGAAATAATAGATTGTGGCCTTGAAGATGCAATATTTCATGAAGGAAAAATCTATGCTATAGATTGGAAAGCTCGGCTTTTTGAATCTGACGTGAAAATGTCAATTGGAGATATTAGTGAAGTGCCACCGCCCCATGATATTTTATTGCGGAATTTGGCAAGTGCACCAAATCGACAAAAGTAATAAAGAGTGAGTAAAGTATTGTCCCACAAGGATTAAGTTATTAATTACTAAATTCATCAAATCAACACTATTCAAGCTAACAAAAAGAGAGTTGTTAAAAATTAAATTAAAAATAAAAATAAAAATCAGTAAACAATAAATCAAAGGGATAAAAAATAATGATGTCAAAGCGTTAGGGTTCAGATTTCACTTAAATTCTTTAGATGGACATTCAAATATTGGTTTAACTATGTTCTATTTCAATGATTTATGGTCAATTCTCAAAATTAATTAATACCCAATTCCTTAGAATATTAATCCTCTTACGCTGATTGGAATTAACTAATCCCTTAGTCTAACCCCAATTAGAAAGGCATTATCAAGAACGAGGGAATTAAAAGAAAGACCACATAACTCATAACGTCTATTCCTAGCAATTACAGAAATTATGATGTTTATCACAAGTTCTAGGTTCATGCAAATTTTTTCAAATCATACATCAACCCAAAAGATCATTCCCAAATTGATCAGGTTTAGAAAAGCATTAAGAATAGAGATAAACACATAAATCACGAAAAAGAAACATAAATTAAACCCATAAAAGAAAGTTATATCATCCAAGAACAAGATACATTATCCTCCTAACAAAGAGAAAATTAGTTACACATGAAAAAAGAAGAACACAAAGGGAAGAATATGACAAACTCCATTGTAGAAATGTGGAAAGGTTGAAGAAAATCCCTAATCTTCAAGCCTAATTGCGCCCACCACATTAGGGTTTGTGCTTCTTGACGGCTGCTGCGTTCTGTCCAAATATGTCTAAGAGTGTAAAAAGTATAAAAGTCTAAAAGAGTCCCTTGAATTTGGCAAGACTTTCTTTTTTATAAGAAATTTACGTTGCTGTTACGCGTTCAGTGCTCAGGCGCTCATCTTTCAGCGCTTAGGCACTAGCCCACTAAAACAGGAATCCTCCAATGCACATTGCGCGCTTAAGCGGTGATGACCCAGTGCTCAAGCACTGGGCTTCTAAATTAATTTTCTTATTCTTTTCTACTCCTCAAATGCCCAGTCTTTTTCCATATACAATTACCTACAAAAAATACATAAAAACATACAATAAGAACACAATTAAAATAATAAAAACATAATAAAATTTGAGAACAAAATTAAATCAAAAAGATTAAAAGAGGATGAAAATCCAAGAATTTGAACCGTAAAAATATGAATTTTTGCAGGTTCATCACTCCCCAAACGTAAGCTTTTGCTTGTCCTCAAGTAAAAGAAAAATAAAAACAAAAAAAAAACTAAACAAATAACAACTCAAAACACAAAACCAAAACATGGCAACACTAGGTAGTGAATATCATACATATCCTCAGAAATTGCTTCACAATCTAATGTCAAAGAGTCACACATGAACAATCTAATTGCCATATCATCTCTCACATGCAACTCTCATGCATCAATGACTTCTCAAAAACATGAATGCAAGACACAATCTCCTCATAAAGAACAAACTTAAATAGATTTATAAAACTGCAAGTGCACATCAAACTCACATCCATAAGATTGTTTTTCATCTCTCTCTCCACGAATGTATACAGCACACAACCAAGAATCAAAATGGTCTTTAAAAACTTATAATGTAAGGCCAAGGGTATGAGTTAAGAAAGAAGTGGTAGGAAAATAAAAACAAAAGTTGAGATGCAAAATCATGCAAATTTCACAATTTAAGCCTTAAAATACTGAACAAGTGCAAAACGGAGCAAAAGACTCAACACAACATTCATTTTTTTTTCTTGCTTTCTTTTCTTTTCTTTTTCAGCAACCTCTACCCCCAAACTTATTTCTTTGCAATACTTTGGGTGAAACTTCTCTTTTTTTTTTGAATTTTTTTTCTTGCTTTTTCAAATTTTTTCCTTTTTTCTTTGAATTTTATTTTTCAGCTCCACAAAACTTTATGCACAAAAATAACAAAGACTTAAATAATAAAATAATATAAGATATGCACTCAATAAAGGTTATGTAAGAGCGGAAATTTTTGTTCATATGGGTATGAGAAAGGGAAAATATGGGTAAAAGAAAAGAAATAGAGGCTAAACAATAGCAAGGCTGCAAAAGGGACCTAATGATAAACTGTGTCACAGGTTGGCTTGAAAGGCACAAACGGTTCAAAGAAGGCCCTTATTATTTCCTTGATTATGCACTGCTTAGGATTTCTCCTCAAAAGAGAATTAAACAACTTCTAGATGCAAATCATCCACACACATGCAATCCCATAAACTTTCTCTAAGATTGACATGTATACATAATCCAATGTCTATCAAACATAAAGATGGGAAGAACATCCATACACAATTGAAATAATAAAGATAAACATAACTCATAGATTCTCATGTGATATCCCAAGAAATCAGATCAATCCACAATTCAAATAATCATTGGATATTCAATTCAACACATCGGCATGCACAAAATGACTCAAAACACAAAAGGGATGATGATGTTACAAAATCAAAATAAATAAAAACAAATAACTAAATAAAATAAATGCAAGAAAGGAAAAGAAAAACTCTTTTTGGCGGCCGACAACTATATATACCCCCCTACAAAGGCTCCAAATTCAGGGAGGCACCTAAGCCAACTCAACATTACCTTCAAAACAAAAATAGAAAAATGTTAATCAACAAAATAAGAAATAACAAAATAAAAACAAAAATAAAAGAGAAAAAGAGAGAAAATTTGGGTTGCCTCCCAAAAAATGATTGTTTAACGTCATTAGCTCGACGTTGCCTTTTATTCATCAAGGTGGCTTGAAGCAAGAGAAGTAGGATAACATTTTTCTCTTATCAGCTCGTTGCCTCCATACTCTATCACTGCCTTTAGAATCAATCTGTATTACATTAATGGAAGCTGGAGTTGTACTTACTTGTCCAAAAGACACCTTAGTATTTGAAATCTCATCAGGCCATGGAGGTCTTAATTTTTCAATAGATAAAGGATTAGCTTGCAGTAAACCATGGATAATGGGAGGACCTTTCTCTGTACAAGTAATCTCAGAGATTTTATCAACAATCTTCGAAGTGAGAGAATCAGCATTAATGGATAAAAAAGAGTTCTTACCATCCAACCCCTTTTGAAATGTACCTTGAATGCAATTAATAGGGGCATAAAGATCTGATATTGGGGCAGACTTATTAAAAACATTTATAGTCACTTGATCTCCATCTAACATCAAAATAAGCTCTCCTCTAGAGACATCAATCAATGCTCCTAATGTTGCTAGGAATGGTCTCCCCAAAATTAATGGGATATCAGCATCCTAGTCTATATCCAAGACTGCAAAGTCAACTGGGAAAATAAATTTATTAACCTTCACTAGCAAATCTTCCATAATACCGTACGGATGTCTGACTGATCGATCTGCTAATTGAAGAGAAACCATTGTAGGCATAACTTTATCAATTCTTAGCTTGTGCAAGATAGACAATGGCATCAAATTGATACTAGCCCCTAAGTCATATAGAGCTTTCTCAACAGTCAGCTTTCCAATGGTGCAAAGAATAGTGAAACTACCTGGATCCTTCAATTTTGGTGGTAGTTTTATCTGAATAATGGCACCGCCCTCCTCAGAAAGTGCTATAGTCTCATCTTCTTCCAACTTCCTCTTCTTTGATAGCAAGTCCTTCATGAATTTTGCATAGGAGGGCATCTGCTCAAGTGCTTCAGCAAAAAAATGTTTATCTACAGCTTTTTGAAGACTTCTAAGAGCTTGGAAAAGTGCTTTTCTTGAATCTCCTTCTTGAATCTTTGAGGGTACGAAAGTTTAGCATAAAGTGAAGGATCAACTATTTTCTGCTCACATTCCTTCTTCTTCTTCTGCCACTTTGGGTGCTCCTCTTTAACTTCAATCTTTTTACCATTATCTTGAGACAAAACCTCTTCAATCGGAACCTCAGTACTTTCACTTTGATTTTTTGCAGAACCAGATGCTTCATTCTTGTCTTCTAAAGTCTTGCCACTTCTCAAAGTGATTGCATGACATTGCTCCTTTAGATTGACTACAGTATCACTTGGAAAAGTGCCTAGAGGTCTCTCTTGAAACTGTTTTGCTATTTGCCCCACTTGATTCTCAATACTTCTAATAGCCGCCTCATGATTCTTAAAATTAGTTCTTGATTCTTCCATAAAAGTTGAAGTCTGTTGCACAAAAACAGAGGTCTGCAGAGAAAGTTTCTCCATTGCAATCTCAAGAGGAGACTTCTGTTCGGGCTGAGCATTCAATGGTACAGCTTGATTCTTCCAAGAGAAATTAGGATGATTCCTCTAGCCTGGATTGTAAGTATTAGAACAAGGAATACCTTGTGGTCTTAAAGGATTACCCATATAGTTCACCTGCTCTAAAATGTTGACACCTGAATTTTTTGCCTCACATTGACCATTGACATGGTTACCTCCACAAAAATCGCAAGTCAGACCTTGATGATTAATTGCATTTACTTGTAAATTAATAACTTGCTTAGTAAGGTTGACAATGTGTTGCATCATAGTCTAATTCTGTGCAAGTATAGTATCAATAACACCAAACTCTAACATTCCCTGTTTAACTGCTGCTCTCCCACTAGGCAACTGATATTCATTAATCGCCATGGTCTCAAACAGTTCTTGAGCTTCTTCAGGAGTTTTAGTATTCAGAGATCCACCTGCAGATGCATCTACCATAGCCCTTGTGGAATGATTCAACCCATTATAGAAAATAGTACTTGCTGCCAAACCTCAAATGCATGATGAGGACATCTCCTTAAAAGCTCATTGAATCTCTCCCATGATTCATATAACGATTCTCTTTGATTTTGAGTAAAACAAGCTATTTCACCTCTCATCTTCACATATACTGATGGAGGAAAGTATCGAGTCAAAAATTTGCTAACCAGATCCTCCCAAGTAAAGATGCTCCCTTGTGGCTGGGCTTGTAGCCAGCTCTTTGCTTAGTCTCTGAGAAAAAATGGGAACAGTTGTAATCTAATGGCATCATCAGTAACGCCATTATACTTAATAGTATTGCAGAGCTACAAGAAATTGACAATGTGCAAGTTTGGATCTTCTGCATGGCCTCCCCCAAACTGATTCTGCTGCACCAACTGTAGAAGAGCTAGTTTAATTTCAAAATTATTAGCCTGAATAGCAGGACGCACAATACTGGTAGAAATATTTTCAGCAGATGGGGTAGCATAGTCAGCCAATTTACGTCTTTGCTCTGCAGTTACAACAATTTTTGCCATCTTTGCTTCTGTTTCCTCAAGCTTCTTCCTTTCTCTAGTTGCTTTCTTGTTTGCTCTAACTGTTCTCTCTATCTTTGGATCAAAAAGTAATTCTTCTGACTCTAGAGAACATTGAATAAACAAGCAAATTAGAGTGAAGTAAAGAAAGAAATTAAAAATAAAAATAATAATAAATGACTAATAAAATTAAACCAAGAAAACAAAGAAACAAATTAAAAAAATTTAAAGAAAATTAAAATTAAAAATTAAAAATAAACAATTAAAAATAAAATTAAACAAAGAAAAAAATGCTTAAATTAGTGTCTTTCCAACTACTATTTAATATTAATAATAATAATCCCCGGCAACGGCGCCAAAAACTTGTTGCGGAATTTGGAAAGTGCACCAAATCAACAAAAGTAATAAAAAGTGAGTAGAGTATCGTCTCACGAGGATTAAGTTATTAATTACTAAATTTGTCAAATCAACACTATTCAAGCTAACGAAAAGAGAGTTATTAAAAATTAAATTAAAAAGATAAAAATAAGCAAACAATAAATCAAATGGATGAAAAATAATGATGTCAAAGCGTTAGGGTTTAGATTTCACTTGAACTCTTTAGATGCACATTCAAATATTGGTTTAACTATGTTCTATTTCAATGATTTATGGTCAATTCTCAAAATTAATTAATACCCAATTCCTTGAAATATTAATCCCCTTACGCTGATTGGAATTAACTAATTCCTCAGTCTAACCCTAATTAGAAAGACATTATCAAGAACGAGGGAATTAAAAGAAAGACCACATAACTCACAACATTTATTCCTAGTAATGGCAGAAATTATGGTGTTTATCACAAGTTTTAGGTTCATGCAAATTTTTCCAAATCATACATCAACCCAAAAGATCATTCCCAAATTGATCAGGTTTAGAAAAGCATTAAGAATAGAGATAAACACGTAAATCATGAAAAAGAAACATAAATTAAACCCATAAAAGAAAGTTGCATCATCCAAAAACAAGATCCATCATCCCCCTAACAAAGAGAAAATTAGTTACACATGGAAAAAGAAGAACACAAAGGTAAGAATATGACAAACTCCATTGTAAAAAGGTGGAAAGGTTGAAAAAAATCCCTAATCTTCAAGCTTAATTGCACCCACACCGCATTAGGGTTTGTGCTTCTTGACGGCTGCTGCGTTCTGTCCAAGTGTGTCTAAGAGTGTAAAAAGTATAAAAGTCTAAAAGAGTCCTTTGAATTTGACAAGACTTTCTTTTTTATAAGAAATTCACGCTGCTGTTATGCGTTTAGCGCTCAGGCGCTCATATTTCAGCGCTTAGGCGCTGGCCCACTAAAACAGGAATCCTCCAGCGCATATTGCGCGCTCTTCTAAATTAATTTTCTTATTCTTTTCTACTCCTCAAATGCCCAGTCTTTTTTCATATGCAATTACCTACAAAAAATACATAAAAATACACAATAAGAACACAATTAAAATAATAAAAATATAATAAAATTTGAGAACAAAATTAAATCAAAAAGATTAAAAGAGGATGAAAACCCAAGAATTTGAACCGTAAAAATATGAATTTTTACAGGTTCGTCATATTTACATTCCTTTTGCTGACCTGAATACCAAGTATTTGATTTGTAATGTTGATGGTGATTTGTTAATTGCAATACGAAGTTTGAAACCTCATCAAGTTAGCAGTGGAGAGAATGAAGCGAGTTGTTACAAGACTTCTAGATTTGACATATATAATTTAGGAAAAATACAAAACAATGGACAAGAATGTTTAGTTTCAGAAATTATGTTTTACTGGTTGGATTCTGAACAGTATCAAGGCAAGACTGAGAGAAAAGATAACAGGAAGAAGAATGAAAGATTGATTTATGTTATTGAATATCAAAAAATGATCATAACATTATTGATTACATTTACAATTTGACATATATAGTGAATAGCTATTAGTTAGAGCTTAACAAATCCAAGACAGTTGTAACTAACTTCTATTAATAATTTTAACTTCCTAACTTTCTAACTAACCATTCTCTCTCACACCCCCCCTCAAACTCAGTAGTGGAAGAGTTTCAACTCTGAGTTTGTCTCTAAATTCATTGAATTGAGAACTAGAAATGGCCTTTGTTAAAACATCTATAACCTATGCATGTGCTGGAATGTGGCTAATTCTGATTCTGCCTGTAATAACATGATCTTGAACAAAGTATAAGTCACTTTCAAAATGCTTTGTTCTGGAATGAAGAATGAGATTAGTAGTAAGAAGAACTGCACTCAAATTGTCATAATAGATAATTAGTAGAGCTGGTAAAGGAACTTCTAGCTCAGTAAGTAATGACCTCATCCATGTCAAATCAGCAACCAGTAGAGCAATGCTGTGAATTCAGCTTCTGTGCTGGATCTAGAAATAATATATTACTTTTTGGAACACCAACTTACTGGATTTAAGCCATAATAAACACAATATCCTGAAGTTGACTTTCTGTCATCAGGATTACATCCCTAGTCTAAGTCACTAAATCTAATCAAGTCTAATGTAGTTAATTTCTAAAGATGCAAACCAGTAGATGAAGTAGCAGACAGATATCAAAGAATTCTTTTAACAGCTTTCCAATGAGACTCAAGTGGAGTTTACATAAACTGACATACTCTATTAACACAATAAGCTAACTTAGGTCTAGTGATTGTAATATACTGTAGACTACCAACCACTGACCTATAAAGACTTGGATAAAAAAATGGAATGCTGCCAGTTGCTGAGAGTTTCAAATTAGCAATCATAGGGGTGTGATAAGGTTTGCAGCCAGTCATTTTGGCTTTGACAAGAAAATTTTGAACATATTTAGTCTGCGATAGAAATAATCCACTAGTGGCAATTTTCTGGACTTCTATTCCAAGAAAATAATGTAGCTGACCCATATCTTTAAGTGCAAATGAGGAATTGAGACTGCTAATAATTTCTACAATAGCTGGGGAAGAATTTCTTGTAATAATGATATCATCCACATAGATGAGGATCAGTAGTGTTGAGGTAGGAGTGATTCTGGTAAAAAGTGAAACATCTAACATTATTGAAACAAAGCCTAAGGCATATAGAGCAGAGGGAAGCTTATGAAACTAGGCTCTAGGGGCCTGTTTTAGACCATATAGGGCCTTGATCAGCTTGCAAACTTGACTACCATTACTAATTTCATATCCTTGAGGTTGAGTCATGTAAACCTCTTCTTGTAAATCTCCATTCAAAAAGGCATTAGTTGATGTCTAATTGATGGATTGGCCAATTCTTGAATAAAGTCAATGTTAGAACAATCCTAATTGAAGCAGGTTTGACTATAGGACTAAAAGTTTCATTGTAATCAAAGCCAACTCTTTAGTTAATTCCCTTTGCCATTAACCTTGCTTTTATATTTCCATATATACCCATCTAGATTGTATTTAACTCTAAAGATCCACTTATTACCAATAGAAACCCTGTCCTTAGGTAAATCAACTATGGTCCAAGTGTTATTTCTCATTAAGGCACTATATTCATCATCCATTGCCTATTCCCAAAGAGGTTGAGAAAGAGCTTGTTTAACAGAACTAGGCTCTAATGAAGCTGAAAATACCTTTGGTTTATGAATCCCAACCTTTGCCCTGGTAGTCATTGGGTGAATATTGATTAGGGTAGAACCAGTTGGATCAATATTCTGGTAATCAGGAACAATAACAGGTGCAGAACTAGAATGAGATATAGCAATAGTATTCTGCTGATCAAACACTTGCTTAGATAATTCATTAGTGATAGTAACAATATTATGAGGAGAGTTCAATGCAGAATGACCATTAGTATGTAAAGAATTCTGAGAGAGAAATGGTATAATAAGAACAATAGAATTGTGTGTTGACTCAAAAACAGAATGTAAACTTGGAAGAAAACCAGTGGGATTAAGTTTGAAGGGAAATAGGTGTTCAACAAAAATGACATTTATGCTAATGATGACATTTGTGTTCCATACCCTAAAAAGACACAATGTCGAGATTAAAAATCAAACTTGTGCTGATTATAGGGTCAAAGAAAGGGATAAAATACACATCCAAAGACTCCAAAATTGTCATGCAAAGGCTTTTTATGAAATAAAACTTCTGTAGGAGATAAGTTTTTAAGAATAAGTGTAGAAAGGGAATTAATTAACTGAGTGGTAGTAAGAAAGGCATGCCATCAGTAAGATAGAGGTAAAGATGAGGTTGCTAAAAAGGTTAAACCTACTTCAGCAATATGTCTATGCTTTCTTTCAACACTCCCATTTTGCTGATGTATGTAAGGACATGAAAGTCTGTGAATGATACCATGTGACTCAAGGTATTTAGATAAAGTAAGATATTCTCTAGCATTATTTGTTTGAAGAGCTTTTAATTTGATACCCAATTACAACTCAGCCAATTGTATAAAATTAAGAAAAGTAGAAAATACTTGAGATTTACTATGCAAAATATAAATCCAGGTATACTTAGAGTAAGCAACAACAAAATGCACATAATATCTTGCTCCATTTATTGAATTAAGAGGAGCTAGTCCCCAAACATCACTATACACAAGTTTAAGTGGAGAATTATATATAGAATCTAAAATTGAAAAGGGCAGTTGATGGGATTTTCCCATACAACAAGCTGAACAAACAATAAAAGATTTATTAAAATAAATAGGCAAATTACAAGACTTCCCTAAAAACTTTTTTAGAAGCAGGATGTTCAAGTCTTGAATGCCAAAGTTGAAAATCTAAATTTGAACTAGTGGAGGCTAGATTTGAAATAACTAGATGGGTGGAAGATACTGGATGCAGACTGTCAAAGACATAGAGGCCATGCTTAAGGGTTCCTTGGAGAAGTGTCTCCTTTGTAACCTAATATTTAACAAAACAAGTGTCAGAGTGAAACTCAAAATAAACAGCATTATCTCTAGCAAATTGAGAAATACTCAACAGATTCTTTGTAATTTGGGAACATGTAACAAATTATTCAAGAGAAATGATTTGGGGTTAGAATTAGAAACAAATTCAAAATTTTCTACATGCATAATAGACAAACCAGATCCATTCCTAACTAGAACTTTATTGTTGCCACTATATCCCATCTTTTGCATCAGATTAGATGACTCGGGTGTCATGTGGTGTGTGGCACTAGAGCCTGGGTACCAATTGGGATCATACAATGTACCAGGTGTAGCATGCACATTACTCAATGGATGTAGAATGACCATTAGTATGTAAAGAATTCTGAGAGAGAATTGGTATAACAGGAATAATAGAATTGTGTGTTGACTCAGAAACAGAATGTAAACTTGGAAGAAAACCAGTAGGATTAAGTTTGAAGGGAAAGATATGTTTATAAAAAATGATATTTCTGCTAATGATGATTTTCCCTGAGGGTGTCTAACACTGGTAGCTCTTATGTTGTGTCCAATACCCTAAAAAGACATATTATTGAGATTTAAAATCAAACTTGTGCTGATTATAGGGTTGAAGAAAGGGATAATATGCACATCCAAAGACTCTAAAATTGCCATACAAAGGCTTTTTATGAAATAAAACTTCTGTAGGAGATAAGTTTTTAAGAAAAAGTGTAGGAAGGGAATTGATTAACTGAGTGGTAGTAAGAAAGGCATGACCCAGTAAGATAGAGGTAAAGATGAGGCTGCTAACAAGGTTAAACCTACTTCAGCAATATGTCTGTGCTTTCTTTCAGCACTCCCATTTTACTGATGTATGTAAGGAAATGAAAGTCTGTGAATAATACCATGTGACTCAAGGTATTTAGATAAAGCAAGATATTCTCTAGCATTAGCTATCTGAAGAGCTTTTAATTTGGTACCCAGTTGCAACTCAACCAATTGTTTGAAATTAAGAAAAGTATAAAATATTTGAGATTTACTGTGCAAAAGATAAATCCAGGTATACTTAGAATAAGCATCAACAAAATGCATATAATATCTTTGTCCATTTATTGAATTAAGAGGTGTGATTAACATGGAGAAGGTGCAAATGATTTTGATGTCGACAAACAAGAAAGCATGGGAATACAATGATCAAGTCACAAGAAACGCAAGCTTAGCATATAGGCTATAGAACTAGTGTAAAGGTATTCTAGTGATTCACTTCAAGCTCAAATGACCTCCTTAAAATGTATTTAAAAAATGGTTTTTCAAGTAAGATTCAAAAACATTTTTGTGCAACAAATGCTTTGAAATCTTATATTCACTTTCAAGCAAGTTCCATGCAAATGTCAAATTTAAGACAAGCCTCTTAGAACTTTCCAACTCCTTTAGACATGCACAAAAATGTCTCTGTTCTTGTTAGGATTCAAATTTCTAAGGCTCCTAACCGATTAGGACCATCTCCTAACCGGTTAGCTTGCTTAGAAAATGGCTTGCCTCTTGGTTCTTTCAAATGCCTAACCGATTAGGCAAGGCTCCTAACCGGTTATCTTATAAGTCAGAGGCCAAAATATATTTGTCCTAACCGATTAGGTAGAAGACCTAACCGGTTAGTCTCACTTCCAGAAGCCAAAATTGTTTTGTCCTAACCGATTAGGCAAGGCTCCTAACCGGTTATCTTATAAGTCAGAGGCCAAAATATATTTGTCCTAACCGATTAGGTAGAAGACCTAACCGGTTAGTCTCACTTCCAGAAGCCAAAATTGTTTTGTCCTAACCGATTAGGCAAATAGCCTAACCGGTTATTCATCAACTCAGAACTCACGTTGGTAATATCCTAACCGATTAGCTTGGAGCTCTAACCGGTTAGCATTCTCACCAGAACTCATTAATGAGAGGTCCTAACCGATTAGGACATATTCCTAACCGGTTATCTATCAAATTAGAACACTTCTCCTTCAGCCTAAATGACCCCCTAACCGGTTAGAACACTTGGCTAACCGGTTAGCCTAAGTTCTGGAAAAATATGCAGAAGCTCGTAACAGCTATATTGTAGAGCATTAATTGCTCACAACCACCTCCAACGGCATTTAATAACGCTTACCTATATTTTTTGGAGGTTGGGCTTGTTTAGAGGGTTAGAAAAACTGAACCATCTATTCTGGAAAATCCCTATTAAGCTTCAAATAAGTTTTTCTCATCATTTTACTAAATCCTCTGTTTTGAGCTTGAGTTTGTGTGAATCCTAAATATCATAGTGCTTCAATTTGTAATACTTGCTCTTGAGAGAGTTTCATCCGTTTAAATCTTATTCAATTTGTTTAGAGAGGGTTAGGTATCCCTTAAGTATTGTAAGGGTGAGGTATCCCTTTGAAAATAGAGGCTCAAGCATTAGGGTGAGGTATCCCATTGTGTTGAGTGCTCAAGGTTGTAGTGGTTATCAAGCACCCATTGAAGCTTGAAGATATAGTGAAAAATCTCAAGTTGATTACTTGGGGACTGGACGTAGATCACAAGTGGATTGGTGATCGAACCAGGATAAATCGCTGTGTTTGCTCTCTCTAAACCCTTCTCTTTACATTAAGCACTGTTTCATTGAATATCTTGAATATTGTTCTTCTTGATTGTTGCATTTATTAGTAAAAGTATTTATTCCATTTATCCAATTAGTTCTAATCATCAAATAGCTTCAACGAAAAATTGTTTATCAACCGAATTGCGAAAGATTTTCGAACTTGACTTACATACTCAATTCACCCCCCCTCTTGAGTATTGAGGCCACTTGGTAACAAATGGTATCAGAGCTAGACTCTTGTATAAAGAGCTTAGCAGCTTCAAGAGAAGTGATGGCTTCAAATGGTTTTTCAAATGAAGGTTCTTCTATAAATAGGCCTCCCTATTTCAATGGGGATGGTTATGCTTATTGGAAAGAAAGAATGAAAATTTTCATTGAAGCTATTGACTTAGATGTGTGGGACGCCGTTGAAAATGGTACTTTTATCCCAACACAGTGTGACAATTAATACACCTAGAAGTGATTGGACCGATGATGATAAAAAGAAGGTTCAATACAATTTGAGAGCCAAGAACATCATCACCACATCCTTGGGGTATGATGAATTCTTTACGGTGTCAAATTGTAAGACCGCAAAAGAAATGTGGGATACCCTACAAGTAACTCATGAATGTACTAGTGAGGTAAAACGATCTCGAATAAACACTCTTACTCATGAATATGAATTGTTTAGAATGAATCAATGTGAGAGTATTCAAGACATGCAAAAGAGATTTACTCATATTGTTAATCATCTCATCTCATTGGGAAAGACATTTCCTAATGAGGATCTTATTAACAAAGTCTTGAGATGTCTAAGCAGGAATTGGCAACCCAAGGTAACGGCGATTGCGGAATCAAAAGATTTATCAACCATGTCTCTAGCCACCCTATTTGGAAAACTTCAAGAGCATGAGTTGGAACTAAATAGGCTCAATCAAAATGAAGAGCATGACAAAAAGAAGAAGGGAATTGCACTCAAGGCCACCTCTTCCATACTTGAAGATGATGATGAAGATGGTGAAGAGGATGCTGAAAATATTGAGCTAAGTGAGGAGAATCTTAGTCTCCTTGTGAGAAAATTCAGAAGATTCTTGAAGAAAAAGGGATTTCAAAGAAGACCACCGTTTCCTCAAAAGAAAGCATATCACAAAGGAGAAGGATCCTCTACTCCTCCAAAATGCTATGAATGCGGAAAACCGAGGCACATGAAAATGGAGTGTCCTATATATCTCAAAAAGACAGAGAAATTTGAGAAAAGGCCCTCCAAGGAAAAGAAAGGAAGAAGAGCATACATAGCTTGGGAGGACAATGATTTAAGCTCTTCTGACGATTCGGAGAATGAAGAAGCTCATCTTTGCCTCATGGTTCAAGGAGAAGAAAGTGGAGAAAGTGACACTGAGGTAACCTCTTCTAACCTAGAACCTCCACCTTCTTATGATGAATTGCAAGATGCCTTTCAAGAATTGCATGATAAATCTTTGAGGCTCACAAAAATGATTTTGTCTTCCAATAAAACAATCTCCCTATTGACAAAGAAAGTTTCTACTTTAACTAAGGAGATAAATGAACTTAAAATCGAAAATGAGACCTTAGGACTCATAGATGCTAATTCACTATGTATGACTTGTTGTTCACATGATAATGCATCCATATCATTACCTTGTTTATCATGTAAAGCTTTTGAAAAAGAAATTGAAGACTTGAACAACACTCTTGCAAAATTCACTTTTGGAAGAGACAACTTGAATGTGTTGTTAGGAAGATAAAAATGTGTTTTTCAAAAAGCTGGCTTGGGTTTTAATCCAAACAATCATCAAAAGTCTTATAAGAACTTCTTTGTTTCCTCAAAAACTTCAAGTAGTCCCTTCGTCAAATGTTTTCATTGTGGTAGGAAAGGACATAGTGCATCAACCTGCAATACTAGAAAGAACATAAACAATAAAGTTGGAATAAAAAGAGTTTGGGTTCCTAAAGGTACCATGCCAAACTCTAACATACAATGACCCAAGACAATTTGGGTACCAAAAGTTAAAACATGAATGTGTGTTGTAGGTGTGCTTGAAGACCAAGAACTCAAATTGGTATCTTGATAGTGGTTGCTCCAAGCACATGACCGGTGATGGCTCCAAGTTTTCCTCCCTTACACACAAGAAACATGGTCATGTCACATATGGTGACAACAACAAAGGGAAGATTCTTGGAATTGGCAAAGTTAGTAAGATTCCTTCATCATCTATTGACAATGTTTTACTTGTTGAAGGACTCAAACATAACTTGCTTAGTATTAGTCAATTATGTGATAAAGGCAATAGAGTAATATTTGATTCCTCTTGTTGCATAATTGAGGGAAAGGATGATAAGCAAGTTAAATTTGTTGGTTATAGGGTCAATAATATATATATGATTAGTCTAGATGATATCTCCTCAAATGATGCTAAGTGCTTTATGAGTAAAGAAAATGATTCATAGTTATGGCATAGAAGAATTGCTCACATTCACATGGATCACTTAAACAAATTAGTTTCTAAAGAACTAGTAATTGGTCTTCCAAAGCTCAAATTTGAAAAAGACAAACTTTGTGATGCATGTCAAAAGGGAAAACAAGTAAAGGTCTCTTTTAAAGCAAAAAACATAGTTTCAACTTCTAGACCTTTACAACTTTTGCACATGGATCTTTTTGGTCCCTCTAGAACTATGAGCTTTGGAGGGAATTACTATGCATTAGTGATTGTGGATGATTTTTCTAGGTTTACATGGACATTATTCTTGGCCCACAAAAATGATGCTTTTCAATCATTTAGAAAACTTGCCAAAGTTATCCAAAACGAAAAAGGTTTTTGTATTGCATCCATAAGAAGTGACCATGGTGGTGAATTTGAAAATCATGATTTTGAAACTTTTTGTGATGAACATGGCATTGAGCATAATTTTTCTGCCCCTAGAACACCACAACAAAATGGTGTTGTAGAAAGGAAAAATCGATCTTTAGAGGAAATGGCAAGAACTATGCTCAATGAGGCCAACCTTCCTAAGTACTTTTGGGCGGATGCGGTTAACACCGCTTGTTATGTTATGAATAGAGCCTTAATAAGGCCATTTTTAAAAAAAAAAAAACCCATATGAATTGTACAAAGGAAGGAAACCAAATGTGTCACATTTTCATGTCTTTGGATGTAAATGCTTTGTTTTGAATAATGGAAAAAATAACTTGGGGAAGTTTGATGCAAAATCTGATGAAGGAATATTCATTAGTTATTCTATTCGTAGTAACGCCTTTAGAGTCTATAACAAACGAACTATGACCATAGAAGAGTCCATACATGTTGCATTTGATGAAACTAACCCAAATGAGTCGAGAAAGGAGCTTGTTGATGATGTTGCAGAAATCTTGGAAAAGACTCACTTGGAAAATCAAGAGAAAGAGCCCAAGAAGGAAGAAGAGAGACTCCTTAATCACTCATGGCAAGAAGATTCAGAAATCTTGGATCTACCCAATGAATGGAGGACTTCAAGATATCATCCTCTCGACAGGGTGATAGGTGATGTATCAAAAGGGGTAATCACTCGAAACTCACTTAGAAATGCATGCAATCACCTAGCTTTTGTCTCTCAAGTTGAACCTAAAGACATAAATGAGGCTATTAATGATGAACATTGGATCTTGGCCATGCAAGAAGAACTAAACCAATTTGAGAGAAATCGAGTTTGGGAATTAGTTCTAAGGCCCAATGATCATCCTATAATTGGCACCAAATGGGTCTTTAGGAACAAACTTGATGAAACGGGCTTAATAATAAGAAACAAAGCTAGGCTTGTAGCTAAGGGTTATAATCAAGAAGAAGGCATAGATTATGAAAAAACTTACGCTCCCGTAGCTAGATTAGAGGCCATTAGAATGTTACTTGCATATGCTTGCATCATGGATTTCAAACTCTATCAAATGGATGTCAAAAGTGCCTTTTTAAATGGTTTTATACAAGAAGAGGTGTATGTAGAACAACCTCCTGGTTTTGAGGACTTTGAAATGCCTAACCATGTTTTTAAACTGAAAAAGGCCTTATATGGCTTGAAACAAGCTCCTAGAGCTTGGTATGAAAGGTTGAGCAAATTTCTTTTAGAAAAAGGTTTTTCTAGAGGCAAGGTTGACACTACCCTTTTCATAAAACATAAGATGCATGACATACTTCTAGTTCAGATCTATGTGGATGACATTATATTTGGAGCTACTAACAACTCTCTTTGTAAAGAATTTTCAAATATTATGCAAAGCGAGTTTGAAATGTCCATGATGGGTGAACTTAACTTCTTCCTTGGTCTCCAAATCAAGCAAGCAAGAAAAGGAACGTTCATAAGCCAATCTAAGTATTGCAAGGAGCTACTCAAAAAGTTTGGAATGGACAATGCCAAGCATATGGCTACTCCTATGGGTACCTCTTGCTATTTGGACAAGGATGAATGAGGTAAATCAGTAGAAATTACGAAATATAGAGGTATGATTGGCTCACTCCTTTATCTTACTGCAAGTAGGCCTGATATAATGTTTAGTGTATGCATGTGTGCTAGATATCAAGCTAATCCTAAGGAATCACACCTAAGTTCTGTTAAAAGAATAATGAAATATCTAATAGGCACATCACAAATGGGTTTATGGTACCCTAAAGGTGCCTCATGTAGTCTTATTAGATATTCAGATTCTGATTTTGCCGGATGCAAAATAGATCGAAAGAGCACTAGTGGAACATGCCACTTGCTTGGAAGCTCACCAGTTTCTTGGCATAGCAAGAAACAAAATAGTGTGGCATTGTTACAAATGTTAAGTGAATATGAATTGTGCGGGAGTTGTTGTTCTCAAATCCTTTGGATGAAGCAACAACTCTTAGATTACGGTCTTGAACTTGATCATATCCCCATAAGATGTGATAATACTAGTGCAATTAACTTGTCAAAAAATCCCATTTTGCATTCTAGAACTAAACATATTGAAATAAGACATTATTTCATTAGAGATCATGTTCAAAAGGGTGATTGCATACTTGAATTTGTTGAAACAACTAAGCAACTTGCTGATATTTTCACCAAACCCCTAGCAAAAGAAGCATTTTTCTATATTAGAAATGAACTTGGTATATTGGATCAATCATGCATCAATTAACAATTGCTGCATAATTTCTAAATTCCTCATTATATTTGAATCCAATACTGACTTGAGCGTCGGAGTGTCCCCTTACTTTGTTTTGCAGGAGCTGAGTTCATGCTTAAGTCCCCCAAATTTGAAAGATCAAAAGTTCTTACTGATATTGGGAGAAATGTGTTCAAAATGAACTTCAAGCGTTTTTGGAATACTAGAAGTGAAATCAGATTGCTCCTACTGATGCATGTCAAGAATTATTCCCATAAGTTTGTTGCAATGCTATCAGTGGAATAATCAAGTAGAAGAAGAACAATATGGTTACGTATGAGACTTGGAAGTGCCTTGGAACACTGAGGGATTCTCTGCCATGGCCTAATATTCGGTTAGGCATAACTCCTAACCGGTTACCCTGCGTTTGGGAACCAAATGGTGCGTTCTGACTTAGCATAATAACCGGTTACCCAATTTCCATAACTGGTTATTGGACATCTCAGTGGCTATTTCCTAATAGCCCTAACAGGTTACTCACAATTCATAACCGGTTAGGCACTCCAATTAAAAAGCCCCTACAGCAGCGTGTTCCCTCCATTCACGCCCCCTCCACTTCCATCTTCATCCTCGTTCTCTCAGGATATCACACACCCACTTCCTCACCTTCATTCCTCACCTTTAATCCACCAAATTCAATCTTCCAACTCCATCTCTCTCACATTCCATCATCCCCCATCATCATTCTCCCATTAAACCCCCATTTCAATCTCCCTCTCCCTCTCACTCTCACTCTCCACCACCGTGCCCTAAGCCTCCATTTCCACCATGGCCGTAGCTCTTCATTCCCCAAAAGAACACGCACAAAAACCCCAATGTCCCAAAAGAAACAAACCCTACGCCATGATCCGCATTTTTCGTTGCTCGAACCTTGGGAGATACTTCACTGATCCTGCTCGATGAAGAAGTATCAATTGGAATTCCATGCAAGGCGTCTCATCTCACCAAAATGGATGGACTGGGAGTTCTTCATCCAAGAAGGCTTCACTCCTCTCACAGAACTGCTTGAATTCCATGGGTTGAGAACCCTCGTCACCACAAATCCAGGGTATTTCTATCTTGAACCCACTAAAGTGTTCTTCTGCAATTTATCAATTAAAGGTGGATCTTTAATTTCTGAAATTAAGAAGCATAAGATTGTGGTGAATCCTAGTGAGTGGGTGCCCTTGTTTGATCTTCCCCACTCCGGTGAAAAGCTCAGACTGGAAAACCATGGTAAGTGGGAAAATTATAAGAGAGATGATGCTGCAATGGGCATGATTCAGCCTGCAGTTCCAATGCCAAAAGGAACTTTCACTACCGGGCTTCTGAAGATACATGATCGTCTTCTTCATTTCGTCGTTACTCACATTCTTGCACCAAGGGCAAGTAATTATGCCCTGGTTAAAGAGGAAGACATTTTCCTGATGTGGCTGCTCAAGGAACGCATCAAGATCAACTGGCCTTTCTACATCATACACACCATGATGAAAGCTAAAAACAAGGCAGTCATGGATCTTCCATATGCTCTTCTGGTTGCTCGAATCTTGGACCATCATAAGGTTCCCTTATTGGACGATGGCATTATAAACACTGTCGGCCCTCATAAATTTGGCCTTGCATCTCTTAACAGAATGCACATGAAGAATATCAATGGTGAATGGACTTATGGCCAAGCACGAGTAGGAGGAGCGCCACCAGAAGAAATTCCTGTTCCCACAGCTGATGTCCCTATGGAGGAGGCACCAGATATGAGTAGCGTCTCTGAATCCACCAGTGAAGCTCGCATTATCGCAGCCATCGCGGATCTGCGCACCTACCAAGAACACAGCAACACAGTTATCTTTGATCGATTAAGTGCCATGGAGGACCGCTTGGACAGGATTGAGCGTCGCTTTCCAGCACCCAAGAACCCTGGGGCTTAGGCATGGACTCTATGTCTCTCATGATTGTGCTGCTGCACTTTTGAACTCTGTTTTTGATTCTGCTTTATTATCTTTTTTGAACATGTTGGGAGAATTATTTAGTATGATGCACTAATTCCTGTTTATCATGATAACTGCTTATCTTTAGCTTATTTCGGTATTCCTGATAGTGATCTTATACTCTTGTTATGAATCTTGGACATATAAACCTTGGTATGCCTGTTAGTGCGTTTCTGTATGGTATGATTGCTTATAAATTACTGGACAATGCTGAATCTTATTAATCAGTTTCTGTTTTGCATGGTTGGTTTTGAATACCCTAGGTTATTGAATTTCTTTTTGATTATGCCAAAAGGGGGAGAAGGATAAAAGTCTTGGATAAGAGTCTTTCTATTTATTGAGAAAAGTAACTAAATGTGCATGAAATAACTAAATGTGCATGTGTAATGATAATGATTTTGTGGATTGTCTGTAAATTAATGGTCCTGGAATTCCAAAACAAAGGGGGAGCTGTGCATCTCTGATTTAAGCACCTCTTGAACAAAAGAGGGGGAGTAAGTCTCCAAATTCTATTATGAATTCCAATTATCGCTTGAACTAACTCTTTTCTCAATAAGTGTTTGTCATCATCAAAAAGGGGGAGAATGTGATTAACATGGAGAAGGTGCAAATAGTTTTGATGTCGACAAACAAGAAAGCATGGGAATACAATGATCAAGTCACAAGAAACGCAAGCTTAGCATATAGGCTATAGAACTAGTGTAAAGGTATACTAGTGATTCACTTCAAGCTCAAATGACCTCCTTAAAATGTATTTGCAAAATGGTTTTTCAAGTAAGATTCAAAAATGTTTTTATGCAACAAATGCTTTGAAATCTTATATTCACTTTCAAGCAAGTTCCATGCAAATGTCAAATTTAAGACAAGCCTCTTAGAACTTTCCAACTCCTTTTGACATGCACAAAAATGTCTCTGTTCTTGTTAGGATTCAAATTTCTAAGGCTCCTAACCGATTAGGACCATCTCCTAACCGATTAGCTTGCTCAGAAAATGGCTTGCCTCGTGTTTCTTTCAAATGCCTAACCGATTAGCCAAGGCTCCTAACCGGTTATCTTATAAGTCAGAGGCCAAAATATATTTGTCCTAACCGATTAGGTAGAAGACCTAACCGGTTAGTCTCACTTCCAGAAGCCAAAATTGTTTTGTCCTAACCGATTAGGCAAGGCTCCTAACCGGTTATCTTATAAGTCAGAGGCCAAAATATATATGGCCTAACCGATTAGGTAGAAGACCTAACCGGTTAGTCTCACTTCCAGAAGCCAAAATTGTTTTGTCCTAACCGATTAGGCAAATAGCCTAACTAGGTTATTCATCAACTCAGAACTCACGTTGGTAATATCCTAACCGATTAGCTTGGAGCTCTAACCGGTTAGCATTCTCACCAGAACTCATTAATGAGAGGTCCTAACCGATTAGGACATATTCCTAACCGGTTATCTATCAAATTAGAACACTTCTCCTTCAGCCTAAATGACCCCCTAACCGGTTAGAACACTTGGCTAACCAGTTAGCCTAAGTTCTGGAAAAATATGTAGAAGCTCGTAACGGCTATATTGCAGAGCATTAATTGCTCACAACCACCTCCAACGGCATTTAATAACGCTTACCTATATTTTTGGGAGGTTGGGCTTGTTTAAAGGGTTAGAAAAACTTAACCATCTATTCTGGAAAATCCCTATTGAGTTTCAAACAAGTTTTTCTCATCATTTTACTAAATCCTCTATTTTGAGCTTGAGTTTGTGTGAATCCTAAATATCATAGTGCTTCAATTTGTAATACTTGCTCTTGAGAGAGTTTCATCCGTTTAAATCTTATTCAATCTGTTTAGAGAGGGTTAGGTATCCCTCAAGTATTGTAAGGGTGAGGTATCCCTTTGAAAATAGAGGCTCAAGCATTAGGGTGAGGTATCCCATTGTGTTGAGTGCTCAAGGTTGTAGTGGTTATCAAGCACCCATTGAAGCTTGAAGATATAGTGAAAAATCTCAAGTTGATTGCTTGGGGACTGGACGTAGATCACAAGTGGATTGGTGATCGAACCAGGATAAATCGCTGTGTTTGCTCTCTCTAAACCCTTCTCTTTACATTAAGCACTGTTTCATTGAATATCTTGAATATTGTTCTTCTTGATTGTTGCATTTATTAGTAAAAGTATTTATTCCATTTATCCAATTAGTTCTAATCATCAAATAGCTTCAACGAAAAATTGTTTATCAACCGAATTGCGAAAGATTTTCGAACTTGACTTACATACTCAATTCACCCCCCTCTTGAGTATTGAGGCCACTTGGTAACAAGAGGGGTTAGTTCCCAAACATCGTTATACACAAGTTCAAGTGGAGAATTGTATACAGATTCTGAAATTGAAAAGGGTAGTTGATGAGATTTACCCATACAATAAGTTGAACAAACAATAAAAGATTTATCAAAGGAAATAAGCAAATCACAAGACTTTAAGACCCTAAGAACTATTTTAGAAGTAGGATGTCCAAGTCTTTAATGCCAAAGTTGAAAATCTGAATTTGAATTAGTTGAGACTAGATTTGAAACAACTAGATGGGTGGAAGATATTAGATGCAGACTGTCAAAGACATAGAGGCCATGCTTAAGGGTTCGTTTTGAGAAGTGTTTCCTTGGTAACCTAAGATTTAACAAAACAAGTGTCAGAGTGAAATTTGAACTAAATTGCATTATCTCTGGCAAATTGAGAAACGCTCAACAGATTCTTTGTAATTTTGGGAACATGTAACAAATTATTCAAGAGAAATGATTTTGGGTTAGAATTAGAAACAAATTTAGAATTCTCTATATGCATAATGGACAAACTTGATCCATTCCCGACTAGAACTTTATCATTGCCACTATATTCCATCTTTTGCATCAAATTAGATGACTCGGGTGTCATATGGTGTGTGGCACCAGAGTTTGGGTACCAATTGGGATCATACAATGTAGCAAGTGTAGCAAGCACATTACTCATGGAAATATTGGCATTGGGGGCTTTATGAGAAGTAGAAACTTGATTTGAATTAGAACCACCAAAACCAAAACCAGAAAAATTGGGATCAAATCTATGCCAAAAATTAAGAGAAAGATGACCAAATTTTTCACATAATTGACAATATGGCTTATTGAATCTACCTCATTCTCTACTAAACCTACCCTTGCCTAAGCTTGAGAAGTTTTGGTTTTGAGGATTTGGACTGAATCTTGCTTAGTCATTAAAGAAGAATCCTTGAGATATGAAATTTCCCTTTCTCTATTGATGCTGATTGAATTGATAAAATTAAGTCACATTTACCTAGATCAAGCTATTATCTGCTTTCTAAAACACTCAATTTTTTCTTCTTGTGCCATAAGAAGAGCTTCAATTTGTCCTACTGAAAAAGGATCAGTTCTTGATGTAATTACTGTGACAAAATAATGCTTCATATTCTTCGGTTAATCCATCCAAGATTGCTTCTATATGATTAACTTCATCAACAGGTGCTCCAATTGATGCTAAGGTGTCCATAATCTTCTTGATTTCAAGCAAATACACATTTACAGAAGCTTGCTTCTTTGTATTCCTCAGTTGAAGTTTAAGTTGCCTTACTTTTGCATGAAAATGAGAAGAAAAGAATTCTTCCAACCGTTTCCAAACTTGATATGAGAACTCATATCCCACTATACGAGTTGTAAAAGATTTACTCATTGAAGATAACAACCAAGACAACACGAGTTGGTCTTGCTATTCCCAATTGAGAAAATCATCACTGATCACTCCATTTTCTTCATCTTCTGGTGTTGGAAACTTCTTGGGAATTGCTCCTCCTGTGATATACTTATGAAGTTTGTACCCTTTGATAGTAGCTAATGCTTGCTATTTCCAAGGTAGGAAGTTGTCTTCATCAAGTTTGATTGAGACTGAGTTTGAAAAGGTATGAAGAACGAAAGAACATGGGGTTGCTATTGAAGTCTGGGAAAAACTTTGGGAAACCATGGAAGCACAAGCTCTGATACCATGAAAGGTTCTGGGTAAGGCTGAGATAAAAGATAACATGAAAAAGAATGAAAGATTAATCTATGTTATTGAACATCAGAAAATGATCACAACATTACTTATTACATTTACAATTTTACATATATAGTGAATAGCTCTTAGTTAGAGTTTAACAAACTCCAAATAGTTGTAACTAACTTTTATTAATAGTTTTAACTTCTTAACTTCCTAACTAACCATTCTCTCTCACAAATTCAATTCCTCTATATGCATGTTGCCTTTTCCTAATGGAAAAGGAGATTGGGTAAGAAATTACATATATTATGCAGATAATATGGTCGAATCTCATTATAAACAAATTGTTGGTGGTCATGATATTAATATCTTCAACTTCGAAGATGGACGAATCAACTAGTTATTCCCAAGCTCAAAATTTCTTTATCGGCCTCCATCGATTTGGTTATTTTCTCACAATTTCATTTCTTAGCTTCTTAGGTTATCTGATTTTTTGTTGAGTTAATCTAAACATTTTATTTAGATTTTTTTATTAATGAGTTAAGAAGGCGGTGAGCGAGGCGAAAGCTAAAGTCTTCAACGAGTTATATCAATCGTTGGGCACCAAAGACGGAGAAAGGAATATCTATAGGCTTGCTAAAAGTAGGGAAAGGAAGACAAGAGACTTGGATTAAGTGAAATGCACTAAGGATGAAAAGGGTAAAGTCTTGGTTACAGAACAAGACATCAAGGATTGATGGAAGAGTTATTTTTACAAGTTATTTAATAAGGAACATGGGATATTAGGGGATTCATACATTCTAAACACTAGAGAGGAGGACCAAAATAAAACTTTTTATTGTAGAATTCGAGATTTGAGGTAAAAGAAGTATTGAAGAGGATGGATAATGGAAAAGTGATCGGACCAAATAATATACCTATTGAGGTATGGAAGTGCCTAGGTAAGAAATGTATAAGCTAGATCATAAAGCTGTTTAATGAGATAATGAGGTCTAAGAAAATGCCAAATGAATGGAAGAGAAGCACTTTAATCCCTATTTATAAGAATAATGGAGATATACAAAACTATGCAAATTACAGAGGGATTAAGTTCATGAGTCATACCATAAAGTTATGAGAAAAAGTAATTGAATAGAGATTAAGACAGGAGACTCATATTTCAGAGAATCAATTTGATTTTATGCTTGGGAGGTTAACCATGGAAGCAATCTATCTTCTACGAAGATTAATGGAGAGGTATCAGAGGAAGCAAAAAGACTACACATGATTTTCATTGATCTAGAAAAAGCCTACGATAGGGTACCGAGAGAGGTCTTGTGGAAGGCTTTGGAGAAAAAAGGAGTTCGTATCGCCTATATTCGAGCAATCCAAGATATATATGATGGGGCTAAAACTAGTGTGAGAATACAGGGTGGGATCACAGAAGATTTCCCTATAACTATAGGACTGCATCAAGGGTCAACTTTGAGTCCATATCTCTTTACTTTGGTCTTGGATATGCTTATTGCACATATCTAAGAGCCAGTGCCATAATGCATGTTTTTTGCAGATGATATAGTCTTAGTTGGAGAAACAAATGGGAAGCTAGAGCTATGGAGATGAGCATTAGAAGAATATGGCTTTCATCTAAGCAGGATTAAGACAGAGTATATGAAATGTAAGTTCAGTAAGAAGCGTGTTAATGCTAGCTTAGCAATGAAAACTGGAGATCATACCATACCACAAGTCACATAGTTTAGGTCTTTTGGATCTATCATACAAAATGACAGAGAGATAGAGGGAGATGTAAATCATAGGATTCAAACTGGATGGATGAAATGAAAGAGTGCTTCAGGAGCTATTTGTGATAGAAAAGTGCCTCTCAAGCTTAAGGGTAAATTTTATCGCACAGCTATAAGGCTTGCGATGTTGTATGGTTCTAAATATCGGGCGGTAAAAAGCCAACAAGAGCATAAGATCAGTGTCATGGAGATGAGGATATTGTGCTGGATGTGTGGCTATACAAGACAAGATAGGATTAGGAATGAATGCATTAGAGAGAAAGTAGGGATAGCACTTATTGTGAAAAAGATGGGACAATCTCACCTTAGGTGGTTTGGATATGTAAGGAGAAGACGCTTAAAAGCCCCTGTAAGAAGAGTAGATCAGGTGGAGAATAGCCCAATAGCTAGAAGTAGAGGATGACTAAGAAAGATTATAGGTGAAATGATTAAAAAATATTTAGATTTGAATGACATTTCTGAAAACTTGGTTTATGATAGAACAAAATGACGTCGTTTGATCCATGTAGTCGACCTCACCTAGTGGAAAAAAACTTGATTGTTGTTGCTATTGTAGCTAATATTCCTTTGTCCACTACTATAGCTTTGATATTTTCTTATAATTTCATTTCTTGTTTTATCTAAACTTTTATTGGGTTTTGTTAATGTAAATATTTGTTTCAGATTTTTATTTGACGAGCTAATGTGATTTTTTTTTGTTTTTATTTGAAATTTTATTTAAGTTAATGAACAAAAATTGATTCAGAGCTCAAAATAGGCCAATATACCACTAAATCATATTATATTAAACCAAATTAACTTGATGTTATCATCCTTAATTTGTCAAATCAATTATTATATAATAGCATATTGCCTGTCAAACTGTATTTTTATATTTTTGGAGAATGAACATTAGAGTAGCTAACAAAAATAATATTTCTTAAAAAAAATTAATTGAACAAAAAAATGGATACGGATTATGGACATGGGCGATTTACTATTCCTTAGTAATGGAAATGACGAGAGGGAAATTGGAGAGATTTTTTTAAGCAATTATGAACCTATTTTACCTATGAAACTTTTAGGTAAACACTATCAATCACATCATCTCTTAAATATTTTACTTCATAATTTATATGTATAAAAATACGAAGAATATTAATAACGCACTCTTTTAAATATTCTTTTCAACACTTATTTTACTATTAGTTCATTTAAAGGATTATTAAAAGAGGAATGCTAACAACACTAGCTTTTGAACTAATAGTAAAATAAGTTTTAAAAGAAGTATCTAAAAGAATATGATGCTAACATTTTTCTAAAAAAATTATATAGAGCTTAGTACATTCTTAGCATAAATACATAATATTACTTATCTAATGTTGAATGAAGTATTTATGATTCATAATTCATTCCTAAAAATTACTTTTTTTTTTACTCAACGATAATAAAGATAGGTGCATATATAGTCTGATAAAAAAAAATAAGTTTTCCTAGTAAGTTGAGAAGACTTCTAAAACACTCACTAGTCATTAAAAAAATTATGAATGGTCACGATTAATTATCAACGGTTCTTATGGGTAACTACTAACTTAAATAATTAGCGATGTCAACAGTCATCGGTGAAAAAATAACGTGGAAGTTTGGCGCCAATATTTATTGTCTTCAAATTTTACGCCTTTTTAATGCCTCTTTTTCGAACTCAAAGCTCACTATTTCGATTTCTCTTTCTTCTCACATAGAGTCCGAATCTCTAACCCTAACCATTGTTGATTGGTTCCTTGCCCTCATTTTTCGTATGCTATGTGCTTTCCTATCCTTAGTTTCCCTTGCCTTTTTTTTAAATTTTTTTTGGGGTTTTATCTTATACTAGTAGCAATTTATTAGCGTTTATATTAATTATGATCTTAATACAAGATTTATTAGAATAGATCAAATTAAACTCGACGGTTGATTTTGTTTCTTCACGCAATTACTCAATGATGTATGCCATCTTTACCATGTGACTGTTCTAGTTTTTGTGTTGTTTGGACTGCTTCTTAATGTTTATCTATCTTCTATCTCACTCTATATTTCTTCAACAATTATTGGGTTTGTAGTCATATGAATCATGCTTTGTTCACTTAATACAAAGCTAGCTTAGCTAGCATCTTGAAAGGAAAATTTGATATCAAATGTGATATGGCCATTTAATCATTAAGTAACTATTGAGTAATGAAAATGGGCATAGGAGAATTCCCAAGAAGATCTTAAATTCTATGTGTTCTAAACTGGATTCAATGGGTTACCTGAAAAAAGTAGGTAATGGTGGGTACCTCCGTAGCACAGCAACGACAATGATGGTGAGAGGAGATGGGTACCTACAAAAGGCTCTCCGACACTCAACTCAATTTGTGTGTAAGGGAGGCAGTGTATAGAATTGGATGATTAATGCATACATTTTTCACCTCGCTGGGTATATGTATGAGCGTTTTAGGGTGTAACGAATTTTAAGATTGAATCTGAATTGAATGCTATCGACTTAGAATCTGGGAAACCATTATTCCTTACCATTAATCCCCTATTTATGAGGGGTATGATTGATATTCATATCTCTTAAAGATATTTTGATGGATTTAGCCTTGCTAATAGGCAGTTACAAGTATGTAGTAATATCTGGGTTCCATTCTGATGGGCTGAGTTGCTCTAGACCCATGGACCCATCACTTGGTCCAGAATAGTTACCCTCAGCTTGGTGTTTAGGTGGGACAACTAAGTGTCAAGATATGAGTTTAACTGGAACACACAGCGCATAGTGGATAAAGGGATTCGAGTTATAGTGTTTTCATTGGATCTCGCGATATTTTTTTCAAAGGGTCGAGGTCCGTGATGTATCATAGTGTCCACCAAGGGTTAATGAGTAAAGTCGGGATCCGGAGTAGATCACTCTGCTTAAGTCATCATTTTGCTTTCTAGGATATGTAATAGGTTGCCCTCATGTGTAGTTTGCGGGGTCCATGTTATGAGTGTAGTCTGATTTTTAGATCAAGATCCGTGGTGTTATTTTACCATGGTGTCTCATTGAAAATCCATGATCTAGCTTAGGTGTTCTTTTGGAATGTCACATGTCAATTCAATTTTGAATGTTCTAGGCATTGTCCTTTCAGTTGCTCTTGTTAAAAAATAGTACGCCATGTGGTTGAAAAAAAATGGAAGCCACTATTTAGGATGCATAGTGTCATAATTAGCCTCTTTCAAATTTCAAAACAAAGGCGTCATGATTAGCCACTTTAAAGTTACAAAATAAATGAAAAGACGCATCTGCCCCCATTAATTATAGTAGTTGAGGAGGTTTTTGTGATTGACGAAGTGACATTGAAGATTGACTTTGATGATAACAAACATGAAGATGATGAGAAGACCAAGTTCAAGAACTCCAAGAATAGCTTTAGGACCTAGAGTCTTTTTGTACGAAGCCTTCTGGATATCTCATTGATTTTGGAATAAAAGATAAAAATGTTTTCTTAATAAAGCATCTTTTTAAAATGGCTTTTGAAAATAGTTAAAAGGTTTTTGGGAAATTTGGAAGCAAATTATCAAGTTTCAAAAATGTCTGAAAAATGGTTTTGAATAGCTTTATTCGAATAAAGCTTTCTTTATCTGAATAAACTATCCCATTTGATCTGTTTTCACAAAAAGCTTATTCAAATAACAATGGAGTTATTCGAATAACAGGTTTTAACTGGTCATGCCTTTTGTTTTCAAATTGTGCTAGTCGAATAGTATATAAGATATTCGAATAGAGGCATTGCTGTGCGTAACTTTTAAAAAGGATTATTCGAATAATAATGATGTTATTCGAAATAGCCATATTTTTCAGAAAACTCTATTTGAAAGAGTTATTCGAATAACCATTGGGTTATTCGAATAACGTGTTGTATAACTAGTTTCCCCGTGGATTATTGAAATGTGTTATTCAAATAACACAAAGGTTATTCGAATAAACACGGGTTCCAGATTTAGAAACTAATGTCTTTTTTTCATTTATTACGAAAATTCAAAACCCACAATGGCTATTTTCTCCCGAGCTCTATAAATAGTGACCTTGGGTCATCTTTAAACATAACCAATAATTTGAAAGAATTTTCTCTTGCTTTAATCCGTGAATTTCATTTTTTTACATACTTTCTATGCTTTTTTTAGGCAAAACTTTGAGATATCCTTAAAGAGCTTCATAGAGCTTCAAGTTGTGATATTTACTCTTTTGAGAGTTTGTCTTCTTCTGTATTCTGATTTATTGTAAAAATGGTGATGTATTCCTCAAAGGTTTGTAAGGGTGAGGTATCCCTGAAAGTTGAGGCTTTAGCACAAGGGTAAAGTTTCCCTGCGTGTGAGAAATGCTTTTGTTTGTAACAGTAACCGTTCAAGCTTGCATTGATAGTGAAAAATCTCGGATAGTTTTACGAGAACTGGACGTAGGCCACAAGTGGTTGGTGGTTGAACTAGGATAAATACTATACCTGCTCTTCTCATCTTTATTTCCTTTATTTTCCTATAATTTATTTGTTATTATCATTAGCTCATTTTCTGTTCTTAAAGTTTCTACTTATCTTCTATTCTTTATTCACCTCTTTTGAGAAATAGTTTCAATGAAATTTGTTTTATCACTGTTTGTGAAAAAATTTTAAAAACTCAATTCACCCCCCTCTTGAGTACTGGAAACCACTTGGTAACAAGTGGTATCCGAGCTAGACTCTTGTATAAAGAGTTTAGCAGCTTCAAGAGAACATGGCTTCTTCAAATAGTTTTTTAAAAGAATCTTCCATAAACCGACTACCTTTCTTCAATGGGGATGGTTATGCATATTGGAAGGAAATAATGTAAATTTTTATCGAAGTTATTGATCTAGATGTGTAGGATACTGTTGAAAATGATGTTTTTGTTCCCACGTGTAAGGTCGATGGTGTAAAGATTGAAACACCAAGAAATAAATGGTCTGATGAGGATAAGAAGATAGTGCAACATAATTTAAGAGCCAAAAACATCATTACTACTACTTTAGGGTATGGTGAATATTTTAGAATTTTAAATTACAAAACTGCCAAAGAAATGTGGGACACTTTACAAGTTACTTATAAGGGTACTAGTGAAGTAAAAAGGTCGATAATTAATTCTCTTACTTGTGAGTATGAGTTATTTAGAATGAACCAAGGAGAAAACATTCAAGAAATACAAAAGAGGTTCACCCACATTGTAAATCATCTTGCATCACTAGCAAAGAGTTTTTCTAACGAAGATCTTATTAATAAAGTTTTGAGATGTCTGAGCAAGATTTGGTAACCCAAGGTAATAGCTATATCAGAATCAAGAGATTTGTCAACAATGACCCTAGCTACCCTCTTTGGTAAACTTTATGAGCACAAATTGGAGCTAAACAGGCTAAGTCAAAGTGAAGAGCATGATAAGAAGAAAAAAGGGAATAGCATTCAAAGCCACCTCCTCGACAATTGATGATGATGATGATGAAGTAGATGGAGAAGGCACAGAGAATCTTGAGCTAAATAAAGAAAATCTTAGCCTTCTGGTAAAAAGGTTTGGGAAATTTCTCAGGAAAAATGGAACTCAAAGAAGACCATCTTTCCCTCCAAAGAAAATCCATCACAAAGAGGAAGGAACATCTTCAACTCCAACTTACTACGAGTGTGGAAAACATGGACACATCAAGATGGAGTGCCCAATTTACTAATAGAAAATGGAGAAATTTGAAAAGAAACCCTTCAAAGAAAGAAAAGGAAGAAATCTTACATAGCATGGGATGACAACGACATGGACTCAATTGATAGCTCAGATAACAAGGAAGTCCGTCTATGTCTTATGGCCAAAGGAGAAGAAGAACAAGAAAGCGACACTGAGGTAATTTCTAACATTGACTTATCCTCTTCTTATGATGAATTATAAGAAACTTTTGAAGAGTTGCATGATGAATCACTAAGGCTCACTAAATTAGTCTCTTCATCTAAGAAAGTAATTTATTCTTTAAAAAATTAAATTCTTATTTTAAATAAAAAAATTGAAGAATTAAAAATTAAAAATGAGATATTAGAATTAATTGATGCTTGCATAACCTATTCCTCACATGCTTCATCTTGTTTATCATGTCAAGTCCTTGAAAAAGAAATTGAAGATTTAAAGAACACACTTTCTAAATTCACATTTGGAAGAGATAATTTAAACATTTTGTTAGGAAAACAAAGAATTATTTTTCAAAAAGCTGGAATAGGTTACAACCCCAAAAATCAGCATAAATTTTATAAAAATTTCTTTGTTCATTCTATTACTTCAAGTAGTCCTTTTATTACATGTTTTTATTGTGGGAAGAAAGGACACAGTGCATCAACATGTAACGCAAGGAAAAATATCAACACAAAAAATGGAACCAAAATGGTTTGGGTTCCTAAGGATAAAATACCCAGAACTAACATACAATGACCCAAGAAAATTTAGGTACCAAAAGTTAAAATTTAAATATGTGTTGTAGGTGTGCTTGAAGGCCAGGAGCTCAAATTAGTACCTCGATAGTGGATGCTCCAAGCACATGACTAGAGACGACTCAAAATCCTCACTCCTTGTTCCCAAGACTCACGGACACGTAACATATAGAGATAACAACAAAGTTGGTAAAAGTCCTAATTCTTCTATTGATAATGTATTACTTGTTGAATGACTTAAACATAATTTGCTTAATATTAGTCAATTATGTGATAAAAGAAATAAAGTAATTTTTGATTCAAATTGTTGCATAATTGAATGTAAAAATGATAAGCATGTTAAGTTCGTTGGTCATAGAGTTAACAATATTTATATGATTAGCCTTGATGATATATATTCAAATGATGCGAAATACTTTTTAAGTAAGGATGATGATTCGTGGTTATGATATAGGAGAATTGCACACATTCACAGGGATCACTTAAAAAAGTTAGTTTCTAAAGAGCTAGTAATTAGACTACCCAAGCTCAATTTTACAAAAAATAAATTATGTGATGCATATCAAAAGGGAAAATAAGTAAATGTTTCTTTTAAAGTAAAAAATATAGTTTCAACTTCTAGACCTTTATAACTTTTGAACATGGATCTTTTTAGACCATCTAGAACTATGAGCTTTGGTAAGAATTGTTATGCATTAGTGATTGTGGATGATTTTTCTAGGTTCACATGGACTTTATTCCTTACCCAAAAAAATGATGCATTTCTAGCTTTTAAAAGAATTGTCAAAGTTATCCAAAACGAAAAAGGTTTTTCTATTACTTTCATAAGGAGTGACCATGGAGGTGAATTTGAAAATTATGATTTTGAAACTTTTTGGGATGAACATGACATTGAACGTAACTTTTCTGCCCCTAGAACTCCACAACAAAATGGAGTTGTAGAAAGAAAAAATAAATATTTAGAAGAAATAACAAGAACTATGCTCAATGAGGCCACACTTCCTAAGTATTTATGGGCAGATGCGGCAAAGACTGCTTGTTATGTAATGAATAGGGCCCTAATATGGCCAATTTAAAGAAAACCCCATATGAGTAATACAAAGGAAGAAAGTCAAATGTTTCACATTTTCATGTTTTTAGATATAAATGTTTTGTTTTAAATAATGGAAAGGATAACTTGGAAAAGTTTGATGTTAAGTCTGATGAAGGTATTTTTCTTGGGTATTCTAATCATAGTAAGGTGTTTAGAATTTATAATAAAAGAACTATGACTATTGAAGAGTCTATTCATGTTGTCTTTGATGAAACTAATCCAAATGGACCGAAAAATGACTCTGTTGATGATATTGCAGAAATCTTTGCAAAAACACAGTTGGAAAAGTCAAGAGGACTTACAAATCATGGACCTTCTCAAAGAATGGCAGACTTCAAGATAACTTCCTCTTGATCAAATAATAGGTGATGTATCTAAAGGTGTAAGTACTCAAAACTCTCTTAGAAATGTATGTAATCACATGGCTTTCGTTTCCCAAATTGAACCTAAAGACATAAATGAATCCTTTATTGATGAACATTGGATCTTGACCATGCAAGAAGTGAACTAATTTGAAAGAAATCAAGTTTGGGAATTGGTTCTAAGGCCCAATAATCATCCAATTATAAGAACTAAATGGGTCTTTAGGAACAAGCTTGATGAAGTTGGCTTAATAATAAGAAATAAAGCTAGCTTAGTTGCAAAATGATACAACCAAGAAGAAGGAATAAACTATGAAGAAACTTGTGCACCTATAGCTAGATTAGAAGCAATTAGATTGTTACTAGCATATACTTGCATCATAGATTTTAAGTTATATCAAATAGATGTTAAAAGTACTTTTTTAAATGGTTTTATTCAAGAAAAAGCATATGTTGAACAACCTCTGGGTTTTGAAAATTATGAACTACCCAACCATGTTTTTAAACTGAAAAAGGCCTTGTATGGCCTAAAATAAGCTCCTAGAGCTTGGTATAAAAGGGTGAGTAAGTTTCTTTTAGAAAATTACTTTTTGAGAGGAAAAGTTGATACAACCCTTTTTATTAAAAATAAAAAGCATGATATTCTCCTTGTACAAGTTTATGTGGATGACATTATTTTTTGTGCTACTAATGAATCTCTTTGTAAGGAATTTGCTAAGATAATGCATAATGAGTTTGAAATGTCGATGATGGGAGAACTTAATTTCTTCCTTGGGCGTCAAATCAAATAAACAAAAGAAAGGACTTCTATAAGTCAAACCAAATACTGCAAAGAGCTATTCAAAAAATTCGGAATGGACAATACCAAGCATATGGCTACACCAATAGGTACTTCTTACTATTTGGACAAAGATGAAGGAGGTAAATATGTAGAAATTATGAAATACAGAGGTATGATTGGATTCCTTCTTTATCTTACTGCTAGTAGGCCAGATATAACCTTGGAAAATATGTTAGGCTTGTATATGATTACAGAGGTAACCTAATACTTACTTAACATATCTGTGTAGTTTTGTGTCTTTTTTAGCACATTTAGTCATATTCCTGTAACACTATGTGTGAAATATAACTATTATTTGCTCCGGAAGTGGCTTAAACTGCTTAGTTAGTGGGAATAAATATGGAGAATTTATTTCCAAGTCACAAATGTGTGAACTATGCTACAGTTAAAGTTTAAGGTTAATCAGAGTTAGTTTGACATTTTTAGGCATACTAGTTGTGTGTTTTAATACCGGATTGACCCCAGCAGATATGGGAAAATAAAGAAATAGTGAAACAGGATTTTTCATAAATCTTAGGATTTATTTTGAATCTGTTGGAAGCTAGGAAACAAGATTTGGTAAAATCTGTGTATTATTAACAGATCAGGCTTTTAGTGCTTATCTGAGAGAAGCCAAAATTGGCTCCTCTTTATAAGTGGCCTACGAATGAGGGTGAAGAAAAACAGAAACAGAGAAGAGAAAAGAGGAAACGTAAAGAAAGGAGAAAGAAAGAAGAAGAAGAAAGAAGAGAAATCAAGAGGCAAGCAAGGATTGGAGAGCTTGGATCTATCCTTGGCCATCATCAAGACCTTGAGGTAGGGTGAAAAATCTTGTTTTTGACTCATCTTCCTATTTTCTTTATCTTGTTCATGAGTGTTGGCATGATAGGAAAGTTAGGTTTTTTAGTGTGATTTTGGTGTTTTAGCTTGAATCTTGTTAGAGAACTTGAGGATGATTTGTTTTTAAGTTGTTGGGTGTATGGAAATGGATTTTCAGCCCTTGTATTCCTTTAATCCCACTTGAGATGATTTTTGGGGTTTTAGGTTAGTATTGGATGATTATCCATGATCTTTAGTTCTGAGTGAAATTGAAGTGGTTTAAGAGTTGCTATATGTTGTTGGACCTTGATGGAAGTTAGAAATCACTTGAAATCGAGTTTTAAGTGTTTAGAAGAGGGTTTAATTCCAACAGAATAGTACCTATATTTGCATAATTCTGTAGAATGTAGGTTCTACAGTGGGCATCACGACGTGTGGCGTAGGACATCATAGCGTGAGTGTTTTGAATGCCTAGTTTTTGAGACTCGAGAGTTGGGCACTGCGACGTAGCACTTTAAGTGTCGCGGCGTCTTAAAGAATAGGGGTGTACGCCGCGATGTGGCACAAGGATGCCACGATGTTGGTGACATTTTCCTACCAGTACTTGAACTCGTGGCTTAGGCGCTGTGATGTGGCATAGGGTAATGTCGCGACGTGAATGCCAGAAAACAACTAGATGTTGTGTGTTTTGGCTTGGAGTCTTCCAATGGTGTAGTTTCTTCATTTATTCTTCTTTTTAAGTATAGAGACTCTAATAGAAGTATTTAATGAAGTGGTTGTATAGTGAAAGCAAATCAATTAGTATACTAATTATTGTGGTATTTAACATCATTGTATTTTATGTTGGTAGTTAGGAATGTAAATCAATTGACATGCTAGTTATTGTAGTAATTAGCATTATTGTTGTTCCATAGCTATATTGATGAGGTTTAGCTCTCATTGTTGATGATCATAATATGATTTTGAATGAGAAGGTAATCAATCCTTCCTATCACAATGATTGTTGTGGATGATCTAATGTGATTTTGAATGAGAAGGTAGTCAATCCTTCCTATCACAAAGGTCATTGCTGCTGAAGACCGTGTAGTTGATTTGACTTCACTACCCGGAGAGGGTGATCATACATGATTGTAAGTGAAGAGGTAACATACCTTTTCTATTATATTAATAAGTTGAGGATGGTCTTTCCCTCACACCCCATGGAATAGCTGGAATTGGGTTTCCAGTGCTTGTTCAAAGCTTATGGAACCAGGTTCCTATGTTTTGTTCAAGGCTCATGCATCTTATGACATTACCATGGAACTGAGTTCTTGTAATGGTATCATACATTATGCATTTCATATTTAGGTTATTGCATAGGCATAAACACTAGACATAATTTGGCATGGCATGACAATTGTATGGGCAATTGCTATCATGACATATTCATGCATTGTAGTTGTATAGGCAATTGCGTGTCTCTGAGATAGAGATATTGTGTTTGTGTCTCTGAGATGGAGATGTTTTTTACTTTTGTGACTGAAGTGTTTATTTGATAATTGAGTATATTATCTGGGTTTATATCTCTGAGATGAAGGTATTGTTGTTGTATCTCTACGACGGAGATGATGCTTTGGCGTCTCTGAGATAGATATGATGTTTTTGTTAGCGTGACAATTTTTAGAAGACTGTTTGTATTAAATGAGTTTTTATACAAACTTATAAAGTGTGAATCTATTTCAGGAAGAGAAAAGACTTGGTTTTGGCTTTTGCCACCTTTCTAGTGCGCTATGTATAAGATTTGAGTTTACAAATGTGTTTTTCCCCAAAATGGCTGGAATGATTGTGATGTCATGGTTTATGATTTTTATCTACTGAGAATGTGTGATTCTCACCCCTTGTGTGCATTTCCATGATGATTCCAGGGAGGAAGTCTTATGGAAAGTGAAGACCAGCAGGAGCTTGGAATGCTTAGCTTAGTGTAGCTGAGTAGTTTCTTTCAACATGATGTACATATTATATTTATGAGAAATATTATTGCTGTGTAATAAATATATTCTTTCGTGGCTCATATTTTCTATATATATACATGACTTTGTTATATTTAAAAATGTTTAGTAGTAAGTAGCAATTCTGAATCTAATCACTATAGTATACGTTAACTATATTATGGTTATTAAATTCAAGATGTTACAACATGCATATGTGTTAGATATCAAAATAATCCTAAAGAATCATGAAATATCTAGTAGGCACTTCACACATGGGTTTATGGTACCCTAAGGGTGCCTCATGTAGCCTAATTGGCTATTCCAATTCTGATTTTACAGGATGCAAAATGGATAGGAAAAGTACTAGTGGGACATGCCACTTGCTTGGAAGTTCTTTAGTTTCTTGGCATAGTAAGAAGCAAAATAGTGTGATATTGTGTATTGCTGAGGCTGAATATATTGCAGCCGGGAGTTATTGTGCTCAAATCTTTTCGATGAAACATCAACTTCTAGACTATGGTTTTCAGCTTAATCACATTCCTATAAAATGTGATAACACTAGTGCAATAAATTTATCTAAAAATCTCATTTTATACTCTAGAACAAAGCACATAGAAATAGGACATCACTTTATTAGAGATCATGTACAAAAGGGAGACTGCATACTTGAATTTATTGAAACATCTAAACAACTTGCAGATATTTTCACTAAACCTTTAGCAAAAGAAGCATTCTTTTATATTAGAGGAGAATTAGGAATAATTGATTAATCATACATATAAATGAATGCTTGTGTTTATTGGCTTATTATTCCTAAATCGTTACTGACTTGAGCATTGGAGGTATCCTAAAACTTGTTTTGGAGGTATCTTATCTTTTGGTATGTTTTGTTCTCTCTAATTATATCCCTGTATATGCTTATAATTGTTTTCTGATAGTTTTATTCGAATAAACCTGTGGTTATTTGAATAAACAAAGTTAGCAGCTCAAAAATTTGTGTTATATATCTGTGTTATTCTAATAAAATTCAATTTATTTGAATAACCTGAAACCAGCAACCATAGACTCTGTGCTTTGTGTCTGTGTTGTTCGAATAAAATTTAATTTATTCGAATAACCTAAGGTCAGCAAATGCATATTATATTTCTTTGTGTCTATCTTATTCGAATAACGCTTTAACACAATCCTCTATCATTTATCTGGTTATTCGAATAAGCAAAGAGCTATTAGAATAAACCTTGGCAAAAAACAAAGCTTGCATACTAGATTATTCGAATAACTATATAGTTATTCAAATAACAACTGACAGAAGGCCATGTTGTTTGGTTTTCCATGAAAGGTTATTCAAATAAAACCTATGCTATTTGAATAAACTTGGGGCCTCTATCTATTTCACAGCGCGTTTCTCTTTTTCTTTTCCATCTTTGTTTCTTCCCTCCCTCTTCTCTCTGTACATGCTGAACCCAAATCTCTAACACCCACTCCACCAGCTTTCCATCATTATTGTTCTCTATCTCCACCATTGTCCTCTATACCTCCACTATCTCTAAAACCCACAATTCACTATCACCATCAACACATTTCCAGCCATCGCCTCTTCCTCTTCCCGTGCAAAATGTCCCCGAATGAAGACTGATCCTTGCAATAACCCACTGGACCTATGAAGACTTTCCTCTAGCAAAAAGGAACTGAGTCGCTTCATCACTCACTTTCGGGAATGTAATCTTGTGCAACCAAAATATCTGGATTTGAATTTCTTCTAGAGAGAAGGAGGCTTTGACTTCCTCAATCTGCTGAACAATCAGGGTGTGCTTCGTCTCTGCTCCCACAAAGCTGACCTTTACCCTGATTTGGTAAAGATGTTTTACTGCAACCTGAAGATTGAAGGGTAAAACATTCTCTCAGAAGTTTGTGATCAATATATTGTCATCACCCCTCAAGATTGGGCTATGCTATTTGAACTACAGTTTGTAGGCATACATGTGGAAGAAGATGGTACCCTATTCATTCAGGAGTACAACAAAATTCAATCCATTGAGGATCTGTTGAAACCTAGTCTACCCTTTCCTGATAAAGGTGTCAAAGGATGGATGCTAAAAAGTCAAGATAAGCTCTTGCATTACGCTTATGCACATATCCTGGCTCCTCGAGGCAGAAATTATTCCTACCTGAGTGAAGATGATATCTTTATGCTATGGGTTCTAAAAAAAAAGTCACCAAATTAACTGGCTAATCTTCATCATAAAGCATATGATTAAGGCAAAGGGCAAGGAGAAGTCTGACTTACCTTATGGCTTGATCATCATTACCCTTCTTGGGAAATATCCTCAGATTCTGGAAATTGAGAGGGCCACCAAGTTATCTCACCACAGTGTTTTTGGGTCCTACACTGTGCACAAAATGAAGATGATCAGGTCTGCTGAAGGATGGGTGTACCCAAATGAAGTGGAAGATAAAGAGCAAGAAGACTTTTTTGTTGCTCTTGCTGCTGATGCTCCTGCTCCTGCTGGTCCAGTTACAAATAAGCAAATCATGGCAACCCTGCTGGACCACAAAGCCTATATGGAGAACACCTTGTCTATTCTGTTTGAAAGAATAGAAGGTGTTGAGTGTGAACAGGCAGCCTTCCGAGCCTTGCTGACTGACAAAGCACTTGATTCCCCTTCTCCGCCACCAGATACTTATTTTTAGGATCCTTAGTTCTTAGGATTTTGTTTCAGTCTTATCTTGGCCTCTTATTTTTCCTTATTATCCTGTAATTGGACAATTTTCTTTTTCCTTAATAAGATGGATTGCTTGCTTTGAATCTGCTTTGTCTTGCATTACTTGTTCTTTTATTGATGTTCAAAATTGGATAATTATCTCTTTACTACATTCACTGCCTTGATCCATTTTATGGCTTTTACTTAGATAGTTATCACATGTTTCAGCTTTACCTTTCCCCATCTTTTTGCTCATGACAAAAGCAAGAGACAACTTTGAGTTTATTTGAGAAAGACAAGTAAAACTTAAAATTGGATTCCAAACATAAGGGGGAGCTGCGTACATCTCTGATATAGATCACATCTTACAAAAAAAAAGGGGGGAGTAAGTTCTCTCAAAATAATTTTGTGAATTCTAATTTATTTGTACTAATTCTTTTCTCTGTGTTAGTTTGTCATCATCAGAAAGGAAAAGAATGTGATCGACTATACAACATTGAAGATTGATTTTGATGATAATAAACATGAAGATGATGGGAAGACCAAGTCCAAGAACTTCAAGAATAGCTTTAGGACTTAGAGTCTTTTTGTACGAAACCTTCTAGATATATCATTGATTTTGGAAGAAAAGATAAAAATGTTTTCTTAATAAACCTTCTTTTTAAAATGGCTTTTGAAAATAGTTAAAAGGTTTTTGGGAAATTTGGAAGCAAATTATCAAGTTTCAAAAATTTCTTAAAAATGGTTTTGAACAGTTTTATTGAATAAAGCTTTCTTTAATCGAATAAACTATCTCATTCGATCTGTTTTCACAAAAAAGTTTATTCGAATAATAGTGGAGTTATTCGAATAACAAGTTTTAACTAGTCACACCTTTTGTTTTCAAATTGTGCTATTCAAATAGCACATAAGCTATTCGAATAGAGGCGTTGTTGTGCATAACTTTCAACAAGGATTATTCGAATAACATTGATGTTATTTGAATAACCATGTTTTTCAAAAAACTCTATTTGAAGGAGTTATTCGAATAACTGTAGGGTTATTCGAATAACGTGTAACAGTTATTCGAATAACGTGTTACAGAACTAGTTTCCCCATGGGTTATTGAAATATGTTATTCGAATAACACAAAGGTTATTCGAATAAACACGGGTTCCAGATTTAGAAACTAACATTTTTTTTCATTTATTACGAGAATTCAAAACTCGCAAGGACTATTTTCTCCCAAGCTCTATAAATAGTGTCCTTGGGTCATCTTTGAACATAACCAATAATCTGAAAGAATTTTCTCTTGCTTTAATCCGTGAATTTCATTTTTTAAATACTTTCTGTGCTCTTTTTGGTCAAAACTTTGATATATCCTTAAAGAGTTTCATAGAACTTCAAGTTGTGATATTTACTCTTTTGAGAATTTCTCTTCTTTTGTATTCTGATTTATTATAAAGAGGGTGAGGTATCCCTCAAAAGTTTGTAAGGGTGAGGTATCCCTGAAAGTTGAGGCTTTAGTACAAGGGTAAAGTTTTCCTACGTATGAAAAAATGCTCTTGTTTGTAACAGTAGCAAGCACCCGTTCAAGCTTGTATTGATAGTGAAAAATCTCGAATAGTTTTTTGAGCACTGGATGTAGGCCACAAGTGGTTGGTGATCGAATCAGGATAAATACTGTGTCTGCTCTTCTCATCTTTATTTCCTTTATTTTCGTGCAATTTATTTGTTATTATCATTAGCTCATTTTTTTATTCCTAAAGTTTCTACTTATCTTCTACTCTTTATTCACCTCTTTTAAGAAATAGCTTCAACGAAATTTGTTTTATAAGTGTTTGCAAAAAAATTTTAAATACTTAATTCACCCCCCTCTTGAGTACTAGAAGTCACTTGGTAATAGTTTTTCCTCGCTTATAAATAGGAATGAGGTTTAACACTTCCCACTTTTTGCCTACTATTGCATTCCAAACATTTTCTTCCTGCTGACTAGGTGATTTTAAGTGAAGCCTCGTGATAGTTGTTAGTGGTTCGAGGCTTTTCCAAACTTTCTTCACCGTTTATAGTTCTTTTCTCTGTCTAACCCTCAGGTACTCTCCATTTTTAACCTTTTCTTTCTGTAAACCCTTAGTGGGGGGAAATTTCAGGGAGTGAGGAGACGGTGCAAAATAGTGGCCCGTCAGTGGAGGTTCTGAGTCCTCCGTCATCCCTACCGCCTCAGCCACGGTGGAGGCTTCAAGCCCATGGTGGAGGTCTTTATGAGAATCCAAAGTGAAGTTGCAACGAGGGACGTCCTTTCTGTCACTTTCTCCAACAGTAACTGCTAGATTTTCTCCACCTCCCGCAACTACACCATCAAGCTCTGGAACATCCTCGGCTAGTGCAAGTACACTATTCAAGATAACAATGCTCACTCTAACTGGGTTTCTTACGTGCGCTTAAGCCCTATCACTCCTCAACCCACCATTGTTTCTGCCTCACACAACCATACCATGAAAGTCTGAAACTTAACCAATTGCAAGCTGAGGAACACGTTTGCTAGCCACACTAGGTATGTGAACACTGTGGCAGTGTCACCTAATGGGTCTCTGTGTGCCAATGGTGGCAAAGATGGGGTGATTTTGCTGTTGGATTTAGCTGAAGGGAAGAGGCTGTACTCGCTTGCTGTGGATGACCAAATTGTTGATGATGTTATTCCTCAGACTATTCCACATGATCAAGTGGACCAAAAGGTTGACGGTGGGGAAGGGGAAAGAGCAACATCGGTGGACGGGTAGGAGGAGGATAAGGTTGCAGTGGCCGAGATGGCTGTGAATATCTCAGAGGTTCAAGCCCTACCTCCTAACACTTGACTTGTTTTTCATTTCATTGCCCCCAGTGTGGGGTCTTATTAATGTACATGGACAAGTCTTGACCTCGGGTGTCTTTTCTTTAATCTTGATACTTAGTATTTCTTTATATTGATGTCTACTTCCTTTCGCTGAGATGGGTCCAACACCCAATCTCAATGACTGTATTTTATACTTGTCATACTTTAGCCTTTGCAAATCTGAGATGAGTCTAACACTCAGTCTCAGTGTTTGTTTTACACTTAGCAATTTGCTCATGTAATTTTTTGAGATGGGTCCAATACTCGATCTCGGTAGCTATTAATGAACACTCATTTTGCCTAGCCGAGATGAGTCCAAGCTCGATCTCAGAAGTTGGGTTCATTTAAGAATAGTTAACACTTAGTCAAAATTTTAAGCATAAAGTGACACAGAAGCCTCTTAGAGTAATGCTCATTATCCCGAGTAACGGTCTAAAACTCATAACCACGTTAAACCTTTGCAAGGCTTATGAGTTAGGTTGTGTTGTAACCGAGCAAGACCTTTTAGGTGTATAGGTTAATTTGAAATGGTAAAGGTGATGCGGAAGCCTCTTGGTGTGGAGAAGGTCTTAACCACTATTCGGACCTTGTATTCCTAAGCTCTCTCTTGAGGTGTGATGTTAACTGGTCTTTTGTTGGTTGAGGTGTTGTAACTTTTGTTGGTTGTAGTTGTCAAATAGAGCAAATGTTGGGGAAATAACTAATTTACTAATAATGGGAACTCTCTTACATGATAATTTCAAAACTTTAAAAAGTACTCAACTATAATACTTTCTCAGCTTGTCCATGTTCCAAAAGTTCTTGATTGCCTTACTTAAGATGGTTTCTAAGGTGTAGGCTCCCGTATTAGTTTTAGACATAATTTAGTACGGTCCTTCCCAGTTAGGAGTTAGTTTCCCATCTTTTGCATTTTTCCCTCTGATGTCCGCCCTACATAGCACGAGATCATCAGGGTTAAACCAACGTGGAATCACTTTGGAGTTGTACCGCACAATGATCCTTTGCTTGAGGGCTACTTTCCAGACGTGGGCAATACGACACTATTCTTCTAGCAAATCAAGTTCATGGAAGACGAGGTCCGAATTAGTGTCCTCAGAGAAGTTTTGCTTCCTCCAGCTCGGCTCTCCTATTTCTATTGAGATCCTGGCTTCACATTCGTAAGTTAACTTAATGGGTGTTTCTCCAATAGAGAAATATAATGTGATTTAATATGCCCATAAGACATAATTGAGTTGTTCCACCTAATTCCTTTTGGCATCATTAAGTCTTTTTTTTATCCCTATAAGTATAACCCAGTTGGTAGCCTCAGCTTGCTGGTTAGTTTTTAGATGCTCCACCGAGGTAAAGTGTTGTTGATCTTGAGCCTGGCTAGGAGATCTTTAAATTTCTGATCAGAGAACTAGGTTCCGTTGTCCATGACAATTGACTCTGGGATTCCAAATATGCTAATGATATTCATGTAAGTGAGTTTCTGGATTCACGCAGAGGTGATTGTGGCTAATGGTTCTGCCTCAATCCACTTAGTGGAATAGTCAATAACCGCCACTAAGTATTTGACCTACCCTAGTGCTTAGGGAAAGGGACCTAGGAGATCCATCCCCCACTGGTAGAATAACCATGGGATTGACATCATAGACAACTCTTCAAGGGGTGCTGCATAGATGTCTGAATAGCACTGGCATTGGTCGCATATCTGTATGTGCTCCTTGCTGTCAACTTCTATGGTGGGCTAATAATATCTTGCCCTCAGCGCTTTCCTTGCTACGGAACTTTTTCTAAGATGGTGGCCTGAGCTTCCCTCATGAATCTCAGCCAAGACGTATTCTGCCTCCTTGGGGATAAGAAATTTGAAGAGGAGAGAGGGGAAACCACAACGATACAACTGGTTATAAAAAATGGTGTACTATGATACTATCCATACTAACTTCTAGGCATCTTTTTTATCCTTGAGTAATGAGCCACTGCGAAGGTAGGCAAGCATAGGTGTCATCAAGTTTCATCATCTATGAGTAGAAGGACTTCATTGTCCGTGATATTAGCAGTGAGTAAGTTGTCCTGGATCACGGACCTGTTATTGTCCGGACTCTTTGTACTGGCTAATTTTGACGAGATGTTAGCTTTGGAGTTCTACTCCTTTAGGATGTGCTCTACTTTAACACTGTCAAAATTTTTCATAAACTTTTTTACCTTGGCTAAGTACTTCTATACTAAAGGGTCCTTAGCCTGCTATTCCCCTCGAATCTAGGATGTCACCAACTGTGAGTCACTGTATAGGACTGTATCTGTAGCTCCTATCTCCTTTGCCATGTTGATGCCTGCTATGCACACTTTGTATTCAGCCTAGTTGTTTGACGTAGGAAACCTGAGCCTTAATGAATGTTCCAATACGAGGCTGGCTTCATTGTCCAACATGACCTTAGTGTCGCTCCCTTTGGATTTGAGGATCAATCAACATAAATGGTCTAGGAATATGCTCTTGGATGGCCAGAGTTTGATGTGAGCTCAACTAGGAAGTCAAATAGTACCTGATCCTTTATAGCTGGCCTTGGCTCATAGGTGATTTCAAACTCGAAGAGCTCTACTTACCAAGCAATCATTCTCCCCACAAGATTTGGCTTGTGCAGTATTTGCCTATTTGGTTAGTCTGTCCTCACTACTACAGGGTGGTATTGAAAGTAGTGTCTCAGCCTTCTTGCAGTGATTAACAACGCTAGAGGCAACTTCTAAATCTTTTGGTAACAGATCTCAGGGCCTTGTAGGACTTTGCTGATGAAGTAAACTGGCCTCTGACCCTTGTCTGTCTCTCTTATCAGAACTAAGTTAATTGCCTCATTGTTGACAGAGAAGTAGGTGTAAAGTGCCTCACTGGGGTCTGGTCTTGTCAGAATAGGTGGTGTGGACAACATCCTCTTCAAATATTGGAAGGTGGCCTCACATTCGGAGGTCCACTCAAAGTTCTTTCCCTTTTTCAAAGTTTAGAAGAAGGGAAGAGACTTTTGAGTAGCTTAGGCTAAGAAGCGTGTGAAGGTAGTAATTCGACTTGTTAATTGCTGTACCTCTTTGATGGACTGAGGGTTGTACATGTCGAGCATGACTTGGCATTTCTCTGGGTTGACCTCAATACCATGGTGTATCAATAGAAACCCTAAAAACTTGTCAATATGTACCCTAAAGGTGTAATTGTATGGATTCAGGAACATGTTGTGCTTCTGAATCTCGGTGAATACTTCCTCTAAGTCCTTAATATGGTCGCCGATGTCCGCCGTCTTGACTATCATGTCATCAACGTATATTTTTAGCATCTTACCAATTTGTTCCTCAAAGACCTTGTTCATCATACGCTAGTAAGTTGCTCCTGCATTCTTGAGTCCAAACAAAATGACTCTGTAGTAGTAACTCTCTATCTCGGTTATAAAGGCAGTATTGTCTTCATCTTCGGCATTCATGGAGATCTACTTGTAGCTAGAATAAGCATCCATAAAGGAAATTAGTTTGAAACCGGATTAGTTATCCACCAACTTATCAATGTTGGGAAGTGGGTAGAGGTCTTTTGGACACGCCTTATTAAGATCGATGTAATCAACGCACATACACCACTTCTCATTGGCTTTCTTGACTAGGACCACGTTAGAAAGCCATGTGGTGTAGGAAAACTCTGATGAATCTAGCATCTAGCAGCTCCTTCACTTGTTTCTGGATCATCTCTTGCCTTTCCAGACTAACCTTCCTTTTTTGTTAGGCCACCGATTTTGCATTCTTCATAATAGAAAGTTAGTGGCAGATAAATTTTGGGTCTAAACCTGGCATATCTGTGGAAGTCCAAGCAAATAGATCTTTGTTTTTCTACAAGACCTCGGCTAATTGGGATTTTTCCTCCCGACTAAGTTGCCCTCCAATCTTGGTTACGTGGTCTAGCTTTGTACCAAGTTGAAGGGGCTGGAGCTCTCTGTTAGGTTAGGGACATGTACTGCGGATCTCTTCACGTACATCCAACTTAATTAAGAGGACATTGACAGTGTCCGTAGTGATTAGAGTTGAATCATTTTTTGGAGAATTTTAGGCTCTTATTATAGCACTTCCTCACTGTGGCTTAGTCCTCTTTGACTGTCACAACTCTATCTTGTCGGTCTAGAAATTTCATGGCCAATTCAGGTGTGAAAATCATGGCCCCAAAGGCATTAAGTGAAGGATGACCTAAAATGACATTGTAGGCTAAAGGGTAGTCAACCACTAAGAACTTGACCTTGATAGTTTTAAAGAGGGGGTATTCGTCCAAAGTCAAGTGAGTCTCGATATACCTAACTAGGGTGATCTTATCCCCTATGAATCTAATCAACTCGCCAGTGTACATGATTAGTTCTTCTTTTGATAACCCTATCTTGTTGAACAAGTCTAGGAACATAATGTCAGATAAGCTCCCCTGATCCACAAACATTCTGCAGACCTCGGCGTTTGTGATTATCCCGATAATGACCATCGGGTCATTGTCATCTGGGATAGTATTTCCATAATCCTCATCAGAGAATAAGATCGGTGGTTTGTGTGTAGCAGAAGCATAATTCTGGTTAGTTAAGGTTTATTTCCTCCTTGTGATAACCAAGATGATGATGGTAATCCGAGTATTAATGGTGGTGATAGGAGTAGAAGTTTATCTTTTTTTATAGATGTTGCCAATGTTCTGAATTGGATTCAAAGGGTTATCTGAAAAGGTAGGTGATGGTGTATACCTCTGTGGCACTGTGGCAACAACGATGGTGTGAAGGGGTGGGTACCTGCAAGGCACTTCGACACTCAAGTCAATTTTTGCGCAAGGGAGGCAGTGTATAGAATTGGATGATTGATGTATACCTTTTTCACCTTGCTGGATATATGTATAAGCATTTTAGGATGTAAAGAATCATAGCATTCAATTTGAATTGAATGCTGTTGACTTACAATCTAAGAAACCGTTATTCCCTACCATTAATCCCCTATTTATGTGGGGTATGATTGATATTCATATCTCTTAAAGAGATCATGAGGGATTATGCCTTGCGGATAGGCAGTTATGGGCGCACAATAATATCTGGGTTCCATTCTGGTGGGTCGGGTTACTCCAGACTAATGAACCCATAACGTAGTCCAGAACACTATGCCTATCTATTTATTTGGTTGCTTTGACTTATAACTATCAACAAGCAGATACAGGGGCAAAGATGATATAAAGTTACAAATGGAAAAATACAAAATAGTAGGATTATCTCTAAGGGTATATCAGTTAAACATTCAAGGAACTGTCATACAAGGTATAAAATGCGAGGAAAGTTGAAGGAAACAATGTGTTTGTTGCACATGTTTATTGATATATATACAACATTTACCATGAATGAGGGAATAATTACAAAGCTATTATAGGGAATAGGGAATCCTAATAATGAGCTAATTTCAAAAGAATGATACAAGCATATGTAACATCTGTCTAATCAAACAAAGGGTTTGTTTAGGTCCCATAAAAGAAAGAAAAAAATCCTCGAAACTCCTCTCAGTGTTTCTCAATACTTATTGGTGATAATGCAGCCGCTAATACCTATCATTACATCTAGGTAGCAATTTGCTTATGTTGTATTAATATTTGTGGTATATGTACTATTAAATAGTTTAGAGTCTTGACAGCTACCTACTACCTAGGACTAGGAGAGTAAAATGAAGGGAGAGACAAAGAAGTGAAGGAAGAAGAGAGCAACTGATGCATGAGAGGCAGTGAGAAGAGAAAAGAACAAAATTTGCAAGTTTTTAATTGTAAGCCTAATGATGATATCCTTCTTTTGGGTAATATTTAGACATATAGGGATATTTAATGGTTGCTTTCCTTTTATGTGAAATTGGAACTATATGCAACTATTCTTATTTTCAAACATATATTTGACCCTGTTACTTAACACCCATGATTTGGTTGCATTGGATCTGCAAAACTCTCTTTTGGGTATGATGAAGTACATTTTGTTTCATCTTTTCACTTTGCAATTTCACTATTGGAGAATTTTAGTTATTTTTCTCTTCTTTACAACTTAACAAGGAAATACAAAAAGTTTTTCTCTTTAGGGCCCGACATCTCTTTCTTAACTAAGCCATTTTGTTTCTTAGGACACTGGACCATGGATGCCAACTAATGTAACTAGTATGCTTAAATTTGGGACAAATCTTCTTGAAGTTGTGTGCTAGTTCAATGGTGACCAATTAACACCAGTGTTTTCTTTCTTATCATCTTGGTTTTCAATGTATGCATCTCACTGTAACCATTATCATTGTGAAAGTCATTATGTTGTACTTGTTGCAATATGAGTGTTACATCTTGATTTGAGAATTGTAAGATGTGAAAGCAATATCAGCTATTAAAGTTTTATTTTTGTTGGGTTTAGTTTATGCAATGATTGGTGAATCTTAATTTAATGAAGTGGCACAACAATGCAAAATAGTGAAAACCTTGTGACTATGAGTAATGTCCAAACCAGTGAAGCTTCCTTGTTGAAGTCTAGTCCAATCCTTTTCCTTAAATAAAATGGGGGGAAAAATACTTCCAAGTCTAAATAGAAGGTTTGTAGTCACTTTTTTTTTTGGCTTGGTGGATCAAGAAATAATTTTATATTGAATTCATAAACCAGTATATGAGTTTGACTTTATAGAGTTCTGTTGTGGGATTAATAGACATTTTAAGTATAGACTGATAAAATGTAATTCTACTATTTTTATATCCATAGAAACCAGTCTCGTTCATTACTAGTGGAATTGTGCTATAGTTTCCCTCTGATAGAGTGTACAACTGATATGGCACTGCTGACATTAAAGTTTTGTTAGAGTTAGCTAGGCAGTTAACTTGTGCAGCAAGTTATCCCTATAGTATAAGTACTTTAACTCATTGTAACGCAAATCATAATGCTAATAACTCAGTTTCTGACTCATTCTCTCTCTCTCTCTGAAATTTTCTTTCACTCCTTCACTTTCTCATCTTCATCAATAGTTAATACCCTCCAACTCCTAAGACTCCTTGAAACTATGCCTTCAAGAAGTAACCATGGAAGCCTATTAACTTTCAAGAACTCATGCTTCTCAGCTTGAAACTCAACCAAAAACAACAATTGTAGCCGCTAGAATCTTTGAGTGTTGCATGTACATCGGTCTCAAATTTGTTGTCACACTTACAGATAGTTTTGAAGGAATCATGTTTGGAAGTCTCTTGGTGATGAAGCTAAATAGCTTTGAGACTGATATAATATGTTCTGGAGAGATTCTTGGTTACACACAATTGTACCATGTCATCCTTACACACACTCACATAAATTTGGAGAGAGAGAAAAAATGAGACCTTCTAAATCCACTCATCATAAAAAACCATCTTCTCTCTCTAATTTTTTGTAAGTGTGTATAAGGATGATGTGGTATAATTGTGTGTAATCAAGAATTTCTCTATGTTTTGTAATATATATTATAAAATATTCTATAATTTTAGTTTATATATTTAAAATTTTATGACTTAACAACATATAATTTTATACATTTTATTTAAATATCAAATCAATCTAATTTTAACTCAATTATTAATCAAGTCATGGCCAGATTATATTTGGATTAAAAAATGACTCAATAAATATATGAGGTTAAATTTAGATTAAACTAAATCCGTCTCAAACCGTCCTATTAACTATGCTGGCTGCAACAAACACAAAAAATGAATGAAGAGAGGACCGTGTTGCTACATTCTTTGTTCTTCTATTTAAAGCACAAAACGATGTAAATTCCATGAGCACCACACGATTTGCTCGTGATAGTGTGTGGTTCATTCGCTCAATGTGAATAATTTCTTTGGAAGCAGAGGACAGCCCAACAGAGAAATTTGCACGACTTGTTACTATAACTCCAAGAATCAGAAGAGGTACGCACATTATTCTTGTGTTCACCATCACAAAATCCGCGTGCCTATCTTCTCTTCTTTTTCAGTCTGCAATTTCACAAACACACCACACAACACACACAGAGATCAGAAGAGTTGAGAGATGGTTTCACCGGACCATGACGTATACATCCCAGAGCAATGGTCCCATGCCGCCGACTCCATTGCATAAGATGGACTTCCAAACATGGTACCTTGAAAACTATCTGTAAGTGTGACAACAGATTTGAGACTGATGCTAACTACATGCAACACATAACCGTTTGCCACTGTTGGAATTGAATATCCAACAGTGATTCTTGAAATTATTATTATTTTATTGAATTCTTGTTTAATCTTCTGTTCGGAAGAAAAAAGTTCTTTTTTTGCACCTTCTCCATCTTTCTTGGACCTTTCTTGTAACCTTCGCCATAGCATGCATCACATGCATGCTGCTTTCGTTCAAGATGCCAGTGCCAACACCCAACAAGATGCACTCCTGACCCAAGCTCCTCGGTCCCATGAGAGAGAAGCTTGATTTTCTCCCACCAGTGCTCTGTGCTCTGGAAGCCTCATTTCATGGCTCCCGTTATGGTATATTCTCTCTCCATAGCTTTCTACTCTGAGTTTAATAATTTTCGTTTCTGATTCTATGTGGGAAATCGATGGATTTATGGGTTCAGACTGCTCCATCTTTCATGCCTCAGAAATTCAAGATTTTTCTACGCATTCTTTTTATGTTTTGCAATCTTAGCACAATTCTTGTGCTCGATTGACTGGTAGACAAGACACTGACCTGAACTATCTTTAATTATTGATTTAATATGCTTCTTAATTTTTGTGCTTGTATATCTCTAGAAGCTATAAAATCATCCATTTTATGCTATTAACTATTTTTAATTAATAATGTACAATGATGGACTCATGGTTTGTGGAATGTGATATAATACTGATGTCATTCTAGCATGACGCAATCTTTTTCTCTTACCCTTTTGACTTTTATGAGAGGAATTCTGAATTTTTGGTTTATTCTTGTTATGCTAGTATTGTGAGTTGTCTTATTGTGGTATTTCTTCTCTGAATTGGACAAAGACAAATTTGAAATGATATCTTAATATTTCTAACTTCATCTGATATGTCCGAATTGACCTTTTTCTTTTAGCTTGTTTTTGAATATCAAAATGTGCCTTATTTAGTTATTTTGATTTGCGAAGCAAGTGACTGATTATGCATATGGCTTTTCTTCTTACTCGCAAATAGTGAATATTTTTCATTCTTTATCTAGTATCCGATCAGAACTTCTTGTATTGAATCTTTATATATACTGCAGGGGCTAAGCAGTGTCTGTTAGTTACAATTACTTAAAAAGGCAATGTTTTCATGATTCCAAATATGTGAATGTTTTTCAGTTTCATATAGTCCAGGGGAAAGAGGAGTCATTTTCTCTACTCCAAATATGTGTCTAGCTCTTTAAAGTTTCAACTTTCAAACTGATGTCGGCCAATATCGGATGCCTTCATTAGCATATAACAAATCAATAATCCTAAATCCCCTCTACTCCATTATTAAGGATTGGTGCTTATCAATAAACTGTCAGTTGTCTTGGTTTTGTTATACAAATTGAGTTGAGGAGACAATAAAGTAGGAGACAATATATAAATAAAAAAAAGAAAGAGAGAAAGACCAGAATGTACGTTGAGTTGACTTCATGATGAGAATGTTATATGTCCATGAGAAATTTGTGTTGAATGTTATTTGTCCGAGAGCAATTTATGTGGAAAATGTAGAAATAGGCTTTTAGGAGGGAGGTCTGGTTGAACATCATGAATAATTGTTCATTATGCTGTATTTTAGTTTCAGTAATTTTAGGAGTACAAAGTGATAATCTTGCTGTGTCATAATCTTTCTGTGATGCTTTCCTTGTTGAATGGTAATGCCTTTCCTGTGTATCTCTTTTAGAACACGACAACCCCAATTGTTTTGTTATTAGCATGTAATGCTAACCTACTTGAGTTTTTAGATGGCCATGCACCGGCAGATGGTGCCAGCACATGATCCTCAAGTTCAGGATGCAGCAAATCATGCTGTGAAGACCATCCAGCAGAGCTCTAACTAATTACTGCCTTATGAGCTTCATGAGTTTATTGATGCAAAGGCAGAGGTCAGTGCCTTGTCATGTATTCGAAATTTTCTTGGTCTAGTTTGTCTTCTAAATTGGTTTTGGAATGTGAAAAAATGTTGGGCATAATGTGATTTTTTAACCTTTTGGTGCTCATCAAAACTCTAGTAGAGCATATTAATTATTTCCCAAATTTTTTTTACAATATAAGCTGTATCTCACCTTTTGCTATGCATTTCAGTTCTTAATTACTTGCTGAGATTGGACTGAACATTGAAGAGCTGTATTTTCTGCCAATGATGGGTTTTCTGTGGATGTATTTGTCGTTGAGGAATGGCCAAATGAGGTATGGTGAAAATAACTCAGCAATTATCCTGCTTAGTGCTATGGGGTTGAAATTTTATTTTATTTTATTTTTAAATAGAAGACCTTTGTTTGAATTTTTCCTATATCTTCTTGACATGCTTACCTTGATTGGAGTGAATTAGAGTTTGATCCTTCCACCCTCTCATTATTATAATTAAGTTAAATTAAATTTTAGTGCAGCTTGGTGATGATTGGTGAATTTGTTTTGTCCATACTCCATACTTCAAGCCCAAAAGTGATTTGTGTGAGGCTCAGTAGAAATAAAAATTTGTTGATATGGTATTATCTTGAATTCTTTGGTTTTTTTTTTTTCTGATTTGAAAAGAACAATTTACCGTAAGCTGCTCAAGTTACCTTCATTTTTATGTCCACTTTATGCATGCCAATAATCATCAGCACTCAGCAGGTTTCAACCATTAGTAACCTGCTTTAATTTTTGTTACTTTTAGGCTAAATGGATTTGACTGCACAAAATATTAAGTGTCATGATGCGGTTGATTTGTTTAATTTTCAGGACTTACAAGTTGCTAATACTATCATTTTTGTTCATGCAGAAGACATATCAAAACAGATATCACAGTTGGTGATGGAAGGTGTTATTGTTGATTGGCTCCTGAGGCATATTCATTGGCTCCAAAGAGAGGACACTTTCCCCAAGGGATTCGGTGGGTCTAAGATGTAATGATTGAGCGAAAACTTCGAACATCTTTTACTGGGACATTTTATGCCAACTCATAGAAATGAAGCTTTTTATGCAAAATAACAGTATTAGAAACTAGGCTTACTTGGCTGTCAATAGGCTAATTAAATGACCATTTCTCTACCTGATATGTGCATCTAGAGCACTGGATAGTTGCAATGGCTGCTTGTTAATAGATAGCTTGATAGCACAAAATATAATCTCATCTGAACATCAAAGAGTAGCCATATAAACAATGTTATACCATAGCAATAGCAAGGACAATGGTTCCCTTAAAAGTCCGAGCATTCTACTCCAGCTAAAAACACCAAAGAACTGCATAAGTTGTGCACAGTCATAAAGCTTTACCCTCTTCCCTCCTGCTAAAGCTCTAAAATAGTAAAAGTAGTCCAAAGAAACTGCTCCAGGTTCTGAGAGCAAACCAAATATTCATGAAATAAATGAAAAGGATACTCAGAATCAACTCGGATGGAATTATCACCGGCCAAAAACAAAAACAAAAAAGATAAAAAATATAAAACAATTGACATTGTCTTGTGCAAATGTTTCATGTCGTGTGCTTATGCTCCTCTGGCCCGGTGGTAACTTTTTTTTTTTTTTAGTAAGAGTAGGGACTCCTCAAGGTTATTTGTTGTAGTCACACACCCCATGTGTTTAGTTATTTGGTAATTAGACTCTTTAGATATACTCATTTTTCACAAATTGATTGCTAAAAGTAGTATGAGTAATTTGTCAAAGGTTGAAGTTGTCTAATCTAATTATTACTTGGACAGTTTTTCTGCATAGCTATCAATTTTATCTTGCATTTTAGTCTATTATATGTGTGAAGCAACTCGCTTATATAATCTTGGAACTTAACTTCTAATTATATCTATCTTCTTCGACATGTGGAACGTTGTCTCAAGTGAGAGGTGAATTAAGTTAAGTATATTAGATCAATTATATCATTAATTAATATAATTAATTATTATTCATCTTTAATTAATTAATTATGATAGTTATCTGTTAATTAATAATATAATTAGCTTAATGTACTTAATTTGAATGTACTAACTATTAAGTTTATGCAAAAAAAAATTTCACACGTGTGTTTGTTTGGGTGCACGGTCAAGTGTGTCATTTCATCTTTTGTTTTATTATTAAAATAGAAAATTTTAAATTTTAAATTACATAATTAACCACTTACAAATTGGCTTTCATTAATTTTATTTATTTAAAAAAGTTGAATAACTGTTTCCAACAAATACAACTTATTAAGATAAGATTTGCACGGTAGATAGACCAAATTAATGCATTTGAAGGAGTTCAAATACAAACACAAACACAATTTGTTTTTTTTTTTTGGTAATAAACACACCATTTTAATCTTATAATGTATGACGGTATTGTATTTCAGAATATCTTGAGAAACTATTTCTCGACTATATCAAAGCAATAGTTGACCTATTGTCGAACAAACTTGTTATCTTTTATATGTAAATTAATTTTTATATCAAAGCTAAATTAATTTTTGTTAACTATCAAGTCAAGGTTTGTATTAGCCCAAAATTATATTTCAGGCACTACAAATAAGTTGTTCAAGTCATCTGGATCTAATAATTACTTCGAAGTGCCCTTCACTTCTGTATGGATCAAGCAATGGATAACAACCGTACCTAACATGCTTTCGCTAGGGGAAGAAAATATTGCAACCCACGATTACCCCAACTTTTTATTAAAGCAAATGTGTTGCTGCAAGATCCATTGCCTCATTTACATGCGATGCATCAGTACCCAAAAAAGGAATAGTTATTGCATAAATCAGCATAGGATACGAAATACAGGGCAGCTATGCACACAGATGTAATAAAACATTTTCTTCAAAATAGTCATAATCTGTCACGATAATTGAACAGTGGTGTGGCATTACTAGCTTCAATTTGGTCCTTGTTCAGAATCGGATTAGAGGTACGTATCTTATCACAATCTAGAATGGTTGTGGAAGGTTGAAGATGGTAGTTTTCTTCTTGCACGGTAGCGGCTACGGAAAAGGGGGTGATGTACGTACAAGGGACTTTGACTCTCAACTTAGGGCTAAACATTAGGAGAGAAAAGTATATTAAAGTAGATATATACCTGAATGATTCAAATCCGTATTTATAGAGTGCGTTTACTTGTAAAGTAAGTAGTATATGAGGAGATACTGTTTAAATATGATTGGAATTGATAGTTTTGGGGGACATGATCCTAAAATATCTTCATTAAAGATGGATTTTGTTAAGATACGACACTTATCTTAGCTAGCAAGTAGTTCCCAATAAGGACCGCAACAGTAAGGGGATGCGATTGGGTCAGCCAAGGTAGGTCACTCATGTTGGGCCTAGGTACAAGATAATGATCTAGAGCAATTTCCCTAACTTGACGCTCTGGTGTGATAGCAAAGTGTCAAGGTCCTCCATACAAAGGTCAATAGGAGCGTTATGCACAAGAATCTATCTTGAGGCATTAAGGCCGGGATCCGCTTCGTGATGGGATGAGTTGTAGCTATCATCTGAGATTCAAGTTGTAGTTATCATTTGAGATTCATAGTGTGGGGCCACAATGCCCCCATGCGGCTAGGACCCGTTATTATATATTGGGGTCTATTTGGAGTGGGCATGTAATTTCTACTAGGATCCTGTGTTTGCTGCTCAAGCACAATTGCCATTAACATCATAGGTCATAAATCACGTCTTCATTCGTGGTGCTCGGACAAAATGCTCCAAGGAACTATGATCGCTGTGACCCAGTCTTGTGTCATGAGTGTCAGCACCCAATTTTGTCTAAGTCAGTTATAAAAGGCAAAAGTAAAGTCCAATGATTAAAAATGTTAGAAAATATAAAAAATAAAAAAGAGATATGAAAATAATTTTCAAATTTGAAAAACAAAAAGATGAACAAGTTTGAAGAAAGAGTAATTTGTGCGTGGGAAGTAAGGCTGCACACGAGTCGGGTTTAAGGAAAAAAAATCCAAACCAATTAATTGAGGCCGGGTTAGGTTAGATCAGGTTTGCTAACCCAGTATTTAAACGGGTTGGATCGGATCAGGTAATCAGGTTGAGAAAAAATTTATATTTAAAAAAAAACTTTATATGAGCCTTTATATAAACTTTATATTAATTTACTCGTATAATTCTAAAATATAATTTTTTGAGTTTTTTCAAAAACTATTTTAAAAATACTTGTTAAAAAATTAAAATAAAAAATATTTAATATATTAAAAATTTAAAAATTATATATTTTTTATACAAAAATATTTTATTCTAAATATTTTAACAAATATTTTTAAAAAGACAGTTTTTTAATAATTTTACTATTATTTAATAACGTAGATACTAAGAAATGATAGTAATTATTGTCTGAAAGATGAAGGGAAAACTAGAAATTCAAATTCTTCCATAAATGATATAAGTGATAGATAACAAGTTCACATGCAGGACCACATATGCCAGCATCCTATTCATCTATCCTCGCTTCAGAAAAGCATGTACCTAGTTCTTCTTCTTTCCCATTTCCCACCCCTACGACCCTGTCGTCAGTCGTCACCCACCAACCAGAGGAGAGAGAGAGAGAGAGAAAACAGAAGAGAAGAGGAGAGAGAAAGTCACACAGAAGCAACTATGAACAAAAGAAACACCTTGATTTTGAAGATCCTCCTCTTCCTCTTCGCTCTCAACTCCCTCTCTCTCTATCTCTACTTCACAATACAAAAATGGACTGCGACACAGTCTCGTTGCCGCCGTTGCCCGAACCTCCTCGCCGTGTTTCTTTCCCTTGAGTGGTCTGCCCCTCACAACCCAAACCGCTGCCACACCCAAACCAGAACCATCGCCCTCAGCCTTCGTCCTCTGCTCAACTGCCGTGCACCACTACACCAGACGGCAGATACCCCAAGTCATCAGAGATCTACTCATATCTGCTCAGATATGTTCAAATTTGTTCAGATCTGTGTAGAACTATTCAGATCTGCTCAGATATATTCATGTTTCCTCAGATCTGTTCATATCTTCTCAGATATGTTCATATTCCGCACATCTTGCATCATTAGCAACGATGGTGGCTGGGCCGAGGGGAGAGGAGGAATTCTAGTAAGAATGAGAGAGCGCTGAGATTGAGAGAAGAGCAGCGATGGCTGATGGGTGAGAAGGGTTTCTAAATGCTGAAATGAAATGAGAAAAAGATGGATGGATCGGGTTCGAAGAGAAAAGAAAGAAATGGCAAAAATATGGCAAAAACGACTAGTATTGCTCGGGTTATTGGGTCATCAGGTTAGTTTGTTGAACTCGTCACCCGAACTAATAAGTAGATAGGTTGATCGGATTTTACCCAAACTAACCCAATAACCGGAACCAACCCAAATATTTTACATTGGGTTAGGTTGGATTGGTCGGGTCATCGGGTCATTGGGTCGGGTTGTGCAGCCCTAGTGGGAAGAGAAACCTAAGAGTTAAATTGAGATAAGAAGATAACAAGGTAACTAGAGAATAATAAAGGATAAAGCTATATCTGAATGAAATTACAAAGCTACTACCTTAGAGTTATAAATATAAACATAAGAAAGTTACTTAAACACCACGTATTGAAAAACATGTTGAGAAATGTAGAATGTGTATAAAAAAAGAAAAAAATAGAGAAAAAGAATGAGAGTACAAAAGTTGGAGGGAGAAATTGGCTTTTGGTACCTTTGCCAAAGTTTTTCTTCTAGCATATCATCCTCTTTGCTTCTGTTTGTTTCTTATGTTCTTTACTTTACTTAGAGAATTCTAATATGGACCACTTGCAAAGTGGTCCATGAATGGACCAACTAGTTTTCAGCTTTGATTTAATGATTAAATAAATGAAGGGTGGAGATGAAGCAAGAGAAAAATAGTGAAGAGGTTGATAGTAGTTGGTAAAATTACTGAAATGGATAAATAGTGATCTAAAGTTTAATATTTTTTTTGGGTGAAAGCAACGACATAGGGCCTAGACCAACTTGGATGTGGGCCAATACGCTGGTCTTATTATTATGGATAGACATATAATGGGTTGGTTTGGCTTATTAATGTTATCTGAACCTTAACTTAACCAATTAGTCTTCTAATGGGAATACTGCTTAGGCCGTTATATGCATTAAAGAGCCATCATTAGTTTTATGGTTCCCCAAATAGTGGAAGCAATTGGTTAATGGGGGAGTGACCACGTAATGGTTATAGAAATAAGTGAAAATAATGATTCCACACAATTTTGTTTCCTCCAAAATTATCCTTCGACGTTCTTACTCGATCAGTCTGGGAAGTAGAGAATCCTAACTGGAAGCGATTCTCCTCCCCGAATTGAGACCGTGAATCAAATTTGTCGTTTGACAAAAGTTTACCATAAACACATTCAAAACTAATCTTTGACGTTATTGCTTAAGATCAGTCTGGGAAGTAGAGAATTCCAAGAGGAAGCGATCCCCTTTCCCGAATTGAGATCTAGAATAAGTTCTGTCTTAAGACAAAACATTACCATGAACAGTAAGTTTTGCCCATTTTTTGCCATATAACTTAGACATCTTATTCAAATATCATATTCCACAATGTGTGGAGTTTCCGAACCTAGTTGAAAATATAAAATACTCCAAATTGACCTATTTGATTATATTCGAAAAGATAACACTCCACAATGATGTATTTGATTCTAATAGAAAAGACTAAGTGAACTATTCACTTAAATACTAATTGATTTCTGCTGTTATTTAGGCCCCCAACTCGTAACTCCACTATCAATTTAACTTTAAATACTATGATAGACAAAATCACTAATTTGATAGGATCAACAACCCTATTTCTTGAATAAACTCAAATTTATGTTGTCAATTTAAAACCATTTCTACGATTTTTTAATCATCAACAACCTGTATCGTCAATAAAATTCCTTTGAAATTCCTTAAACCATTAAGAACACAAAATATGGTCTTACTTACCCAGAGTTTGAATGCATCAAAACAAGCCTCAACAAAATTTCTATACATTAAAATCATGGTTCTTAGTCATAGTAAAACACTTTTATAAGAAGAACAAGTCAAGGAAAATAGGAAAAAGTATGATTCCCCTATCTCCTGGTCTTGATAAAACTTGAGCAAAAAGGAGAAATTGAAGCTTGATCTACCTGAAATCTCCTTGTTTCTTTGCTAACTTGAAGATTCCTTTATCCATTTTTTTCTTCCTCTGTACCTTCTTTCTCCTTGCTTAGCTTCTTTGGGAGTGTTCTTCTTTTTTATTTTCTATTCTCTTCCCTTTATATTTTCTAGCTATCCAATTAGATTTTAACTAGAGGCTAAACCATCCAAATACAAACTAACTCATGTCTAACTAAGTGGTCATCATTCTATTGGCTAATGATTATTCTAGTACTATTTTTTTCTAACTAAGTCATGATTACTTAGTTAGAAAACTTAGTACTTCCCTTACTCTTGGTCTTGAGAAAAGTTGAGCAAAGAGGAGAACTTAAAGCTTGATCTACTTGAAATCTCCTTGTTTCTTTGCTAACTTGAAGATTTCTATTTTCTTCAAATTTCTATCCTATTTATCTTCCTTTGTACCTTCTTTTTCCTTACTTGGCTGAACTCTCTAGCTTCTTTGGTTATGTTCTTGTTGTTTCTTTTCTATTCTCTTCCTTTTATATTTTTTAAATATCCAATTAGATTTTAACTAGTGGTTAAACCATTCATTTACAAACCAAGTCATGTCCAACTAAGTGGTTAGTTTCTATTGGCTAATGATTATTATAGTACTTTTTTCTAACTAAGTCATGATTACTTAATTACTCTAAGTGGACCACTATTAATTTAGTTACATTGGTTACATTTTTATTTATGATTTAGGGTTTAGTGTTTATGGTTTAGTGCTTATGATTTAGGATTTTTGAATCATTGGTGGCTTCTAGTCGAGATCATGTCTGACTTCTAAGTGAAACCAATACTTGTTTATTACAAATTTGATCCTAACAAAGTTAAGATTCGTGTATATTTTGAACTTGATCAATTATATTCATGTAAGTCTTCTAATACACCCTCGAAATTACTTCCGATCGAAAGGTGTTATTTTTATATCAATAGATGCCCCTAATATTTATTCTCGAAGTATGAGAAATAAATAATTAGTTTCAAGCATTAACATTTCGATTGCATTTGGTCTTTGAGCTTTATCTGCGCTACATCAGTCCGGATGAGAACCAGCATGTGGAAGGTCAGGGGCAAAATATAGAATTTTGAAATTAATATTCCATTAACTCGTTCACCCACTACGTGGCCATTCCCCCACTATCCAACTACTCCACTATTTGGGGAACCGCAAAGGCAATAATGGGTTTTAATGACAAAATAACTGAACCCATTAATTAACATTAGCCTTAATGTGATTACTGTGCCATTTCCTTTTCTCACACTCTTCTGTTTTGGAAAATTGTATTTAAAGGTTTGAAAAGGCTCTTACTTATTTGTGTTCCTTCTTCAGCACCCTTCCCTTTTCTGTGAGCTTTTTCTGCACGTACCCTGCCATTATTGAGCGTTGAAGCTTTCTTTCCAACCTCTTATTTTTTATGTTAACCTTGTTGAACCTTTAAGGCTTGCTCTTTAATCATAACCCTTTCTTTGCCTCATATTCCTTGAAGCTCTTTTACATCAATGGCTTCACCTTCCTTCAGAACTGCCTCTGTCCAATCCTTTGACTCCAACCTTGAGACTGAGGAGATGAGGGTCCTGCTCCAATCTTTCACCAATGCAGTCTCGAAAAGGACTAGGGTGATGGAAGATTTGGGAGAGCACGAGAAGGATGAACATCCAAGGCCCAAGAAGGTTCAAAAAACTGAATGGAAGGCCCTCGTGGAGACAACCTGTTCATCTCAACCCAAGAAGAAACCTGCTCCTGCTCCTGCTCCTCTTTAGCCCAAACCAGTGGAAAAGAAAAAGAAGGTGGCCGAAGACCCTGTACCAACACCTCCCCAACAATCCAAGGTAAGACTTAATCGAACCATTCCAACTTATTTATTCTATTAAATTTATCTCTCATTTCTGACTTGAAATTTTTTTCAATTTCAAGAAAATGCAAGTGAAGCAAACCCAATAAAGTCATGGTGAGTAAAACATGCCGAATCGAAGCCACGTAGAGAGGTCCTAACTACATCAAACTAATTATTTCTATTAAATTTATCTTTCATTTCTGACTTCAAGTCATTTTCAATTTCAGAAAAAGGCCACACAACATGAAGTTGAGATACCAACTTCAATCGAAGCTGAAGTTTAACCAATAAATGCGATGGAGATCCCCTAACAATCAACATGACATAAAGTTCCTGCTCAAACTGAGCTACCAGTCGAAGCAAGTGGAATGAGCATTGATGAGGGGATAGAAGCTATGAACGTAGAAGAAAAAGTTGACGAGGATGACCCTATTAAAAGGCTTGAGGATATTTTCTATGGGAAGACCTTATTACCCTCAAAATCTCATCCTTCAACTGCGCGCTCTGAAGTAGAGGTGCAACGCGTGTCTCTGTCATTGCTCCTCAAAGAACTTGGTACTTTGTTTGGCATGGGAATGGACGAAGTTATGGCCAATGAAGCACATACGTAGAAGATGGACAACCTCCTCGAACAGCTTCATCAAAACAACCAACTGGACCAAAATGAACAACAAACTGTTAGAGAGATAAAAATCTGGTGTGATGACTTAAGGACCAAATTTCCCATATTGAAAAAGGTTATAGCTGATCATGTCCAACTTTTAGATGATAAGGCTCATCTGGTGGACGAAGTGACCAATGCCAAGAAGAAGCGCTCAAGGTAGAAAACACATGGCTGATAATGTAGAAAAGATTGCTGACCTTGAAAAATAACTGGGAGAACTGAAGAGGCAGCAAGATCAAATCCAAGTTGCCTTGGATGACTTCACAGTCCAAGAACAAGACCTTTAAAAAGACTGAAGAATTGGATGGTCGAACGCCAGGACGTTAAGGTGGCATTGGAGAAATCATCCCCCACATTCGAAGCAGCTTCAATAGAAATGAAGAAGGTGATGGAAGCTTGGGGACTTCTCCAATCAAAACTTGAATAGATTTTTTTTTTATTTTGAATGTAATTTTTGTTCTTTTTGCCATTGTAATTGACAATTATTTGGAATACATTCTAATTTGAAATTATAATGACAATAGTTTACAATGATATTTTCAATTCAAGAATATTTCGCTTACTTATTTTTTAAGTATTTACCATTTATCAGAGTAATTAGTTCATTAGAACTAAAATAGATAATCAAATAAACATTACCAGGAAAGAATTTATCGATTTGATAAGGTCCTTCCTAATTTGGGGACCATTTACCAAGTGACTTCAAATTTTGCCACTGTATTTGAAAATTATTTCAAATACATTGTGATTTGAAATTATAATGACAGTAGTTTACAATGATATTTTCAATTCAATAGTTCTCCTGCATGTTTTTTAAGTATTTACCATTTATTTGAGTAATTCTTTCATTAGAACTAAGATTGATAATCGAAGGAGCATTACCAGGAAAAACTTTGTCGATTCGATATGGTCCTTCGTAATTTGGGGACCATTTACCAAGTGACTTCAAATTTTTCTTAGTAGGTAATAGTTTATGGTAAACTTTTGTTGAAGGACGGACATATTCGATTCCGGATCTCAGTTCTGGGAATGGAATCGCTGCCTCTTGGGATTCTGTAGTTCCTGTACTGGTCTTTAAGCAAGAACTTGAAAGATTAGTTTCGAATAAAACACTAGGTTATGTAATTCGAAATGGAACGGTTTATGCGTAAGAAGTAAGTTAGTGAAAACGCTTGAATTTTCTGAATACTTGCTATTTATCTTAGAATCTGCCAATGGAATTCATACCTGAAGCCGTGAAGAGTGAACCTTCTAAATGCATTATTCAAGATGGGCAAAGCAGGAGGTTCATTTGCAGCTTAAGATAGACTAGAAGAAGGAACAACACAAAAGTGTTCTTAACAAACTCATGGGTTCAAATCTGTGTTGCTAACAACTTGAAGAGTGGTTTTGTGGTTAAGGTATGTGTGGATCTGGCTAATGAAGCTTTTTTTTTCATTGTTTAAAATTTTTGGATCATGTAATAGAGAAAGGTCAAGTTGTTTCTAGGATATGTTATTTTTGGGTTGTAAGACCCTGTACCAACACCTCCCCAACAATCCAAGGTAAGACTTAATTAAATCTTTCAAACTTATTTCTTCTACTAAATGCAAGTCCTTTTCAATGTCAAGAAAATGCAAGTAAAGCAAACCCAATAAAGTCATGGCGAAGAATAAAACTTGTTCACATGAAAGCCATGTAGAGAGGTCCTAACTCTTTCAAACTGATTTCTTCTATTAAATTTATCTTTCATCTTTCACTTCGAGTCCTTTTCAATTTCAAAAAAATGCAACTGAATCAAACCCAATAAAGTCATGGCAAGTAAAACATGCCAGATCAAAGCCACATTAAAAGGTCCTAACTCTTGACAGCTCTGATGAATCCCCTCATGAGGATGAAGAGCTAGCTTCTTCGAGAGCCACAAGGTCACCTTCAGCTAGTCAAAGGGCAGCACGTGTCTCCGTCATTGCTCCTCAAAGAACTTGGTACTTTGTTTGGCCTGGAAATGGACGAAGTTATGGCCAATGAAGCGCATAAGTAGAAGATGGCCAACCTCCTCGAGCAGCTTCATTAAAACAACCAACTATACCCAAATGACCAACAAGTTGTTCGAGAGGTGAAAAGCTTATGTGACGACTTAAGGACCAGATTTCCCATATTCGAAAAGGTCATAGCTGATTATGTCCTACTTCTAGACAAAGAGGCTAATCTGGTGAATGAAGTGACCAAGGCCAAAAAGAAGCACTCAAGGCTCTCCACCGCTCTTTCAACTAATAGAAAACACATGGTTGATAATGCAGAGAAGATTGCTGACCTTGAAAAACAATTGGGAGAATTGAAGAGGCAGCAAGAACAAATCCAAGTTACCTAGGATGACTTCATAGTCCAAGAACAAGACCTTCAACATGACTGCAAGAATTGAACCATCGAACGCCAGGATGTCAAGGTGGCACTTGAGAAATCATCCCCCATATTCGAAGCAGCTTCAATAGAGAAGAGGAGGTAAAGGAAGCTTGGGGCTTCTCCAATCAAAACTTGAATAGATTTTTTTTTCAAATGTAATTTTTGTTCATTTTGCCATTATAATTAACAATTATTTGAAATACATTCTGACTTGAAATTATAATGACGATAGTTTACAATGATATTTTCAATTCAAGAATAGTTCATCTATATGTTTTTTACGTATTTACCATTTATCAAAGTAATTCATTCTTTAGAGCTAAGGTTGATAATCGAATAAACATTACTAGGAAAGACTTTGTCGATTCGATAAGGTCCTTCCTAATTTAAGGACCATTTACCAAGTGACTTCGAATTTTTCACAGACCATGGAATTTTTCAACGGACCCCAACAACTCGAGCATGGCCAAATGGTTAGTCTCGAATGATCAAGTTAGAAATCTTTGCCCAATGAAAAGCACGGATCCCAGAAGCAGGAACTCAAGCTTAATATAACTATAAGGTAAGCATTGGACTGGCCCCATTAGAAAAAGAGTAATGAGAACAGTGAAAAGCGAAAAATAGAAAGGAAGATATACAAGGTAAAGTTCAAATAAGAATTTTATTTATTTTTCTTATTCTATACATCATCTACTTTTTCAAAAAATAAAAGGAAAATTAAATGAAAAGTGTTCACAAAAGAGTGACCATTGGAAAAATTGAGGATGGAACCAACATAACCGTTGGAACACTCCCAGCCATTATCATTTCCACAGTTCCTTCGGAACCAGCACCTGCTTCTTCCCTGCTGACCAAGCTTTGAAAAACTTTGGTAAAGTGAATAGAACACCGCTTCCAAAGCCGAAGTCACTCCATCCAAATTCTTCTTACCTAACTCCTTTAGTGACAAGAAAGGCCGGCATCTGCCACTTGCCCGAGGCACAGCTCTAGGAAATAGATCACCCTAAGTTACTCCAAGAGGATCTTTCCTCTCAAGGGGCTGACCTAGTGCCTCCAAATCACCCAGTAAAGTAGAAAGACAAGGACATAGCACCCTCTAGTGTCCCTATGCATCACAACAGAAGCCTCACTCCATCCTAACAAGACTGAGTAGACCAAACCCTCCAGTATACGCTGGGAGAGAAAGGCTTCTACCCTTCAGATGCATGGTGGCTCAAACTTTACGCCGAGAAAGAAAGGCTTCCACTAGAAGAATTAGTTGTCGGAAAGTAAATATCTTCAAGGATTTTGGAAAGAGCAAGGGATGATCTTTGTAGGGCACAAAACCTCAATATAACTACAAAAAATGGAAAGAAAATTATTCTCTGAAAGGGTATCATCCTTAAACAGAATCACAAGGCAAAAGGGATACAACGAAGAAAATGTCAGTTTCAGTGTAAACATTCTGTATTTATAGAGAGAATGAAGCACTCCAATTGGATCTACAAAAAGTGAACAGATTGCATGATGAAAAGCCACGTTAAACGCTCCAAATCTCTCAGTGTTTGCGCCTTGAGTCAGTGACTATTACTTTTTCTCCCACCTGATCTATCAGTCCCAGCGATTGAGCTATAGCTGTGAGTCTGTGACCATTGCTTCTTCTCTCACCCGATCTCTCAACCGTTCTCTGGAACTAGTCACGCCACCATACAACCATGTTTCCCTCTTCCCTCTTGCGACTTTTTCAGTTCTCTGCACCACATAGCTCTAGTAGATAAGCCTTCTTCTTCTGCTCTTTTCATGTAAATCTGGAACATAAGAAGAAGTGCAGCTGGGTATAGTGCAGCTAGGCATAGTGCAGTTGGGTATAGTACAGCTACACTGTATGGGCAATGAAGCTACAAGGGGCAGTGCGGGTAGCAGAGCTATGGGTACGAGTAGAGTGGGCAGTCGATGAATGTAGTATCATTGGAGAAGAAGAAGAGTAAGCTTTGAGTATAGGATTACACTTGTTAAATTGATAAGAGGATGCTAATATGGACCCATCAAGTTTGGCTCCATGAATGGATCCTCTATTTTTTTATTTGGCAGTATTTATATATAGATTTGTTTGTATATAAAAATTATCTTAAATTTTTTAAGTTATTTGTATTTACAGTTATTCGTAAAAAAAAAAATGTGATCTGACTAAATTTTTATATGAATTTGAGTGCTATTAGTTAAAATCTGTAAAAATTTAACTTTTTAATATGAACCATTCATTTATTTTAATACAAAATCAATGGTCCAAACTACTTGGTCCATCCATAGACCTCTTTTTAAGAGGTTCATATTAGAATTTTCCAAATGGTTATCATTGATGAGCTTCCATTTAAATTTATTGAAAATGAAGGCTTTAAAAGTTTAGCTCAAGTTATGCAAACTCAATTCCAAGTTCCTCTTAGACAAACTGTTGGTAGAGATGTTATGCAATATGTTTGAGACTAATTTATTATTTGAGTTATGACTAACTTTGTTTAATTTATTCTAGACTTAGTAAGACTTGTTAGTTGTTAGTTTGTTATACACATATTGACTTATTGTGTTTAGTTTATTTAAGATTGAGACTTATGGTATTAATTTGTTAGATTTTGTATTTTGACTTTTTTTAAGGAATTTCAACAAAAACAACACATCCGACTCACAGGTTTGACCTAACCAACCCACTATTAAGCGGGGCAAGTTGGGTTGGGTTGAGCGAAAAAATCTATTCGACCCAACCCACTACTCTAGTGAGCAGGTCGGGTCCAAAAATACTACTTAACCCACCCAACCCAACCCACAGACACCCATTTATTTTATTTACAAGGAAGTAAATGTTCCCCCTATATAGATGATATTTGTTGTCATAAAGGTAAGTTTGTTAGTTTTGCATTGCATTTATATTGATTCGAACATGACTCCTAAATTGTGTATCTGTGTGTAAGCAAAATAACCACGGTGCCTAATACATTAGTATTGCAACATCCTTACTCAACTTACTGCAGTATATTCAAAATGTACATAGTAAAAAGGATTACACTTATTACTTCAAACGAGCTTTATAATAACTATATGTATTGAACATATATTTTTGAAAAAGGCCCAAAAATAGAGCCTCGAAAAGAATGTAATCGGACTGAGCATTAATATTATAACAGAGTGTCGATTATGTACAGTACATAAAATCCCTTCTCCAGAGTTCAACATTTCGATTCTCAATGGATAGTAAAGTATACATAACTAATACATAAGTCTTTTACACTATTCTACTCGAAGCTATTGTCTTCATGTTCTCCTCAGAAATATTTCGATTTCTCTAAAAAAATGTAGAGAATGGAAAATAAAAGACACAAGTTAGGAGATTCAAAAGGGAGTTTTATTATGATCACATTCCATACATAGTCAACTCTAATAAAGAAACTTCCAATGTACTTTAATACAAGAATGCCCTAATATAGACCATGGCCACCTCCAAGATTCTTCCAGAAACCAGCAACTGTCTCGGCCTTTCCTAGCCAACATGAGAATCCTTTACTTTGAAAGATTATTCCACTGCAACATCAGCAAGCTTCATAATTACTCTTTTTCTACTCCATAAGATTGATTGCACCTTAAAGCTATCCTATATATCCAACTGCATTTAGCGACTTGGCAGAGTGTCATGATCAGTAGAATAATCATGAATGGAGAAGGAGTGTAGGCAAACCATCTCTATGCCTCTCAAGAACTAGGGCTGAAACCACGGTTTCCCAACAAGAGCAGGAAGGTTGCACACTCCTGCATACGCCGGGAGAGAAAGGCTTTTGCCGCCCAGAGGAATGTTTACCCAGCCATGCAGAGCGGTTACTTGCTCCTCACCAAGCCATTACGCCGAGAAAGAAAAGCCTCCAATGGAGAGGCTAGTAAAAATAAAGAATACCTTTACGAATTTTGGGAAGAAAAAAAAGATGGTTTTGGATGGGGGCAAAGCTATCCATATGTATACAAGAAATAGGAGATAAATCATTTTCTAAAAATAGATCATTCTCACATAAGATCAGGATATGCCAGCCTCAATGCAAACATTCTCTATTTATAGAGGGTATGAAGCATTCTGATTGGCCTTGAGAAAGTCAAACTGACAAACCTCATTGATTTAATAAGAATTTTAATGCACCCTCTATCTGATTGGATATGACAGTCATGGGCAATTGGATTTTAGGCAGCCAAATTGCTATCCACTTTTAAAGCATTTGTAATTCCCAACAAAGTCAAAGCGACGGTTTCCCAAGCAAACTTAGACTGCTATGAACTGCAGAGCAGAGGCTACAATGTAAAAGGCTAATACAAATTGTAGCTACTGCACATAGAGGACCCCACTAGTTCGTGCCTACCAAAGGTACACTTCAGTGTACTGAACAATGTAATGAGTTCAAACCTATTATTCGATCAGCTCTTTAAGCTCCTTTTCGAATAACATTGTAAAAGTTTCTCAGCTTTAATCATTACCTTATTGCTTTTTCAGTTGTAATTGAAATCATACACAAACACGTCTTTTTAACAACTTTCCTTTTTCATCTGTAATCAAAAATCTGACAATTGAATCATTCTTAGTTCATTTGATTAGCGTCATCGAATAGTAAATTGTCAAAATTGAAAGTTGCCAAGTCATACAAAATTGCCCAACTAACTAATCTTAATAAAAATCTATAACTATAAACTAAGACTAATAGGTTAGGTAGAATGTTACCAGTATCACTAATGCAGCCATGTTTACTAATTGAAGTTTAAATTCTAGTGTGTAGCTAATGAACTAGATGGACATGGACTAAGCTTTTCAGCCAAATAAACTACAAACGGTAATTAAATTTCTCTCACAACAAATGTCAATCTGTTACCATGTGTTGCTGCTTATGTTGAAATACTAATTAGTTTTCCCATTTACGTTTGAATTGGTTGCAGCTGCATGAGAACACTATCAGGTATTCAAAATTACCTACGTAACACTATAACGAGCTCACTACCTATAACGTAACACTATATTTTTCCTTAAATGTACTTGGTTCACTGAATATTTAGACAACAATGTGAAGCCTCCCTTAATCCATCGTATCCGCGTCCTCCTGTACAACCACAACCTCAAAACAAAACAAATATGACCAAAAAGACACCAAATTTCATAATCTGAATTCACCATCCAAGTACTGACTCTATCAAAACCTAATAGTTTTGCACATCAAACATTTACCTCATCAAAATATGTTGTTGAATCCTCTACGATGTTTTCTATCCTTGACAAAAAAGGGTAACCATTGCATTTGTGACCTTGATTGTGGCAAATATCACATCGCTGTGGACACCTAGTCTTCCTTCCACTGGAAGAAAATGATGCTCGGCCATGCTTTGTTCTAACTCACGTTGGTTCCCTCACAATTCCTTCATTAAAATTCGTCGCCTACTGTAAACACCCAATTTCTTCTTCTTCAATCGATTTTATACCAATAATCACGTCAGTGACTTTGTCCCTTATATCACGAAAAAAATCATCCCTTTAGTACACCAAGTTACACATCTGCCGACATGTATGGAGTAGTGCACCATAACAACTCATGTGCAGTGTGCTCTGCCCCCCGATCGAACCACTAACTTTTCTCACTTCAAGTCCTTCTTTTGCAACCTTCGTCCATCTATTTAAGGAAACACAGCTTAGGCAACTCCTAGATGTCTAAAAAACCAACACTGCAATTATGTGTACACGGAATCCCAAATGACTTTATTCGTTAACAAGAGCAATGAATTTCGTTGTCCACTGCATAGTACGAAACAGGGCATATCAACTGTGGACGGCAATATTTAGATGCAATGTAAATAGTGGACGTGGCAATTTCCCTAAACCCAACAACCTTCATTGTAGCTGAGTTTATAAGGATAGATCAATACGCAAAAAAAACTTCTCTCATAAATACCTCTAATCCAAACCTCTCCAAACTTTGCAGCAGTGTTTGGAGCACCGGATCACCGTAGTGTGACTTAAAGTTAGCCTCAATTTCATTATAGCATAAGTATTCCAAGCAACGCTGGAAGTGAAGTAAAAATTCAGAAACATTATACCCAGATTGGACATACTTCCCCATTTGTGCATGTAAGGCCTCGCACCTAGAGGTTGTCCTCAAACCAACAAAAAATTGTCCCCTAATATAAGCATTTAACCACATCTTCTTCTTCGAATATAACTTTTCAACCCACTCAATTCCTTCAACCCACACTCTTGGACCATAGATGTCCAGTTAGCTTCAAATTCATCAATCTCATAGTCACCCAACATACACCTTTTAAACATTTCTGTAAACCTTAGTTAACCAATGTTCGCAGTTGTATTCCACATCAGGTGCCATGCACACAATCTATGGTGCGTATCTAGAAATACTATTTGAATAGCATTTCTCATTGCAAGGTCATCATCGGTAATCACTGACTCCAGACATTTGCCATTCATTGCAACTAACAGTTGTTGTAAAAGCCACACATATGTCTCCCCTGTCTCATCTGACATAAGCACACTAGCAAATACTCATTTATTTTTGTGATGGTTTACCCTTGAGAACACAACAACGGGACAATTATATTTATTCCTCCTATAAGTACCATCAAATGCTAAGACATACCCAAATACTTGATAATCAATCTTACTAGTCCCATCTCACCAAAATAGGTGCAGCAACTTACCATCTCCATCCAATTTATACCTCCACAACATCATTGGATCAATTTTCTACAACTCCCTCAAGTTCATAAATGTAGCCTTCACCGCCATCATTCAAGCTTCTTTGCTTGTCAATCTCATTGTAAATATCTTTTTTTGCGAAAGCCAATCTTTTGGAACCCACCTAACTGACTAGAAAATGAACCATAAATCTTGGCAGTACTTATGCCACATTTCCTTCTGCTATTTAATTGAAAAATATCAGTCGCTATCATTTTCTGGTGTGATCGTAGAAATTCTATGTATTTCTCGGCCATTAATGCATGATTGTGATCATCATTAAAGGCCATCACCACCCATCTGCCAGTTACTCCATCCAATCGAGCTCGCATCGCAGCCATACACCCATACCTAGTCACAAGTATTGGCTCCCTCTTACAGTCAGGCTTATTTTTGTATTTCGATTCTCTATACCCTTGCCTAGAATAAACAAATTTTTTTGCCATATTTTTCCCCTTCATTTTGTGCGACCAATCTTGCCTCTTCTGATACTAAAACCTTTCACCTCGCCATATTGGTTATAGAAATCATATGTCGCTTCAATATTTGCAAACTCCAATGTCTTCACCTCCCCAGGTGTTAATGTATTAAAATTTATATCACCAATGTCATACATTTCCATATCTTCACCATCACTGCAATCAATACCCCACTCTTCACAATCACTGCAATCCATACCACACTCTTTACCATCACTGCAATTAATACGACACTCTTCACCATCACTGCAATCAATACCACACCCTAAACCATCACAGCAATCATTACCACACTCTTCACCACCACTGAAACCCTACAAAAGCAACCATTAATAATATTAACATCAATTTTAAAAACAGCAATGCCAACATCTAATTACACAACCCTGTTAAGTTAGCGCTATGGTAGATTGGTGAACAAGAAGCATGTACACTATTTTCTTAAAACTAAAATCCTCATTTATGTACTAAACCCATCAAAGTATACAACTTCAAAATTTAAATTTACCTATAACCATCTGCTTGATGTCATGTTGTTCGATGATGACCTTTGCCCATCGCCAATGATGTCATCACCATAATTGTTTCCATTCTTAAATGCCATTTCCTACAGTCAATTATATAAAATAACCTTGCGGGAGATGCATTCAAGTACAAAGCCTTATATAAAATAAGCATGCAGATTGAGACATTATCATATACATAATACGCCACAACCATACACAAACAAGTGATATACCACAGCTACAATAATTTCTCACACCTATTAAACATTAAAAATCTTCAACTTAATCCAACTATGAACCATCCAAATGCAGTACATCTGGATATCAAACTAACACCTATAATTTATTTTAACTGATCAACAGTGAAGAAATAACTAGAGAAATAACTAAAACGTACTGACAGAGAAGAACAAGCAACGACCAAGAGCTTTCTGGAGTCACACAACACCCAAACGTAGCATGAATCTTCCTTGGTTGCTCTCACATTAAAACTACTAGTGTGGTAAGCTCATTAATGCAATCTAACCACCAACCTTAACCCATATTCAATGTGCACCTAACTGACTTCAACTAGTTTACTGCCAAAAAAAAAAAAATAGAGATGTGTATAAAGGAAAAAATCATCAATTAACATCTGATGGTTTGCTGCAGACACCAAAAAAAATAAAGATGTATACAAAGGACAAAATCATCACTTTACATCTGATGGAAACTGGCTGCCAAAATTTAACCCATTAGTGTGGGTCAAAATGCGGGTCCATTGATGGACCAAAAGTAAGGAAGGTCCATAATAGCGAGCTCCTTTTTACTTTGTTCATTTCTTATCTTTGCAACTCTCTTCCCTTGTTAAATAAAAATTAAGATGGAAAAGTGGGGTTTTACACGAGAGAAGCACACCATCACCAACACTTGTATTTCTCTCTCTTGATTTCAAAAGAAAAGTTAATCTAATATCCTTTAGTTCTTATTGATCATGGGACGAAGGACTCATATCCTTTTGAAGTTTGTCTTTTAAAAATCATATTTAAGTTTTAATTTGGGAGGATTTTAGTATACTCACAAATTATTTGAAGTATTCAAACTCACAAAATTGTGACAAGCTATAACATTTTTTTTTTAATCATATTACTATATATATAAACATTACCAATTGAAATCTATAAAATTTATTATATCTATAGTATCTACGAAAGAAAAAGGACTGATTCCACTTACTATGCGTGAGTCTAGATGTGTATAAATATTACTAGTTGAAATTTGTAAAAAATTTATATGCACATATGGACCAAACTTGAAACCTATTGAATAGGTTGCATATAACATCCTCTTTTTAACACATGAGCTTTGTTTATGGTCATAGAGATATCATAATACATGCTTGACATGTCTGCTTAATTTTGTGACAAACTGAGTTAGTTTAAACACTTTGTTGCAACACAGAATATGAAAAATAGCTTAAAATGACTCAGATAGTGACATAAGTTGCTTAGTTGAGGGAAATAAATAAAGAAAATTTATTTTTAGGTCACAAATATGTAGACGATGATATAATTAATTTTAAGGATAATTAGAGTTAGTTTGGTATTTTTAAACACACAAAGTGAGTGTTTAAGTACCGAATTGACTAGTCAGATATAGAGAAGAATAGGGAAATGAAAAAAACTAGGATTGAGATGAACCCTAGGATTTATTATAATACCTATGGAAGTTAGAAAAACTTATTTTGGTGAAATCAAAGTGTACTTAATATATATAAAGTTTTAGCTAAATATCTTAAGTTTTCACTTGATTTTCTCCTTGTTCCACTGCCCCTCGCTCAGTAACCCCTTTATTTGACTTTTGAGTCATTTTCCTCTCATTTCTCACCCACTCTCTCATTTCTCTCACGATCAACATAGCAACAGCAGCAAAAAATAGAGGAAAAGGAGAGAAGGAAGAGGAAAAGAAGGAGGAAGAAGAGAGGAAGGCGAGGAAAACAAAGGGGAAAGTCAAGGCTTGAGGTTCACCATCCAAACAACTTATGGTAGGGGTGCTAGTTCCTTAAACTCATCTTCCTTCATCAACTTTTTGTTTGAAGCTTGTTTGTGTAAGTTGAGAAAATGGGTTTTAGAGAGTTCTTATGAATTTTTCTGGTTTGCTTTGCTTTCCATGATCAAACATGGAGTATTTATGACCTAGGCTATGCTTGATTGTGTTTTAGAACATGTACATATTCTTATTTTTCTATGAGTTGAGAGTTGAAAAAATGGGTATGGTTAATGAGCTCTTAATTCACATTTTCACTAAGTTAGTGATTTGAGTTTAGGTATAATGTAACATCCTAATATTACTACTAATGACATATCTGGAATTATACATTAGCAATCATATTAGAATATGTCACTTAGATCAATATCAAGATTTCAAGAAGAAGAACTTATGTAATATATAAAATATGAGCCTGAAGCGGAAGTATATGATATATATCTGAAGAATTGTATATATATAAATGATACATCAAGGAAAATCAAAATGAATGAAAATACATCATATGCCTCTATGGAACAAAAATAGTGTATAACCATATATATCATTCAAATCAAAAGAATCAAAAGATCTAAAGATCAAATCCTTCATCTCATTCATAGTCTGCACTAAAATTTCCTGGAATCATTGTGGCAAATCAAAGAAATATGGTGATAATCTTACAATTCTTAGTAATCATTTCAAAATCGTGTCATCATAATCATTCTAGCTATTTCGAGGAAAAACCATTTCAAATCATTTTATTATAACCAGTGAAGATGTGGCTAAAGCCAAATCAAGTCCTTTCCTTTCCCGAAATAGAGGTTCATTTTTATGTCATTTATCAAAAATCATTTGAAATCAAGAAAACCATCATATCTTATCGCAATCTTAGTTATTAATCAAGAAATCCATTCATGATAGACTTATTCACTAAGCTATCTCATAATGGTCATCTTTCAATCATCAATCATCTTCTTATCATAGTGGTATAAAGGGAATTATTTGTCCTCACAATACCGTTCACTTGGTAGTAGCTTACTTTCAAGTTAGTGCACTTCAACCTATTTATGACAATTTGTTTGCCACATAGAGCTACTTCGAGTAACCTAATTAATCTACAATAAATGAGAGAATTATCCATCCTCATACAAAGTTGTGATAGAAAAGGAATTATTCATCTTCAATAACTTTGATAGGGAGGGTATCATCCTTCCTCACACCATCTCTAAACCCAGAATACCTCAAGTAGAGAGGGAATTATCCGTCCTCAACTATATTTCATCTAAGGATAGCTTAGGTAAAAAGGGAGAGAATTATCCATCCTCAACCTCAATCACTTAGGTGGTAATGAAGAATCTATCCTCAACCACCATTTTCAAGTCTCACCCTGGGACTAAGGATATCCTAGATAATGGGTTACTCATGAAAATTAATCATTAGTCATATCTTGCATGCAATAAAATATTTTATCATCTCATCTCATTTCATAATGTCATGCATTAATATCATATCAAGCATGCAAGAGAATCATTCATCATATTGTTTCATCATTTGAGTTTCACATTCTAAGATGATCAATTCAATTAGGAAATACCCCTGCTAGTATCTTAACCTTCTTTTACAAACATAGAAAAACTAATCAAACAAGTAGGAGACTCCAAGTTATCAAACAGATTATTTTGGGAAATTCTACTCTTGGTGCCTAGACACCCACTTCTCCAGCGCCTAGGCGCTGCATGGCAGAGAGTTGCGTATTTCATTCTGGTCATTGGCGCCTAAGCAGTCAGTATTGGGCACTTAGGCGCCCAACACTAGAGACATTGCTCTGTTTTTCCCAAGCACTAGCGCTTTGCTGCTCCAAACTGGGCGCCTTCTGGAACATTAGATTTCTGGGTTTGAGCTCTTAAGCGCCCAATTTCTGGCACCTAAGCACCAGGCACTAGAAACTCAGGAACAGATTCTCCGTTTCTTTAAATTGAATCCAACCAAAAGCATACCAAAAATCATCAACAAAACATCAACTTCATCATATTCAAGCATCCAAAAAAATATAAGGGAGCAAATCAAATATGAGTTTCATACCCATTTTCAAATCTCAAAGTTTAAAATGAATCGAAAATCAAAGTTTGGAAGCTTGTAATCATCAACAAAAACACAAGAACATCATCTTGATTTATCATCTCAAACCTCAACAAAATCGTGAAACCATCATTTTCAAATAAAAAGAATAGATGAACAAAGTGAGGAAAACCCTTACCTCAACTAAACACCTTCTTCTTCCCTTTTCCTTTTCTCTTTTCTTGGTTGCTTCCTCCTTCTTCCTCCCTTGCTCCTTTCTTATTTTTCTTATTTCCTTTCTTCTTTTCTGTTGGCTGTGAGATGAAAGAATAGAGAGTGAGTTAGAGTGAAAAGTGAGAAAATGGAGAATGAGAAGGAAACATGAGAAAAGAGAGAAATGGAAACCAAAGTCAATGGTTAGGTGAAAGTGAATTAGAATAGAACAATGCAAGACGTAAGGAAGCCTTTTCAAATAAAGCATTCCAACTGATAACCTTTTATCTGCTAAGAACACTTTAATCTTTCATAAACGAATTTTTTGGTATGGACATTATGAGTACCTCGTGATGTCCTTTGGGTTGACGAATGCACCAGCGGTGTTCATGGATTACATGAACAAGATTTTCAGACCCTACCTAAACAGGTTTGTAGTAGTGTTCATAGATAATATCCTAATTTATTCTAAGACAGTGGAGGACCATGACCTACATGTTAGAATGGTCTTAGAGATTCATAAAGAGAAGAAGTTATTTGTCAAGTTGTCCAAGTGTGAGTTCTGGCTTACAAAAGTTCAGTTTTTGAGGCATTTGATCTCTCATGGAGGGATTTTAGTAGACCATAATAAAGTTGAGGTAGTGGTACAATAGGAGAGACCCACCACTGTGATCGAGATAAGGAGTTTTATAGGCCTGACTGGGTACTATAGGAGATTCATCAATGGATTCTCTCAGGTAATGCTACCTTTGGCTAAATTAACTAGGAAAGATAGCACTTTTATATGGACTCAAGAGTTTAAGGATAGTTTCCAAGAGCTTAAGTTGAGGTTGACTACTACACCAGTTTTGGTAATTCCAGATCCTCAGAAGAACTTTGAGGTGTTTTGTGACGCTTCAAAGATAGGATTAGGGTGTGTTCTGATGCAAAATAAGAAAGTAGTTGCCTATGCATTGAGGTAGTTGAGCCCTTATGAGGAGAACTACCCTACTCTTGATCTTGAATTAGCTACCGTAGTGTTTGCCTTAAAGATTTGGAGACATTACTTATATGGAGTCCAGTTTGAGGTGTTCAACGATCATAAGAGTTTAAACTACTTGTTTGATCAGAAGGAGCTGAACATGAGACAAATAAGTTGGATGGAGTTCTTAAAGGATTATGATTTTAAGCTTAAGTACCATCCGGGTAAAGCCAATGTAGTGGCTGACGCACTAAGTAGGAAATCTCTACATGTGTCTCGGATGATGATTCAAGATGGTAAGCTTCTTGAGAGGTTTAGAGACTTGAGTCTTGCAGTAATTGTGACACCATATAGCTTTTTTATGAGTAGAATGGACATAGTGACCTGAGGACTCAAATTCTAGAAGTTCAAAGACAGGATGAAACCTTAAGTAAGATTAGTGAACAAATCTTCTTAAGGGATCAATAGCAATTTGACATAGCGGATGATGGAGTGATTAAGTTTAGAGATAAACTTTACATTCTGAGAGAATCTACAATTAAAGAAAAGATCTTTAGAGGAGGCTCATAAGAGTCAATACGCTATCCATCCTAGTGTCACTAAGATGTATTAGGATCTTAGGAAGATGTTTTGGTAGCCTGGAATGAAGAAAGATATAGTGGAGTTTGTGTCTAGGTGTTTGGTATGACAAAAAGTTAAGATAGACCACCAAAAGCCTTCCAGACCTCTCTAATCTTTAGAGATCCCTGAGTAGAAATGGGATCATATCACAATGGATTTTGTGATGAATTTGCCCAGGACTCAGCCAAGGTATGATGCAATTTAGGTCATAGTGGACAGAGTAACCAAGTCGGTTCACTTCTTGCCAATTAGAGCTAATTAGTCCTCAGACAAACTAGCCCAATTATACTTACAGGAGATAGTTAGGTTCATGGAATTCCCCTCAGTATAGTTTCAGATAAAGATCCTAGATTTACATCTAGATTTTAGGGAGCCTTGCAAAGAGCTTTTGGGACTAAGTTAAGCCTTAGTACAACTTACCACCCACAAACAAATGAGCAGTCAGAGATGACTATCTAAATCCTAAAGGATATGCTTAGGGCATATGTACTAGATCAGCAGGGTAGTTAGGATAACTTTTTCCTTATTGAAATTTGCCTACAATAACAGTTACCATACTAGTATAGGAATGGGACCATATGAAGCACTTTATGGTAAGAAGTATAGGTCACCATTATGTTGGTATGAGGTTGGAGAGAAAGCTATCCTAGGACCTAAGATAGTACAATAGACTTCATATCAAATCAGAATGATCAGGGATAGGATTACTATAGCTCAACATAGGTAGAATAGCTATACTGATAGAAGAAGGAGACCTCTCGAGTTCAAAGAGGGAGAATATGTTTTCTTAAGAGTCACTCCTATAACAAGAATTGGCTGAGCATTGAGAACAAGGAAGTTAAACCCTCGTTTCATTAGTCCTTACCAAATTCTGAAGAGAGTAGGACTTGTAGCCTACCAGATAGACTTTCCTCCCAGTTTGTCAAACTTTCACAATGTTTTTCATGTGACTCAACTCAGAAAGTACAATCTAGATCCTTCACACATCATAAGAAATGAATCTGTACAGTTAAGAGATGATTCATCTTATGTAGTACTACCGGCGAGGATTGTAGATAGAAAGGTCAAAGAGCTTAGAGGTAAGCAGATTTCTCTAGTGAAGGTCGTATGGGGTGGAGTAAGCACCGAGGAGGCTAATGGGAGCTAGAGTCCCGCATGCAGCAAGATCACCTGGAGTTGTTTATATAAGGTAAGCTATTTTTAGAACAAATTTTTAAAAAGGAGGAGAGAAATGTAACATCCACTTTTTAACATATGAGCTTTGTTTATGGTTATAGAAGTATCATAATACATGCTTGACATGTCTGCTTAATTTTGTGATAAACTGAGTTAGTTTAAGCACTTTGTTGCAACACAGAATGTGAAAAGTAACTTAAAATGACTCAGATAGTGGCATAAGTTGCTTAGTTGAGGGAAATAAATAAAGAGAAGTTATTTCTAGGTCATTAATATGTGGACTAGGATGTAGTTAATTTTGAGGATAATCAAAGTTAATTTGGTATTTTAAGCACACTGAGTGAGTGTTTAAGTACTGGATTGACTAGTCAGATATAGAGAAAAATAGGGAAATGATAAAAACTAGGATTGAGATGAATCCTAGGATTTATTATAATACTATGGAAGTTAGAAAAACTTGTTTTGGTGAAATCAAAGTGTACTTAACAGATATAAAATTTTAGGTAAATATCTTAAGTTTCCACTTGATTCTCTCCTTGTTCCACTGCTCCTTACTCAGCAGCCACTTTATTTGACTGTTGAGTCATTTTCCTCTCATTTCTCACCTACCCTCTCATTTCTCTCAAGATCAACACAGCAGCAGCAGTAGAAAACATAGGAAAAGGAGAGAAGGAAGAGGAAAATAAGGAGGAAGAAGAGAGAAAAAGGAGGAAAACAAAGAGGAAAGTCAAGGCTTGAGGTTCACCATCCAAACAACTTGAGGTAGGGGTGCTAACTCCTTAAACTCATCTTCCTTGATCAACTTCTTGTTTGAAGCTTGTTTTTGTAAGTTGAGAAAATGGGTTTTAGAGAGTTTTTATGGATTTTTGTGGCTTGCTTTGCTTTCCATGATCAAACATGAAGTGTTTATGACCTAAGCTATGCTTGGTTGTGTTTTAGAACATGTACATATTCTTGTTTTTCCATGAGTTGAGAGTTAGAAAAATGGGTATGGTTGATGAGCTCTTGATTCACATTTTCACTAAACTAGTGATTTGAGTTTGTGTATAAGAGTTATCACATGTTTAGAGACCATGTTTCAATTGAAAATGAGTTTGAGAGATTAGAAACTAATAGAATAGTGCAGAGAGATTTTGGTGCACGAATGCCTAGACTCCAACAAGTGATCGCCTAAGCGCCCAATGGCCAGAAAGAATTAGCAAGCTTTCTGCCATGTTAGCACCTAAGCACCCAACATGGAGCGCCTGAGCACCCAACAGTAGGAAAATAGGGCAGTATTCTGCCACTCCAATGCTTCAGTGCTAGGTAGCTAGCACCTAGGAGCCCAGACTAGGATTTCTCAAGATATTTTTCTTGATAAAATGGAGTTCCTTACTTATTGAGATCCTTCATATATGCTTCCTAATGTGTGTTAAGACACTATTAGGGGTATTTCACAAAAGAAATAACCACCTAGCATATATGTGAAAGTTCAAGTCTTTAAGCATTCGATAAGATAGGAATTGCTTAAAAGAAGTAACTAGGACCTTAATCACCTTAGTTAGGCTTAGAATACCACTTATGGTGTAAAAATAAGGTATGTTAGATACAAGTTTGATAAGAAAGTTATACTTATCATAGAGGCATGATTTACTCTCTTGTAGTTAAAGTTGAGTGAAATATGCAAGTTTTAGAGAAATGCTCTATTATCTCATTAAGTTAGGTTGAAATAGAGTGTTAGTAAAGAGATGGTTCCTTCACTTGTTAAAATTGAACCATAACACAATTATCCTAACTAAGGGTGTGAGATAAACCCATTGACCTTGCAAAAGAGTGAGTAAAGCTCTTTACTAAAGATGAAGTTGTGAGACAAGGGAGCAAAAAAAGTACCTTGTGAAGGTAAAGATGTGGTAAAACACTTTACCAAAGTTAGTTGAGTAGAGGGAGAAGCTCTCTACTTAGGGCAAGGAAGTGAGGCCAACTTTTGCCAAAGATGATAGAGGAGTGAGACAAACACTCTACCTAGGACTAAGTAGTAAGTTAAACTCTTTGTCAAGGAATATGAGGAGTGAGAAAAGCACTCATGTAAGGGATAATAAAAGTGAGTTAAGCTTTCTACCAAGGGTAGTAAAGTGAGAAAAGCTTATTACCAAGGGCAATAGGATGAGATAAGTCCTATGCTAAGCAAAGGAGTGAGATAAACACTTGGCCAGGGAAAAATGACATTATACAATTGTATGGGCAGTTGTTTAATATCAATAATATGTTAATAAGTTTATACTTTATAAATTTATCATTGTGTATTTTTATAATAATGTCATGAGATATATGTTTAATTATTGAGAATTTTCATGTTCTCACCTTATTTTATGTTTCATGGAAAAAGCAGGTCAAGACTCTTCCAAAGGGAAAAAGAAAAAGAAGAAAAAACAACAAGATTATATAGTTTTAGTTTATGTATTTATGAGCAACTCTTGTATATTTTTACTTTGAGTTGTATAAAGTTATATGTATAACACTTTGCCCTTTGAGGCTATTGATGTATATATGTATGACCCTTTTCTTTTTGGCTTTCCATAATTTTTTGTATAAATGTTATGGGTTAGAATGTTGCTTAAGTTAGAAATAGCATGGCTAGTACTACTTATCTTTGTATATGACAAATATATCAAGATATTTCTACTAGGGTGTTACATTGCAGATTATAAATCTCACCTGTTTAATTCATTGATGATTAGGCCATAACCTATTTTGTAAACACTGCAAATGTGAGTATAAAAGACAAACCCTTTAATTTGAGCCTTCTTGAGTAAACTGCACTGCCTGTGCACATGGAGATGAAACGCAAGGCAGCGTCATATGTGATGCTATTGTGATTTGTTCATCACTTGATCAGTTCTTTTTTTTTTTTACTTATTATTTTTTTAATCAGTTTTATTATCTTGCCTTGAATTCTCAAATAAAGTTAGTGGATGGCTTTTAAGATTTATTTATCATGCAACTGAGCCTTTGTAATTATTTCATTTAATATCTTTTTTTTGTGATTTATTTCATGGCTTGGTTATCTTTTTATTGAGTATTTACAACATATTTTAGTCATGCGTTAAGATTCCTGATGATGGAATACTTAAAAGTAGCAGAAGTGATAGCAAAATTTTTTGCATTCCGAAGGTGAGTAAATCTCTTAGATTTTGTCAAGTACACTAGCGGGGTCCTAGTTGGTCTCTAATAAAAATCCTTTCTAATGCTTTTTTTGTGTGTGTGTGTCAATATTATGGATTAAGACTCTAATGACGGGATACCTATAATTAGTCGAAGTAACGAAATTTTTTTTGGCTTTCCTAAGGTGAAGGCTATCTCTTAGGTTTTTCCAAAAGCGCTAGAAGGACCTTATATGATCTCCAATAAAATCTTATTCCAAACATTTATTAATTTTAATGTGTGTCATCCTACAGTACAAAAATTAACCTTTAAAAGTTGGCCGATGAAGGGAAAATTGAGAGAAGATCGAAGTGACGATTGTTAAACTCTTCTTAATACTCTTGAGGTTATTATTATTAAATTTAGCGAAAAGCACAATATGGATTTAATTTTTACAATTAAATTAGATAAAAGAATTGGTAAAAAAATAATAAAATAAATGTGAGAAAATTCATATATCCCCAACCTTGTGATTGTGATGAACTTTTTTTAATGAAGACCTTTTGTGAAATCATTTCAAAATCACTTTTTCTATATTTTTAAATTAAAATTTTGTTTGACCCATTTTTTATAAATTATTTTCTTGAAAATTTATTTGTTTAACTCACCACTTTCATATAACACATTGTGTGGTTTAAATTTGTTCCATAAAATAATTGCTATTTAGCCACTCATTCCCTATCATAAATCATTTATCATTTTTAATAACATGCCCGACAAAATAGGACATTTAAAAATAAAAAATAAAAGAATTGTTTTGAATAGGGAAGAACAATTTGACTAAGTTAGTAGATGACATTAGATTAAATAGGTAACCATTTTTTTGAATGGATGGCGTAGGACGCTAATACCTTCCCTATCTGTAATTAACCCCAAAACATGTGCTTTAGAACGCAAACCATATCTTTTAAGGTGTCCAATTACATCATTCAATTTTAATGGATAAAGAAATTGGTGGTGATTCCTAAACTTTTTATTTTTTTAAAATTCTGAGTTTCCTCCTCCCGATGCGACTTCCCCTTTGAGATGTGATAATGGGTATCGCCACGAGTTAGGATTTGACGTATTGGGGTGTCTTTAGAGCAATTGATGATTGGCTTGCCTACGACAGTTCATCTGGGGCTGAGGTCATTTTTCCTGTTATTGATAGCTTTTTGTGAACACGAGGCGCGCTATAGATGGTAATCGCTGTTTGGGTTTTACGCGTGCAATGATTTCAAACGTGTGTGAAAGGACCAGCGTGCCCCTAGTTAATGGTGACAGTTAGGGCATTAGAGTCCCTATAAAAAAGTGGGGGGGGGGAGTGTGGTTCACTTTCACTCTCCCTACTTTCTTGTCTTTGATTCTTTTAGTGCCCCAAGTGATTTCTAAAGAGGAAATAACAACAATACACAGTGGCAGTAGAGGTGGTGGTAGTTGCAGAGACCTATTTTCATAATTTTTCTTCTATTCACTCATTATCTCTTTCATTTCCTAGGTATTTCCCTACCCCATTACTTCTTATTTTCTCTCATTTTACTAAAAATGGCGAGAGTCAAAGAAATTAGGAGTGATGGGGAGGAGGGAAACTCCTTTGAGATTATGTGAAAGAAATGCAGCTTAAGGGAACTTGGCCTTAAATTGGGAAGGGCCATATCGGATTACTAGCAAGACAGGAACTGGGGCTTACACTTTAAAACCCTCATTGGGAAGCTAATTAAGAACTATTTGAATGTGACTAAACTCGGGAAATACTACAGTTAAGAGTTGTATTAGTCCTTCTAGATCCTAGTCTGAAAAATTTGTAAATGAATGCCAAATCACGACTTTATCTAATAAAGATCCAGTTATCCACTTATTATTTTACTTGTTGTTCATCATTTTATATCTTGGACATAAAATTACATACTTATTTTTATAATTAGAAACAGAAACAGGGAAACAAATATTGATAATCTGTGCATATTTTTGAATGAATGAATACAGGAGGACTAGCCTTTTTTTTATACAAGAAGGCAATTATATAGAAAAGGAAAAAAAATTATAATTATGTACTAAATCAAATTGATTCTATACTACATCAATTATAATTATCCCTAAAATCAATCGTGATCAATCATAATTAATCACGCTAACATCCCCCCTCAAACTCAAGTGGGTGTAGAAGAAACCAACTTGAGTTTGGAAACCTGAGCGCAAAATCTCTCAGGATGATGAGCTTTGGTGAATAGATCGGCTGGCTGATCAAGAGTATTAATGGAAAAGAGATGAAGAGCACTATGAAGAATGTGTTAATGAATGAAGTGACAATCAATTTCAATATGCTTGGTGCGCTCATGAAAAACATTATTGTGAGAAATCTGAATAGCACTCCTATTATCATAGTAAAGACCAGTGGGAGAGGACTGAGAAATACCTAAGTTGTCAAGAAGGCAACATAACTAAAGTATCTCAGATGTGGTATCAGCTAGTGCCCAATATTCCACTTCAGTACTGGAACGTGCAGTTAAAGTTTATTTCTTGCTTCGTCGTGAAATAAGCACATCACCAAGATAAATATAGTATCCAGTGGCGGATCAACGATCAGTGGGGTGTCCAGCCTAATCAGCATCAAAATAAGCCTGGAGAACCAAGGAAGAGCTGAGAAATGAAGCCCATGAAATAGAGTTCCTTTTATATACCGAATAATACGTAGAACAGTAGCATAATAAGCAGTACGTGGAGTTGACATAAACTAACTGACTAGATGAACATCATATAAAATGTCTAGACAAATAACAGTAAGATAAATTAAGCTATCAACCAACTACTGATAGAGAGGAGGATCATCAAGTGTAGTACCATCTAGAGGTATAAACCTGACGTTAGGTTCTAAAGGAGTAGGCTCAGTGCGACTGTTTGAGAGACCAGTTCAAGAAATAAGATCCGAAGCATATTTAGCTTAGGATAAATAAATACCATCAACAGAGGAAAGAACCTCAAGACCCAAAAAAATAACTAAGAGGACGAAGATCATTCATCGCAAAATTGTAGCTAAAACATAGTTTAAGATCAGTAATACCAGAAGTATCATCACCAGTAATAATTATGTCATCAACATAAAGAAATAGTAACACAGTGCCACTATTAGTCTTACGGATGAAGAATGCTTAATTATGAGAACTAGAGGAATATCCAAGCTGACTGATGGTGGAACTAAACTTAGCAAACCAGGCTCGAGGAGCTTGTTTAAGACCATACAAGGCTTTGCGAAGAAGACAGACCTTGTTAGGTAGGCAAGAGTAACATGGTGGTGGTCACATATACACTTATTCTTCTAAGTCACTATTCAGAAAGACATTCTTCACATCCATTTGATTAAGAGTTTAGTTGCGAGTGGCAATAATAATAAGAAGAGTGCAAACCGAAGTAAGACAAACAACTAGAGAAAAGGTTTCTTCATAATTAATCTCATATTCCTGAGTAAAACCTTTGGCCACAACAGACCCATTAGATTGAGTTTTAATCTTTTAAACCCATTTACATCTAACAAGAGCCTTATCAGAAGGAAGATCAACCATTTTCCAAGTACCATTATTCTTCAAAGCCTATAATTCTTCATTCATAGCTTGTTGCCAATGAGGATCAGTGGATGCCTCTGAATATGTCTGCGATTCATGAAGGTGAAGCATGGTAGAAAAATAATGATAATCACAAAGATAGGTAAGAAGGTTTCTTACCGAAGAAGGACGAATGATAGTGTCAGATGTATAATCAATGGTCGGGATAGTGTCAGTGGAATGAGATGAAACTTCAGATAATGTTGAGAGCTCACTGGGAGAATCAGAAGATAAATCTAAAGGTGGAGAACTTGTCTCAGACATATCTGAAGACTCTGTATCAAAATCATATGGAAAAAGATCAATAGATGATGTGGTGAACAAGTGGGTAGAAGTGGAAGGAATAGACTTGAACTGAGACAAAATGGAGAATAAAGTATCTTCCCAAAAGACAACATGACAAGAAATACAAATGCGCTAAGAGACTGGATCCTAGCAGCAATGGTCTTTATGTTTAGTAACATAACCAGGGAAGCAATAGAGACGGGCACGGGGTTCAAGCTTGGTGTGTTCATGGGGTTGAAGAAGAACAAAACAGGCACAACCAAAAACTTTGAGAGAACTATAGTTTGGAGGTTTCAGGTGAAGACGTTCATAAGGAGATACATTACTAAGAACAGAGGAAGGGTTACTTGATAACATAAATAGCAGTAAGAGCAGCTTCACCCCACATATGTTCAGGACAAGAAGAGGAAATTAGCATAGCTCGAACAGAGTCAAGAATATGCTGATGCTTTCTTTCAGCACGACCATTTTGCTAAGATGTACTAAGACATGAAAACTCAGAAAAAGTTCCCTATTCAGTAAGAAAAATGAGTAGTTTTGAATCATGATATTCTGAGATATTATCACAATGAAAAACTTTAATTGTCTTTAAAAATAAGTTTTAATCATTATGGCAAAGGTAATGCAGATTTGAGGAAGCTTGGAACAATTTTTCATTAAATATATCTAGGTGAAACATGAAAATAGTCACCAATAAAAATCACAATGAGGAAAGTTTATCCTTTTCACTATGTAGAGTTTGTAGAACTTGTTAGTGTGATTAACATTGGCAATGGCAATGATTTTAATGATAACAAACAAGAGAAGTGATGGTTGTGCAGAGATCAAGTCTCAAGGTTCTTCAAGTATAACTTATAGGACTTAGATATTATGTTAAGGATAATAGGAATCACACTAGCTCATGTTTTGTTTCCATTCAACTTTGATCTATTTGCAAAATCATGTTTTATGTTGATCAAGATTGAGCAAAATGTTTTTAGAAAGGATGAAAAGAAAACCATGTTTCATACTTGTGAAAATACTCTTCAAGTATGTCGAAAATGTTTTTAGAAAGGTTGAAAATAATTTGGGAAAGTTTGGTTATGAAATCCTTTAGAAATCTTGTTTTCTTGGTGAACCAATAACAGATTAGGTGTTTTGTATAACAGATTATTTGAGAACAATAACTGATTATGTGATTTCAGATAACATATTATTTGAAATCCATAACAGGTTATTCACCTTGGCAGAAACGTTCCAATTGATGTTTTAAAGTGAATAATCTGTTATGGAAAGTCCATAACAGGTTATTTGCATATTGGGAAGGTTCCCTCTTAGTTTTAAAATATTCTTAACTGATTAGGGGTGCCAAATAACCTGTTATTTTCATGCTACAGTGTTTTCTGATGAAACAAATAATTTGTTAGGCTAAACCAATAATCTGTTATTTGGGATAGTAAAAAACATTTCCTAACGGCTCTTTTGGAGCATTTAATTCCCCCAACAAACCATTAACGACTCTAAATTGATTTGGGCTATAAATGAAAGTATTTGGGCATCAAAGAAAAGTTGGAGAGCAATATGAAAAACATACTTGAGCATTAAATTCGTGTTTCATCATCATTTTCTCAAAACCCCTATTCTTGAGCTAAGTTTGTGATTCTTTGATTCCATAAGCTTCAAGTTGTATTATCTACTCTTTGAGAGAGTTTCTATTCATATAAACTTTGTTTGATTCTCTGTGAAAATGGTGAGATATCCTTCCAGAGTAAAGGGTGAGGTATCCCTTAGAGAGTGAGGTATCTCTCAAAGATTGTAAAGGGTGAGGTATTCCTTGATTGTAAAGAAGGTGAGGTATCTATTCAGATATTACTCGAGATTTCAGTTTAGATTCCATTCCAGACACTACTCCAAACCACCATTGTTCGCTCTGTTCAGACACCGCTCCAGACTCTGTTTCAAACTCTGCCCTAGATTCCAGACTATGTTCTGATGCCAGACTCTGTTTTAGATTATGTTCTAGATTTCAAACTCCGCTCTGATACCAAGTTAGAAACAAAAATAGGGAAACAAATATTAATAATCTGTGTATATTTCTGAATGTATGATTACAGAAGTACTAACCTTTATTTATACAAGAAGGCAGTTGTACAGAAAAAGAAAATAATAAATTATAATCATGTACTAAATCAAACTAATTTTATACTATATCAATTACAATCATCCCTAAAATCAATCGTTATCAATCACAATTAGTCACGCTAACATTTATTATTAAATCTATTGTTAAATTTTATTTAATTACATTAAAAAATTTCACAATAAAAATATTTTTATTATCTAAATAGTATACATATACTTCATCCATTTCAAAATATGTCATTTTAAAGAATAAATTTGTTTCAATTTATTTGTCACTTTAGAAAACCAATAAGGCATTAATTATTTTTTCTAACATTATTCTTGTCTTTTGATATCTCCATTGAATGGAGTGAGAGAACATTGATGGAGTGATATTTGGAGAGTTTTGTTATAGACGATAATTTAGTCAAATATAATCATATTTTCTTAAAATTAAGGCTATTTAAAAGTTTTTTTAATCCTTGTACAAAGACCTTAAATGACATATTTTTTAAAACTCATAAAGTATATATTAATGTTTTTCCTTATGCTTCTTTCTGATCGAAACACTACACAGGGGTGTTAAACCTCTTATTAGGTGGCTGTGCATAAAGCTGAAAACCAATAACATTTGTAATATGGATAAAGTTTGTTGCGCATTACATGTGTGTGTACACATCTTCTCACATCAATGATATATGATAGAATCATAATAAGATAATGTATAAGATGTATGTGTAGCATTATTCTTGTAATATAAGACAAGAAGAAACAATTTCATGGGAGACCCTTCAATTCTTTTTCGTGCTATGCATTTTCTTTTTGTAAATTTCATAATTCTCTTATGCCCTCAATGTTACGCAAATAATCATATAATATATAAAACGAATGCACGTGACTTGAAAAGTTGTCATATGTCTTCCTTATCAACAAGTACATGGTTTAATTTGATGACATGTGACAAATAACAGAGCTAAATTTTTGCCATGTGTCATCTGATGTGATTTTTTTTCCACGTGTAAAGTGATGTGGTCAATGCCACATTTACAAATAATAATAATAATAAATTAATTAATAAAAATCAAATAACTCCAAATCAAAATAACGTTTCAGCTTTTTGGTTTCATCTTTCTAGTTTCATCTTTCTCAATTTTCTGGTAATAGAAAAAGAAATTCTACTTTTTTGAATGAAATACAAAAGTATAATGAAACCTAAAAACATATTCTTTGGACAAAATAGAAGAACATTTTGAAACCCAGAATTTCTAACAAAATAGATGACTATGTTGAAACCCCAAAATACATATCAGTCTTCTTCTTTATCGTGGTTGCTTGATCTTCCTCTCATAAGTCTAATATTGCGAGTCTTACGAATCGTACTAGCGAGCGATGTAAGAGACTCATGACCTTATGAACAAATAAAAGTTATGTAAAAATAGAGACAAATGGGAGAGTTGAGAAAGAAGAATAAGAACATAGGAGGAATTGTACTTGAAAGTGGTAGCTGCTAAAGTGGACGAGCGATGATTGGTGGCGGCAGACCTCCGACAACCTTTAGGTTGGGAGTAGGAGTAGTTGAGAGGTTAGGGTATTCTTTCGACTAACTTTATTGTTTTTGTCAAAGACCACCAATTATCAATCTCTATAATTAGTAAATTTTTGAATTTATTGTATAATTATTTTCAATTATTATTTCCAATTCCTTCCTATTATTGTAGAAGACTAATTTATGCTTCTTTCTAATTTTTTTTCCAACGAATCAATTTAGCTAATTTCCTAATATATATTGTGGTCAAAATTAAATATTAGTTTCGAATATTTTTAATGATAATCATAATATACAAAAGCCTTGGAGGAATTAATAAAGAATAATCTGATATTAATTGTCACGTATTATATGATTAGGAATTAATAAATTGAGTAATCATTCTTTTGTATTATATGATTGAATTAATACTTTGGAATTAATAATCAGTCGGTAGCCACCATTCATACAAAAGAATCAAACATTCTAATGTCAATTTATTATATGATTGATCAACATTTAGCTAGTTCATCTCATTCTATTATATGTTCATTGTGTTATTTCCAAATTAGATAATTTGGGATTCAATGATTAATTAAGGATGAGAATTGTGGGTTTCAATATGTTAGGTGATTTGATTTAGCCTTTCTAATTATTCTAATTGAATTTCCCTTCCTATTCGAATTGATTTCAATTGATTTTATACATGGAAAGTTTTTATTTCATTCTTGTATCTAATTATGTTTATTATGTTATTTCCAAGTCATAATTTGGGATTCAATGATTAATTGAGGGTGAGAATTTTTTATTTCAATATTTTGGGTGATTTGATTTGGCTATATAACTGCTTATTGAGAATATTAAAGTGACTAACCAAAGTCAACTAATCAATAAGCTTAAAATTATTATCCATAATCCGAATTCTTAAAATAATTTATTTTAATTATTCTAATTAAAATTCCCTTCCTATTCGAATTGATTTCAATTGATTTTATACATGGAAAGTTTTTATTTGATTACTATATCTAATTATGTTCATTGTATTATTTTCAAATTAGAGTAACCTTCTTACCATCGATTTATATATTTACAGTCATGTTATACTTCAATACATCTACAAAGAATAAACTCTAGGCAGGGTTAGTATAAGAAAATTGTTGTAGTTGTTTTGCTTTTTTGTTTTTTGTTTTCTCATTGCTTTTTTTTACGTAAAAATGCATTCATTTCAATTTCATGGTACTAAGATCAACATTATATTATGTTTTTCATGCAGGAATCACAAGATTCATTAGCTACTTGGATACAAAATCTGCTTATTAGTTAGTCACACGTGTATTTCATGGATACAAAATTTTTAATATGTAACACTAAATTTTTAATTTCTACATTAGCCGTTTTCTAATGCTAGAAATTTTATCAAGTTTCCAGTGATATCAAGTACTTTTTGTGTTATTTCTTTCTCTGTATATCACATTCAAATTATGAAATACGATTGCAATTTTCAAACGTAAATCTAAGAGTTCTTAACTGTTATCGACAGTATATGGAAATGAATTGACTAGGGAAAGACAAAATAATTGCGAGTTATTAGTTCTTAGGAGTATTAATAAAAGTAAATGACCACTTTGTTGTTCTTCTTATTCTACTTTGTTTGTTGAAATTCAACATTTTAGTCAAAATATATATTTCAACATTTTGCTGGATTATGTACTAATATCAGAAAAAGGTGAAGATGTATGTTATTTTGAAGATTACTGTAAGTTTAAATGGACACTCAAGCATTGTAAATCATTGGAGGAGATTGAAGGAGAATATCCACACTTCTTTTACACTTTAAAGAAGAGTGTCACAACTAGTGAGTATGGATACAAGCCAATGGATGAATCCTCTAGGCTTTAAAGATAGACTCTTAGTAATGAAGGTGTGTGCAGATCTGTACTTGCATGACGTTCGAATAAAAAACAAATGGAAACCCTTGAATTGTTCAACAAATTTGATAAATCATTTCTAATTAAATCAATATGTTAATTCTTAAATATTTCTTTCTCTACTACTCTCACTCTCTTTTTAATCAGTAGTTTTAGAAGGTTTACAAATAAAGTATTTACTCAACACTTTATATAAGGATTACACTAAGTGTTGAAAGTTCTTAGAGAATATCCTTGACGAATTGCTTGGTGAAGTGTCTCCAAAAACATTATTATTGAATACTCTAACAATGGTTCTACATTAAAACATAATAAAATTGATTGAATATAATTTATTATTAGAAAATTAACTTTTATTAATTATATCTTTTTGGTGAGGTTATAAATTATATTTTTATTACAAAATGTTTGATGTGTGTATATATATTTGGTGGCTTATAATTATAGTTTTATGTGGTTATTTTTAACAAATATTGCTTATTAATTAACATAACATGATAATGACAACTAAGATTCTTACTCAAATAAAAAATATGTTTTTTGTATTTTTAAGTTAAATTTGTAACGTCTTGAGACTGCCTGCAGGATTGATGACGTTACAAATGGTATCAGAGTAAGACCTCTCCCAGTACGGTGTGGTTCGGGGATGAACCATGCGGAAGCTGGTGGGCATGTGACACTCGGGGCCGACGAGGGCGGGGAGTGGTCGCCGGTGCAAAAGATGAAGCACGGACAAGGAGCGGCTCCTGGCAAGCTTCTAAGCGGAGGGACACATAAATGAACTGAATACACACCGGAATGAGAGGGATCTAGAGACTGTGCAGGTATGAGACTGCATAGTTGAGGATGGTTTAAAGGAATTGATTAGCACCACCCATATCAATAAGATGCATCTTCTTTTCGGGAGCCAAGAACATAAGTACTCCATAGTTAAGCATGCTTGATTTGTAGTATTTGTGGGATGGGTGACCTCTTGGGAAGTTTCCTAGGATGCGTGTGAGTGAGGACAAAACACACTGAAAAGACCCGTGTTGGTTTGTGAGGACACTCATCGATCCTGCAGGCAATCTCGGGACATTACAAAATTTATAAATATTATTTTTTGATGAATTATTACATATATTTTATTTATAATTATATTTATTTTTATCATTTAATTCTTAATTTATTTGTGCTTCGTGTAACATCCTAATACCATAAACCCAAAATATCTACTATATACAAGGCATACAGTACCAGTTATGTCACTTCTAACTTAACTCAACCAACTAAACTAATATTATTCATATACAATGAGTAAATATGGGGAACCTGGACAATAAAAAGCTATATATATACATCATTAGCCTCTCGAAGACATATTGTAATACTTAACTTTTACAAACTCCAGGTAGCAGGAAATAAATATACAACATATTTATTGCAAGAAATAAGATAAACTATGCTAGTTCTTCTGCTTCTTATGCTTCCCTTACCTGTACTTGGATTTATATGGAAACACAATCGAGGTAAGAAATCACAATTTCTCAGTATATGCAATTCCAAAACCAGCAGTTAATTATTTAACAATAAATAACTAACTTAGCACATAAGATTAAGCCTGCAACAGATCAATGGGCCCCTGCTCAAACACAATCAAAATATATACATACGCTATGTAACATTCACAAGGCAAACTATAATCCTATCTCACACTAATATCGAATAATCAATGATATCAGACAACTACCCATACAATCGTGAGATATCATCAAGCAAGCAACCAACAAGCAAATCGCTTAAACCATGACAAATGCTTTATGTTATGAAGTATGATTATGCTCAAACAAAGTCCATGTATTATGGATATGCAATGCCAATGCAAGTTTTAAAGTTGAAAACACAAGCTATTTACTTATTTTTTCCCAGGAACCGCGTTCCTTGTATATGCTAAGTAGGATAGGCATCCTGCCCTGACACTACCTGGTGATGTGTGAACTGGTTTCCCTTATAAAAGTAAGAGTAACGACACCAACTCCATACACCGGTAACCCTGACCATACAAGCAAACCCGCAAGAAGAATTCGGATCCAACACTTCATTCTCAGGTCATATGGTTGTGCACATCATCTAAGGTTACAATACATAGGAAAATAAGCAAATATCAAGTTTGAAAATAAGATATGCAATGTGTTTCGCAAATACAAACAATTATCACTAGGTCCTTTCTAACCAAGTGACTAAGGAAAACTAGTAAACTTTCCAACTAAGCTCACTTACTGCCTAAGGAGCAAAGTCACATTTCTAGTACTTCCTATACCTCAATCTTGTCTCTCAAGGGAGTAAAATTTCATTCATGCATCTCCGGATTTACTTTTCACACAAAGAAGCAACCTATGCACAACAACATAACCAACAAGCCAAGCACACTTAACTTACAATACCTAACACCTCACTTCATCACTCACAAGTGATTCACAAAGCAACCTCCTGTTGCTTAAGGTTTTAGGTATTAACCTATGGCATTCTACTTCATGAAGGATGCCTAAGGTTTTTCCAAATCCTATCACAATGTTCATCCTAACTAAGTGAAAGAACTATTACTAGAAAACATGCATTCTAAGCTCAACTCTATCATGTAAAGGAACCAATCTATGTTTCTAGCATATCCTCAAGTTCAACCTTTAAGAACGAGAGAACATACACCAACTATGCATCTTAAACTCAACTTTAGCACTAAAGGAGTAAATTATGCATATAGATAGGCATACTATACCAAATAAACCAAAACTAGTTGTTTCTAGTACACCTTGTCTTAACTTCTCAAAGTCCTTCACATAAAGTAAGTGGTTATTCTTTCCAAGAACTACCACTAGTTGTGTCTCAACATTAATGGTCTTGTATCTAGAACCTCACACCATCACTTCACAAGTGAATCTAAAGTCAACCTCATGTTGAACAAGGTTCTAAACACTTCCTTGTTGCATTCTGACACACTTGGATGCTCAAGGTTCCCAAGACTACCATATGGCATTCCACCACACTATGGAAGCCTAAGGTGTTCCAACACATTACCCTATGATACTCCACCTCAATATGGTTATCTAAGGTCCCTCTAAGGCTCCAAGCCTTATAAAATGCCAAAATATCATGCATTTCCTATCCAAAAATGCATCCTACTCAATCTCAACCTTTGACCTTTGCACAGTAAAATGAGCATAACTTGAGCTACGGAGGTCGAAATGAGGTGATTCTAGTGGCATTGAAAAGATAAGAGAAAGAGCTACAACTTTCATGAGACCACAAGAGCTAATTCTCATTACAGAAGGAGACACGGCCCGTGTCCTCAGACACGCTCCCCAATTGTTTTCCTTTGTGAGCACTGTTCACGAATTTCAACTGGCAGAGAGAGACACTACACCCCCTGGTGTCTTCGAACACGGGCCATGTTTCTCAACCAAAAACTTTCCAGTATCGTGGCACTATTCTATTTGCCAAAATCTTGGATTTTGGCCACTCCAAACCTATCTCTAGGTGATTTCAAGTCCTAAACAAGTTCACAAGTATGAAGGAAACTTAAAACACCAATTGATTTCATCAAAAATGGATCAAAACACTAAATCACTCATCCAAACCCCTAAAATCAACACTTAGAGCATTTTAGGTCCAAAATGAGGATTTCTAGTTTCTAATCCAAACTCTTAGCATGAACAAGTCTCAAACGCCATTTAAAACTTATCCAAGCAAGTAAATCACTCAAAACACCACTAGATCTTATTTTGGCATATTAACCCTCAAATAGGCTAAACATGAAAAATAAGGAAGATGAAGTTTTAAGCTCAAGAACCCTTACCTTGAGTTGCAAAAATAGAGATGATGATTAGATGATCACAAGCTTGCCTTTCCTTCTTGATTTCCTCTTCTTCTTTTCCCCTTTTGCTCCTTGCTCTTCTTTCTCCGCTGTTTCTATTTTCAACCGTGAGAGAGAAATGAGACACAAGTGACAAAATGAAAGAATATGAAGGAAAACCAATATAAGGGCACAGAACCATGAAAGGCTTGGTCACTTAAGTGACCAAGTGATATTCCCAATCTGCTAAGAACGCTTAAATTTCTCCAAATCCAGTTTTCTTAAAGCCAATATGTTTAAAATAAATCTTAGGATTCATCAAAAATCTTGTTGCACTAAAACCATCATTTTCTATATCTGTGACTAGTTAATCCGGTATTAAAACACACACACAATATGCTTAAAAATACCAAACAGACTCCGATTATCCTCAGATGTTAAATGTAGTACAGTTCACACATTTGTGACTTAGAAATAAAGTCTCCACATTTATTTCCACTAACTAAGCAGTTTAAGTGATTTTCAAGACTAATAATAGCTATTTCTCACAAATAGTGTTACAGTAAAGTGATTAAATATGTTCAAAAAGTCACAAAATTGTACAGATATGTTAAGCAGATATTAAGTTACCTCTGTATCCATATACAAGCATAACATGTTTTTTAAAATATTACACATCGCATGGGTGAAAAATGAGTGTATTGGATGCCCAAAAGAAAATTGGACACTGGAGATATTGATGGGCTCATAGAAAGAAACAACTTTTGTTTAAGAACTTTTATTTTAGAAGAGAAGAGAATAAGACATATGCTTAAAAGTTTCAAATGTATATTGAATATATATCAAATATTATTCACAAAGAAAAACTCATATTTTTTGGCTTTAAATTTAGTTTTCAATTTGTATAATAATGTATCAAAGCATTTTATATGTACAAAATTATTTGTAATCTAATGGCTATACATAATTGTTATCTTTTTTATTTTTCAAAATATATTCTAAAACATTTTATTTAGCAATACATAAGAAGAGTCTGGATGGGATAATGACAACATTGATCTATATATCTTGGAAATAGAAACACAACAATCGGAAAGCAGATCAAGAATTCTTTAGATAAGAGATCAGAACAAGTTGGTGTAAAAGAAATGAGATTCAATCTATTTAAAAGTAACTAGGAGAAAAGCTTTTACTCGATCAAGAACATAATAAATAAACGGTTTTACGTATCTAAATATGAGAAAGAGAAAGGAGATGTGCAATTTAACTTTCTAATTAATTAGAGGATATAAGCACAAAAGGAAGGCTAAAATGATAATCATAAACTTGATATCTCATATTAGGTTATAATACCAACAATGTTATTCACACATACTTATATATACATCATTTTACATTTGTATAATTTTCACCATTTGATTTTAATTAAGTCCAACTCATTTTATGTACATACACTCTGATTCTGTTACATAAGAATATGTGAAGTGTGAGAGAGATGTATGTGGAACAAATTTGTTACTAGCATTTTTCTTAATATATTCCGGCCAAATCAAGCACATATTTTTTAAGTTTTTTGCGCTTAACATCTTAACCTGTAATTCTATATAAAATTAGGCCATCGTACTCGATACAGTTCTAAAATGTAAGAAGAAAATAAAATTAACAACTTAAACTTTTGGTATAATAATAGCGAAACGCTTTATCTAACTATTAATATTGAAACAAAGTCGAGTTTCAATATAACATGGCTAGTATAAAGCCCACACGGCCACACCACCACCATATGATGTGGTCCAAATTGCGCTATTGTTTGTCACTTGTGCAAATATAAGTAGAGCTACATTTATACAATTTTTCTTTTCTTAGCTAATAATCTCAATTATTTATCAGTTGATGAGGTAATTGGCAGCTGCTATACTTCTAGTTCCTGTGTCGTTGTTGCTGCTGATGATGTGAGCTCTGTATCTTTACCTTTACCCCACACCACAGAGTAAAGACCCACTGCGATAATGATGCTTCCAATGATACTGAGATCAATGACATATATAGAGACGAGACAGTGAGAAAGAAAGCATGATTCAGAAAATCAACGAGAATATATATATAGTAGATATATTTAGTGAGAGAAATTTTTATTGTGAGAAGATAAGAGGAGTAAATCTTGACTATACAACCATATATAGATAGTCAAGTTTAAAAGTTACTTAAAGGTCATATTACCACTTAAAAAAGTCACATGTTTTTTATTTTAATATTGATTATTCATATAAGATCTAATAGTCAAGATTCACTCATCTCACCTCTTAAAATAAACACTCTTTTCACCAGATACACTCACTATATATATATATATAAAATTACCATGAAATCAGCGTGTGCCCATAATTAATTTGATAGAATCATATAAATATAAATATATGTATTTTTATTAATAAATATAAATACATACATATATATATATATATATATATATATATATATATATGCATAACTAATATTTCATGTATATAAGAGTATAAATACGATTCGATATTCTTACCACAAACAAGTCATACACATTTTTTCACACTCCTTCCAATATCATTCATCGTACTTACTTTTTCATATCATTTTCTCTCACTTGATCACACTCATTCAAAATGGGTGTGGAGAGAAAAATGATGTATGAACATTATTTTCTACTAAATACTCTTATATACATGAAATATTAGTTATATATATATATATATATATATATATATATATATATATATATATATGTATATGTATATGTATATATATATATATATATATATATATATATATATATATATATATATATATATATATATATATATATATATGTATATATATATATATATGTATGTATTTAGATTAAAAAGTTAGAATTATTTTATTTTATTTTAAAAAAAGCAGCGATTTAAAATATTTAAAAGAGAGTCTTTGACTTAAAAAGTTATTTTTGTGTAAATATTCAAGAAAATTAAATAAGTGTGTGTGTATGTCAAATCCCAATATTGTTTTTTATTTTTTTACTGGACATATCCCAATTTGTTGATAAGCTTTTGTAGTTGAAGTGGATAATAAATGGAAGAAAGACATTAAGTTAAGATTATAATTTACAAATTACTTGTAATAATCACTTAATTTATAAAATGGCTAAAGAAAAAAATTGGAGACACTCCATTTTTTTAGTAATTAAAAATCAATTAATTTGGGTCTTTAAACTTTTGCAGGATATATGTCGTAAAAAATGTGTATGTGTTTTATGTAATTTATATATTATTAGTTTTGTGAGCAGACAAAAAAATAAAGAGCTTTGTTGAAGTATACTGTCAAATAAATGTTGTAGACTTGTAGCCAAAAAAATACTAAAGCAAAAGAATAATTAATAAGATACCTTCCCAGGCGGAGATGTTCTCCTAGAAAGAAGGAGCCCAAAGAAGAAACGATGATCATACAAAGAGGATTAAAGGCTGTTAGAAACACTGGCCCTCTGCTTTCCAATACCAACCCTTGTATATAATATGCTATTCCTGAACTCACTATTCCCTGCAATTTTGAAATTTTTTATTATGGTCAAAACAAGATTTTTAATATTTCAAACTTTAGCTTTTGGGGAAAACAGATAAGATAAAATTTAACTAACAAAATGAGCACTTATTTCCAAATTCAACAACAAAATTCTGAAGTTTTCTGATCTCATAAGTCATAATTGGACAAATACTATTACATGCAATGTACAGATTAGATATTGATGATGAAAGCAAATTGTTGTACTAACTGTGTAGAGAGGACCAAAGAGCTTGAAGTCCCAAACGATAGCCCATGCCCGAGAGTGATGATCTGCAACCAGCGCAACCACGGCACTTTGCAAAGCACCCATCAGGCATATCAAGTACGAAAGTGATAGTTTCGCAGGGTACTTTCTCACCGTTATAGACTGTTCTTCACATTCACATATTGTTGTATATAAGAGCAGAAGAATTTTCCCTCTTATGTCTAATTAATTAATTTGATTAACTATGAAGAACTTATGTTTAGTAATGCATAATTACCTGCAAAATGTAGAAAGAAGACCAAGCCACACAACCCAGGAATATAAAGAGAGTCCCCGTGACCCAGTTTTTGTGACTCTGAGGAGAGTGACTTTCAACTTGTAGGTGGGTTGTGTTTGGAGAATGAAATAGGTGGATTTCCGGGCCTTTGTAAAGTGTCATTAATAAAGCCCCTGCAAAGGTTACCAAGGTTCCAATCACCTTCGCTTGACCGCGCAACTCCTTGATGTTTACATTCTCTATCCTGACACAATATAAAGTTAGAGATATCATAAATTTTCACCTAATTCCTTAAACTTTAGTAGAGTTGATTTTTAACTTGGTATCAAGCTTCTAACCCAAAAGATTCTTAGATGAGGGATGTGTTAAGAAAAAATTTTGCATTAAAGATTGTTATCAATTCTCTGCGGATTAAGATTGGTTTGTTTTGTACTCGTGCATATTATAAACACAAGTCACAAACTAATTTTAAAATAAGTTGATTTCGTTAGGATAAGCATTAGTGTCAAGATAATTTTTTAAAAATGTTGAAAGAAAAAGCATTAGAAGAGTTTCAGAAATATATTAAAGTAAATTTTTCTTCAATAAATTGAGCTTTACCTGAGAATTACTGCTAGCACAAAGGTGACAGTGGGCACGGCGTTCATAATGGCAGATGCAAATGAAGCCGAAGTGTATTGCATCCCCAAGAAAGTGAAGCCTTGGTCAATCACTGGCCTAAAATATCAGATATAGCAATAATTATCAACATGCACAAATATTTGCTGTAAATTTGTGAGTAAAAATGTTAGTTTTTTAGTTTAACATATAATTATCCATCAGTCTTAATTTATTGATTTGAATGATAAAAATTCACTCTTTTCAATTTTGACCTTTTTCTTCTCATTTTTTTTCTTTTATAAAGATGCCCCTTCATTTCTATTTTTATTTTTTTGGTTTTAATTGCCGCAATCACATTCCTTATTATTAATGTTAGCTATTAATAGGTTAAATAAGTCTTTCTTTTTGTCTAGTATGAAAAATATATTAATTGTTTTTCTAACGAGTGCTCTTATTTAAAAATCTAAAGTAAAAAATTTTATATGAAAAGTAGAGTTTTTTGAATCTTCAATGAATTGAATACTTTACCTTTTATAAATAAACTTCCAATTTTGACCTTAACTTTTTTCGAAAATCCCTTTTTACAATTATTTAATCTATTAGTTCTGGACATAAAATTAGTGTCTTAACATATATACAACTGGTGTGCCAAAAAGCATTTATAGAATTGGTGTGTATCATGTGTGTTGTACATGATTTTTTAAATTCAACCAGAGAAAAAGATGTTTGAAATTGAAAAGAAGAATAGAATAATATGTGTGTTTTTTTAAAAGTAGAATAGAAACTGTGAAAATAGTTTGTCCCAATGATTTAATATGTTAAGTTTTGATGATGATAAATATAAGACAAAAAGAATGATGCTTATGCTTGATAAATGTGCTTTATAGATGACAAATGTATCACAAAAGAATATTGATCATATTACATAAATGTGCTTAATGAGATATATTGTATCATGCATGATTATATAATTTATCTAGTTATATTTCACTTAATAATCATGCAATGAGATATGTATAACATTCTTCATATAATATATCCAATAATGCTTTATATGAGTTGTATTAAATTAATATTGGATTTGGCTCTATCTAAATGAAAATGTGCAAAATATTCTTTGTTGTATCCTATATAGGCATATCTATTTGTAATTGATAAATATCTTATTTGGATGTGTCTATGAAAGTTTTATATACATATTAGACTAACTAGAGTTATACATTTATGAATCATGTATATGAAGATATTGAGTTATGAATTTGGACTAACTATGCTTGTTTTAAGTGAGTAATACTTTGTAGGATAGTCCAAGTATCAAAAGTGAGCATTGCAACAAGAAAGTAAAAGATCAAAATTATGCTCAACTCAAGAAGAATGAGAATGATAAGATGTTCCAAGCATTTGCAAGAATTGAAGAGAAGAAATTTGTGGAAGTTTGGATTACATCAAGAAGCCTAAGGACTAGAATTGATATATTTTTCTTTTAGGTTTTCTCCTATGTAAAGATAGAGGTTTTATAAGAAAAGAGCTCAAATATGTTTTTAAGTCTTTAAAAATGGATCTTACATGTTTAAATTCCCAACAAACTACTTTTTGAAAAGTTAGTCTTAGTGGTAGTTCAAACCTTTGAAAATAGCTAAGTTTGTGTTTTGCAAAACTGACATTTGATTACTCTTTTGATCATAACTTTCAAACTACTTTGAGTTTTTCCGTGAAACTTATTGCATATGAAAATAGACTCAAAGATCTTTCCGATGATTGGTCATTTGCTTTAAACGAATAAGTAATGAAAACTTATGACCATTTAAAGTCAGTTTTCAAAAACAGTCAAGTTTGAGTTTTACAAAACTGGCCTTTAGTTAGTAATTTAATCATATCTTTCAAAATACTTTGAGTTCTGTTCTAAAATTCTTTCATATGAAAATAGACTCAAAGATCTTTCCAATGAGTGGCCATTCGCTTTAATCGGCTAAGAAATGAAGAAGTTATGACCTTTTAAAGTTAGTTTTTAAAACCAGAAGTGTATAATCGATTACCAAGTGCTCAGAAATGCTCCCAACAACTATAAATGGCTAGTTTTCATAAAAAAAAAATCATTATTAAACACTACCAACGGCTATTTTATCATTTGGGCTCTATAAATAAGTGTAGATTGAAGCATTTACACTTGGAGAAACTCTTGAACACTTAGTTTGATTCTTGAATCATCAAAATCATATTTTGAGCTTTAAAGTGTGAATCCTTTATACCCATTGAGTTTCAACTTGTATTATCCACTCTTGAGAGAGTTTTCTTATCATCCATACTTTGTTCTTCAAGTTGTATATCTACTCTTGTGAGAGTTGTTATTCTTTCTATTCACCTTGAAATCATTGTAAGAGGGTGAGGTATCTCTCAAGAGAGAAAAGGGTGAGGTATCCCTTGTAGTGAGACTCAAACACAAAGGGTGAGGTATCCCAAAGGTGTTGTGAGTGCTCTTGATTGTAAAAGTCATCAAGCACCTGTGAAACTTGGAGAATTGGAGGCTCTAACACAAGGGTGAGGTATCTCAAGGTGTGAGGAGTGAAGAAAATCTAAAGTTAAGCTTGGGGACTGGATGTAGGCCACAAGTAGTTGGTGGCTGAATCAGGATAAATTCTTGAGTTTGATCTCTTCCCTACACTCTTTAATTTCAGTATTTAGTGTAGTATATTTATCTATTGCATATCTTGTCATCTTGGTGATTTGATTCCATGAACTTGATATCTAGCTTATTATCTTAATTTATCATATATCTCAAGTTGTATTTGAGTAATCTATAATAGTTGTACCTTTGTTGTGCATGTTCCGCTGCATTTATTACTTAAGTGATTCAAAATACTTAATTTCTCAAAGTTACATTAAAATTTGTAATCACCCAATTCACTCCCCCTCTTGAGTGATGGTTGCCATGGCTAACAGAAATTAAGTCACTCTCAATTAAAAGAACTTAGATTTCATAGATAGGGGGTAAATTTATATTAGTATAGTTTGTGTCATGTGAAAAAAAAAATAGTATAGTAGTGTAGGTAGCAAATGCAATTCAAAATATAAATAATGGTTAACAAAATTGGTAAAAGCGAATCACGTCAACTAAGTTGATCAGGATTTGAATCCTGTCAAAATCTATTTTGGTGGGTTATTTATAAATATCACTGTAAGTGTTACTTTAGTACTTGAGTTTGAGAGCAATGCCCCCTAATCCTAGAATATGACAAGCATCTTTGATTCTAAATTTTTATTTATATGAAAAAAAAATGCACTGCATAATTACTAAACCGTTGGGTGCATGTGAAATAACTTTAGTTGAGGTGGTGTCTACTTAAATAGGCCAAAACTAAAGGGTTGCTTCTTCAATTTCTCCAGTAAATATGTTACATGTCATGTGAGAACAGATAGATTGGTTTTAGATAAATACTCCAGAAACCCAAGCGCTAGTATCTCTATAAAGACAGAGATTGTCATCTTCGGCCTAACGTTCCTGCAAAAATTGTAAGAAGATAGTTAATTATACAAAGTAATTCCACATTTTATTATGGATATGGACTATGTGCTCAGAAAAATAACCCCAGATACACGTGTTTCTAAAGAGCATATGTATAAGCCATTTTATAAAAGTAGCACAAAATGAGTAGTACCTTTCAAAAACCAAAGCAAAAGGAGCGAGGACAAATGCAGCAATGGCATTGCGATAGACAATGAACACCAAACGACTCATTCCATGATTCAGACTAACCATGGTGAAGATGTATGTTCCTGCCAACCCAAATTGCAATCCTACAGTTAACAAATATGGCTTTGCCATTTTGAGCACACTGCATATTTCTTCCTTCATTGTGTACTTGTGACAGCACAATAATTGTTGCTATTAGTTAAAAAAAGTTGGAGATGCTTTGCTATTAAAGGTGTGAAATGGCTTTGCTATTATATTAGTTAACAAATATAATGTTTCTTGAGAACCCTTCTACTCAAACTCTCTATTTTATCACTCTCTCTTTCCCTGAACCTAGCTCTTTGCTTTCCTTCCTGACTCTTTGCCAAATGAATAAAATTCGCCTCAATTTATAGAGGCTCATGCAAACTGTGAACATACTTTCCATTTGAGCTTCAAGCATGCTGCGCATTTATTTCCTCCGCGCATGATCTCTTCTTCGCATGCCAAACATTTATGGCATTCAAATTTTTACTTCATGGCCTATTCATTTAGGTTCGTGAAACTTGTTATTCTTACTTTTTTCTTTGTTTTATTACTAGTATTTTTGACCTGTGCACAGGTTAAATTATCAGCCAATACAAAATATTCATATGCAAAAATTTAATTAAAAATTTTCATATACAACTATTTATCTTCACATACTAAAATCATTTTAGCTTAAATAATAACCTTATTTATAAAGTAAACTAGATTAGCACCAGTGCGATGCACGTGTAAGTCTCGTATGATGCATGTTGTAACATCCTTTTCAACATGTTAGACTTGTAAATGGTTACTGAAGTAACTTAATACTTGTTTAGCATGCCTGTTTAATTTCGTGAAAATTTGCGTTAGTTTAGGCACTTTGGTGCAAGCCGAAAGGTGAAAAGTAGCTTAAAATTACCCAGATATTAGCTTAAATGACTTAGCTAATGGAAATAAATGTGGATAATTTGTTTCTAAATCACAAATGTGTATTCTGTGATGTGATTAAAGTTTGGGAATAATCGGAGTCTGTTTGGTATTTTTAGACACACTGATTGCGTGTTTTATTGCTGGATTGACAAGTCACTGATAAGAAAAATATTGATATTAGTGAAATGACTTTTTGTAATGAATCTTAATATTTATTTTAAAGATGTTGAAACTTGAAAATCTTGATTTAGTTAAAGTTGAGTGTTTTTAGCAAATCGGAAAATATCAATATTGTAACTAAAGGTTTTAAACAACCACGGTTACAGCCTTTTTGACTGGACTTTTCTTTCATGATACTTGTTACCTTTTCTTTATTTTCTCATTATTTCTTCATGGCTGAAAACAGAAGCAAAAGCAGCAAAAGAGAAAGTAGAAAAAGAGAGAAAACAAGAGGAAGAAAAAGAAAAGAAGAAGAGGAGATCAAAAGGGAAAAGAAAACTTGAAGATTTGTGATCATCTTCATCATCACCATCATCGTTGCTACTCAAGGTAGGGGGTTTCTATCCATCTTTTCTCTTTTGTTCATCTTAGTGAAACTAGGGTTCTTGAATAGGAAAATTTTGGTTTGGTGAGTCAAAAACTATGTTCTTAACTTGGTTCTTGATCTCAAGAGTTGAGTTAAAGTGTTTTTAGCTCATTGGAATCCATGGTAGCTTGATTTGGTTTGGTAGATATCCATAGCCTCTTTGTTGAGCCTTTAGGTCATAGATGTTTTCTTGGCTTGATTAAGTCTTGAATCTATGTTTGATGAGTTGAGTTAGTGTTTATTGATTCTAATATTTTAGAGAACATGATTAGAGTTAGAAAACACTTAGAAATCCTAGTTTGTATGTTTGAGAATGAATTTGTGACTAATGGAACAGTGGTGGAGTTCCAGGTGTTGGGCGCTTAATTGCCTAGATTTTGGCCGCTTAATCGGTGAAGGCCAGAGAATTTTTGTATAGGGGGCACTTAGTAGCTCAGTTTGTGAGCACTTAATCACCCAATGACAGATAAAACAGAGTGATGTTTCTGCTATAGGGCACTTAATTGCTGGAAAAGTGGGCGCTTAGTTGCCCAGATACAGAAACTCCCAAAGTGTTTCTCTTGGGAAATTGGAGTTCCTTACTTGTTGGAATCCTTATTTTAGGTCCTTTTAAGTGTAGTGAGACACTAATAGGGGTATTTTTATGGAGGAAATATCTACCAAGTATATATGGGAAGTTGAGAAACCCTTGAGTATCCATGTGGGTTGGAATGCCTTAAGGTGGTACCTAGACCTTTGTTTAGCTTGAGGCTGACTCTGTTTTCAATTGTGAATTGAGAATGCTCTTAATATTGGTTTTCAAACTTGACATTTACTATTTTCCTATGTATTGTAACCTTAAATGGTGAACACAACCATATGACCTGAGAATGAGGCGTTGGATCCAAATTCTCCTTGTGGGGTTGCTTATATGGTCAGGGTTACCGATGTATGGAGTTTGTGTCATTACTCTTACTTTTGTAAGGGAAACCAGTCCACACATCACTAGGTAGTGCTAGGGCAATATGCCTATTCTACTTAGTATATACAAGGAACGTGGTTCTTAGGGGAAAATAAGTAAATAACTTGTGTTTTCAACTTAAAAATATGCATTGGCATTGCACATCCATAATACGTGGACTTTGTTTGAGTATAATCATACTTCATAATATAAAGCACTGCATGGTTGATACTTATATGGGCATTTTTCATGGCTTAATCAATTAATTGTTTGATTGCTTGTTCGATAATACCTTAGGATTGTATGGGCGATTCTTTGATGTTATTGACTGTCAGATATTCTTTTACATTTGAAATTGTTTATAAGTTCAGTTGAATTATTTATTGTAAACGATTAACTACTGGTATTGTTATGATTATACTAAGAAATAGTAATTTCTCACCCTTGTGTGTGTTCCATGTAAATCTAGGTAAAGTCCCTAGAACGGATAAGGGCAAAGAAAAGAAGAAGCAGAAGGCTTAGACTAGTATTTTTGTTTTCTTTGAGAACCAGTTTGTATATGTGTATATTTCTGGTTATTTAGAAAAGCTTATGTATACTTTTTGGCATGTTAGCCAGTGATAGTTGTTCATATGACTTTTTGATCATTCGTGGCTCTTTATAATGGTGGTGTAAGTTATTGTGAATTTTTATTTTCCTCATTACTAGAAGTGACATGTCTAATACAACTTATTTTGGAATATTTCATTTATTTTACGATAATTCGTATTAGGGTGTTACATTATGGTATCAGAGCAGTTCATCCTGTTGAGTCGGGGTGTGGACTGATTATGCTTAGGCATGTTTAGGAGTTCCTTCTTGTGTTGTGTATTTCTTTTATCTCTAGTGTGAGATATGCGGTGGAATTGTATGATTGTCTTGTTTTGACTGTTTTAGCTACTGTGGCAAGTTACATGATATTAAGATTAGCTACCTCAATATGTGATATTTTGTGTTTACACTACAAGAAAATAGGAAATTAGAGAGGGAAATTTTCCTCGCTAATCCCTCTCTAATCCCTCGCTAATTTAATTAGCGAGGGATTAGAGAGGGATTAGCGAGGGATAAGTTAGTCACTTTTTTTTCATCGTTAATTAGCGAGGGAAAGAATTCCCTCTCTAATCCGTCTCAAGATAATTCATTTCCCTCGCTAACCGCTCTCTAATCCCTCAGTAATATACTACATTATTCCGTCGCTATTCTGCGAGGGAAATTCCTTCGCTATTGCTTCGCTGTCAATTTCCCTCGCTATTACCTCACTATTCCCTCTCTAAAATTTCCCTCTCTATTTCCTTGTTGTTCCCTCGCTAAACCCTCGCTAATCCTTCTCTAAACTGATATACCATATTCGTAAATTTCCATCTCTGTTCCCTCGCTATTCCCTCTCTAACATTTCCCTCTCTATTTCCTCGCTATTCCTCCGAATTTTTCTCACCAAATGCTCGCTAATCCCTCTCTAACATGATATACCATAGTCGTAAATTTTCATCTCTGTTCCCTTGCTATTCCCTCTCTAAAATTTCCCTCTCTATTTCCTCGCTATTCCCTCGCTAATTTCACTCGCCAAACCCTCGCTAATCCCTCTCTAACATGATATACTATATTTGTAAATTTCCCTCGCTAATACCTCGCTAGTCCATATTCATCGCTATTGCATCGCTAATCCCTCGGTAATCAGGTATTTTTTTTAATAACCTATATATATTATTACTTTCCCAAAACCTGCGTTTCAAACCACAGCAAACAGAAGCAAACAGAAATCCAACACCAAACAATCAAATAATTGTAAACTGCTATAAAAAAAACTTGTACAAATAATGTAATAATATAGTTAAAAGTTATTATACAAATAATCAATGAATATAGTTGAAAGTTATACAAAGTAGATAATAAGAAAAATGGTAATCAGTCTAAGTCATCGTCTTCCTCTTCCTCTTCTTCTTCCTCTCGACCCTCCTTACCTAAACCTTGCGATGGTGGTTGTGGAGCAACATTTGTTGATCCGATCGTAGATAGGAATGATTGGAAGGGCGCCAACATAGGGATAAGTTGACTCTGGACAAACGAAGCCATCGTTGCTGCCACTGCTGTATTTATAGCTTCAGATATGTCCTGTGTCAATGGTGTAGAGCGGGAAGGACCCGCAACTGAGGAGGATGAAGGTTGCATGGTGTTATTACCAATGTGCAAGCTGTTACCTATGCCATGCATACATCCCTTCTTGTTGGGACCCGCCGCATCCAACCAGACCTCCGGGTCAACCATTGGGTGAGAGGAAGAGTTTTCTCCATATTTTTCTGTCATTGCGGTGTCATATGACTCCTAAAAATAACAAAACAAGAAAAATATTAACAAAAAAAAACTAAAATATATATGACTTTTGAATAAGAACAAGACATCTACAATGAAATTCCTCGAGCGCTCAGAAATATAGCTTCTGTCTTTCTTCTTATGAACTTTAGCATACAGATCTCTGTAAGAAACCAGATGCTTTAACTCTGCCTCCTGTAATCCCATATGGAAGAATATTATATAATAAACACATATCAAAAGTAAGGCAATCCCTCTAAAATACTATGTCATACTCAAGATAGGCAAATAACTTAAGTAATTACAATATGTTAATACACAAATGCTTATCATTAAAACTTTAAATGAGGAAGTTATATTACCATCTTACTCTTGTGTTGACCAAAGCTTATCGACCCGTCGGTATGCTTCAAGGCATCAGGCATGGCTGCCCTGTTCCTCTAGGCAGCTGCAGACCTTGTCATCCATTTATCTGTCAGCCAAATGTCAACTAAGTCATCTCACACTTCCGTCCTCATTCCTCTGGGCCTATGGCCCTTAACATCAGCCAAGTTGTTTGAATTTGCCTTCTTAAAGGCCTTATCTCATGCTTTGTTCAAATGGTCTGGATAACGGTCCAAGATAGTCCGTTCCCAGACAGTTCTCGCCATGCCGCGATCAGCATCAAATGTGAACCGATGCTTAGCCTACATAAATGATATGTATGTATATTAATTTTTCAATAAGCGTATAATATATAATTTTATAAACACAATTACTTACCATAAAGTCGGTAAATAGTATTTCCTTCATCTCAGCTGGATAACCTCGCCACGTACTAGCCGGAACAGGCATCCGTGTCATGACATTGTACATAATGTCACGTGTCACCCTCAATGGGAGAAATCTCCTCCTGTAAGTTCAAGAAGGTAATGTTGGTAATCTAAAAGTAAATATATGTAATAAAAGGTGATATATCACTATTACTTATGGTTTAGGGACAGGCGCCACATATATAAGTTCCCTGCTATCTGTTTCTACATTGGATTCTCCACATGAAGGCACCACATTCAGGCTGCTAGTGGGTGGGTCAGCAGGAGGTGGCATAGAAATCGCTGGGTCAATAAAGGGTGGGACAAAATTTGATGTGCCTCCAATGGTCAATGGACTAGACGCTGGTAGGCCTGCACTGGTCGATGGGCCAATAACTGAAGTTGCACCTAACATAATTATACATAAACAACAAAATACATATATATTACATTTATATAAACCACGAGTTAACAATAATTAAAATGAAACATCCTACAGGTGTATACCTAGAGAGGGCTGAGAATGCTGTAGTGGTGGAGAATCATGGGCAGATGAAACATTACGGCCTCTCCTACGACCGTGTCCAGCACCTCTACCTCGAATGGTCATGATGAATATCTGTATAAGGAAACATAATGAAACATGAGGAGTTAAGAAACTACATGTCAATAAAAATAGACGTTGGAGAATAATGATATTCCAGTGTAAATACCATGAACGAAATTTATTGAACAAGCTTCAATTTTAACTACTTGAGTCTGAAGCAAAAGATTCGTCATCTTCATTTGAGAATTCATTAATTTCATTATTTTCATTGTCATCAATGAACTCATCATCAAATAGAACGTCCGTTGGATAATGTATATCACGTATGTTCACTTATTCCATTTGGACATGTGCATCAAACAATGAGACTGCTTCATCATCTATGACAGGATTGTGTGTTCCAACGGATCCATCATCTTAGTAATAATCAGTAGCAGTTAGGTCATTCAATTCACCACCTTCGTCATTCAATGTCTCAGCCACGAAGAGTTTTGCTCTGACCTTGCAAGCTGCCCACCATTCACCATTAGCTCTATTCTCGCTTTGTGGATATCTTGTATAGTACACTTATTGTGCTTGTTCGGCTAAGACGAATGGCTCATTTGAGTGAAGTCTTGATTTATTCTTGATGTTAACCAACCCATATCTCTCATCAATATTGACTCCATTTATCGGGTCAAACCAATGACATTTGATTAGAAATACTCTGTTTTGATTTCCTACATATGACAATTCTAATATATCTTCAACGATGCTGTAATAGTCGAAGTCATTCTCACCATATATACTACCTCTAACACATACGCCACTATTCATGGTAGCTTCATTTTATCCGTACACCTTAGTATGAAATTTGTACCCATTAACTATTAAGCCACAGTAAGAAGTCACAGACTTGGATGGACCATAACTTATCTCTCGTATCATTTGATCCTCGACTTGGCCTATATTAACCTATATCATTACATAGACGGCAGAAATTTTGTAACATCTAGCATAATGAACACTGAATTTAATATGATAGATCACAATTATAGATAAAAGGACTCACTAGATGTTTTAGCCACCTACTAAAGTCCTTATCTCGAGCTTCCAATATTTGATCATCAGTGATATTGGGATCTGTTTCCCTTAACGAATCTTTGAATTGTCTAATCAATACATTAATTAATATGGAACTATAAATTAAACACATTAGTAACAAATTCATTAGATAGAGAGTAAACTTACTGGAGATAAGGTTCTACTTCTCCACAATTTACAAGCACATATGTCTCAGCAATCTGAAGTTCCACATTTTTTAGGAATCTATTTCGACCTCTCCCGATAGGATGACATGGATGTTTAAAAACAGACAATCATTCATTAATTGTATCTTCCCCACCGTCGTCATTCCGAGGAACTTGAGTGCGTCTGGTCTGTAGGTGGGGATCAAAATACATGGAAGCAAAATTAGAAATTTCTTCTAAAATATACGCTTCACAAATAGATCCTTCAACTTTCACCTTATTTCGGACCTTTCTTTTTAAGTACAGCATACATTTCTCAAAGGGGTACATCCACCTGTAATGCACTGGGCCTCCAACCTTAGCTTCATAAGGGAGATGCACGACTAGATGTTCCATCACGTCAAAGAATGCTGGAGGAAAAATTTTCTCTAACTTGTAAATTGTTTCAATGATAGAAAACTATGCATTCTCTATGGTGGAAGCACGAATTTCAGTTGCACAAACTTCTTTAAAGAACAAGCTTAGTTTTGTTAACAGTCCCCATATAGGTTTTGGCAAGATATCACGAAATCCCAGAGGAATTAATCTTTGCATAAAAACATGATAATCGTGACTTTTCATTCCATATATCTTCCCGTCGTCTATATTGATGCAACGTGCGATATTCGACACATACCCATCAGGAAATTTTAACTGTTTTATCCACTCACACGCGATCCTTCTTTGATTGGCATCCAAGACATACGTCGCCTTTAGTTTTTTACATTTGTCTTTACTATTTTTACATTTGCCATCTTCAAATCTTCTCTTGCATTTACATTATCTTTTGTCTTGCCCTTTATGTCCATGACAGTGTTGAAGATATTGTCAAACACGTTCTTCTCGACATGCATAACATCTAAATTATGTTGTATTAGATTAGTGGACCAACAAGGCAATTCTCAGAATATGCTCTTCTTCACCCAATTGTGGTGTATACTAAAGTCATCTTGTTTTTGTTTACCTGAATTCAAGCCGAAAATGACTTCCTTAAGTTGAGTCACTCTATTCAAGACATCTGTCCCACTCAGCCGTTGCGGTGGATTGGATTTTTCAACTGTTGATCTCTTAAAAGAGTTTCGATCACGGCGAAATGGATGATCAAAAGGCAAAAATTAGCGATGACAATCAAACCAACAATATTTCCTACCGTGCTTCAACACAAATGACTTACTGTGATTCATACAAAGTGGATAAGAAAGTTTTCCATGAGTGCTCCACCCAGACAGCATTCCATAGGCTGGAAAGTCACTTATTGTCCACAACAAAGCCGTTTTTATATCGAAATTTTGCTTCTTCCAGACATCATAAATTTGTACCCCATCATCTTACAATATCTTCAGATCGTCAATTAGAGGTCTAAGATAGACATCTAAACTTTTACCTAGTGACTTTGGTCCAGGAATTACAAGAGTGAGGAATATGTATTCCCTTCTCATACACATACTTGGAGGTAGATTATACGGTGTGACAAAAATAGGCTAACATGAATATAGTGTGGCTAAACCGCTGAATGGATTAAAATCGTCTGTACACAGGCCAAGCCTAACATTTCGAGTGTCTAACGCAAATATAGAATGGGTATTATCAAATCGTTTCCAAGCCTCAGCATCAGCTGGATGCCTGATCACTGTTTCATCTTGATGCACTCCATCCGCATGCCAAGTTATATATTGTGCAGTGTTTTTGGACATAAACAGACGTTGGAGTCTTGGCATAATAGGAAAATATCGCAACACTGAATGCGGCACATCCTTCTCATTTGATGAACGTCTTGCCTTCGGTTTGAATCGTGGGTGTCCACATACTAAGCAAACTGAATAGAGTCTCTTGTCACTGTATTCTTTATAATACAACATGCACTGATTAAGACACGCGTCTATCTTCTCATATCCTAATCCCAACTCACGAACCATTCTCTTTGATTTGTAGAAGTTTTCGGGTAACCTTTCAAGCTCTGGAAGCATGCTCTTAATTATGATAATCATTCTATCATATTAACTCTCACTTATGTTAAACTCTGACTTCAAGTTCAAAAGTTGAGTTACAGCTGACAATTTCGTGTGCTTGTGGCAACCATCCCATAAAGGTTCGTTAGCGTCTCTGAGCAAATCATAAAACTTCGCAGCTGATGGATTTGGATCCTCTTCTAAATCTTGAGCTTCTGAATTTAACCAATCACCTGCGGCATCCATAACCATATCCACGTATGGATTCCTAGGCTCCACTTCATCATCATGGATAATGGATGTTGAGCTGCTATCCCCCCATCTGTCCTCACCATGAATGATCCAATTTACATAACCATCTACAAATCCGTACTTATACAGATGTTGTTCTACCCCAAATACCTCCCTCCAAGCACGATTCTTACATCTAGCACATGGACAAAGGATGCGATTTAATGCATCAATAACTATTGGGTCTCCTTGAGCAACCCTAATGAAATCATCAACTCCATCCTTGAATTCTTCACTTACATAGCCAGTAGGATCATTTCTTCGTGACATCCAACTTCGATCGGGCCTCATCATTGCTGAAATTGATTTATCACATTAGCATAATCCTTATATCCCCATCTCCTTCTTAACATGGTATGGCCCTATCCCATTCGATAAGAAACATTTTCAACACTTGGTTAATAGTTATTCCTTAAATATCATATTTTATACTTGACGAAATTTTGGTAGCATTTCCATTGGTTTCCAAGTGCATGACTTGAACGCAGTGAGATCTACTGCGTTTAAGTATACACCCAGAGAACAAAAAAAAATATTACAGACCGAAATTTCAACAAATATAACATATGAGATTTAAAGAATAACTATTAACCAAGCGAAGACAAAATTTCTTACCAAATTGTCCCACTTGGATAATTCAAGATTCAATACAATGAGCAGTACCTTGAAAAGGTATGCGTACTCATTAATATAGAATCTCAAACAGGAAACTAAGGTTTTAATTAAACTTTTACTCGAATAAGAAAATAAAACTTTAAGCATATGTTAAAGTATAATCATGGAAAATTAAATCAAACTAATATTCTTAACACATAATTCGCTAAAAATTCGTAACTTTTATTTTCAACATCCAAAATTTATATCATATTTAGATAGTCCTAAATGTACTGGGGTAGGAGACAAAAGCATTTCTTAAAGGCAATTGGTTTTACAATTCCGTTGATGGAAGCCCTATATGCTAGTTACTATACTAAGGAAGTTATGGTTATTTTGATTCGTGAATTTCAGTCGCTTGAGGAAGAAATGAAGAAAATTGTTCTGAATATGGTGAAGCAGTGTGTAATTACTTAAGGGTATGCATAGTGATTATATTAGAAATGATATTCTCCCTGATTTTTTCAGAACGTTTGGGTTAGGAGGATGACTTTGGATCGAAGAAACTATAAGCAACTTGTGGAGACTACTGTAAAGATGGCAAACAAAGTTGGCGTTGCCGATATTGTCGGGAGAATTGTTGAGGATCTTAAAGATGAGAGTGAACCTTTCCATGAATGGTTATGGAAACTATTGAGAAGGTAGTCACTAACTTGGGAGCATCTGATATAGATGCCTGATTAGAAGATCTTCTGATTAATGGTATTCTTTATGCTTTTCAAGAGCAGACCAGCGATGATGCTAATGTGATGCTTAATGGGTTTGGTGCAGTTGTGCAATCAGTTGGAAATGAACTGAGCACTTGAGTTACAATATTGAAAACTCAATTTCAGAGGAAGGCAATTTTTTTACATTAATTTTCTTTGCTAACTAAAACAAAGGTGGATCCAAGTTAGGACAAAATAGTGTTTGGTAAATTACATGTCAATGACAAAAGGTGGACTCCACTCCTATTGGGTCACATATCATGATTAAGTATGGCATATATGATATAACATACACATGACATGTATTTTTAATTGGTTAAATTTTGTTATATTTAATATAACACTGCCTGTTGAAGTGCTCTGGGATTGATAAATACTAATGCTTACACCAATTGAGTGACTTTCCATCTTAGGGTGCATCTTACATTTCTCATCCAATTTTTTTATTAGTTATTTGGTAACCTCAGATATAGAGTACACTTCATCCTTGTAAGAACGTTCCAACAGTGAAGTTTTCTTGAAATTATGAATTGAATAAATCTTTTAAATAATTGTGGCAATGTAAAATATACAAGTCCTACCATGATACCAAAAACCAGGCTTCAATACTGGTATGTATTGTAATATTCTCAGTATCATGTTAGGCTTGTAAGCGGGTTACAAAGGTAGGCTAAGACTTGCTTAACATGTTAGTTCAGTTTTGTGACAAACTGAGTTAGTTTAGGCACTTAGTTGCAACACAGAAGTTGAAAAGTAACTTAAAATGACTCAAAAAATAGCTTTAAAGGCTTAGTTGAGAGAAACAAGTATAAATAACTAGTTTCTAGGTCACAAATAAGCTAAGTAAGGTATAGTTAAAATTTGAGAAGAATCGGAGTCAGTTTGGTATTTTTAAGTACACTGGTTGTGTATTTTGATACCCGACTGATCTTAGCAGATATTAAAAAATAGAATAATGGTGAACCAACAATTTAGATGAAAGCTAGTATTTATTCTAAAGTTGTTGGAAGCTAAAAAACATGAATTAGAGTGATTAAAGTGTCCTTAGCAGATATAAGTTTCAGTATTGAAAGTTAAGTTTCCAAGTTTGACCTTTTTCTCTTCATTTTCTCTTCTCTCACTCACGAACTCAGCAAAAATAGAATAGAAACAGAGAAACGAAGGGGAGAAAGAGAGAAAGGAGAAGAAAGAAAGGAAGGGAAGTGGAAAATAAAAATAGCAAGGCTCCAAGGTTGGTCATCACCTAAAGGTAGGGGTTCTTGATTTTTACTCTTTTCCATCTTCTTAACATTGTTCTTTGAGATTCTTTGAGAGACTTGATGAGGAATAATGGTTTTGGGTGAGAATAGGAAGATATAGTATAGTTGAAGCTTGATTGAGTTGAGTAGTGATGAGTTAGTGTAGAATGATTGAAATTTCGATTTGGGTTCAAAAGGATGAAGCTCTGGTGCAATGCTGGAAAACCAGAATTTGGCATTGTTCATGCAGACCCAAGGGAGTGCATGTCGCGACACTCCAGATTCTTGCGGTTACAATGCAAGAATTGTGGGGCAGAGAAGCTGAGGCCATGGCACTCCAAGTTTTGTGACACAGCACAAATGTGTAATCCCCCATTTTTGAGTTTTTATGCAATTCTACGTGGTGTTTGGCATTGATTGAGTATCTAGAATCTCAATTAACATGGAATTGCATAAAATAAAAATTGAGAAGTATTAGAAATGAAGAACTAGGCATGAGTACAAGTTGAGTTACAAGTTTATCAAGAGTATGATAAACAGGGTGTTATAGGATTCAAATGCTTAAACTAGTTATCTAAATAGCATAATTGGTTATAGGCCTAGTAAATGTGGAGTTTAACACCCTTTTGGATTATAAGTAACCCTAGTAAGCTATGGAAGAAGAGTAGTGAACCAAAGTAGGGGAGCATTGGCACTCCCATTGTATGTAGCAGAAAATGCATTCTGAACAGTCTGTAATTTTTGTCATATAACTTGAGTTACAGGTATCGAAATGACATGGTTTTTATGTCATTTTAAAGATAATACACAGGGCTACATGCCTGTAAAATTTCAGAATTTTTCACCAAGCCAATTAGCACCAGTTTCTGTTTGAATCGAGGCAGATTCTGGAGAAAATGCATTCGGCAGCCAGTAAACCAGATTGCATAACTTCCTCCTCCGATGTCCTTTTCACATGAAATTTTGAAAGTTTGAAACTAACATATAAGGCTTCATGCCTGTAAAATTTCAAAATTCTTCCATGTGTAATTTGTTCACAGTTACAATTTAAAGTCAGGGCAGAAACGGGTGAACCAGTAAATCTCCTGTTTCATCTTCTGTAAAATGTCGTATAACTTTGGATACACTTATCCAAATGAAGCGAGGTTTATGGTATTGGAAAGATATGAGAGAGAACTATTTGCCCATAAAATTTTAAACTTTTCTAAAATTTGATGCACATTTGGTGCAATCTTGAAAATCAGCCTTTTTAGGCAATATTTAGAGGTGTTTTGGGATGGTTTGAGTCCTAGAAACACTAGTAACTCCTTTAATAGTTAAAGTTGACTTAGATATGTAAGTTTTATGGTAAATGTTTTACTCTCTCAATAAGTTGAGTTGAGATGGGGTAGTAGCAAGAGTGAATTAGTTCCCTCAAGCAAGTGAGGTTAAGCCTAGTGAGTTGGTTCTCTCAAGTAAGTGAGGTTGAGTCTAGTGAGTTGGTTCCCTCAAGCAAGTAAGGTCGAACCTAGAGTTGGCTCCCTACGGGTCGAACCTAGAGTGGGTTCCCTACGAGTTGAACTTAGAGTTGGTTCACGGTTGATATTTGATAGAACATTTACAGAATAAATTATAACACAATCAAATATGTATTATTAATTTACTTATGTGCTATTTGACAAAATTATTAACATATCTGCTCTTACAGTGATAAAAAAGCATGACATTTATAGTTTATGTCTAGAGGCAACTAATAGAAAATGCCAAGACTAATTTATACTTGTCTCATGAGGAACGAGTAAAGAGATTTATGCTATAGAATCTGTACACAATAGGCTCATAGAAAACTATAACAACCATCTAGAAGAGCGTATAGAACAAAAAAGAAATATATAAGCAAAAGACAAAAAATAATATACCTATCAATGTCATATAGTCTTTAAATTGATTAACAAAGCCAAAAATTTACACTAGCATTCAAAATTCTTTTTGTAATTAATTAAGACTAAATTTATTCTATCAATAGTCCTCCAATACCTAGTTATATATGTTGAGGCAAGGAGAAACATGTGGTTGGGAAACTTACAGTTCATATAACTTGAAACCGAGGTCCTCTGGACTGCAAAGTAATGGATGGAAAATTTCTACCCTTAATTGAAAGGGAAACTAAATTTGGGCTACAGATCCTGCTACTGGTACAAAGGACCTGTTTTTGCATCCAACAAGAATTGAATGAATCCGGGCAGTAGAATAAGAACATAATTATAAGAAACCAGTAAAGAGGATGGGTTCCGCATTACTTAGAAATGTTGCACAGAGATTTTTAGCGTACTCTATCAACAGAATTGCCTCTCAATCCCACAATTGCCTACCAATCCCACAATTGCCTTCTCCCTTCGTAACCAAAAAGCAAGATAAGAATCAAAAGGTACATACTTTCTATTCTACATACAGACAATAAAAGTATTTCCATGATATACAAAAGAAAATAAAAATCATAGAACAGGGACAAAAGAAAAATCATGCTTAAAATTATTGAACCTCCTTCAACTTGATTGCTTAGAATGATGATTTGATATATGGCTTATAATTTCCATTGGCGCACAAGAATAGAACGCATTAGTAATTCAAGCTTTCCCCCCCTCAAACTGTAGTGTGAAGTCACCTGATTAATAGTCAAGTTATATAATCATTGGGGGATTATTAGTTAAAATCAAAGAAATTATAAGGAAAATTTATGTTGACTCTTTTAATTAGGAAAAATACAATTGGATCGACAGAGGATACTATGTCATTTGTCTAATTGAAAATCAAATGTGATTGAATAACCTACTAGAATCAGATTAAAGCCAAATCCTAAATGATAACAAAAGAGAACCTTTTAATTTCACTTATCCTTAATTAACATAGTGATTTGTGATAATACTAATTGAAGTGAAAACAAGTTGAATTCCAATTACCCACTTCCTTATGTGCTTGATTATTCAATTTTTTTTATATATAACTTTGGATTAATTACTTTTTCATATTTTTTTCCTCTATGCTGGCATCCTAACTTGGCATCATTGTATCAGACAGCACAAACAAAACCCCTTTTCATAATTATCTTATCTTCTTGATCAGCTGAACTTTTACTCATATACGTGTGTATACACTATAGTTAGAAGTTTTGCTTTAAAATCAAAGAACTGCGACCAAACAATAGGAATAAAACAGAAATCAGCTGTTCCAATATAAAATGACTCATATGCTTTTTATATCAATATATTCTGTCATGTAAACGCCAATAACAACTAAGACCAAAACAAAATCAAACAAATGGCATCAGCTGCTTAAAGCCATACTGTTTTAACTGGAGCTCTTTCTTTGCAAGACAGGAACTAGGCCATACGTTTCAATAACAACTAATAGTTTTTCTTATTATTCAATATTTTCAGCTGAAATCAGAAATATGAATAATTTTATCCAATATTTTCCAGAATTTAGGGGGGAAGTTGGGGGGAGGGGGCGCTCAAACATTTGAAGCAAAGAAGAAAAGCTACTTCTCCGAAGAACCTTACCCAAATTTTCTATTAAATTTTTCCACCGAAAAAAAAGGAGTGACCAGAAGCTAAAATCCCAATAGTTATCAAACTCCAGTAGCTAAAATCCCTCATAAAGCTAGCTAGGAGAACGATACCAAAAATAGAAACAGACGAAGAAGGAGGCAGAATGATGGAAGAAAGAAATAATGGAAGGGCTTACCTGCAGAAGGAGGGGAAGTCACTCGCGTCGCGTGGCTACCGTGCTCAGCTCTGGGGAAGGGCTTTAGTGGTGGAGGGGAAGGTCGTATGGCTGTTAGGGGGAGGAGATTTGATTTGGGGAGGAAATTTGATTTCTGTAACCTAAACGAGACATTTTGGCCCTTTTCTGAGTGGGCGGGATTTCTAAATTTAGCGAGGGAAATTATTCCCGTCGCTAATCCCTCGCAATTCTGCCTCTGAATTTAGCGAGGGAATATCATACCTCGCAATTCCTTCTCTGATTTTAACGAGGGAACCTATTACCTCGCAAATCTCTCGCTGATTTTAGCGAGGGTAACGTTTTCCCTCTCAATTCCCTCGCTAATTTTTGCGAGGGAAATATTCCCTCTCACTTCCCTCGCTAAATTTAGCGAGGGCAATAATTTACTCGCTATTGCTTTGCTATTTACTAGTTGTATCCCTGTTTGGATTTTGTTCTAAATTTTAGCGAGGGAAAGTGTTGGCCTCGCTTATCCCTCGCAATTTGCTAGCTAATTAGAGAGGGAATTGCGAGGGAAAAATTCCCTCGCTAACTTCCGTCGCTAATTCATAAATTTCTTGTAGTGTTATAGGAAACTATGGCAGCAAGAGGGCGAGGGTGATGATCTATTAATTATTCCTATATCTTAAATGCCTTATAATTGATTCATTGAACTTCATTGGTGCTTAATTGTCATCATTTAGCTAAGTTTCTGATATCAAACCTTAATTTGAATATTATTGTGAAACTTTGCTTAAATGTATTCTCAAACGCTGATAATTGAATCGAACATTTCAGGAAACCTTTGGATGACAGAGTTTATTAGCCTAAAAAACAAGGCTTGATATCCACTTGAAGAAGGAGCTAAGGATTCAAGGAGATCAATTTCACCCCTTGAAGCAATAAAAGAAGAGTTTCTGTGAAGAATCCAGGCTAAAAATGAAGGAATCAAATTTCAGGGCCTGTGTCACTTTTCAGGGTCTAGGCCGTGTAAAATTACATGGTCGTGTCAAATTATACGGCCATGGTCGTGTACCTCTCTAACTTATGAAATTGGAGGATTCCTGCCCTACAAACAGTGTCATACACGACCGTGTAATCGCACCAGAAACTTAAGTCAAAGCTTTCTTCGAGAAGTTAGGTCTTGAGACTTATAAATGTATACTCTTAACCCCTTTGGAGGAAGTTCTAGCCGTGGGAGCACCTAGGAAACTCTAAGAATGGAGAAAGGAGGCTTGGATCAAAGATTGGAGTTTTGGGTTTGAGCAATCGGAGATCCATCATCCTCAATCCTTGGAAACCCATTTGCTCTTCCATTTTTCTTTTGCACTCTGTTTTTTATGTTGTTCTTTCTCAGTTTTTCTTGTGATTTCATTTTAACCATGTGTAACTAAATCTCTCTTGGTTAAGGGAGGATGAAGCCACTAGTTTTAATGTTGTGAATCTTGCATATTCGATTATTTCAACACAGTTATGTTTTTATTCATATATTTCTGAATCTATTGTTGGTATGAAGGTTCTTATGCTTGTTTCTATTGATTTGAATGGTAGATCTAGGTTTATTATGCGCAGTTGTGGTAATAGATCTAGAGGATTGTTTGTTGTTGGTATGAGAACCTTTATACTCATTTACCAGTGATAAAAATGGTAGATATGGATTTATTATGTGCGGTTGCAGTAATAAATCTAGAGGAATATATGATCTAAGTAATTTAATCCCGGTGTGTGATTAGATCTTAACATAATTGGTTTTCTGAATCTTAATGCAATTGTTGGGTAGTTGTAAGAGCGATTACTTTATAACTAATCAGTGATTAGGAGTTAATTTGAGCGGTTGCTGAATTGGCCAACACATAAGGAAAACAGAGGTTTAATCTCACAATTGCGTAAAAATGTAACTGAGCATGTTAGAATAAAAGGATATGTGGGTTAGCAATATTATGTAAATCTAGTGGTGGATTCAATCTCTTAACCAATTCTCTTATATTGTTGATTTTAGTTCATTTATTGTTATTATTTTTGAAGCTATTCATTGGTCATCAAAACTTCAAAACCCTTCTTTTTACTGCTTACTATTAATTAGAGCTTAAATTGGGAATTAGTTCTCTGTGGATCGACCCTTACTAACTATAACTAGTTGTAAGGTTTTTTATTTTCTAGTGGGCCTAACAACTGATTTTTACCTAAATTTTAATCACTATCCGCCTCACACCAGGCGACCATGTGGAAGCAGTAACAGGAACTCTGGGAACGAAGGCACTGATGTGGTAGCCACCATGATGGCAATGGCTAATGCCATAACCCAACAAACAGAGCAGGTAGCTATAACTGCCAATGCACTGAGAGAATAGGCAGCAATAATTGCTAGAGCACTTGAGAAGTTAGGAAATCAGCAACTAGTACCACCTACACCTCCACCATACCAAGAGGCAACTGGAAGAAATCAGACTTTCCAGGACCTCTCAAAATTCAGGAAATCAAATCTGTCTTCCTTTAACAGAGAGTATGACCCAATAAAAACTGAGGGTTAGCTCAAGGAGATAAAGAAGATCTTCATTGTTATGGTTTGCTCAGATGAGCAGAAGGTGCTTTTTACTGCTTATATCCTGGAATGTGAGGTAGAGGAGTGGTGGATGGATACAAAAGGGCTCTTGAGGCATCAAGAACTCATGTAACGTGGGGAATCTTTAGAGGCTTATTCCTAAGAAAGTTTTTCCCACAAACTCTTCAGAATGCCAAAGAGATGGAATTTCTAAAGTTGGAACAAGGGGACATGTCTATTGGCCAGTAAGTGATCAAATTCATTGAAATGTCTAAATTCTCTTCGTGTATCAGATTTAACCCAGATGAGTCTTAAAAGTATGTTAAATTTGAGGAAAGATTGAGAATAGACATTCAAAATGTTGTTCGGCTGTGTGAAATTCATAACTTTGAAACTCTGGTTAATAAGTGTCGAATAATTGAGAAGCAATTTAAGAATTTTTCTTTGGAGCCTAAGTCATAGGATCTTCAGAAGAGGAAGAGAGGTGATGATAAGTTCAAGAAGGGGTCTTCTAAATCTAGCTTTACTCAAGGTAAGGGTAAGTAAGTTCAGAAAGAGTTTTTGAGACCAAAGTTTTCCAAATGTGGGAGACAGCATGGAGACTGGCCTTGCTCAGTGCGCTTTGTGTGTCGAGAAATTGGTCATTTTGGGAAATAAGTATCCATCAAAGAAGAAAACTGTGCCTACTCAAAAATCACAAGTTAAGGGGAAAGTTTCTACTATAGGTGGTGAAAAGGTGACTCAGTCTTCTGGTCTCATCGAAGGTAATTGCATTATTCACAATCATCTTTTAACTGTGTTGTATGATTCGGGAGCATCCCACTCCTTTGTTTTGAAAGATTGTGTGAATGAGCTGGATTTATCAGTGTCTAAACTTTCATATGACTTATCTGTATCTATACCTACTAGTAAGCCAGTTACGACATCTAGAGTGTGTCTTGATTGTTATGTAAAGGTAGAAGATAGGATTTTTAGTGTAAACCTTATCTATTTGCCTCTCGTAGATATTGATGTCATTCTTGGCATGGATTAGTTGTTCGCTAATCATGTAGTTTTGAACTGTTCAGAAAAGTCCATGGTTTTCTTGTTAGATATACTTACCAAAGTTGTTCCATTTGAGTTTGTGTATCTCAATGCGAATCAGGTCCATCTTTGTTTAGAGGAGGAATCTCAAGGATATGTACTGTTGTTTTCACTATGCACTGAGGTTGAGCAAAGCCTAGGTGAGATACTTGTAGTGAGAGAATATCCTGAAGTCTTTCCTAGTGACATAGTGGAACTGCCACCCGAGTGAGAAATAAAGTTTTCTATAGACCTAGTGCCTAGGAGGGGACCTATCTCTATAGCACACTATCATATAGTGTCACTAGAGTTAGCAGAACTCAAAAAAGAAATTGAAGATTTGTTGGATAAATAATTCATTAGGCCAAATGTTTCTCCGTAGGGAACAACTGTGCTATTAGTGAAGAAAAATGATGGTACCATGAGGCTCTGCATGGATTACAGGCAGTAAAACAAAGTAACCATTAAAAATAAATATACGTTGCCTAGGATAGACGATCTAATGGATCAATTAAGAGGAGTTATAGTTTTCTCAAAGATTGATCTTAGGTCTGGATATCATCATATAAGGGTTAAGAAAGAGGATATCCCTAAGATATCTTTTAGAACTAGGTATGGGCATTATGAGTATCTCGTGATGTCCTTTGGGTTGACGAATGTACTGGCAGTGTTTATGGATTACATGAACCGGATCTTTAGACCCTACCTGGATCAATTTGTTGTGATTTTTATAGATGATATTTCAATTTATTCTAAGATGATATAGGAGCATGAACAACATTTAAGGATAGTGTTAGAGACTCTTAAGGAGAATAAGTTATTTGCTGAACTATCTAAATGTTAGTTCTGGCTTTCACAGGTACAGTTTTTGGGACATGTGATATCTCATAGAGGGTTTTCTGTGGACCCTAACAAGGTTGATGCAGTGTTGCAGTGGGAGAGACCCACCACTGTGACCAAGATCAGAAGTTTTTTAGGCCTAGCAAGGTACTATAAAAGGTTTATAATGGGTTTTTCTCAATTAGCGCTACTATTGACTAGATTAACTAGGAAAGGTAGTTCTTTCAAATGGACTCAAGCTTGTGAGGATAGTTTCCAAGAGCTTAAAGTGAGGTTGACTACTACACCGGTTTTGGTAATTCTTGATCCTATGGAGAACTTTGAGGTGTTTTGTGATGCTTTGAAGATGGGTTTGGGTTGTGTTTTGATGCAACATAGGAGAGTTATTGCCTATGCATTAAGTGTTGGTGTATGCCCTAGAGGCTAATACATTTTCTGTATTTACATACATTCTATTATGCTATTTTTATATATGAGGCATTTCATTTATTGTGTTCTTTTTTGATAAACATAATAAAGTCCTTAGAATAATAAGTTTGATGCCATAGGACATCAAGTGGATGACTTGATCGTGAGATCCTTTTGGTTACAACACTATTCTTAAATGTCCCTAGTCAAGTATTATTGTTAATTAGGACAATAATAATACATTGAGACTAGTATGTGCAGAGACTGATGACCACATCTCACTGGTCATGGATATGAGATATCAAGTCTTCACATGGGTATATATTAGAGTAATGATGTATTGGACTGACCCACTATAAGAACGCTACATGGATCATTACGTGAGTATCATAAGCGATTCTCATAGTGACAATGGTGTTTGTGGTCCTTTGACCTGAAATCACTACGATTCCTACATGAGGAGTTGTGTGTTTTAATGCCATCAAATGTCATCTATAATAAGGTGATTATAAAGTTAGTTATTGGACATACTGCGAATCATGCAGAGGGATGTGAATGACCTAGATGAGATTTGTCACTCCTACATAACAGGAGCGATATCTTCGGGCCCCTTGATTGAGTGAGACTGCTAAATGCATGACCATGCTCAAATGAGTCAATATGAGATATTGATCTCATTTGTTATTACAAAGTCTACTCGAGTATCAGGAAACGAATGATTGGACTATACAAGGGTGACGCATTCCATGCCTTGTGTTCAATCTAGATATCTTGACAAAGGGACTAAACAATACGGAAACATTGGTCATAAAAAGGTTATGTCAAATCACTGACATTCTTATTACTTGGGTAGCAGCAATGTGTTGTTAGACACCGCTCACTGGTTGTAATATTAAAATGAGATTTTAATATTACTGTCAATGTAATAAGAACCTGCAAGGTCACACACATAGAGCAGACTAAAATTGGGGCAATGGATCCAAGTTGGACTCGGATTCAAATATGGGCCAGCCTCATAACAGATGGGTCTAGGGTTGCACTGACTTACCTTCTTCTTGCTCACACTCACTTAAGGCAGTCAGTATTATAAATAGTACTGCTAAGGGGCTGCTAAGATAGATAATTTCAGAACCCTAGCCGTACCTACAGAAAAGTGAGTGAGAGAGCAACAGGTTTCTTCTCTTCTCTTTGCAGCTAGCACTATGTGAGAGACGTGAGTCTCCTTTTGCGGACGTTGGATGTTCGTGAGTCTGTTCGTGTGGATACCGCAGAGACATCGTTTCTATTACGGTGTTTGTGATTCACACTTCAAGAGGTAAATCATTTAAAAACTCAGATTATGACTTTTTTGCATGGATCCTCGGTGGGAATCCCTATTTTTCGTTGCGTGATGTATCCACAAATCTCAACATTAAGGCAGTTGAGACCTCATGAGGAGAACTACCCTACTCATGATCTGGAGTTAGCTGCAGTAATTTTTGCCTTAAAGACTTGGAGACATTACTTGTATGAAGTTCAATTTGAGGTGTTCAGTGATCATAAGAGTTTGAAATAATTATTTAATCAGAAAGAGTTGAACATGAGACAACATAGATGGATGGAGTTTTTAAAAGACTACAATTTTGAATTAAAGTACCATCCGGGTAAAGCTAATGTGGTGGCTGATGCACTGAGTAGGAAATCCCTGTATGTGTCCCATATGATGATCCAAGAGAGTGAACTTCTTGAGAGTTTTAGAGATATGAGTGTTTCAGTAACTGTGTTACCATATAGTCTCAGTGTGAGTTACATAGTGAGTAACTTTAGGACTCGGATCTTGGAAGCTCAGAGGGAAGATGAAACTCTTAAGGATATGAGTAAGCATATCTTTTTAGGTAATCCTAGTAAGTTTTATATGTCAGATAAAGGGATGATCAAGTTTAAAGGTAGACTTTGCATTCCTCATGAATCTGAAATCAAAGATAGGATCCTTGAAGAAGCTCACTATAGTTAGTACAGTATCCATCTCAGGGCTACTAAGATGTATCAAGACTTGAGGACATTGTTTTGGTGGTTTGGTATGAAGAGGGACATAGCTGAGTTTGTGTCTAGGTGTTTAACTTGTCAAAAATTCAAGATAGGACACCAAAAGCCCTCTATACCTCTTCAATTTTTGGGAGTCCCTAAGTGGAAGTGGGATTGCATCACAATGGATTTTGTAATGGGTTTGCCTAGAACTCAGTTACGATTCGACCCAATATGGGTTATAGTGGATAGACTAACCAAGTCTGCCCATTTCATACCTATTAGAGCTAACTACTCTATGGATAAACTTGTTCAGTAATACTTTAAGGAGATAGTTAGGATGCACGGTGTACCCCTTAGTATAGTTTCTGATAGAGACCCTAGATTTACATCTAGATTTTGGGGAGCCTTGTAAAAAGCTTTCAGAGCAATGCTTAATTTGAGTACAATATACCATCCACAGACTGACAGGCAATCGGAAAGGACTATTCAGACCCTTGAGGATATGCTGAGAGTATACGTACTAGAGCAAAAAAGAAGTTGGGATAAGTTCTTACCTTTGGTGGAATTTGCCTACAACAATAATTTTCATACTAGCATAGGTATGACACCGTACGAAACACTTTATGGTAGAAAGTGTAGGTCACCTATATGTTAGTATGAGATTGGGGAAAAAAAATTCTAGGTCCTAAGTTAGTATAGCAGACCACAGATCAAATCAAAATGATCCGGGATAGATTGGTTAGGGTTCAGAGTAGGCAGAAGAGCTATGCTGATAAGAGGAGAAGACCTCTAGAGTTTAGTGAGGGAGATCATGTATTCTTAAGAGTCACCCCATCAACAGGAATTAGTAGAGCATTGAGAACACAAAAATTGAATCATCGTTTCATTGGTCCCTACCAAATCTTAAAGCGAATAGGACCCGTAGCCTACCAAATTGCACTTTCATCCAGTTTGTCAAACCTTCATGATGTATTCCATCTGTCACAGCCTAGGAAGTATAATCCAGATCATTCACATATCATAAGAAATGAATCTGTGCAGTTAAGAGAGGATTTGTCTTATGTTATGTTGCCGATGAGGATCAAGGACAGAGGAGTCAAAGAGCTTAGGGTTAAGAGGATTCCTCTCGTGGAGGTTCTTTGGGATGGTGTTAGCTTCGAGATGGCAACTTGGGAGTTGGAGTCACAAATGCAGCAAGATTACCCACAGTTATTTATATGAGGTAAGCAATTTTGAAGACAAAATTTTTATAAAAAAGGGGGGGAATGTAACATCATCTTCAACATGTTAGACTTGTAAATAGTTACACAAGTAACTTAATACTTGTTTAGCATGCCTATTTAATTTCGTGATAATCTGAATTAGTTTAGGCACTTTGCTGCAAGCTGAAAGGTGAAAAGTAGCTTAAAATGACTCTGATATTAGCTTAAAAGGCTTAGCTAATGGAAATAAATGTGGATAATTTATTTCTAAGTCACAAATGTGTATTCTGTGATAAGGTTAAAGTTTGGGAATAATTAGAGTCTGTTTGGTATTTTTACACACACTGGTTGTGTATTTTATTACCAGATTGACTAGTCATAGTGGTGAAAAATATTGATATTAGTGAAATGACTTTTTTTTAATGAATCTTAGTATTTATTTTAAAGTTGTTGGAACTTGAAAATCTTAATTTAGGTAAAGTTAAGTATTTTTAGCAGATCAGAAAATATCAGTATTGTAACTAAAGGTTTTAAACCAGCCATGGTTATAACCTTTTTTAGTGGACTTCTCATTCATGATACTTGTTACCTTTTCTTTATTTTCTCATTGTTTCTTCATGGCTGAAAACAGAAGCAAAAGCAGCAAAAAAGAAAGTAGAAAAAGAAAGAAAACAAAAGTAAGAAGAAGAAAGGAAGAAGAGGAGATCAAAAGGAAAAGGAAAACTTAAAGATTTGTGATCATCTTCATCATAACCATCATCGTTGCTACTCAAGGTAAGGGGTTTCTATCCATCTTTTCTCTTTTGTTCATCTAAGTGAAACTAGGGTTCTTGAATAGGAAAAATTTGGTTTGGTGAGTCAAAAACTATGTTCTTAACATGGTTATTTATCTCAAGAGTTGAGTTAAAGTGTTTTTAGTTCATTGAAATCCATGGTAGTTTGATTTGGTTTAGTAGATATCCATGGCCTCTTTGTTGAGCCTTTAGGTCGTGGATGTTTTCTTGGCTTGATTGAGTTTTGAATCCATGTTTGATGATTTGAGTTAGTGTTTATTGATTCTAATATGTAAGAGAACATAATTAGAGTTAGAAAACACTTAAAAATCCAAGTTTGTATGTTCGAGAATGAATTTCAGGCTAATGGAACAGTGGTGGAGTTCCAGGTGCTGGGCGCTTAATCGCCCAGTTTTTGGCCACTTAATCGGTGAAGGCCAAAGAGTTTTTGCGTAGGGGGCGCTTAGTCGCTCAGTTTGTGAGCGCTTAATCGCCCAATGAAAGATAAAACAGAGTGATGTTTCTGCTATGGGCCACTTAATCGCTGGAAAAGTGGGCGCTTAATCGTCCAGATACAGAAACTCCCAGAGTGTTTCTCTTGGGAACTTGGAGTTCCTTACTTATTGGAATCCTTCTTTTAAGTCCTTTTAAGTGTAGTGAGACACTAATAGGGGTATTTTATGGAGGAAATATCTACCTAGTATATATGTGAAGTTGAGAAACCCTTGAGTATCCATGTGGGTTGGAATGCCTTAGGGTGGTACCTAGGCCTTTGTTCAGCTTGAGGCTGACTCTGTTTTCAATTGTGAATTGAGAATGCTCTTAATATTGGTTTTCAAACTTGATATTTACTATTTTCCTATGTATTGTAACCTTAAATGGTGAGCACAACCATATGACCTAAGAATGAGGTGTTGGATCCAAATTCTCCTTGCATGGTTCCTTGTGTGATTAAGGTTACCGGTGTATGGAGTTGGAGTTGTTACTCTTACTTTTGTAAGGGAAACCAGTCCACACATCACCAGGTAGTGTTAGGGTAGGATGCCTATCCTACTTAGTATATACAAGGAACGCGGTTCCTGGGGAAAAATAAGTAAATAAATTATGTTTTCAACTTAAAAATCTGCATTAGCATTGCACATCCATAATACGTGGACTTTGTTTTAGCATAATCATACTTCATAACATAAAGCATTGCATGGTTGACACTTGTATGGGCATTTGTCATGGCTTAATCAATTAATTGTTTGATTGCTTGTTCAATAATACCTTAGGATTGTATGGGAGATTCTTTGATGTTATTGACTGTCAGATATTCTTTTACATTTGAAAATGTTTAAGTTCAGTTGAATTATTTGTTGTAAACGATTAATTGCTGGTATTGATATGATTATACTAAGAAACTATAATTTCTCATCCCTGTGTGTGTTCCACGTAAATCCAAGTAAAGTCCCTAGAATAGATAAGGGCAAAGAAAAGAAGAAGCAGAAGGCTTAGACTAGTATTTTTGTTTTCTTTGAGAGCCAATTTGTATATGTGTATATTTCTGGTTGTTTAGAAAAGCTTATGTATACTTTTTGGCGTGTTAGCTAGTGACAGTTGTTCATACGACTTTTTGATCATTCGTGGCTCTTTATAATGGCGGTGTAAGTTATTATTATGGTTTTTTATTTTCCTCATTACTAGAAATGACACGTCTAATGCGAGTTATTTTAGAATATTTCATTTATTTTACGATAATTCATATTAGGGTGCTACATTATGGTATCAGAGCAGTTCATCCTGTTAACCCGGGATGTGGATTGATTATGCTTAGGCATATTTAGGAGTTCTTTCATGTGTTGTGCATTTCTTTTATCTCTTGTGTGAGATATACGGTGGAATTATATGACTGCCTTGTTTTGACTGTTTTAGCTACTGTGGCACGTTACATGATATTGAGATTAGCTACCTCAATATTTGATGTTCTGTGTTTATAGGATACTGTGGCAGTAAAAGGGCGAGGGCAACCACATGGAAGCAGTAATAGGAACTCTAGGAACGAAGGCACTGATGTGGCAGCCACCATGATGGCAATGGCTAATGCCATAACCCAGCAAACAGAGCAGGCAACTATAACTGCCAATGCAATGAGAGAACAGGTAGCAGTAACTGCTAGAGTACTTGAGAAGTTAGGAAATCAGCAACCACTACCACCTACACCTCCACCATACTACTAGGGGCAACGATACTAAGAGGCAGCTAGAAGAAATCAGACTTTCTAGGACCTCTCAGAATTCAGGGAATGAAATTCGCCTTTCTTTAACGGAGAGTATGACCAGGTAAAAGCTAAGGGTTAGCTCAAGGAGATGGATAAGATCTTCACTGTTATGGCTTGCTTAGATGAGCAGAAGGTGCTTTTTGCTGCTTATATGCTGGAAGGTGAGGCAGAGGAGTGGTGGGTGGATACAAAAAGGGCTCTTGAGGCATCAAGAACTCATGTGACGTGGGGAATTTTTAGAAGCTCATTCCTGAGAAAGTTTTTCCCACAGACTCTTCAGAATACCAAATAGATGGAATTTCTAAAGCTGGAATAAGGGGACATATCTATTGGCCACTACGTGGTCAAATTCATTGAAATGTCTAAATTCTCTTCTTATATCAAATTTAACCCTGACGAGCCTTGGAAGTGTGTTAAATTTGAGGAAGCATTGAGAATAGACATTCAGAATGTTGTTTAGCCATTTGAAATTCTTGACTTTCAAACTCTGGTTAATAAGTGTCGAATAGTTGTGAAGCAATTTAAGAATTTTTCTTTGAACCCTAAGTCACAAGATCTTCAGAAGATGAAGAGAGGTGATGATAAGTTCAAGAAAAGGGTCTTCTAAATCTAGCTTTACTCAGGGTAAGGGTATGCAGGTTCAGAAGGAGTTTTTGGGACCAAAGTGTTCTAAATATGGGAGACAGAATGGAGACTGGCCCTGCTCAGTGTGCTTTATGTGTGGACAAATTGGTCATTTTGTGAATAAGTGTCCATCAAAGAAGGAAACTGCGCTTACTCAAAAACCACAAGCCAAAGGGAGAGTTTATACTCTAGGTGGTGAAGAGGTGACTCAGTCTTTCGGTCTCATCGAAGGTAAATGCACTATTCGCAATCATCTTTTAACTGTGTTGTATGATTCGAGAGCATCACACTCTTTTGTTTTGAATGATTGTGTGAATGAGCTGGATTTATCTGTGTCTGAACTTTCATATGACTTATCTGTATCTACACCTGCTAGTAAGCCAGTTACGACATCTAGAGTGTGTCTTGATTGTTGTGTAAAGGCAGAAGATAGGATTTTCAGTGTAACCCTTATTTATTTGCCTCTCATAGATATTGATGTCATTCTTGGCATGGATTGTTGTCCTCCAGTCATGTAGTTTGAACTGATCATAGAAATCCCTAGTTTTCTTGTCAAATATACCTACCAAAGTTATTCCATATAAGTTTTTGTATCTCAATGCGAATCAAGTCTATCTTTGTTTAGAGGAGGGATCTTAAGGATATGTACTCTTGTTTTTACTAAGCACTGAGGTTGAGCAAAGCCTAGGTGAGATACTTGTAGTGAGAGAATATCCTGAAGTCTTTCCTACTGACATAGTGGAACTGCCACCTAAGCGAGAAATAGAGTTTTCTATAGGCCTAGTGCTTGGGATGGGACTTATCTCTATAGCACCCTATCGTATGGCGCCACTAGAGTTAGCAGAACTCAAAAAGCAAATTGAAGATTTATTGGAAAAAATTTCATTAGGCCGAGTGTTTCTCCGTGGGGAGCACCTATGCTATTAGTGAAGAAAAAGGATAGTACCATGAGGCTCTGCGTGGATTATAGACAGTTAAACAAGGTGACCATTAAAAATAAATATACATTGCCTAGGATAGACGATATAATGGATTAGTTGAAAGAAGCTATAGCTTTCTTGAAGATTGATCTTAGGTCTGGATATCATCAGATAATGGTTAGGGAAGAGGATATCCCTAAGACAACTTTTAGAACTAGGTATGGGCATTATGAGTATCTCGTGACGTCCTTTGGGTTGACGAATGCACCGACAGTGTTTATGGATTACATAAACCGGATCTTTAGACCCTACCTAGATCAATTTGTTGTGGTTTTTATCGATGATATTTTGATTTATTCTAAGACGATGCAAGAGCATGAACAATATTTAAGGATAATGTTAGAGACTCTTAAGGAGAATAAGTTGTTTGCTAAACTATCTAAATGTGAGTTCTGGCTTTCACCAGTATATTTTTTGGGACATGTGATATCTCATGGAGGGATTTCTGTGGACCCAAGCAAGGTTGATGCAGTGTTGTAATGGGAGAGACCCACCACAATGACCAAGATCAGAAGTTTATTAGCGCTACCATTGACTAGATTAACTAGGAAAGGTAGTTCTTTCGAATGGACTCAAACTTGTGAGGATAGTTTCCAAGAGCTTAAAGTGAGGTTGAGTACTACACCGATTTTGGTAATTCCTGATCCTTTGGAGAACTTTGAGGTGTTGTATGATGCTTCGAAGATGGGTTTGGGTTGTGTTTTGATGCAACATAGGAGAGTTGTTGCCTATGCATTAAGGCAGTTGAGACCTTATGAGGAGTACTACCCTACTCATGATCTGGAGTTAGCTACAGTAGTTTTTGCCTTAAAGACTTGGAGACATTACTTGTATGGAGTTCAATTTGAGGTGTTCAGTGATCATAAGAATATGAAATACTTATTTAATCAGAAAGAGCTGAACATGAGACAACGTAGATGGATGGAGTTTTTAAAAGACTACGATTTTGAATTAAAGTACCATTCGGGCAAAGCCAACGTGGTGGCTGATGCACTGAGTAGGAAATCCCTACATGTGTCCCATATGATGATCCAAGAGAGTGAACTTCTTAAGAGTTTTAGATATATAAGTGGTTCAGTAACTGTGTTACCACATAGTCTCAGTGTGAGTTACATAGTGAGTAACTTTAGGACTCGAATCTTAGAAGCTCAGAGGGAAGATGAAACTCTTAGGGATATGAGTGAGCAGATCTTTTTAGGTAAACCTAGTGAGTTTGATATGTCGGATGAAGGGATGATCAAATTTAAAGGTAGACTTTGCATTCCTCGTGAATTTGAAATCAAAGATAGGATCCTTGAAGAAGCTCACTGTAGTCAGTACACTATGCATCCCAAGGCCACTAAGATATATCAAGACTTGAGGACGTTGTTTTGGTGGTCTGGCATGAAGAGGGACATAGCCGAGTTTGTATCAAGGTGTCTAACTTGTTAGAAAGTCAAGGTAGAACACCAGAAGCCCTCTGGACCTCTTCAATCTTTGGGATTCCCTAAGTGGGAATGGGATTGCATCACAATGGATTTTGTGATGGGTTTTCCTAGAACTCAGTTAGGATTCGACGCAATATGGGTTGTAATGGATAGACTAACCAAGTCTGCCCATTTCATACCTATTAGAGCTAACTACTCTATAGATAAACTTAGTCAGTTATACCTTACAGAGATAGTTAGGATGCATGGTGTACCCCTTAGTATAGTTTCTGATAGAGACCCTAGATTTACATCTAGATTTTGGAGATCCTTGCAAAAAGTTTTTAGAACAAAGCTTAGTTTGAGTATAGCATACCATCCATAGACTGACGGACAATCGGAAAGGACTATTCAAACCCTTGAGGATATATTGAGAGCATGTGTACTAGAGCAAAAAGGGAGTTGGGATACGTTCTTACCCTTGGTGGAATTTGCCTACAACAATAGTTTTCATACTAGCATAGGTATGGCACCGTACGAAGCACTTTATGGTAGAAAGTGTAGGTCACCTATATGTTGGTATGAGATTGGGGAGAAAACCATTCTAAGTTCTGAGTTGGTACAGCAGACCACAGATCAAATGAAAATGATCCAAGATAGATTGGTTAGGGCTCAGAGTAGGCAGAAGAGCTATGCTAATAAGAGGAGAAGACCTCAAGAGTTCAGTGAAGGAGATCATGTATTCTTGAGAGTCACTCCGTCAATAGGGATTGGTAAAGTATTGAGAACACGAAAATTGAATCCTCGTTTCATTGGTCCCTACCAAATCCTAAAGAGAATAGGACTTGTAGCCTACTAAGTTGCACTTCCACCCAGTTTGTCAAACCTTCACGATGTATTCCATGTGTCACAACTTAGGAAGTATAATCTAGATCCTTCACATATCATAAGAAATGAATCTGTGTAGTTAAGAGATGATTTGTCTTATGTTATGCGGTCGATGAGGATCATGGACAGAGGAGTCAAAGAGCTTAGGGGAACTGGAGTCCTCTGGTGAATGTTCTTTGGGGTGGTGTTAGCTTCGAGGAGGCAACTTGGGAGTTAGAGTCACACATGCAGCAAGATTACCCACAGTTATTTATATGAGGTAGGCAATTTTGGGGACAAAATTTAAAAAAAAAGGCAAAGAAATGTAACATCCTCTTCAACATGTTTGACATGTAAATGGTTATAGAGGTAACTTAATACTTGTTTGGCATGTTTGTTTAATTTTGTGACAATCTGAGTTAGTTTAGGTACTTTGCTGCAAGCCGAAATATGAAAAGTAGCTTAAAATGACCCAGTATTAGCTTAAATGGTTTAGCTAATAGAAATAAATATGGATAATTTGTTTCTAAGTCACAAATGTGTATTTTGATATGTGGTTAAAGTTTGGAAATAATCGGAGTCCATTTGGTATTTTTAGACACTCTGGTTGTGTGTTTTATTGCGGGATTGACTAGTTACAAATAAGAAAAATATTGATATTAGTGAAATGACTTTTTGTAATGAATCTTAATATTTATTTTAAAGTTGTTGGAACTTGAAAATCTTGATTTAGCTAAAGTTGAGTGTTTTTAGCAGATCAAAAAATATCAATATTGTAACTAAAGGCTTTAAACAACCCACAGTTACAGCCTTTTTGAGTGGACTTTTCTTTCATGATACTTGTTACCTTTTCTTCATTTTCTCATTGTTTCTTCATGGCTGAAAATAGAAGCAAAAGTAGCAAAAGAGGAAGTAGAAAAAGAGAGAAAACAAGAGCAAGAAGAAGAAAGGAAGAAGAGAAGATCAAAAGGAAAAGGAAAACTTGAAGAATTGTGATCATCTTCATCATCACCATCATCGTTGCTACTCAAGGTAGGGGATTCCTATCCATCTTTTCTCTTTTATTCATCTTAGTGAAACTAGGGTTCTTGAATAGGAAAAAATTAGCTTGGTGAGTCAAAAACTATGTTCTTAACTTGCTTCTTGATCTCAAGAGTTGAGTTAAAGTGTTTTTAGCTCATTGGAATCCATGGTAGCTTGATTTGGTTTGGTAGATATCCATGGCCTCTTTGTTGAGCCTTTAGGTCATAGATGTTTTCTTGGCTTGATTGAGTTTTGAATCCATGTTTAATGAGTTGAGTTAATGTTTATTGATTTAATATGTTAGAGAATATGATTAGAGTTAGAAAACACTTAGAAATTTGAGACTGAATTTGAGGCTAATGGAATAATGGTGGAGTTCTAGGTGTTGGGCCCTTAATTGCCTAGTTTTGGGTCGCTTAATCGATGAAGGCCATAGAGTTTTTGCATAGGGGGCGCTTAGTCGCTTAGTTGGTGAGCGCTTAATCACCCAATGACAGATAAAACAGAGTGAATTTTAGCTATGGGGCACTTAATCGCTGGAAAAGTGGGTGCTTAATCGCCCAGATACAGAAACTCCCAGAGTGTTTCTCTTGGGAACTTGGAGTTCCTTACTTGTTGGAATCCTTCTTTTAAGTCCTTTTATGTGTAATGAGACACTAATAGTGGTATTTTATGGAGGAAATATCTACCTAGTATATATGGGAAGTTGAGAAAGCTTTGAGTATCCATGTGGGTTGAAATGCCTTAGGGTGGTACCTAGCCCTTTGTTCAGCATGAGGCTGACTCTGTTTTCAATTGTGAATTGAGAATGCTCTTAATATTGGTTTTCAAACTTGACATTTACTATTTTTCTATGTATTGTAACATTAAATGGTGAGCACAACCATATGACCTGAGAATGAGGTGTTGTATCCAAATTCTCCTTGCAGGGTTGCTTATATGGTCAGGGTTACCGGTGTATGGAGTTGGTGTTGTTACTCTTACTTTTGTAAGGGAAACCAGTCCACATATCACCAGGTAATGTTAGGGCAAGATGCTTATCCTACTTAGTATATACAAGGAACGCGGTTCCTGGGGAAAAATAAGTAAATAACTTGTGTTTTCAACTTAAAAATATGCATTGGCATTGCACATCCATAATACGTGGACTTTGTTTGAGTATAATCATACTTCATAACATAAAACATTGCATAGTTGACATTTGTATGGGCATTTGTCATGACTTAATCAACTAATTGTTTGATTGCTTGTTCGATAATACCTTAGGATTGTATGGGCAATTCTTTGATGTTATTGACTGTCGGATATTCTTTTACATTTGAAAATGTTTATGAGTTCAGTTGAATTATTTGTTGTAAACGATTAACTGCTAGTATTGGTATAATTATACTAAGAAATTATAATTTCTCACCCTTGTATGTGTTCCATGTAAATTCAAGTAAAGTCCCTAGAACGGATAAGGGCAAAGAAAAGAAGAAGTAGAAGGCTTAGACTAGTATTTTTGTTTTCTTTAAGAACCATTTTGTATTTGTGTATATTTCTTGTTGTTTAGAAAAGCTTATGTATACTTTTTGGCATGTTAGCTAGTGACAATTGTTCATATGACTTTTTGATCATTCGTGACTCTCTATAATGGCGGTGTGAGTTATTATGGATTTTTATTCCTCATTACTAGAAGTGACACGTCTAATGCGACTTATTTTAGAATATTTCGTTTATTTTACGATAATTCATATGAGGGTGTTACACATGTACTTGTCTCGTGTGATACTTGAGATAATATTGAAGATCATATGATAAATAAAATTAATATTAAGTAAAAAAATAATCTTATATCTTTATTTATAGAGAATATTTAGCTCTCAAGGAATAATATTAAAAGTAAAAAGTTATGAAATAATATAAACATAATAAAATAAAACTTAATTTCAATAAAATATTTTTCAATAATAGTAGATTAAATTGTAAATAAAAGATAAGTTTATTATGTACAAAAATATTTTCTAAATTCAATTTCAAATGAAAATAAATAAATACATAAATAAATATCATTTTTGAAAATAAATATATTTATTATGAATGAGATAATGTTTTTGTGCATAATAAACTTATTATGCACAAATGAAGTTTATTATGCACAAGCTCATTGAAATTGAAAATAAATAGAAGATAAGTTTATTATGCTCAAAAATATTTTCAAAATTTAATTTCAATGAGATAATGTTTTTGAGCATAATAAACTTATCTTTTATATTTATTTATTTTCAATAATGATATTTATTTATATATTAATTTATTTTCAATAATAAATATATTTATTTATTTTCATTTGAAATTAAATTTAAAAAATATTTTTGTGCATAATAAATTTATCTTTTATTTATAATTTAATATATTATTATTGAAAAGCATTTTAATAAAATTAAATTTTATTTTATTATGTTTGTATTATTTCACATTTTTTTACTTTTAATATTACCTCATGTATCATATGATTGCATACTCTATTTTATATTAGTTTTATCATGTTGTGATGTAAAGGAAGCAAAATATGTATAGAACACAACCATGTGCTTCGACATTACTTTAAGAAATTGATGTTATCATAGTTACTTTCGACATATGTAAATTAGTATATTTATTTATTTTCAATAATTAGGATATATGAGTTTAATTAAACTCTTTAATTTAAAAATATATATATTATGACTATTATTTATTTTCTAATTTTTTATCATATTTTTTCTTTATTTTTGAGCATGATAATATTTAACTGTTACACAAAATCATACGCAAACAATGTATGATAATAAAGGAAAATAAAAATGAGCAATGCTTTTGGTAATAACTCAAAAGTAGTAATTTTTTATTTATGGTAATAACTTATGTCAACTAATTTTTTTAATTAATGCACTTTTCTTTCTTAACTCACATTCTTAATAAAGATCACGAATCAAATCGTATATACCTAGTTAATGGTTAGAAATTTTCAAATAATTGTAGATGATATTATAATGTAATTAAAGGTAAAATAATTTATAAATTACGAAGTCATAAAAATTTGGTAAGTTGCTAATTTATGTGTTAATTTAATAATTTTTATATATTTCACTAATAGTCAAGCATAATATGCTAATTCAAGTGCAACTAATTTTGAACTAATTAATATATACGAATGTCTATATTAAAATATTCATAAAGTCTTCTAATTATTTCGTTTTACAAAAGTCATGACATTAAAAAGTTATGCTATAATCAATATATAAATTATTCATTTCATTATTTGATTGAATAGAAATGTAATTTCTAATAATTAAATATAATTTCTTATTTTATTACTTAAAACTGAAAAGTTAAATTGGAAGGTAAGAAATTACATTAACCAATTGAGAGAAATTAATTACAATGGATTTAAATTCATACAAGCGTTGACATACAATAATTGATACCTAATCAATTACATTTAGTAATAATAGATAATTTCACTCCTTCCTAATTTGTTATTTCTACTATATGATGTTAATAGCATAAATGGTATCAGATCTCTATCAAATCAAATTAAGGGATACTATAATCAAGATATAATGAATATAATCAATATCATATAGTCGACTATATGAAACCAAATACATATCAATCACAAATTTGAAATTTAAAATAAAATACAAAATAAATACAAAAACTTACCAATTACATATGCCTAAGCAATAATTTGAGGAATGCCCTAATTCTTCAACTACTCCTACTCACACTCCCAGTCCCACAATAGTAGCTGTTAGCTCTATCAGCTCATCCATCCATTGAATCACTTCATCCCCTCCTTTGTTGCAATCTCCAACCACCATATCTCCTCTGCGGTTGCAACCTGTAACACTCTGGAAATCATGATAGACTTGTATATGATTATAGAGGTAGCTTAATACCTGATTATCATTCCTGTTAAGTTTTGTGACTGTCTGAGTATGTTTAATCACTTTGTTGTAACATTATATGTGAAATATAGCTGTTATTTGCTCTGAAAGTGACTTAAACTGCTTAGTTAGTGAAAATAAATTTAGAGAGTTTGTTTCTAGGTCACAATTTGTGAACTGTGCTACAATTAAAGTTTGAGGTTAATCAGAGTTAGTTTAGTATTTTTAAGCATACTGGTTGTGCATTTTAATGTCGATTTGACTAGCAGCTGATATGGAAAAATGTGTAAATGATGAAATAAGATTTTTAATGGATCTTAAGATTTATTTTAAACTTATTGGAAAACTAGAAATCTGGATTTTATGAAACTTAGGTATTCTTAGCATATCAGAATTTTGGTACTTATCTGGAAGAAGCAAAGTTAGACTTTGCCTCTTCACATATATCCCACAGCAAAATGCGAGAAAGAAAACAGAAAAGAAAAGAAAGAAAAAAAAGAGAAGAGAGAAAGGGGGAAACCGAAGGAGAAGAGAAAGAGGAAGGAGAAAGAGGATTCAAATGGAGGCTTGGCTTCATCTTCATCTTCTTGACCTTGAGGTAGGGTTTTGTGCTTCTTTCATACTCTTTTTCCCATTTTTACCATTTATGTATTTGTGAGGCATAATAGGTTAAATTAGTTTCTAGAGGTATTAGAGGTGTTTTTAATGCTTGATTAAGTTCCTTTGGTTGTTTAGGACTTATTCATGCAATAGATTTGTGTTAGAAACCTAGAATTGGACATTTGAGGCTTGAACCTAAAAGTGAAAAAAGTTAGGTTTTGATTTATGGTTTTATTTATAGAATCCAAATTGGAGATTTTTTGTTAGTGATTAATGAATCCTATGTGTTAGTAAACTTGTTAGAGACCTTAAATCACCTAAAAACCAAGTTGGACTTGTCAAAATCCAAGAATTTGGCTATAGGAACAATGTCACGATATTGCAAAATGAGTTGTAGAGTTTCTGATTGAGAAACACAGCCTGTGTCCGAAGACACAGGGTGGGCCGTGTCTCTCTCTTCCAGTTGAAAATTCATGAACAGTGCTCATAGAGAAAAACACGGAGGGGGTGTGTCTAAAGACAAGGGTCATGTCTCCTTCTATAATGAGGAATATCTATTGTGATCTTCATGAAAGTTGTAGCTTTTTCTCTTAGCTTTCCAATGCCGCTGGAATCACCTCGTTTGGACCTCTGTAACTTAAGTTATGCTCATTTTATTGTGCAAAGGTCAAAGGTTGAGATTGAGCAGGATGCGTTTTTGGTTAGGAAATGCATGATGTTTAGGTATTTTATAAGACTAGGAGCCTTAGAGGGACCTTAGATAACCATTTTGAGGTGGATTATCAAGGGTTAATATGTTAGAATATCTTAGGCATCCATAGTGTGATGGAATGCCATAGGGTAACACTCAGGATTTTGACCCATATGGTGTTGTTTTAGCATCTTTTGTGATGCTGTGATGTGATGGGAATGACACATAGTATGAGTATGTGAGTATTCCTAATTCGAAGCATAAATGTGTTGAATCAAATGGATTCATAGTGCTAATTATGTGGGATAATTAGTCATGATTATACACAAATATTGTGTATTGTGATGAAATGAAGAAATGAACTTGTAATGCATATAAACCAATTGTAAAACTAGTTATGGGAAGTAATTAGTAATTATTTTGCATGAGAAGTTTGTGGAGTATATTGAGGTGCGTAATATCCTCTTTATGTGATTGTTGAATCATATTGATTTGAATGCTAATTATGAGAGTTTAATTAGTCATGAGGATATACTTGATTGTATGAGTTGCCTTTCTAAGAAGTATGAACCCCGTAGATGTCCGTGATTGCTTTTTTGACAAGTGTGAGCCCCGTAGATGTGGGTGTTCTATATTGGGTATGATGAATTATATCCTTCCTAATATAGTGTTGTTAAGGATGAATTTCCTTGTTCATTATCGATAACTGTGCAGTAGATGGATTTCACTACCCGGGGGGATGGATTTCATCTGTGATAATGATGTGGGTGTTCTATATTGGGTAAGATGGATTGTATTCTTCCTAATATAATGTTGTTAAGGATGGATTTCCTTGTTCATTATCGATAATTGTGTAGTAGATGGATTTCACTACCCGGGGGGATGGATTTCCTCTGTGATAATGATGTGGGTGATCTATATTGGGTAAGGTAGATTGTATCCTTCCTAATATAGTATTGTTAATGATGGATTTCCTTGTTCATTATCGATAACTATGTAGTAGATGATTTCACTACTCAGGGGGGGATAGATTTCCTCTGTGATAATGATGTTTGCTGGATGGACTTTCCAGTGCTTGTTCAAGGTTATGATTGTGACTTCTATTACTTTGTTCAAGTTTCATGCATTCATGACATTATCATGGAATTGTAGGTTCCTGGATATAGTATCATACATTATTCATTTTCATGCTTAGGATATCGCATAGGCATAAACACTAGACATAACTTGGCATAGCATAACAATTGTATGGGCGGTTGCTATCATGACATATTCATGCATTGCAGTTGTATGGGCAATTACGTATCTCTGAGATGGAGATGTTGTGTTTGTGTCTCTAAGATGAAGATGTTGTGTTTATATCTTTGAGATAGAGGTATTGTTGATATATCTCTGCGATGGAGATGATGCTTTGGTGTTTCTAGGATAGAGATGATGTTTTTTGTGAGTGTGGTAATTTCTAGAAGATTATTTGTAATAAATGAGTTTTTATACAAACTAATAAAATGAGAATCTATATCGGGAAGAGAAATGACTTGGTTTTGGCTTTTACCTCCTTTCTAGCTTGCTATGTATGATCTTTGAGTTTACAAACGTGTTTTCCCCGAAATGGATGGAATGATTGTGATGACATGGTTTACGGATTTTATCTACTAAGAATGTGTGAATTCTCACCCCTTGTGTATGTTTCCATAATGATTCTAGGAAGGAAGTTTTATGGAAAGTGAAGACAAGCAGGAGCTTGGAGTGCTTAGCTTAGTGTAGCTAAGTAGTTTCTTTTGAAGTAATGTACATTTTGTATTTATGAGAAATACTGATGTTGTGTAATAGTTATGTTCTTTCATGACTCATATTTTCTATATATACATGGTTTTGTTATATTTGAAAATGTTTAGTAGTAGTAAGTAGCAGTTTTGAATCTAATCATTGTGATATACTTTGATTATATTATAGTTATTAAATTCGGGATGTTACATTATGGTATCAGAACAGTTCATCCTTTTGAGCTGGGGTATAGACTGATTATGCCTAGGCATATAGAAATTTTTATGTGTGTTGTGCATTTCTTTGTCTCTTATTTGAGATGTTGAAAGAGGATTGCATAACTTGCTTTAGGTTGGATGTAAGTAGTTACTGTTACATAGTTACATAATATTGAGGATTGACCTACTCAATATGTAATGTTCTGTATGGACAGGAAACTATGACTTCACCTAGGCGAACTAGGAGAATAGGAGTTCTTCTAGTAAGAGTCTAGTTAGATGAATGAACTCGTGTAGAATTGTTTGCATCTACACCCTTTGGAGTGATACCTCTAATGTGAGTAGAGCCCATGTGTTTGAAAAAGGGCTGGTAGATAAGTTTTGCAAGGTTTATGGATTTAGAAAAACCAAGAGTTTTGTGGAAAACAGATTTTCTTAGGTGAAGAATATCTGGCATAGGTTTAGCTTGGGAGCTGGAGACCTACATGAGACTGGATTGTCTTGAGTTGATAATGATGAATTGGATATCACTATGGAAAGTGAGATTCCTTCAAGTGTGATGTCTGTTGGAGATCTTGGAACCTTAGTTGTGAGAAACTAAGTGTTGATGACGAGTGAATTTTGGGGACAAAATTTTAAAAAGGAGGGGAGAAATGTAACACCCTGAAAATCATGATAGACTTGTATATGGTTATAGAGGTAGCTTAATACATGTTTATCATTCTTGTTAAGTTTTGTTATTGTTTGAGCATGTTTAGTCATTTTGCTATAACACTATGTGTGAAATATAGCTGTTATTTACTTCATAAGTGACTTAAATTGCTTAGTTAGTGGAAATAAATTTGGAGAGTTTGTTTCTAGGTCACAAATGTGTGAACTGTGCTACAGTTAAAGTTTGAGGTTAATCGGAGTTAGTTTAGCATTTTTTAAGCATACTCGTTGTGCATTTTATTACTGATTTGACTAGCAGCTGATATGAAAAAATGTGTAAATGGCGAAACACGATTTTTAATGAATCTTAGGATTTATTTTAAACTTGTTGGAAATTAAAAATCTGGATTTGGTGAAATCTAGGTGTTCTTAGCATATCGGGATTTTGGTACTTATATGGAAGAAGCAAAGTTAGACTTTGCCTTTTCACATATATCCCACGGCAGAATGCGAAAAAGAAAACAAAAAAGAAAAGAAAGAAAAGAAGAGAAGAGAGAAAGGGGGAAACCGAAGGAGAAGAGAAAGAGGAAGGAGAAAGAGGATTCAAGTGAAGGCTTGGCTTCATCTTCATCTTTTTGACCTTGAGGTAGGGGTTTTGTGTTTTTTTCATATTATTTTTTTCACTTTTACCATTTATGCATTTGTGAGGCATAATAGGTTAAATTAGTTTCTAGAAGTGTTAGAGGTGTTTTTAATACTTAATTAAGTTAATTTGGTTGTTTAGGACTTATTCATGCAATAGTTTTGTGTTAGAAACCTAGAATTGGACATTTGAGGCTTGAACCTAAAAGTGAGAAAAATTAGGTTTTGATTTGTTGTTTTATTCATAGAATCTAAATTGGAGGTTTTTTGTTGGTGATTAATGAATCCAATGTGTTAGTAAGCTTGTTAGGGACCTTAAATCACCTAAAAACCAAGTTGGAGTGGCCAAAATCTAAGAATTTGGCCATAAGAACAGTGTCACGATACTGCAAAACGAGTTGCAGAGTTTCTGGTTGAGAAACACGGCCTATGTTTAAAGACATGGGGTGGGTCGTGTCTCTCTCTGTCAGTTGAAAATTCGTGAACAGTGCTCATAGAGCAAAACATGGGGGGTGTGTCTACTTAAAGTAATGAGAAATAGCTCTTGTGGTCTTCATGACAGTTGTAGCTCTTTCTTTTAGCTTTTCAATGTCGCTGGAATCACCTCATTTCGACCTCTGTAACTCAAGTTATGCTCATTTTATTGTGCAAAGGTCAAAGGTTGAGATTGAATAGGATGCATTTTTGGTTAGGAAATGTATGATGTTTTGGCATTTTATAAGGCTAGGAGCCTTAGAGGGACCTTAGATAACCATTTTGAGGTCGATTATCAAGGGCTAATATATTGGAATATCTTAGGCATCTATAGTGTGATGGAATGCCATAGGGTAACACTCAGGATTTTGACCCATATAGGGTTGTTTTAGCATCTTTTGTGATGCTGTGATGTGATGTGAATGACACATAGCATGAGTATGTGAGTATTCCTAATTCGAAGCATGAATGTATTGAATCAAATGGATTTGTAGTGCTAATTATATGGGATAATTAGTCGTGATTATACACAAATATTGTGTTTTGTGATGAAATGAAGAAATGAACTTGTAATGCATATAAACTAATTATGAAACTAGTTAGGGGACGTAATTAGTAATTGTTTTGCATGAAATGTTTGTGGAGCATATTGAGGTACGTAATATCCTCTCTATGTGATTGTTGAATCATATTGATTTGAAATGCTAATTATGAGAGTTTAATTAGTCACGAGGATATACTTGATTATATGAGTTGCCTTTCTAAAAAGTATGAACCCCGTAGATGTGGGTGATTGCTTTTTTGACAGGTGTGGGCCCCGTAGATGTGGGTGTTTTATATTGGTGGACAATTCTTTAAATTATTTAAAACTATTTATTATTCTTTAATAAATAGAGTAGAAAAATATTATTAACTCCAATATTTATATCATTTAGATAATGAATCTATTTTTTTAATGAAATACAAATGTTTTTCTCATTTTAGGAAATCATAATAATAAATGATTATAAATTGCATCAATGTTTAACAATTTATCATTTGTTATTTATTATGATTAGTATACATTCACCATTCACCATCTACAAAGTATATAAAAAGTATGTATATAAAAGAGTTCTAGACCAGTATTTTAGATCCAAACGCAACATGTGTGCCCCACGTGACTAGCCCAATTACAGTCTCAAGCTATCATGACCCTCTTAATTAATTACTCTTCTAATGGTTAACTACTTACTCAATAAGAAAAGTATCACATGTTAATAGAATCTTACTTTAATGAGGATATTTAGGGATCAAATCCTCTTTATAACTACTAATTCTAGTTATATGGAAACAATATCTCTTTAAATACTAATTCCCTTACAAGTAAATGCACTTTATAAATATAGGTTTAAGCCACTCGTATATACTCTAATACACTTTTCTTTCCTAATGTGCAACTTAACTTAGGCGTTGGCGTACCTTACAAGTATACCACACTCTCTCCAACCACTATAGTTCAAGGAGGAAACCATCATCTTCAACCTTCAACAACCGCTCTGAATAGGATCAGGTATGTCATTCTTGATTTCCAATCAGAACAAAAAGTATATATATTTAAACCCACTTATTACAAATGTATAATATCATAAAATAAATATTCATCAATTAAATTTCCACCTTCTTATTAAGGTTAAACCTAACTTAATACTAACACAAAAAGACTCATCATTTATAGTTACTTTAGTGTACCTTTCATGAAAATTTTATTGATAACACATATAGTGTTGTAAATAAAGAAGAGAAAATATAGAGAGATTAAGACAAGAATAGAATAAAGAAGAGAATATAGAAAGATCGAGACAAGAAAATATGGACTCAAAATCTAGTTCTTCAAGAACTAGTTGTATTCTGTCTTCTTCTTCTTTCTTCATATGGAATCATATCCTTACATAGGACTCCAAAAAGAGGTTCGTTACACTTCTCAATACAATGCACCATTATGTACAAATGTTACAAAGTAAGTGCAATGGTTACAAAGCAATTAAGCACACCAAAGGTTATAACCACCAACCCTTACTAATGGTATCCTTTAAATCAAATTAAGGTAGTCATCCACCATATGCAAAATGTGCATGTTTTGCAATACTTTCCCTTGGATTACTATATACTATGAATATGCCTTGTTAAAACCTTGCTAAGAAAAACCCAGTTGGATAAAAACTTAGCAAAGAAAAAAGAGTACAATATTCATAGGCAACTTTCTCTCAAAATATAACCAATTATGAAAGGTCCTTAAGTTAATGCATTCCAATATTATGCACATGCTTCTTGAAAACTAAAGTTGGTAATGCCTTTGCAAATAGATTAGCTGGATTGTCACTTAAGTGAATTTTACAAATATCAACATCACATTTCTTCAAGAGTTCGTGAGTGTAAAAGAACTTTGGTGAAATATGTTTAGTTCTATCACCTTTTATATAGTCTCCTATGATTTGTGCAATACATGCTGCATTATCCTTGTGCAATATTATTAGCTCATCATTTTTCTTCAATAATCCACATGCTCTTTTAATGTGTTGGATTATAGTTCTCTATCATATACATTCATGACTTGCTTCATGAATGACTAATATTTCTGAATAGTTTGATGAGATAATGGTGATTATTTGCTTTACAGACTGCCAAGAGATAGCAGTATTTCCACATGTGAACATATAACCTATTTGTGATCGAGTTTTATGTGAATTAAAAATATAACCAATATCAGCATATCCTACCAATTTTGACTTTTCTCCCTTTGGGTAAAACAAACCTATATCAGATGTGCCACGAAGATAACGAAGAACATGTTTTACTCCATTCTTCGAGTTGGTCCATAACTAAACCTTGCTAGCAATTGGCTGCAAAATCTATATTTGATCTAGTGTTGTTTGCAAGATACAAAAAGTGCTCCTATTGCATTGAGATATGGTACTTTAGGAGCAAAAATTTCTTCATCATCTTCCCATGGACGAAAAGGATCTCTTTTTACATTAAGTGAACGAACAATCATTGGGAAGCTTAATGGATAAGATTTATCCATATAATATTATTATTTCAAGATTTTTTTCTATATAAGATGATTGATGCATAAGAATTCCATTTGCTAAAAGTTTAACTTGAAACCCAAGACAAAACTTTGTCTTTCCAATATCCTTCATTTCAATTTCCTTCTTTAGGTGGTTTGTAGTCTCAAAGATCTCTTCTAGAGTCCTTATTATGTTTAAATCATCAACATAAATTGTGACTATAGTAAATCCAAAAAAAAATTTTCTTCATGAAAATACAAGGACAAATAGGATTATTTTCATATCCATTTTTCAATAAATATTCACGTAAACGATTATACCACATGCGTCCAGATTGCTTTAACCTATACAAGGATCTTTGACGTTTAACAAAGTACATGTGCTGAGGTTTTGAATTTTATGCCTCGGGCATATTAAATCCTTCAGGGATTTTTATATATATGTCATTATCCAATGATCTATATAAGTAAGTTGTCACAACATTCATTAGACATATGTCAAGTCCTTAAGAGACTGTCAAACTAAACAAAAATCTAAAAATAATTGCATCTATAAACAAGGGAATAAGTTTCTTCATAATCTATACCAGGCCTTAGATCTCAAAAGTAATGAATACTATACCAAAATCCACACCTAAGACTACAAGAATTAAGCATTCGATTAAAATATGTCAATTTAAATTTACTAATTAACTACAAGACAATCAATAAAAATTAAATTGAATAATAATTAAAGATTAATAATCATCAACATTGTACAATCATAGAACAAAGAAAAATATCTCAAACAAAATTAAATCATCTAAAACAAATATTAGGACTTCATCTTAATACTAGAAAACAAAATTAACTATTCATGGCAAGAGTATCAAATACAAAGAGAGAAGAAAAATTCATAAAAAATGAAATAATTGCTACGCGTCATTGTCCTTCTTCCTCTGCTTTGTGCGGCACTACACGTCCTTATCTGGTCTCATTGTCTATTAATAAGAGATTTTACCTAATAAAAGTGTATCTTGCACAAAATCTCCTTAATTGGTTCCCAAATAATAAAAAGATATTAATTTGATTTAGGAAACTAAATTTAGGAAACTCAATCTTCTAAATTAGTCTCCAAATAATAAAAAGATATTGATTAGATTTAGGAAACAAATTTTAGGAAACTTAATCTCATTTTATTGAAGGCTGCTAGATTTTTGTCTTTTTCTCTCTTTATTTTACTCTTCATTCACATGAAAAAAATTAGCCTTCGAGATCAACAAAAGAGTTATTTCATTTTCTGTTAGCTTTCCAACGTCGCAAGAATCGTATCAATCTGATATCTGTAACCCAAGATATGGTTCAATACAGCAGCAGATCAGAAAATACGAGTTGAATTCGAATTTGTAACAAATTCCATTCTCTTTAAGGATCTTTATCTAATCTTTCAATTATTCTTATCTTCAAGTATCATCACCTAATTGGGACTTTGGATGAGACATCAAATTTAGATAAAATCTCTTCAAAACTCTATCTTTATGGCATGTCCCAGCGTCTTATTAATTTCACCACTTTTACTTTTAAATATCTACAATTAACACATAATTTAGTAATTAATTGATCTCAAATAAACAAATGACAATGTCACAAAATCAATAAAATCTAATATATTGAGATATAATAATTCCTGTTTTTATAAGAAAAATATATTAAAAAATTAGGTTGCTATCACAACCCCCAATAAGCTTATTACCAGTCTCTAGTAATGAAAGAAACTTAAAACAAAGTTCAAAGAAAATCACATCTCCAATCAATTCAATCAAATTTTATCTCAACTTAAAAATATTAGTCATGCATCAGAACACCACAATTGCCACAAAAATTCTATCATCATCAGACTTAGAGTGTATGAATAATATAGCTACTACTATGACATATAACCAATGTCTCCAAATATCATAATTAGAATCCCCATTGAAAAACACATTTCAACCACATGTAATCCTCACAAGTGTTACCCTTAACAATGAAAATCACTTAGAAGTATGGTATCACTCATAGCAAGTATATGTGAGAAGAGTAGTTGGCACAAATTAAAACTAATATCTCACATATAAAATAAATGAAAGAATACTAAGAAAAAAAAATAAATATCATTTCATGGAAAGATGCCAAGAAAAGATTTTACATCATAACTTTAGATTAGCCATGTACATTGAAAGAATCACGCAATCCCTTAAGATCAAATAGGACTTTATTAAGCTTGTAATGCAGGTAAAGGGAAAATATGAAGGTTAAAGGGTAATAATGAAAATTAAAAGTGTTTTAAGAAGATTTTGAAGCACACATCTACACTTTCAATATCATTTTTTTCTTTCTTTAATTCGCTTTATTCTCCTACTCTCAATACCAACATTTTTTTCTTCACACTTTTTCTCAAGTTTTTCAAACTTCATATTTTTCTATTTTTTTTCTTTTTTGACTTTTCCAAATTTTTTTCATTTTCACTTCATTTTTTTCATAACAACATTCCTCATATCACCTCATATTGCAATCGCAGTGCTTCTTTCCTGAAACACTTTTGAAAATGGTTAAAAAAGAAAGACTTAATAAACAGGATCAAAAGGGTAACTAGCGGTAAAATGTGAAAGAACAAAAAAATATTATTTCAAAGCTCAAAATAAAAAAAAAAAATGACCTTATATCATCTCTTAAGAAAATACATAACTCAATCATTTTTCATGCATCAAATTAAATGCAAGTGTAACATAAAACTTCTCTTTAGCTAAAAATAACAATAATGAAACAATCCAATGAGAATAAAAATTGTGAGCACTAACAAGAAATATTAGAAAGCCAAGAAAATACTTTCATAATACAAATGAATGACTCAAAACTCACTAGGCAAAAATTGTATCCACATGTTTTTTTCAAGTTCTCTAATTATTTCAAATTTTTAACAATGAGATATGCATAAGTAGCTATATGAATATTTGAAACAATTTGAGTAAGATGATAGGAAGAAAATACTAGAAGGCCAAGAAAATACTCTCACAATAAAAATAAATGGTTCAAAACTCACTAGGTAAAAATTATATCCACATGTTCTCATTAAGTTCTCTAATTATTTCAATTTTTTAATAATGAGATATGCATAAGTACCCATGTGAATATTTGAAATAATTTGAGTAAGATAGGAAGAAAAAAAATTTCACACAAAAGTGGCATAGTGATAACATAACTGAATACTCAAGTAATGTCAACCCCCAATCAAAATCAAATATTGTCCTCAATGTTTCAAATTAAATCCAGACTTAAGAAATAATCATCAATATGTATCAAAATAATTATTGAGACAAAAAGAATAGAGAATAATGGGTAAGAGTCATATACTTGAAATGCTTAGTAATTATAAAGGAAGAAGAAAAGATGATAACTACACCTTGACAATTGTTAGCAATGAAAAGAAATAACAAAAAGAAAAGAAAATGAAATAAAATAAACAAACAAGCAAACTATTTTTTTGTATTTTTACTTTTTTTAAAAAAAAATTTGTTGGTCGACACTATTTGCATCCCCATACAAAGGATTTGAAATCTGAGAGGCACTTAAGCCGACTCAAACAATAAAATAAAATTATCTAAAGAGTAAAAGAAAATTCTACCTATAATTAGAGCTATTAAATTCAAATCAACTTAAGGAGGTAAATGTTCATACGTTACTACCCACGAGGTAACTTCAAGAGATGGAGAACAACCAAATAATTCATTAACCCCAACTACATCACTTCTTGAGTCAAAATCCTCCAACTCACTATGTGAATGTATACTATCTAAGGATTCTTAGACAAAATAGGAGGCATAATCTCTTTAACTCTCTCATCAATCACATCCATAAAAGCACACTCAAATTCATCTTCCACAGCAAGTTGGCCAGCAGGGTTGAAGATATTAAGTTTAATTCTCATGTTTATAACTGAAACATCCATTACCCCAGACTTATAACTAATGTTAGCATCAACGGTGGCTAAAAAATGCCTCCCTAAAATGATAGGAATTTCATTTTTTATGAGTGAGAAGGTTCCATATCAAGCACTATGAAATCAACAGAAAAAAATCTCTTATCAATTTTTACTAAAACATCATAAATTATTCGTCTAGGGATCCTAATTGACCTATCAACTAATTACAAAGAACAATTTGATGGCTGCAAATTACCCAAGCCTAACTCTTCATACATAGAATATGGTATCAGATTAACACTAGAACCTAGATCCAAGAGTGATTTATCAATCCTATGATCACTAATATAACAAGAAATAGTAGGAATACTAGGATCTTTCAACTTAGGTTGTATGTTAAAATGTAAAATTGAGCTTACCTGTTCACTTAAGCGAACCTTCTTAGATATATGTGTTTTAGATTTTCTTTTAAATGTGCACATGTCCTTAAGGAATAAGGCATAAGCAGGAATATGTTGAATAACATCCAAAAGAGGAAGATTGATCTTTACTTGCTTAAAGATCTCAAGAATATCCTCCCTTTGCTTATATTTCTTAAAATATGAAGGTGCTTTTAAGGCTTGAGGGTAAGGAACCTTAGACTCATATGGAATTGAAGTCGAAGAATTAGTCATATTAGAGGAAGGGGATTTGGTTTCTTCTATATTTTCTTTATGATTATGCTCATCCTCATCACCGTCCACTCTCTCCACATTCACCACATTTTTCACTTTTTTCCAATTCCTAAGAATCATTACAGCCTTAACTTGCTCATGGGTTTGACCTCTTGAGTTGTCTATGGGATGGTTTGAAAGCTTATACTCCTCTCTATTTCCTATAGCAATGGCTACTTGTCCAATTTGAGTCTCTAATTTTGCTATAGATTAAGTGTGAGAGGCTAAAAGTGGCATCTTAGATTCCATGAATTGCATCATAGAGTCCAAGTTTATCACACAAGATAATACCTTATCTATTTTGTCCTCCAAGTTAGAACTATTGCTTGATGCTTGAGATGGATTGAGCATATACCTTTGTGGTTGAAAGTTAGGAGTGGTGTCATACCAATTTGTCTCGTTTGATTAGGTCACTATCCTTGATGTGCTTCAACACCTTGTTGTTTCCAAGAGAAGTTAGGATGATTCCTCCAATCAAGATTATAAGTGTTAGAATATGAGTTATTTTGTGGAGGAAATCCTTGGGCTTCATTAGCCTGCTCTAATGAAAATTCAAAATATTGTGAGGCAGTTGGACAATCATATGAAGTATGAGAAGGGTTAGAACAAACGGTATACACATTATGCATATTAGAAGAATTAACATGTTTTTAACTCAAAGATAACAATTGATCTATCTTCTTAGATAATGCATCCACCTGGTTTATTTTCTTAGATAGAGATTCCACTTTAATTTCCAAATTAGATGTATGTGAAATCTCATAAATTCTCCTTTTATTCCCTAATTGCTTTGATATATCTAGCTGTGAGGACGAGACATGCAATTGTGAATTCTCACTTATGTGCTCAAATAACTCCTATGCCTCATATGGGCTTTTGTGCAAGAAAGTACCCCCCACATGACGTGTTAACCATCTGCTAGTTGCGTTCATTCAATCTAGAATAAAAAGTTTTGCACTTGTTGCCATTGAGGAACTTCATGGTGTGGACAACGGCACAAAAGATCCATAAATCTTTCCCAATTCTCATGAAATTATTCATTATTAACTTGAGAAAAAGTGGTGATGACACGTCTCATTACAGTAAGTTTACCTATTGAGAAGTATTTCTTTAAAAAATTTATTGATAATCTATCTTAAGTGGTAATGTTATCTCATATAGAAAACTAATCTTTAGCCTTATCTTTTAAAGAAAAGGGGAAAATAAGGAGACGAATTGCATCATCAATAACATTTGGGATTTGAAGGTGGAACAAACCTCTAAGAACGCATCTAAGTTGTTATAAGGATTTTCAGACTCAAGCCCATAAAATGTTTGTAACATTTGAATTACATTAGGCTTAATTTTTAAAGTGGTCAGCCCTTATCTTAGGCAAACGCACAAAGGAGAATCATATGCATTTAGAGTAAAATACTCCCTAAGTGCTCGATTATTATTTTTCATATTTAAATTAGTATCAATAAGTGCAGTTTGGTTTTGTACTTTAAGTTCTCTAAGTGTACGCTCTATCTTAGGATTGTACTCTTTTAAATTTGATGATAAGGAGTGTCTCCCTAACATAAACTAAGCAAAATATCAAACTAAAAGAGATCAATTGTTGGAACAAAAGCACCTGGAGATTCACAAGTTTAAGTAGAATTGGCCTTCTCTAACCTTTTCAACATAAACTAAAAAAAATAAAAGCATTAAGATCAAACAAATAAAATAAAATAAAATTTAAAAATAAAATAAATAAAACTAAAAATTAAAAAAATTCTAGAAAAAATTAAGATAGGTAAAAATTAAATTAAAGCAATCACAAAATCAACTCCCTAGTAACGATGCCAAAAACTTGATAGAAAATTTCTCAAGTAATAAAATTATCATTTACTTGTAAGTGTACAAGATTTATGTAATGTTTGGCAAATATAAAAGTGTCGTACCCACATAGAGTAATAAGATTAACTAAAATCTAATATTTATCCAAATTAATTTAAAGTAAAAAGAAAAAATTGATTTAATATAATTAATCTAAAAATTTAAATTACGCACTGAACAAAACACTCAAATTAAATAATTAATTTAAATAAAATAACTCAAATTAAAATACAAAATCAATAAAAAAAATAATTTTATGATCTCGAATCCACCACTAACCATGTAAAGATGAATTTAACTTGAATGAGAATTAATATTGTTATATGGAGTGTCTACGGTTATAAGCTTTGATCACTACTAAAGATTATTAGAATCTAATTATTGATATAATTTATCTAAAATAACATGACTTATTCAAATTATGACATAAATCATTTAACATAATATTAACTATTCAATCTTTAGATCTCAAAAGCAATGAATATTATTGTACAACTCACACCTAAGACTACAAGAATTAAGCATGTGATTAAAATATATTAATTTAAATTTACTAATTGACTACAAGATAATCAATTAAAAATTAAATTGAATAATAATTAAAGGTCAATAATCATCAACATTATGCAATTATAGAACAAAGAAAAATATTTCAAATAAAGTTAAATCATCTAAAACAAATATTAGGACTTCATCTTAATCTTAGAAAATAAAATTAACTACTCATAACAAGAGTATCAAATACAAAGAGAGAAGAAAAATCCATAAAAGATGAAACAATTGTTATGCGTCGTTCTCCTTCTTCTTCTTCTGCTTCATGTCACGCTACATGTCCCTCTCTGGTCTCCTTGTCTATTAATAAGAGATTTTATTAAAAGAAGTGTATCTTGTATAAAATCTCCTTAATTGGTTCCTAAATAATAAAATGATATTGATTAGATTTAAGAAACTCAATCTATTTAATTGGTTTCCAAATAATAAAAAGATATTAATTGGATTTAGAAACCCAATTTTAGGAAACTTAATCTCCTTTATTGAAAGCTTCCAAGTTTTTGACTTTTTATCTCTTTACTTTTTTCGTCATTCAACTAAAAAAATAAGCCTTCAAGGTCAACAGAATAGTTGTTGCATTTTCTATTAGCTTTCTAACGTCGCAAGAATCGCATTGATATGATATCTGTAACCCAAGATATGGTCCAAATACAGCAGCAAGATCAGAAAATACGAGTTGAATCCGAATTTGCAACAAATTCTCTTCTCTTTAAGGATCCTTAGCCAATCTTCAATTATCCTTATATTCAAATTTCCTTGCCTAATTGGGACTTTGGATGGGACATAAGATTTGGATAAGATCTCTTCAAAATTATATCTTTATGGCACATATCAGCATTTTGCTAATTGCACCACTTTTACTTTTAAATATCTACAATTAACACATAATTTAGTAGTTAATTGATCTCAAAGAAACAAATGATAATGTCACAAAATCAATATAATCAAATATATTGAGACATAATAATGCCTATTTTTATAAGAAAAATATATAAAAAATTAAGCTATTATCACTAAGCTTGTGGGACACAATGATTTAGATGTTTTAGAATATTGGAGGGATTGCTCTCTTCGATATTGTGACCTTGCAAGAATGGCTAGTGATATCTTGAGCATCCCAATAACCACGATGGCATCCGAGTCTGCTTTTAGTATTGGTGGCTGGATTTTGAATAAATATAGAAGTTGTATGTTTTCCATAAATTTGCAAGCTCTCATATGCACTCGCAATTGGTTACTTGGGTTCTCGTCTAGTGGTAAAATTTACAATTTCATTAGTTTTAATAATTCATTTTTCTTATCTTGGTTCTTAGTTACTTTTATTATTAATAAATTTTGGTTATAATTAATTGTATATGTTAATATGTAGATGAAGATGGAGATATGAATGAAGAGAAAGTTGATAACTAAACTTGGAGCTTCTTCAATTGTAATTGGTTTTTTGGAGAGATAATAGAATTCTCTTGTTCTTTTGGAAGTCTATAGCTATGCACCACTTGTGATTTTTTAAGTAACTAGTGTATGGTTGGTGATGTTTTGAGATATATAATTATTGCCAACTAATTCTTGATGGAAAAGATTGCTGGTAGAAGGAAAAGATTGCCAACTAATTCTATACTTTATTTTTTTTAATGTAAATATGACTAAATATACGATGGCTAATATGGTGTTACTATCAATTGTAAATGTCTCCTATATGGTGCTAATGTAGTAATGCTACTACTATCTTTTAGTGGTATTTTGGTGTTAACTGTTGTGGTGGTGCCATTGTTACTATTCTATAATTGTGTGGGATTCCAAGTCTTTAGATTCTGATGGATGTCCTCAAAACTGGTATGATATATTATGTACTGAAGGTAATGTTATATCTATCACTCTGGATAATGTTAGTTTGGTTAGAGTTCAATTTCTTAGCTATTAGTGGCCTTGAAATGCTTTGCAACTTGTCAATTGTGAACAACCAATTCATAGGAAGTATCTTACATATTGGTCCAATGGAATCACTTGAATTCCTTGATTTGTCCCTCAACAAGTTTAATGGGATGGTACCCTCTAACTTTGTTGAATTATATAATTTAGAATATCTAAATCTTTCTTCAAATGAATTTGGAGGCATTATTCCTATTGGGTTTCAAAAACTTGAGTAGTTGAAGTATTTAGATTTGTACACTTATAACTTTTATAAGGAAATCATGCATATCTTTTCTCAGGTAGGCAGTGTGGTACATGTTGACTTAAGCAACAATAGGTTTTTTGGTACACTAGATTTGGGACTTGGAGATGACTCATTTCTCTCCTCAATTAAATAGATGCTGCACTAGTGTGGTACATGTTGATATACTTAACAGGTTGCATTGTTTTTATTTAACTTGTCTTTGATTTAATGTCTAGGTACTTATTCATTGTTCAAATACATGCTATTGTGCTAACACAAGCTGCTATATTTTTCCCCTTCAATATTGTTTCAAATTTTTTATTATTATTATTTAATAAGAAGTATTTTTTTTGTCATAAATTTTTTTAAAAAATGGGGTTTGTGGGCTAGCTCGTTTAGCCCCTAGCCCGTATAAGGCTAAGCTGGGCTATAAAAATGCAAGCTCGCATGCACTTTAGTCCAACTTGAATTTTCATTAGCACGTTGTGGGCTAGCCTGAACAGGCCTGACCAGCCCATTTTGACACGCCTATATATGAATGAGTATCATCACTAGATCTATATTAAGAAATGTTGTCTTCACTTTTACTTGATGCAACTCTGGGCCAAAATGGACAATTAATGCTATGATGATATGGGAAATATCTTCCAAAGATATAAAGGAGAATGTCTCCTTATAATTAATTCTTTCCCTCTATATGAATTCATTGGCAATGAGTCTCGTTTTGTATTTAGCAATGTTGCCTAATATATCTTAATTTTAAAGACTAGTGACCATCACTTGATTAGGCAACTAAACAAGGTCTCGCCAATTCTTTATTTACCATAGAACACAACTCATCATTCATAGCATTATACCATAATTCAAAATCACATACTTTGCATAGATAATGAAAATGTTGCTAGATCATTCTCAGCTCCTATATCACATTTGGACTCTTGTAGATACACTTAACAATCATCAGGTGTTGTTGAATACTTTATTATAGTTGATCCTCTTAATGTTATCCCTATCAATCTCTTGAAGAAGCTATTGTTCAACAACTTGATCTTCTAGATTATCAATGGATTGAAGCGGATCACTAATTTGTAACTTGATGTAGGATTTATATAAACTTTATGATTTTTCTCAAAATCTAGATTTTCAGTTAGATCTCTCCCACTAACTTCATCAATATTCAGAAATTTGACATTTTTTTATTCAAGAACACTAATGGTAAATGGTATGGCTTAGACAATAAGACCTACAGCACTTAATGTTAAGTCTCTCCTTACCGTCACACCATTGAAAATATGGTGAGCCAAGTATGGTTTATGTGGCTATAATATCATGCTAATTGAGAAACTTAGCAAATAAACATAATATATGTCCAATTTAGTGCATCTACCTTGATATGTCCATATTTGGACAACAAATGTCAATACGTATGATCTCTAATATTTTCAAGCTCCTCCTACCACCTTTATTGATCTACTTTCCCTTAATGTAGTCCACATGAGAATCAAACTTAGAAGCAATTTCTGGTATTCCATCATTTGCATGTCCTTTGATTCTTTTAGTAGAGATATGTTTCAATCTCCTGTGCCACAAAATATAGGGTCTCATATTCACAACAAAATGTTCAATACTATGTTGTTATGCACAATCATTAAATTGCAAGAAATAGTATTATGTACTATTTCCAACAGCATACTTGAAAAATAAGAAAATTTTCATAAAATTTTATTGAATACATAAAGGAACAAGTCCAAAATCAAAATCCTAAAACTTGGAAATTTAAAGGTTTTATCCATAACAAAATCAGATTTCATAATTTAAATCAAGTCTACAAGTGCCAATATCCTCCACATGTGAATGCATCTAATTTTATGAATATATGTAGTGTTCAACTTCAGTTGGTTTCCTTTGACTTATGAGACTAAGTAAAGTATTGGAAACATGGCTTGAAAAACAAAATTAATCCACCATGTGTTGTGACAAGTATATATTAAATTTATACATAAGAAACTGAAAGATCTTCCTTAATAAACTAGGTTTTAATGCTTAGACAGATTTTCTTTATATGTAATTCCTTTTTACATAAAAACACCTAGACTGCTTCTTGTTCTTAACATTGGCAAAAAATCAGTCATTGCTTTCCTTTCCCTGAGCTTGCCTTTTCTTTCGTTTACCCTAATCTTGTGTCACTACAAGTGCACCTTCACCCATCTCTTAGATCAATCCCCTTTCCCTTTTGAACACATATGGTTTGAAATTCATTAATTGACCATTTATCGTTAAGTGTGTTATAGAGAAACTTAAATGAGTTATACTATTGTGGGAGAAGTTCAAACATAATTGTTCAAGGAAAGAGAAAGACATTTTAATCTCATAAGTTTTAAGTAGAGTCGCAATGTTTCTCATCCTAGTGATATGCTCTTATATATCTTTAACACTTAATCAACTTTATTGATGATATCCTTCCTATTAGGATGTTTGCAAGGGCCTTAATAAAGGACTTTAATAACATTTATGAAGTCCTTCAAATTCTTGCACTTAAGAGATAAACCACAAATACTAACAGAAATGTGAGACTTAATGAACATAATGCTAAGATGATTTGATCATTCCCAGAGTTCTCATATTGCAATCTTTCTAGTATTGCTCTCATTATGTGGTTCTCATTAATAATGTCCAATCTACCCTAAATGCAGAATAATACTTTTATACTAGGCCTATAGTTGTCACTACTCTTACAAGGAACTCAATTGTAACTATAGAAAATATCACTATTTAATTGCTACAAATCAGTAAATCAAACATGCTTTTGTGATCTTAAGGCAAACTTTAAGATATATACTTGTCAATGTAAGTTATACATAATATTATCAGTCAATATATCATCAAAATTTACTTGTGGGTTAAGATTTTAGCACAAAATAGATTTGTGATCTTAGATTCTTAATGGTATGCTTGCTAATTTATACATTGAATCAATATGTCATTAATATCTCTTAGTGGATAAAGATTTTATCACACAATAAGTCATGTATAAACTTTATAATGAAACTAGAAAATCTTATTTCGCAATACATGTAGGTTACTAGAGAAATAAAATAAGTTTTCTATTCCACCCTAATTAAATATGTATATGCAATTATCTTATTGTGGGCAAAAATAAATTACACTAACATATTTAATTACAATTAATTATATTTAATCATGATGTAATGTTTTTTATGTACAATTACTAATCAAGAATGCTGTGGCTACTTCTTTGTACAAATCACTTAAATATAATTTTTAAAGCAGCTGGTTTAGGTCTTTATTTAGGAATTGGAAAAATTCAAGCTAGCTTAAAATGCTATGCTAATCTTATGTGTGTTTATTTATTTTGTTAAAGCATATAAATAAATAGTAGATGAAAAGTTGATAAAGAATACCGTATGTCTAGTCGTTATGTATGGTGTAGGATTATAGACTTGGCACCATAGCAGGATCATGAAAGTACGTTTTGAATTTAAATATATAATTAGTCAATATTACCTCAACAACACGTTGATTGTTCAAAGCTTTTAGAAGCTGGCGTTGTGCTCCCGTGAAGGATAGAAATCACGGATAGAAATCACTTGTTCTCATTGGACGTTCGTAAGTTTTGATGTCCAGCCCAAATGTTGGTTCATGTTCTAAAGGGCCCAATTCAAGTCCCACCTTTTTTAAAAAAAAATGTTTGTCAAAGAGGCTTGAAACCCATAACATTTTAAAACTAAAAATTACATCACACTCTTTATTCATGGATAATTAGTAACGAGTAAAATATAATAGAATGAAATGATAGAATAAAATTGAATGAGATGAAATGATATAAAGGTTTTATTTGATTGTTTGAATATTCCAATAGAAATGAATGTAATAAAATAGTAATAATTATAAGTTTTTTATTCTTATATTATCTTCATCTTAAATACATTAAATTTTAATTTTTTTAAACTCAAAACAATACTTTAATTATTTTATAAAATTCTATAATTCACTACAAGAATAATTATTTTAATAAATATGATTACTAGATTATTTTTTAAAAATTTTAATATTATTTTTTAAGCATTAAATAAATACAATTACAAGATATATAAATGGTTAAGTAGGGCACGAGCCTTACGCTGGCGAATCGAGAAATTATAGGTTATATGTTACATATTATCAAATCCTAACCTATAATGTAACAATTTGACTTTTCCAAAGGCAGAGTCCAAGCCATTTATATTTTTACCTCTTGGAATTTCTATACATGTAACCACAAAAAATTATAGCTACCTACCTAAACGTTTTTTCATAAAGGAGAAAGGAGATTATAGCTGCCTACCATAATTAGCAAGCACAAAGCAAAACTCCAAATCCCAGTTATCGAACACCCAATTTAAAAGAAGGTAGCAAAGGACATTAAACATGGAAGAAAAAGAAATAAGAAGGGCTCAGCTCTAACTTACCTTGCTGGCAGAGACAACTTTGACGACGGCGGAGAGAGTTCACTGGCAGAGGGAGGATGACAAAGTGGATCACCAGCAGCAAAGCACAGCAATGGGATGGGAACGAGTAACGACACAGAGCTAACACCTTCTTTCTTAATAGGGTTAAGGATAATTAAGCAATTTTAAATTTATTTAATTTGTATTAATAAATTAAATATAGATTCCATCTCATCCTTCTCAACAGCTTCACATTCAAAAATCCGAATCAAGACCGCGACTTTTACGGTCTCATTCAAGCAGCAGCTTCTGTCAATGGTGGAAGCCGTCAGCCATGGTTCCTCTCATCCACACGCATTGCAGCGCTGACAAACAATGGATGCCATCATCAAGAGCGAGGAATCCGGAGTTAAGGCTGACAATAAGACCAATAATAGTTCCTCTTCCACATGTAGATGATGCCCAAGCCCAGAGATTGACTCTTTGCCATTTGATGAATCGTTAATGCTGGATCAATTCTCAGGTTGAGACGAGGTTAATAATGATGTTCTAGCCAACAACTATAGTTCCATAACAATAGGCGGTTCAAGGTTGAAAGAACAGTCTCATAAACCAACACGTGCACCAAAGCATCAACCCGAAAAGAGGAAACTTTCCCCAATTTCTTGCTGTCGCAACAGGATAGTGACGGAACGATAATAAAATATAGAATTTTAAAAAATTAATGAAACCTACTAATGTTTATTTAAATTAATAAAATATTAAAAAATATTTTAATTAAAAAATTAGTCTTTTGAAAAATGAATTTAGATTAAAAGTCGATTACAAGTAAAGAAAGATATTAAGATCCTATAACGCTTGCTTTAAAACGACATTAAGTTAGTTATGTAAATTTTAATAATCTCAAATATATTTATTTTATCATATTTTTAAAAAAGTTGTAACTATTTATAAAAGAAAAAAAAGAAGCAACTAAATTATAAAAATTTAATTTTGACTTGACAGAATAGAGATTCTACTCTTACGTATCTCCGGGTGTAGTGGAGAACTCAAAGTCGTGTAAATCTTTAAAAAATGATTATGAGTTGGTTGATTTTAATTAAAAATATTTTATTTTTAAAAAATTTGAATTAACAAGTCGTTGCGACTTAGTTAATCAAGTTAAGGTTTGAATGAGTGAAGTTCGGCGTCACGCTAGAGATGTCACCCACTTGATTAAATGAAATTTTACAAATTAAATTATATTTTAAAAAATTAAATCTTAAGAAAAACCCTTTTTTTAGTAAAATCAATCTACACACATATTTTTAGGTCAAACTCTTTTCTAAACCCAACCAAACACCAGCCCAACCCACACTAGTTAATAAATTAAAAAAGAAATTAAAAAATTAATAAAAAAGGCTCTGTTACTGTTACGTGCACGCCCTAATGGAGGAGTGGTGTGGCTGGGTGGTGCGCAGCGGCTGCTGTATTGAATGTGGCTCAGGGATGTTGGGCGGTCGGATCTGGGCTTCTGTGCTTTTTCTTAAGGAGCAATGAATTAGATATTTGTATGAGCATAAACTTTTGTCTAAAAAATAAAACTTATGAAAATAAAGGCAATCATTCATTGATCAGAATGAACTTTTGAAAGATTGTAATGTGGCCAAGGTTAATGGCTATGAAGTAAAAGATATAAGGCTCAAACAAGTGTTTAAAGGTTAAATGGGATCAAGGATCCTTGTTCAAATTAAACTTTGTCAATTGCTTTTGCGCTTTCAAGCACACTTTTCTCTTTTTGTTCTCCATTTTTTTTTTAACTTTCTGTCCCTTTCACCTTTTCATCCTTTTCTCTTTTTTCATTATGCTTAAAAATAGTCACCATAGCAATCAACCTTTATTTTGTGCTATCTCCTAGTGTAGGGGTGATCCTTGTCCAAAGTTTATTGAAAAAAACTTTCAAGCTCAAAATAGGACAACGAGGGATAATGGAAAGATGAATTCTCATGATAGAGAAAGATGACCAATCTTCATTTCAAATCGTGAATGCTCATTTTCAAAATATTTAATTTAGAGACAAAAATATAATACATAACAAGTGATTACTTATTTACTCCCTGTATTTTTCTCTTTTTTTCTTTCACCTCTTCTTCAGTTTTTATTTTATTTTATTTTTGGGCAAAGAACACCTACACATGTGGGCCTCATGATCACCAAAAGATTTTTAGAATGAGAGTTCTATGGGATCCGAACCAAAAGAAAGCAAGTAAAGGGAAGAAAAGAATGATAACAAAGATTTGACAAGAACATGAGTGCCAAGAACATAGGAAAAGAAAACAAAGTATGCTGAGATTCACGCAAATTCACTATATTAATGCTTCAAGAAAGTTTACATAAGTTCAAAACCCAAATGATTTTAATGATTAAACAAGCATGGGGTCAGTACAATAAAATCATCATTTCATGGTAACAACTTGATAAGCAAAACAGAATACAGTCACCCAGAAATTCCCTAGTGTTGGAGGACTTCAAGGTATTGTTCATTCGCAATGGTTAGAAAATGAATCACCACTAAGTTGAACTTTCTAAGGTTGCCCCTAATTGACCATTCTAAGCATTCGCTCCTATTTCAGATGAGCATGTGTAGAAACATCTGACACTGTCTGGACTAATGTTTAGGTAGCCGTTGTCATCCATGAGTTTTCCTAAAATCCCATTTGATTCATTCGACCTGAAGTCCATCCTTAGCCGGTTCAACATTGTCTATAGTTGCCTATCCGTTATTTATTTGATGCAATCTTCCCTTTATTTCATATATTTCTTAAACTAGATTTCTCCTAACCTCAGGATTACTAGCAGCAATTCTAGTCTGAGATTATGAACTCGGGTTTGATTAGTCTTCTTTTTCCTTTGTCACGCAATGGTTCCGAATTTCTTGTGGATAGTCAACATATGATTTATTAATAACAACCATGATCATTATCGATTTGTTAGAGGACCATTATTAGTTTGTGTCGGATGGACTTAAGTGAGTATCTTTTATCTATGTTTGTCATGACCGCTTCTTAGAACGTCTCGTTCCAAAGTATTGGATCTCAAGTGAAACATGGAATCAGAAAAAAAAAAAGCATACTTTATTCAATTGAAAACAAAATCACCAACATCATTTGAGAGGAGTACATCACTTTCATTTTTTTCCCCAAAATAGTTCACTTCCTAGCTGAAATACATCATTGTCTAGTCAAGTTTATCATTCTCAGTCGAGTGTACCTTGGTCATTTGCTTCATTTGTCCAATAAGACTCTTGCAATACTAAATGAAATCATTAATCTCTACTGGTGTCTTAAGAGGATTGACCATCTTATCAGCGCTCTTCAAATAATATGGAATATCTGCAATTGTCGTGTTAGCTAGACATGCTAGTCTTATGAAGAGGCCCATCCAAAAGTGGGCTTCTTCTTTCCATTCACTGATGTACTTGTCCTGTTGTCTCATCTGATCTATCAGCTTCTGCAAGTCTTTTTGTCCTGTCGTAATATTGCTTCATACCCAGCAATCGTCTTGTAAGTGTGCAACCTCTTAATTTTGATTATATCTTCATATTCTGCTAATACCATTTTTATTTGTTGCCTCATGCTATCCACCTGCTGAAGAGCATTATTCTGTGCAACTTTGGCATTTACAAGTAGTTATTTAAGTTGTTGATTTTCAGCCAGAACCCTATCTCTTTCTTGCCCCCGGACTTCCAATTCTTTGTTTGCAGCTTCCAAGCATCCTTTGGTTCTTGACATATGTTCTTACTCTGTCTTTAGCTTCTTGTTAGCTTTATCAAGAGCGTGACTTTTCTTAGAATTTTCACGCTTTAAAACTGTGTATGTTAGGCAAGTCTTTTCTAACTCTGCTTCTAATTTCCTTTTTTCTTCATTGGCTTCGGCTAGCTTTTCCTTTACTTCTTCATCTTCTATCGGAACCGTAGGCAGAGATTTACTAGCTACAATTTTGAAAGGTAATTTGACTTCCTGAGCCCGGTCCTTGACCCACTACCAGTAGCTTTCTTTGACTCCACAACTTTTGACTCCCAACTCTCTACCCTTTCTGACGACTTTCTTCCAAGCGTCTCGGGCCTTCCTGAGTGTCTCAGTACACCTTGTCTTCATGTCATAAACAAAGGGAGTAGTTTCGTGGTCCCATCATGGAATAGCCAAGTTATCACAATGCCAAAGCAGGGTTATAGTTAATGCACCCCTGAGTACCCATCAAAGGAAGGTTAGGAAAGCCTTTGCACTGATAAATCACAGTTTGCCCTTCTTTGCACCATGGGTACCATACAATTTTCCTATCCATAAGCTTGGCCAATTCCTCGGCGCATTCACGGCCGTTCATGGTCTTCAACTGGAGCATATTAAGATTTGTAATGGGACATGGTCCTTCGTAGCCCCTCTTGAATATGTTGTTAGCCATGACAACCATTACCTGAGAGGGGGGTGAATTGGGTGATGACAAGTTTTAATGCAACTTTGACAAATTATGCATTTTGATATTTTCAATCAACACATGCAATGGAATAAGTCTAACAAATGTACAACTATTATAGATTACTCAAATATAACTTAGGTTATGGGATAAATCATGCAAATAAGTTAGATATCAAATTCAACTTAAGCATATATAGTTAAGGCACAAATATAAAGAGATAGAGTTCGCCTCAAAAATAGACTAGATTTAAATGGAATATACATAATGATTTATCTCCAAGGATCAATTCGGATTTCTCACATATTGGAAGTTATCAATAAGTAGGGGTTTTGGTCAAGTAAAACGTACCAAGAATTAGGAATAAATTCAAAGGAAACACTAACCCAAGGTCTTTTCAAGTGGCAAAGTCTTCAAGTTCAAATAGAGTAAAATTCTTTATGCAATTACAACCGAATTCAACTAGATAATCACCTAGAATTTGATCAACTAAAACAGAATCACAACAATTCTTGATTAAGATTGAATTACACAATTTTGAATTAACATAGATTATCAATCGATGATCTATTCTCCATTAAATTCAGATTAATCAATCCAAATCTATCTTCAATATACGAAAATATAATCATAAACCGATTGAATAAGGAGATAGAACACAATCGAAATCACAATTAAACCTTTCAAAACTCTAATCATTGAATTTTGGATTGATTGATCTTTAGCCTTCCATGGCCATCACCATTGAAAAGATACAGATCAGAGAAAAGAGAAAAATGAAAATAGAGAAAACAAAAAGAGAAGAAAAACTTGATTCAAATCGTAAAACTCAAAAATTTTATCTAGAGGGATTCTGCCTAAACCTATTTGTAACTAAAATTATTCTATAATTCCTAATCTACCCCTAGCCTAAACTATAGCCCTCTGAATAAGCTTTTTAGAGACATATAATTTGCCTTATTTGGGTTTAAATTGAGAGAGTTAAGCCCAAATTAGTGAGGGAAGGTTCAAGTTTTATGACAACAACAACATCCTAATTTTGAGGGTCAATTTCGCCTTGAATCCAACTGAATTAGAAAAACTGCATTAGATGCAAAATTGTGTATCTTCATCTCAGTTTTCAGGAGATACCAAGATCATCCAAATATGACATTTGTAGCCCAAGATATGGCCTATACAAGACAAAAAGGTCAAAATAAGTTAAATTCTAAAAATTAATAAAGCTTTTACAACTAAGCTCAATTTGGAGATCATTTAAGACTCACCCACAAAATAATATTGGATATAATTATCATCAATTAGCCAAATATAAAGTAATAATAAATGCCTCAAAATTGATTGATTGTTCAAATCCAAGATTTATCCTAGATGCCCAAACACTTTGGCCTATTTATAAACCACCCAAGATTTTTCAGATCTTCAAGTTTCAGCGGGTGGACAACCTTTTTTGAGAGAACATGATACCTTATTGCTTGAGAAACAGGGATACCTCACCCTTTATAACTTTTGAAGGATGATCGTTAGGATACTTTCTCTAGAGGATACCCCACCCTCTATCTAACTAAGGGATACCTCAGCCTTTTCTCTAGAGGGATACATTGCCCTCTTTCTTACAGAATATACAAAGTATAGAAGATAATTGATAATACAAATGCTCAGAGATTTGGAGAATAAGATGATGAAAAATGAATTTAATGCTCAAGAGTCATTTTCCTATTGTTGTCCAACTTTTCTTTGATGCCCAAACACTTGTATTTATAGCCCAATGACTTTATGGTGGAAATGATTTACATGAGAAACTAGTTGTAAAGTGATCGTAGGAACCGACTTGTGGTAATCGATGACATAGATGTTGTAATCGATTACAATGCTCTTAGAACTCATTTTGGGCTTTTCAAATCGATACATGACTTTAAAAGGTCATAATCGATTACACCATTTCTGGTTTTCAAAATTGACTTTAAAAGATCATAACTTCTTCATTTCTTATCCAATTGAAGTAAATGACTACTCATTGGAAAGATCTTTGAGTTTATTTTCAAATGAAATAAATTTCAGAACAAAAATCAAAGCATTTTGAAATATATGATCAAATTAGTAACTAAAGGTCAGTTTTACAAAACACAAACTTGACTGTTTTTGAAAACTGACTTTAAATGGTCATAACTTTTTCATTTCTTATCTATTTAAAGCAAATCACTCATTAGAAATATTTTTGAGTCTATTTTCATATGCAATAAGTTTCACAACAAAACTCAAAGTAGTTTGAAAGTTATGATAAAAAGATTAATCAAATGTCAGTTTTGCAAAACACAAACTTGGCTATTTTTCATAGATTTGAATTACCACCAAGACTAGCTTTCAAAAAACAGTTTGTTGGGCATTTTAGAATGTAAAAAAATAGTTTTAAATATGTTAAAACATATTTGAGCTTAGTGTGATTCCTTTTTACCTTTACACAAGATCTAAGTCCTATAAGCTAAACTTGAAGAGTCTTGGAACTTGATCTTTGCACTTCAATTCCTTCTCTTGTTTGTTATCATTAAAACCATTGCCATTTCCAATGCTAATCATATTCTTTCCCTTTTTTATGATGACAAACATCCATTGAGAAAAGAGTTAGTTCAAACAAATTGGAATTCACAAAAAGATGTATTAGAAACTTACTCCCCCTCTATATTTCAAGAGGTGATTAGATCAGAGATTGTACAACTCCCCCTTAATTTTGGAATCCCAAGATCATTAAATTTGTACCTTGTTATTTACTTTTTCACTACAAAAAAAAATACTAAATTGTGGGAGCTTTATTGCAGAGGTTATCAAATGCCACAAATTAATACAAATTACGGGAGTTTTTTCTAATTAGTGGAGGTTATTAACCCTCGTAAATTAAAAAATGCTAATTGATTTTTTTTTAGCTTTACCCTCTTCTGATTTCATTTCCCCCCTCTCATTTGAATCACGCCTCTCTCTCTCTCTCTCCTCTCCTCTCACTCTCTCGCAGCTTTCTCCATTTCTGCCCCCTCTCATTCTCCTTCTGACACCTATAACGCCAGCAGCCACGCAACCATCAGCCGTTGAACCAGACCAGTAGCCACTCGAATTGGAGCCACCGCCATCGTCTCTCCTCCTCTTCGTGCCAGAGCATAACCAGCTGCTCCGTTAACCTCCCATGCCAAATCAGAACTAACCCGATTCATCTTGAAACCACCCCTCTATTCTCATTGTCACAGTCCCAGATCTGCAATGCACCGTATGCAACCGCGACCCAAAGCCCATTATGAATGTGATTGGCAAAGTGTGGTTGGGGTTGGGGAAGAGGTGGAGCTTCACCCTGTGCCCGAGGAGGAACACGAGCAGGAGGAGGAAAAGTACGATGATGCATCAGATGAGCAGAAAGGTTTAGCCCTTGAATGTGTCTCTGGACATCAATTTGGTTCCTAAGTTTATGCTTGTTTTACACTATGAAGGAACAAATTGATGTTCTAAATTTTTAGAAGACCAACTTGATGTCCTATGTGTCCTTATAGAACTAATTTGACTATGTAGTCAATAACTTTTCATCACTATTCAGTTGGCCTAGACTGCCATTTGGTTTTGGCTTTTGGGAATTGATAATTTGTGTTGGGTCATGTTGTTGCTCTCTTAGTTTATTGCATTTTCAATTTGAGCTGAGGTTGGCATTTTGTAGTTTGTAATGATAAAGATCATATCAGGTAGAAATGCCATCACTTTCGTGGTATTAGGATTTAATTTTGTATAATGGTTAGTTCGCATTCCTTAGTTCTTCAAACAACACAGAAAAACAAAGTGCTTTGTTGGTCTAATGGTCTTATTTGGGTGCCATTTCATAGTCTGTTACCTTCAGCGGAGGATTAGGTATGCCTGTGCTATAATTTTTGAAAGCTTTCATGTTCACGTACTGTTCTAACTTGTTCTCTTTTCCATGACATATCCTGCTTGTGGTGCTTATCTCACTATTATCTAATGAGCTCTCAATCAATGATTTGGTAGATGACTGCATTTGTTTAGCTAGAATTGTCCTCAAATTTATAGTTTTCAATCTTTCTTATAGGTAAGTAAAAAAGCATTGGATCCCGTAGCTCCCATTTATAAGTATTGGCTGGTGTCAGTTTCAAACCTACTTACCACAACTTGTCAATATGAGGTAAGCTGCATACTTTCTGTGTGCCTATACATTGTATGCTCATTAGAAGTTGCTATTGTTATTGCTGCAAGTTAATACCCATGTTTATTTGAATGGTCATATTTCTTACTCCAGGCCTTCAAATATGTCAATTTCCCTGTTCAAACTCTTGCAAAGTGCGCTAAAATGATACTAGTTATGGTAGGTCTAACTTTAATACTGTGTCCAATTTTAGAAATTTCTTTTTTTGCTGATTTCTATATACATTATATTCTTATTGATAGATATTCATATACTTATTTGTACTTTATTTTTCATCTTCTCAGTTGTTGCTGCTTCTATTGATGAAGAATAGTAGTAATTGCTTTGTATTGTTCTTAAACACTAAATGCTTTCAGATCTCTCTCTTCACAATTATGTGTGATCGCTATCTTTAGTGGCCCTTTCCTTTATTTGTTGAAAATTGTTTTCAAATTAGTCAAATGTCTGGCCTGATTCTCTCCCCCTCCCCCCAAACAAAGAAAATATTTTTCTGGAGTCTTTATTCTCCATTAGCGTAGACATGTTTCTTTTTTTATTTTTTTTCCATATGCCCAACTTTTTTATACTTGTTTTTTTGGTCTGAGAGAGAGAGAGAGAGAGAGACAGAAGCGAGGAAGGAAATTTCATACCTTGCCATAGTCACAATAACAAATTGACCATGTGTCCACGTCAAGCAAGAATTGTGTATCCTTTAGATTATGTTTTTGAACATGTCATTTGAAAATGATTAGTTAGATGAGTTTAAATCTATGATTGATGAGTTGAATTTAGTGTTTAATGATCCTAATATGATTAGAGACCATGATTAGGGTTGAGAAACACTTAGAATTCATGATTTGAGGATTAGAACTTGGTTAGAAACTAAAATTATGCAAAACCCGAATTATGCAGAAACAGGACAGCATCGAGTAGTCTGTGATGTTTGTTACATAACTTGAGCTATAGACATCGTATTGACTTGATTTTGGATAAAGCTAAGACATAAAGTTTCATGTAGTAAAAATTTCAGAATCATTAAGCAACCCAATTAGTTCCAGTTTTGATTTGAAACCAAGCCAAATTCTGTAGAAAAATTAATTTGGCACCTGTTAAACTAGATTGTATAATTTCTTGCTCCGATGTCATATTTACATGAAACCAGTGACATTTGAAAGCTAACACATAAGGATATTTGACTGTTAAATTTCAACATTTTTGACTTCTTAGTTTGTTACCAGTTTCATTTCAAAGTCAGGTCATTTTCGGGTAAAACAGAGAATACCCTGTTTTAGCTTCTGCATAATGTCGCATAACTTTAGCTATATTTACCCAAATGAGGTGAGGTTTATGGCATTTGAAAGATAGGAGGGAAGGCTATATGATTGTAAAATCTTAGAATTTCTAAAGTTAGTATGTGCATTTGGCGCACTCATGAAAAATAACCTTTTTAGGCAAAAATTGAGGTGTTTTTAAGAAAATTTAGACCCTAGAAACTTTAGTAGCTTCTTTAATAGTTAAAGTTCAATTATGAAAGTGTAGTAGAAATGTGTTTGCTCCTTAATGGGTTAAACTTGAATTATATACACTTAGTATGGAATGAATGACATATGTGAATGATGTTGATGTTTAATGCTATGGTTTTAAATGATTATGTTATAATACATTGAATATACCTTGTATGGTATGGATAAGGTTGATAAGCATGATATTGGGATGCCCATCTGTTGTATTTGCTGATGAACCCAAAACAGGTAAGCATGCATTTTTAGAATTTGCTTTGCACTGGATTTGAAACTTTGCGTATAATATAGTACTAGCGTATGGCTGATAAAATAATCATACACAAAGTGTATTCATTATATTATTCGTAAAATAAAAATAGAGCAGTATGAATCATACTTAGATATGCACCTGTAAATATGTCTAGAGATACAGAACCTAGGATCTTTCTTATTCAAAACAGGAATAATTGTTGGTTTAAGGGAGGGGTAAGGGAGATTCTCAGATCATGACCCATTGACATTATTCATCTTCATAGTACCATATACTCAATCTGCATTGCCACATCATCCTATTAATAACATAACTTACAAAAAAAAAAAGATAATCAACTCACTAAATATACTTGACTGTCTTTTTTACTTGGCATTCTCAAGTTTTTTTTTCTTTTAAATGAAATAAAAATTATTTATAACCTATATATATTTTTATCTATATGTAGTTTCTTACCAAATATATTTTACTATTTCAGTCAGGTGATGTTTCAAGTGAACTTACTACGCCATTGGATGCAAGAAGATCATCTGGCGGTAGCAACACAAACCACCAACAACATATTTAATGTTAATTTTTTATGTACATTTATTGTGACACTACTTTAGGTTATTAAGGATTTTAAGTTGTAAGTTTAAGTTATAAGGGATGAATTTATTTAGCTTATTATGGATCTGAACTTGTGATGTTGTATGTTACTATGAATATTTTTAATGCAATTTGATTCACATTCATATCAACAGTTTTATATTTAGTAAATCTTTTTTTTTTAAAAAAATTCATCAGATGAATTGTAGTGGTTTTAAATCCCAAAAAGTCAAATATGTTAAATAGTGGCGGTTTTAAATTTCTGCAATTTTTTAGTAAATGGAATCAGGTAACTAGATAGTGCAGCTTAAAAACCTCCGCAAATTGAATAAAAATCACCATAAATTATGGGGGTTTTAAACCGCCACAACTTATTCACTATTGTGGGGGTCGCTTAAAAATCGTCACAACATATTGCGGCCAACGTAAATGTAGCGATTTTTAAAATCACCGCAATTTAATTAGCAGGGGTTAAAAATCGCCACAAATTGAAAAAAAAAAATCGTCGCAATTTAACGCATTTTTTGTAGTGTTTTCTCAATGACTCATATAAACTTCTCCCCCTTTTGTTATGATCAAAAAGATATATAATATATGGATTTTGACAAGAGAGAAGAGATAGTGCAAAACCATTGCTAATTTACAGATATTATGATAATAATATTAAGCAATAGTATCATCAAAACATAACATGCATTGCCATATCATATCAAAAGTAATATTGAGTTTAAAGCAATTGCTCACCATATTATACGTTATACAATAAAAAGTATGAATTATGCAGCAAAATGACCAATTTATGCAATAAACTAATGGCATTATACAGAAAAATATGACTTTATGCAACAAAAATACATGATGCAGCAAAAAAAATGATGCAGCAAAGCTATTTAAATGCATGATTGATCTAATATGTCAAATTCAAAGATATTTTCATCAAACATGCTATTTCAAACAAAAAGTGAACTTATCTAGTATATTATCACATGTAGAGATATTTCCAAGCTATAAGGCTAGAAAAGTATAACTTTAAAGCAAGTTAAAGTAAAAAAATAACTTTCCATTTATCCAAATATCACATGATATTTAAATTAAAGCACAAGTAAGGATAAGAAATTAAAATCACTAAAAGTGTACTCTTTGAGTTTTTGTAGGTGATTCCAACTTATATGCATCAAGGTTCCTTGAGAATGTTGTAGTTCTCCATGCCATCCTTTTATGTTTTCATTACTCTTGGAGAACTTGGACCATTTCAAATTTTTCTAACCTCAAGTAGCATAGTTGTATTTTACTTCAATGTATGCTTAAGCTAATAGTTACCCTACAGCACAATTCAAAGAACTTTCTTTGGTATCCACCAATTTTGGATCCATAGAGGTTAGTCATTATGCCAAACTCATAAGCAAATAAGCATTAAAAATAATAAATGAGTTCACAAGGACAAAATATATTTTATTTCATTGATCATTAAGCACATACCAAGAGAAAAGGTGAGTAACAGAAGAAATATGGCTTTTTTCTCACTAAAACTCATTTTTAAAGCATGTGTAATTGATTATAATGTGTGTGTAATCGATTACCAGTCCTTTGGAATCCATGTAATCGATTATATGTTTGGTGTAATCGATTACCAACTTTCTGGGAACCTTGTAATCGATTACAAGGTTGGTTTAATCGATTACCACCCTTGACAAAACATTTGTAATCGATTACAAGCTTTGTAATCGATTACCACTTTACTAAAAGTTCAATTTTGCATTTTTAAACAGTACAGGGCTAATTTTAAAGCATTCGAATTAGTTCCAAAATGTCTCAAGGCAATTTCAAACATCATGCAAGCATACTTAGGCATTGTAGAACCTTATGTTACAATAAGAATAAACATAATCATGTGCATAACATAATATTCAAGTTTTACCAAGCACACATAGTTTTATCTTTTACCTAAGGCCTATAAGGAATATATATCAAATTCATTGACTTTACAAGTGAATATGCATTAGAGGTAGAAACTTTTGATACCTTGGCCTTGGTAATCAAGGAAACTCTTTTTCTTACCTATTGCTTCTCTTTTGGTGTTTTGAACTTTGCAAGTTCCATATTTTATGCTTGAGAAGCTTTGGTTGAAGCCATCTTCATTCTTTGATAAAAGGTTCTACCAATGGGCTTTGGAAGCATTCTCCTTGATGATTCCTTTTTCACTTGACCAATTTGTCCATCCTTTTAAGAAATTTTCTGCATAATTGAAACACTAGGATGACATTTTGGTACCCACTTCATCTTGGGTCCTTCAATGTTCGTACTAGGGCATTTAGGATCTTTAAGAACTTATTTCATATTATTTCTCATATAAGATTTTTTTCTATAATTGCATAAATGAGAAATATGTCCTAAATGACCACAAAAGTTGCAAACAAGTGAATTCAATGATGGCTTGGTCCTTTGAAGATCATTTTTGGAAAACTTGAGCCTTTGGTTGTTATTACATTCTAAACTATTTTTGCCATAAGTGTTGCTTGAATTTTCATGTGGAATAACATTAATTTTATTCTCATTAACAAGCATAAAATGTAAGCAATTAAAATCATTAGCTTTGGCAAATTTAGAAAATAAGTCCTCAACTTGATTTTCTAAATCAATGCACTTTTCACAAGAAGTTGAGGTTTCAAATTTCAAAGGCATTTCCTCATTGAGAAAAACATATTCATTTTTCAAAGTCTCAATTTCAATTTCAATAGAGGAAATATTTTTCAAACAAGATGAGTTTTTTCTAAATTCAACAAGTCATCATACAATTCATCATATCCACATTGTAGCTCATCATAGGAAGGACTATAATCTAGTTTAGCATTATTTACCTCAAAGTCCTTTTTAAGGGAGTCATCATCTTCCTCATTATTGTCCATCAAGAATTCGAGAATATCTTCCTTCTCAATTTTGTTTTGCTTTACCTCTTCTTCAAATTGAGCACCATCATCACCAAGAAGTATTGAGCTCATATTCTTACTTTGAACATCTTCTTGAGGACATTTTCCATGACAAGCTTCCTTCAATGACTTTTTCTCTTCTTGCTCTCTATATATAACTTTATACACAAGATCGTCATTAGCAAGATAAATAGCATCAAGAGCATTTCATATATTTTTTTGCACTAAAGCAATTCTTAATTCTAACATAAGCATCATCATTCAAACCACTTCTCAAGATTTGCATAGCTCTAATATTCAAGGAAAAACATTTCTTATCATAGGCATTCCAAGATTGTTTTGATTTGCAAGAAAATCCATCAAGCACAATATCCTACAAATCAAGATCAATAGATTTTATATAAATTTTTATTCTAGCTTTCCAATAAACGAAATTCACACCATCAAAGAATGATGGTTTATCAATTTCAAAACCATTCATTTTGAAAAGCTTTTAATGGTTGCAAAACAAACAAGGATCTTTAACTCCAACTGACTAAGCTTTTAATAGAGCACGAAGCTCTGATACCATTTGTTAGCCATGACAACCATTACCCAAGAGGGGGGTGAATTGGGTGATGACAAGTTTTAATGCAACTTTGACAAATTATGTATTTTGATATTTTTAATCAACACATGCAATGGAATAAGTCTAACAAATGTACAACTATTATGGATTACTCAAATATAACTTAGCTTATGGGATAAATCATGCAAATATATTAGATATCAAATTCAACTCAAGCATATATAGTTAAAGCACAAATATAAAAAGATAGAGTTGAGAAGAGTAAACACTAAGATTTATCCTAGTTCAGCCACCAACCACTTGTGGCCTACGTCCAGTCTTCAAGTAAACCACCTAAGATTTTCCACTATCTTCAAGCTTCAACAGGTGCTTGACAACCTTTACAATTGAGAGCACTCAACATACCTTGGGATATCTCACCCTTGTACTTGAGCCTCAAACAGGGATACCTCACCCTTTATAACTTTTGAGGGATGCCTCACCCTCAAGGGATACCTCACCCTTTTCTCTAGAGGGATACCTCACCCTCTATCCAACTAAGGGATACCTTCTTTTCTCTGGAGGGATATCTAACCATCTCTTTTATAGAATATACAAAGTGTAGAAGATAGAAACTCTATCAAAGAATAGATAATACAAATTGAAACTTATGGGTATCTAGGAATCACACACTTAGCTCAAAACAGAGATTTGGAGAATAAGATGATGAAAAATGAAATTAATGCTCAAAAGTCATTTTCAGATTGTTCTCCAACTCTTCTTTGATGTCCAAACACTTGTATTTATAACCCAATGAGTTTTAGAGCCGTTGGGGGGTTTTTGGAAATGATTTATTATGAGAAACTAGCATTTTTATGACCGTTAGGATCGTTTTAGACTTGTGGTAATCGATTACATAGATGTTGTAATCGATTACAATGCTCTTAGAACTCGTTCTAGGCTTTCTGGGCATTTAGTAATCGATTACACACTTCTGGTAATCGATTACATGGCTTCTGCCAAATCGATTACAAGACTTGTGTAATCGATTACAGCATTTCTGGTTTTCAAAACTGACTTTAAAAGGTCATAACTTCTTCATTTCTTATCCAATTAAAGCAAATGACACTCATTGGAAAGATCTTTGAGTTTAGTTTCAAATAAAGTAATTTCAGAACAAGACTCAAAGCATTTTGAAATATATGATCAAATTAGTAATTAAAGGTTAGTTTTGCAAAACACAAACTTGACTATTTTTGAAACCTGATTTTAAATGGTCATAACTTTTTCATTTCTTATCCGTTTAAAGCAAATGACCATTCATCTGAAAGATCTTTGAGTCTATTTTCATATACAATAAGTTTCACAACAAAACTCAAAGTAGTTTGAAAGTTATGATAAAAAGATTAACCAAATGTCAGTTTTACAAAATACAAACTTGGCTATTTTTCATAGATTTGAATTACCACCAAGACTAGCTTTTCAAAAATAGTTTGTTAGGCATTTTAGAATTAAAAAAATACTTTTAAATATGTTAAAACATATTTGAGCTTAGTGTGATTCTTTTTTACCTTTACACAATATTTAAGTCCTATAAGCTAAACTTGAAGAGTCTTGGAACTTGATCTTTGCACTTCCATTCCTTCTCTTGTTTGTTATCATCAAAACCATTGTCATTGCCAATACTAATCACACATGTGAGTCGTGAGTCATACAAATAACATTGGTAGAAAATATAAGATCTGGTTACCCTTCTTTTCATGGCAGGAATTCAAAGTGTAATATACATCTATAAGAATGGCTGGGACAGGATTTGTAGTATCATTTCTTTGAGCGAGGAACACGTTAATTGCTGTAAAATCTATCAAGCCTTAATTACTAGGGAATAGGATGCTACCATAAACGGTGAGGGCAAGCACATCCATAAAGGTACTCCAGTCTTCAACCTTGGCTAGGTAGCGCATGTGCTCTTCTAAATATTTCCTTGGAAACCCCTCTATTCTTTTCCTGTTTAGTTTTGCATTTTGCAGATCCTTTATATGAATCTTCAAGACATCTGCTAAGGTTGGCATGTATGCATAGTGGCCCATATATTGATATGACTTTTCATTTTCCAAAGGTAAGCCTAAGATCTGCTCGAACTCCTCTAAGGTGGGGGCCAGTTGAAAATCTTGAAATGTGAAATAACGTAATGGTGGATCATAGTATTGGGCTAGTGCAGTGATAGCTTCTACTTGCACGTCCACTTCTAATAGATTCAAGATCCTCCCATATCTTGTGGTGAAGGTTAGACGTTGTGTCTTCTTCAATATTCGGCCCAAACTCACTAAGTTCTCTGTATCAATCTTATTGCCTTAAGTTGCAGGGTCTTTTTCAAAATTGCACCCTTATGATCTAATCCCATGACACTTTTCATCATTAATGAAAGATACTCAATGCTAGTCCTTAGGCACTTAGTTTCAACAGTTCTCTAACAAACCTGGGTTCAACACATAAGAATTATCAATGCATGGTTTTCAAAGAAATATGATGTGAAGAATGATGATTTACCATGCAATAATGAGTGAGTGAGTTATGGGTCCTTTAATAGTGACTCGCCTCCTCTTTTGAATTTTTTTTAGAGGGACACAAGTATAATTTGTCATATTAAAGGACTAAATAACTCACAAGATATGGATAAATCTAATGGTAATGAAAGGTATACTCCCTTTGTGTCCTAATGGGATTGCCTTAAACTTGGGAATTTCTATCCGAAGGATCTATGAGTTTTTTGATTCGTGAGAACTTCCATTGGCTGGCTCTTTTATTCTAAAGGCCTCTAGAGCTAAGTCCTATTTTAGAATGTTCATCAGAAACAGTGGGTAAACCACTAGGTGTGGGACATTCGTGAAAAGGGCACACTCTAGATGAGATTTTCATGATAACTAAATAGGATGTACATTTAAAATGACTACCACTACGCAACCTCTACCTAACTTAGGCTTCAGTCAGACTTGGGTATAAGGCCCCACTCGAATGTGTGTGATAAACTTATAGGTATCATGGGTGTAGGGAGCATACAAACCTCCATAATCCTAAGGACTACCCTCATCCTGCAAAATAACAGTCAAACAGAATATACATACAACAGCCAACCAATAATTTTCTACCCTAGGGTTTTAACAACCAAGCACGAAATATTGAGGCAACAAAATATATACAAGTTAACACAAGATAACGCCATCAGAAATTTACATAAAAGTAATAAAAATAAAAAAAATTATTTACAACCAAATAAGAAAACAAAAGTAAAGAGAAAAAGGGATAAAATAAATAAATAGAAGTTATTAACAATTTGCACAACTAACAACAACAGGCCTGACTCTCTAAGAATCCCAATTACATGAGTCACCAAATCCAAACTATCGCAATGTAGAACCATCACCTTATTAGTTGCAAAAATGAAGGAGGGATCACGATGGGATTACCAAAAAAATATAAAATTCTGAAAAATCAATGGAGTCACCACCAATTTTTATTTAAATTACGAAAAAATTAAAAAAATCATTTAATTAGGAAAACTAGTCTTTTGGAAAATGAATTTGGGTTCGGGAATCGATTACAGGTAGGGAATGTATTAGTACCCTACACTGCCCGTTCTATGAATGGTACCTTAAGTTAGTTGTGCTAATTTTAATAATCTCAAATATATCTATTTTACCCTTTTTTTTGAAAAAAAGTTGTAATTATTTATAAAATAAAAAAAGAAACAACTAAATTATGAGAATTTAATTTTGGCTTGACAGAATAGAGATTCTGCTCCTACGTATCCCTAGTGCAGTGGAAAACTCAAGGTCACGTAGTTCTTTAGAAAATGATTATGGGTTGGTTGATTTTAATTAAAAACATCTTTTTATTTTTTGAAAATTTGAATTAACAAGTCGTTGCAACTTAGTTAATCATGTTAAGGTTTGAATTGGTAAAGCTTGGCATCATACTAGAGAGCATCACCCACTTGATAAAATGAAATTTTATAAATTAAATTATATTTAAAAAAATTTAAATCTTAAGAAAAACCTTTTTTTAGTAAAATAAATCTATACACATATTTTTAGGGTCAAACTTTTTTCTAAACCCAACCTAACACCAGCCCAACCCACACTATTCAATAAATAAATAAAAAGCTAAAAAATTAAAAAAAGGCTTTATTACTATTACGTGCACGCCCTAATGGAGGAGTGGTGTGGCTGGGTGGTGTGCAGTGGCTGCAGCATTGAAGGTGGCTTAGGGATGTTGGGTGGCTAGATCTGGGCTTCTGTACTTCTAAAGATGATGGGGGTTAACTTCAGGCGACGCGTGGTGCGCCTGTACTGGTGTCGTGGGTCGTAGGCGATGGTAGCTAGTTGTGGTGCGCGCACAAGAGACACATGGATGGAGCGCTGGCCTGATCTGGTTCTAATCTGGGCTTGTAGTGGCTCAGTTGACAGCGTCAGGCTTGGTTGGGATGCTAGGTTTACAGTGATGTCATTCTGGTGGTTCACGGTGAGATGGCAAAAGGGGGTGCAACTATGGTGGGATATGGTGGAGTCTTGGGTGGCTCTACGTCGTAGTGTGCATAAAACAGGGGTGAAGGCAGCTATTTTTCTGGGCTCGTTCACGGTGAGATGATGTGAAATAGAAGCTATGCGTGATGTGGCTTGGTGGTTTGGTTGGGCATGTTTTGGTGGTGGTTCTTTGGGTGAAGATGGTGATGAGGTTGGATGTGGTGGAATGATGATGGATGATGATTATGGAGGTGTTGTGTGGTGATTGTTTGGTTGAGTGGAGGTTGCTTTGCAAGGGTGGGTGACTATTGGAAGATGTAGGTGATGGGTGGTCATCGGTGGCTTATGGCGAGTGAGATGGTTTGGTTGATCGAGAGATGGGGGTTTCTATGCGTTGACCTGTTTGGGTAGCCGAGGTTGGAGGTTCAAGATGAGGTTCACTACTAGTTTGGAATGATGGTGGTAGAGGTGTTTAAGTGATGGTTTGGGTGGTAATAGGTAATTTGATGGGGTGTGGTTGATGATGAAGGTGAGGTCATGGAGTGAGGCTAAAGATGCTTTTAGGAAGGTTTATGATGAGTGAAAGCTACGTGATGGAAAGAAAATATGGCTAGTGTGATAGTTGTAGGCCAAAGTGTGTGCGTCAAAAGTGTGTAGGTGATGGGTATTTATACAAAAAATTTGAGTTTGGAGAGTGATAGTGATAAGTTTGTTTAGGATGAGTTTTTTAGGGATGAGTTTATTTAGGATGAGTTTGTTTTGGGATGAGTTTAATGATAACTTCTAGAGGTTTGTTTAGGATAAGTTTAATGGCATGTGGGTTATGAGATGGATAATGGATCAATGGGTCAGGTTTTGGGTTAATCGGTAATGGGTGGAAATTGGGTCATCTTTTTTTTTTTTTTTTTCTTTTTCTTTTCTTTTTTATTTAATTTAATTTTATTTTATTTTTTAGTTTTTTTGTACAAATAAAAAGGTAGTGATCCAGATAGGATGAAAGTAAAAAAAAATGTGTTCAAAATATTGAAATTAAGCATCATTTAACGCAAAATCAATCCTTGATTAAGCAACAAAAATAAAAAATTTTATGGACAAAATTGGGTATCAACAGTTGCCCATCTTTACTTTACATTTAAACTAAATGGAAAACAAAGGAATTAATTCAATTTTGTCCCTGAAAATTTTCCTGTATGCAACGAGCATTAAAACAAGGTGAAAATGTAGGGTATAAGGACCCTGAAAGGTAAAGGCCACGAGTATATAGACCCAGAGACCTAAAGGAAATGGGTACGGGGACTCAAAAACTTAAAAAATAATGAGTACGGAGACCCGTTAGAGTTTGATAAGAATATAAGAAGCTTATGGAGTCAGGTATCCACTGAAGCTTAACAAGAGCAAGGTAAAAAGCTTGCGGAGTTAGGTATCCGTTGAAACTTAACAGAAAGCTCAAAGTAAGAAGGTAAAAAGCTTGCAGAGTCAGGTATCCTCCGAAGCTTAATAGCAAAACTTAAAGCAGGAAGCTTGTAAAGTTGGGTATCCGTCGAAGCTTGATAGAAAACTTAGAGCAGAAAAGGTAAAAAAAGCTTGCGGAGTCAGGTATCCCCCGAAGCTTGACAAAAGGGTAAGAAAGCTTGCAGAGCTGGGTATCTACCGAAGCTTGATAGGAAACTTAAAGGAAAGAAAGGTAAAAATCTTGCGGAGTTAGATATCCATCAAAACTTGACAGAACACTTAAAGCTAGAAATGTAAAAAGCTTGCGGAGTTGGGTATCCGTCAAAGCTTAACAGAACACTTAAAGCTAGAAAGGTAAAAAGCTTGTAGAGTCGGGTATCCGCCGAATATTAATAAAACACTTAAAGCTAGAAAAGTAAAAAGCTTATGGAGTCGGGTATCCATCGAAACTTGATCGGAAACTTAAAGTAGGAAAAGTAAAAAGCTTGCGGAGTCGGGTATCCGCCAAAGCTTGACAAAAAACTTAAAGCAGGAAAGGTAAAAAGCTTGCGGAGTTGGGTATCCATCAAAGCTTGACAGAAAACTTAAAGGCAATGGGTGCAGGGACCTGGAAAAAAATAAAAAATAAAATAAAAATAAAAAAGGCAATGGGCATATAGCCCTGACTTACCGTGGAAGCTAAAAGCGATGAGTGCTGGACCCAAAAAGGAGAAGGTAGAGAGCATAAGGCTCTGACTTGCCATAGAAGCTAAATATGATGGGTGCAAGGACCCAAAAAACATGAAGGCAATGAGCATAAGACCCTGAGTTGCCATGGAAGCTAAGAGTGATGGGTGCGAGGACCCAAAAAGCATAAGGCCCTGGGAACTAAAAAAAGTGTTGATTTTGTAGATGTATGTGATGCATGAGGTGATGTATGATACAATGGATATCTTATGAACAAATTAGGTAAACAAATTTGACATATCAGAGTTTTAGTTGAATCGCTCTTAGTTCCCCAACTCTTAAGAACTTTTTCCCACAACAGGATCAAGGTCGAATAGGAATGAAAATTGCTTTATGATTTGCCTGGTTATTCTTCCTTTTTTTGTCAATACTCTTAAAGGGCCTTAAGCCAGAAAACTTGTGTAGTGGGCTTTGAGCCAGAAAAACTTATGCAAAGGGCCTTGAGCCTAAAAACTCATATAGTGGGCTTTGAGCCTAAAAACTCATGCAGTGGGCCTTGAGGCTAAAAACTCATGGAGTGGACCTTGAGCCCAAGAACTCTGTGCAATGAGCCATGAGCGAAAGAAGTTAATGTACTTAAAAAAACTTTTTTTTATGAAAGTTTCGAACTAAGTGTTTCTTAAAAAACTTTGACCAACCAAACCTATATTCAAAGGGGATCATTGCCAATCTAATCTTGTTCAAATTTCTCTTTATTAGATATGGCTTTCATAAAAGCTTGTGACTTTCTTCCTCTGAAGATTCCTATTTTCACTGGACACACTTCAATCTAAATTATCCATTGAGGATGCCATTTCCTTCATCAATTGAAATTTGGAGCTCCTTTGGCTTGAGTTGTTCAACAAGAGACTACTATCATATAGATATATTGTACTATTGTACTCATGTTCACCCAACCTGAAGCATCATGTACCATACATGCATGGATTCAAAAGTACAAAAGGAAAGAGATTTACTAACTGAGTAACTTCCTGACTGATTTTAGGAGTATGAATGCACAAAGGGCATTTACAAAGGATAAAGATACAAGAAGTAGAATAGTAAGAAAGCCAAAGGGTTTTTGCCCCAGTTTGGATGTAATTGATCCTTACTTGACAACTGGACATGATGACCATTATTTTATCAAGTATCTACAAAATCTGTCCCCATGTAAAGTATAAAAAAAAAATGAATTTGACCTAGGGTATGCCATTTGAGAACAAAGTTACCCCAATGTAGGCCATTTGACAACAAAATTTGTCCTAGTATAGGGAACTTGAGAATAAAATTTTTGCCTTAGTGTAAGGCCAAATAAAACTAGAAAAATTATCCCAGTTTAGAATCGAATTAAATAGGGTAGAGACTTGCCTAAATGTAGAACCAAATTAAACTAAAAGATTTGCCCTAGTGTAGGCCAAATCGAGGTAGAAAAAAAAAATGCCCCAATGTAGGGCCAGCTTAAACAAGGTAAAAACTTACCCTAGAGTAAGTCTCTTTTTTTTTTGCCTTATCTTTTGCTTAGACTACCCTTACGGGATTTCAGCTTAACAGGCTTTTTCTTAAGGAGCAATGAACTAAATACTTGTATGAGTACAACCCTTTGCCTAAAAATTAAAACTTATGAAAATAAAAGCAATCATTCATTAATCAGAATGGACTTTTTAAGGATTGTAATGTGGCCAAGGTTAGTGGCTATGAAGTAAAAGATATATGGCTCAAACAAGTGTTTAAAGGTTAAATGGGATCGAGAATCCTTGTTCAAACTTAAACTTTGTCAATTGCTTTTGTGCTTTCAAGCACATTTTTCTCTTATTGTTCTCTATTTTCTCTAACCCTTTCACCTTTTCTACCTTTTCTCTTTTTTCATTATGCTTGAAAATAGTCACCATGGCAATCAACCTTTGTTTTGTGTTATCCCTTAATATAGGGGTGATCCTTGTCTAAGGTTTATTGAAGAAAACTTTCAAGCTCAAAATAGGACAATAAGGAATAATGGAAAGATGAATTCTGATGAACGATAGAGAAAAATAGTCAATCTTTATTTCAAATCTTGAATGCTCATTTTCAAAAATTTTAATTTAGAGACAAAAGGATAATACACAACAAGTGATTATTTATATGCTCCCTTTATTTTTCTCTTTTTTTCTTTCACTTATTCTTTAGTTTTTTTTTTGTTTTTTTGTTTTTGGGCAAAGAACACCTACACATGTGGGCCTCATGACCACCAAAAGTTTTTCAGGATGAGAGTCCTATGGGATCCAAACCAAAAGAAAGCAAGTAAAGAGAAGAAAAGAATGATAAGATAGATCTGACAAGAACAAGAGTGCCAAGAACATAGGAAAAGGAAACAAGGTATGCTGAGATCCATGCAAATCTATTACATTAATGCATCAAGAAAGTTTACATAAGTTCAAAACCTAAATGATTTTAATGATTGAACAAGCATGAGGTCAGTACAACAAAACCATTGTTTCATGGTAACAACTTGATAAACACATCAGAATACCAGTCGCCCAGAAATTCCCCAGTACTGGAGGACTCCAAGGTATTGTTCAATTGCAATGGTTAGAAAATGAATCACCATTAAATTGAACTTTCAAAGGTTGCCCCTGATTAACCACTCTAAGCATTCGCTCCTATTTCAGATAAGCATGTGTAGAAACATCTGACATTGCCTGTTGGACTAATGTTTAGGTAGCCGTTATCATCTATGAGTTTTCCTAAAAACCCATTTGATTCATTCGACCTGAAGTCCATCCTTTGCCGGTTCAACATTTTCTATAGTTGCCTATTCGTTATTCATTTGATGCAATCTTCCCTTTATTTCATCTATTTCTTAGACTAGATTTCTCCTAACCTCAGGATTACTAGCAACAATTCTAGTCCGAGATTATGAACTCGGGTTTGATTGGTCTTCTTTTTCCTTTGTCGTGCAATGGTTCTGAATTTCTTGTGGATAGTCAATGTATGATTTATTAATAACAACCATGATCATTATCGATTTGTTAGAGGACCATTATTAGTTTGTGCCGAATGGACTTAAGTGAGTATCTTTTATCTATGTTTGTCATGACCGCTTCTTAAAACATCTCGTTCCAAAGTATTGGGTCTTAAGTGAAACATGGAATTAGAAAAAAAAAAGCATACTTTATTCAATTGAAAACAAAATCACCGATATCATTTGAGAGGAGTACATCACTTTCATTTTTTTCCTCGAAATAGTTCACTTCCTAGCTGAAATACATCATTGTCTAGTCAAGTTTTTCATTCTCAACCGAGTGCACCTTGGTTATTTGCTTTATTTGTCCAATAAGACTCTTGTAATACTAAATGAAATCATTAATCTCTACCAGTGTCTTAAGAGGATTGACCATCTTATTAGCCCTCTTCAAATAATATAGAATATCTGCAATTGCCGTGTTAGCTAGACATGCTAGTCTCATGAAGAGGCCCATCCAAAAGTGGGCTTCTTCTTTCCATTCACTAATGTACTTGTCCTGTTGTCTCATCTGATCTATCAGCTTCTGCAAGTCTTTTTGTCCTGTCGTAATACTGCTTCATACCCCGCAATCGCCTTATAAGTGTGCAACCTCTTAATTTTGATTATATCTTTATATTTTGCTAATACCATTTTTATTTATTGCCTCATGCTATCCACCTACTGAAGAACATTATTCTATGCAGCTTTGGCATTTACGAGTAGTTCTTTAAGTTGTTGATTTTCGGCTATAAACCTAACCTTTTCTTGCCCTCAGAGTTTCAATTCTTTATTTGCAGCTTCCAAGCATCATTTGGTTCTTGACATACGTTCTTGCTCTGTCTTTAGCTTCTTGTTAGCTCTTTCAAGAGCATGATTTTTCTCAGAATTTTTGTAACACCCTGGCTTTGATACCAACTAATGTAACACCCTTGCTCTGACACCAACTAATGTAACACCCTAGCTAGGGCATCACATTTCTGACTTCCGACTCATAATCTGAAAATAAATTCGCACAAAGTTTGAGTTATAAAAGATGGGTTTCAAAATTTCTTCTTTACTGAAACGTAATTTTACTGAAAATATTAGGTAATATTGAAAATCATATTTCAACTATTCATTATGCAATATTGACACCAATTAATATCACAATTTAAAGAGAAATATAAAATTAACAGACTTATTTTTTTCTTTTTCTTTTTTACAGTAGCAAACCCCATGACGGGTCCTACTTAATAGCACAATTGGAGCACAACACTAACGAAAAACTTTAACATACTTATTCCTTTTTCTGTCCATCTTGATGCATCATACATCTGTTCCTTTGTCAACATTGCACACCTTCGAGTCCTGAATGTCCACTCCTTATTGTTATCTCCAATCTCAGAGTATCCATCGCCCGTTATGTCTAAGACAACTAGTTCTTTCTATTATTTGATTTTAACAAATGATAGTACACATCAAGAAAAACAATATAACAAAGAGGTGAGATTACCTACACCAATACCAACATGGCAAAGACAGAGATAACACAAACAAGAATATTATACTTGGATAGATCATACCATAATCATGCTATCAAAGATTAATCAACTATCATCATCTAATCATTTATCAGTTCAATCATCATCCAAGTACTCAAAACAATTGTCATAGCTAACATTCCTCAATTAATATATCATACGATATAAATGCTCGATTTATGCATATGTACAAAGACTCGCTTTATCTAAAAACGACTCCATGGAGATTTTCACAATTTCGAGAAGAATGCTCAAGAGGGGGTAATAATTGTAAAAACTTTTAGCCCAAAGACAATCTCCCTGGGCCGTTGAAAAGAATCGTGTTCTTTCGGGTATCGTCAATGCATTGCAACGGATAAGATCGCAAGTGGCACATGTGGTACTCGCCACAAGATTTGGCCTGTCCACGGTCGACCGCCGCTACTCGACGCCCCCAAGATCCATCATAGACCTCACTATCAATATTCTCATTCCTCTTCAACCACAAGTGGCCATAATAGCTATTAACTATATTTTATACAATGCACGAATATATCGGTGCTAAGTCCAACCCCAACATGGGCCAAATCTTTTCAATTTCATTTGTACAATGCACGAGTATATCAACAAGTCCAACCCCAACGGGCCAAATCTTTTCAATGCATGTATAATGCACCAAATGCCAATCACAGCAAAACATGTCATTTTCTCACACAAAGATCCATATACTGTTCTTCGGTATTTATATTCGTATTTTTAACAGAAAATCATATTATCACATTTTCATAGTTATGAAACACTTTCGTCGTGTTTTTCACAAAATTGTGCAACATTTCCATTTCATTTTTACAATTCCAAAACGTTTCTATTACGTTTTCACAATTCCAAAACATTTTTGTTATAGTTTCACAATACCATAACACTTCTTTTACGTTTTTAAAATTTCGTAACATTTCTATTATGTTTTCTAAATACTGTAATACTTCTGTTGCACTTTTAAATCACGTATTTAATTTTTCAACTTTTTTTTCTCAATATACGTTTCTCAAATTGCGTAACAATTTTCCACCATTTTCAAAATCGCATAACTTAAAAATCATTCTTTTAAGTTGTGTAAATCATTTTTTCATCATTCTCAAAATATTTAAAATACTTTCCAAATCACATAAGATTTTCTATCATTTTCACAATTACGTAAAAATATTCTATCACTTTTAAATCACATAGTGATTTTTCAACAGTAGTTCAAATTGTGTAGAAATATTTTAACGTATTCCAAATCATTTTAAAGATACGTAAAATATTTTTCAACATTTTACAATCACGTAAAATATTTAAACTCACATAAAATATTTAAACGTAATTCAAATCACGTAGAAATATTTTAACATATTTCAAATCGCGTAGGAATATTTTACTATATTCTAAATCATTTTTAAGATACGTAAATCATTTTTCACCACAATTCTATTACGAAAAATATTTCTTAACCTTCAAAAATTTCATTTCATCCTTTCTCAAAATATTATGACTTTGTACTTCATTTTTCACATTTTCTTACTCAAGAAAATCTTTTTTCACGTTTCTTTACTCAATAAATTCTTTTTCAAATAAAATCCACAAAATTACCTTTCCATTGATATAAATCAATGTTTCAAATCTTAAAATTTTCAAACGTACTTCAAAACTTGAAAATAAGTTATACTTGAGTAAATTCTCAAAATACCATTATATTCTCCATTTTTCCCCAAATCATTTCCAAATTAACCTACTTCAAAATAAATTGAAGTTTGAAAATATTTTCATTTACAAAACTTAATTTTTCAAGTGAGTAAAATACTCTGATTTCCTTTTCAAATTTCTTGTATTAAATCAATTATATTTCCACTTGAAAAATTACTTTGTTTCATCAAAATCTAGGCATTACTATTTGAAAAATTATCAAAATATTTTTCCTTTTAAATTGACATGGTTTTACACAAACAAAACCATTAAAGTTTTATTTTCAAAACCAAAGTACCGATGGTTATAAAAACCAAACCCATTTGTTCAAATTCATTTTCACTTTCTTTGCAAATTCTTTTTCATTCTTAGTCAAAAATATTTTCCTTAATATATATTTTCTCAAAATTACTTTTTATTGATCTAGTCCTACAAAATCATATTGAGTTGTTTTAATTATTGTTTCTTAACTTTAAATTTCCTAACGTTTTCCAAAACTCAAATAAATTCTTCGTGAGTAAATTTAAGTTACAAACATTTTCTTTTATATTTCTAAATCACTTCTAAAAATTGATTCTTTTTAAATTAATTTGAAGTTCAATACTTTCAATCTTCTTTTTCTTTTATTTATGAAAATTCCACTTCACTTAATTTATAACACTTAATTCCCTTTTCAAAAATCCTTATTTGAAAATTCTTGTATTTCATAGCATCAAAACATTTTTCTAAATTATCAAAACCGTATAGATGGTCATTGGAACCATGAAATATTTTTCTTCTAACTTAAATAAATTCCATTCTTATTTCTACACAAAATAAATCAATAAAATTTCATTCTAAAATTTGTGTTCATGTTTTCTTAAAAAAAAAACAAACCTTTAGTTCATTTTCCATACTCCTCAAATCAATCCAATTTTATTCTTCCATAAACATATTAATTTGTAAACACCTATTTTGAGGTGTCTTGGCCCAAATTCTCATTGTTCTAGGGATCAAAATTTAATTTCCTTGTTCTTGAAAAATTTCAACATTGACCCTCATCAAGGGCATCAAAACCGTAGCTCTTCTTTGGCCATTGGAACCAAGATCAATTTTCTTTTCATCCACATATCATGGCATACATATATATATTTCATCATAAATATAACAAACATGCCATATACTCATCATGCATATTATAAGTATACTATCAAAGCCATAAAATCATGCAAAGCATATTAAGCTATATTAGACAAAACAAAATAATCAAGGCACAAGAAAATAAAGTAAAGCTCATAAACACACAATTAATTATTACATGACCATGGATTGGAATTCTCACATGAATTCACAATCCATCAAATATAAGACCATCTCCCACCACCATAATTGGTTGGTGAGATGGATCTCCCTCTTACCTCTTGAAGATCCTCAAAGCTTCTTGATTTTGCTTCTCTTTCCAAGTCCTTCAACACCAAGGGCTTCTCAAATTCAAAACAAAATACATAGAAATTAGTATACTAATCTTGATTAAGAGGAACCATGGATCAAACATGGTTTAGATCATGAAAAAGAAGAGAAGAAATGAAGTCTCCTTACACTTCATCTCAAAAATCCAATAACTTGGCTCTTGAAGAAAATCTATGAAGATGAATGATTTAGAGAAAATCTCTAACATGAAAGTTGTTTAGAATATCATGTAGATTCAAGATCTATGGTTGGATGAAATTAAAAGAGATTGGATGGTGGTTTTAAGTGTCTTGACCGAATGGTTTCTCTTGAAGCACAAAGATGAAATTTTTGATTTTTGATAGAAACTTGAAGCTTAGATTTGAAGCTCAAGATGAATGATTTTGAAAAAACTCATAACTAGAAATGTTCTTAGAATGGTGTTTAGGTTTAGGAAATGATGTGAGTGAAAATTATAGGTGAATAATGGTGCTTGTGGGTTGCTTGGCCGAATCATAAGGTGAGAAAATGAAGGAAAATGGTTGTTTTGTGTTCTTGGAACTTTGAGAGAATTTGAGAGAATAAGATGGAGGCTTTTTGGGTGAGAGAAAAAAATGAATATGCATGCTCAAAATAAGTGGGCTTCCGTGAGAATGAAAGAATGGAGAGATAGAAATTTCTTTAGCATAATTGAAGGCTATCACATGCATGCAAAAGTCTTCTACTTGTCATCTTTTTTCCTTGGCCTAGAAAGGTTATACAAGCATGTTTAAACATGTCTCCTCCTTCCTAACACTCCAAAACCGTCCCCCCCTTCATCATGCACTCCAAAGTTGTCATAATTACTTGCTAATTGATTAGTTAATTCATTAGATTAAGTTTCCTAATCAATCTTAACTAATTTTCTAATTACATAACTAATTAATTAGACATATTATTTCATATATTATAATCTCTAATTAAAATTAGGATATCTAATTAAGAATTAGATTATAATAATTTAACATTTAATTTAGTTTACTTGGCTTCTTAATTAGGCCATTATTTGAAGCATTTCTAGCCATTGATTAATTCAATAGTTAGGATTTAGTGTAGACTTTTGATTTTTAGAAGACTAAATCAAGCCATTGGATCCTTCTCCTTTAAATTCTATCCATTAGATGTGTTCCAAAATAAAGGATCAAGATTGCTCCTTCAAACTTTAAATCCAAGGTTATAATTAGTCTTTACTACTTTTTAAGACCAAATCTCCACCCTTGATTAATTCTTCATCCAATGGTCATAAATGGTCTAAAGAACTACCAAGCAAGTGGCATGTCCTACTACAGTCACTTTTTAAGACCAAATCTCCACCCTTGATCAATTCTAAATCCAATGGTTGTAAATGGTCACTTTATATAATCAATTTTACACAATTGATTAATTTTACGGTTGATATTGAAGCTTGCATAATTTTATTCTTACTAGCATTGATTAAATCAATGATGATTATCTTATATTTCTTTATTAAATTTATTTCTTAACTTTGTTAATTAAATCAATGGTAGATATCCAAACCACCATGTTGACTTAAGCAATATAATTTCTATTTTTATCTACTAAAAATCTCACGAAAGAATATATTTTGTATTTTTATCTTCCAATAAATAAATACATAGACAAAACAAATTTTTTAAAATTGTTTGCAAAAGGATTCAGTTTAGTAAGATCCCCTGTCTCCTTCTAAATAGTACAAATTTTTCTATTGTAGAAAATTTTTTCACTTTTATGACCCACTTTGGCCCACGTAAGGTCACCTGGCCCACCTAGGACCACCTGGGCCCACATACTTTTAAGTCAAAAAAAATCATAATCATCCACAAAATCACAAAAATTAGAAAACTCATAAATATCAATTAGATTACGTAAAATAATTAAAACCTAATGGTAAAAATTAAATTACGTAAAGTTTTCCTACCAAAAATTTTTATTTTCCGACACTTTGAGTAAATCACTCAAAACGATCAAATACGCTGACGGAATAAATAAAATAATTTTACAAAGATCTCATGAAATTACTAAACAAGAAAATTAGGTTCAATTGTCAAAATTGCTAAATGATTATAGTATAAGATAGGAAATTTTGGGGTGTTACAATTTTCATACTTTAAAGCTGCATATGCTAGGCGAGTCTTTCCTAACTCTGCTTCTAATTTCCTTTTTTCTTCATTGGCTTTTGCTAGCTTTTCCTTTACTTTCTTATCTTCTATCGGAACTATAAGCAAAGATTTACTAGCTAAAATTTTGAAGGATAATTTAACTTCTTGAGCCAGGTCCTTGACCCACTACCAGTAGCTTTCTTTGACTTCACAACTTCTGACTCCCAACTCTCTACCCTTTCTGATGACTTTCCTCCAAGCGTCTCGGACCTTCCTAAGTGTCTCAGTAGACCTTATCTTCATGTCATAAATAAAGGGAGTAGTTTCCAATTCCGAAGGTGATCCCATCATGAGATAGCCAAGTTACCACAATGCCAAAGCGTGGTTGTAGTTAATGCACCCTCGTGTACCCATCAGAGGAACGTTAAGAAAGCCTTTGCACTGATAAATCACAGTTTACCTTTCTATGTGCCATGGGTAGCATATAATTTTCCTCTCCTCAAGCTTGGCCAATTCCTCGGCTCATTCACGATCGTTCATGGTCTTCAATTGGAGTGTGTTAAGATCTATAACGGGACATAGTCCTTTGTAGCCCTTCTTGAACATGTGAGTCGTGAGCCATACAAATAGCATTAGTAGATAGCATAAGATATGGTTACCCTTCTTTTCATGGCAGGAATTCAAAGCGTAATATACATATGCAAGAATGATTGGGATAGGATTTGCAGTATCATTTCTTCGAGTGAGGAACACGTCAATTGCGGCAAAATCTATCAAGTCTTCATTACTTAGGAATAGGATGCTACCATAAATAGTGAGGGCTAGCACATCCATAAAGGTACTCCTATCTTCAACCTTGGCTAGATAGCGTATGTGCCCTTCTAAATATTTCCTTGGAAACCCCTCTGTTCCTTTCCTATTTAGTTTTGCTTTTTGCAGATCCTTTACATGAATCTTCAAGACGTCAGCTAAGGTTGGCATGGATGCATATTGGCCAATATATTGGTATGGCTTTTCATTTTCTAAAGGTAAACCTAAGATGTGCTCGAACTCCTCTAAGGTGGGGGCCAGTTGAAAATCTTAAAATGTGAAACAGCATAACGATGCATCATAATATTAGGCTAATGCAGTGATAACTTCTGCTTGTATGTCTAGTTCTAATAGATTCAAGATCCTCCTATATCTTGCGGTGAAGGTCAGACGTTGTGTCTTCTATTACTAAGTGGCCTCAATACTCAAGAGGGGGTGAATTGAGTTTGTAAAAACTTTTTGCAAATCTTTTCGTAAAAACACTTGATCACCAATTTTCATTAAAGCTATTGATTGATTAAAGTGAATAGATAAATGAGATTGAATAACTCACTCACAAATAAATAAGACAAGATAAAAAGTATTCAACTAAACATATAAGATTAAAGCACAAATGTAAATAGATAGAGTTGAGAAGATCAAACACAAGATTTATCCTGGTTCAGCCACTAATCCACTTGTGGCCTACGTCCAGTCCTCAAGCAATCACTCAAAATTTTTCACTATATATTCAAGCTTCAACTGGTACTTGTAACCTTTATACAATAGAGCATTCACCACACCGTGAGATATCTCACCCTATGTGCTTGAGCCTCAACTTCAAGGGATACCTCACCTTTTACAACCTTGAGAGCTATGTAGGCCTTTCTTCTTTTTCTTTCCTTGAAGGACTTCTTTCAAATTTCTCCTTCTTCTTCTTTTGATACCTCACCCACTTTACTAACAAGGGATACCTCACTCTTATAACTTTAAGGGATACCTCACCCTTATAACTTTGAGGGATACCTCACCCTCTTTACAAACAAGGGATAGCTCACCCTTTTCTCTAGAGAGATACCTCACTCTCTTTTACAGATTAAACAAAGTATAGATGAAATGAAACTCTCTCAAGAGTGGATAATACAAATTGAAGTACTATGGGTTTCAAGGATTCACACTTTAAAGCTCAAAAATAGGGGATTGGACAAAGAGATAGTGAAACACAAATTTAATGTTCAAGGATGATTTTTAGATTATTCTCAACTTGTTTTTAATGCCCAACTACTTTCATTTATAGCCTAAACCTTTTTAGAGTTGTTGATGGTTGTTGGGGCATTAAATGCTCTCAATAGAGCTGTTGAGAAATGACTTTTGCTATCCCAGATAACAGGTTATTAGTTTTGCCTAACAGGTTATTTGTTCCATCATAAAACATTATAGCACACAAATAACAGGTTATTTGAAAGCTCTAATCAGTTAGGAACATTTGAAAATTAAGAGGGAACGTTCCCAACATGCAAATAACCTGTTATGGACTTTCCATAACCTGTTATTCACTCTAAATCCTTTAATGAAGTATTTCTGTCACAACGAATAACCTGTTATGAATTTCACATAATCAATTATTTGAAAACATATAATTAGTTATTGGTTTTTGATAACCAGTTATTCAAAACACATAATCAGTTATTCAAAACATATAATTAGTTATTGGCTTACCAAGAAAACAAGATTTCTAAAGGATTTCACAACCAAAGTTCCCTAAATCATTTTCAACCTTTCTAAAATCATTTTCCACGAACTTGATGAGTATTTTCACAAGTATAAAACATGATTTTCTTTTCATCCTTTCTAAAAATATTTTGCTCAAACTTGATTAATATAAAACATGATTTTGCAAAAAGATTCAAGTTGAATGAAAAATAAGAAATGAGCTAATGTGAATCCTATTTACCATTTACATAAGATCTAAGTCCTATAAGCTAATCTTGAAGAACCTTGGGACTTGATCTTTGCACAACCATAACTTTCTTGTTTGTTATCATCAAAACCATTGCCATTGCCAATGCTAATTACATTCTCTCCCTTTTTGATGATGACAAACATCCATTGAGAAAAAAAGTTAGTACAAATAAATTGGAACTCACAAAAAGAGTTAAAGACTTATTCCCCCTCTATTTTTCAAGAGGTAATTAAATCAAAGATACACAACTTTCCCTTAATTTTGGAATCCCAATATCATTAAAATTGTACATTGTTCTATTTTGCTTTCCTTTTCTTAATGACATATATACTAAAAACTTCTCCTATTTTTGTCATGATAAAAAAGATATGCAATCGAGTTTTTGACAAAGAGAGAAATAACAATATATCCTTAAACACAAAACCATTGTCATTTAACAAATATTTAGCAACAATATAACCAGATCAGCAGTATATAATGTCAACAGATCATCCATTGCAAAATATCCAAGTATACTAAAACAGCATATCAAAGTCATACTATGGTTAAGCAAGGTCATAAGTTGAGACAATGAATCAACATATTCAACAGATAACCTATTTTGGTTAGATGAGCTTTAAGCATAATAAACATGGCTAAAACAGAAAAAGATTAGCTAAATAAAATAGATCCATGCCTAAGCCCCATGATCATCTGGTGGTGGATGACGACGCTCAAACTTATCCAAGCGATCTTCCATAGCACTTAAGTGGCCATAGATGCTGCATTGCTCTGCTCCTAATAGACTTAAAAATCTGTGAGTTGGGTTTGAATGCCCACATATTAAGCTCGAAGATCTGCAATGGCAAGAAAGATTCGGTCTTTATTTGTCGCTAGAGCCTCTTCCATAACTATATCAGTAGGGGCAATAGGAAGTTCTTCTTGTGGGGTTGCATCATGCCCAATACCATAAACCCAAGCACCATTAACCATCTTAATTTTCATGTGATTATAGAAGCATTTGCAAACTTGTTGTGACCGGTAAGGTGAATGACTCCTTCACCACCTAAGCTCAGCTTGTATTGATTCAGAATTTTAGCAATAACCATGACATATGGAAGGTCCATCATCATCTTATTCTCTGTTTTCTTCATGTAATGCATGATAAAGAGGGGCTAGTTAATATGTAATTTCTGTTTTATGGCCCAAAGCAGGAAGATGTCCTCTTCCTTAACCAAAGCATAGTTACTCGCTCTCGGAGTTAAAATATGTGCCAACACATAGTGGAGAAGACGATCCTCCATCTTTAGAATTCCAACAGTGAATGACTCTTTTGGAACTTCATTACCTGGCTGTATCATGCTCCTAACAGCCTCTTCTCTAACATACTCTTGCCAGTTTTTGTAACTATTTTCTGTGAAAGTTGCTCCAGAGTGATTCAAACCATAATGAAGAGCCCAATCATTGGGTCTCATAATAATCCTATGCCTCTTGAGCTTAGAGACCAAATTTGGTCCAGATATACTCATATTGCAGTAAAAGGCTTTGGTGGGTTCAAGATAGTACTCACATTTTTTCGTGACAAGGGTTTTCATACCATGGTACTCCAGAAGGCTTATGAGAAAAGTGAACCCGTTATCGACAAAGTAATCCCAATCCATGTGCTTTGGTTGAATCAAATTTCGTGCTTTAAATTCCAACCTATATTTGGACATCTGAACCTTATTTGAGAAATACCTTCTTTGATCCAAACTCATAGGAATATTCGGATTGATGTTTGAGGCAGGGGTTTCCTTTGGAACAGAGGGATTTTTGGTGCGCGATTTTTTAGGGTGAGAGGAGCTGCTTGCCATAGTTGAAAATGGAGGTTAGGTCACGACTTTAGAGAGATGGGAGATGAGAGGAGTGAGATTTTTAGAAGTATTTATGGATTTTAATCTATGGAAAGTGATGGAAAGATGAAAAGGTATTTTAATGGTGGATTTTGGTTGGATTTTAGGTGGGTAATGAGTTTGAGGGAGTGGGTGTGAGAGAGTTTGAGAGGAAGAAGATGAAAATTGAAGAAGGACGTACGTGAATGGCTCAAACACGTTGTTGTATACTATTTTAAAGAGGCCTCCTAATCGATTATTGGGGCTTATAATTAGTTATTGGTGATATAGAGGAAGGACGCACGCTGCTGCAAGTTTAGAATAACCGGTTACATCCTTTCTATAACCGATTATTTTCATGACAAACAACTTCAGGAGTTGCTGACTTTGAGAATAACCAGTTATATGTTTCTTACAACCGATTATTTTTCATATTGCAAGGATCAACAACAAGCTTCATAATTGATTAGTTCTAGTAGAAAACAGGTTATCTTGCATGAATTAAGAATTAGGAGCTGCTGACTTTGATGACTAATCGATTAGGGAACTCCTATAACCAATTATTTGCATTTTGCTGAACATATTTGGAGCTGCAATAACCGATTAGAGGAATTGTATAACCGGTTATATGCAATTTTCTGGAGCACCTTGAAGCTTCAATAACTAGTTAAAGAGTCACTGTAATTGGTTATTTTTGTGATGTAAAAGGCCAGTAGCCTCTGTCTTCAACTAATAACTGATTAGGGCTTTCTCATAATTGATTATTTGTTAGAGCAAAAGCATCAACAACCATTGACTTTGTGAATAACAGGTTAGGTACTTCTCCTAACCAGTTATTTGGCTTGCACAGAACGTATGATCACACTTCCAAGGAGCCAAAAATTGGTTATTTGCTTTCCATAACAGATTATAACATCCCCAGAGACAGAGAAAACTTCAAGAATTCAATTCTTAAATCACCAACTTGTGCCATCTTGAGGATGATCTTGACTTTCCCTTATTTTCATCAGCTCTAACCACCATAAATGTAGCCCAACAACAAATTAATCTTCTTCAAACACCAAAAACCATTTTTCCACAGCAGGAACTTGAGATTTGAGAATTGAGGGACTTAAACATGGATTAAGTACCTGTGAAACAAATTTGAGGGACACTCCGATACTCAAGTCAGTACTGGATTCAAGATAAAATGCAAGATAATTATGCAATGAACTTAATTATGCATCACAAAACATATTATGTAGCAGAATTACTCATTATGCATAAAAAGTCACTCATTATACAACAAATGATGAATTATGTAGCAAAATTGTTCAATAATAGTTAAATGCATGATTGATCCAAAAAGCCAAGTTCAAAGAGATTTTAATCAAATATACTATTTTAAATAAGAAGCAAACTAATCTAGTATATTCGAGACATGTAAAGATATTTTTAAGAAATTAAGCTAGAGAAGCATAAACCAAGTCTCCATTTTACTAAAGGTTGCAAGTTCAACCTTCTTGGAGACAAGGAAGAGAGCTTGAAATATTTTCTGGGTTTGTGCTTGGAGGAGCCACTTTTCAAGAAATCCACAATCAATTCTTGGCCTTTCAAGTACACCTACAACACACTTCAATTTTTGACTTTTGGTACCAAATTTTTCTTGGGTCCTTGTGTGTTAGTTTTAGGTAAGGTGCCTTTAGGGACCCAAATCATTTTAGTCCCAACCTTAGTGTTCAATTTCCTAACATTGCATGTAGAAGCACTATGCCCTTTCCTCCCATAATGAAAACATTTGATGAAAGGACTTGTTGATGTGTTTATGGGAACAAAGAAATTCTTGTAAAGTTTTTGTTGGTTTTTGGAATTGTACCCTAAACTATCCTTTTGAAAAATACATCTTTGTTTCCCAAGTAATATGTTCAAATTAACTCTTCCAAAGATAAATTTTGAAAGATTATTTTTCAAGTCTTCAATTTCTTTTTCAAAAGTTTTGCATGATGAGCAAGAAAAGGATGTAGGTGCATTTTCATGTAAAGAGCATGTTATGCATGAAGAATTTGCATCAATCAACCTAAGAGTTTCATTTTCTAATTTCAATTCCTCAATTTCTTTGCTTAAGGTAGAAATTCGATTTTCAAGTGAGGAAATTGTTTTCTTTGAACATGAAACCATTTTTGCAAGACTCATAGATTCATTATGTAATTCTTCAAATGCATCTTGCAATTCATCATAGGAGGGAGAAGAATTTGATTCAAAATTTGAGGATGTTACCTCCATGTCATCTTCCTATTCCTCTTCTCCTCTAGCTATGAGACATAGATTGACTTTCTCATTGTCTGAGCTATAAGTTGAATCTATGTCATTATCATCCCAAGCTATATAGGCTCTTCTTTCTTTCTTCTCCTTTGAGGACCTTTTTCTCATACTTTTCTACTTTACTTTGATAAATTAGGCACTCCATCTTTATGTGTCCTAATTCTCCACATTCATAGCATTTAGGAGTGGATGAGGTTCCTTCCTCTTTGTGATAGACATTCTTTTGGGGGAAAGGGATGTCTTCTTTGAGCTTCATTCTTCTTGAAGAATCTTCTGAATTTCTTTACTAGTAGAGCAAGATTCTCCTCATTTATTTCTAAGTCATCTCCATTATATTTATTAACATCATCATCATTAATCATGGAGGAAGTGGCCTTGAGAGCTATTCCTTTCTTTTTCTTGTCTAGCTCCTCATTTTGGTTAACTCTATTCAACTCCAATTCATGTTCTTGAAGCTTGCCAAAAAGTATGGCTAGGGTCATGTAGATTTCTTGACTCCGTAATAGCCGTCACTTTAGCTTATCAATACCTACTCAAACATCTCAACACTTTGTTAATAAGATCTTCATTATGAAAAGTCTTTCCTAATGAAACAAGATGATTTGTAATATGTGTGAACTGTTTTTGCATTTCTTGAATGCTTTCACCTTAGTTCATTCTAAAAGCTCATACTCATGAGTGAAAGTATTAATCCTTAATCTAATCACTTCACTAGTACCCTCATAGGTTACTTGTAAAGTGTCTCATATTTCTTGGGCAGATTTATAATTTGAAACTCTAAAGAACTGATCATGCCCCAAGGCTGTGGTAATGATGTTTTTGGCTCTTAAATTATATTGGACCTTTTTCTTATCATCATCGGTCCATTCACTTCTTAGTGTATTAACTCTTACACCATTAACAACTTGTGTGGGGACAAAAGGACCATTTTCAACAGTATCTCACACATCTAAGTCAATAGCTTCAATAAAAAATTTTATTCGTTCTTTCCAATAAGCATACCCATCCCTATTGAAAAAGGGAGGCCTATAGAGAAAGAAACTTTCTAAAAAACCATTTGAAGAGGCCATCACTTTCTCTTGAAGCTAATAAGCTCTTTACACAATAGCTTAGATCTGATATCACTTGTTACCAAGTGGCCTCAATACTCAAGAGGGGGGTGAATTGAGTATGTAAAAACTTTTTGCAAATCTTTTCTTAAAAACACTTGATTACTAATTTTCGTTGAAGCTATTGATTGATTGAAGTAAATAGATAAATGAGATTGAATAATTTACACATAAATAAATAAGATAAGATAGAAAGTATTCAAGCAAGTATGTAAGATTAAAGTACAAATGTAAAGAAATAGAGTTGAGAAGATCAAACATAAGATTTATCCTGGTTCAGCCACTAATCCACATGTGACCTATGTCCAGTCCTCAAGCAATCACTCGAGATTTTTCACTATATCTTCAAGCTTCAACAAGTGCTTGTAACCTTTACACAATAGAGCACTCACCACATGTTGGGATACATCATCTTTTACAACCTTAAAGGATACCTCACCCTCTTTACTAATAAGGGATACCTTACCCTTAAAACTTTGAGGGATACCTCACCCTCTTTACAAACAAGGGATAAATTTCCTTTTTCTATAAAGGGATACCTCACTCTCTTTTACAGATTAAACAAAGTGTAGATGAAATGAAAATTTCTCAAGAGTGGATAATACAAATTGAAGTACTATAGGTATGAAAGATTTACACTTTAAAGCTCAAAAATAGGGGATTGGAGAAAGAGATAGTGAAACACGAATTTAATGTTCAAAGATGATTTTCAGATTATTCTCCAACTTATTTTTAATGCCCAACTACTTTCATTTATAGCCTAAACCTTTTTATAGTTGTTGGTGGTTGTTTGGGCATTAAATGCTCTCAATAGAGCCGTTGGGAAATCACTTCTGCTATCCCAGATAATAGGTTATTGGTTTCCAATAACAGGTTATTTGGTTTCAGATAACAGGTTATTGGTTTTTCCTAACAGGTTATTCGTTCTATCAAAAAACATTGTAGTATGCAAATAATAAGTTATTTGAAAGCTCTAATTGGTTAGGAACATTTAAAAACTAAGAAGGAACATTCCTAACATGAAAATAACATGTTATGGACTTTCCATAACTAATTATTCACTTTAAAGCCTTTAATGGAGCATTTCTATCATAATGAATAACCTGTTATGGATTTCACATAATCAGTTATTTGAAAACACATAATCTGTTATTGGTTTCAAATAATCAGTTAGTCAAAACACATAATCAGTTATTGGCTTACTAAGAAAATAAAATTTTTAAAGGATTTCACAACCAAAGTTACCTAAATCATTTTCAACCTTTCTAAAATCATTTTCCATAAACTTAATGAGTATTTTCACAAGTATAAAACATGATTTTCTTTTCATCCTTTCTAAAAACATTTTGCTATAACTTGATCAATATAAAACATGATTTTACAAAGAGATTCAAGTTGAATGAAAAATAATAAATGAGCTAGTGTGAATCCTATTTACTTACATAAGATCTAAGTCCTATAAGTTAATCTTGAAGAACCTTGGGACTTGATCTCTGCACAACCATAACTTTCTTGTTTGTTATCATCAAAACCATTACTATTGCTAATGCTAATCACTTCTTCTTCAACATTTGGCCCAAACTCACTAAGCTCTCTATATCAACCTTCTTGGCCTTAAGTTGTATGGTCTTTTTCAAAATTGTACCCTTGTGATCTAATCTCCTGACACTTTTCATCATTAATCAAAGATACTCACTGCTAGTCCTTAGATGCTTAGTTTCAATAGTTCTCCAACAAACATGGGTTCAACACATAAGAATTATCAATACATGGTTTTCAGAGAAATATGATATGAAGAATGATAATTTACCATGCAATAATGAGTGAATGAGTTGTGGGTCCTTTAATAGTGACTCACTTCCTCTTTTGAATTTTTTTATAGAGGGACACAAGTATGATTTACACATTAAAGGACTAAACAACTCACAAGATATGGATAAATCTAAAGGTAATGAAAGGTATGCTCCCTTTGTGTCCTAAGGGGGTTGCCTTAAACTTGGAGATTTGTATCCTAAGGATCTAAGAGTCTTTCTGATTCGTAAGAACTTTCATTGGGTGGCTCTTCTATTCTAAAGGCCTATAGAGCTAAGTCACATTTCATAATGTTAACCACAAATAGTGGGTAAACTACTAAGTGTGGGATATTCATGAAAATGGCACACTCTAGATAAGGTTTTCGTGATAACCAAACAAGATGTACATCCAAAATAGCTACCACTACACAACCTCTGCCTAACTTAGGCTTCACTCAGAATCGGGTATAGGACCCCACTTGAATGTGTGTGATAAACGTGTAGGTGTCGTGGGTGTAGGGAGCATACAAACCTCCATAATCTTAAGGACTACCCTCATCTTGCAAAATAACAGTCAAATAGAACATACATACAACAGCCACACAACAATTTTCTACCCTAGGGTTTTAACAACCAAGCACGAAATATTGAAGCAACAAAATATATGCAAGTTAACACAAGATAACGCCATTAGAAATTTACATAAAAGTAATAAAAATAAAAATAAAATTATTTACAACCAAATAAGAAAACAAAAGCAAAGACAAAAAAGGATAAAATAAATAAATAGAAGTTATTAATAATTTGCACAACTAGCAACAACAGGCTTGACTATCTAAGAATCCCTAATGGAGTCGCTAGCTGTTGCAACCAAGATCGCGACGGGATGACCAAAAAAATATAAAATTTTGAAAAATAAATGGAGTCGCCACCAATGTTTATTTAAATTAGGAAAACATTAGAAAAACTCTTTAATCAAGAAAACTGATCTTTTAGAAGATGATTTTGGATTTGGGAGTCGATTACAGGTAGGGAAGGTATTAGCACCCTACAATGTTCATTCCTAGAACGGTATCTTAAGTTAGTTGTTCAAATTTTAATAATCTCAAATATATTTATTTTACCTTTTTTTTTTAAAAAAATAGTTGTAACTATTTATAAAAGAAAAAAAAAGAACTAACTAAATTATGAAAATTTAATTTTTTTTTATAGAATAGAAATTCTGCTTCTACGTATCCTCGGGTGTAGTGGAGAACTCAAAGTCATGTAGTTCTTTAGAAAATGATTATGGATTGGTTAATTTTAATTAAAAAATATCTTTTTATTTTTGAAAATTTTAATTAACAAGTCATCGCGACTTAGTTAATCATGTTAAGGTTTGAATGGGTGAAATTCGACGTCACACTAGAGATGTCATCCACTTGATTAAATGAAATTTTACAAATTAAATTATACTTAAAAAAAGTAAATCTTAAGAAAAATCTTTTTTTAATAAAATCAATCTACATACATATTTTTAGGGTCAAACTTTTTTCTAAACCTAGCTTAACACCAGCCCAACCCATACTATTTAATAAATAAAAAAAAGAAGTTGAAAAATTAAAAAAAAAAGGCTCTGTTACTATTACGTGCACACCCTAATGGAGGAGTGGTGCGGCTGGGTGGTGCACAGTGGCTGCTGCGTTGAAGGTGGCTCAAGGATGTTGGGTGGCCGGATCTAGGCTTTTGTGCAGCCAGAGATGATGGGGGTTGGCTTCAGGCGATGCATAGTGTGCCTGTTTTGGTGTCATAGGTCGCAGGCGATGGTAGTTGGTTGTGCACTACAAGAAATCAGGAAATTAGCGAGGGATAAGTAGTCACTTTTTTTTCATCGCTAATTAGTGAGGGAAAGCATTCCCTCTCTAGAAAATTTAATTCCCTCACTAATCCCTCTCTGATGCCTCACTAATATGCCTCCATTATTCATTCCAAAATAGCGAGGGAAATTCTCTTGCTATTACGTCACTGTATGATATACCAATTTTGTATCATGTCAACTAATTTCCAACACTATTCCCTCGCAATTTTGTCGCTAACAATTCCCTCGCTAATCCCTCTCTAACTACCTGTGTGATTCCCTCGCTAATCCCTCTCTAACTATCTGTGTGATTCCCTCGCTATTACGTCGCTATTCGCTCGCTAAATATTCCCTCGCTAATCCCTCACTAATATATTGCCTCGCTATTCTCTCGTTATTCCCTCGCTAATTACTATTGTAATATTCTGTCGCTAATCCCTCGATAATCAGGTTTTTTTTAATAACCTATATATATATTATTACTTTCCCAAAACTTGCATATCAAACCACAGTAGCAAACAGAAATCTAACAACAGCAAACAAAAATCTAACAACAGCAAACAATCCAATAATTGTAAACTGCTACAACAAAAAACTTGTACAAATAATCCAATAATATAGTTAAAAGTTAATATACAAATAAGCAATCCAATATAGTTGAAAGTTATTATACAAATATAGACAAGAATAAAAATGGTAATTTGTGAAAACTATTTGTTGGCTTCTTGTTTAAAAACTTTCGATCTTCGTCTTCGTCTTCCTCTCAACCCTCCCTAACACCTTGCGATGGTGGTTGTGGAGCAACATTTGTTGATCCGATCGTAGATAGGAACGATTGGAAGGGCGCCAACATAGGGACAAGTTGACTCTGGACAAACAAAGCTATCGCTGCTGCCACTGCTGTATTTATAGCTTCAAATATGTCCTGTGTCAACGGTGTAGAGCGGAAAGGACCTGCAACCGAGGAGGATGAAGCTTGCATGGTGTTATTACCAATGTGCAAGTTGTTACCTATGCCATGCACACGTCCCTTCTTGTTGGGACCCGTCGCATCCAACCAGACCTCCAGTTAACCATAGGGTGAAAGGAAGAGTTTTCTCCAAATTTTTCTGTCATTGCGGTGTCATATGACTCGTAAAAATAACAAAATAAGAAAAATATTAAAAAAATAACCTAAAATATATATGACTTTTGAATTTTAAAGACACCTACAATAAAATTCCTCGAGTGCTTAGAAATATAGCTTCTGTCTTTCTTCTTATGAACTTTTGCATAAAGATCTCTGTAAGAAACTGGATGCTTTAACTCTGCCTCCTATAATCTCATATGGAAGAATATTATATAATAAACACATATCAAAAGTAAGGCAATCCCTCTAAAATACTATGTCATACTCAAGATATGCAAATAACTCAAGTAATTACAACATGTTAATACACAAATTAATAAAATAAAATAAAACTCAAAAAAGTCCAGATTAATAAATAGATTACCATCAAAACTTTAAATGAGAAAGTTATATTACCATCTCGCTCTTGTGTTAACCAAAGCTTATCGACCCGCCTGTATGCTTCAAGGCATCAGCATGGTAATACTTTGTTCCTCTTATGAGTTACAAGATGCTTTTGAGGAACTACATGAAGACCTCGTCATCCATTTATCTTCTTTAGAAAATCAAATTCCAAATGTCGACTTTAGGAATCATTGCCATCCCACACTTCCATCCTCATTCCTCTGGGCCCATGGCCCTTAACATTAGCCAAGTTGTTTGAATTTGCCTTCTCAAAGGTTTTATCTTATGCTTTATTCAAATGGTCTGGATAACGGTCCAAGATAGTCTGTTCCCAGATAGTTCTCGCCATGCCACGATCAATATCAGATGTGAACCAATGCTTAGCCTACACAAATGATATGTATGTATATTTATTTTTCAATAAACGTATAATATATAATTATATAAACACAATTACTTACCATGAAGTCATTAAATAATATTTCCTTTATCTTAGCTGGATAACCTCGCCACGTACTAGCCAGAACAGGCATCATTGTCATGACATTGTACATAATGTCACGTGTCACTCTCGACGGGAGAAACCTCCTCCTGTAAGTACAAGAATATAATGTTAGTAATTTAAAAGTAAATACATGTAATAAAAAGTGATAATCACTATTACTTATAGTTCAGAGGCAGGCGCCACGTATATAAGTTCCCTGCTATCTATTTCTACATTGGATTCTCCACATGAAGGCACCACATTCGGGCCGCTAGAAGTGGGTCAGACTAGGGGTGGCATAAAAATAAATTATGTGGTGCATGTCAAAAGGGTAAACAAAGCCGATGTTGGTAGCAAAAAAATATAGTTTCGCACCGGTCGATGGGCCTATGAGCTTTGGTGGGAATTACTAGCTTTAAGTTGCACCTAACATAATTATACATAAACAAAAAATTACATATATATTACATTTATATAAACCACAAGTTAACAATAATTTCTTCTATTTATCCTACAGGTTTACCTGGAGAGATAGAAAAGAAAACCGAGAATGTCAAATAGTGGTGGAGAATCATGGCGCGATGAAACATTACGGCCTCTCCCACGACCGCGTCCAGCACCTCTACCTCGAATGGTCATGATGAATATCTACATAAGGAAACATAATGAAACATGATGAGTTAAGAAACTATATGTCAATAAAAACCTTAAAATATAATAATGATATTTCAATGTAAATACCATTAACGAAATTTTTTGAACAAGATTCAATTTTAACTACTTGAGTCTAAAGCAAAAGATACCTCATCTTCATCTGAGAATTCATTAATTTCATTATTTTCATTGTCATTAATGAACTCATCATCAACCAGAACGTCCATTGGATAATGTATATCACGTATGTTGTAACGTCCCTTTTTGGGAGGGAACGTCACATTGTCAATTACAATGCGGAAATAGAATTATATAAGTTAAGACCCGGTTCTCCATAATATAATATAAATTTACTTGATTATAGTTATGTAATTAAATTAGCGAATATTTTTTTTGTTTATAATTAATAATTAATGGAATTTAGTGATAAGGCATAATAACGATGATTATCGTAAATGACAATAAAAGAGCAAGAGTGCTTTTCTAAATAGTAAAGCATACATTGGATCAAACATTGCATATTCATATATGTATATATACTTATATCAAATCTTTTGGAAAATGGTTTTGGTTACAAAGTCGGTATACCAAAAGTAAAACTATATCTTCCAAAAGGATCATACATATACATCCCCAAGATATCGAAATATAATGCCCACTATGGGAAAAGACACCGGGTCCCCAAAAAAAAACACCGGACTTTCATAAGTCCATTAGGTTGCTCAAGAGCTACCTAAACAATATCAATGGGCACGTCCCTCGGATGAGGAGGAATCGGTAGAAATAATCGAAATATAGAGGTATGATTGGATCCTCTTCAGATCGGATATTATGTTTAGTTTTGCATGTGTGCTAGATATGAGGTCATCCTCTAGGGACCTCCTCGTGGTCTTCCTCATCCGAGGAAACCTCCATAGGAGCCACTTTGGGAGCGACGGGGAGCCCCGAGTTCTTTAGTTTCTTGGCATAGGAATCAAAAAAGAGTCCTCTCCGCGAGGGTGTAGAAGCGCTTTATCCCACATCTCCCGAAATAGTGCAATAAAACTCCAAACACAGCGATGCAAAGAGGTAGAGATAAGACATCACTTTATTAGGCTCATGACGCCTCCTTGAGTTTGTTGAAACATCTAAAAGAGATCGACACGTCTCCCTTGTAGAACATTCGGTTAAATTTATTGGGTTAATGTGCCGGCTGAATATCATGGTTATATGCCTTCAAATTCATAAACGTATCGGCCCTCCAAGGAAGAAGGTCATTACGCATATCACCGTTAGTTAAAATCACGCATCGCGTGCCTCCATGCTCCACCCATGTTTTTCAGATGCTAATCGTAAATCTATTCGAATGCCGAAGCCTTCATTTTTCAAGTGTTTCTTTCGGGAAATCGGGAGCTCCAACCTCCTTCGTCCTTCTTCGATAGGACATAATATATAGATAGAAAATAATGTTTCTATTAGAAATACAGAAAGAGGTAAGACATCCTACCATCATTACCAGTTGTTATATTCGAATAGAGAATTCGAAAAATGGCGCATAACTTTTCAAAACGTCCACATAGCTTTTTTTGACAAGAATAATAATAATAAACATTAACCCCTGCGCGCCCAAAAGTAATCAATCAACCAAGCGCATTCTCTTCTACCTTCTTCCATGGCTCCTCCTTATATATATATCAGTGCACCATAATACAACGAAAGTTCTAATTATAATAATAATAAATGCCGATAATACATGGACTCACATGCACATGCATACAAAGTCAAAATCCTACTCCATGGAGCTAGACACAAACGGTCGATGGAGAAAGAAGTATGTGAGATATGTGATCACTCAGACCTTGTTGCCGTTCGCGGCGCCTTGTTGAAAGTGCTATAATTCATCAAGGTATATCCACGTGTATATCATGGCATTGTACGAAGAGCCAAGATAGGTCTACACTAGATCACGATATAGGGACGGTGCTACGCCTATCTCGGCCAAGGGATTGTTGGTGTGTTTGCATTGGTCTGCTCCACGGACAGAAGAGCTACCAACTATCCATTGTGAAGTACCCGCACCCCGACAACCCATGGTCAACAATATGACCTACACTAGTCTACTCGCACCCGCACTAAGGTGTGTTCAACTCCTAGGCAACTCGGCCTTAACACAGTCCAAACGGACATTCACGATGCATACAGACTCTATGCATAATCATGTATGATCATCATTACATACTATTTCACAATATGCCACAATTGGCCAAGGTAAGAATCAACACATCATTGGTCACTCACATGGACCCATAATATCATAATTTTGAGATTAAATAAATGAATACATTTTTAAGGTCTATAATGAATTCTTACTTAAAGTTAGCCTTTCTTACAAGGTTCGTCTCTAATTAAATTCTCATAACTAATTAAATTTTCTAAAGTAATTGATCCTCATACACTTAGAAGGTGATTCTAAGATCTCAAAGTCTCACACTCTCTCGTTCTTGCCCTAATTAAAATTATCCTAAGTCTTATGAAAATTCCATTCTTGTTTCTTTAAAATTTATGAATCTCAAAGTATATCCAATTCTTCCAATTTGCTAATTTTTTATCCCATTACCAATGATTTAATTACTTGGTTATTCAAGTTCCAAGGTTACCAAAGTTGCATAATTAAGCCCCAAAAAGGCCCTAGAGGCCGTGGCCTCCCTAGGGATTAAGTTCCCAAATTTTCATTCCATTACTTACCTAATGTACACTTGATTAATTATGAATTCCAATTGTTACAATTGTTCACAAAGAACCCTAAATTTGGACCCCTAAAACCGTGGCCATCCAAGGACAAATCCAACATCATTTTCTTCCATTTCATGCATTCCAATCCATTCAAATATATCAATATACACAACTAATCAAGCTTATAAAACAACAACTATTTAAAATTAATTTGTGCTTAAAAAACTTACGCTCTTCTTGTTTAAAAACTTTGAGATATTTCGTAGAGCTCCATTAGCACTTCAATTTGTACATAATCATGCCAATCAAGCAAACAAAGAATAACCCTCAATAGGGTTTTCTCACAATCAATCACAAACAAGGTTTCTTAATGCTAAGAGAGGTTGAGGAGGAGTGTCTTCCTCTTACCTAAGAGAAGAAAGCAAGAGAAGCCTCCTAGAATCACCTTGCAATTTTCGGATTTGGTGCCTCCAAGAGCCTTAAAATTTCAATCTCATTAAAATAGCACCAATGCTTGAAAAATAAAGCATGGATGGTCACCAAGAAGACCATAGAAACGAAAATGAGACAAAGGAAGTAAAGAATCAAGAACTTACCCCAAAAAACCTAAGCTTGAAGCTTGAAGAAAATGGTGAAAATGATGAATTTTCTAAGAACCACCAACTAGAAAAGTGTTTAGGAGATGGAGAGAATTAAGAAAATGGGGTTGGATGAAAATTTTGTGATGGATGAGGTTGGGAGGAAGATTTGCCTAACACCTTGATCCGATCTAGAAACTGGAAGGGGCCGAATAGGTCTAGAGAGAAGGAGGAGAGAAAAATTTCAAAGGGAGAAGAAGAAGGTAGAGAAAGAAGTGAATAAGAAAATTAAAGTGATAGCTTTTGAATTTTGGAAACTTGTGTAGTATAATTAATTAAGTGAAAAGCACAAATCCCCCCCCCCCAAAATGTGTTGTTGCCGTGACCATGGAGAGAGGAGAGAGGGAGTGAAAATTGGTTAGCTTCCTTGGGAAGCTAGGAGGAAATTTCCAAGAAGCTTCCTTGAGAAGCTTTGCACAATTCTCAATAAAGTGCATAGTAAGCTTGTCTCCTTAATTAAATACACTTGGCAGATGATTAATTACACTGTTAGAATTATTTTCTCAATGAATAAAAATTACAATTGATGAAAATAATATTTTACTGTTCATCGGATAATTTTATGGTACAGTGATTTTATTTATCAGATAAAATCTTGAAAAATGTAAATCTCACAAATGTCGTCCTGTGCCATCCCGGTTTAGTAAGATCCCCATCGACACGTTGACAAAAGTCTTTCAAGGTTTACCAACTTCTAGGGAAAACATATCGTGCCACGATCAACATCGGATGTGAACCAATGCTTAGCCTACACAAATGATATGTATGTATATTTATTTTTCAATAAACGTAAACAAAACGAGTTAAAAATATACTATAATATTTGATATTTTTAGAAAAATCCATAAAAATTCCTAAAAATAAAAAATATTATAAAATGAATATTTATCATGAAACAAACAATTTTCCAGAGCGTTTGACTGACTCTGCTTAATGCACACGCAAAATAAAAAATATATTAAAATATTCAACATTTTCGAAAAATTCCAGAAAAATCTCCAAAAATCATGAATATTGAGAAACGACTATTCATGATGAAACAAATCATTTCCGTGGTGTTACACTGACTCTGCTCAGTGTGCACACAAAATGAGAAATATATTAAAATATTCGACATTTTCAGAAAATTCTAGAAAAATTCTCAAAAATTATAAATATTATAAAATGATGATTAATGATAAAATAAATAATTTTCGGGGTGTTACATATGTTCACTTCTTTCATTTGGGCATGTGCATCAAACAAGGAAACTGCTTCATCATCTATGATAGAATTGTGTGTTCCAAGGGATCCATCATCTTGGTAATAATCAGTAACAGTTAGGTCATTCAATTCATCACCTTCATCATTCAATGTCTCAGCCACGAAGAGTTTTGCTCTGACCTTGCAAGTTGTCCACCATTCACCATTAGCTCTATTCCTGCTTTGTAGGTATCTCGTATAGTACACTTGTTGTGCTTGTTCGGCTAAGACGAATGGCTCATTTGAGTGAAGTCTTGATTTATGCTTGATGTCAACCAACCCATATCTCTCATCAACATTGACTACATTTATCGGGTCAAACCAATGACATTGTAAAAGAAATATTCTATTCTGATTTCCTACATATGACAATTATAATATATCTTCAACGATGCCATAATAGTCAAAGTCATTCTCACCATATATACTACCTCTAACACATATGCCACTATTCATGGTAGTTTTATTTTCTCCGTACACCTTAGTATGAAATCTATACCCATTAACTATTAAGCCACAGTAAGAAGTCACAGACTTGGATGGACCATAACTTATCTCTCGTATCATTTGATCCTTGACTTGGCCTATATTAACCTGTATCATTACATAGACGGTATATAGTTGTAACATCTAGCATAATGAACATTGAATTTAATATGATAGATCACTATTATGGATAAAAGGACTCACTAGATGTTTTAGCCACCTACTGAAGTCCTTATCTCAAGCTTCCAATATTTGATCATCAGTGATATTGGGATCTGTTTCCCTTAACGAATCCTCGAATTGTCTAATAAATACAATAATTAATATTTAGCATAAATTTAGCACATTAATAACAAATTCATTAGATAGAGAGTAGACTTACTAGAGATAAGGTTCTACTTCTCCACAATTTATAACCACATATGTCTCAGCAATCTGAAATTTCACATCCGTTAAGAATCTATTTTGACCTCTCCTGATAGGACGACATGGATGTTTAAAAATAGACAACTGTTCATTAATTGTATCTTCCCCACCATCATCATTTCGAGGAACTTGAGTGTGCCTGGTCTGTAGGTGGGGATCAAAATACATGGAAGCAAAATTAAAAATTTCTTCTAAAATATACGCTTCACAAATAGATCCTTCAACTTTCACCTTATTTTGGACCTTTCTTTTCAAGTACAGCATACACCTCTCAAAGGGGTACATCCACCTGTAATGCACTGGTTCTCCAACCTTAACTTTATAAGGGAGATGCATGACTAGATGTTCCATCACGTCAAAGAATGCTGGAGGGAAAATATTCTCTAACTTGTAAATTGTTTTAATGATAGAAAGCTCTGTATTCTCCATGGTGGAAGCACGAATTTCAGTTGCACAAACTTCTTTAAAGAACAAGCTTAGTTTTGTTAATGGTCCCCATATAGGTTTTGGCAAGATAACATGAAATGCCAGAGGAATTAACTTTTACATAAAAACATGACAATCGTGACTTTTTATTCCATATATCTTCCCACCGTCTACATTGATGCAACGTGTGATATTCAACACATACTCATCAAGAAATTTCAACTATTTTATCCACTCACACACCATCCTTCTTTGATTGACATCCAAGACATACGTCACCTTTGATTTTTTACACTTGTCATTCTTAACTATTAGCTCCAAGGTAGGACGTTTGCATATTATCTTCAAATCTTCTCTTGCATTTGCATTGTCTTTTGTCTTGCTCTTTATGTCCATGACAGTGTTGAAGATATTGTCAAACACATTCTTCTCGACATGCATAACATCTAAATTATGTCGTATTAGATTAGTGGACCAATAAGGCAATTCCCAGAATATGCTCTTCTTCACCCAAATGTGGTGTATACCAAAGTCATCTTCTTTTTATTTTCCTGAATTCAAGCTGAAAATGACTTCCTTAAGTTAAGTCACTCTATTCAAGACATCTGTCCCACTTAGCTGTTGCGGTGGATTAGATTTTTTCACTGTTGATCTCTTAAAAGAGTTTCGATCACGGCGAAATGGATGATCAAAAGGCAAATTTTGACAATGACAATCAAACCAACAACATTTTCTACCGTGCTTCAACACAAATGACTTACTGTGATTCATACAAAGCAGACAACAAAGTTTTCCATGAGTGCTCCACCCAGACAGCATTCCATAGGCTGGAAAGTCACTTATTGTCCACAACAAAGCCGCTTTCGTATCAAAATTTTGCTTCTTCCATGCATCATAAGTTTGCACCCCATCATCCCATAATATCTTCAGATCGTCAATTAGGGGTCTAAGATAGATATCTAAACTTTTGCCTGGTGACTTTGGTCTAAGAATTACAAGAGTGAGGAATGTGTATTCCCTTCTCATGCACATACTTGGAGGTAGATTGTACGGTGTGAAAAAAATAGGCCAACATGAATATGGTGTGGCTGAACCGCCGAATGGATTAAAACTGTTTGTACACAGGCCAAGAATAACATTTTGAGCGTCTAGCGCAAATGTTGAATGGGTAGCGTCAAATCGTTTCCAAGCGTCAGCATCAACTGGATGCCTGATCACTGATTCATCTTCATGCACTTCATCTGCATGCCAACTCATATACTGTGCAGTGTTTTTGGACATAAACAGATGTTGGAGTCTTGGCATAATGGGAAAATATCGCAACGCTAAGTGCGGCACATCCTTCTCATTCGATGAACATCCCACTTTCGGTTTGAATCGTAGGTGTCTATATACTAAGCAAACTGACTAGAGTCTCTTGTCACTGTATTCTTTGTAATACAACATACACTGATTAAGACACACATCTATCTTCTCATATCCTAATCTAAACTCACGAACCATTCTTTTCGATTTGTAGAAGTTTTCGGGTAACCTTTCAGGCTCTGGAAGCATACTCTTAATTATGACAATCATTCTATTATAACAACTCTCACTCATGTTAAACTCTGACTTCAAGTTCAAAAGTTGAGTTACAGCTGACAATTTCGTCTGCTTATGGCAACCATCCCATAAAGGTTCGTCAGCGTCTCTTAGCAAGTCATTAAACTTCGCAGTTGAAGGATTTGGATCTTCTTCTAAATCTTGAGCTCCTGGATTTAATCTATCACCTGCGGTATCCATAACCATATCCAAGTATGGATTCCTAGGCTCCACTTCATCATCATGGATAATGGATGTTGAGCCGCTATCCCCCCATCTGTCCTCACCATGAATGGTCCAATTTACATAACCATCCACAAATCTGTACTTATACAGAAGTTGTTCTACCCCAAATACCTCCCTCCAAGCACGATTCTTACATCTAGTACATAGACAAAGAATGTGATTTAATGCATCAGTAACTGTCAGGTCTCCTTGAGCAACCCTAATGAAATCATCAACTCCATCCTTGAATTCTTTACTTACATAGCCAGTACGATCATTTCTTCGTAACATCCAACTTTGATCAGGTCTTATGATTGCTAAAATTAGTTTAGCATATTAATACAAATCTTTATATCTCCATCTTCTTCTTAACATGGTATAACCCTATCCTATTCGATAAGAAACATTTTCAACACTTGGTTAATAGTTATTCCTTAAATCTCATATTTTATACTTGACGAAATTTTGACAGTATTTCCCATTGGTCTCCAAGTGCATGACTTGAACGCAGTGAGATCTACCTGTTTAAGTATACACCCAGAGAACAAAAGGAAATTTAGCAGACCAAAATTTCAACAAGTATAAGATATGAGATTTAAAGAATAACTATTAAGCAAGTGAAGAAAAAATTTCTTACCAAACTATCTCACTTAGATAATTCAATATTCAATACAATGAGCAGTACCAACAATAGGTATGCATGCTCATTAATATTGAATCTCAAACAGGAAACTAAAGTTTTGCTCAACTTTTTACTCAAATAAGAAAATAAAACTTTAAGCATATGTTAAAGCACAATCAAAAGTTAAATCAAATTAATATTCTTAACACATAATTCGTTAGAAATTCATAACTTTTATTTTCAATATCCAAGATTTGATGTCATATTTAGATAGTCCTAAATGTACTGCGATAGGAGAGAAAAACATTTCTTAAAGTGTTCTAAAACATGCTTATTCTGATTTGTGAATTTCAGTCGCCTGAGGAAGAAATGAAGAAAAATGTTCTAAAAGTGGTGAAGCAGTGTGTAATTACTTGAGGGTGTGGAAGCTGATTATATTAGAAATAATATTCTCCTCGACTTTTTCAAGAACATCTGGGTTAGGAAGATGGCTTTAGATCAAAGCAATTATAAGCAACTTGTGGAGACTATTGTAGAGATAATAAACAAAGTTGGTATTATCGATATTGTAGGGAGAATTATTGAGGATCTTAAAGATGAGAGTGAACTTTACAAGTGAATAGTTATGGAAACTATTGAGAAGGTGGTCACCAACTTGGGAGCATCTGATATAGATGCCCAATTGGAAGATCTTATGATTGATGGTATTCTTTATGCCTTCCAAGAGCAGACCATCGATGATGCTAATGTGATGCTTAACGGGTTTCTATCCACTATTATGACATAAATCAAATCAGCTATATAATTTGTACCTTCATTTATGCTATATAAATTTTCTGAAATTGGACCAGTTTTGACAGCATCTATTTGACATATTCAATCTACAAAATGATTGATATACACTCATACTAGTAGTAACTCTTGCTTAATAAAACAGTATGAGACATATTCAGTCAATTGTTTTAGAGTTATAATAATTAATGGAAAATGCAATTAGAGGCCCCCTCCCCCACATTGAGACAGACAATTTAAGAATATATAATACATTGAAAAGATCTCTCACCCCAACTTAAATTCATTGTGAACCCCACCTCACCCTTATTTCTACCCATTCATTTTGCGGCTTTTGTTATCTTTCACCTAGTGATAATGACCAATCACCCTAAAGATCTCTCACATGATTCAATCATCTCTTATTATGTAATGCCCACCACACCCTTATTATGGAGAACATTTGTACTAGCCACTAATATTGTCCTAATATTATCTTTTGAATCTGATTAAGCAAAAAATTTGACCAATAAATTCCCCTCAATGGAGCACAGATTATACTCAGATTATACAGGTTATTGAATGACTAAATTAAACCAAAAAGGATAGCAAACATTTTCAGCTAAAGTAAATTGTATAAAAATGAAGAACATTAATAAAAAAAACAGGCTGCTAAGGGGTTTTTAATCAAACTCAGAAAATTTCATCAAAGAATTGGATTTTTTTTAGGCCAACGTACACAAAGCCATTCAGAAACAAAAGTTGGTATTAAAAGATAATTCTATCTTAGTTTAACAAAAGTGTATCAATAGTAAAAAGTGTTTATAGAAAACACAATCAATTCAAGGTCCCTACTCCATATTATTTAAACCTCATCAACAAGAGTAGATGTTATTTAACTTTAAAAGACTTAAATTTGCTAAAAGAGATAATTTTTCATTCATAAAATCAGTTAATTACTCATTTTTAACGTTGAATAACTAAGACTTTTAATATATTTTAATATTTTAATAATTAATTCCTGTTCAGTAATTGATAATTTAACTATCATTTCTCCTTATAAAAGATTATACATTCTTCCAAATAACTCGTGTCGATAAGTTGCTATTATTACTATTGTCCTCTACAAAGCTTCAAATAATTCCTACTGCAAAGATCAGTAATAGCTAAAACTTTTGTTCTCATTCATATATTTTTAGACTACTCATAATGTTATATTTTAAATCTAATCATCTAATTCGTTATCTTTGTTTTGTAGCTTATGGACAAAGAGAGTCACAATTCTAATCAAATAACTCCAAGATTGGAAATAAAGTCACAAATGTTATTACGAGCTAATGGGACATCACAAAGGTTCTGTGGAATAATAATTCAGAGCCAGCCATCTGAACATGTTGTATGTAATTAAAAAGTACCTCAAGTTTCTTCTCTTTCTTATATCAAAATGCTATGGACCTGAAAAATAATTACTCATTTATACTATCGTTGAAGCAAAATTATAGATAATGCTACAATATATTCTAATGTCACTCTTATCATTAACAGGGCAGTATAATGCAAATATGAGAAAATGGACAAGCATAGATGGTGTTGCACCAGCTTGGACTGTATCAACCATATCAGAAAGAGGAGAACCAAGTAACCACAAAAATACTCGATACATAAACAAGGTTGCGAAAAATAGACATGGGCTCAGTAAATTTCATTTAAAAAAACTAAATTTAAAATTTTAAAAAAAACTTAAAAGTGATATGATAATGGTGATAATCTTTGCATAAAACACAAAAATAGACATAGGCAAGAGAGAAACAGAGATATGAAATTCCAATAATTAAGGAAAACCAAAAAAAAAAGCACAATCCTTGAAATAACCTGAGTGTCACATCATACCTCGGTTTGACAATCAAATTCGTACACTTCGTTTTTGTTCTGCCTCTTATTCCTTAACAAGTCCCTACAATGAAACAGAGGAACAAGATTAAAAAACCAAATTCCCACCTAAAAAAAAACCATAAAAGGATGAAGATGAGGATGACCCAGAAGAAGATGATGAAGATTAAGAGGGTGGGTTCCGCATTACTCAGAAATCTCCTCCTTCTTCTTCTTTCCCTTTTTTTTTTGGTTTTTTGGCCTTTATATTTCTATTGAGTGCTGCAGAATCCTCACACTGTTCCTGTGGTGATCATTCGCTGTTTACATTACATATAAAGGAGAAGTGTGCACATACACATAGGTCAAAGGGTGAGGGGTAAGGTCCATGGTGCTAGCCAAGAGAATGGTACAATTTTGTTGGAGGGTATAGTTTTATGGATCAATGGCATACCAAAAATAGAAAGGGACGAAGAAGGAGGCAGAATGATGGAAGGGAAGTGCAGGAGTGGAGAGGTAAAGAGTGAGCAGTGAAGTGAGTTTATTGATTACTTGCTGTGAGGCAACGGACAGGAGAAAGAAGAAAACTTGAAAGGAAGAAAGAAATAATGGAAGAAGGTTTACCTAGTGGTCGCGCCACGTTGCTGTAGAAGGAAAGGAAGTCATTCACATCGCTGCAGAATGAGGCGAAGTCACTCGAGTCGCGTGGCTGCCGTGCTCAGTTCTAGGAAAAGGCTTGGGTGGTGGAGGGGAAGGTCGTACGACTGTGGGTGGGAAGGAGATTTGATTTGGGGAAGGAGATTTGATTTCTATCTAACCTAAACCTAAAGGAGACATTTTGGCTTTTTTATGAGTGGGCGCAAATTCTAATTTTAGCGAGAAAAATTATTCCCTCGCAATTCTCTCTCTAAATTTAGTGAGGGAATTTCATACGTTGTAATTCCCTCTCTGATTTTAGCAAAGGAACCTATACCTCGCAAATCCCTCACTGATTTTAGCGAGGATAACTTCTTCCTTCTCAATTCCCTCGCTAATTTTTGCGAGGGAAATAATCCCTCTCATTTCCCTCGCTAATTTTAGAGAGGAAAATAATTTACTCGCCATTGCTTCGCTATTTACTCATTGTACCCCCCTTTGGATTTTGTTTTGAAATTTAGCGAGGTAAAGTGTTTTCCTCGCTAATCCCTCACAATTTTCTAACTAATTAAAGAGGGAATTACGAGGGAAATTATCCTTAATAAATTTTCATCGCTAATTCATCAATTTCTTGTAGTGGTGGTGCGCGCACAAGAGACACGCGGGATGGAGCACTGGTCGGATCTAGTTCTGATCTGGGCTTGCGACGGCTCGATTGATAGCGTCGAACTTGGTTGGAATGCTGGGTTTACGGTGGTGTCGTTCTAGTGGCTCACGGTGAGATGGCAGCGGGGGCACAACTATGGTAGGACGCGGTGGAGTTGTGGGTGGCTCTACGTCGTAGTGTGCATAAAATAGGGGTGAAGGTGGCCTTTTTTCTGGGATCATTCACGGTGAGATGATGTGAAACAGGGGCTATGCGTGATGTGGCTTGGTGGTTTGGTTAGGTACGGTTTAGTGGTTATTCTTTAGTTGAAGATGATGATGAGGTTGGATGTGGTGGAATGATGATGGATGGTGATAATGGAGGTTCTATGTGGTGATTGTTTGGTTGAGTGGAGGTTCTTTGCAAGGGTGGGTGACTACTTTGGAAGAAGTAGGTGATGGGTGGTCGTTGGTGGCTTATGGTGAGTGAGATGGTTTGGTTGAACGAGAGATGGGGGTTTCTATGCGTTGGTTGTTTGGGTAGCGAGGTTGGAGGTTTAAGATGAGGTTCACTACTAGTTTGGAACAATGGTGATAAAGGTGTTTGAGTGATGGTTTGGGTGGTAATGGGTAATTTGATGGGGTGTGGTTGATGATGAAGGTGAGGTGATGGAATGAAGGTGAAGATGGTTTTAGGAAGGTTTACTGATGAGTGAAAGCTACGTGATGGAGAGAAAATATGGCTAGTGTGATAGTTGTAGGCCAAAGTGTGTATGTCAAAAATGTGTAGGTGATGGGTATTTATAGAAAAAAATTAGAGTTTGGAGAATGATAGTGATAAGTTTGTTTAGGATGAGTTTGTTTAAGGATGAATTTGTTTAGGATGAGTTTGTTTTAGGATGATTTTGTTTAGGAAGAGTTTGTTTTGGGATGAGTTTAATGATAACTACTAGGGTTTGTTTAGGATAAGTTTAATGGCATATGGGTTTTATGGGCTAATGGGTCATGGGTGGGAATTGGGTCTTTTTTTCTTTTTTTCTTTTTCTTTTATTTATCCAGATTAAAAGGTATTCAAAACATTACAATTAAGCATCATTTAACACAATTAATCCTTGATTAAGCAACAAAAATAAAAATTTTATGGACAAAATTAGATATCAACAGTTGCATGATCAGTTGGTTTTTCTAAATGGCTTTTCAAAATTAGATGCATTCCTAAAATAGGACTAGTTACATTTTTAATATAAACAAGTAGCATAAATTTGATTCATCTAAACTTGAATTCTGTTTCAATGAATTTCTAATAAAAGCATTTAATAATACATGAGCATGTTGTAAATTGAGTAATACATTCATAAATTTTGTAACAATTCTATAACATCCTGACTAAAATTCATATGTAGATGAATACATTTTTTATATAAGAGGAATGCTAATAACATATTGCAGTTTGCTGAGTGAAGAAATGGATTCAATCTTATCATTTATCAAGAGTGTCGTATATAAACCACTTCATGATAGAAAATGACTTCTGATAACAGAATTATGTAATAACAGAATTTATAACAGAAAGAATAAAAAGTTAATTGAACACAACTAACAACTAACTATTTTAACTAACTTTAATTTACATATTGTGTAATACTCCCCCTCAAGGTAGGAAAAATATGTCCTAAAATTGTCAACTTGGATATGAGATTATGAAACTAAGCAGCTGCAACAAGTTTAGTTAGTAGATCTACAAGTTGATGTTGAGACTTGACATGCACTAATTTGATTAAGCTTGCAATCAATCTTCACATGCTTAAATCTTTCATGAAATGTAGGATTGGTAGCAAGATGAATGACTGCTTGATTGTCACAAAAAACCATGGCACCATCCACCTCAATTTCAAAATCTTTGAGCAAAGTTGTGAGCCAAGTAATCTCATTGGAAACAATAGCTAAAGCCTTGTACTTGGCCTCAGTAGAGGACTTGGAAACTGTTTACTATTTCTTTTACTTCCAAGCAACCAACGATTCTCCAAAAAAAACACAAAAACTAGTAGTAGACCTTCTTGTGTCAAGACAGCTCCCCCAATCAGTATCTGTAAAGGCTTTGATGCTAAGTGAAAATGAAGCAGAAAACAGTAGGCTTTGGCCAGGAGAATTCTTCAAATATCTTAAAAGGTGATGAAGAGCTTGTAAGTGTGGAACTCTAGGAGAACTCATGTATTGATTCAATTTATGAACTGCATAACAAATGTTTGGCCTCAAAATAGTCAAGTACATCAGTCAACTAATAAGTCTTCTATGCATAGAAGCATCGTCAAGTAAGTCACCATCTAAAGTATTGAGCTTTAAGGTGGGAAGTATATGTCTAAAATTCCTAACTTGGATATGAGATGATAAAACTATGCAGCTGCAACAGGTTTAGTTAGTAGATTTGCAAGTTGATGTTGAGACTTGACATGCGCCAATTTAATTAAGCCAACATTCACTTTTTTCTCTAATAAAGTGGCAATCAATTTTTATGATAATCATATATTTGATACATTAATAAACTCTCATTTTTAGTCATTTATACTCTCCATATACTTAATTGATTGAGTTTGGTTAAGTTTTGTAAGTTTGTACTCAAATTAGACTTAATTGAATTTTTTAGCATGATTTATGTCTTACACTATTTCTATATTTGAGCCATATCTTGGGATATAAGTGGTCCTTTTAGGTGATTCTAGTAGAATTTGAAAGATAAGAGAGAGCTCTACAACTTTCATGAAGACCTCAAAGGCCTAGTCACACGATTGGATAACTCAAATTGGAGTTGAAGCAAGAACTAGAGTGCTGATCTTGACAGCTTGACCTATGCATACTGTTCATGACATATATTGGGCTATAGGATGTACAATGGGCTAAAATTTTGATGGTTGATAGTTAATACCCAAATCTATAACTTTTATGTTGAATACAAAACCCAGTTCGGACTCCTTAGAGGTCATATTGGGCTTGGAATTTAGAATAGAGGAGTTGTCACTGGACCTGAGCAGTATGCAATAATCAGACCATATCTTGAGTTTTAGAAATGATTTTTGACAAAACTAAGAAATTTGAAAGCTAAGATCTAGGCCTACAACTTTCATGAAGACCACTTTGTTAAACAATGATGAATGCAATGACTTCAGAGCTAAATAATTTCGGAGACAAAGAATCTCCATAATTTTCCACTCACCAAAAGTCATTTGGCATTTTCCACTCATTTTCCACTCATCCACTCACTCATGACTCAGTCCCCTTGTCATTTTGTATCATAATCCTCTATAAAAGGCACCATTGGCAGATCATTTAAGAGTCTTGGTCCTAGAGGCTAAGATCATGCTATTATGTTGTTATAGTTTTTCTTTGTTCTAAATTGAAGTTATGTTCTTCTTCTTCTTCTTCTCTCTTTCTTTCTTCTTGTCTATGAGTAACTAAGTTTCATTTTACTTGGGTGAAAAGGTGAAGCTCTTAGTGATGAAATAAGGTTAGATTCATTTCTTTCTTGTGCTTAAATGATATATTTTCAAGTGGTCATTATACGTGTTATATTTTGTTTTCAATTAATTTAGAAACCCGATTTCTTGATTTGTTGTAGACAAGAGATTGGCACAGTGAATGTTTGAACCCATTTACAAGTGTTGGTGTTAGAAACTCTCCTTGTAAAGTAGAGATCTTGATTTGTTGTAGACAAGATTTTGGCACAATGAATGCTTGATCCCATTTATGAGTGGTGATGTTAGTAGATGATTAAAGGAGGCATAATATAATTACGTATATAATTTTTAATGAACTTTGAACGATGTATTTTCTGATTGGAACCTCCGTTATGTGTGGATTCTAATTGAGTTATAAAAAGAATTAATCTTGTTCTTATTTTATTTACCAAGAGTGGATCTCCTAACTCAAGTAAATCTTTTTATGTATTGTGACAAAATATTTACTTTACTTTAATTAATTTTTCTTCATCAAGTCTCTGTAATTCGACCTCGGACTCACCGAGAATTTATTACTTGAGATAACCTGCACTTGGGTTTGCAATTTAACTTTTAATATCGCATCAAGTTTTTGGCGCCGTTGCCGCGGACTTGATTTTAAGAATAAATTTATTGAGGTCTTTTCTATATTTTGTATATATTTTTGTATATATTTTTTCTCTTTTCTACTCTTTTATTTTATTTTTTGTACATACTAATGTACTAACTCTTTTGTACTCTCCTTTCTCCCTCTGTAATCTTCAATCATTAATAAAATAATCTTGACTCTTCTCTTCTTCCTCCTTCGTCGGCTCTAGTGAGGCTCTGCCTCTCTTTAGTTTTTATGTTTTAAATTTACTTTCTGCACTTTATTTTTTGTATTTTATTTTCTGTATTTTATTTTTTTACACTTTATTTTTTGTATTTATCTTCTGTCATTTATTTTTTGAAATTTATTTTTCGTCATTTATTTTTATTTATTAACTTACTAACTTAATTACTAACTATCCAACTATCTAACTTTTATTTATCAACTTACTAACTTTCTACTTGTTAATATTTATGTTGGTGGCTGGTTTATACCACACCTTTGTTAATATTTATTTATCTTGTTAATATTTATTTATCTTTGTTAATATTTACTTGGTGGTTGGTTTATATCACGCCTTTATTTATATTTATTTAGTTGTTAGTTTATACTACACCCTTGTTTATATTTAATGGTCGATTTTACCACCTACATGTTCATTATTTTTTTTATTTTAAGTTATTTAAGTTTTATTTATTTATTTTAAGTTTTTAAAAGTTTTTTTTGTTTATATTTTTATGGCAGGTTTATACCGCCTACTTGTACATTTTCTTTTCTATTTTAAGTTACTTATTTATGCTTAATTGGTACCGTGATTTAAATTCTGGTCGTTTGGTTAAAATTAATCTTAGTACTTTGCATATTAATTTGTTTGAATCACAATCACACACATCAAACATAATGGTTGAAAACGAAAATGTGTATGATGAACATGAAAATCAATCGTTGCGAACCATGCGAGAATATTTACAACCACCTCAAAATTCTAGTCCATCATGTTTTATCGTTCCACTCAATGCCAATAATTATAGATTTAAGCTAGATTCATACAATCTTGGATGGAGAAATCACTCGAACTTTAGTTGGAGGACTAACAATCAGGCACAATTTATGCAACCACCACCTCCTCAAGCACAATAAGGCTCTCAAAATTCTCAAGGATATGCACCTTTTGTCCCACTATACAGGAATAACCTTGAAGAAACATTGCATGCATTCATAGAAAGACAAGATGTCATTATTAATCAAAACATTCAAGCCATGATTGACATAAAAGACACTCTTGCTAAACTTTCTTCTGCACTCACCATTCACGAGAAAGTAAATTTCCTTCTCAACCTCAACTAAATCCCAAATATCAGTACAGTCTAAATGAGGATAGTCCAGAAAACTAACAAATAGATCAAGTCAAGTCAGTGATAACCTTTAAGAATGGAAAGGTTGTTGAAGAAAGTAAGGAGATAAAGAGTCAAGTGTCCAAAGTGATGAACTCCTTGAGTGTGAATGAGCTAGAGGATGTGGAAAAGAATCAAGATAGCAGTGATGCTGAGCTACCCAAGGAACCTGAGGTGACAAAAAATCTTGTTAAGCCAGAAAATGATGACGAGGGCCACCAGACATACATGTTTGACTCAATCATAGATAGGGGAGTTTCTACAACCTATGATTTTGATCCCCTTAAGAATTTTCTTATCAATTTTGAGTTTTATTCTATCAGTAATCCCTCTGATGTAATTGATATTTCTACTATTTTTTATAAAACTCAGGATCATGACACTCAGGCATGGCAACCAAAGTTTAAGGAGTGTCCTAAGAAAGGTTGGAGTATTGCTGATAAAAAAGGTGTTCGTCCCTTGGTCTGTTCTTATAAAATTAATTTGGAAGAAGGTAAATGGTCAGCGATTAAAGCTATAACTTGAGTTGAAGGATCCAGATGTAGCAGAGACTTTGGTAGACGATCTTGTCTACCAAAGCTGAGATAAGTTATTAGTATTTCATGTTTTTATTGAGTCGGCTTAAGTGCCTCCCAAATTTCGGAGCCTTTGTATGGGGATGTAAATAGTGTCGGCCAATAAAAAAAATAAAAAACAAAAGAACCCAAAAAAAAATTGTTTGCATGCTTGTTTATTTCATTTTACTTTATTTTTTTTATTTTTGTCATTGCTAACCATTGTCAAGATGTAGTTATTCTCTTCTCGTCTAAGCATTTCGGGTATGTGACTTTACTTTGTTTAATTTTGTCCTAATAATTTCTTTAATGTATATTAATGATTATTTCTTTAGTCTGGATTTAATTTTTAACATTGAGGACAATGTTGTGATCTGTTTGGGGGGAAGGATAGTTGACCAAAAAAAATGTGGGGAAGTATGATATGATTGTCAGCAACTTACTAAACTAAGGAAGGATGACAGAATAAGGAGTGGTTTTACTCTTGAGACGCATCTAAATTGGGAAGTATGCTTATTGATATGATTGTCAGAAACTTACAACAAAACTAATTAGGAATGATAGAGGAAGGAGTAATTTTACTCTTGAGACGCATCTAGATTGAGGTAGATAACTAGTTTGTGTGGAAGTAGCAATTTAAATTCAGAAAAATTTACATAATTGAGTAAATTGTCTTCTTTCTTAAAAATCACATGCTTTGTTATGGATGTTGAATTGGTGGATTGAGAATGATAGAATTATGTCTTGTGAGATTTTGAGCTTATTGATGAATGGATTGAACATTTGTACTATTCTCTTCTTTCTTGTGTGAATCTCACTCATAGAATTATTACTCTAGAGCTTGCTTTGATTCTTTTTTAGACTACATTTTCATATACATACATAAATATGATTGAAGCATTTTTCTTGATATAGCTACTTTAACTAAATAGCCAACCTTGTATATTTTTCCTTGCTTAACCCCTTTGAGCTTATTTGACCATTCTTTATTTCGAACTCATTATGTAACTTAAAAAAAAGAAAAAAAATAATATTCTTACCTGGCTTTAGGGAATAAAAGAACATTAACTTTATCATTGGATGAGTTCTTGAACAAGTGTGGGAGTGTGCGTGTAGAATGGTTGGTAAGAAAAATGTATATATTATGTTCATCTTCAAAAAAAAAAACAAAAAAAACAAAAAATAAAAAAATATATATGTAAATAAGGGTCAACAAGGCAATAAAGGAAAGGAAAAGAATATGTAAAGGGAATTTGTATTAGGTGGAGTTGGGATAAACTTTCATGCTTGTTAATTGAACTTAACTCTCATGCTCTTTTATTTTCTTTGGTATTTAACTTATCATATCTATATTACCTCTTCCTTTACCTTGACCCCATTATAACCTTGAATAAAGTCCTCATGATTTGTGTGTGTGTGTGTGTTCTGAGTAGTGGAGATGTAGAAGATAAGCAAGCTTATGGTAGTGCAACTTTCATGGGTTGAATTGAGTGAAATACCTACCTTTTAAACACTTGAGGGATTGAGAGTGAATCTTGTGAAGATCTATCATTCTTGACTCATGTTTTCAATTGAAGTTTCCTTACTTGTTGGTTTGAGATGCGAAGAAATTTTATCTCATAATTTTTTTGATCCCTTGAATGACTGGTTGCTTTTCTTGATTCATTGAATCCTTTAGAGTTTTTAGTTTTTGAGTCTGTTTCATTTTTTTTAGTTTTGGTCTTGTGTGTTTTGCCCAAGAGTGCAAAAAGTTAAGTATGGGAGAATTTGATAATCACATATTTGATACATTAATAAACTCTCATTTTTAGTCATTTACACTCTCCATATACTTAATTTATTGAGTTTGATTATGTTTTATAAGTTTGGACTCAAATTGGACTTAATTGAATTTTTTAACATGATTTATGTCTTACACTATTTTTGTATTTAAGCTATATCTTAGGATGTAGGTGGTCTTTTTAGGCGATTCTAGTGGCATTTGAAAGATAAGAGAGAGAACTATAACTTTCATGAAGACCTCAAAGGCCTAATCATACGATTAGATAACTCAAATTGGAGTTGAAGCAAGAACTAGAGTGCTGATCCTAATAGCTTGACCTATGCGTACTGTTCATGACATATATTGGGCTATAGGAAGTAAAAGGAGCTGAAATTTTTATGGTTGATATTTAAGACCCAAATATACAACTTTCGTGTTAAACACAAAACCTAGTTCGGACTCCTTGGAGGTCATATTGGGCTTGGAATTCATAATAGAGGAGCTGTCACTGGACTTGAGTAGTATGCAGTAATCAGACCATATCTTGAGTTTTAGAAATGATTTTTGACCAAACTAATGACATTTGAAAGCTAATATCTAGGCCTACAACTTTCATGAAGATCACTTTGTTAAAAAATAATGAATGCAATGACTTTAGAGTTAAATGATTTTGGAGACAAAGAATCTCCATAATTTTTCACTCACCAAAAGTCATTTGATATTTTCCATTCATTTTCCACTCATCCACTCACTCATGACTCAGTTCCCTTATCATTTTGTATCCCTAATCCTCTATAAAAGGCACCATTGGCAGATCATTTAAGAGTCTTGGTCCTAGAGGCCAAGATTATGCTATTATGTTGTTGTAGTTTTCCTTTGTTCTAAATTGAAGTTATGTTCTTCTTCTTCTTCTTCTTCTCTCTTTCTTTCTTCTTGTCTATGAGTAACTAAGTTTCATTTTACTTGGGTGAAAGGGTGAATCTCTTAGTAATGAAATAATTATATTCATTTCTTTCTTATACTTAAATGATATATTTTCAAGTGGTCATTATACGTGTTATATTTTGTTTTCAATTAATTTAGAAACCCTCCTTGTAAAATGGAGTTCTTGATTTGTTGTAGACAAGAGATTGGCACAGTGAATGCTTGAACCCATTTACAAATGTTGGTGTTAGAAACTCTCCTTGTAAAGTGGAGATCTTGATTTGTTGTAGATAAGATTTTGGCACAATGAATGCTTGATCCCATTTATGAGTGGTGGTGTTAATAGATGATTAAAGGAGGCATAATATAATTACATATATAATTTTTAATGAACTTTGAACGATATATTTTTTGATTGGAACCTCCGTTATGTGTGAATTTTAATTGAGTTATAAAAAGAATTAATTTTGTTCTTATTTTATTTACCAAGAGTGGATCTCCTAACCCAAGTAAATCTTTTTATTTATTGTGACAAAATATTTACTTTACCTTAATTAATTTTTCTTCATCAAGTCTCTGTGGTTCGACCTCGGACTCACCGAGAATTTATTACTTGAGATAACCTGCACTTGGGTTTGCAACTTAACTTTTAATACCGCATCACTTCACATGCTTAAATCTTTCAAGAAATGTAGGATTGGTAGCAAGATGAATGACTGCTTGATTGTCATACAAAACCATAGCACCATCTACCTCAATTTCAAAATCTTTGAGCAAAGCTGTGAGCCAACTAATCTCATTGGCAACACTAGCTAAAGCCCTGTAGTTGGCCTCAGCAGAGGACCTGGAAACTGCTTGTTGTTTCTTTGACTTCCAAGCAACTAATTATTCTCCTAAAAAAACACAAAAACTAGTAGTAGACCTTCTTGTGTTAAGATAGCTCCCCCAATCAACATCTGCAAAGGCTTTGATGCTGGGTGAAGATGAAACAGAAAATAGTAGGCCCTAGCAAGGAGAATTCTCCAAATATCTCAAAAGGTGATGAAGAGCTTGTAAGTGTGGAACTCTAGGAGAACTTATGTACTAATTCAATTTATGAACTGCATAACAAATGTATGGCCTCAAAATAGTCATGTACATCATTCGGCCAATAAGTCTTCTATGCATAGAAGCATCCTCAAGTAAGTCACCATCTAAAGTATTGAGATTTAAGTTGGGTTCCATAGGTAAAGCCATTAGTTTGTAGTCTAAATAACCAATGTTTTCAAGCAAGGAAACAATGTACTTCTTCTGAGATAGATAAATTCCTTTTGGTGATTGTGTAATCTCTAAACCAAGAAAATATTTCAAGTCACCTAGTACTTTAAGCTTGAATAAACTTTGAAGTAAGCATTGAACATGCTGAATTTGAGATTGAGTTGCACTTGCAATGATAATGTCATCAACATATACTAACAAGATGACTAAAGAAGTACCTATCCCTTTAGAAAACAAAAAGTAATCACTCTTGGATTAGTTGAAACCATGAACAATCAAAGTAGTGGAAAACTTGTGGAACCATTGTCTAGATGCTTATCTAAGACCATAAATATATTTGTTTAACTTGCACACTCGGTTTCTCCCCCTTACTATGATATCCTAGTGGTAAGTCCATGTACACTTCTTCAAAATATTCTCTATTTAAGAATGCATTATTGATGTCCAATTGAAATAATTTTTTGTTCTTAATAACAGCAATGGACAAAATACCCAAATAGTTGTGAGCTTTGCAACTGGGGAAAAAGTATCCAAGAAATCAACTCTTACTTGTTGAGTGTATCCCTTGGCTACTAACTGAGCCTTATACCTCTCCACTGTGCTATCTGAGTTATACTTCACTTTGTAATCCATTTGCAGCCAATTTTGTGTTTGCCTTCTGGTAAGGGAACAACATCCCAAGTATGGTTATCCTCTATAGCTTATAATTCAAGATATATAGCCTTTTGCCATTCAGGATGTTTGATGGCTTGATAGTAAAATATTGGCTCAAAAACTGAATCTACATGCATCATAAAGTTTTTATAGGATAGGCTTAGGTTATCATAGGTCATGTAGGTTGTAATGGGATATAAGGTGGAAATTTGATTGCACTAATATTACTGCAAATAAGATGGGGGTCTGGAAGGTCTAGTTGATCTTCTAGGAGCTTGAAGAATGACTTGTGATGAAGAATTAGATGATGAATTGTTGGATTGTGATGAAGCATAAGGTAAGAAATGAGAATTGGAAGAAATATCTGGCTGAGACAATGGCAGAACAATATTCATGAAAAGATTTTTATGAAAATTAGTTTGTGGTAAAGTATGAAAAGGAAAAATAGATTCATGAAATTGAGCATCTCTTGATATGAAAAATTGTTTAGTCTCAAGATTATATAGTTTGTATCCTTTGTAACCAAGAGGATATCCAACAAACACAGAAGGGACAACTCTAAGACAGAACTTGGTTTTGTGAGACTGCAAAGTGGCAGCAAAATATAGGCAGCCAAAGACTCTGAGTGCTTGATAGTCAGGTTCCTTGCTATATAACAACTGATATGGACTTTGAAATTTTAATAGTGGTGCAGGAAGTCTATTTACCAGAAAGGTAGCAGTAAGCAAACATTCTCCCCAAAAACTTATAGAAACTTGGACTAAAAATGAAGAGATCTTGCAACATTGAGTAACTATTGGTGTTTTATTTCCACCACAAAATTTTGCTCTGGCCTTTGTACATAAGAAAATTGATGTAGAACACTTTTGCTTTGCAAAAAACTAGTTAGTGCTAGTTCCTTGGCATTATCTGACTCAATTGCTTAATAACCTTGCCAAACTATGTCTCCACTAATGCAAAAAATTGTTATAACAGATTAATGGCTTTTGATTTAGCCTGCATGAGGTATATCCATGTGAATCTGGTGCAGTCATCTACCAAAGTTAGGAAGTACCTATTACCATCATATGTTAGAATGTGATATGGACCCCATATATCACAGTGAACCAAGTCAAAAAGGTATAGCAGAGACATGATTATGGGAAACAAAAGACAATCTTTGAAATTTAGCTAAGGGACAAATTGAACATAGAAAATTATGCTTAGATTTTGGTAAAGTAATTGCAATTTTATCACTAAGTTTTTGCAAAATTTTATTTAACAAATGACCAAGCTTAGCATGCCAGATATAAAAGGAAACAGAATTAATATTGTCTACACTACTTAAGGAATTATATGAACAATGCTTAGGAAAAATAGAATTGTGTTCATGACAATTAGAAATAGAACTGTGTACAACCCTTGATGCAGCCTTTAGTGATAAGAAGGAATCTAGTTCAAAGACATAAAGTCCTCCAATCAGTTTACTCATGCCAATTCGAACTGTTGGGATTCTGTATAGAAAAGAAACTATTGTTAAATAAAACTGAATAAGGAAAACACTTTAATAAGGAACTGAGAGAAATCAAATTGACATGGAAGTTTAGGATATGCAAAGCATTATCAAGAACTAGATGAGGAGTTAATATCACAGTACCTATGGAATGAACCTGAACTTTATCATGATTTAGAACAGTAACATATGAATTGGCTAAAGTAGAATACTGAACAAAATTTTGTAAGGAACAAGCAATATGACTTGTAGCTCCGGAATTTAAAAGTCACAAACTGTAATTGATAAAGACTTGAGAGTTATATGCAAACAGAATGGTACCCATGGAAGATGAAGGAGAAGGATCAATATGCTCCACATTTGGCTTGACAGTTTAAGACATCTGCGAAGTGATGATTGATAAGAATTGTTGATATTGCTCTGGAGTAAATTGAACTGCATTGTTACATCAGTAACTTGATTCACAGAGGTAGAATTCTTATTCTTGAAGCCTTTTTTGTAACCTGGGGATAACCATGAAGCTTGAAACACTTCTCCTTAATGTGATCATAAGCCCCACAATGTGTACATAAGGGTCTATCTTTGTGCCCAATTTTCTGCACAGAATCTTCATTCTGTCTTGAACTTGTTGATTTCACAGCAAAAATAGCTTGTGATTCAAAAACTTAAGGCTGTATATTTCCAAGCTCACACTACTTTTCTTTTTATAAGATCAAAGAGAAAACCTTGTTAATCGGAGGAAGTGATTCCATTAACAAGATTTGGCCATGAGTTTGACAGAAAGAATCATTGAGTCCCATAAAAAACACATGACATATTCAGATTGTAAATGATCCTGTAATGGTTTTGCTTCACCACAGGTGCAATGAATAAATAGTCGATTGTCACTTAGTTCTTCCCAAATGACTTTGATCTTGGTGAAGTATTGTGCGACTGAGAGAGAACCTTGGGAAATACTCAATAGATCTTTCCTCAACTGAAACAATCTTCGTCCATTGCACTGTTGAAAACGATCTTTAAGATCATTCCAAATAGCTTCAACTAAATTTGAGTAAATGACACTTGCAGCAATCTCCTTAAAGATAGAATATAACAACGTTGTTGCGTTCCCAAGAAGCTAGAAGCACAAGATCAGTGCCATCAGGTTTCGGGATATATCCATCAATAAACCCGAATTTGTTCTTGGCCTTCAAGGCAATCGTCATTGATCTGTTCCATGAATTGTAATTGTCACTTATCAATGGTTGAGAAACAAGCAACAAACTAGGATTATCCGAAGGATGAAGAAGAAAAGGATTGGCAAAATCATCAGTAAGATTAAGATTTGTCATGAAAAAAAATGAAGAATGAACTGATATGAATAACAATGAAGAATCAAAGAATGAAAAATCGAAGGAATCAAAGAATCAGAGAATGAGGAATCGAAGGAATCGAAGAAGAAGAGGAAGTGGAAACTAAACTTCTAATATCATATTACAGTTTGTTGAGTGAAGAAATGGAATCAATCTTATCATTGATCAAGATTGTGGTATATAAACCACTTCATGACAGAAAATGAATTTTGATAACAAAATTCTGTAATAACAGAATTCATAACAGAAAGAATAAAAAGTTAACTAACTATTCTAACTAACTAATTGTAACTGAAAATAACTAACAACTAATTAACTATTCTAACTAACTATAATTTACATATTGTGTAATAACATACTTTTTTGGACACTTCTTTTAATAATTGTTTTACTATTAGTTCACTTCATACACTTGAAAACATTATTAAGAGAAAGATACTTGCAACACTTACTTTTAGATCAATAGTAAAGTAAGTGTTAAAATGAGTGCTCAAAAGAGTGTGTGGCTAATATTTCTCTTTTATATAATTAGGCAGAGGTAATAAAGGCTTTGATACCAAATGTAAAATATTTTAAACATCATAATTATCTTTATGAAGAGAATAAATATATCGAGATACTTACCTCCATTTATAGTCAATTAAGCAAAGCACATTTACATGGTTCTCTCATGGCATAGAACTTTTTGTAGAAACTTAGCACAAGCACAAACTCATCTAGTATATTGTAGTCAACGGTAGATAGATAGGGTATTCTTTTTTACTTACTTAAACTAAGGACTATGTGCTTATCTAGTATATATAGTGACATATACCTCTCTCCATTAGAGAAGCCTCCCTTAGGATGGGCCCACTATCTCAAAAGTGGAGATAACCACTTTCTAGCAGTTGCAAATAATGTTCAACAAAATAGATAATGGTATTGTCCATTATCCTTAATTAACCGAATAATTTGACTTGATAAAAGTCACCAAAAAATGTTGGAACTACCTTAAGTTAAATAAAAAATTTAACAGACATCTCCTAACAGACATCTCCTAATTTAACAGACAGTTGCAAACCACCTTAAAACTGTTGAACTTGGTTTTATTAGGCTCAAATCTCTAACCCGAATCAGATTTAAATTTAGTTTTCGATTTGTATAATGTTATATCAAAACATTTTATATGTACAAAGTTATATGAAATCTAGTGATTGAACATGATTGTTATCATTTTTATTTTTTAAAATATATTCTAAAACTTTTTATTTAGTAATACATAAGAAGATTCTGGATGGGATAATGTCAACGTCCCTTTTTCTCTTTCGGAATGTTCCAATACAAATAAGTTTTAATGCATCATTGGAGTTTCATTGATCTATATCTTGGAAACGAAAATGCAACAATCGGAAAAGTAGATCAAGAATTCTACATTCTTATAAGAGATCAGAACAATTTGGTGTAAAAGAAATGTGATTCAATCTATTTACAGGTAATTAGGAGAAAAGCTTTTACTCGATCAAGAATAAAGTACATAAAAGGTTTTAGAGAAATTTTTAAATACTTTCAAAGGAACTATTATTATCTTCTAATTTAATAATATTTTTAATCTTATAATTAATGTGGCATAACATTAATGATGCAAAAAAAGATATTTTTCTCTAAGAATCTCTCAAGGTTTTACTTACCTAAATATGAGAAAGAGAAAGGAGATGTGCAATTTAACCTCCTAATTAAGAGGCTATAAGCACAAAAGGAAGGCTACAATCTCAAATATGATGTGCCTTATTTGATTAATATATACGACACAAATCAAGTACATCATTTTAAAGATTTTGAGCTTAACATCTTAACATGTAATTCTACATAGAAATAGCCCATCGTACTCGATAGTCGATACAGTTCTAAAATGTAAGAAAAAATAAAATTCCACATTGAGTTAATGACATAAACTTTTGGTATATGTTGTAAAATTAAGCATAAAGAATTCAATAAATAGAGATGAAATTAGAGAACAAAACATAAAGAACTCAAGAGATAACGAAGAAACTAGAGAGAAAAAAGAATTTTTCTATATTATTATCTATCATGTTCAAGTGTCTTATACCCTTTATATATAGGGTCAAGACTACATAAAATTATAACCATCACTATAATGAGATATGAAAAATAATAATGAGTAACATTTGTTGAAGATAATATGGCTACATCTAAGGCTTAAGGCTTTTCATACGTAACTCATTGACCCTTGATTGTAGGAGATTAGTCTTGACCCTTGTTTGTAGCCTTTTACCTTGATTCTAGGAGTTTAGTTTCCATTCTTTTATTTTTTTAATTGAGATGTAATTGATTTATAATTATTAGTTTCCATTCTTTTATTCCTCTAATTGAGATGTAATTAATTTGTAATTAAATTTTACTATTATAATAAGAAAGCACTCACCCACATTCAAAGTGTGGCGATTTCACAATCTTCTCAACATCTACATAATGAATCTTTTGTAACATTCTTGTAATTATGTAACTATGGTGACTTTTGGACATCCACTCTTGAATATCATTCATAGCACTTTCCCTTAGATGTCCATCAGGGATATGCCTCATTAAAACTTTACTAAGAAAAACCTAGTGGGGAAAAAATCCTAGTGAAGGAAAAAGAGTACAATATCTTTTATATGGGAACTGCCTCATTAAAAATCTTATCAAGAAAAATCATGTACGACAAAACCTTGATTAAGGGTAAAAGAGTACAATTTTTCTCTCCTTGAAGAATTTTGGGAAAATATACTTTATTCAGTCACCTTTGATATATCATCATTTTGTTGAGCTTTGCAAGTAGTATTATATTCAGTTAAAATTTCCTTTACATCTAAGGCTTAAGGTACGACAATCTACAAGATTCTTGAATATGATTAATCATAACTCTTAACAAGAAATATTCATGACATCCTTCGTGAATTGTCGTTATTTCTAAATGATATGAAAAAGTGGCAACTATAAATTGCTTTGTAAATAAAGACCCTGTTTGAGATCTAACTTTATTTGGATAAGATAAATATCTTGCATCTATATAATCAATTAGCTGGACATAGATTCATACGAATAAAATAATATCATTAATTGTGCTTCAAAGATATAGAAATACTTAGTATTTAGCAATATGCATGTATATTTCTGTAGCACTAAGGTATGATATTCCAAGATTAAGATTTTTGTTATTTACTTTAAATCTAACGATGTAACAACTATTAGTGTACTCAGTGTATAATTATATGTATAAATGACTTAAGAACTTATTTTTTATAACTTGATAGACAAAATTCAATTTTTTAAATACTCAATCTGCAGACCGCGACAAAGTTTTATCTTTTAAAGATCTTTCACTTCAAATTTTTTCTTTAGATCTTCTACAACGTTGGAAAAACTTCAAGTAATTTTAATAACTAACATACATAGCAATTCTGCAAAGCCAATTACAAGTTTCTTAAATAGACACATAAGAAAATAAAATATTTTAAGAAATTTTGAAATATATATATATATATATATATATATATATATATATATATAATGCATATCAACAAGCACTACTTGCTCAATAAGAAAGTTTCCATATGATCAGAAAATGAACATAAATCATTAGTATATGTAAATTAAGTTCATTGGATATTATTGATATTTCAAAGCCTTCGGGGATTTTTATGTGGATAGTATGTATCAAGAGATCCATAACAACAAGATGTAACAACATTCTGTGTTTGGATGGTTACCATTGAAGACTTGTTTTGATGATAACAAACGAGAAGATTAAATGAAGATGAGTAATAGACCAAGTCCAAGTTTGTGTTTGATTAGTTTTTATGACTTAGGATCTATTGTACGGAGCTCACATTTAATATCTCTCTGTCTTTTGAAAGAAAAGTTTTCAAAGAATAGCTCACTTGTTTTTGAACTCAGCATCTTTGAAAATCCATTTCAAAACAGTTTTTTTAACTTGAATTATTCGAATAAAACATTGCCTATTCGAATAAATGTCTTCATGAGAAACTGTTTTCAAAGTGGCTATTCGAATAAACATTCGTTTATTCGAATAATGAGCTTTTCGAAACTTCGTTTTAAATACGTTATTCGAATAACTCATCCGTTATTCGAATAAAGGTTTCTATCTCGAACTTCGTTTTAAATACGTTATTCGAATAACTCATCTGTTATTTGAATAAAGGTTTCTATCTGAACTTCGTTTTGAATACGTTATTCGAATAACCAAGTTTCTATTCGAATAACCCTTTCAAATGAGCTTTTTTCACGTTGAGCTTTATTCGAATAAGTGCTTGCCTATTCGAATAAACACGAACCTTCTTGATTTACGAAAATGGAAACAGATGTAATTGAAATTTGTTTTCAATCAGCATTTAATGTCTTTTATCACACCCAATTTGCTTAACCTAATTCTCTCTATAAATAGCAAGCACTGGGTCACGTTTTTCCATTACCCATTATTCGAATGTTTTTCGATTACTCTGTCTATGTGAAAACTTTTCCCTACGCTCTTCTTGCTTAAAAACTTTGAGATATTACTGTGAGAGCTCCATTAGCACTTCAACTTGTATTACACACTCTGTTTGAGAGTTTCTCTTCATCTCTATTTTTTCTGATTATTTGTATCGAGGGTGAGGTATCCCTCAAAGGTTTGTATAAGGGTGAGGTATCCTGCAGGTGAGACTTTAGCACAAGGGTATAGTGTCCTGTGTGTGAAAAGTGCTCTATTTTATTTTGTAACGGTAGCAAGCACCTATTGAAGCTTGTATACTTAGTGAAAAATCTCGACTTTCGAGGACTGGACGTAGACCACAAGTGGGTTAGTGGTCGAACCGGGATAAATCTGTACGCTTCTCTCTTCTTTAATCTCTTTAATTTAAGCAATTTAATTTTAATGCACACTTATTTTACTATTTGCTCTTTCTTGTTTATTCTCTTCTTCTTATTCCTTCGTGCTTTTATTTATCAAGTTTATATTTGTATTTTATTTTAAAAAGAGTTTTGCGAAAAAGTTTTTATACTCAATTCACCCACCCCTCTTGAGTCTTGGAAGCCACTTGGTAACAAGTGGTATCGAGCTAGACTTCTTGTATAAAGAGCTTAGCGACTTCAAGAGTATATGGCTTCTTCAAATGGTTTTTCGAAGGATCCTCCATAAACCGACCACCCTTTTTCAATGGGGATGGTTACGCATATTGGAAGGAAAGAATGAAAATCTTCATCGAAGCTATTGATCTAGATGTTTGGGATCTTTGTTGAAAATGGCGCTTTTATACCCACACATGAGATCGATGGTGTAAGGACCGAAACACCTCGAAATAAATGGTCGATGAAGACAAATGAAAAGTTCAATTTAATTTAAAAGCCAAAAATATTATTACTACTCTTTGCTTTGGGTTATGATGAGTTTTTTAGAATTTCAAATTGTAAAACTGCTAAAGAAATGTGGGATACTTTACAAGTTACCCATGAAGGTACTAGTGAAGTTAAAAGGTCGAGAATAAATTCTCTAACTCGCGAATATGAACTTTTTAGAATGAACCAAGGAGAAAGCATTCAGAAATGCAAAAGAGGTTCACCCACATAGTTAATCATCTTGCATCTTTAGGTAAAAGTTTTTCTAATGAAGATTTGATTAACAAAGTGTTGAGATGTCTTAGCAGGATTTGGCAACCCAAGGTATGACCATATCGAATCAAGGGATTTGTCTACAATGACTTTGGCTACTCTCTTTGGAAAACTTCATGAGCACGAACTTGGCGAAAGCAGATGAATCAAAGTGAAGAGAATGATAAAAGAAAAAGGGGATAGCTCTTAAAGCCACTTCATCAACATTCGACAACGATGATGAAGAAAATGAAGAAGGCTCGAGAGAACATTGAGGTAAGTGAAGAAAATTTTAGTTTATTAGTTAAAAAGTTTGGTAAATTTCTCGGGAAAAAGGGAACGCATAAAGGAGACCTCCCTTCCTCAGAAAAGACACACTTTAAAGGCGAAGGAGCTTCATCTACTCCAACTTGCTATGAATGTGGGAAACCGGACACATGAAAATGGAGTGCCCGTCTATCAAAAAGAAGAAGGAGAAATTCGAAAAGAAGCCCTTCAAGGATAGAAAGGAAGAAAAAGCCTACATAGCATGGGATGAAAACGACATAGACTCAACGGCGATACTCGATTTCGGATAGCGAAGAAGCTCGGTTGTGTCTAATGGCAAAAAAGGAGATGAAGAAGAAAGTGAAAACGAGGTAAGTTCTAATACTACTTCTTTATTACCCTCGTATGATGAGTTACAAGATGCCTTTGAAGAACTACATGTAGAATCTCTAAAACTCACAAAAATTATTTCTTCTTCTAAGAAAACAATTTCTTCTTTAGAAAATAAAATTCTTGTTTTAAATAAAGAAATAGAAGAATTAAAAATTGAAAACGAAACTTTAGGGATCATTGATGCTTGCACAAATCATTCCTCACATGCTTCTACTTCTTCATCTTGTTCTTCATGTCATATACTTGAAAAAGAAATAGAGGATTTAAAAAACACTCTCTCTAAATTCACTTTTGGAAGAGATAACCTAAATATTTTATTAGGAAGACAAAGAGTGGTTTTTCAAAAGTAGGGATAGGATATAACCGAAAAATCAACAAAAACTCTATAAAAATTTCTTTGTGCATTCTAGTGTTTCTAGTAGTCCTTTTATTAAATGTTTTTATTGTGGAAGAAGAGGACATAATGCTTCAACATGTAATGCAAGGAAAAACATAAATACTAGAGTTGGAACAAAAATGGTTTGGGTTCCCAAGGGTACCATACCCAAAACTGACACACAAGGACCCAAGAAAATTTGGGTACCAAAAGTTAAAACCTAAACTTATGTTGTAGGTGTGCTTGAAAGCCAGGAGTTCAAATTGGTATCTCGACAGCGGCTGCTCTAAGCACATGACTGGGGACGACTCAAAGTTCACAATGCTTATTCCCAAGAATCATGGACACGTCACTTATGGCGATAACAACAAGGGTAAAATTCTTGGAATCGGCAAAGTCGGTAAGAACCCTAACTCCTCTATTGAAAATGTGCTACTTGTTGAAGGTTTGAAACATAATTTGCTTAGTATCAGCCAATTATGTGATAAAGGAAATAGGGTAATATTTGATTCAAACTATTGCATAATTGAAGATAAAAATGATAAGCATGTTAAATTCATTGGTCAGAGAGTTAATAACATCTATATGATTAGCCTGGATGATATATCTTCAAATGATGCGAAATGCCTTTTAAGCAAAAATGATGATTCATGGTTATGGCACAGAGAATTGCACACATTCACATGGATCACTTAAAAAAGTGGTCTCTAAAGAGTTAGTAATTGGACTACCCAAGCTTAATTTTATAAAAGATAAATTATGTGATGCATGTCAAAAGGGTAAACAAATAAAGGTCTCTTTTAAAGCGAAAAATATAGTTTCTACCACTAGACCTTTACAACTTTTGCACATGGATCTTTTGGACCTTCTAGAACTATGAGCTTTGGTGGGAATTACTATGCTTTAGTGATTGTGGATGATTTTTCTAGGTTTACATGGACTTTATTTCTTGCAAATAAAAATGATGCATTTCTAGCTTTTAAAAGACTTGCCAAAATTATTCAAAATGAAAAAGGTTTTCAAATTTCTTCTATAAGAAGCGATCATGGTGGCGAATTTGAAAATAATGTCTTTGAAAATTCTTGTGATGAACATGGTATTAATCATAATTTCTCTGCCCCTAGAACTCCGCAACAAAACGGAGTTGTAGAAAGGAAAAACCGTTCTTTAGAAGAAATGGCGAGAACTATGCTTAATGAAATTTGCTCTTCCTAAATACTTTTAGGGATCTTGTAAATACGACTTGTTATGTAATGAAGCAGGGCCCTTATAAGGCCCATTTTAAAAAAACCCCATATGAATTGTATAAGGGAAGAAAGCCTAATGTCTCACACTTTCATGTTTTTGGTTGCAAATGTTTTGTTTTAAACAATGGAAAAGATAATTTAGGCAAGTTTGATGCTAAGTCTGATGAAGGTATTTTTCTTGGCTATTCAAATCATAGTAAAGCTTTTCGTATATATAATAAAAGAACTATGACCATTGAAGAATCTATTCATGTTGCTTTTGATGAAACTGACCCAAGTGGATCGAGAAAGGATCTTGCTATTGATGATGTTGCAGAAGTCTTAGCGGAAACTCACTTGGATAGCAAAGAAAAAGAAATCAAGGAGCAAGAGGATAAACAAAGACACGAAGATTCGCAAGCCTTGGAACTTCCCAAAGAATGGCGGACTTCAAAATATCACTCTCTTGATCAGATCATCGGTGATGTATCTAAAGGTGTTAGTACTCGTAACTCCCTTAGAAATACTTGTAATCACTTAGCTTTTGTCTCTCAAACTGAACCTAAGGATTTAAATGAAGCTTTTGATGATGAACATTGGATCTTGGCTATGCATGAGGAATTAAATCAGTTTGAAAGAAATCAAGTTTGGGAATTAGTTGCAAGACCTAATAATCACCCCATAATTGGAACTAAATGGGTTTTTAGAAACAAACTTGATGAAAATGGGTTAATAACTAGGAACAAAGCTAGATTGGTTGCTAAAGGATATAATCAAGCGAAGGGATAGATTATGAAGAAACCTATGCACTGTAGCTAGACTAGAAGCTATTAGGATGTTACTTACTTATGCTTGCATCATGGATTTCAAATTATATCAAATGGATGTCAAGAGTGCTTTTTAAATGGTTTTATTCAAGAGGAGGTATACGTTGAACAACCTCCAGGCTTTGAAAATCATAAATTGCCCAACCATGTTTTCAAACTTAAAAAGGCTTTATATAGCTTAAAGCAAGCTCCTAGAGCTTGGTATGAAAAGGTTAAGTAAGTTTCTCTTGGAAAATGGTTTTCAAGAGGAAAAGTCGATACTACCCTTTTTATTAAAAATAAAAAGCATGATATTCTTCTTGTGCAAGTTTATGTGGATGATATTATATTGAGGTGCTACTAATGAATCCCTTTGCGAGGATTTTGCTAAGTCAATGCGAGAATGAATTTGAAATGTCAATGATGGGAGAATTGAACTTCTTCCTCGGACTTCAAATCAAACAAACGGACGAAGGGACTTTCATAAGTCAAACCAAATACTTGCAAGGAGTTGATCAAAAGATTCGATATGGAAAACGCTAAACACATGGCCACTCCGATGGGCACGTCTTGCTATTTGGATAAAGATGAAGGAGGTAAATCGGTAGAAATAACGAAATATAGAGGTATGATTGGATCTCTCCTTTATCTTCTTGCTAGTAGGCCGATATTATGTTTAGTGTATGCATGTGTGCGAGATATCAGGCAAACCCTAAGGAATCTCACTTAAGTCTTTGTTAAACGTATAATAAAATACCTAGTAGGCACTTCACAAATGGGCTTGTGGTACCCTAAGGGTGCCTCTTGTAGCCTAATAGGTTATTCGACTACGATTTTCTTTGGGTGCAAATTGATGAGAAAAAGTACTAGTGGGACTTGCCACTTGCTTGGTAACTCTTTAGTTTCTTGGCATAGTAAGAAACAAAATAGTGTGGCTTTGTCTCTCTTGAAAGGTGAATATGTTGCGGTAGGGAGTTGTTGTGCTCAAATCCTATGGATGAAGCAACAACTTTTAGACTACGGTCTTGACTTGATCGCATCCCAATAAAATGTGATAACACTAGTGCAATAAATATCTCTAAGAATCCCATCTTGCATTCAAGAACAAAGCATATAGAGATAAGACATCACTTTATCGAGAGATCACGTACAAAAAGGGGATTGCATTCTTGAGTTTGTTGAAACATCTAAGCAACTTGCAGATATCTTCACTAAACCCTTAGCAAAAGAAGCATTCTTTTATATTCGAGGAGAATTGGGCATAATTGATCAATCTAATGTTTAAATTGTATGATTGATTGCTGGTTGTGTTCATATGATCATATGCTTTAAATGTTATAAACATATGCCTCTGTGTTAGCTTTATTCGAATAAGCATGCCATCACTTGAATAACATTCTTTCTTTGCTCGTTAATATATGTGTTTAACATCGATACTTTATTCGAATAAAACTTAGTTTATTCGAATAAACTGACTCCCTTGCTTTACACTGTGTGCTTCTCGTCTCTGCTTATTCGAATAGCTCTTCTCTTTATTCGAATAACCAGAAACCTGTGTTTATCAGTGCCTCCTTCTACCCTCTGCTTATTCGAATAAGCCCCTTCTTATTCGAATAACCAGCGTCCCTCTTTATCAGGCTCTGGTCTTGATCTCTGCTTATTCGAATAGACCCCAGGTTATTCGAATAACCTGAACCTCATTTTATCATCTGAAAAAATTTTTTGGTGATGGGTCTCTCTACTATTCGAATAACTCCATAGTTATTCGAATAAAACCTTTCCAGACATGACCAACACGTTTGGCTTTCTAAGTTATTTTATTCGAATGGATCCTCTTCTATTCGAATAAACCTTGCTCATTTGTTTTAAACCCTCCGGTTTTGCTGCGCGCTGTTTCATTGTGTCCGGCAAGGTTTATTCGAATAAACCTCGGTTTATTTCGAATAAACACGGGGCTCTTTAAATAACCCCTACGCGCCCAAGTCTTTCACCCTCCTTCTTCTCTATTCTTTTCGACTTCTCACCTCCTCCTCTCAAACCGTCTCACCATCTGCGTCCTTTCACCTCTTCTCCACCTTCCTCCATGGCTTCATCCCTAGCAAACGTCCTCGCACGAAAAATGCTCCAGGCACCAACTCGCTTGATCTTCGAAGGCTCTCCTCAAATGATGAGTACTGGTGCACGCTTCATCTCTCATTTACGGGAACGCAACTTGGTTCAACCCAAGTATACGGATCTTTCCTTCTTCCGGCGACCGCGGTTTCGACTTACGACTCTCTTGCAAAACCAAGGAGTTCTTCGGCTTTGCTCTCACCATAGGGCCAACATCTATCCGGCTACGGTGAAGATGTTCTTGTAATCCGGCGTTTTGACGGCCGAATCTTCTTTCGAGGTCTGTGATCGCGAGGTTGTGATCACACCGCGGGGACCGGGGGCAATTTGTTCGCCGCGAGTTCTCTCGGCGCCCTTGTTGAACATGATGACACACCTTTCCTTGAAGACTTCAACAAACTTCAAGCGGTTGAAGACTGCTGAAGCACGGCTTGGCCTCCCGATAAAGGTCTCAAGGGTGGAATCTTTGAAAAGCCAAGATAGGCTTACGCATTACGCCTATGCTCACATTCGGCTCCTCGCGGTGGAAACTACGCCTATCTCGGCGAGGAAGACGTCTTCATCTTGTGGTTTCGAAGAATGGCCATCGAGTCAAGGCGCTTTGTGTTCATCATGAGGCACATGATGAGGGCTAAGAGCAAGGACAAATCGAGACCTTCCTTATGGCTTCCTCGTCACTACCCCTGTTGGGTAAGTACCCTCGGTCCTAGAGGCGAGCGAGCTATCGCCCCTGACGCACCACAACGTGTTTGGAGCTCACACCTTGAGAAAGATGAAGATGATCCAAACCGATGAAGGTACTGGGTGTACCCGGATGAGGTTGCGAGGACGAGCTTGACCTGCTGCTTTGCCCCTGCTTTGCTCTGAAAACATTTTGAGAGTACTGCTGCTACTTTTGCTCAGCTCCGGTCACTCTAGAACAGATCATGGCCACCTTACGGGATAGCAGAGCTTACATGGAACATACCTTTCTATTATTCGTTTGATAGAATAGAAGGTGTTGAACGTGAGGTTCTTTGCCCTCCGATCTGCTTCACTGCCTCGCACCGAGCGTCTTCACCACCACCTCAGGATGCTTACTTTTAGGAACTATAATTCTTAGTTTTTATGTTTTTGACTTAGTGTAATTTGTTTTACGGCTTGTAATCTGTCTCTGTTATAAATGCATAAATAAAGTTTCCTATTATTCTAAATGACATGAGTATGTTTATGAGACTTATTATGTTTTTACCCTCCTTTTTGCTCATGACAAAAGGGGAGAAATATCTATTTGATCATTTGACTTTAATTGAGAAAAGACAGGTAAAATTGAAATAAGATTGGATTCAAATTGAAAGGGGGAGCTGCGCACATATCTGATATACATTACCTCTTATAATTAAAGAGGGGGAGTAAGCTTTTATACCTTTTGTGAATTTCAATTATATGCACTAACGCTTTTCTCTTTGATAGTCTCTTTAATAGTTTGTCATCATCAAAAAGAGGGAGAATGTGTTTGGATGGTTACCATTGAAGACTTGTTTTGATGATAACAAACGAGAAGATTAAATGAAGATGAGTAATAGACCAAGTCCAAGTTTGTGTTTGATTAGTTTTTATGACTTAGGATCTATTGTACGGAGCTCACATTTAATATCTCTCTGTCTTTTGAAAGAAAAGTTTTCAAAGAATAGCTCACTTGTTTTTGAACTCAGCATCTTTGAAAATCCATTTCAAAACAGTTTTTAACTTGAATTATTCGAATAAAACATTGCCTATTCGAATAAATGTCTTCATGAGAAACTGTTTTCAAAGTGGCTATTCGAATAAACATTCGTTTATTCGAATAACTGAAACTTTTCGAAACTTCGTTTTAAATACGTTATTCGAATAACTCATACGTTATTCGAATAAAGGTTTCTATCGAACTTCGTTTTAAATACGTTATTCGAATAACTCATCTTGTTATTCGAATAAAGGTTTCTATCGAACTTCGTTTTGAATACGTTATTCGAATAACCAAGTTGCTATTCGAATAACCCTTTCAAATGAGCTTTTTTCACGTTGAGCTTTATTCGAATAGGCTTTTGCCTATTCGAATAAACACGAACCTTCGATTTATGAAAATGGAAATGATTGAATTGAAATTTGTTTTCAATCAAGCATTTAATGTCTTTTATCACACCCAACGGTGCTTAACCTAATTCTCTCTATAAATAGCAAGCACTGGGTCACGTTTTCCATTACCCATTATTTGAATGTTTTTTCGATTACTCTGTCTATGTGAAAACTTTTCCCTATGCTCTTCTTGCTTAAAAACTTTGAGATTTGTGAGAGCTCCATTAGCACTTCAACTTGTATTACACACTCTGTTTGAGAGTTTCTCTTCATCTCTATTTTTCGATTATTTGTATCGAGGGTGAGGTATCCCTCAAAGGTTTGTATAAGGGTGAGGTATCCTGCCGGTGAGACTTTAGCACAAGGGTATAGTGTCCCGTGTGTGAAAAGTGCTCTATTTTTGTAACGGTAGCAAGCACCTATTGAAGCTTGTATACTTAGTGAAAAATCTTGACTTTCGAGGATAACGGACGTAGACCACAAGTGGGTTAGTGGTCGAACTAGGATAAATACCGTACTTTTGCACCTTCTCTCTTCTTTAATCTCTTTAATTTAAGCAATTTAATTTTGCACACTTATTTTCTGTTGCTCTTTCTTGTTTATTCTCTTCTTCTTATTCCTTCGTGCTTTTATTTATCAAGTTTATATTTGTATTTTATTTTAAAAAGAGTTTTGCGAAAAAGTTTTTATACTCAATTCACCCCCCCTCTTGAGTACTGGAAGCCACTTGGTAACACATTCATTAGAAATACTCAACTTCCTGTATGAAAACATTCTTAATAGATATCAAAATATAATTGCATCCATTTGTATCCACAAATTTTGCACTTTATGGGGTTTAGACTTCAAGTCCATTAAAACATCTTCTAGAGTTTGAACTACAAATTCAATAACCTCACATTTTACAAGTGAGTTCAATTCTACCTACAAAGCATTCTTTATTTTGGTCAATCATTTCTTCATCGATATTATTTGATGATTATAATTTCATGATCATCATTATTATTCATAATATTGAAGGTTATACAAATATGTTATCGACAATTATTTTTTTTATTCCTTCATTTTGCATGTAGAGATATAAGATATTAAAATCTCATTATTTTCACAATTTTCATATATTTTAACTTCTTCTGGAGTTCGAACTATTTCAGGAGTCCTACTTACGTGTCTAATATCTTTTTCAAGAGTATCCTCTTTAGGATAATTGCCTTCTTAGCAATATTATTTGCTACTTCTTTTTTCTGGGCTTTGTCTTTAGAATCGATTGGTCTACCATGCTTCTTGCATGTTTTTGACTCATTTGATATCAATTCTAAGTGGAGCATATATAACTGGTATAAAATTTATTTATCCTTTTGCAATAGAATTTGCATCTAGAAATTCATTAATTTGCTCTTATTGGCAACTATATTATCATTTGAATTTCTAGTTCAAATTGCCTTATTCAAGGATCTAAATGATATAATGATGATACATTTCAAGTAATTTTCTTTTTCAACTATTTATTATTTTCCTGTAATGCTAGAAACATCATTTCATATCCAATATATATTCCTAACTTTCTTTTAAAGCTCATTTTAGTGCGATGTGGTAGAGCATGAGTAACTATATCACACACAAGAAAATTTTTATATGAAAAATATTTGGCTTAAGGCCAAAATCTAATTGTATAAGGAAGAACTTATAAATATTTGTTGGTCTTATACCAACAAGTGCTGCAACATGTAAAAGACATGCTCTAAGCAAAAAGTTAGGATATTGTTCTCACAATATGTTATTTAGCTATCAATTAGAGCCATTTGAGCATAAACAATAGGATGTTTGATAGACGATGTCATACTCACCTCAATATAGTCTAGGTTTTAAAATGAAATATAGTATAGTGCATAACCTAGGTCATCTCCCAAGGACCAATTCAGATTTCTCAAGCATATTAGAAGTTGTCAATAGGTAGAGGGTTTTGTTCATCAAGTAGCAGAATATAAATTCAAACAAAAATTAAAAGAAAATTCAATTATGGAAACACCAATCCAAGGCATTCAATTCAAGTAGCAGAGTTAATCGTAGTTCAAAGAGAATAGAATTCTATATGCATACACCTCTGTTAATTCAAATTCAACTAGATAATCACCTAGAATTTGATCAACTAAAATAGAATCACAATCGCAATCATAATTAAAATTGATTTAGGCACAATTTTGAATTAACATAGATTACCAATCGGTGATCTATTCTCCATTAGATTTAGATTGATCAATCATGATTCTATCTTCAATTTCAAAAACACAATCTAGATTCAATCAAATCTAGATCTAGATCAACATAATCATGTTACAAAAACAAATCACAATTAAAGAAGAAGAAGAAGAAAGAACACAAACAGAAATCACAATTAAACAAAAGAACTCAATACTCTAATCACAATCATTGAATTCCTTAGATTGATTGGATCTTTAGCCTTCCATGGCCATCACCATTGGAAAAACTTCAAGGAAAGTGCAGAACTCTCAGAGAAGAGAGAAAAGAGAAAAAGATAGAAAAGAACTTTTTTTCAATCTTCAAAAACTAAACAAATAATTTTGAAAAAGTGTTTTTCGCATTCTACATTCACCTATTTGTAACTGATAATTCTTCTGCAATTCTTAATCTACCATTAGCCCAAACTGTAGCCCTCTGAATAAGCTTTTCATAGACATATAATTTGTCTTATTTGGACTTAAATTGAGAGAGTTAAGTCCAAATTAGTGAGGGAAGGTCCAGCTGAATTAGAAAAATTTCATTAGACATAAAATTGTATATCTTTGTCTAAGCTTTCAGGGGACACCAAGATCATCCATATGTGATATTTGTATCCCAAGATATGGCCTGTATGAGACAGAAAGGTCAAACTGAGCTAAATTCTAAAAATTAATGAAGTTTTTACAACTAAGCTCAATGAGGCCCAATCATCTAAAACTCACCCAAAAATTAATATTAAACACAATTAGCATCTAATTAGGCCAAATATAAAACAATAATGAATGCCTCAAAATTGATTGATCAATGTTCAACATTTTACCAAAGGTCATATAATAATCACTAAAAGATTGAGAAGTAAATTCATTACCATTATCAAGACAAATTATCTTGATCTGAAAATGTGTGCTCTTAATCAAATAACTTGCGTAATCTCACAAACACCAAGTTGCAAGTTGATAATAAGTATACATTATGAGGCCTGTTAGTAGGATCACCATTATGTCATAGCTAGAGGTGATTAGCAAGTTTTCATCTCCTAAAATCTTAAAGTGATGTGTCTCATTTTCTTGGAGATTAAGACTGAAAATGAAATATTGCACAAGTGAATTTAAACAATTGTTTTGCTATAGTGATTTGAACACTTTGGCTTGGCATTGACCATTATGTTGTAATTTTGATTTTCTACAGAAACTAAAGTAGGAAAACTGGTGCTAAACTGGGCTAGGCGACACAAGATTGCGTTGGGTGTAGCGAGAGGGCTAGCTTATCTTCATATAGGACTTGATGTTCCAGTCACTCATACTGTGGGTTAAATTCTTTGATTTTGTTGTGTTTATAAATTCCCGCGTTGGTTTGGATTGAGATCTTTTTAAGTGTAAGGGTGCAATTTATAGAATGAAATACAAGTATAGATTATTGTGGATTTGAAGGGAGATTTGATTTTAGCTAATCTTTCGGAATTTGGATTACTTGATTAATATTTTGATCAATGTGTTATTGTGGATATTTGGGTAATACTTTGAACAATGTGTTAAATGTTAAAATTAATTTATATTATTGCTTGAAATTTATATTATATAAATAAATAGTGTATATATATTCTAAAATTAAAATTCTATAAAAATATATATAAAATAATTTTTATATATTTTTTAAATATATTTTTATATGCATAAGAAAATTTTTTCTTTCATAAAATGAAGGTGTCTAGTTGTGGCAAATCGCAATTAGATATCTATTTTTTTTATTTTTTTACAATATTAGAGACAAATTTAGAGATGAAAATTTTTGTCTCTAATTAAAGAATTGGAGACGAATTTTGATAACTGAATAGCGACAGAATTTTAAAATTTAGAGACGGCAAAATTCTGTCTCTAATTTAGGGACGAAATTAATATTTTCTTCTCTAACAATCAGAGACGCCACTTTTAGAGACAGATCAATTTTTGTCTCTAATTCCGTTTCTAGATATTTAGAGACTGAATTTTACCAATTTAGAGACGAAAAAATTCCGTCTCTAAATCTGATTTTTTTAATAGTAATGTGACTAACTGGCTTCTGGCCATAAAATATTTAAATGTTACTAATGATTTATGATATAATCCACAAATATCATCTTAAATTCATTCTAGAAATTCAACAAATTTAACTCTATTTTTAGTTATTAATAGTCTTATAATCAATTTGCATTGAGAACACCCTGTTCATAAAACCTTATTATATTGAAGAATTTTTTGATCCTTCAATAATATCCATATGAATTATCAATATTGACCCAGAATAGTCTTAGCAGTGACATGCCAAATAACAAAATTATTTGTACTAATACTAGTAAACTATAGTAAACTAGTTTATAATAACATGTGTTATAATTGCATGTGTTATAATTGATCATATCTATTTGACTTGATAATGAATATTGCATAATGTATAAAAAAAATTTAATCTAAGTAACAAAATATAGTAATTATTCTAGAGGCTTGAATTACTTTTATACTACGAGATATCAAAATTTACCATTAATATATATATATATATAAAGAATTGAGAGCATACATATTTTCTTCAATCAATAAAACTCTAAGAATACATATCATATACATATTTTATTTAAAATATTACAAACTATCAAAATAAGAGAAAAATGTGTACGTAATAATTTTAAATCACATTAAAAATATACATATGAAATAACAAATATGAATTCTAAAAAAATAATTTAACCACTCAAATCATCAATCAAATGATAAAACTTTCTTCCATAATATTTAACGAAAATAGACACATCCAAATGCATATTATATGTAGGACCATAACCAAATAAATAATTTTCACAAGCAAATTTTTGACAAATGATACGTACATGACAAATGTCCTTTCATACATCCTACAATAGTAGTGTTTATTTCAAAATTCTTACTTTATTCACTATTTTTCTCATCATTGTTTTCTCACTTCATATGATATGTATTCTTACAAGAGTTAGAACTACCATGGTAATGGTCATTTTTCTAATTTCTGTCACATCAATGGCCATAACCACAACCTCTATCATACCCAAAATTATAATACGAAATATTCACTTCAAGAATTGAAGTTCAACTCATTGGGTGACCTTCGTGGTTTTTCATTAATAACTCATTTTTGTGTTTAATCATAATAATGTATAAACTTGATTCAAAATATCTCTTGAAACAATTCTCATTTTTGTTACTATAAGAGCATATTCGAGAGACATAAAAAAATTAACGATGTTCTCTCTCACATTTCTTTGTTTCAAATTATACTAAGATTAAACGAATCTTTTTAGATTCAATCACGATCTAAAGGTGTAGTTCTTCAAAAAAATATACCATAAATCTTCATATAAAATATGACTATGAAAAATTATTAGTTTTGTGCAATCCTTCAAGGATGCTTGAATAGTAATCTCTTTCATAATTTATCAAGAGTAACAAATTCAATAAAAAAATATGATAATTGTGTTAGTCAAAGAAGAACGGTCGCGCTATTTGTCCAACCAAAAGACTCCAACTTTTGTCCACCGTATGTCACGTGTCATCGATCATTTGAAATTTGAAATATGAAACTGTTCACGTTAAGAATAAGTGGTTAATACGTTATGAATAAGTGATTAATCAGTATAAGTTTCTGGTTAATACAAAATAAGTAAGTGGTTAATCGTTAAGAATAAGTAGTTAATCAAGATAAATTTCTGGTTAATACCTTGAAATAAGTGGTTAATCTATATAGCTTTCTAGTGAATCGAGAAAGAGTTCTAATAATGAATAATTGGTTAATACGTTAGGAATAAGTGGTTAATCAATATATGTTTCTCGAGTAAATCCAAGAAAGAGTTCTCAATAATGAGTAAATGGTTAATACGTTAAGAATAAGTGGTTAATCAATATTAGTTTCTGGTGAATCCAAGAAGTAGGAAATGAGAAGCGAGAAATTAAATGGTTAATACGTTAAGAATAAGTGATTAATCAGTATCAGTTTCTAGTGAATCCCAAAAGCGGGAAATTAAATGGTTAATACGTTAGGAATAAGTGGTTAATCAAGATGCTTTCTGGTGAATCAAAGCGGAAATGAAAAGCTTGAAATGAAAATATTGGCATACGGAAAAGTCAAGAAGCATACGTACGGAAGCATAGGGTGGAGGAAAGTTGGAGTATTTTGGTTGGACGAAAAACGTTTTCCAAAGAAGAATGACAATAAAATTTCTATGAATGAAATATAAAAGATATTTCATACTAAGATCAACATAAAAAAATCATAAGAAAATAGTCATGAATTAGATTAATTTAAAGAGAGAGATAAGAAGAAAAATTACTCTTTCAACAAAACATCTAAGTTGTTCAAGCTATCACTTAGTTGGTTAGAGCATTGTGTTGATAATGTGTTGTAAAATTAAGCATAAAGAAATCAAGAAATAAAGATGAAATTAGAGAGTAAAATATAAATAACTTAAGAGATAGAGAAGAAACTAGAGAAAGAAATTTTTTTCTATATTATTATCTATTATCTTCAAATGTTTTATACTTTATATATAGGGTCAAAATTACATAAAATTATAATTATTATTATTATGAGATATAAAGAATAATAATATGTGTAATATATATATATAATGAGTCTTTTATAATATTTTTGTAACTATATAACTATAATGACTTTTAGACATCTATTTTAAATATTATTCATGACAATATAATAATAATAAAACACTTAATCTAACAATTAGTACTAAAACGAAGTCGTGTTTCAACACAACGTGGCTAGTATAGAGCCCTGACACACCACCGCCATATGATGTGGTGCAAATTACGCTATTATTTGTCACTTATGCAAATATAAGTTAAGCTACATTAATGTAACTTTCTTTTCTTGGCTAATAATTTCTGTTATTTATCAGTTGATGTGGTAATTGGCAGCTGCTGTGTTTCTGTCCTTTGTTGTTGCTGATGTTGTGAGGTCTGCATAGTCTTTGCCTTTACCCCACACCACAGAGTAAAGACCCACCGCGATAATGATGCCTCCAATTATACTGAGATCAATGACATAGAGAGAGTGAGACAGTGAGACAGTGAGACAGTGATATATATACATATATATGGGAAGAGATTAAGTTATATTAGTTTAAGATTTGAAATATTTATATTATTTAATAATTTTTTATAAAATATAATTTTTTTATTAATTTAATCGTTAAATTATAATTATCTAACATATTGATGATTTATATTAAATTTAACAAAATTAAATACTAATAAGAATGTAATTAAGTTATTTTTATTTTCATATATTTTAAAAATATATATTACGTTAATCTTAATATATTAATAAAATACTAAATAATTTTAGATTAATATAAAATTTTATAGATATGATTATATGATAAAAAATTTTAATCAATGATAAATTTAATAAAAAAAATTATTAATTAAAAATTATTCAATAATATAAAAATAAATTTGATTTTACACCAATATAACTTCGATTCTTCTCGCTTTATGTATATATAAAGATAATTATCATGGAATCAGCGTGTGCTCATAATTTGATAGAATTATGCAAATATAAATACATATATAAGCATAATTAAATATTTCACATTACAGTATATAAAAGTAATTAGTATGAGTTTGAATTATTTTATTTTATTTAAAAAAATTATAATTAAAGTATTTAGTGCAAAAGTATAATTAAAGAGAGAGCCTTTGACTTAAAAGTTATTTTCGTGTAAATATTTAAAAAAAATTAATAAGTGTGTGCGCGTATGTCATATCCCAATATTGTTGTTATGCTTCTGTAGTTGAAGTGGATAATAAATTAGATGAAAGACATTAAGTTCGATGAAAGACATTAAGTTCTAATTATAATTTAAAAAATACATAACAAATACTTAATTTATAAAATGACAAAAGAAAAAAACTGGAGACACACCATTTTTTTAGTTAAAAAAAAAGCAATATATTTCGTTAAAAAGGTGTATGTGTTTTATACGTAATTTATTTATTATGTTTTTTGAACAGACAAAAAAAAAACTGTGTTGAAATATACTGTCAAATAAATGTTGTTTACTTTGTAGCAAACGAAATACTAAAAATATGGATCAAATAAAAAAGAGCAAATAGACTGGACTGGGCCGAAAGCAAAAGAATAATAAGATACCTTCCCAGGTGGATTTGTTCTCCTAGAAGGAAGGAGCCCAAAGCAGAAACGATGATGATACAAAGAGGATTAAAGGCTGTCAGAAACACAGGGCCTCTGCTTTGCATTACCAATCCTTGTATATAATATGCTATTCCCGAACTCACTATTCCCTGCAATTTTGAAGATTTTTGTTATGGCCTAAACAAAATTTTTAAGATTTCAAACTTCGGCTTTAGGAAAACAGATAAGATAAAATTTAACTAATAAAATGAGCACTTCTTTCCAAGTTCAACAACAGAGTTCTAAAATCTTCTGATTTCATAGATTGACAATTGCTATTACATGCATATATATTAACGGGTTGTTTGGTATGAAAAATAGAATAATACATCATATTTTAGACGTGATATTGTAAGTAATATGTAAGGATTGAGAATATCAAAGTGTTTAGGATTATAATAAAAAAGTTTTTATAAAAATTTATATACCAAAATTCTATTAAACCTAATCTCTCCCTTCAAAGTTTGATTAAGTTATCAATTATTTTAATATATAAAAAAATTTAATAAATAAATTTATATAATATAATATTTATACTAAATAACTTATAAAATTATAATATATTATATTAACTTATTTTATCAAGCATAATACACATGTGAAATAAGTCCTACTTGTATAGATTGGTGATTGAAAATGAAAGCAATTGTTGTACTAACAGTGGAGAGAGGACCAAAGAGCCTGAAGTCCCAACCGATAACCCATGCCCGAGGTGATGATCTGCAACTAGCGCAACCACGGCACTTTGCAAAGCACCCATCAAGCATATCAATGTCGACAGTGATAGTTCCGCAGGGTACCTTCTCACCGTTATGGACTGCTCTTCGCATTCACATTTTGTTGTATGTCTGATCAGAACAATATTCACTCACATGCCTAATTAATTTGATTAACTATGAACTTATATTAAATTAAGTAATACATAATTACCTGCAAAATATAGAAAGAAGACCAAGCCACACAACCCAGGAGTATAAAAAGAGTCCCTGTGACCCAGTTTTTGTGACTTTGGGGGGAGTGACTTTCATTTTGCTGGTGGGTTGTGTATGCAGGATGAAATAGGTGGATTTGAGGGCCTTTATAAAGTGTCATTAACAAAGCCCCTGCAAAGGTTACCAAGGTTCAAATCACCTTCGCTTGACTGCGTAACTCCATGATTTTTATACGATCTAACCTGACACAACACAGTAGTATCTCAGAATTTTGCATTAGAGATTGTTACCAATACTCTTCCAATTAAGATTGGATTGTTTTGTACTTGTACATATTATAAACACAAGTCATAATCTAATTAAGATAACTTGATTTCGTTAGGCTAAGCACAAGCGTGAAGCGTCAACATAATAAAAATAAAAGAAGTTGAAAGAAAAAGCATTAGAAGTGTTTTAGAAATAAAAGGTAAATTTATCTTCAATAAATTGAACTTTACCTGAGAATTACTGCTAGCACGAAGGTGACAGAGGGCACGGCATTCATAATAGCAGATGCAAATGAAGCTAAAGTGTATTGCATCCCCAAGAAAGTGAAGCCTTGGTCAATCACTGGCCTAAAATATCAGATGTAGTATACATTATCAACATGCACAAATATTTGCCATAAATTTGTAAGTAATGGTCTTCATTCTTTAGTTTGACAAGAGTACATATTATCCATCATTGTCTTAATTTATTGATTTGAATGATAAAAATTCATTCTCCTCTCAGTTTTGACCTTTTTCTTTTTTCCTTTTATAAAGATGCCCCTTCAATTTTTATTCTTTTTTAATTGCCGCAATCACATTCCTTATTATTAAAGTTAGCAATTAATAGGTCAAATGAACCCATTCCATCCATCTTTTTGTCTAGTAATGAAAAGTATGTTACGTGGATTATTTATGTGAATTTTTACAATTATTCAATCTATTAATTCTTGACATAAAATTAAAGTCTTAACATATATACAACTAGTGTGACAAAAAGCATTTATACAACTAGTGAGTATCATGTGTCTTGTACAGGATATTTTAAATTCAGCTAGAGATAAAGATGTTTGAAATTGAAAAGGTGAATAAATTGACGTGTGTGATTTTTTTGAAGTAGAATAAAAACTGAGTCACTGTCACTTAAAAAGAACATAATTTAACAAATAGGCATAAATTTATATTAGTATAGTTCGTGTCATGGCAAATATATATATATATATATATATATATATTAGTATAGTCGTGTAAGTAGCGAATGCTCTGCATAATTACTAAACCGTTGGCTGTGTGATTGAAATAATTTATGTTGAGGTGATGTCTACTTAAATAGGTCAAAACTAAAGGGATGCTTCTTCAATTTCTCCAGTACATATGTTACATGTGAGAACTGATAGATTGGTTTTAGATAATTACTCCAGAAATCCAAGAGCTAGTATCTGTATGAAGACAGAGATTGTCATCTTTGGCCTAACTTTCCTGCAAAAATTGTAAGAAGATAGTTAATTATACAAAGTAATTCCACATTTTATTACGGAAATGGACTATATGTGCACAATAAAACAACCCCAGATACACTTGTCTCTAAAGAGCATACATATAAGCAATTTTAAAAGTAGCACAAAATGAGTAGCACCTTTCAAAAACCGAAGCAAAAGGAGCGAGGGCAAATGTAGCAATGGCATTGCGATAGACAATGAACACCAAACGACTCATTCCATGATTCAGACTGGCCATGGTGAAGATGTATGTTCCTGCCATCCCAAATTGCAATCCCACAGTTAACAAATAAGGCTTTGCCTTGTTGAACATCCTGCCAAAACTGGCATCACATATTTCTTCCATCATTGTGTACTTGTGACAGTACAATAAATGTTGCTATTGGTTAAAAAGAGTTGGAGATGCTATGCTATCAAGTGTATGAAATGACCTTCCTTATAAACACCAAGGGCGATGATTAAGACAAAACCCACTATGCAGAGCAAGTAGACAAGTATAAGCATCTGAGACTGTTTAAAGTTCTACTTTTGGTCATTCTCATATCAAACGTCTCATCTTTGTAAAGTTTCCACCGACCAACTAAAAAAAGAAGCTATATTGTTTAGTGGAGTTCCCTGAGCCAGGCTTGCTTCATGCCCTCCTCGTTGAATTGTAACGAGTCAGAATACACTTTGGCAACACATAATTTTTCATTAACCCACCGTTTTCATTAGAAGCCACTATAAGAAGAGTAGATAAGGTGAAGAATAATTCAATAGCTAGAAGTATATGAAGACCAAGAAAAATTATAGGTGAAACGATTAAAAAAAATTTAGATTTAAATGACATTTCTGAAGACTTAGTTTATGATAAAATACAATGAGGTCGTTTGATCCATGTATCCGACCCCACCTAATGAAAAAAAGCTTGATATTCTTTTTTTCTTTTTTTCTAATGTCATATTTTTCAAAGAAAAGAATATACAAACCCTCTAAACTTTGACTCTTTTACAAATCATTACCACAAACTTTAAAATCTTCTCAATTAGTTCCTAAACTTTAACTAATATCTCAATATATCTTTCTGTTTATAATTAGTTAACTTCACACAAATGGTGATAACACATAACATCTTATTCGTCCATTTACATTAAATCTGAACTGCTTATTAATTTATTCATTAAAATTTGATTTTAAATATATTTTATTCCTTAAAAATAAATAAGAGACAATTACTTTAAAACAAAATTTGTTTTTTATTTTTTTGTAAGGAATAAAATATATTAAAAATCAAGTTTTAATGAATAAATTAACAAACAATACAAAATTAATATTAATGGACATATAAGATATTGTCACGTGATATCATTGTTAAGTAATTAGTTAACAAATCTTAAACAAAAGAATCTATTGGGACAATAGTAAGTTTAGTCATTAATTAGGAAGATTTTAAAATTCGTGTTAGTGGTTTATTCAAGAGTCAAAGCTCTAGGGGGATACATATTATTTTTCCTATTATTCACAACTACGGTGGGCTCTTAAAGGAAAGGCATATGTAATTGGCCTCAAGGATCGATTCAAATTGCAAATTAAATGGGATTGTAACATGACAAGTGAGCATCAAAGAAGATATTATATAACTAGATCCTCAAACTCCTGCAGTGTAGCAGTACTGAATGTGTGCAAAGCATATAAAAAAAGAACATCAAATTTTAACATGGAAAAGCCTCAAATATTGAGGGAAAAACCACGAGACAAACTCCGAAAAATATTCCACTATATCAAATGATAATTACAATATCATCTCCACACTTTCTTACACAAAATGTATAAAATATAGTGTTTTCCACCGAGACTCCTCCTATTCAAATACTACAATTCTTTGTAAGCTCCAAAGCCCTTTTGAGTGTAATATTGTCTATCATGTTTTGATGATAACTAACTATGTTGAAAATTGAAAGATATTAATCTGAATATTTTGAATGGATTGACATGTTTTCTATAAAGTGTTTATGTTAATCCATCATATGCAGAACCAAAATCAAATACATAAGAAGGTTTCTGGTTGACTAAAAAGCCTTAAGAAGATCATTTACAAACTTGAAAAAAAGTTCAAGAATCACATGAGAAAGTTCATAATGAATGTGAGAAAGTTCACTTTGAGAAAGTCCTGAGAAAGTCCAATTGAAAACTAGAAGAAGGCCTTTCACAATTAAAACAAGTCTCAAGATCAAATCATGTTAGAAGAGTAGTCTTAACCACCTGTTACATCAATAAATATCATCAAGTAGTATTATCAATAAAGCTGAGAAGATTGAAGCATAATAGACAATGAGAAAGTTAGCTGAGAAAGCTAGTAGTAAGAAGGCTGAGGATGAACCTTCTCACTAACTAACACTAAATTGTGCTAATTCATCTAAAAAGAACAACTCGAACAGATACCTACAAAACAAGGAAACTTACCGTTGTAGAGTCAAAACTAATATATTTTCAAAGCTTATAAACGGTTCTAAACCTAGAAATTTGAAGGTTATAAAATTTGAATGCCAATATAACAGTGCTCACATGAATTGAATATTCTCATTTTTGCTTACCTGATGAGTGTACAAAAATACTTTTTAGATACCTTATTATTCGACTAAAATATTAGAATGTAATTAGAAAATATTGGAATTAATTTGTATTTTTAAATTAAAATTTTATTTACTTTAAAATATTTTTAAATAAATTTTTATATTTAATTTTAGAATTTATAAAAATAAGTCAAAGTTTAGTCAACATTCAAAAGAAGATTTAATTGAAACTCAAATAATAAAAGATGCGGTGCAAATAAATAAATAAATTAAAAAAGAAAAGAAAACTAATTCTAAAAGCTGCTGCTGGGCCGTGCCCAATAGAAGAAAATAACCCAAGTGCAATTGAATCAGATGAGGCGGTGGAAAGAAGGTTATAAATAGAAGATGAAGTGGAGAATTGTGGGTGCGTTGTGCAGTGCACAGCAAAAAGTGAAGAAAAGAAATAGAAAGAAGATTGGGAGGTGTTGTGCACAACAGCAAAGAAAAAAGAAAAGGAAGTGACGCACACCACTCGAGAAAGGAGATTGGACAGAAAAAGGTTGCATCATAAAGAGAAAAAGATAGTTTTGGCAATGGATAATTTTAATGAAATAATTTTATTATGTTTTAATTTTATTATATTTTTATTAAATTTATTATATTAAAGAGATGATAAAATTTTGATTATTTTGATATTATTATATTAAATTATTTTTATTTAATTTTAAGATTTAATATTTATTGATTTTATTTTGTTATTAAATTAAATGAATAAATTTTAAGATGAGTTTAGTCATGATTTTTTTATACTTTGTAATTTATTTATATTATTTAAATATTAGTGATAATTGTTTGATATCAATTGTAACTTCTTATTAGAGATACATTTAATGATTTGATAATTATTATTAATTAAGAAATTTTTATCATATATTCTATTATTATTTTTAATATTTTATTGATATATTTTCTATGATCACATGATTATTGCTAGATGTTCATGAGTTAAATTATCTAAATATAATAATTTGATATAATTAATGTTAAAATTAATCTTAGTATATTCGAACCTTAGTCATCTTATATCCTGGTATAAAACCAAATTTGCTTTTCTTTGTTTTATTTAATTTTATATTTAAATTAATTTTATTTAATTTTAATCATTTAATATTTTTCTTTAGTTTCTTTATTTCTTTAGCTATTTTTTTAATTTGTCTCTCTGTGAAATCGACACCTCAAAGCTGTGCTACAATCATCGCATTATTCTTTGGGCATAATCAAATGTTGGCATCGTTGCCAGAGAGACGGTAAAAGAATTGCTAAACAATTTTTCTTTTCAACAACTTGTAAAGACAGTAACTTCATTCCTTTTTTTTAACTTGCTACATCTTTATTTTATTTTCTTTTTGTAGTTCTTTTTTAGTGTTGCATTTTTTTTCTCTACCTTGCATGCACAGGTATAGAGACTCCTTAGGTCGGTTTGCTTGTACACCTGTGTCAAAGTCAGAGTCTGATTTTTCTATTCATTTGTTTGGTACTTCTTCTAATTCTAAGGAAATGAGGGAACACGGAGATCAACCCACTAAAACCCTTCAAGATTACCTCCACCATACACGCACAACCATACCATTATGCATCATGTTTCCAGCTAATATTCTCTAATTGAATTTTAAAACAGGGATGATACAATTACTCCATACTTTTTATGGCTTGGAAAATGAAAATTCATATTTGCACATTAGGGATTGAGGAAGTAGTTGCGACTTTTCATAGTCAAAATGTAACTAATGACATTGTGAGACTTAAGTTCTTTCCTTTCTCTTTGAAGGATAGAGCTAAGAGTTGACTATACTCGTTGAGACCACAATCTATTGGGTCATGGAATGAGATGACCTAGGCCTTCTTTAATAGACACTTTTCCCAACATAAGACTAATGCTTTAAAAAGGAAAATCTTTACCTTTGCACAAAAGGACAATGAGACTTTGTATCAATCTTGGGAGAGATTTAAGGGGTTATTGAGTATGTGTCCTCACCATGGGTATAAGAATTAGCGCTTAGGGAGTTATTTTTTATGGGGGACTTACACCTAGAAAGCACTAATTTGTGGAGATGATGTGTAATGGTGAGTTCTTACAAAAAGATGCTGATGAGACTATAAAATATCTTAATGAGCTTGTTGAAAAAGTTTACACTTGGATTGGACCTAGTGCTACTGAGAGCACAAATAGGTCACGACCTACAGGAAACCCAAATGGTGGTGGAATTTACCATCTCAGGGAAGAGGATAACCTAAAGGCTAAGGTTGAGATGCTCACTAGAGAGTTAGAGGTGTTAAAGACTAAGGACTTAAAGTCAACACATGTGGTTAATCATGCAGAGTCTTTCAGACCATATTTTGTGTGTGGCGGGGTAGATTGCCTCGCCCAAGAGTGTCCTACATTTGTTGAGATGAAAGGGATGTACGAGGAACAATGTAATGCCTTAGGTATATGCATGAAGCCTTTTATACCTTTCTCTGATACTTATATCTGGGGTAGCACAATCATCCCAACTTTGGTTAGAAGTCTGAAAACCAGCCGCCTATACAACCCCTTAGATCATATTCTGCACCATATCAAGCATTTTCACCTTCTAGGAGTCCTTTAGAAAACATTTTGCATTCTTTTATTGAGGCACAAAGTAAGATTAACCAAAAGATTGAATCTTTGATTATGTAGGTTGTTGAAGAAAACAAGGAGATAAAGAGTCAAGTGTCCAAACTAATGAACTCATTGAGTGTGATAAGCGAGGTAAGTTCCCTTCTCAAGCTCAGTCTACATCCCATGGTCAACACATGGCGCAAGAGAAGTTGAAGGATGTGAATGTCATTGTGACATGAAGTGGAGCATCATTACATATCCCAACAATAAACAACTCGAAGGATGTGGACAAGAATCAGGATAGTAGTAACGTCAAGCTGCCGAAGGAACCTGAGGTAACAAAGAGTCCTGTTAAGGTACCATTCCCTCAAGATTTAAAATCAAGCAAGCCAATTCCGGAGCCTCACAATCAGAGGCGGAACCAGGGGTACATCTATGAGCCATGGTTCCCTCCAGCTTTCAATAATTGAACATTTTTCTTATATATATATGTTATATTTTTTTGTTGGTCCCTCTAATAAAAAAATAAATATTTATCTTTTAGTTGATAGATTGTTTTAGCTTATTTTGACTCTTCTTGTATAATAACAACTACGAAGCATGTCTTTTCAGCTATGAAAATCATTAAAACAAAGTTGTGTAATAAGATAAAAGATGATTTGTTCACAGATTACATGATTGTTTATATTGAAAAAAAGATTGCTGAAAAATTTATCACAGATGTAATAATATGATTACTTTTATTTTATGAAATAATGTCGAGCACAACTTAAAAATTAAAGGTATGTATTTAAGATTATATTATATTAAATTGTGCTTACTATAAATGTTTCTAATTTAAAGCATATTGATTATGAATTGAATTGAATTTATTTTTATGTTTATATTATACGATAATTATATTTTTTTAACTTAAATATTTAGAGACATATATTTAATTTTTAGTGTCGACCCCCCTAAGATCAAAATCCAGGCTCCGCCCCTGCTCACAATGAAATCTTAGAGAATCTAAGGCAAGTAAAAATCAATCTTCCTCTTTTGCATATGATTAAACAAGTTCCTACTTATGTAAAAGTTCTCAATGATTTGTATACAGTTAAGAGGAAGCACCATGTGAAGAAGACAGTCTTGACATAACAAGTTTGTGCTCTAATTGAGCAGCGGATTCCTCCCAAGTACAAGGATCTTGGTTGTCCAACCATTGCATGCAACATAAAAAATCATGAGTTTGGGCAAGCTTTGCTAAATTTAGGAGCTAACGTAAATTTAATGTCATATTCTATTTATGTAGTTGTGGTTGGGAGAACTCAAACTAATCAATGTGGTATTGCAATTGGCTGACCGTTCAGTCAGAGTACCCCGAGGTGTGGTAGAGGATGTTCTAATTCAAATTGACAAATTTTATTATCTTGTTGATTTCCTAATCCTTGACACTAGCTCTATTGTTGATACTACTTCTAAAATTCCTTTGATTTTAGGGAGACCTTTCCTTACCACTGCTAATGTTCTTATTAATTGTAGGAATGAGCTCATAAAGTTGTCTTTCAGAAACATGATTCTTGAGGTGAATATCTTTCATATTGCAAAACAGCTAGAAGATGATAACGAAGGTCACCAGACATACATGATTGACTCAATTATAGATAGGGGAGTTTCTATAGCCCATGATTTTGATCCCATTGAAACTTAATAATATGGCACTCAGGCATGGCAACTAAAGCTTGAGGAGTTGCCTGAGAAAGGTTGGAGCATTGCTAAAATAAAAGGTGTTAGTCCCCCGTTCTGTTCTTATAAAATTAATTTGGAGGAAGGTAAATAGTCAGTGGTTGAAGCCGTAACTTGAGTTAAAGGATCTAGATGTAGAAGAGACTTTGGTAGACGATCTTGACTACCAAAGTTGAGGTAAGTTTTTCGTATTTCGTTTGTGTTTTTATTAAGTCGGCTTAAGTGTCTCCCAGATTTCGAAACCTTTATATGGGGATGTAAATAGTATCGACCAACAAAAAAATTTTAAAAAAAACTCAAAACCTAAAAAATAAAAATTAGTTTGTGTACTTGTTTATTTCATTTCATTTTACTTTATTTTATTTTTGTTATTTTTGTCATTGTTAAGCATTTTAGGTATGTGACTCCTATTCATTACTCTATTTATTTTTGTCTCAATAATTTCTTTGATACATATTGGTGATTATTTCTTAAGTCTGGATTTAATTTTAAACATTGAGGACAATGTTTCATTTAAGTTGGGTGTTGGTAGTGCAAATTCAGTATTTAAAATACTTATTGGAACTCTGTAGCATGTTTTCATGTGTCAAATTTTTTAAATTTTTTTTTTGCATCACATGTGCATCTTTATCATATGTTTTCTCATTCTCATTCTCATTCATAGTCATCTTTGTGAATTCACCAAACCCACCATAATCATTTTTGTTGAAGCACCCACAAAACCTCTAATACATTCATCTAAGCTTCGTAATAAGATGGCGGTTTGACACATATAGCTAGAGAATTCTTTTGCTTAAGTATTCATGTGAGTTTTGGAAAGGATTGAGAGCTTACAAATGCAGTAAATTGTGATAAGTGTTCATTGATCTATTGAATTTGGCACTTCTTTTGAGAACATCATCATATGGTTTGTGGTAAGATGGTGTATATATTTGGGATATGACGAAGGTCAACTTAGGATTAATGTTTGAGACTTTCAAGCTAACCCTTTCCATCATAGACCCCTGGTAGTCAACTTTGAGCCAATAAACACATATATCTTTTCTTTTCATGTTGGAGAAGTATAGCATATACACTAATTTTTCCTACCTTTTTTACTTCCAAGTGTATGTTAAGTGTGAAATTTGCATTTTCTTTCATTTGAGTCTAGTTTAAAAAAAAAAGTCAAAGTTGGGAAGAAATAACAAGAATAAATCAAATAGTTCAAAAAAAGAGAGGAAGAAGAAAGACAAATATTATTATTTGATGATCTAAAAAGTTGTATAGTACATCAAGTGAGAAGTGTGGTTTACTGAAATATTTAATAAAATTCCCTTTGTATGTATTTGGAAGTCTTTTTGAATCATTTTCATTTTTTTTTCATATAGCCCCAAACCCAAGTCAAGTTACAACCTTTTGCGTTGATAGTTCTGATCCTGAGTAAGCTTTTGGAAATAGTGGTAGAAGTCTCATTTGTTAGTGTTCCTATCATAAGATCAATGTTTACTTGTTGCATGTATATAATTACCTAATTTCTCATGAGAATGTGTGTACGTCCATTGTCAACTCCATAGAGAGAATCCTCACACAAAACACTTTTATACCTGTGAGTTATGGAGTTAAACTTTTTGCTTGAAATGTTCTTGATGTTGCATGTGTTAGGGCTTCTGGTTAGATGGATATAATTTGGAACACACATACACACTATGTGGATTGCTATAAGCGGATTGCTTGTAATATGGCTATTGAATTCTTAAGATTGTTTTGATATGTGAATCTGAAAAATGTGAATTGATTGGATATTTTATCATTTTCTTAATCTCTTTTGCATATAAATTGGTAGGGACTAACAATAAGTAAGTTAGGGGTATAATGAGTATACGAAAGTGATCTCTAAATATCTTATTATTAAACTAAAATATTAGAATATAAATTAAAATTATTAGAATTAATGTGTATTTTTAAATTAAGTTTCTATTTATTTTAAAATATTTTTAAATAAATTTTTATGTTTAATTTCAGAATTTATAAAAATTAAGTCAAAGTTTAGCCAAATTCAAAAAAGGATTTAATTGAAGCTTAAATAATAGAGGAGGCGGTGCAAATAAATAAATAAATTAAAAAAAGGAAAACTAATTCTAAAAGCTGCTGTTGGGTCGTGCCCAATAGAAGAAAATAATTCAAGTGCAATTGAATCAGCTAAGGCGGTAGAATTGTGGGTGCCCTGTGCGCCGTGCACAACAAAAAGTGAAGAAAAGAAATAGAAAGAAGATTGGGAGGTGTTGTGCACAACAGCAAAGAAAGAAGAAAAGGTGACGCAAGCCACTCGAGAAAGGAGATTGGAGAGAAAAACGTTGCATCATAAAGAGAAAGAGATACTTTTGTGCAATAGAAAATTTTAGTAAAATAATTTTATTATATTATAATTTTATTGGTCTTGTTAAATTTTTTGTATTAAGAAGATGATGAAATCTTTATTATTTTGGTATTATTATGTTAAATTATTTTTATTCAATTTTAAGATTTAATACTTATTGATTATATTTTCATATCGATTATATAAATGAATTTTAAGATAAGTTTAATTGTGTTTTTATCATGTTTTGTAATTTATTTGTGTTATTTAAATATTAATAGTTATTGTTAGATATCAATTGTTGTTTCTTATTATTGATATATTTGATGATTTAATAATTTATTATTAATTATAAAAAATTTATCATACATTCTTTTATTATTTTTATACTTTATTGATATATATATATTCCGTGATCATCTTCATTGTTAGATGTTCATGAGTTAAATTATTTGAGCATAATAATTTAACATAATTAATGTTAAAATTAATCTTGATAGATTCTAAACCTTACTCATATTACATCTGGTATAAAATCAAATTTGTTTTATTCTGCTTTACTTAATTTTATATTTAAATTAATCTTTATTTACTTTTAATTATTTAATATTTTTCTTTAGTTTCTTTGTTTCTTTAGTTATTCTTTTAATTTGTCTCTCTATAAAATCGACGCTCCAAAGCTGTGCTACAATTATCGCGTTACTCTTTGGACATAATTACTACCTGTTTTAAATCTAGTTAAATCTGTAATAAGTGTGTTTTTAGCTCTATTAATTATAGTGTATCCACTCCTTGAGTGTTTTTGAAAGCTATCCAACACTTAAAACAACCTATTCCAAGATATTAATCCTTGGTGTGTGCGAAAGTGAGCTTAAGAGTTATGCAAGTCACTTTGAGTTTTGGTATTAGCCTGAATAGGCTATAGTGCAAAAAATACTTGTACTTTAGCCTGGAAAGGTTGGGTTTTCAAATAATACTCAATATAGTAAAAATCTTAAAGAAAGCTAGGTACTAGACGTAACTCACGTGAATTTGGGGTGAGCTAGTATAAACCATGGTGTTAAGCTTTTCTCAACTCTTGTTTGTTCTCTTAAAATCTTTTTATCTTTCTGTCTTTGAACTTAAATAACTATTTTTTTTCTAAACTAAAAGTGAGTATACTTGGTCTACACCAAACTGATTTTGTTAGACACTTATAAGAGAAGGTTTGTTTAGTGAATCAACTATAAACATCTCTTAATAGTTCAAACCCTATTACTTAATCTAAATCAGTGTTTATAAAAAGTTTAAGAGTGTTTGAAGTTATAATAAATCAGCTTTTGAAGCACTTGATCGTAATGAGAAAGTTCTGTTTGGTTCAATTTTGTAAACGTTTTTTAGAACCTTCTCATCAGCATCTGTTCTCTATACTTGAACTTTCTCACTAACAATTTGCTTAAGACTTGAACCTTCACAATCTAAGCTTGCAAGACTTGAGAAAATTGTGAGAATGTTGACAACTTCATGAATCCTCAAGAAAAGGAGGGCTCAATTCAACCACTTTCTTGTGTTTTTGTCAACTTTATTTGTTGTAATTACAGTACCAAAGAGTAATAGAGATGATACCCCAAATTTTTTACAAGAAGAATGCTAACAACACATTCTTTTGGACACTTATTTTAATACTTATTTTATTATTACTTTACCTCATACACTTGAAAGGATTATTAGGAGAGAGATATTAACAATACTTATTTTTAGACTAATAGTAAAATAAGTATTAAAAAGAGTGTCCAAAAATGTATATTAATAGCATTTCTCTTTTTCCAAAATATATTTTCCCACACCTCACACTCTTTAGATTCATCAAACTCAGTTTTACCTCTCAGTCTTGAGGCTAGCTCTATGCTTTCTTTCCTGCCTCGTTGCCGAATGAATGAAATCCATCTCAATTTATATACTCATGCAAAGTGTGAACATACTTTGCATTTTGGCTTCAAGCATGTTGTGTATTTATTTCCTCCGCACATGATTTCTTCTTCGCATGCCGAACATTTATGGCATTCAAATTTTTCCTTCACCGCCCTATTCATTTAGGTTTGTGAAACTTCTTGTTATTCTTACCTTTTTCTTTGTCTTACTGCTAGAATTGCATACTAGTGTAATGCACGAGATAATTAAAAAAATTAAAATAAATAATTAGTTTATATACTTTCATTTAATTTTAGTTTTAGATTCTACAATTTTTTATTTAAATATTAATTTTTACATATTTATTCATTTGGATGTTTTATCACCATATTATTAAGAATATACCTAGCTTACCTCAAATGTTAAATTATATCAACGAAATATTCCTAGATTGATAGATATTACAATAATAAATAAAAATGAAACTTAACAAAAACTAAAATGGTCAATAATAATATAATCAAAGGATCTTCAATACATTCAAGTACCTTAACATTTTGTAACATAAACATTTAGTTTACAAAATTTAAGTAGACTAAATAAAATAATATATTAGTTAAATTAATCAATTGACACATGACTTCTTATGTTCTCTAATCTTATTATCTTTCACAAATTTGCTTTATTTCAATATGACACACAACTATAGCTTTCACATTATATCCGCTCCATTAATGCTCTTGTTGAGGTCAATTTCTTATTATACTTGTCAATTGAAACTATCTAAACTTCTATAAATAATTCTACTGATCTGTCAATTATTTCCATATCTTGAGTGTCTTATATTTGATCTAATTGGACTCCATATGTGCTTAATTGTTAACATTTAACTAAGTTTCTGATATAAAGCTTAATCAGATATTTATTGTGAAACTATGATTAACTGTGATTACAAGCACTCATAATTGAATTGTGTTTTTCAGGAGATCTTTGAGTGTTGGAGTCCATTAGCTTCAAACCAAGCTTGTTAACCACTTGAGGAGAGAGAGAGCTGAAGACTCAAAGAGATCAATATCAACCCTAGAAGCAAAGAGAAAACAGAACATGTGAAGAATTAGGGTTGAATATGAAGAAATTAAGTGACACGGCCTGTGTCCTCAGACACGGGGTGGGCCGTGTCCTTCTCTGGTACTTCAACAGGATTTTGCACTGGGCATGACCAAAAATACGGCCTGTGTCCTTAGACACGGGGTAAGCCGTGTCCTCTTCTGGTATAAAAAATTGGATCCAATTCTGGATGTTCCTGAGAACACGGCCCGTGTCCCCAAACACAGGGTAAGTCGTGTTCTATTCTGCCTTCAAATCCTATTGGAATTGTGTTGACAGACTCAAACACGGGGTTGGCCATGTCATCAGACACAGCTCATGTCTATGTAACAGAATTTTAATTTTAAGTTTGGACGGCTTCCAGTCCAATACGAAGTACAAGAAAGACGGGTTACGCAGATACTAAGGGAAATATGAAGAATAAGAAAGAAGGAGATTCGATCAAAAATTAGAGACTCGGGTTCGAGCAATCAAAGATCAATCAACCTCAATCCTTGTAAACTAGTTTGATATTTAGTTTTCTTCTATTCTTTTATTCTGGATGATGTTTTTCTTCTTTTTTTTCTTGTGATTTTGAATTTATCATGTGTGGCTAAACTTCATGTTTGGTTAAGGGAAGATGAAACCTTAGTTTTGATTTTGTGAATCCCACATACCTCTTTATTTCAATACGGTTATGTTTTTATTCATATTTTCTGTTCTTAATTCGGTATAAAGGTTTTTATACTTTTTGCTATTTTTGAAAGTGGTAAAAATAGGATTGTTATACGTAGTTGCAGTGGTAGGACTAGTGAGACATATGATCTAAGTAATTCAATTCCGGCGTGTGATTGGACCTTAGTATAATTAGTTTTCTAAATCTTAATACTGTCGTTAGATGGATATAAGAGCGGTTGCTTTTATAGCTAACTAGTGATTAGGGATTAATTTGAGCGATTGCTAAATTAACCAAAATCTAAGGAAAATAGAGAATTAATCTCACAATTGCATAAAGACATAATTGATCATGTTGGGATAAAGGATATGTAAGTTAGCATTATCATGTAAATCTAATGGTGGATTCCATCTCTTAACCAATCTCTTTTATTTGGTAAATCAAATCGTGTTTATTGTTGTCGCTTTATAATTAATTTATTTTCTTAGTCTTGATAAACAAAACCCTCTTTTTACTGTTTATTGTTCTTTAGAGTTTAAATTAGGAATTGATTTATAGTGTCAATTGAATTAGTTCTCTGTGGATTAACCCTTACTAACTACAATTGGTTGTAAAGTTTTTATATTTTTGGTAGAACTTGACAACTGTTTTTTATATTAATTTTAAATTACAATCCCAGCAGCCACACCATCTACTCAAAACATCAATGAAATCTTAATTTTATATTATATGAGTTTTACTCAGTGTTATTAAAGCGATCTTAGTAAAGAAACTTTATTATAATTTATACTTTTCAATTGATTTTATCATGTTTACTTGTAAAGTTTTTATTTCATAGATGTAAATATTAATATATTTTCATGTAAAGTTTTCAATCCTGTGAAATATAAATATAAAATATTTAAATATTAGTATTATATATATGAAAATAATATTTCAAAAAATATACTTAGTAAATTTTAAGTTTCTACATAATAAATTACATTACATTTTATTAATCTTACTACATTTTTATGTAAAGTTTTCACTATTGGACGGTTTATATATTGAAGCTTTTAAAATGTTATAGAATAAATATAAAATTATATCTAAATAAATATAGTAATTTGAAAATATAATTAATTTATTTATTCTTCTAATAATAAATTTTATTTGAATCAATTTTACTATGTTTTCTTATAAAATATCTAAACTAATGTAGATATTAATTTATTTTGTTTATGTAAAGTTATTAATCTAGTGCGACGTGAATAAAAAATATTTAAATATAAAATAATAACATCACTTTTAATAAATAGTTATAAATTATTTAATTAACTGAAGAGACAATTATCACAATGAAACATGCACTCAATAACTTCAACAATACAAAAGAATTAAATCCCTAACATGCACTCTCTATATTCCTATACTTTGTTCAATGTCAAAATAATTTAAAAAACTCAACAAAATACCAAAACAATCAAATTTAGTTAGAAGATAATCAAGACAAAAAATCCACAAATATGTATTACTCCAAAGTAATAGTTCAAAAGATATCCAACCAAAATTATAGTGAATTATCTTAGACATGCAATGATAACAATACTGATCTTCAAGTGTTATGAGTGTTCATGGGATGAGTTTGGTTGTACCCAAACCTAATCCGATATTTTGACTTAGTCATTTTACTATACCCAAATCTGACTCGATTATGGCCTAATAATAACTGGACTGACTCGATATGCAGATATAATATATAAATTTGAACATTATATATAACTAAGTCATAAAATTATAAAATTAGGAAACCGATACTAAAATATATTTTAGAATATATATATTTTAGAATAAATAATATCAATATAAATATTAATCATATTATGTAAAAGTTATTAATTTAAGTCAATAAGTTTTATTTTTTATAATTAATTAAAAAAGTACAAGTTTTAAAATAATGCACAATATCGGGCCGTGTTAGAACGACATGCAGTCTGGCCCGAGCTAGACCCAAAAATACAATGGGTCTAATATCTAGAACCTATACATGTCCCAATTTGTTTTGGGCCAGAATGGGTTAGTGAGACGGGTCGAGTCTTATACTCCTAAATGTATTGAAATGCTTATAGCAATATAAAATAATAACAAAAGTATACCTCTCCAAGAAAAGAAGATTATTAAAACATATTCTATTTTTAAATTAAAATAATTTATTAATATGTATATTGAACCTATACCAGGCCCAATTTGTTTTGGGCCAAAATAGGTTAGTGAGATCGACTGAGTCTTATACTCCTAAATGTATTGAAATACTTATAGTGTAACACCCTAATACGAATTATAGTGAAATAAATGGAAATATTCCAAAACAAATCACATTAGATATGTCACTTCTAGAAATGCGAAAAATAAAATTTCATAATAACTTACACAGTCATTATAGAGAGTCACGAATGATCAAAAAGTTATATATATACAACTATCACTGGCTAACACGCTATACAGTATACCTAAGCTTTTCTACAACCAGAAGTATACACACATATAAACTGGTCTACAAAGAAACAAAACACTAATCTAAGTCTTCTGCTTCTTCTTTTCTTTGCCCTGATCATTTTTAGAGACTTTACCTGGATTTACATGGAACATATAAGGGTGAGAAATCACAATTTCTCGGTATAAGCATATCAAGACCAACAGTTAATCATTTATAATAAATAATTCAACTAAACACCAAAAATACATCCGATATAAAAGAATATATGACAATCAATAATAACGAAGAATTGGTCATACAATCCTAAGATGCTATCGAACGAGTAACTAAACAATCATTCGATTAAACCATGACAAATGCCCATACAATTGTCAACCATACAATGCTTTATGTTATGAAGTATGATTATACTCAAATAAAGTCATAATAATATGATGATGCAGTGCAAGTGTAGGATTTAGTTTTTGAAAACACATGTCACTTACTTATTTCCTAGGAACTCCCTGTTCCCTTGTATATACTGAGCAGGTTAAGCCTAAAAGCATAAGCCCACTTGGTAATAGGTGAATACCTTCCTCTCACAACCGTAAGAGTACTACTACCACCCCCATATCAGTAACCCTAACCATACAAGCAATCCCGCAAAGAGAATTCAGATTCACCTCATTCTCAGGTCATATGGTTGTGCACACCATTGAGGTTACAATACATAGGAAATAGAAAATGACAAGTTTGAAAAGAAGATATGCAAGTTTGCTATCAAAACATACACACTTATCACAAGGTTTACCACAACCAAGTGAAAAGCAAAGATTAGTGACTCAAGGTTTTACTCCAACTTAACACATAAGTAGTAAAACTTATATCACTAGTGTCCTCATATCTAGTATCTTACACCATCACTTCCCAAGTGATTTCAAGGCAACCTCCAGTCGCTCAAGGTTCTAGATACTAATTTATAACATTCCATAACACTTGGATGCACAAGGTTTCACTAACTTCCATCACAAGGTTTACCCTAACCTACTGAAAAGGAAATAACTAGAGAACTTACATTCTTGGCTCAACTTTAATCCATAGAGGAACCAACACAGGTCTCTAATCAATCACAAAGTTTAACCTAGGCAATCAAGGAAACATGCTTTAATTATGCATTCTAACTTAACTTTAACTCTAAAGGAGTAATCTTTGCAAAAAGATAGGCATACTATACCAAACAAACCCATACTAGTTGTTTCTAGTACACATTGTCTTAACTTCTCAAAGCCCTTCACATAAGGTAAGTGGTTATTCTTTTTAAGAACTACCACTAGTTGTGTCTCAACACTAATAGTTTTGTATCTAGAACCTCACACCATCACCTCACAAGCGAATTCAAAGTCAACCTTATATTGAACAAGGTTCTAAACATTTCCTTATTGCATTTTAATTCAAGATTTGCCTAAGTTTTCACAACTTTTGATTATATATGCTAAGTGGTTATTCTCTCCAAGAATTACCCCCTTTAGTGCCTCAACACACTTAGGAAAGCATATATAAGTGATCCCAACACTTAGGAAATCTAAAAACACCAAGAACACATTTCTTGCAAAGTTCTGGAACTCACGCCTAGGCTTGACATTCCCACGCCTAGGCGTGGCTTATGTCCTGTCTCACGCCGAGGCTTGGTTTTACCATGCCTAGGCGTGATGCTCTCTGTCTCGCCTAGACCAAAAACTGATCAGTCCACGCCCAGGCGTGACCAAGCTGCGCCTAGGTGTGGTCAATTCTACAAAAAATTATGCAGAATCAAGCCACTGTTCTGTTGGCTCCAAAACAGTTTGCAATCATGTAAACTTGCATTCTAAGTGTTTTCTAACTCTAATCATGGTCTCTAAACATGTTAGAATCATTAAACACAAAATTCAACTCATTAAACATAGATTTGAAACCAATTAAGCCAATAAACATCCAAAAACCTAAAATACTAATTAAATAGGCCTTTGGACATCCTCCAACCTAAACCAGCAACCATGACACCCAATGAGTTGGAAAGGCTCTAACTCAACTCTTAGAATCAAGAACCAAGTTAAAAACAAAGATTTGGCTCACCAAACCACAAATTCCTATCCAAGAACCCTAAGTTCATCAAAATGAATATAAGAGATAAAATGGATAGAAACTAAGGGTGTAAGTGGGAGGTTTGGTTTGGTTTTTGAGAGAAAATCAATCCAAACTAATTAAAATCATTTGGTTTGGTTTGGTTCAGTTTTTGTATTTTTTTATAGCCAAATCCGAATCAAACCGAACCGAACATCTATGGATTGGTTTGGTTCGGGTGATCGGGTTAGTCATTTTTTTTAATACAAAAATTAATTAAATAATTAGCTTTTCATAACAAAAAAATATAATAAACCTATGAAAAAATTTCTAGAAATAGAATCAAACTTATTGATTTGAACACTAATAATTATTTCATGTTTTAAATATGTATTAAAAGGTTCATAAAGAGGGAACAAAGAAACATATTGATATTTATATTAAGAAAATATATTTGAATAAGTTAAAAATTCTTCAAGAGCGATTTAACTTGGCAAGTTGTATACTACTATTATTCAATTAAGAGAAAATTGTGAGGCTACTAACCTGGAGGTATATATGTAACCAATTGAACCCCTAAAAACATGTGTAGAGCTAATAGAGACTTGATAAGTTGAACTTTGAATCAACAATCTAGCGAATCCAAAGTCTCCAACCTTTGCAGTCATATTTTCATTTAAGAGAATGTTGTTGGGCTTCAAATCACAATGCATAATAGGAATTTCACTATCATTGTGCAGGTAATCCAATGCACAAGCAGCATCAATATCTATATTCAATCTCTCCATAAGATTCAACTCATTTTCATTTGCATGCTTTCTCTTCCCCTTAATCTAATCTTCCAAGCTCCCATTACTTAAGTACTCATAAATTAGAGTAAAAAATTCATTGTTTTTAAAGTTAATACTAGAGCATTTAAAATCAATTCATCGTTTCCAAGCTTCCAAGTTTAGATGATGTTGTTGCTGTCACTTTCACTTTTCTATTCTTTATGTATAGTAGCAAGCAAATTGTCAGACATAGTATCAGTGTTACCACTGTGACTATGATGATGTAATGTCTGACATGCCTTATTCCATGGCCATAAGACTCACATGCAAAATACAAGCAAAGTTTTTTATTGCCTTCTAAATGGACAGCAGAAAGATTTTGGAAAACTCCACCATTAGGAATGATTCCTTCTAAATCGTTATAAGAGAGGTTTAAAAACTGAATGACATATAGATTTTGAAGTTCAATACAAATGGATCCAGAGAGTTAGTTGAAGGAAAGATCCAAAGTTTTCAAGCCTCTCACCTCTCCAAGAGTTTTTGGAATAGTACCTGATAGCATATCCCTAACCAGAACTGTAGTGCCGATGAGCAGAACCAAACATTTTGGCAGAGGAGTTTTCTAGTCTTCTGTGTTGAACAAAAATGATGTTTTAGGGGTTGGAAATTGAGAAAGTATTACAAAAAATAAAAAAAATAAGTAGTAGCCAAAAAATGTTATAGCATAATTTTTTTTAAAAATAAAATATATAAATATATGGTTTGGTTTGATTTGGTTTAGTTCGGGTTTGAAATTTCAAATCTTAGAATCGAACCGATTAAGTTTTAATTGGTTTGGATTTTACCCGAACCAATCAATATATTCAAACCAAACCGAACCAATTTAATTGGTTCAGTTTGAATTGATCAGGTTGATTGGTTATCCGAACTAATTTACACCCCTAATAGAAACCCCTTACCTTGAGTAGCAAAGATGGTGGTGATGATGAAGATGATCACAAATCCTCAAGCTTACCTTTTCCCTTTGATCTCCTCTTTTCCATTTCCTCTTCTTTCTCTTGTTTTCCCTCTTTTTCTCCTTTCTCTTTTGCTGCTTTTGCTTCTGTTTTACCTAGCCGTGAAGAGAAAAGAATGAAGTGAGAAATAAGAGACTAAAAGCCAAGTAAAAAGGCTAAAATTGTGGATGGCTAAGGACCAAACATTATAATACTAATATTTTATGATTTGCTAAAAACACTTAACTTTAGCTAAATCAAGTTTTTCAAGTTCCAACGACCTTAAAATAAATACTAAGATTCATTGAAAAAGTCATTTCACCAGTATCATAATTTTCCTTATGTGTGACTAGTCAATCTGGTATTAAAATACACAACCAGTATGCCTAAATATACCAAACGGACTCCGATTATTCTCAAACTTTAACCACATCATAGAAAACACATTTGTTACTTAGAAATAAATTATCAATATTTATTTCCATTAGTTGAGTCATTTAAGCTAATATCTGGGTCATTTTAAACTACTTTTCACCTTTTGGCTTGCAGCAAAGTCCCTAAACCAACTCAGATTGTCACAAAAATAAACAGGCATGTTAAACAAGTATTAAGCTACCTCTGTAACTATTTACAAGTTTAACATGTTAAAGATGATGTTACATATAGCAGTATAAAACAATAACAAACGTATACGTATCCAAGAAAATATTATTATTAAAATATATTCTATTTTTAAATTAAATATTAAATTAACATTAAAATATTATAATATCAAATAGGGCAAAATGCAATAACCTCCCTCCAACTATAGGTCATGCGCATAAAACTCACTTGTGCATTTGATCTCAATAACGCGATCTACTGAACTAACCAAACTATGCATATTAGTATATAATGACCCCTTGTGCTTGTTAATAAAAAGCCCTTAAAGGGGGTCAATATGCACAGTTTGTAATTTTAAAGAGTCGAGTTGGTGAATTTCAAAACACATGGAAATTTTTTGTCCATGACTCATAATTAGAGTAAGTTTCTTACATTTTGCTCTATCAAATAATTTTAACTTTTTAATATTAAAATGTGATTATTTTATTATATTTATTTAGAAGCTAATACATAGACATACATTGTAGCATCTACATTAAAATATTTTCTTCTTTATATTTTTATATTTTCAAAACTATTTTTTATATACCCACTTTTGATACTCATACGATATGGTGAATGTTTCTAAAATAAGTGGTGATTCTTATGTTAGATATGATAAATTCTAATTAGGCTAAATTAGGAAGAATAGAAGAAGATCACCACATAAGTAATAAGGATCAATACTTATGGCTTCATTGATCCCCACATCCTTAATTTGTGTTGAAAAATGTATCTCACTAAGTGGTGAACACCTATGAGATAAATAGTGATCTTTTTGTAAAATCTAGTGAATTTTAATTTTAACTCACTATGTATAATAGAAAAATGTCACCACATAATTAATTAGAATTACCATTTGTTGTCTCATTGATCATCATATTTTATGAGTGTCAAAAGTGAGTGTAAAAATTAGATGTACAAATAATGAGTTGTTATTTTTTATTTTATATAAATAAATAGATATTTTAATTAATATTTTACACCACAACAAAATATTTTTTATGGCTAAAATTTCTTGCAGTTAAAACTGATCTGTAGACAGCCCATTTCCTAGCCTCACACGTTTAGTAACCTTGACACTCAACTCTCTCACAACTCACAAGTGCTATTTGGGTTTGGGTTAGATGAAAAATCATTATATCTATAGCTCTCCTAAACCCTCACCACATATATACGTGAGTTTCAGCTCATAGAGTAATTGGGGCATCTAACTTATGGCTACCCAAATACAAAAGTAACAGTAGTTTTTTTTTTTAGGTTTTGCATTTAAAAAATTCACTAGCAAAACATATAAGGGGATAAAATGAATGAGAATGTGCCAAGTAAGGGTACTCATTGGGTCAGGTCAACTAGTGAACTTGTGGGTTTCGACCTAACCTAACCTATAAAATGCGGGTTGAGTTAGGTTCACGGGTTGGGTTGGGTTTAAAAATATTTAAACATGTAGTGTGTGAGTTTGGTAGCGGGTTAGAATACGTCCAACTCGTACAAACCCGACCCACATTTTTTTTAGTAAAAAGTTATTTAGATGGTAAAGAATATATGGAAAAAATAGAGTGAAATCAATGATTATGTCAACACATATGACATGCGTGATGATACTGACTTTGATTTATTAGACTAATTTGTCATTTGAGTTATGACTAGTTTTATTTAGTTTATTCTAAACTTAGTAAGACTTGTTAGTTGTTAATTTGTTATGCACTTATTGACTTATGGTGTTTAATTTATTTGAGATTAAAACCTATTATGTTTGAGTAAGGTCGGTTGAGACTTATGGTATTAATTTATTAGATTAAGACCTATTATGTTTGAGATTGAGACTTATGATGTTAATTTGTTCGATTTTGTATTTTGATTTTTTTTCCAAGAATTTTCTTTTTTAAAAAAAATGTTGAACCCTCGGGTTCGACCCAATCCAATCTAACCTATTGCTCTTGTGAATGGGTTGTGTTGAACCCACCCAACATATCCAATGGACACCCCTAATGCCAAGCATAATAAATAGTGCTGAAACGGTGGGGGGAAAATTCATAAAATGTATCGCGTATGGATGGATTTCACATTTATGGCTAGCCCAACATCTATATACCACTATTGGTTTTCAAGTTTTCTTTTTCAATTAAAACAATTTTTCAGAGCAATAGCGAATAGAGCACACTAACATACAGTGCAAGTTGTGAATAAGTCACATTAGTTAATAAATATACAAATTATGCAAATTGCAATAAAGTAACAAAAGAACAACCTTGTATAAGTTAGTGCAAGTTCCCAAAACTAAATCTATTCATCAAGGTTGGAAAACAAATATTAAACTCCACTTTGTCACATAGTCTTTACTCTTTCGAATTATGTCATGTACAAACTCTCTAAAACTAAAGCTTTGGGTGCAAGACTAATAATGATTGACATAACTAATAAAAGTGAACCGCATTAATTAAATTAGTTTGGGGTTTGATTTCTTTTAGGGTTATTGTTAATGGGTTATTTATAAGTATCTCTATAAGCATTTATTGAATCCGAAATTTATCCTAATCCTAAAATAAGACTGTTGAAAATTTAAGTGTGGGTGTTGAAGTCTCATATTGATAAAGAATGAGTTAAGTAAAGAGCATATAAGTAAGAAGACTCATAAACTCATTACCTTAAAGTTTTGGGTTAAGATATAACATAACAGTATCATATACACAATATATGAGATTCATTGATTTGATTGGAGTCCTCTGTTACCTGTAGCCAAGTATGATTTGCCTTGCGTATCATTAGTGGGGTTTGGCTTTTTTATGCCATCCTTTACCAGTTTACCTTTTTTAAGTTTTAATTAGTTATCATTCTAGTTTTAAATTGCCGTCCATGACAGTAATTATGACTATAATATTACTATTTTAGAAGTTTACACAAATCGGAATACAACTGTGGTTGCATCAGTCATATTATTTTTTATTTTCAATTGTTGGTAATTTCTGCCGCAATGTAAATACAACTACCACCTCAACTACAATTTAAAATTGCACGTTGAAGATTGGAGGATATGGAATTGGTGAAACTTCGCTTTCTTGGTGCCATTAAAACAACGGGAGAAGAGGAGAGCATAGCCGAGCAGAATGAAAATTGCAAATCCCCATGACGGCTTGATCAGATTTAAGAATAAAATTGAACAAAGACGAATACCCGCATATTGATTATACGATACTTTGGGCTATACCGCTATACCAATTATTACGTAACAAATATATCTATATTATCCTTGGTTGCTTCCCATTCAGCATGCATAATGAAAAGGCGTGTCCCGAAAACAAATCATTCTCTTTTCATGGGATCGACCAAAAACTTTAAAACGCTTCCACTTATATGTTTTTATTTAGCTATTTTTTTTAATGTGTCACTTCTTTACTCTCTCATTTAAATTTCAAACACAGTAATAACACCTTAAAAATTAGTCTTTCAGTACACAAAGACATTAAAGTTATGGTTCATTATTTATGTATTTAATTTTGGTCCATGTAAAGTTTTCGACATTGTCACTCATCCATGCGTTGATAAATCTTTAAAAGAGCTAGACTTTTAGTTATTATCATAATTATACTTTTTTAATAATATGATAATGCATAACAAGTGAGTGAAAAAATTTTACATTCAAATTGGATCAAAATTAAATATATTATCTATTCAGCTCTTTTGGTGCATGCCCATTATCTGCCTCTAATGAGCATAACAGAGAATGACATCTAAGGACACGATTTGTTGTATTAAAGAAAGTACTACCTATGTTGATGCTAGTTTAAAGTAATAAGTGAAGTCATGTCAAAATTGTTATGTGAATAATGTTATCCACATATATTTACACATGCATCACTTCATATTTATACAATTTTTAATATTTAATTATAGTTAGTCTCATTTTATTTTTTGTAAATTTACACTCTGATTTTGTCACTTCACGTAAATGTGAAATGATATACAATGTACTGATGTACATCAAATATTTCTCTTATTCAATTGAGGTGGCTTTAACATGGACCTATAGTCAAAGGTCCAAGGATGGACCTATTTATGTGAATCACTATTAGGGAAATTTTTATATCAATGACTATAATCAATGACCTATAACTTGATCAGTAAGTTAATGTGCAATGTTAGTAATTACAAAATTAGTGTTTCAATAAAAAGAAAGCTATGTGTAAGTTTTTGCCAAAAAAAAAAAGGTCTCCGTTGTTTGGTGTATGGCATTTAGGTGGGTTTGAGGAATTCCATCGATGTTATAAAGCGAAGTCTCGCCAGAGGAAGCATTACTGATCTCGATAAACTAGAGCCAACTACACCTCCATTGTTGGTGCATCCTTGCCAAATGACTAGAATTTCAACATGATTTGGATCTTAAAGGGATTTTGGGGTATTCTGAAAGGGAGGAAAAAGAAAATTTAGAGATATTAATTTTTATTTTAAAAAAATCATATTGACAAGTTTGAGTTTACGTAAAATTTATTTATCTTTTAAAAAAAAACCATTTTGACGTTGGCAGTGTCGAAATGGGTAAATTTAAAATTAAAAAAATATCTTTTTTTTTTTTTTAAAACAACCGTTTTGGGTCGTATAGCCACAGTTAAAAATTGTGGGTAAATGCTCGAAAACTATGACTAAATGTGCAACGGCTCTCTATCCAAACCAAGGGTACAAGGACACATTGCTAAGCAAATCTCAATCCAAAATAGGGACCAACCTTTGCAAAAAAATCACCATAGTAGTTGCTTCCTCTTAGGAATGACGGCTTGGTTCACGGTGCTCGCATGTAGGACTTCAAATTGAAGGTGGCTTTCTCCTTGGTTGCAAAAACAAAGAAGGAAAAGAAAAATTGAGGGCTTTGTGGTTTTGTGATGGTAATGAAGGAAATGCGTAACTATTTTAGAGATGACAAGTAGGAGATTTAGTTAAAAAGTAAAAATTGTAAAGGATTAATATAGAAGTACCAATAATTAAAGGGCTTTGGAGCAATAAAAAAAGTTAACCTTTATGTAAAATTTAATAATCATTTTAATAGGTAACGTCAATGGTTCATCTTCCTATGACTAGAGGGACCACCATAAAAACAAAAAGTTAACCTCTTCAAATTGTAAAAGTTGACAAATAATTAAATGTTTTAAGACACACTAAGCAAATCTCAATCCAAAATAGGGACCAACCTTTGCAAAAAAATCACCATAGTAGTTGCTTCCCCTTAGGAATGACGGCTTGGTTCACGGTGCTCACATGTAGGACTTCAAATAGAAGGTGGGTTTCTCCTTGGTTGCAAAAACAAAGGAAAAGAAAAATTGAGGGCTTTGTGGTTTTGTGATGGTAATATGCGTAATTTTTTATAGATCATTAATAAAAATTTTTGAAAAGTAAAAATTGTAAAGGATTAATATAGAAGTATCAATAATTAAAGGGCTTTGGAGCAATAAAAAAAGTTAACCTTTTTGTAAAATTTAATAATTATTTTAAGAACAAAACTTAGGTAAACTTTAAGCACCACAAACTTGTTTTACCTAAAAGACAACATTTTTTTTAACTCATTAATAAAAATTTTGAAAATAATTTATCCTTATGTTTTTTAATAGGTAAAGTCAATGGTTCATTTTCCTTTGACTAGAGGGATCACCATAAAAACAAGCTTTATGTTGAAACCCTTCTATCAAATTGTACAAGTGAAAAAGAAAAGTAACGACAAATAACTTGTACCTAAGTACTGATATTTTAAAATGTTTGTCCTAATAGATATTATTTTTATAACATTTTTGGATGCTTTTTACTTGTATTATTTAATTTTTTGAATCAGTACAAGTAGGATATCACAAATGATTAGATAAATAACAATATTTTATTTTATCTATAATAATTAAAACTGACTTTTAAAATTTTGATGTCTTCATTAAATTTAAGATTTGTATTTTTATATTAATTTTATATTTTACATCGTAGTCATATCATGTCATATATGTGTGCATATCTGTGTCTGTATAAACTTGGATTAGCCAATAGCAATTGCCAAACCGATTAGATAAACCGATTAGACTTCCCTTGAAAATCACATGATGGCCTTACTTAGCTGAAGTAGTCATTGTTGTGTCATTTTGGTATCAAAGTTAGAGAAGACGTAGAATATAGTCATATCATAAGTTTGTAAAAGTATATGGCAGCCCATTTGCATAGCTCAGCAATCAAGATCAGAGAGGAAAAGAGAGAAAAACAGAGTGATCATTAAAGATCAAATTGGAGAAAAGAAAAAGAAGAGGACAATTCTAAAATAATGGGAAGGTGAAGATGACCAAGAATGCCAATAGGAGTCTGAGTACCATACAAGCAACAACGACCTATCTGCTAAGAAAGTAGAGAAAATGACTATCCCTTTGCATTATTTTTTTTTCAAGTTTTAAAAATTTTCAATTTTTTTTTTTACTTTCTTTCAAAATAAAATAAAAAAAAGAAATAGTCTGACCAAAATAGGGTGTTGAGAGCACTACTATTCCATTAGCTGTAATGGCTTTCGCGTGGTGGTTTCTACTTCTGCCTAAAGCTTTGGAGCCTTAGGTGACCTTTTCCAATTTTCGGCCACCACGCGCAATGGTATCTTCTGCTTCCTTCAGTAGTCTCATCCTTCTCCACAGGTACTCTCTCCCCTCTTTCCTTTTTTTCTTTCTATTTTAGGAAAATGGGGAACGACGAGGAAGAAATGTCTTCTCTGGAGGCCTTGTTGCAACCCCCGCTAAAGGGTGCTTCTACCCAAAGGGTATGGAGGCCGCCTTCTCTCACCAAAATCCATGCTGAGAGTCGTAGGTGCTTTGAAGCTTATGGGCTTAAGAGATACTTAAGCGATAGTTCTTATTGTTGTTCAACCTTTGGAGGTCGCTTTCTCTCACCACTATTTTCTTATTGTTGTTCAACCTCTGTTCTTATTAGTTAACTTCATACACTTTAAAGGATTATTATGAGAGAGATAGTAGCAATACTTACTTTTAGACTAGTAGTAAAGTGATAAGCCTATATTTTATAGTCTTATACTAGATAAATTGTGGTGATTTGCTAATGTTTATTAATGAATTTTAGATGAATCCTTATCATTATCTTCATTTTTGTAGATTGAATGGGATTTATCGAACTTGGAGTGAAAGCAAGCAAAGACACCGCGTTACTGAACATTTTTACAAGGAGAAAAAGCACAAAATTCTAGTGTCCCAACGCTCAAGCGCCCAAGCGCTCAGAACGTAAGCAGCAACGTTGTCTTAGTGTCTTAGTGCTTGAGCGCTGGGAAGGTAGCTCTGAGCGCGCAACGCGTAACACAATGCATATCTAGATTAGTGGCTCAGCGCTTAAGTGCCCATAAGCCAGCGCCTAGGCGCTGGTCGTGTAACAGCAACGTGACTTTTGATTAAATAGAGGAGTTACGCCATAACACACAGAAAATTCCTAATCCTGATAGAGCACTTTCGCAGAAGCAGACTTTGGAGGACAGCTTCAAAGGGAGGATTCGATTCTTAAAGGCTTGAAGATCATAATCACCCTAAAAAGGGTTTTGATTTCTCTTTCCCTCTAGTTTTCCCCTTTCTTTGGGTTTCCTTTCCATGAGTTTATATTTTGATATGAGTTTATTTGTATTGAATATGAGTAGCTAAACTCATAGTTAGGGTTATAAGGGATTTTATTTTCCTAATTAATTGGGTTTGATCTCAAATTTGATTAAGGTAATTTCTTTTAAGGTTTAATATATTGCTTGCATTCTTATTAGAACTTGATCACTTTTGGCATATTTTAATTCATTGTTTGATCAGTGACCATTTGCACTCAATGAGTGAACCTATATGATAAACTTAGGATTATATTGGTGAATGACCAAACATCAATTTATTTCTACCAATAGAATTGACGATATGTTAGTCCATCTCTTGAATTGGGGCTTAATACATTCCTAATTAATTCAACTAAATAACCAAATAGGAGATTTAATTTAGGAATGAAATATTGTTTCATCCATGACCATTGGGATTCAATAGCAAATAAGAGAATATTTGCAAAAGAATTACCTTTAGGGATGGCAATTTTACCCGCCCCCGCAGGTACCCGCGGGTAATACCCGTGACGGGGCGGGTAATACCCATCAAATTTTCCCGCGGATATAAATATCCGTTTAGTGTTATCCTATTTAATAAACGGGGTGGGGGAGGGTGGTTCCCCCGTACCGCGGTACCCGTAAAAAATTTATATAAATATTTTATATAAAATTATTAAAAAACATAATTATATAAATTAAAATATTGTAAAGTTATATAAATCAAAAGTATTTTAGGTGTTTGACATTATTTTTAGATTAAGTTGTGTTGGACAAATTTTGAAAAATTATAGTATTATACTTTTTTTTATTTTTCATTTTTTTATTTTATTTTTTTGATTTTTTAATTTTTTTTTTTACAATTTATTGGGTACCCGCGGATATCCGCGGATACCCGTTTACCCGCGGGAGAAAGATAAATGGGTACCCGCACGGATATGGAGGCGGGGGCAGGGGCGGATATTATTCGCGGGGGTGGAGGACGGGGGGCTACTACCCGTCCCCGCCCCGCCCTTTTACCATCCCTAATTACCTTACATCATAAATGAGTGAAAATCTGATTAATTGGATTCAAGTGAACCTTGCATCCTAGTTTCTCCCTATTTGATTATATATGCATTGTTTGACTCTCTATTATTCTTCTTTATTTGTTTTCTGATTTTAATTTGAATTTCTCTTCACTTTCGATTGTCTAAATAACAAGGAGTTTTACGAATCTAATAATTACCACTTATTCCTCGTGGGATCGACAACTGAGACTCAAGTCCTATATTACTTTGCAATAAAGTGCACATACTCTTAGTGTATTTTACGCATATCATAAAGCAAGTGTTAAATGAAATGTCCAAAAAAATGTGTAGCTAAAATTTTATCTTTTATATAATTAGGCAGAGGCAATAAAGGCTTTGATACTAAATGTAAAATATTTTAAACATCATAATTATCTTTATGAAGAGAAGAAATATATTGAGATACTTACCTCCATTTATAGTCAATTAAGTAAAGCACATTTATATGGTTCTCTCATGGCATAGAACTTTTGTAGAAACTTAGCACAAGCACAAACTCATCTAGTATATTGTAGTCAACTGTAGATAGATAAGGTACTCTTTTTGACTTACTTAAACAAGGGATTATGTGCTTATCTAGTATATATAGTGGCATATACCTTCTCTTCATTAGAGAAACCTCTAGGCCCACCATTTCAAAAGTGGAGATAATCACTTTCTAGCATTTGCAGATAATGCTCAACAAAATAGATAATGGTCTTGTCCATTATCCTTAATTAACCGAATGATTTGACTTGATAAAAGTAACCGAAAAATGTTAAAATCATCTTAAGTTAAATAAAAAATTTAACAAATATCTCCTAATGATTAGATGTTATATGCAAAAAACTGTTGAACTTGGTTTTATTAAGCCCAGATCTCTAACCCGGTTAAATTTAGTTTTCGATTTGTATAATGTTATATCAAAACATTTTATATGTACATAGTTATATGAAATCTAGTGACTGTACATAATTGTTCTCATTTTTTATATTTCTAAAACTTTTTATTTAGTAACACATAATAAGATTCTGGATGGGATAATGTCAACGTCCCTTTTTCTCTTTCGGAATGTACCAATACAAATAAGTTTTAATGCATCATTGGAGTTTCATTGATCTATATCTTGGAAACGAAAACGCAACAATCAGAAAAGTAGATCAAGAATTCTACATTCTTATAAGAGATCAGAACAATTTGGTGTAAAAGAAATGTGATTCAATCTATTTACAGGTAATTAGGAGAAAAGCTTTTACTCGATCAAGAATAAAGTACATAAAAGGTTTTAGAGAAATTTTTAAATACTTTCAAGGAAGAAAATTTTATTATTTTATATTATTGAATGTGTGTTACATAAAATTTATGAATTATTATTATCTTCTAATTTTATAATAATTTTAATCTTATAATTAATGTGGCATAAAATTATTGATGTAAAATAAGATATTTTTCTCTAAGAATCTCTCAAGGTTTTACTTACCTAAATATGAGAAAGAGAAAGGAGATGTGCAATTTAACTTCCTAATTAAGAGGCTATAAGCACAAAAGGAAGGATACAATCTCAAATATGATGTGCCTTATTTGGTTAATATATACTACCCAAATCAGGTACGTCATTTTAAAGTTTTTTGCGCTTAACATCTTAACATGTAATTCTACATAGAAATAGCCCATCGTACTCGATAGTCGATACAGTTCTAAAAGTAAGAAGAAAATGAAATTGCACATTGAGTTAACAACTTAAACTTTTGGTATATGTTGTAAAATTAATCATAAAGTGTTTTTCACCGTGATCCGGAATCTCATCTAATTGAACCAACCCGGCACACGTATAACTTGACTTCGCCCTGGATGATGTAACTAAGGCCTTGAAATCAGTCCGGACCTCAGAGCCATGTACATTGAACAACGTTGGGCTATAATATCAAGATTGCTAGATATGTGCAGAGGATATATCCCTAAATATCTATAATTACCAATCATCTACTTATGATATAATAGGACACATAACTGTCTTAGATTGATAGGTAGCTCCCATATTAAGAGTTCTTAATTTATAGAGATTCACCCCAATAATAATAGGAAGGTAATCATTGTCAAGATACAAATTTTAAATATCTGCATTCAATACAGATTGCATGAGGATTCTATACACGCTCTATAAATACAAGGCTAAGTAACCTTAATTAGGTATCAGTAAATTACTCACACTGCCTTATTTGTGCACAGTCTGACTTGAGCATTGGAGTCCCTTTGCAGGTACCCACCTCCCGGTCTCAACAAGCTCGATTGCTGTTGCTCAAGGAGAGAACCACCGTCACATGCCTATCTCAGGTATCCTCTGAGTCAACCTCAGAATATTAGCGCCGTCTATAGGAAACCCTAGACTTCTAATCCCGCACAATCATGGTAAGTACACGTCAACATTTAAAAAAGGATGATGCGCAACCTCTTATGGAACAAAGACAAGAGCCAACAGCGTAGCCCCCTCCTCAACCAGCTCCACCACCTGCGGCCGAAGCTTCAGCCGTAAGAGACCAAGTACGCATCTCAGAACAACTGCGCAATAGATATGAAACTTCACTTTTCGATGAAAGTCCATTCCCGTCACGCAAAAGGTCTATCATGGATAGGCTTGCTTGCCCCGGAGAGAGGGCCAATAATGCCACTCAAGTATCTAGGGGTCCAGTGCAATCGTGCCTAAGCTCTCTGAATAACAATGTTGCTAACCATGCTTCTAGCTGAGCCCCTGCCCACTCTGAAATAACTAGAAACTGCCTCCAAGAACTGGTAGCCTAGCAAATGCAACAGCTTGACGAGTTGCCTGTTGGACGACTAACGGCATCAGATCGACGAGCTAGAACGATCAGTGCATGTGGACAACGTCCATGAGAGGCGGAATGAGCGACAAAGATAGCCATGTCGTCGAAAACAACACTCCAATTCCTGGCATCCAACAACAACCCCTCTCGGATGAACTAATGGTGTACAGGATCCCTAGAGCCTTCAAGCCCCCCTCCAATCTTGAACAATATTACGGTACGACATACCCACAAGAACACCTCGACGCCTACATTCACTCTATGCAGTTCCACGGTCGGGCCTTCCCCATCTTCTTAAAAAAGGGCGCCCTTCGTTGGTTCTTAACCTTGCAACCGAGATCTGTCATCGAATAGGATGATCTCACGCAACGTTTCTTGTCGCATTATACCACTGCTAAGGAGCAACCCAAGTCGTTTGACTCTCTTTCTGGGATTCGTCAAGGGAGTAATAAGTCCCTTTGCGAATATATCAAGATATTCAACACCACCCTTGCTCGTGTGGCCAATCTGGATGACTGAATCACCCTTCACTATGCCCGGAGTGGCCTCCGAACTGATTCCGACTTCTTCTGATCCTTAGCAAAGAAGAAGGCGGAGACTATAAATGAGCTTCATCTTTGCTCCGCAACATACATTGAATTGGAGGGTGCGATTAAGGATAAAGAGACTTTGGAAAAAGGTGAGCCCACTCACTAGAAAAATAACCGAAGCTCTAACCAACCTCGGAACTCCCCCAAAGGCAATGCTTATTAGCCCAAATATTCTGACTACACTCCACTGAATGCCCCGCCAGAAACAATTCTCAAAAAAGTACTTTAGACCGAGTTCCGGAATGGTAAAAGGTCACCACCTCTAAAAAAGGTGAAGGACCACTCTAAGTACTATAAATGGCATAAACACTATGGCCATGAAACAGAAGAATGTTACTAACTCTGAGATGTCATCGAGTCCTTTATTAAGGAAGGCCGACTTCAGAAGTATATTGTTGGGATCCAGAAGAGTGATGTCCTCGGAAGGCGGAGGGAACAAAGACGTAATCATAGCCCCAGGCGAAGTCTGACCACACGACAAAGGAGGAGGACGCGTAGCCCAGTCAAAAAATTTTGGACTCCACCCCACCGTGATGTGGACAACCGACAGGATAGGAACAGGGATACTCAAAATGGGACTAATAGGAGTGATTGATTGGTCAGCACAATCTCTGGAGATTTTGTAGGAGGAGGTTCATCTAGTAATTCCTGGAAGAAAGCACTATAGATTGCGGTATTGAGCATTTTTGCCTCTACGCGCAGACCCCATGCTGATGACAGAGAGGAACCATCGATATCTTTCACTACTAAGGATTATGGTGATATTGTCTGAGATCACGATGATCCACTCGTTATCTCCAGAATAATATCTAACGCCAAAGTCTGGCGTATTTTTGTAGATTAGGGTAGCTTTGTAGATATAATGTTTATAGATGCTTTCCAAAAGTTGGAGTTCCCCATGTCCACCTTAACCCCCTATGAAGGCAAGCTCACTGGGTTCTCTGGGGAGAAAATTGCTCTGGTAGGCTATTTTGAAACATTCTTGACCCTCGGGGATGACAAAATTTACAGAATCGTCAAAGTCAGATTTTTGGTCGTAGATTCCCATCTGTTTACAACATTATTCTAGGGCGACCTACCCTGAACGGTATTGCCTCTACAGTGTCCACCGCTCACCTGACCATGAAATTCCTTTAAAAAAAATAATGAGGTGGTCATGGTCAAGGGCGACCAAATCACGACACGCAAGTGTTATAATGAGAGCCTCAAGATCTGCAGGACTCCCAAGAAAGCAAGAGTACGTATGTCTAGCCCAGCCTTGGATCAAGTTAACATCCTTATGACCGAGTTAGATGTTAGGGAAGAAATTTGGGGCACCAAACCCCATCCAGAAAGAGAACTACTTTCACTTCAACTAGGTGACAAGCCTGATCAAGTCACCTAAAGAGAAGCAAATATGGAGGAGCAGGAGAAACGCTAGCTGATAGAGCTCCTTCAATGAAATAAGGACCTATTTGCATGGATGTCCTCTGACATGCCTGGGTTTGACCCCACTTTCATTTGCTATCATTTATTTATTAAACGGGACACGAAGCTGGTCTCCCAGAAGAAGAGGAAAGTCGACCCTGAAAGGCAACAGATTATTGAGGAGCAAGTCAAAGAACTACTCAATGTTGGATTCATTAGGGAAATCTCTTACACCACATGACTCTCTAATGTGGTCTTAGTGACAAAGTCAAACGGAAAGTAGAGGATGTGTGTGAACTAAACAGACCTGAATAAGGCATGCCCTAAAGATCTATACCCGCTCCCCAACGTTGACAAGTTGGTTAACAACTCATCCGATTTTTGGCTATTCTCCTTTATGGATGCCTACTTTAGGTATAATCATATTCCAATGTACCCTAGAGACGAAGATAAAACTGCTTTCATCACTGAAAAGGCAAGCTACTGCTACAGGGTTATGCCCTTTGGTTTAAAGAATGCAAGAGCTACATACCAGCAGATGATGAATAGAGTCTTTGAAGGTCAAATGGGGAGAATACTTGAAGTATACATTAACGATATGATCGTTAAGACCCCAACGTCCGGATCCCACATAGCCGACCTCGAAGAAGTGTTTGCAGAAGTTAGAAAGCATAGTATGAGGCTCAACCCTGAAAAATATATGCTCGAGGTCTGAGCTGGGAAGTTTTTGGGCTTCATGTTGACTCATCGTGGGATTGAGGCATATACAGATAAATGTCAAGCAGTGCTCGACATGCATAGGCCCCAGAATGTAAAGGAAGTTCAACAACTTACAGGATGGATCACGATACTCACACGTTTCCTCGTTAAATATGCTCATAAATCCCTCCCTCTATTTAAACTATTAAAATAGGGGACGAGTTTTGAGTGGACCCAAGAGTGCGAGGACGCCTTCACGTCTCTTAAGAACTTGTTATCATCTCCCCTATCTTGGCTAGGCTGGAACCCAGAGAGACCTTATACATATACATTTCTGTTCATGAAGAAGTCGTTAGTTCGGTTCTCATCTGGGAAACTGCTGAAAGCCAGAAGTCGGTCTATTTCATGAGCAAGGTGCTGCAAGGCCTCGAGCTCTGTTATCAGAAGATCGAGAAAGTCGCACTTGCCCTAGTCATCACAGCTAGGAGACTAAGGCTAGTCATCACAGCTAGGAGACTAAGGCTAGTCATCACAGCTAGGAGACTAAGGCAATACTTCCAGTGTCATCTGGTTGTAGTAAGGATGGATAAACCAATCCGGTAAATATTGCATAAATCAGACTTAGCGAGAAGGATGATTACTTAGTCCATCGAGCTCTTTGAGTTCGAAATCTCATACGAGCCCAGACTAGCAGTTAAGGCACAAGCACTTTCAGACTTCCTTGTCGAACTTACATCAGAACCCGGTGACCCTGAGGAAGTGTCGTGGACAGTATTCGTTGACGGATCCTCTAACCCTAAAGGAAGTGGCATTGGGGTAATCCTCGAAAATCCAAAAGGCATGACAATCGAAAGCTCCTTGAAGTTCGAGTTCCCCACTTCGAACAACTAAGCAGAATATGAAGCGTGCATTGCTGGATTGATGATAGCCAAGGAATTGGGTGCAACAAGGATCACACTTTGTAGTGACTCCCAACTCATGACATCCTAGATCTAGGGCGACTATCAGGCTAAAGAACCCCTCTTATAGAGATATCTAACTAAGGTACAAGGACTCCATAAGGGCTTTCAAACGATGAAGGTGGAACATATCCCCCGGGAACAAAACTCAAGGGTCGACCTCCTATCTAAGTTGGCCAGCATGAAAAGCTCAGGGAATAATCGTTCGGTGGTCCAAGAGACCTTAGGTCAGCCCTCAATCATGGTTTCAACTATTTTCTAGATTGAAGATTCAGAGCCCACATGGATCACTCCCATCATAAAGTATTTACAGTCCGGCATCCAACCCGAGGACCCAAAAGAAGCATCTAAGCTAATAAAAATTGTTGTCCGGTACACCATCTACGAAGGGCAGTATACTGGCGAGGATTCTCTTTACCTATTCTCAAATATCTGACCCCTAAAGAAGCAGAGTATGTATTAGTAGAGGTCCATGAAGGAAGTTGTGGACATCATATGGGAGGCAAAGCCCTAGCATTGAAAGCTCTCAGGGCTAGTTAATATTGGCCCATGATGGAGGTCGACGCAATAGTACACGTACAAGTTTGTGACAAGTGCCAGCACCACTCAGACCACTACCATGCTCCACCCTAGGAACTCTCCAAAAGTTTACATTACGCCACATTATTACAATGTTTGGAGTCCCGGAGTCTATTGTGACAGATAACGAGACGCAATTCAAAGATAAAAGGTTTGAAGAGCTACTTGCAAGTTTGAAAATCAAACATCATTGTAGCGTTGTAGAAAACCCCTGGACAAATGGACAAGCTAAAGTTGCTAACTGATTTATTATTCACGGACTCAAAAGGGGGTTGGATGAAGCTAAGGGAAACTGGGCTGAATAGGTCGACTATATCCTTTGGGCCTACCGGACTACGCCCCACTCTACGATAGGTGAGATTCCCTTCAAGCTCACCTACGAATGTGAGGCAATGATCCCGGTAGAAATAGAAGAACCCAGTTGGCGTCTCCAACATTTCTCAGCAGACAGTAACCCCGGACTGATCAGGGAGGACCTAGACCTCTTAGAAGAAAGAAGCACGTCACACGTATATGCGATGCCACCATCAAACAGAAGATGGCAGCAAGCTACAACCTAAAAGTTATCCCCAGAAGATTCCAGCCAAGTGACCTTGTACTCTGCAAGGCTGACATCCGAGGAAAGAACACCTCCTAGGGGAAGTTAGCAGGTAACTGGGAAGGCCCCTACCACATTGTGATTAGTACCAACAAAGGAGCTTACACCATCGAGACGCTAACAGGCAAATTGGTAAAGAACTTCTGGAACGCAGACAAACTTAGAATGTACTACAACTAAGTGATTTTTAAGGCCTAGTCTTAGTTTACTTCATGTTTAATCTGCCCCAATTACTACAGGAACACTTTGTACAGACCTTAGTCCTTTCTTGAATCAATAAAACAAAGTGATATTTTATTGTGCTCTAAGATCGTTCTAGCATGGACAGACTACCATGGTACCTCCCGAGAGCATCTTGTGTTGAAAATGTTATGCAGTAGAGAAATCCCAAGTCTTGGGAAAATTCTCACACTGAACCATATGCATAAAAGACCTTGACAAAGACCATTTATGTCAAGGTCAAAAGAGATCCTAAACACCCAAATGGTTGGTGATGAACCCCAGACAAGGCTTCATTTATGCCAAGGTCAAGAGGGATCCTAAACACCTAAATGGTTGGTAACAGACCTCAGACAAGGCTTCATCTAAATCAAGGTCAAGAGGGATCTTAAAAGCCAAATTGATTAGTAATTGACCCCAGACAAGGTTTCTTTTATGCCAAAGTCCCAAGGGGATCCCCAAGCCTTTAAAAGGCGTTGGACCGTGGACAAGGTCTTACTTGAACCAAAGTCACACGAGATCTTAAAAGCCATAATAATTGGCAAAAGACCCCGGGCAAGGTCTTTTAACCCTAAAACTTAGGCCCTAAAGGGGACTACAAGTCCAGAAAGGGCGTTAGACCCCGGACTATAGTTCCTAATGTACGAATAAAACTTAAGTCCTAAAGGGGACCACAAGTTTAGAAAAGGCGTTGGACCCCAGACCACGGATTCTAATACCTGGAGATTTCCCAAGTCATGCAAGAATCGCAAAATGAACACCATAATGGGCATTGGACCCAAAAAGATTGACATGAAAATAAACAAGCATGCAAGGCAAAATAAAGGTGAAGGAAAATAAATTAAAAACCATAGGAACCAGGGCGATTGTCTATACATAGTCAATAAGCCCCACGCTGGGGGCAGGCCAATGGTTAAAAAAAGAGGAAGGAGCAACAGGCTATTCTTCTGCTTCATTCCCCTCTGCCCTCTGCTAATTCACGCCCAGATCCCTCTAAGCTAAATCCACCACGGGAGCAGGCACCTACTCTATAGGAGAAAGGGTGGCCAGTCCATCAACTGGCCCTACAACGACCAAAATCCCATCTCAGAAAATCTTGTCTGGACTCATCTCCCCCAAAGCTAGCTCCATGTCAGGATTAAAGTACTGAACCTGAGTGATAACATTATATTTTATACATTTTATAATCCTCTCACTAGGCTTCTTAAGGTTCAATTAGGCTTAATTTAGTTGGTTTTGACACATTTTATAATGTTAATCCGAATTGGATCATTAAACAAATTATTACATAAATTAGCCTTAGTTATCTCTTTGGTAGTGTTTAGTAAATTGGCTATAACTTGAGTTAAAAATATCTGATTGATGTGATTCTAGTATTTTAGGAAAGTCAAGACAATTCCCTACAACTTTCATGAAGAACACAAAACTCAGATCAGACTCCTTGGAGGTGATATTGGGCTTGCAAGTCAGAACAAAGGAGCTGAAATCGGGCCTAAACACTTTGTAGTAATTGGACCATATCTTGAGTTCTAGGAATGATTTTGGACTCAAACCAAAGCCATTTTAAAGTTAAGATCCAAGCCTATAACTTTCATGAAGACCACTTTTCTCAAAAATAAAAAAATAGGAGACATGACTGTGTCTCTTGGACACATGGCTGTGCATTTGCTCAATTATTGAAAAATTAATGCCTAAGTTTCCACTGTGCATCAATTTGCCTATAAATAGGCAATCAAATGTCAGAAATGTAGAGAGGGGGGAGGCTCTAGCACGAAACAAAGAGGAATTTCTTCTCTTCCGCCTCTCTTCCTCTTCTTTTCACTTCTCTTTCTTATTCCTTTTCTATTTTTCTTTCCTTTTCTCCTATGTGTAATTAAGTTCCAATTTCCTTGGGTAAAAGTATGAAGCTCTTGGTAATAAAATAAAGTTAGATTTATTCTTCTCTTATACTTAAATGATTTATTTTTCTAGTAGTTATTATACGTGTTATATTTTAGTTTCCAATTAATTGTAGAAACCCTTCTTGTAAAGCAGAGTTCTTGATTTGTTGTAGACAAGATTTTGGGACAGTGAATACTTTAACCCATTTACAAGTGATAGAAATAATTAAAGGAAACATAATATAATTACATATATTATTTTAAATAGACTTTTAACGTTGTATTTTCTGATTGGAACCTCCATGTTGCGAGGATTCTAATTGAGTTATAAAATGAATTAATCTTACATTTACTTTATTTACCAAGAGTGGATCTTTTAATCCAGGTAAATAATTTTTATCATAGTAACAAAATATTTATCTTACCTTAATTAATCTTCATCAAGTCTCTGTGGTTCGACCTCGGACTCACCGAGAATTTATTACTTGAGATAACCTGCACTTGAGTTCGTAACAATTAATCCCACATCAAGTTTTTGGACTTGGTTAAAAAATTTGTGCATTAAGTTTTTGGCACCATTGCTGGGAACTTGATTTGAAGAACAAATTTCTAGTGTAAATATTTTTGTACATATTAACGCACTAACTAGTGGGAGTAATTCTCCCTTTTAATTCCCCCACACTTTTGAGTGAATAGTGTGAATAGTGTGTGAATAGTATTTTATATATAAAAAAAGTGGGGGACAAGGCTGTCCCTCGTGAGTAGAAAAAAAAAAAGAAAATGGAGGGGGGGGGAGGGTGGTCACACCTGTGACCACCAAAAAAAAAAAAAAAGAAAATGAAAATAATAATAATAAAAACCTAGCAATTAAATAAAGAAAAGAGAGAGGGAACATAATAATGAAGAAAGAGAAACATAAAAAAACACTAAAAGCAAACAGAAAGCTAAAAAAAATATAAAGAAGTTAAGTGTTTTATTTTTTTTTTACATATTAATAGTGGGGGAAACTCTCCCTTTTAATTTCTATATATATTAACAATGGGGGTAATTCTCCCTTTTAATTTTTGTACAGTAGGGGTAATTCTCCCTTTTATTTTCTTGTACATATTAACAGTGGGGGAAACTCCCTTTTATTTTCTTTGTACATACTAACTAGTAGAGGCAGTGGCGGATCTAGGAATTTTAGCCAATGGGAGCAAAGTTGCAGGAATTTTAGTTAGTGGAGGCAAAATCATATTTTTATATTTTGAAAACGCTAAATGATATTTTTATTATCAATACTATCAAATATTCCTCTCTCTATGTATGTAATCAAACAATTATTCAATAATATTATATGAATTTTACTTTTTATTGCTATGAATTTACTAATTTATTTACATATAAAAGTAAAAATTACACATATAAAAATATAAAAAGACATACACCTATATAAGATAAAAAAAATTACAAAGTAGAGTGGGGGCGTGCGTCCCCACTCCTCTTAACGTGGATCCGTCCCTGAATGGAGGTACACTCCCTTTTATTTTCTTTGCATACTAATTAAGTGGGGAACCTCTCCCTTTTATTTTTTCTGTACTTTATTAACTTAGTGGGAGAAAACTCTCCCTTTTATTTTTTGTACTTTACTTTTTGTACTTTAAATTTTGTAATTTACTTTTTTACACTTTATTTTCTTTATTTTATTTTCTGTATTTGGCTATGAAGCACAAACACGGAGATACGGACACGGACACGACACGAGACATGGACACGGAGACACACCAAATTCAAAAATTGTAGGACACGGACACGGCATAAATATATATATATATATATATATATACAAAATTTAAGTAAAAAAATTCATAATTCATTAATATAATTTCTATAAGCTTGAAGATTTATAATATCTTAATATATGTCATATATACTAATATTTACTACTAATAAGCCTTTATAAAAATATATGAAGTATAATTTCTATTGATATATTCTAAAAAATCTCTTAAACTAACTTCTCCTAATAGAAATAACAATGAATGACTACATGTGCATTAAAAAAATTAACTAGAGGAAATATTAGTATAAAGCAAGTTTCAGTGACGACGAAGTAGATGATTTGGTATGAGCAAAGATAGAAGGAGCAAATGAAAATAGTGGTGTGTGAAAAGATAAAACTTAAAAGTCTAATAACGATGTATGAAAAGAAAAAATTTAAAATACTGATTTGTGAAAATAGTGACTTGGGACATTAGTTATGTGATTGAACTTGGGTGGGTTATGGGCTTATTAATTGAACGTTAATCATGGAAACTATTTAAAAATAATATTAATGGATCATGTCCAAGTCGTGACGTGTCCAAACGTATCCAAGACGTATCCAAGTGTGTCCGAGACGTGTCCAAGCGTGTCCGAGACGTGTCCAAATTAAAAAAAAATAATCTTTTTAATTGGACACATTCTAACACACAGGACATGTGTGTCGTACGGGTGTCCTCATGTGTCTGACACGGACACGTGTCCGACACGCGGACACGCCTTAACAACGGCGTGTCTGTGCTTCATAGGTATTTGGTGGTTAGTTTATTACTACACCTTTGTTTATTTTTATTCGGTGGCTGGTTCATACCACACATTTGTTAATATTTATTTGGTGGTCGGTTAATACTACACCTTTGTTATTTTCTTTTATTCGGTGGTTGGTTTATTACCACACCTTTGTTAATATATATATTTGGTGGTTGGTTATTACCACACCTTGTTAATATTTATTTATTACGTATTAATATATATATTTGGTGGTTGGTTTATTACCACGCCTTTGTAAATATTTATTTGGTGGTTGATTTATACCACACCTTTGTATATATTTTTTATTTTTATTTTTCTATTTCTTCTTCTATTTTGTTATGTGTAATTAATTTGTGTGTTTTTAGGGTAAAAACGTAACTTGATTCAATCGACATGTATTAAGATTAGAATTTTAATCAGTTTTTTTTCTATTCAATTTGAGTGCTTATTACGATTCTTAATGCTTTTATGAATTGGCCACTCATAAATTGATCTTACAAGGTGTATGTAGAATCGGAATGTTTGCATATGACCTAAACTATAAATAATAAGTGTCATGATTTATAATTATCTAGGAATGGAGGTTATAGGTTGTGTGGGAGAATTGTGATATTTTCCATGGGAATCCAAAGAGTAAAAGTCATGCCTTTAAGAGTTAAGGTTTCGACTAAGGAATTAAGTTGTAATTAATTACTGATTCTCCCCATCAATTGAATGACTAGAAATTAATTAGAAGGAAGGTCCCAAAACTACTCTATTGTCTATGATAGATTATTGAATCAAGTGAAATCAAATCCTTAGTGTTTTAATTTTTAGTGTTTTGTTTTCTCTTTATCTTTTTAATTTTGTGTGTCTTTGTGTTTGTTTTTCTTTTTCCTCTTAATCACTTTGACAATTTTGTGCACTTGTCAATTTTTTCAACAAGATTTTGCAAACCTAGGTTGATACAGTGGATTTTGTTGCTTCAAAAATTTAAAATGAGCCAAAAATTTTGTTGTTGATTATTTGTCCATAGTTATAATAGGCTCACCTTTTGAAATCACACCTATCAATGATCCTTTTCCCGATGAATTTTTAATTTTCAATTTTATGGTTTGATTTGTTAATATTATCAATTTTCTTGTAACAAGCGAAGTTGTTCTTTGGGGATGATTTTCGCAAACAGAAAAGATAGAATATTCTTCATTAAGAATGGTCTGAGTAAGGAGTCATTAGGAGATATCTTATTGACTCTTGAGACGCATTCTTGTGGAGTTGTGCATAGTAAATTTACTAATTTATGAAATCTTTTTATGGGCAAGTAAGTGCGTTACAGTCTTGAGAATCTGACTCAAAAAGACCCTGTTTGTCAATTTATAAGAAAATTAGATGGGAAGCTTATCCTCGACTCATAGAAGGCGTTTAAGCCGTTACTGGACGTAAAACCAGAGGAAGATGTGAGCCACAATCACAACTACTTGTATATATTTTCTCGTAATTCTTTCTTTAAAAAAAAAGAAGGGAGCGTGATTCTTAAGCGTGTTTCATATTGTCAAACTCTTCTGACACAAGCCAACCTACCCATTTAGGTGTTATCATTACCTTTTTCTATTCTTATCCCTATTTAAACATTCCATTTTCCTTACTTTCCTCCAACTTAAAATCATTCAAGAGAGTGTGAGTGTAGAAATGGAGAGAGCTTCTTCTTCTTCTTCTGTTCGTAGACTTACCAATATTTATGTATTTTGTGGGTCAACTTATGTGCAGGGTTTAGAGTATGTAAATGCAGCAGTCACTCTTGGTCGAACACTTGCTTCAAGGAAAATTCATGTGGTATATGGGGGAGGTAGTATTAGGTTAATGAAGGTTGTATCACTTGCTGCACATCTAAGAGGCAGTCAGATTTTAGGTATCATTCCTGAACTTTTAACTCGTAAGAACATCATTGGAAAAATAATTAAGGAGGAGCTTCAAGTATCATCTATGGATAAACGAATGAAGACAATGCTTGCAAACTCTGATGCATTCATAGTCTTACCAGGTGGTCTTGGTACTTTGGAAGAAGTTTTTCAAATTGTCTCTTGGGCCCAACTGAATATCCACCATAAACCCCTAGGTTTGTTGAATGTTAATAATTTCTTTGATCTTTTGTTATTCTTTCTTGACCATACTGTGGAACAGAAATTTATCACACCTTTGGCAAGACGACTCCTTATCTCTGCTTCCACTGTTGATGAGTTGATTGATAAATTAGAAGTTTTTGTTTATGAACCTGATCTAGTAACAGCTCAAATAGATTGGTCAAAAGGAAGAGGTGAGGGAAGCAGTATGAAAAGCAAGCCAGATTAGACACTCCAATTATTTAAATAATTACAAGCTTTGGTTTTATTTACCGTACTTTGTTTTTGTTTAAATTTGTGTGAGCTTTTTCTTTTCAATAATTGCAACAACATGTACTTTTTTATATCCTTTACCTTTTTATGTTTTAACATTGGGGATAATGTTGTGATCTAGTTGGGGGAAGGATAGTTGTGTCAATAGTTGTGTGAATAATTGTGTATAGTTGTGTTAATATTTGTGTAAAAAAATGCTTGAAAAAAAAATTTAGGAAGTGTGTTTATTAATATGTTTGTCGTGTTTACTAACAGCTAAACCAATTAAGAATGGCAAAGTAAGGAGCAAATTTTGCTGTGGAGGTAATTTTACTCTTGAGACGCATCTAGATTGGGTTAGATAACGAGTTTGTGTAGAAGTAGCAAATGGATTCATGGAAATTTGCATGATTGAGTAAATTATCTTCTTTCTTAAATTTCACATGCTTGGTTATGGATGTTGAATTTTTTTGGACTTGGTTGAAAATTTGTGCATCAAGTTTTTTGGACTAAGAATGATAGAAATATGCCTTGTGAGATTTTGTGTCTATTGATGAATGGATAAAACATTTGTACCATTCTCTTCTTTCTTGTGTGATTTTTTCTCATGGAATTGTTACTCTAGAATTTACTTTGATTCTTTTTTAGACTACTTTTTTACATGGATACATAAACATGATTGAGGCAATTTTCTTGAATTAACTACTTTGACCAAATAGTCAACCTTGCATATTTTCCTTTGCTTAACCCTTTGAGCTTATTTGACCATTCTTTGTTTCGAACTCATTATGTGCCTTAAATGAAAAACCATGTTCTTACCTGACCTTAGGGAATAAGAGAGCATTAGCTTTGTTGTTGGATAAGTTTCTTGAATAAGTGTAGGGGTATGTGTGCAAGTATTTCTAAAAAAAAAAAAAGAGCTGACCAGTGGATGTTTGGAAATAACAGGAATAGAAGGAGAATGTTCAAGCCTAACAATAAATTCAATTTACCATATTGGCATTGATCTTTAACAAAACATTAGTCAAATATTGGTCATTATCCTTTATAAGAAGGAAGCAAATAGAGAAAGAACTAAGAAATTCTTGAAAAATTTAGACTGAAGGTTCTCAAACATCTTCTCTACTCTAATTGTATCATAATGCTCTTTTATTCTCTTTGGTATTTAACTTGTCTTATCTATATTACTTCCTTCTTTACCATAATCTCATTACAAATTTGAATAAAGTCCTCATGATTTGTGTATAAATGTTGTTTTTGAGTAGTAGAGAAGTAGAAGATAAGCAAGCTTATGGTAGTACAATTGTTCATGGGTTGAATAGAGTGAAATACTTACCTTTTAAACACTTAACTGAGAGTGAATTCTGTGAGGATCTATCATTCTTGATTCATTCTTTTCAACTGAAGTTCCATGCTTGTTGATTTGAGATGCAAAGAAATGTTACCTCATGAATATTTTGATCCCTTGAATGACTGGTTGCTCTTCTTGATTCATTAAATCCTTTAGAGTTTTTAGCTTTTGAGTCTGTGTTATTTTTCTTTGTTCCCTAGTTTTTGTTTCTTATGTCTTGCTTAGGAGTGCAAAAGCTAAGTGTGGGGGAATTTAATAACATTATATTTTATACATTTTATAATCCTCTCATTAGGCTTCTTAAGATTCAATTAGGCTTAATTTAGTTAGTTTTGACACATTTTATAATGTTAAGCCGAATTGGATCATTAAACGAATTATTACATAAATTAGCCTTAATTATCTCTTTGGCAGTGTTTAGTAAACTGACTATAACTTGTGTTGTAAATATCTAATTGATGTGATTCTGGTCTCGTAGGAAAGCCAAGACAATTTCCTACAACTTTCATGAAGAATACAAAACTCAGATCAGACTCCTTGGAGGTGATATTGGGCTTGCAAGTCAGAACAGAGGAGCTGAAATCGGGCCTAAATACTTTGTAGTAATTGGACCATATCTTGAGTTTTAGGAATGATTTTGGACTCAAACCAAAGCCATTTTAAAGATAAGATCCAGGTCTACAACTTTTATGAAGACCACTTTTCTCAAAAATAAAAAAACAGGAGACATGACTATGTCTCCTGGACATACGGCTGTGCATTTGCTCAATTATTGAAAACTTAATGCCTAAGTTTCCACTGTGCATCAATTTGCCTATAAATAGGCAATCAAATGTCAGAAACGTAGAGAGGGGAGGAGGAGGCTCTGGCACGAAACAAAGAGGAATTTCCTCTCTTCCGCCTCTCTTCCTCTTCTTTTCACTTTTCTTTCTTTTTCCTTTTCTCTTTTTCTTTCTTCTTCTCCTATGTGTAATTAAGTTTCAATTTACTTGGGTGAAAGTGTGAAGCTCTTGGTAATAAAATAAAGTTACATTTATTCCTCTCTTATGCTTAAATGATTGATTTTTCTAGTAGTTATTATACGTGTTATATTTTGGTTTCCAATTAATTGTAGAAACCCTCTTGTAAAGCGGAATTCTTGATTTGTTGTAGATAAGATTTTGGCACAATGAATGTTTTAACCCATTTATAAGTGGTGAAAATAATTAAAGGAAATATAATATAATTACGTATATTATTTTAAATGGACTTTTAACGTTGTATTTTTCGATTGGAACCTCCATGTTGCGAGGATTCTAATTGAGTTATAAAATAAATTAATCTTACTTTTACTTTATTTATCAAGAGTAGATCTTTTAACCCAGGTAAATAATTTTTATCCTAGTAACAAAATATTTATCTTACCTTAATTAATCTTCATCAAATCTCTGTGGTTCAACCTCAGACTCACTGAGAATTTATTACTTGAGATAACCTGCACTTGGGTTCACAACAATTAATCCCGCATCAAATTTTTGGACTTGGTTGAAAAATTTGTGCATCACTGAGCAATCGCATTGTAGAACTGATCAATGCCTATATTGGTGCTGATGGTGAACAGATCATCACCTTCTTTCTCTAGTTTCGTTATTCTATCTTGAAGTATAGTGTTAGCAGTATCAAATCACTTCTTTTCCCCAGTAAGCAGAGCTTGAGAGTTAGCAAGCTCCTTTTCCACCCTAGCAAGCCTTGCCTCCAGCTTCTCTTTGCCCTTAAGGGCCTCCTCCAATCGCCATTTTCCCTCAGCCTCTATTGCCCTCAGTTCATTCTCGGCTATTTTTTCAAAATCTTCCACCGACCTTTCTAGGAGCCGGGCTTCAGCGGCAGTCCGGAGAGTGAAAGTTTGAAACAATGATAGGGCCTCAAGAATCTTACGCCGAGTGATGAGTTTCATAACATCATCACTCAGAAGGATCTCACGGGCACCCTATCCCCAGTTATTAGGGGCAAAGGGTTCACCCTCTGACCGCTATCTCCTTCCACGACCATGATTTTACCTAGCCCCCCCACCATGGCACCTTCCACAACCTTCCTCTTCTTTCTTTGTTGGGTTGAGGTGAGACATCCAGACCCAGTTCCTGAAACACCAGAGGTAGGGCAACGACAAGCTGAGAGCGAGATGATCTAGCCTAATTCCTCCCCGCCTTAAACGCTTGGAGTGCTTTTATTGAAGACCCAACACCCTTGTTGGTGGCCATGTTATCTGTGACAAGAAAAGGAAAAAAAAGGTTAGGAAATCGAAAAAATCAAATGTGAAAAATGTAGAAAGTAACAAGAGGGGCAACATTATATATATACAAATTCAATCCCCTTACTGAGGATAGCCCAAAAGAATTCATCATTGGAAATGTTCAAGACATCCTTGCATTTGATTTGGCCGACTTTTCACCCCCATTCAATTATAAAATTAACACATTCAACGTCTCCCTCATCCAAATCCTCCTTCTCCTTCTAAGTGGATTCAATAGGAATACACCAAGCATGATGGTTCCAATATAAGCACAATTTAGCTTCCCTGTTAGCCTTCAGGTAAAAAGGTCGGGTGCCCGACACTGCAATCAATTTGGAAAACTTATGCTTCCACTCTTTGTAGTTGTCTTGGAAAATTTCAAATACTCTCCTCCCGAACCTCGATTTGATAGACATCCAGGGCTGCTACAAGGCACTCCCCCCTTGAATATTCCATCGCATGAAGAAATAGAAAAAGACTCTCTCAGAGCACCAGAGCTTGACCAACCGACAAAATCTCTTAAAGGCTAAGATATTACCCTAGCCATTAGGGTGAATCTAGATCAGGGAAGCTTGAAGGGTTCGAAGAATCAATATTTGAAAATCAGTGAACGGAAGCCAAAGACCATAGTCGAGGAAGAGGCCTTTGTACAAGAACATGAAGTCTTGACCCTCCTCCCGCTACATACATACTCTGTCGTCATGTTCTGGGCACAGAACTTGGAAATCTCGGTCCCCTGAACCTTTCTTTGTCAACTCTAGATAGCCTAAAAGTTCTCTAAGTCTTGCCTCAAAAGAATATACGGACGTATGGTTCCAAACGTCATTGGTAACCCAAGGGTAAGTGGGCCTCATAGGGGCAAGAACCAGAGGTTCCTCTTCGGCCACTCTCTGTTGCCTTACGACCCTTTTCCTAGCCATTGAACACTTGGAAAACACCTGTTGAGGCCGTTAAACGAATGTCAGAATCAAGGGCTCCTATCGATTCAGACAAAGAACAGGCAGACCTAGAGGGATTCACATCCATCCTCAAGCCCTAAGACTACGGCCTCGAAGCCCATGAAGGTATAAACCTTATTAGGACTCTCCCACCGCCCTTGGCGCGGCGAGGTGGGTGTTTCACAGGGGGCATAATCTAGAAAGGGGGTAAAAAGTGAATACAAATGAGAAATGATAAAGGGAGTACCTTTATAATCTAGACAAATAGGAGATTGTGAAGTTGTTGGATTGAAACAAGCGAACCGCTGCAAGCTGCTCAAAATCACACTACCTTGTTCATAAAACTTGTAAAAGAGAAACTCTCTCAGAAGGTTTCTAATGTTCATGAATAGTAAAGTCTGGTGAAGATGAACTTAACCCCCAATTAAAGTGGCGAGACGGTTCGGGGACACTTTTGTCAAATCCGCTTCAATTTCAAAAGGAACTCATTATGGCACGTGAAACACTAGGCACGTCCACCCAATTATAGCCTACCACGTGGCTTTCATAGTTGTCATGGCGGTTGAGGGGATGGTTACGCAGCAAGCCAAGGGACACGTAACCTTAGCAAACTAATTCTATAAATTTTTCCACGGACCCTAGTGAGTCCGTAGTGCCCACAAATGTGAGATACTAACATGGACAGCGGTACCCCCAAGAAAGGCCGGCGGACTTCGAAAGATCGTGGTAAAACTCTTCACCCTATGAGGAACACAAACCCCGGGGGAGAGAGCTAAAACTCACCATTGTGTTGTACCAATAACCAAAGGTCGAGCTGGGGGCAACTTAATATAACTCCCGGGTAAGCTCCTGGGTACGTGTTGGACTCACCCCAGATAATGTAAAGCAGAAAACAGAAACAGAAAGTTTCAAAGATACAAGATAGATTCTCGAAAAGAAAATTTTATTAATTTCATTTCATACATGGTCAACCTCCATAGAAGGAGAAAGAAAAGTACATTAAAAGGAAAGTGAAAATAGTGTCTGCAGAAGAGTGTAAGGATGGAGCCAACATCGCTGCAAAGGCACCCAGCTGTATTGTCACATCCACAATTCCTCCACTCTTTTTGCTGAAACAGACTGAAGCCACTCCACTTCTTTTTCCCTGCTTCATTCACAGTGATAATAAAGGCCGGCACCATTTTTCTTCTTCGTAAAGAGAGTCCAAGAAAGCAGATCATCCCAAGATACTCCCAGAGAGTTTTCCTTTCCACTAGCGTGGCATTCTTGCATATCTAACTGTACTACGAAAAAAACCATCATAGTGCCTCCAAATCACTTAGGAAAGAGGTAGGGAGAGAGACAGAGTGCTCTCTAGCGTCCCCATGCACCAGTCGACGGATGCATCATTTCATCCCAATAACACGCTAGGTCAGAAACCCCCATGTACGCCAGGAGAGAAAGGCTTCCACCTCCCTAAATGCATAGCGACTTAACATTACGCCAAGAAAGAAAGGCCTCTATGGAAAAAGGAAGCTGCTTGCAGAAAGTTAATCACCTTCAGGATTTTTGAAAAGATTAAGAGAATAACCTTTATAGGGGGCAAAACCCTCCATATAAGTGCAAAAAATGAAGGGAAAACTATTCTTTGAAAGAGAATCACTCCTAAATAGAATTACAAAATGAAAGGAATACAACAAAAGGGATGCCAGCTTCAGTGTAAACATTCTCTATTTATAGAGAGAATGAAGCCCCGTAAAAGGTGAACTGATCGCGTGATGGCAACTACGTTTAATGTTCCCAATTTCTGATTAGTCACGGGAGTAGCGGGCAGTTAGGGAACAGTACGAAACTGAGATCCTCTTTAAAGGATATTTAATTCCCAATAAAGTCAAAGCAACAGTTTCCCAAAGAATCGCAAACTGTTACCACTTGTAGTTTCAGAGATTATACTTAGAGTTTACACAGAGAACGTCTAAGGAAATCCCAAGAATTAATACTTGGGGACAATAAATTTGTGGTACATAACAGCATATCACGAACACCGACATTTCGCGTAAAATGTCCGGGGTTCGATGTTAGTTTTTCAGACTCTTGTGTTAACCATATGCCCGGATGATCTTGTTAAAACTTGACACTTAGTCATCCTTCCAAGCACCAAGCTGGGGGCAACTATTCTAGACCGTGATCCGGGATCCCGTCTAGTTGAACTAACCCGGCACATGTATAACCGGACTCTGCCCTAGACGACGTAGCTAAGACCTTGAAATCAATCCAGACCTCGGAGCCATGTACATTGAGCGACGTTAGGCCATAATATCAAGATTGCTAGATATGTGCAGAGGATATATCCCTAAATATATGTAACTATCAATCATGTACTTAAGACCTATAACTGTCTCAGATTGATAGGTAGCTCTCATATTAAGAGTTCTTAACTTATAGGGGTTCACCCCAATAATAATGGGAAGGTAATTCTTACCAGGATACAAATCCTAAATATCTGCATTCAATACAAATTGCATGATGATTCGATACACGCTCTATAAATCAAGGCTAAGTAACCTTAATCAGGTATCGGTAAATTACTCATCATACACTGCCTTACTTGTGCACATTCTGACTTGAGCGTTCGAGTCTCTTTGCAGGTACCCACCTCCCAGTCTCAACACGCTCGATTATTGTTGCTCAAGTAGAAGACTATTGTCACGTGCCCATCTCAGGTACCCTCTGAGTCTACATTAGAACATAAAGAATTCAAGAAATAGAGATGAAATGAGAGAACAAAATATAAAAAACTCAAAAAATAGAGAAGAAACTAGAGAAAATGAAGAATTTTTCAATATTATTATCTATCATCTTCAAGTGCCTTATATCCTTTATGTATAAGGTCAAGATTACATAAAATTATAACCATCACTACAATGAGATATAAAAAATAATATGTGTAACATCTACATAATGAGTCTTTTGTAACATTCTTGTAACTATGTAACTATAGTGACCTTTGGACATTCACTCTTGAATATTATTCATAACACTCCCCCTTGGATGTCCATCAGGAATATGCCTTATTAAATCCTTACTAGGAAAAAACTCAGTGGGAAAAGAATCATAGTGAAGGAAAAAGAGTACAATATCTTTTATATGGGAACTGTCTCATTAAAAACCTTATCAAGGAAAATCAAGTATGACAAAACATTAATTAAGGAAATAAGAGTACAATTTTTCTCTCCTTGTTAGAAGCATCACTTACAATATATGAATTGCAGCATTCTGATTTTCTCCCCCTGGAGAATTTTGAAGAAATATACTTCATTCAGTCATCTTTGATATATCTTCCTTTTGTTGAGCTTTGCAAGTAGTATTATCTTCAGTTGAAAATTCCTTTTTCATAAGACAATTCACAAGATTCTTGAATATGATTAATCATAACTCTTAACAAGAAATATTCACGACTTCCTTCATGAATTGTCATTATTTCTAAATGATATGAAAAAGTGGCAACAATAGATTGCTTTGTAAATCACCATGATATAGCAATATCACCACATGTAAATAAAAACCCTATTTGAGATATGACTTTATTTGGATCAGATAAATACTCTGCATTTGTATAATCAATTAGTTGGACATAGATTCATATGAATAAAATAATATAATTAATTATGCCTCGAAGATATAGAAATACATAGTACTTAGCAATATGCATGTATATTTCTATAGCACTAAGGTGTGATACTTCAGGATCAAGATCTTTGTTATCTACTTTAAATCTAACAATGTAACAACTATTCGCATACTAAGTGTATAATTATATGTATAAATGACTTAAGAACTTGTTCTTTATAACTTGATAGACAAATTTCAATTTTCTAAATGCTAGATCTGTAGGCCGAGATAAAGTTTTATCATTTAAAGATCTTTCACTTCAAATTTTTTCTTTAGATCTTCTACAACCTTGGAAAAACTTCAAGTAATTTTAATAACCAACATATATAGCAATTATGCAAAGCCAATTACAAGTTTCTTAAATAAACACATAAGCAAATAAAACAATTTAAGAAATTTTGAAATATATTTAATGCATATCAACAAGCACTAATGCTCAACAAGATTTATTTATTCTTTTGCAATAGAAATTGCATCTGAAAATTTGTTAATTTGCTCTTATTCGTAACTATATTATCATTTGAACTTCCAGTTCAAATTGCCTTGTTCACGGATCTAAATGATATAATGATAATACATTTCAAATAATTTTTTCAGCTATTTATTCTTTTCCTGTAATATTGGAAACATCATTTCATATCCAACATATATTCCTAACTTTCTTTTAAAGCTCATTTTAGTGCGATGTGGTAGAGCGTGAGTAACTATATCACACACAAGAAAATTTTTATATAAAAAATATTTGGCTTCAGGCCAAAATCTAATTACATAAGGGAAAACTTATAATTATTTGTTGGTCTTATACCAACAAATGCTGCAACATGTAAAAGGCATGCCCCAAGCAAAAAGTTCGGATATTGTTCTCATAATATGTTATTTAGCTATCAATTAGAGTCATTTGAACATAAGCAATAGGATGTTCAACATTTTACAAATGGTCATATAATAATCACTAAAAGATTGAGAAGTAAATTTACTTGCATTATCAAGATAAATTATCTTGATCTAGAAATTTGTGCTCTTAATCAAATAAATTGCATAATTTCACAAACACTAGGTTGCAAGTTGTTAAGTAGTATACATGTGACTAACTGATTTCTGGCCATAAAATATCTAAATGTTACTCATGATTATTTATGATATAATCCACAAATATCATCTTAAATTCATACCAAAGCAAAAATTCAACAAATTTAACTCTATTTTTAGTTATTGATAGTCTTATAATCAATTTGCATTGAAAACACCCTGAACACAAAACCTCATTATATTGAAGAATCTTTTAGTTCTTCAATGATATCTATATGAATTATTAATATTGACCTAGGATAACCTTACCAGTCATATGCTAAATAACAAAATTATTTCGACTTGTAAACTTCTAGTTTACAACAATATAGTAAACTTATGGTTTACAAGAGTAAAGTAAACTTTTGATTTATAATAACATATGTTATAATTTCACTGATCATATCTATTTGACTTGATAATGAAAAAATATAATGTATAAAATTTTGTTAATCCAAGTAACAAAATATAGTAGTTATTCTAGAGGCTTGAATTACTTTTATACTACCAGATATCAAAATTTACCATTGATCCACATATATAAAGAATTGAGAACATACATATTTTCTTCAATCAATAAAACACTAAGAAAACATACCATATACATAATTTATTTAAAATATTGCAAACTATCAAAATAAGAGAAAATGTGTATGTGATAATATTAAATCACATTAAAAATATACATATGAAATAACAAATATGAATTCCAAGAAAATAATTCAACCACTCAAATCATCAATCAAATGATAAAACTTTTCTCCATAATATTTAACAAAAATAGACATATCCAAATGCATATTATATGTAGGACCATAACCAAATAAATAATTTTCACAAGCAAAATTTTGACAAATGATACTTACATGACAAATGTCCTTTCATACATCCTACAATAGTGACATTTTATTTCGAAATTCTTACTTTATTCACTATTTTTCTCATCATTGTCTTCCCATTTCATATGACATGTATTCTTAGAAGAGTTGGAACCACTATGGTAATAATCATTTTTCTAATTTCAGCTACATCAATGGCCATAATCACAACCTTTGTCATACCCAAAATTATAATACATAACATTCACTTCAGAGAATGAAATTCAACCCATTGGGCGACCTTTGTAGTTTTTCATTAATAACCCATTTTTCTGTTCAATCATAATAATGCATAAATTTGATTCAAAATATCTCTTGAAACAATTCTCATTTTTGCTACTATAGGAACATATTCGAAAGACATAAAAAGATTGATGATATTCTCTCTCACATTTCTTTGTTTCAAATTATATTAAGATTAAATTGATCTTTTTCGATTCAATCATGATCTAAAGGTGTAGTTCTTCAAAAACTATATCATAATTCTTCATGGAAAATAATTAGTTTTGTGCAATCCTTCAGGGATGTTTGAATAGTAATTTCTTTCATAATTTATCAAGAGTAACAAATTCAATATAAAACAAAATATGATAATTGTATTAGTCAAACAAAAATGACAATAAAGTTTCTATGAATAAAACACAAAAGATATTTCATACTAAGATCAACATGAAAAAAATCATAAGAAAGAAAATAGTCATGAATTAGATTAATCCAAATAGTGTGATAAGAAGACAAACTCTTTCAATAAAACATCTAAGTTGTTCAAGCCATCAATTAGTTGGTTAGAGCATCGTGCTGATAACGTGTTGTAAAATTAAGCATATCAAGAAATAGAAATGAAATTAGAGAACAAAACATCAAGAACTCAAAAGATAGAGAAAAAACTAGAGAGAGAAGAATTTTTCTATATTATTATCTATCATCTTCAAATGTCTTATACCCTTTACATATAGGGCCAAGCCTCCATAAAGTTATAACCATCACTATAATGAGATATAAAGAATAATAATATGTGTAACATCTACATAATGAGTCTTTGTAACATTCTTGTAATTATGTAACTATAGACATCCACTCTTGAATATTATTCATAACAGTATAATAATAATAATAAAACACTTAATCTAGCAATTAGTATTAAAACGAAGTCGTGTTTCAACATAACGTGGCTAGTATAGAGCCCACACGGCCACACCAACACACCACCACCATATGATGTGGTGCAAATTACGCTATTGTTTGTCACTTATGCAAATATAAGTTAAGCTACATCAATGTAACTTTCTTTTCTTTGCTAATAATTTCTGTTATTTATCAGTTGATGTGGTAATTGGCAGCTGCTGTGTTTCTGTTTCCTTTGTTGTTGCTGATGTTGTGAGGTCTGCATAGTCTTTGCCTTTACCCCACACCACAGAGTAAAGACCCACCGCGATAATGATGCCTCCAATTATACTGAGATCAATGACAAAGAGAGAGTGAGAGAGAGACAGTGAGCGAGAGAGCATCATTCAGAAAATTAACGAGAAGAACATATATATATATATAATTAACATATGGAGTCAGCGTGTGCTCATAATTTGATAGAATTATGCAAATGTAAATACATATGTAAGCATAATTAAATATTTCACATTACAGTATATAAAAGTATTTAGTATGAGTTTGAATTATTTTATTTTATTTTAAAAAACTTATAATTAAAGTATTTAGTGCAAAAGTATAATTAAAAGAGAGAGCCTTTAACTTAAAAGTTATTTTCGTGTAAATATTAAACAAAATTTAATAAGTGTGTGCGCGTATGTCATATCCCAATATTGTTGATATGCTTCTGTAGTTGAAGTGGATAATAAATGAGATGAAACATATTAAGTTAGAATTACAATTTAAAATATACTTAACAATTACTTAATTTATAAAATGACAAAAGGAAAAAATTGTAGACACGCCATTTTTTTAGTAAAAAAAAATCAATTAATGTGGGTCTTTAAACTTTTGCCGGATATATTTCGTAAAAAAGGTGTATGTGTTTTATATGTAATTTATTTATTATGTTTTGTGAACAGACAAAAAGAAAAACTCTGTTGAAATATACTGTCAAATAAATGTTGTTTACTAGTAGCAAACGATATACTAAAAATATGGATTAAATAAAAAGGAGCAAATGGACTGGACTGGGCCGAAAGCAAAAGAATAATAAGATACCTTCCCAGGTGGATTTGTTCTCCTAGAAGGAAGGAGCCCAAAGCAGAAACGATGATCATACAAAGAGGATTAAAGGCTGTTAGAAATACCGGGCCTCTGCTTTGCATTACCAATCCTTGTATATAATATGCTATTCCTGAACTCACTATTCCCTGCCAATTTAAAAAAATTTGTTATGACAACAAAATTTTTAAGATTTCAAACTTAGGCTTTAGGGAAAACAGATAAGATAAAATTTAACTAATAAAGTGAGCACTTCTTTCCAAGTTCAACAACAAAGTTCTAAATCTTCAGATTTCATAAAAAGTATTGGTGTTCTTATATCATTTTTTAAAATACATAATATTTTTTCACATTTTTAATAATTGTAATTAAGTGAGAAAAGTGATAAAGAAAAAATGATGTAATTAATAATATAGAAAGTAAAGTAAAAAGTTATGTGAAAAAAAAGTATAGTGAGAATATAATTGTTGTTTCATAAATTTACAATTGCTTTTACGTGCATATATATTAATTGTATAGATTAGTGATTGAAAATGAAAGCAATTGTTGGACTAACAGTGTAGAGAGGACCAAAGAGCCTGAAGTCCCAACCGATAACCCATGCCCGAGGGTGATGATCTGCAACTAGCGCAACCACGGCACTTTGCAAAGCACCCATCAAGCATATCAATGTCGACAGTGATAGTTCCGCAGGGTACCTTCTCACCGTTATGGACTGCTCTTCACATTCACATTTTGTTGTATGTCAGATCAGAACAATATTCACTCACATGCCTAATTAATTTGATTAACTATGAACTTATATTAAATTAAGTAATACATAATTACCTGCAAAATGTAGAAAGAAGACCAAGCCACACAACCCAGGAGTATAAAAAGAGTCCCTGTGACCCAGTTTTTGTGACTTTGGGGGGAGTGACTTTCATTTTGCTGGTGGGTTGTGTATGCAGGATGAAATAGGTGGATTTGAGGGCCTTTATAAAGTGTCATTAACAAAGCCCCTGCAAAGGTTACCAAGGTTCCAATCACCTTCGCTTGACTGCGTAACTCCTTGATTTTTATACGCTCTAACCTGACACAACACAAAGTAGTATCTCAGAATTTTGCATTAGAGATTGTTACCAATACTCTTCCAATTAAGATTGGATTGTTTTGTACTTGTACATATTATAAACACAAGTCATAATCTAATTAAGATAACTTGATTTCGTTAGGCTAAGCACAAGCGTGAAGCGTCAACATAATAAAAATAAAAAAAGTTGAAAGAAAATGCATTAGAAGTGTTTTAGAAATAAAAGGTAAATTTATCTTCAATAAATTGAACTTTACCTGAGAATTACTGCTAGCACGAAGGTGACAGAGGGCACGGCGTTCATAATAGCAGATGCAAATGAAGCTGAAGTGTATTGCATCCCCAAGAAAGTGAAGCCTTGGTCAATCACTGGCCTAAAATATCAGATGTAGTATACATTATCAACATGCACAAATATTTGCCGTAAATTTGTAAGTAATGGTCTTCATTCTTTAGTTTGACAAGAGTACATATTATCTATCATTTTAATTTATTGATTTGAATGATAAAAATTCATTCTCTTCTCAGTTTTGACCTTTTCCTTTTTTCCTTTTATAAAGATGCCCCTTCAATTTTTTCTTTTTTTTTTTTAATTTGCTGCAATCACATTCCTTATTATTAATGTTAGCAATTAATAGGTCAAATAAACCCATTCCATCCATCTTTTTATCTAGTAATGAAAGTATGTTACGTGGATTATTTATGTGAATTTTTACAATTATTCAATCTATTAGTTCTTGACATAAAATTAAATTCTTAACATATATAGAACTAGTGTGCCAAAAAGCATTTATACAACTTGTGAGTATCATGTGTCTTGTAAAGGATTTTTTAAATTCAACTAGAGAAAAATATGTTTGAAATTGAAAAGGAGAACAGATTAACGTGTGTGTGATGTTTTTGAAGTAGAATAAAAACTAAGTCACTCAATTAAAAGAACATAATTTAACAGATTGGGGTATATTTATATTAGTATAGCTCGTGTCACGTCAAATATATATATATTAGTATAGTTGTGAAAGTAGCAAATGCTCTGCATAATTACTAAACCGTTGGGTGTGTGATTGAAATAATTTACGTTGATGTGATGTCTACTTAAATAGGTCAAAACTAAAGGGGTACTTCTTCAATTTCTCCAGTACATGTTACATGTGAGTACTGATAGATTGGTTTTAGATAATTACTCCAGAAATCCAAGAGCCAGTATCTGTATGAAGACAGAGATTGTCATCTTTGGCCTAACTTTCCTGCAAAAATTGTAAGAAGACAGTTGATTATACAAACTAATTCCACATTTTATTACGGATATGGACTATATTTGCTCAAAAAAAACAACCCCCAGGTACACTTGTTTTTAAAGAGCATACATATAAGCAATTTTAAAAGTAGCACAAAATGAGTAACACCTTTCAAAAACCAAAGCAAAAGGAGCGAGGGCAAATGCAGCAATGGCATTGCGATAGACAATGAACACCAAACGACTCATTCCATGATTCAGACTGGCCATGGTGAAGATGTATGTTCCTGCCATCCCAAATTGCAATCCCACAGTTAACAAATAAGGCTTTGCCTTATTGAACATCTTGCCAAAACTGGCATCACATATTTCTTCCTTCATTGTGTACTTGTGACAGTACAATAAAAGTTGCTATTGGTTAAAAAGAGTTGGAGATGCTATGCTATCAAGTGTGTGAAATGGCCTTCCTTATAAACACCAAGGGCGATGATTACGACAAAACCCACTATGCAGAGCAAGTTGATAAGTATAAGCATCTGAGACTGTTTAAAGTTCTACTTTTGGTCATTCTCATATCAAACTTCTCATACTTGTAAAGTTTCCGCCCACCGACTAAAATAAAAGCTATTTTGTTTAGTGGAGTTCCCTGAGCCTGGCTTGCATGATGCCCTCCTTGTTGAATTGTAATGAGTCAGAATACACTTTGGCAACAGCAAAATTTTTCATTAACCCACAGTTTTTTTTTCCCCCTTCTGCATTAGTATCATATTTTTCAAAGAAAAGAGTATTCAAACCCTCTAAACTTGAATCTTTTTATAAATTATCATCACGAACTTTAAAATCTTCTGAATTAGTTCTTAAACTTTAACTAATATCTCAAATACTTCCATTTATGATTTGTTAACTCACACTAATGGTGATATAATACATAACATCTTATCTGTCTATTTACATTAAATCTGAACTGCTTGTTAATTTATTCATTAAAATTTGATTTCAAATATATTTTATTCCTTAAAAAATAAATAAGAGACAATTATTTTAAAACAAAATTTGTTTTTATTTATTTTGTAAGGAATAAAATATATTAAAAATCAAGTTTTAATGAATAAATTAACAAAAAATACAAAATTAATATTAATGGACAGGGGTAGTTAGTTAACAAATCTTAAATAGAAGAATCCATCCGGACAATAGTAAGTTTAGTCATTAATTGGGAAGACTTTAAAATTTGTGTTAGTGATTTATTCAAGAGTCAAAGTTCAAGGTGGATGCAAATTTTTTTTCCTATTATTCACAACTATGGTGGGCTCTTAAAGGAAAGACATCTATTGTTGGGCTCAAGGATCGATTCACACGGCAAAATTAAATGAGATTGTAACTTGACAAATGAGTACCAAAGAAGATATTATAGAATTAGATCATCAAACTTACGTAGTGTAGTAGTATTGAATGTGTGCAAAACATATAGAAAAAGAACACTAAATTTTAACATAGAAAACTCTCAAATACCGAGGGAAAAATCATGAGACAAAATTTAAAAAATATTATACTATATTAAAGGATAATTACAATATTATTTTCACACTTTCTTACACAAAAGATATAAAATATATATAGTGTTTTCCACCAAGACCCCTCCTATTCAAATACTACAATTCTTTGTAAGCTGAGTGTAATATTGCCTATCATGCTTTGTGATAACTATGTTAAAAATTGAAAGATGTTGCTCTTAATATTTTGAATGGATTAACATGTTTTCTGTGAAGTGTTTCTGTTAATCCATCATATGCAAAACCTAAATCAAATACATAAGAAGGTTTTTGGTTGACTAAAAAACCCTAAGAATATCATTTACAAACTTGAAAGAAAGTTCAAAGATCACATGAGAAAGTTCATAATGAATGTGAGAAAGTTCACTTTGAGAAAGTCTTGAGAAGGTCTTAAGAAAGTTCAATTGAAAACTAGAAAAGTGAAGGCCTTTCACAATTCAAATAAGTCTCAAGATCAAATCATGTTAGAAGAGTAGTCTTAACCACCTGTTACATCAATAAATATTATCATCAAGTGGTGTTATCAATAAAGTTGAGAAGATTGAAGCATAACAGACAATGAGAAAGTTGACTGAGAAGGCTAGTAGTGAGAAGGTTCAAGATGAACCTTCTCACTAACTAACACTAAAGTGTGCTAACTCATCTAAAAAGGACAACTCCAACGGATACTTGCAAAACAAGGAAACTTATCATTGTAGAGTCACAACTAATATATTTTCGAAGCTTATAAATGGATCTAAGCCTAGAACTTTGAAGGTTATAAAATTTGAATGCCAATACAACAATGCTCATATGAACTAAACCATCTCATCTTTGCCTACATGTTTTAAATCTAGTTAAATCTGTAATAAGTGTGTTTTTAGCTCTATTAATTATAGTGTATCCACTCCTTGAGTGTTTTCGAAAGCTACCCAACACTTAAAAACACCTATTCCATTATATTAATCCTTGGTGTGTGCGAAGTAGGCTTGAGAGTTATGTAAGTCACTTTCAGTCTTGGTGTTAGCCTCAAGAGGCTGTGATGCAAAAAATACTTGTACTTTAGCCTGGAAAGGTTGGGTTTTCAAATAATACTCAATATAGTGAAAACCTTAGAGGAAGTTAGGTTCTGGACGTAACCCATGTGAATTTGGGGTGAGTTAGTATAAATCCTACTATTAAGCTTTTCTCAACTCGTGTCCTCCTAAGATCTTTTTATCTTTCTATCTTTGAACTTGAATAACTATTTTTTTCCAAACTAAAAGGGAGTATACTTGGTCTACACCAAACTGATTTTGTTAGACACTTATAAGAAAAGGTTTGTTTAGTGAATCAACTATAAAACATCTCTTAACAGTTCAAACCTTATTACTTAATCTAAATCGGTGTTTATAAAAAGTTCAAGAGTGTTTGAAGTTATAATAAATCAACTTTTGAAGTACTTCATGATGGACCTCAATGTTGAATATTCAATATATTCATATAATTGTCATTGGTCCATGATATAAAGCATTATCATACATATATGATTAAAGAAGAATGTGGAAGCCTACCTCCACTAGTAGCCATTGTTATCAAGCACTCTTCCTCTCAAGCAATCTAACAAACACCTTCATGAACCAGCAATCAGCTTCAGAGAAAGGAGAGAAATCTTCTGGCCTTTGCCTTTTCTGTAGTATGTGAACCAATGGAGCATCACAGGCTTTTATAGGCAAGGCTAGGGACCCTCTCATGATTGCAGAATTGTAACTGCTCCTCCTTCATTAGCTCCTCCATTAAGAGCCAATAATTACCTTTTGTAACTGCTACTCCCATTTGAATTTGTAACAGCTCTAAGAATATCAAGCAATACTAATATTCAATATATGGGCCACATTAAATTGTTATTTCTAACATTCTCCCACTTGGCCCATATATTGTTAGCGATAATCCTTGTTTTTGACAATTAAATATGGCCACAAAAATAATTGTCAACTTAAGCTTAATGTACCTGGTAATCACCTAGAAATTACCATACATGAATCATGGCAGTTATGTTTTAAGACAAACATTTCCTTCCATGTATTACAATGCATAATTCTTTCCAAGTGAGTAAAATAGGGTCCAAACTTTATTGATCCAAACAAACCATAACTTTACATGACAAACTTAATGTGCAGAAAGTCATATGAAAAGACATAAATATCAAGATTAACTAAATGAGATCCATACGAATCACATGATCCTGAAACACTTTAGTCAACAATCCTTTAGTTAATGGATTAGCAATCATGGATTTCGTGTCTATATATTCTATGGAGACTAACTCCCTTTTGATGTCTTCTTTTACTACCAAAACTTAATATCAATATGCTTACTTCGTCTTTCACTTTTATTATTCTTTGAAAAGAATACTGTAGCCGAATTATCACATAAGATCTTTATTGGTCTTTCAATTGAATTGACAACTTGAAGACCATAAACAAAATTCTTCAACCATTTACCCTATGATGTGGCTTCGTACCAACCAATGAATTCTGCTTCCATAGTGGATGACGCAACAATTGTTTGCTTTTTACTTCTCTAAGAGATATCACCTTCTGCTAAAAACAAAATATAGCCCGAAGTGGACTTCTTAGAGTCCGTGCATCCAGCGAAATCCGAATCTGAATATCCTATTATTTCCAAAGCATCAGAGTGCTTGTATATCAACTTGTAATCCTTAGTTCCTTGAAGATATCTCATAACCTTTTTTGCTACCTTCTAATGTTCCTTGCCTGGGTTACTTTGATATCTTCCTAACATTCCTACCGCGAATGCAATATCATACCTAGTACTGACCTGAGCATACATGAGACTTCCAACTGCTAAAGCATAAGGAATGCCTTTCATCTCCTCTTGTTCCAATGTTGTTTAGGGACATTGATTAAGATTGAACTTTTCTCCTTTAACTATAGGTGCAGCAATTGATGAACAATTCTGCATATTAAACCTTTTCAAAACTTTTTCAATGTAGACCTTTTGAGATAATCCCAATGTCCTTAGAGATCTATCCTTATGAATCTCTATGCTAATGACATAGGAGGCTTCACCCATATCCTTCATATCAAAGTTTTATGATAGGAAAAGTTTTGTATCATGCAAGAGACCTAAATCACTGCTTGCAAGTAAAATGTCATCTACATATAGGACTAAAAAGATAAATTTACTCCCACTGACCTAGAGGTATATGCATTAGTCTACCACATTTTCCTCAAATCCATATTTGGAAATGACATTATGAAACTTTATATACCATTGGCGGGATGCTTGTTTTAGCCCATATATAGATCTTCTAAGTTTGCAAACTAAGTGATTACCTTTGTCACTTTCAAAGCCCATAGGTTGTGACATGTACACTTCTTCCTCAAGATCCCCATTGAGAAAAGCTATTTTCACATTCATTTGATGTAACTCTAGATCAAAATGAGCTACTAAGGCCATGATTATTCTAAATGAATCCTTCTTAGAATCTGGAGAGAAGGTTTCATGATAATCAATACCTTCTTTTTGAGTAAAGCCCTTGGCTACAAGTCTTACTTTATATCTTTTGACATTACCAGTTGAATCTCTTTTGGTTTTAAAAACCCATTTACAACCAATAGAAGAAACTCCTTTTGGTAATTCTACTAGATCCCAAACTTGATTTTTAGTCATAGACTCCATTTCATCTTTCATGGCATCATACCACAATTTAGAGTCTTCTCTACTCATGGCTTGTGAAAATGTAGTAGGATCATCCTTAGGTCCAACATCATAGTCAGAGTCTTGAAGGTACACTATATAGTCACTAGAAATTACTGATTTTCTATCTCTTGTAGATCTCTTTAATGCTATTGGCTCTTGATCAATAGGTTCTATATTAGTAGGTTCCTCAAGTGGTATATTCTCAACAAGTGGTTCTTGATGAGTTGGGTAATGTTCAACCGTATCGAATTAATTAAGTTGAACACTAACTAACTCTATTGCTTTTTGAAGTATCACAGGTGATTCCCTTATTTCCTCAAATTCCATTTGTTGAGAATTTTTGCTCCCACTAACTTCATGATCTTCAAGAAATTTCGCATTTCTAGCTTCAACTATTTTAGGAGTGTGTGAAGGACAATAAACCTTATATCCTTTGGAGTTTGTTTGGTAACCAATAAAATAGCCATTGGTGGTTCTTGAGTCCAATTTCCCAATGTTTGGATTATAAATCCTTACTTCAATTGGACAACCCCATACATGTAAATGTTTTAAACTAGGTTTCCATCCATTCTAAATTTCAAAAGGTGTCTTTGGAACAGCCTTAGATGGCACCCTATTTAATACATATACAGCAGTTTTCAAGGCTTCACTCCATAAGGACATAGGTAATACCTTTGAACTACTAATCATGCTTCTAACCATGTCCATAAGTGTGCGGTTCCTTCTTTCAGCAACACCATTTTGTTGTGGTGTACCAGTCATAGTATATTGGGCAACAATACCCTATTCTATAAGGAGCTTAGCAAATGGACCAGGTTGTTGTCCCTTCTCTGTGTATCTTCCATAATATTCTCCACCTCTATCTGATCTTACGATTTTTATTTTCTTATCCTTTTGTTTCTCTACTTCCGCTTTGAAAACTTTAAAAGCATCAAGTGCTTCTGATTTTTCAAACAGAAGATAAAGATACATGAATCTTGACTGGTCATCAATGAAAGAGATAAAATATCTCTGACCATTTAAACAAGGTGTGGGAAACGGATCACAGATATCTGTATGAATAATTTCAAGAAGCTCACTACTTCTTTTGGCACCTTTAGTGGTCTTGTTGGTTTACTTTCCCTTTATGCATTCCACACAAGTACCAAAATCAGTAAAGTCAAGATTCTTAAGAATTCTTTCCTTTACTAATCTCTTAAGTCTTTCAAGAGAAATGTGCCCCAACCTCTTATGCTAAAGCGTAGAGGAATCCTGATGTGTGTGAAACAACATCATATTTTGTTCTTGTTTTGCATACATTCTTAGGCATTTTAGACATTTTAGTTTCCCTTTTAGTTTATTTTTCCCTTAGTTCGGATAACTGCGGTGTTTTTGGTGTTCTTGTGCAGGATTAATGTTGAATTGGCCTTGGATTGAATGGAATGCTCACATGTTTGAAGCTGGAGCTTAATAGATAGCAATAAAGGTACAAAAAGGCCATTCCAGAGAAATCCACGGCCTGCCCGTGGATCAAACCACGGCCATGGATCGAGGGGCAACTTAAAGAAGGAAAAGAGACTTCCAGAGAGTTCCACGGCCTGGCCGTGGAACCATCCACGGCCGTGGAATTCAACAGCATGCAAAATTGGCCTGTGGCAGAGAGATCCACGGCCTGGCCGTGGAATGATCCACGGCCGTGGATCGCAGTGCGCAGCAGTTTTTAAGTTTTTATTTTTATTTCTTTTGGGGGCTTTTTAGCCAATTAAAACCCTAAGTTATAAATAGATGTTCTGAATAGAATTAGGGGGTTCTAATTTGATTTTGAAGGAGGCACATTGGAGGCTTTGGCTTTTGATCTTCATCTTTCTCCCTTCTTCTTCCATTGTTACGGGTTTAGGATATTTTTAAGTTTGATTTCTTATCTCCTCTTCTCTATGTCTGAGTAGTTTCCTTTGTTTCTAGGATTGGGTAATGCCCTTTGATACATTGATAATGATTAATTGACGTTGTTTCCCCTTTTATTGATCTTGATTATTTATTGATTCAATTCTTATTGCTTTTATTCATGTGAATTTGCTGGCCACTTATTTGCATCTCATAGGCATTTAGGGACGTACTGAGAGGTGAACCTAAGTGTTGGAACCATAAGAATTGAACTTAAGGTCTAAATCACGAGAGTAGTTTTAGCCTTTCGAGGATTCAATGAATTACCGCAAAGCATAATGGGTTTAATTTAAATTTAATTACCACGAGAGTAGGAATTTGTTTAATTAGGCACGGATCTTGTATCTTGAGAAAGAACATTAACTAATTTAGGGTAATTCACCTTCAATTGAATTTCAGATTTAATAAAAGGGTTGTCAATTAGGATTTGTCTTATATCATTGTGGTATCCCAATCTTAGAAGCTTTCTTGAATCTGAATATCTTTCTTGATAAATTGCTGTTTTTGTTCTAAATTCTGCACTTTGATTTTTATTTTATTGGTTTGTTATTACGTTCTTCTTAATCAACAATCATATCCCTTTTTGTTTAATTTAATTAAATTAATTAATTAATTGGTATTCATAGACACAGTCCTTGTGGATTCGATCTTTTTATTACTTGACGACAAAACCGTACACTTGCGGATTTCACACATCAAGTTTTTGGCGCCGTTGTCGGGGACTGTGTTTTTCTTGAATATTAATTTAATTTTTAATTTAATTATTTTAAACCTTTTTCTTTTATTTAGTTATTACGTTCTTGTTTTCTCTTTGACTCTCTGCAGGTAATTTCTCTGGTTTATGCATAGTACTAGACATTCTGGGACTCTAATTGAAGCGGATCCTGAAATTGAAAGGACTTTACGTAGAAGGAGAAGACAACAAAAGTAAAAAGTAAGAAAAATATCTGAACCAATACTTGTCATGGCAGCAGCTGAAGATAATAAACCTTTAAAGGAATATGCAGCCCCTAATGCACAGGGTTTGCGATCTGGAATTGCTCGGCCAGACATTGAAGTCAGGCACTTCACCATACCTCCTGCCTTACTGTCTATGATAAGGCAGAACAGTTTGGAGGATTGCCGTCAGAGGATCCTAATGATCATGTGGATATGTTCTTGGAGTTCTGTGAGACCCTCAAGATCGAAGGTGCCTCTGTTGATGCTATTCGTCTCCGCTTGTTTCCTCTATCATTGAGAGATAGAGCTAGAGCTTGGTTGAAGTTCGTTCCGGCTGAGACGATAACTATTTGGGACCAATTGGAGCAAGCCTTTTTGGACAAATTCTTTCCACCTTCCAAGACTACTCACCTAAGGACCCAAATCACAAGCTTTGTTCAGAAAGATGGCGAGTCATTGTCAGAAGCTTGGGATAGATATAAGGCTTTGCTGGAAGCCTACCACACCATGGGTTAGAGAAATAGTTGATAGTCCACACCTTCTACAATGGTTTGGAATATTCTTCGAAGGTGTCTCTTGACTCCGCAGCTGGTGGAGCTTTGATGAATAGGAGGCTCACAGAGGCTTATGAGATAATTGAGAGTGTAGCTTCAAATCATCACTAATGGGTCAATGAAAGAGGGCACAACCCGAGAAAGCTCTCGGGAGGTAAGTTTGAGGTAGATGGTGTTGATTTAATTATGTCGAAGTTTGATTCTTTGAATAAACGTTTTGAAATGTTTGAGAAAGCTCATGTTAATGCCATATGTGCCTCTAACAATTTTTGTGAGATTTGTGGAGCACAGGGACATATAGGTGTTGAATGCCAAGTTGGAATGGGTTCCTCACATGGTGCACCGGTGGAGCAAGTGGAATCATGCCACAATTTCCATGACTTCAACCAAAAAGGGAGGAATGATCCGTATTCTCAAACTTACAACCCTGGTTGGAGGTCACATCCTAACTTCTCTTACCAGAATAATCAGTACCAAGCTGGGCAAGGTAATGCTAAACCATCTTCTGGAGTTCCACAGGTACAGAAATCTAGACTTGAGTCTCTTCTAGAGAATTTAGTTGAGAGCCAGTCTAAGCAAAATGAGGAGTTTAGGCACCATGGGCAAGTTGTGACTGAGGCCATTAGAGAGTTGTCACCTAAGGTTGACAATTTGGCCATTCATAATAAGATGTTGGAAACCCAGATTGCCCAACAAGCAAGCATTTCACATAGGCAACAAGGTAAGTTTCCTGGTCAACCAGAAATAAACCCAGGGAATGAACACTGTAAGGCTGTGAGTTTGAGAAGTGGCAAGAAATTAGAGGATTCCAAGGGTAAAGGAAAGTGTGACAAAGATGAGGGGAATGAGGAAAAAGATACTAAGACACAACCCTTAAAGGAGGAGGAAACTAGTGAGAAAGTGTCTAAGTATGTACCCCCTGAATCTTAACAACCCCCAGTGCCCTTTCCTCAAAGATTGGCTAAGGCCAAGTTAGATAGGCAGTTTGGGAAGTTCCTAGAGGTCCTAAAGAAATTGTACATTAATGTACCATTCACTGAGGCGTTGAAACAAATGCCTACCTATGCTAAGTTTCTTAAGAATATTTTGTCAAATAAGAGAAAGCTCGAGGAATATGAGACAGTAGCTTTAACTGAGGAATATAGTGCTTTAATTCAAAATAAATTGCCTCCTAAGCTAAAAGATCCAGGTAGCTTCTCTATTCCCTGTTTGATTGGTAACACTAGTTTTGATAAAGCTTTGTGTGATTTGGGAGCTAGTGTCAGTCTTATGCCCCTTTCTGTGTATAAGAAGTTGGAAGTGGGTGAGTTAAAACCCACAACTATCTCCCTTTAATTGGCGGATCGATCAGTCAAGTACCCCGTAGGCATCTTAGAAGATGTTCCTATTAAGGTTGGTAAGTTTTATATGCCGATGGATTTTGTTGTGCTTGACATGGAAGCTAATGCTACAATGTCGATCATACTTGGGCGTCCATTCCTTGCCACTGGAAGGGCGATCATTGATGTCCATGAAGGAAAATTGACTTTGCGATTGAATGATGAGGAAGTAGTTTTTGACGTTTATAAATATGAAAATAATTCTAATTCCTTAAATTCATGTAATCGCATTGATGCTACTAAAGTTGTAGATAATGTTATGCTTTCAGGTATACAGGAATCAGTGACTGATGCTATGCCCTGCAAGGAAGGACCTAAGAAGCAGAATGACAAGTGTGTCGAGAAGCGTGAATTTAAACTTAGGGATCAAGTCCTTGTCCATAACTCGCTTCTACGTTTCTGTCCTAATAAGTTATGGTCAAAATGGTTAGGACCATATAAGATTGTTCGAGTTTTATCCTACGGTGTGCTTGAGGTGAAGAAAGAAAGCCATAAGCCTTTCATGATAAATGGCCAGAGGGTGAAACACTTTGAAGGAGTGGGGACTGAGTACTACTCCGTTGACGTCACCTGAGCACAGAAACTAGACCAAAGTTAAGCTAATGACTTTAAACAAGCGCTTCTTAGGAGGTAACCTAAGTTTCTTTGTTTTTGTTTTTCCTTTTAATTTCTTCTTTTTCTTTTGATTTTGTGTGTTGTTTTGTTAGTTTGATCTTTATCTTATGCATTTTGTCTAGGTTTGACCCCTTTTGAAGCTAAATTTAGAAAGAGAGTGAAGTGTGAAGTCAGAAAGTTCCACACCCAGCCCATGGATTGAACACTAGAAGTTTTTTCACCACCGCAGTGAGTTATTTTCTTTTATCCCTTCTCTTGTTTTAGATTTTTACATTGGGGACAATGTAAGTTCTAAGCTTGGGGGGGTATTTTTGTATTTTCATATTTTTATTTTCATTAGTTTCATGCATTCTCATATCTTGTTTTGCATTGCATTTTCATGTTGCATTTTCATACCATCATATCTCTCGGCTTTTTGGTTGAACTTGTGCCCTTTTTTTTTTTTGAGGATTTTGAGATAGTATTGATTTGGAACGCAATTTGTTGATTCTTGTGGTAGGCAACAGGCATTGTTTTAATTTGATAGTAGAGGTGATCTTTTGATAGTTGATAATTAGCATATGTTCTCTGAATTTGTGCTTCTTATTGAATTTTTAAACCTCTAAATGTGAGTTTTGAGCCTATTTGGGACTTATGCACTGTATGATTTTTGTTCCCATTCTTTGTGTTGAGTGATATTCCTCATTGATATTGTGCTCTAGAACTTGATTTGAAACCATTTTGAAGCGAAATTTTTGGTTGCATGCTTGAATGTGATTAAGGCATTTTAGGTATTTTTCTAGCCTTCTGAAATTGTTACACTTTCATCCACTAGTTGCCCATTTTGAGCTTATTGCATAATTAATTTTCTTGATGCCTATGATGATATATTATTGGTAATCATTTAGAATATTAAATGAAGCAAAGTGGGTTTGAAAGTTGTGAAAAGTGTGTTGGGAATCATATGTGAATGATATTTCTCTTTCTCAAAAAAAAAAAAGAGTGCAAATAAAAAAAAATCATAAGAAGCTTGAAAAAAAAAAAGAGGAGAAAGAGAAGAAGGAAAAGTAAGGAAGAAAATTCTTTGAAATGTGGAGTTATGTTTTAGATTGAAATATTGCCTTTGCTCCATTTATGTTCTATTGGATTTCTTGTGTTTATTGAAAATCTTGATGAGCCCTTTTGTGCAAACCTTCCTTTCTCTTCCTTACCTAACATCAATCCCATGGCCCTATTACAACCCTTGAACGACCTTTTGATTCTTGCATGCATGCTGATTATTAGTAGAAATTTGGTTTCTTATCAAGCATATGGTAGTGTATTTTCTTTGAGGGATTTTGAGCGTACAGTTTTCACCTTTAAACACTTTGAGTGTGGTTAGTGGAGTGAACTTAATTTAATTAGTGAGGATGCATGATTTCTGAGAACTTAGCCTCTAATTGGACTTGATTTTGATTACCTCTCAGATTCTTGGTTTGCCTTAGCCTATTGCTTGGATATTGTTTTCTCTGGTTCCTGATTATTTATTGTCTTTTGATCCCACATCTTGGTTTGACATTAATTATTGCTTGGCGATAAGCAAAGTCTTAAGCTTGGGGGGATTTGATGTGTGTGAAATAACATCATATTTTATTCTTGTTTTGCATACATTCTTAGGCATTTTAGGCATTTTAGTTTTCCTTTTAGTTTGTTTTTCCTTTAGTTCGGATAACTGTGGTGTTTTTGGTGTTCTTGTGCAGGATTAATGTTGAATTGGCCTTGGATTGAATGGAATGCTCGCATGTTTGAAGCTGGAGCTTAATGGATAGCAATAAAGGTACAAAAAGGCCATTCCAGAGAGATCCACGGCCTTCCCGTGGATCAAACCACGGCCATGGATCGAGGGGCAACTTAAAGAAGGAAAAGAGACTTCTAGAGAGTTCCACAGTCTGGCCGTGGAACCATCCACGGCCGTGGAACTCAACAGCATGCAAAATTGGCCTATGGTAGAGAGAACCACGGCCTGGCCGTGGAATGATCCACGGCCGTGGATCGCAGTGCGCAGCAGGTTTTAAGTTTTTATTTTTATTTCTTTTGGGGGCTTTTTAGCCAATTAAAATCCTAAGTTATAAATAGATGTTCTGAATAGAATTAGGGGGTTCTAATTTGATTTTGGAGGAGGCACATTGGAGGCTTTGGCTTTTGATCTTCATCTTTCTCCCTTCTTCTTCCATTGTTACGGGTTTGGGATGTTTTTAAGTTGATTTCTTGTCTCCTCTTCTCTATGTCTGAGTAGTTTCCTTTGTTTCTAGGATTGGGCAATGCCCTTTGATACAGTGATAATGATTAATTGACGTTGTTTCCCCGTTTATTGATCTTGATTGTTCATTGATTCAATTCTTATTGCTTTTATTCATATGAATTTGCTGGCCACTTATTTGCATCTCATAGGCATTTAGAGACGTACTGAGAGGTGAACCTAAGTGTTAGAACCATAAGAATTGAACTTAAGGTCTAAATCACGAGAGTAGTTTTAGCCTTTCGAGAATTCAATAAATTACCATAAAGCGTAATGAGTTTAATTTAAATTTAATTATCACGAGAGTAGGAATTGGTTTAATTGGGCACGGATCTTGTATCTTGAGAAAGAACATTAACTAATTTAGGGTAATTCACCTTCAATTGAATTTCAGATTTAATAAAAGGGTTGTCAATTAGGATTTGTCTATATCATTGTGGTATCCCAATCTTGGAAGCTTTCTTGAATCTGAATATCTTTCTTGATAAATTGCTGTTTTTGTTCTAAATTCTGTACTTTGATTTTTATTTTATTGGTTTGTTATTACGTTCTTCTTAATCAACAATCATATTCCCTTTTTGTTTAATTAAATTAAATTGATTAATTAATTGGTATTCATAGACACAGTCCCTGTGGATTCGATCTTTTTATTACTTGATGACGAAACTGTACACTTGCAGATTTCACGCATCAAATCCTCATTTACAATACTTCGCTTAGCACCAACATTGGTGGTATGTAAGGCTATGAGACTTGTTTCAAAAACAGGATCTAATTCAAACTTAAATAATTTTTCAACCAAAATTCTAGAACCAACAACTTTATTATCATGCAATAGTTCAAAAGAAACATCACGAAAATAAAACTGATAACCAGTACGAGTAAGTTTAGAAACAGAAACCAAGTTTCTAGAAAATAACGGAACATAAAAAGTGTTTTCCAAGAGCAAACAAAATCCGTAATTCAAAACAAGTTTATAAGTCCCAACAGCCTCCATATGTGAACTCATCCGATTTCCTATATAGATGCTTTGTTCACTTCCCACTGGTTTCTGCGGGTTTAGAAAGCCCTGCACATTATTAGAAATGTGAATTGTAGAACCTGAATCAATCCACCAAGTATTGCTAGGAATTTCAATGAAATTTGATTCAAAACAAGTTAAGGCAAAATTACCTTTCTTTTCGAGTCATTTCTTGTATTTAGGACAATCTCTCTTCATGTGTCCAGCCTTTTTGCAGAAAAAAATTTCCCTTCTTCCCATTCCGCTTCATGTGAGCAGTTTTGCGGATTCTAGGAACACTATTGTTTCTTCTCCCATTTCCTTTATCATGAGTCACCATGTGAGCATTTTTAGGTGTCTCATGCTTCAATTTCTCCTCCTCTTAAACACACATGGTCAGAAGTTCATTGATTGACCATTTATCCTTATGTGTGTAATAGGATATTTTGAAAGGACCATATTCCACAGGAAGAGAATTGAGTATGAAATGCACAAGAAATGATTCAGAAATTTCAACTTCAAGGGACTTAAGTTTAACAGCAGTATCCCTCATTTTCATGATGTGCTCACGCACACCCCGAATTTTGTCATGCTTCATGCTTGAAAGCTTCTTCATTAAGGTGCTGGCCAACGACTTGTCAGAGCTAACAAACTACTCCTCAATAGCCTTCATATAAGCTTTTACCTTATCACATTTGGGAATAGATCCCCTAATGCTCTTGCTTATATGAGACTTAACAAGCATCAAACTTAAGCGATTAGATCACTCCCACCATTCATAGTTAGCCTTTTCAACTTGAGCACTCCCTTTCGCGAGAATGGGTGGTTTATCCACACGTAGTGCCAAGTCCAATTCCATACACCCCAATGTCAAGAGAATTTGTTCTTTCCAATCAGCATAATTATCACCAATCAACATAGGAATTCGAGACTCAAGAAAGGTATTAGTAGGAACAACTGCAATATAAGGATTACCAATATTAATGCTACGAATAAAAATTAACAAGAAAATTCAAACCTTCCTATGGGCAGAGGTGCAAATCATGCATAGAATTTACAAACTTTATTTATGGACATAATTAAACATCATAATAAAATAAATCATACCTGTGGGCTTAGAAATATTTTATCATGATCTTTAGTCCATTTTATAATCTTGATTAACTATTACCTCCCTATGGGGCCAAGTAATAATTCTTTTATTACAATGCCTAGGATGCTATGGCTATTCCCAAACATGTAATCATACAATGTAATCCAAACAATAATCCAGAATATTTAACTCATATGACACACAAAAATTATTGATACACAAAAAAAAAAATTCTTGTTGACACAGGCTTAAAAGAATTAAATAAGCACAAATAATGATACAAGAATCATATTAGTAAAAAAAAGCACCTTCCATTATTATTGAAATCATTAATTACAATTAATAACAATTTAAAATAATAAATGCACTTTTAAATGATTAAAAAATAGCACTGTAATGTTTTCTGCACTTTTAAATTATTCAACAATTCCATAACTGCACCTTTAATGCCCAAATTATGGCAGCGTGAATGCACCTTTAAAGGCTCTCTAATTTAAAAAACATTACCTTATGGAAAGCAGAAAGCATCTTTATTTTTTTATTTTTTTCTTAAAAAAATATTTATAATATTACCTCCATATCCATCTAGCATCTCCATATTAGAAAGCATAAGCAAATTAGGAAGCAAAGACCAAGGAATATGTTAAACTAAAATTTTCTACGCAAGCAAGTGGGATGCTTAGATATCAACTAAGAAGTATGCAATTGAGTTGCTTAGACACAATCCCCACGGGAGCCTTTTATAGAGCTCAAGGAATAGTGTGGGCGAGCCCTATATGTGTTGTCTTTTGTCCTAAGTAGTGGGAAGTCTTTGGGCTTTTGATTCTCTCTCTTTTTTTTAAAGAAGTGCGTCTGTGGCCTATATCTTCGAATTTATATATAGCTTGCCATTTACTCTGTCATCAATAGTTAATCTGTATATCTCATGCAAATTAACCAGTGGTTTTGCACTTTTGCACCATTCACTTTTATATGTCTACAGAAATTCACATGACCAGAAAGCAATTCTTTAGTATTGAAGAGATTTTGTGACCATCCAAGTGGTTCAAGGTTGAGATCATTATTGTGTAATGGGCTACATGCTGAAAAAATGTACTTTAAGATTATAGCATGTAGGGTGCAGGTATGGTGTCAGCTTTGCTATAATAAAATGGCAAGTTGGAATACAATTGGATTTTAATTTTTAACCATTATATGATGGACATAATACGCACAGTACGAAATAGTGTATGAATGCAATACTGAATTTTAAAACTTGAATTTTAAAGCAATTCATACAATAAAAATAACTATTGATCCAATCCAAAACAAAAAACAATACTAAAGAACATAGCAAAATAGTTGAATAACAAGGCTATAGTGATGGCTCTGATACTAATTGATGGACCTCAATGTTGAATATTCAATATATTCATATGATTGTCATTGGTCCATGATATAAAGCACTATCATACATATATGATTAAAGAAGAATGCGGAAGCCTACCTCCACTAGTAGCCATTGTTATCAAGCACTCTTCCTCTCAAGCAATCTAACAAACACCTTCACAAACTAGCAATCAATTTCAGATAAAGGAGAGAAATCTTCTGGCCTTTGCCTTTTCTGTAGTATGTGAACCAATGGAGCATCACAGGCTTTTATAGGCAAGGCTAAGGACCCTCTCATGATTGCAGAATTGTAACTGCTCCTCCTTCATCAGCTCCTCCATTAAGAGCCAATAATCACCTTTTGTAACTGCTACTCCCATTTGAATTTGTAACAGCTCTAAGAATATCAAGCAATACTAATATTCAATATATGGGCCACATTAAATTGTTATTTCTAACACTTCATCGTAGTGAGAAACTTCTGTTTGGTTCAATTCTGTAAACATTTTTTAAAACCTTCTCAATAGCATTTGTTCTCTATACTTAACTTTCTCACTAACAATGTTTAAGACTTGAACCTTCTTACTCCAAACTTAGAAGACTTGAAAAGGTTGTGAGAATGTTATAAGAAAAGGAAGACACAATTCAACGATTTTCTTGTGTCTCTGTCAACTTTATTTTTTTGTGATTACAGTATCAAGGAGTAATAGAGATGATACCTAAATTTTTCCTAAATGTATTTTCCCACACCTCACATTCTTTAGATTCATCAAAGTCAGTTTTACCTCTCAATCATGAGACTAGCTCTTTTCTTTGCCGAATGAATGAAATTCGTCTCAATTTATATACTCATGCAAAATGTGAACATACTTTGCATTTTGGCTTCAAGCATGTTGCGCATTTATTTCCTCCGAACATGATTTCTTCTTCGCTTGCCCAACATTTATGGCATTCAAATTTTTCCTTCACCACCCTATTCATTTAGGTTTGTGAAACTTGTTATTCTTACCTTTTTTGTTATTTTACTACTAGAATTTTATACTAGTGCAATGCACGAGATAATTAAAAAAGTTAAACTAAATAATTAGTCTATATAATTTCATTTAATTTTAATTTTAGATTCCAAAATTTTTTATTTAAATATCAATTTTTATGTATTTATTCATGTGGATGTTTTATCACCTTATTATTAAGAGTATACCAAGCATACTTTAAATGCCAAATTATACCAAACAAAATATTCTTAGATTGATAGATAGGAGTGTGAATAGGTCAGATTGCTCGTCAGAGGCCTATGGCCTGACTTGTCTGAGGCCTGACCTAACCTGACCTGTTTACAAAACAAGTTAGGTTAAGACTTTTTTAAAAGCTTGTTTAACTAAAAAATTCAAGCCTCAAACCATCTAATAAGCTTTTTAGGCTTGACAAACTGACCTAGTATGTTTAACTATATATAATATAATATATATTATTATAATTAGAATTATAATTATTAATTTATTATAATATTTTAATATATTTTAATTTTAATTAAATTTTAATGAAAGGTAATAACTAAAACTGAAGTTAGTAAGTTAGGATACAAATAGCATATTAGAAATTTAGAATTATGTTATAACTTAACATTCACCCATTACTTTTATAGATGTTCACTATTTTTTTACTCTAATATTTGGTCGATGTAGGACTTAAAGCGGCCAAAGAAGTATGACTATAATCCTCTTTCTGACTTCTATCAGCAAGGTTCAAGCTGAGAGAAGAGAATGAGAAGAAGGCAGAGAAGGTTATGAGAGTGTAGAGTCATCAGCGGATGAAGAATGCATTGCAAGGCCATGAGCGTGTGACAGTGAAGCATGAGTCTGAGAAGCATATCTCCTTGCATTGGACATCAGACCCCATTAGTGATATGGTATCAGATTCAATTGTTGCTCTAATTTTAAATATTAATCGTGAACACTAAGACTGACAAGGAACACTAGCTCCTAAGCTCCACTAACTTGAGACAATTATCATAACTCATAGTTATTGTCCCCTTGACATGAACTTTGACACAACATTCACTGCTCTTCTTTTTTTATTTTTCATTTTTTCATTTTTTGAATGTTTAATCATTTGATCCTAATTTACTTTCAGATTTAATTTTTGGAATATTCATGAGCACATACTGGCTTTGCTGCTTTGCTAGGGAACAATGATAACTGTCGAGATTACTAAATTTAAATCAATTTATAACCGATTTACTAAAACTACTTGCAGTATAAGGTAACACCGGGTCGAACCCGTAGATCACTCTAATTATGAAGTCAGATTAAGAGGTTAATAAATAGAGGGGAAAAGTTTTGCAAGATTAAACAACAAAGAGCAATTAAAATGAGTAAACAAAATTAGGAAAACAACCAATCCAAGAGAATTAACCAATCTTGATTTTAATTCATCCTTGATCTTTATAGATTCATTCAACTATCAACCAAATCCTTGATCTTATATCACATCAAGAAGCCTCTCAATGATCCATGGATATTTTACTAGAAATGCTTCTAGAATTCAATTAATTGAGGTTAGAAAAATTAAGCATTCATCCAAACGCAAATCAACTTAAAAACCAAAATCCAACCAAGCTAAATATTTCATCAAACACCTTTGATGCATTGTTTAACCTCTGAATTCATCTCTTGGCACATGATAATTACGCAATTAACATATGCAAATCCCAATCAAATTAAGAATTAAATCAGAATTTAAACAAGAGAAGAAGAAAAAGAGAAACTTGATTAATAGATGAATGTATAGCAATTAAAACAAGATCTCAAGATTAATCATCAAGAATGTCAATCTCTTGGATTGATTAGAGAAGTTTAGCTCTCCATAGCCATCACCATTGACGAACCTTCAAGAACCATACAAAAAATGAAAATAACAAAGAGAGAGGAGGAGAGGAAGAGAAGAAGAGAAATCTCAAAATCAAAAACTAAAACTACAATAACCACACTTCTACGTAGAAGCTCTCCATTCTCTCATCAAAATATGATTGCTCTCATCTTCATCATCCACTAAGAGTCAAAAGTGGTTCACCCACTTTTGTTAATTATTTCTCCATTATCAAAGTGTGTCTCTCACCTTCTAATGAATTATTTTCTCTTTATGAAAGTGTGTCTCCCACCTTCCAATGATTCCTCCACTTTTTTCACGTTTCTATCTTTTGGATTTCTGTCACAATCTCTAATTCAAATCAAGTCCATCAGATAGCCTTTGAAGTAAGCTTTCCAAGGAGTGCTCACATGCTTAATTTGGGCTTGAAATGAGTGAGATATGCCCAAAATAGTGAAGGTGTGTCCAGAATTCGTGACAGTATCGCTGGTCCAACTTCAATGCTATATTTGACTACTTAAACATCAGAAATATTCCAATTTGACATTTCAAAAAACTTGTAGATCTTTTTCTCATCTTTCCTAGCATATAAAGAACATCAAAATCAGAAATTTACAACTCAAGTTATGGTCAAAATACTGAACCAATGTCAATATGCATTAAAATCTGAAAATTTTGTTTTAAAGCCCAATTCAACCCAATGATCTAAATGAGTGCTAAGACCACTTAATTACAATCTGGACAACATTAATAAGGTAATTGTGTGAATATTAATATGTTAAAAATTATAATTATCAAATACCCTCACACTTACTCTTTTGCATGTCCTCGGGCAAAACAAAAAAAACCAAAACTAGGGAACAAAGAAAAACAAAATAAACTCAAAAGCTAAAAACTCTAAAAGACTCAATTTCAAATGACATTCAAGAATGCGAAAGCTATAAGCAAGAAAAATAACTAAAGATTTAAGAGAACAAGCAAGGTATCATCAATTTGAAAAGAATGAATCAAGAATGATAGATCCTCACAAGATACACTCTCAATCCCTCAAGTGTTTACGGGATAAGTATTTCACTCAATTCAATCCATGAAAATTGCACTACCATAAGCTTGCTTATTTTCTACTTCTCCACTACTCAAAACACATGCACACAAAAATTAAGAGGACTTTATTCAAGGTTGAAATAGGGCCAAGGTAAGGAAAGGAAATAATATGGATATGACAAGTTAAACACCCAAGAAAATAAAAGAGCATTGGGAAGGAACTCAAATGACGAGTAACAAATATGAATTTTTATCCCCCAACTCCAAATAATACACATTCTCTTTACATATTTCTTTCACTTTCCTTCTCTCTTTTTTTCTTTTTTTTTTTGAAAAATTCAACCTCTCTTGCAATTTTTTTTCTTTTTATCTTTCTTTATTTCTTTAAATATATTTTTTTCTTTAAACACTTTGAATATTGCACACACACACTAATCAATATTGCACAACTCTCACACTTGAACTGTTAATTATTCACAAGTCAAAGAGCTCCTCCAATGAAAATGAACCAATGCTCTTCCATTCCCTAAGGTAAGGTAAAACATGATTTTTCACATAAGGCATATACTGACCTAAAACAAAGAATAGGCAAGTAGGCTCAAGGAGGTTAAATAAAGGAAATAATGCAGGGTTGACTATTTGGCTAAAGTAGTTAATAAAAGAAAGAAGGCCTCAATCATGTTTATGCATGCAAGTGAAAATGTAGTCTCAAAAAGAATCAAAGCAAGTTCTAGAGTGATCAATTAACATGAATGAAAATCACACAAGAAAGAGGAGAATGGATGTTAAAATCCACCAATATGCTCAAAAACTCACAAGGTATGCATCTATCAAACTCAATCCACTAATTCAAACCATGAACCTTTTACTTGATTTATTTCTACTCATCACTTTAACACAACTTAAAATCCATTCAAAAACACATTTTTCTTTCAAAGCATTGTTTGTGTTTTTTGTTTTCTTTTTTTTTTCTTTTGTTTTCTTTTTTTTTTTGTTTGCATCTTTTTTTTTTTGTAATAAACAAACATAGAAAACAAAACCAAAATAATAACAGAAATAGTAATAGAAAAATAAACAATAGGGTTGAAATATCAAATAACAAAAACAGCAGAAGCATTAAAATTGAAAATAGAAACAAAAACAGAATGCTAAAATTCCTCCCCCACACTTAAATTGTACATTGTCCGCAATGTAAAGCTCACAAGAAAAATAACATTCCATCAAAATCATCAATTAATGAAGGACAAGTAAAATAAAAGAGAAGAAAGGAAAGAAACATCCTTATCAAGTGGGGTAGATGACTTCCTGCAAGTGGACCTCCTCCAAAATGTCCTCTTAAGCTCCCTCATAAAATGGTTTGAGGCGATGTCCATTGACTGTGAAAGCTTTGGTAGTATTCTCACTTGTAACTTGCACAGCACCATAAGGAAAAATCTTAGTAACAACAAATGGACCAAGCCACCTAGATCTGAGCTTCCCGGGTATGAGCTTGAGACGGGAGTTATAGAGGAGAACTTTTTGACCAATCTCAAATGTTTTTCTCATGATCATCTTATCATGGAAAGCTTTGGTCTTCTCTTTATAAAGTTTGGAACTCTCATAAGCCTCCAAGCGAATCTCCTCCAATTCTTGTAATTGTAGCTTTTGCTCCATGCCTACTTGATTTAGGTCCAAGTTACATCTCTTTACTGCCCAAAATGCGCAATGCTCAATTTCCATCGGCAAGTGGCATGCTTTGCAAAAAATAATTCGATAAGGAGACATCCCAATCGGAGTCTTATAGGCGGTCCTGTAAGCCCATAAAGCATCATCAAGCCTTTTGCTCCAGTCCTTTCTGTTAGGTTGAACTGTTTTCTGAAGTATCTGCTTAATCTCCCTGTTGGAAACATCGGCTTGCCCATTAGTCTGAGGATGGTAAGGTGTAGAAACTCTGTGCAAGACTCCATACTTTTTCATTAAGGCTTCTATGCTCTGATTACAGAAATGCGAACCCTGATCACTAATGATGGCTTTCGGGACTCCAAACCTACTGAAAATATGTGATCTAACAAAATCCACAACAACTTTGGAATCATCAGTCCTTTGCCTCCACCCATTTAGATACATAATCCACAGCAAGCAGAATGTAAACAAAACCAAATGACATAGGAAAAGGACCCATAAAATCAATACCCCAAACATCAAATATCTCACAGAACAACAAAGGTTGTTAGGGCATCTCATTCCTACGAGAAATATTCCCTGTTCTCTGGCATTGTTCACAAGATTTACAAAATAAATATGCATCATGAAATAGAGTGGGCCAATATAATCTAGAGTCCAAAACTTTCCTAATTGTACGAGTAGGTCCAAAATGTCCACCACAAGCAAATACATGACAAAAGCTAAGAACAGAATCAAACTCATGATCAGGAATGCATCTCCTAATGACTTAGTAACTACAAAATCTCCATAAATAAGGGTCATCCCACACATAATATTTTGACTCACTTTTCAGTTTATCAATCTGTGCCTTAGTGAAATGTGTAGGTAGTGCTCTAGCAACTAAGAAATTAACTAAATTTGTAAACCAAGGGATGTTACCTTGTATCTTAAAAATTTTCTCATCAGGGAAGGCATCATAAATAGGAGAAGAATTTGCCTCTCTCTCAATCCGACTCAAGTGATCTGCCACCAGGTTCTCTACTCCACTCTTATCTCTGATATCAATATCAAACTCCTGTAAGAGCAACATCCACCTAATCAACCGAGGCTTTGCATCGGGTTTTTTCAGGAGAAACTTCAAAACTGCATGATCTGAAAATACAACCACTCTTGAACCAAGCAAATATGATCGAAATTTATCTAAAGCAAAAACACTTGCTAAAAGTTCCTTTTTGGTTGTAGTGTAGTTGGCTTGTGCAGCATCTAAAGTGCTCGAAGCATAGGAAATGACATGAGGTACTTTGCCGACTCTCTGTGCAAGGACAGCTCCTAATGCATAATTAGAGGCATCACACATGAGTTCAAATGGGAGTGTCCAATCTGGTGGCTGGATGATAGGTGTACTGGTCAATGCTTACTTCAAGTGATTGAAGGCATCCTTGCATCTCTGGTCAAAGTGAAACTCTACATCCTTTTGTAACAAGTTGGACAGTGGAAGGACAATTTTGCTAAAATCCTTTATGAATCGTCGATAGAAACCTGCATGACCAAGGAAAGAACGAACCTCCCGCACGCATGTGGGGTAAGATAGGCATAAAATGACATCTATTTTTGCAGGATCTACCTCAACACCCTTGCTAGATACTACATGCCCTAAAACTATACCCTGTTCTACCATGAAATGACATTTCTCAAAATTCAGGATAAGGTTAGTTTCAATGCACCTATGCAAAACTCGAGCCAAACTATCCAAACATGCATCAAAGGAAGATGCCATAGACAGTAAAATCATCCATAAACACATCCATGCAACTCTCTAAAAATTTAGAGAAGATACTGACTATACACCTTTGAAAGGTTCCAAGAGCGTTGCACAGACTAAAGGGTGTTCTCTTGTATGTAAATGTTTCAAATGGGTAGGTGAAAGTGGTCTTCTCTTGGTCTTCTAGGGCTATATGAATCTGAAAATAGGCCGAATATCCATCCAAGAAACAGTAATGCGACTTGCCAACCAGTCTCTCCAACATCTGATCAATGAAAGGCAATGGAAAATGATCTTTCCTAGTGGCTTGGTTAAGCCGCCTATAATCAATGCACACCCGCCAACTGTTCTGGATTCTTATGGGTAGGAGCTCATTGTTCTAATTTGTAACTACTGTGACTCCAGATTTCTTTGGAACAACTTACACGGGGCTCACCCATTTACTATCGGATATGGGATAAATAATGCCAGCTTGCAGCAGCTTGGTCACTTCCTTCTTCACCACATCCAGAATCAGGGGGTTTAGTCTCCTTTGGGGCTGCCTCACTGGCTTGGTACCTTCCTCCAATAAAATCTTATGTATACATATGGAGGGACTAATACCAAGAATGTTTGCAAGTGTCCATCCGATGGCCCGCTTATACTGCTTCAAAACCTGTAACAATTTTTCTTCTTGTTCAGGTTGTAGATTCTTAGCGACAATCACTGGCAGCTTCTCACCATCTTCCAAATATGCATATTTAAGGTGGTCTGGCAAAGTCTTTAGCTCTAAGGATGGGGGGTGCACAATGAAAGACAGCAAGCCATTTGAAATAAGCAACTCGGCAGCATTAAATCTGACATAATTTTGACTCATATTTTCATATGCTGCATTAGTCAAATAAGCACCTACATCATCATTCATTATCGCATAAATCTCAGCATATGCAGCACATGGTTCAGTATCACAGCTAACACATATATCACAAGTGACAGAATCCAGAAAGTCAGCAATATCAGGGAATTCAGCACTCATATCAGCATAAGTATCACCAACCAGTATTTCAATCATATCAACATGAAAAACTGAATGCTCCTCAAGGAGATGTCTCATGGCATAAAAAATGTTAAACTGTACCACATCTTCACCAAATTCCATAGAAAGGATGCCAGCATACACATCTATCTTGGTCTTGGCTGTCTTGAGGAATGGTCTTCCTAGAATCAATAGAGCATGATTTGTTGAAGACTCATCTTCCATGTCTAGAATGTAGAAGTCCGCTGGGAAAATCAGCTCATTCACCCGCACTAACACATATTCCAGCACTTCAGCAGGATGAGCAATGGTCCTGTTTACCAACTGAATCACTATACTAGTGGGTTGTAAGGTACCAATGTTCAAAGACTTATACATTGACATAGGCATGATATTGATAGAAGCACCCAAATCTAGCATTGCATGGTCAAATCTAGAATTGCCTATAGTGTAAGGGATTGTGAAAGTTCCAGGATCTTTGCATTTCTTTGGTATGCTTGGCTGAATCATCGCAGAAACATTTCTGCCTATACTAACCTTCTCAGTACCCTTAAGTCTTCTCTTGTGAGTACACAACTCCTTGAGGAATTTGGCATACTTGGGAATTTGCTTGATTGCATCTAGGAGGGGAATATTGATTTTCACCTTCTTGAATGTCTCCATGACCTCCTTTTCCATTTCTGTCTGTGCTATCTGCTTGGACTGTGTCACTCTATTTGGGAAGGGTAGTGGAATGGCCAGGTCTGAATTCTCTACACATTTCTTCTGGACTGATTCAGTATCTGGTTGTTGCAATGGGAGCTCTGGTTATGGCAAATTAGGACCATCAATTTCTTTGCCACTTCTCAAGGTAATGGTACTTACATTACCTCTTGGGTTACTGACTGTTTGTGAAGGTAATTGGCTCGACCCTTGACTTTTCAATTCACTCACGGTGGTAGCCAGTTGCCCAATCTGAGTTTGCAGGTTCTGAATGGTGGCATTAATATTTTGATGGAATTAAATATTATTTGTGGCCATTTGTTTCATCAAATCTTCCAATGATGACTCAGATGGAGTGGTTGTTGGACTTGGCAACATGAGGGGATGCTGCACAGGTGGCTGCACAGTTTGTTGTTATCTGAATGCAGGTGGTTGGTATTTGTTGCTAGGACCTACAACTTGGTATCTAAATTACTGCTGCTGTTGGGGTTGTTGTTGCTGACCAGAATTCCCATATCTCAAGTTAGGATGGTCCCTCTAGTCAGGGTTATAAGTATTAGAAAATGGATCATATCTTGGCTGCTGGGACTGCTGATATTGAGGTATTCCAGGAAAAATGCCAGTTGCTGCAACTGACTGCTCTGGAAAAATAGAACCACCATCCTGAAGTGTAAGGCATGCATCACTAGGATGAGATGAACAAGAGCAAATGTCACACACCCTTGCAAGCTCTTGTACAGAAACTGGTATATGTTGTCCTACTGCTAATTGCCTCACCAAAGAAGTCAATTCATCAAGTTTGTGTTCCATTCTCTGTTAGTCTACATGAGACGATTGAACTTCATTAACTCCTCTAGTTGAGGTAAGGACTCTTGTGCCAAATTGTTGAGCATTGGCTGCCATATTTGCTATCAAATCTCTTGCGACAGTAGGGGTTTTATCCACCAAGGCACCTCTAGATGCGGCATCCACCATACTTCTATCCATCAGCAACAAGCCCTCATAGAAATATTGAATCAAGAGCTGATCACTAATTTGATGGTGGGGACAGCTTGAACACAGCTTCTTGAATCTCTCCCAATATTTATGCAAGGTCTCACCAGTCATTTGCCTTATGCCACAAATGTCTTTTCTAATGGCAGCTGCTCTGGATGTAGGGAAGAACCTCTCTAAGAATAACTTCTTCATATCATCCCAACTCGTGACAGAACCTGGTGAAAGGTAGAACAGCCAATCCTTGGCTACATTAGCAAGAGAGAAAGGGAATGCCCTCAACTTGATATGCTCCTCAGAGATTCCATGCAGCTTCATGGTTGAACAGACCACATGGAACTCCTTTAAGTGCTTATGGGGATCCTCATCTACAAGACCATGAAACTTGGGCAACAAGTGTATCAATCCAGATTTTAACTCAAAGTCAGCATCAAGATCAGGATATTGAATGCACAAAGACTGGTAAGTTACATCAGGAGCAGCAAGTTCTTTAAGGGTTCTATTTTGCCTGTTATCAGCCATGATTTTAGAATCACTTAAGATCTCAAGTGCACCCTCAGATTTAATGTCACAACTAAATTCAAAACTAATTCTTTCACTTAGCCTACGAGCTCTAATTAACCTATGCAATGTTCTATCAATCTTAAGATTAAATTCAAGCAAGATATCAGGATTAGACCTAGTCATGCACCAATCAAAACACAAAAAACACAAAATCAGCAAACAAGCAAAATACACTAGATAACACTAAAAATATATTAAAATAAATTTAATTTACCTATGCAATGATTTTTAAAAATTATGGGACTTGTACAGCATGAAAACTACACAAAAATGAAACTAAAAAATGTAATAAAAATATTAAAAAAATTGAAAAACTGGTCTAAACAATGGATTTTGGGAAAATCATGGGTGACCTCACAGTTTACTGTGAGTCTTGTTTATTAAGCCATTTTCCTTCAACTAACCAAGTTTCAGAGCATTCTGGACACATTTTCTGTCAGTACGAAATTCTACAAAGTGACCCGTAATCACTCGTTTTCTCCTAAAAATCACCAAAACACAGTAACACAAAGGTTAGTGAGGGATTAGAAATTAAATATACTCTTAATAAAATTAAATAAAATCAGAATGATCCCCAGCAACGGAGCCAAAAATTTGATAACTGTCGAGATTATCAAATTTAAATTAATTTATAACCGATTTACCAAAACTACTTGCCGCATAAGGTAACACCGGGTCGAGCCTGTAGATCACTCTAATTATGAAGTCAGATTAAGAGGTTAATAAACAGGGGGGAAAGTTTTGCAAGATTAAACAACAAAGAGCAATTAAAATGAGTAAACAAAATTAGGAAAACAACCAATCCAAGAGAATTAACCAATCTTGACTTTAATCCATCCTTGATCTTTATAGATTCATTCAACTATCAACCAAATCCTTGATCTTAGATCACATCAAGAAGCCTCTCAATGATCCTTAGATATTTTACTAGAAATGCTTCTAGAATTCAATTAATTGAGGTTAGAAAAATTAAGCATTCATCCAAACCCAAATCAACTTAAAAATCAAAATTCAACTAAGCTAAATATTTCATCAAACACCTTTGATGCATTGTTTAACCTCTGAATTCATCTCTTGGCACATGATAATTATGCAATTAACATATGCAAATCCCAATCAAATTAAGAATTAAATCAGAATTTAAACAAGAGAAGAAGAAAAAGAGAAACTTGATTAATAGATGAATGTATAGCAATTAAAACAAGATCTCAAGATTAATCATCAAGAATGTCAATCTCTTGGATTGATTAGAGAAGTTTAGCTCTCCATAGCCATCACCATTGGAGAACCTTCAAGAACCATGTAAAAAATGAAAATAACAAAGAGAGAGGAGGAGAGGAAGAGAAGAAGAGAAATCTCAAAATCAAAAACTAAAGCTACAATAACCACAGTTCTACGTAGAATCTCTCCATTCTCTCATCAAAATATGATTGCTCTCATCTTCATCATCCACTAAGAGTCAAAAGTGATTCACCCACTTTTGTTAATTATCCCTCCATTATCAAAGTGTGTCTCCCACCTTCCAATGAATTATTTTCTCATTATGAAAGTGTGTCTCCCACCTTCCAATGATTCCTCCACTTTTTCCACATTGCTATCTTTTGGATTTCTATCATAATCTCTAATTCAAATCAAGTCCATCAGATAGCCTTTGAAGTAAGCTTTCCAAGGAGTGCTCACATGCTTAATTTGGGCTTGAAATGAGTGAGATATGCCCAAAATGGTGAAGGTGTGTCCAGAATTCGTGACAGTACCGCTGGTCCAATTTCAAGGCTGTATTTGACCACTTAAACATCTGAATATTCCAATTTGACATTTCACAAAACTTGTAGATCTTTTTCTTCCTAGCATATAAAGAACATCAAAATCAGAGATCTACAACTTAAGTTATGGTCAAAATACTGAACCAATATCAATATGCGTTAAAATTCAAAAATTTTGCTTTAAAGCCCAATTCAACCCAATGATCTAAACGAGTGCTAAGACCACTTAATTACAATCTGGACATCATTAATAATATAATTGTGTGAATATTAATATGTTAAAAATCATAATTATCAAACATAGAGATGCAAAGCTTGCTTGAACTTGTTCTGCATATGTTAAGCTCATTTTGAGCCTCTCGTGTATTTACCTTCTTTGTCTGCTATAGTCTCCCTTCGTGCTCCAACACAATACAACAAAGTTTTATATTTTTTGTTGATAGTTCTAAGCAATCCCTTTCCCATTGATCTCTCCAACACATTGCAAGAAAGTGTGTTAGTTTACGAGTCCTACATCGATTAAAGACTAGAATAATAAAGTAATGAATATCTATAAAAGTAATGGGTGAGTGTTAAGTTATATCAAAAGCATATATTGGCTTGTTAGAGTTATGTTACTAAATTAGAATGTTAAATTTTTAATGTAATATTTTTCAAAAATTATATATTTGTTAGTCTATTTAAAGGCTTAGACCCATTGACCTATTTTCTTGTTAGTCTATGTAAAGGCTTGCTGACCTATTTAAAGATAGGTTTGTTGGCCTATTTCAAGGCCTTATTACAAAGTAGACCTTCAAATAGGCTTTCAGGCTAGCTAGACTTTTAAAAAGGTCAGGTTCAAACCTTAAAATTTAGCCTATTTCAGGCTCACAAGCCAAGCTCAGGTCTTATAATTGGGATATAGGTTAGACTTATTTAAGGCGAAGCCTGGCTTGGCCTAGCCTGTTTCCACCCTTATTGATAGACATTACAATAATAAATAAAAATAAAACTTAACAAAAACTAAAATGATTAATAATAATATAATCAAACGATCTTTAATACATTCAAGTACCTTAACATTTTGTAACATATACTTTTAGTTTACACAATTTAAGTAGACTAAATAAAATAACATTTTAGTTAAATCAATCAATTGACATATGACTTCTTATGTTCTTTAATCTTGTTATTTTTCACAAATTTTCTCTATTTCAATATGACACACAATTATAGCTTTCCCTTTACACCCTTTTTATCAATGCTCCTGTTGAGGTCAATTTCTTATTATATTTGTCCATAGAAACTATCTAAACTTCTATAAACAATTTCACTCAAAACATCAATGAAATCTTAATTTTATATGATATGGGCTTTGCTCAGTTTTATTTAAGCAATCTTAGTAAAGAAACTTTATTATAAATCCATACTTTGCGATTGATTTTTTCATGTTTACTTGTAAATTTTTTATTTCATAGATGTAAATATTAATATGTTTTCATGTAAAGTTTTCAATCTTGTGAAATATAAATATAAGATATTTAAATATTATATATTATATATATGAACAATAATATTTCAAAAAATATACTTAATAAATTTTAAGTTTTCTCATAATAAATTACATTACATTTTATTAATCTTACTACATTTTTATGTAAAGTTTTCACTACGGGATGATTTATATATTGGAGCTTTTAAAATATTATAGAACAAATATAAAAATATATCTAAATAAATATAGTAATTTGAAAATATAATTAATTAATTTATTCTTCTAATAATAAATTTTATTTGAATCAATTTTACTATGTTTTCTTATAAAATATCTAAACTAATGTAAATATTAATATATTTTGTTTATGTAAAGTTATTAATCTAGTGTGACATGAATAAAAAATATTTAAATATAAAATAATAACATCACTTTTAATAAGTAGGTATAATTTATTTATTTAATCGAAGAGACAATTATCACAATTAACCATGCACTCAATAACTTCAACAATACAAAAGGATTAAATTCCTAACAATATATATATATATATATATATATATATATATATATATATATATATAGCTCTCTATATTCCTATACTTTATTCAATGTCAAAATAATTTAAAAATCTTAACAAAATATCAAAACAATCAAATTTAGTTAGAAGATAATCAAGACAAAATATTCACAAACATGTATTACTCCAAAATAATAGTTCAAAAGATATCCAACCAAAATTATAGTGAATTATCTTAGAAATGCAATGATAACAACTCTAATCTTCAAGTGTTATGGGTGTTCATGGGATGAATTTGGCTTTACTCGAACCTAATCCAATATTTTGACTTGGCCATTTTACTGGACCCAAATCTAACTCGGTTATGGCCCAATAATAATAGGACTTACCCAATATGTAGACATAATATATAAATTTGAACATTATGTATAATTAAGTCACAAAATTATAAAATTAGGAAACTAATATGAAGATATATTTTATAATATACACAACAAGAATTTTACAAATTTGCTATGAATTTTAGCTACGTAAAGTTTTTTGTAGCTAATCAATAGCTAATTAGCTATCTATTAGTTATGAAATAAGTTTACCTAGCTAAATTTCAAATGCTTGAAGAAAAAATTTTATCAAGCAAATAGTTACAGAATAGTTACGATTTAGCTATGAAATTTCTGGATCTAAATAAATTTTTGTAGCTAATTGAGTTAGCTAGGAATTATTTGGTAGTTAAAAAAAATTAGCTCAAAGTCAGTTTTAACTAAGGAAAAGCTTAACTAATCCGAAGCTAATTATCCAATTTTTTTATGCATTAATTCATTTTTCCTTAAAAAATTCCATTCCCTCCCTCTTTTTCCATTCCCTCTCATTCTTTGCCCTAACTTAGTGATGTGCTAAAATTTCAGTTCCATTCCCTCTCATTCTGATGCATTAAGTCATTTTCCTTATCCATGTGCAAAATGTAAGAACCATATTAGGATGGAGTCATTTTCAGTAGAGAACCATTTATATAAGTACGGATTTGTGGAGAGTTATGTAAATTAGACCATTCATGGTGAGGACAGATGGAGGGATAGTGGTTCAGCGTCCATTGTCCATGATGATGAAGTGGAGACTAAAAATCCATATGTGGATATGGTTATGGATGCTACAGGTGATATATTAAATACAAAAGTTTAAGATTTGGAAGAGGATCCTAATCCGTCGGCTTCGAAGTTTTATGATTTGTTGAGAGATGCTAACGAACCTTTATGGGATGGTTGTCATAAGCACATGAAATTGTTAACTGTAACACAACTCTTGAATCTAAAGTTAGAGTTCAACATGAGTGAGAGTTGTTATAACTGAATGATTGTTATAATTAGGAGCATGCTTCCATAGTCAGAAAAGTTATTCGAAAATTATTACAAATCGAAGAGAATGGCTAATGAGTTAGGATTAGGATATGAGAAGATATATACATGTCCTAATCATTGCATGTTGTATTACGGAGAGTACAGGGACAAGAGTGCTTACTCAGTGTGCTTAGTATTCATACACCCGCAATTCAAATCAAATGTGGGACGTTTAAAAAATCAGAAGGATGTGTCATTCTCAGTGTTGGAAAAATTATCTTGTTAACATGAAGAATGAACTATTTCAGGATTTTATGGTAAGTAATTTTGTTTTTGGCCTCATTGTATTATACAATTATCTATATAGAGAAATATACTAACATGGCTTTTTTAGGATAAATATTGATTTGCGTTAGATTATGATTGTTGCATGGCAAGAACTGTTTGGGAAAGAACATGCATGAGCCACTATTTAGATGATTTGAAGAATCATAGAAAGGCAGGTATGAAAAATTTAAAGTCATCAAACATGATTGACCTTAAGGCCATGGGCCCCCAGCTTTGAAGTCAGAAGTATGGGATGACCTGGTTGATATCTGGTTGACACCATAGTGACAAAAGAAGTCTGTTGTTGGTCGAAGCAGTAAAGCATCCTTGCTTAATGCTATGTTGCACACTGCAAGCTAAATAAGCTTCGGTCAACATAAGAAGAAGATGGTAATATAGAATTTCTTATATGATTGTTGCAACATCTTAATAATTCTATCTTATACTATTGTATAATTATAGTACAAGTGAGTTAAAGTTTTGGCAACTTGTATGTTTTATGTTATAGCTTTGGCTATATGATTCTAAATTACATCAGGTTGGTCCTATTTTATAAATAAGACACAAAGTTTCTTATAGTAAAGATTTTAGAATTTTAGGACTTCTTGATTGGTACTAGCTCCTGTTTGAAACTAAGGTTTCTTGCAGGAGGTGCCTTACTTGCAAATCACTAAGGATGTTGTGCCTAATCCTTACTGAACCCTTTTATTTTTGAAAAAAAGGGAAGATTCTTTATTGAATCCAACAATTAGCAATGCTTTGAAGTAAAATAGGTAGCTTTAATTTCACACCTAAATACATGTATGTCATTACTCTTTGCTTCAAATTCAAGTGGAAAATGAAGTTTTTCTACTACTTAAGCATTAAGTGGAATAAATAACCTAAGGTATTTCTTTTTTGACTAAGGTGTTTCAATTGTATTCACATTTTATTATATATTTTAATAGATGTTGATTACAGGAGGCAGAGCTAAAGTGTCTAGTCCCTTTTAGACATTTGTATGATCATGTTCATAAGAGGAAAAATGGAGAATATGTCACTCAACGCTCGAAGAACTACATTGTAGGTGTCTTTAAAATTTAAACTAATCATATTTGTTAAGTTATTTATTATTTTGATAAAGTTTTCTACATTTTTTATTTCAGGACTCTTATGACACCACAATGTTAGAGAAGTATGGAGAAGACTATGCATCCTATGGTTGATCAGGAGGTGTGGCTTGAGGTGATGGGTCCCAACAAGAAGATATGGGTCCAAGGCATTAGTCTCAACTTAGATATTAGCATTCATGGATCTAGCTCTGCTTCATCCTCATAGGTTGTTAGTTCCTCCAATAGTGCTTTGACACAGGAAGTCATAAAGAAAGTTGTTAATGAAGCGATGACTTCTTTTGTCCAGATGCAGTCGGTGTCTATTTTGGAGCCCATCCTATATAGGATTGTTGGCTCCCTAGCAGGAAGTGGTGTGCCGCAAGCACCATCACAAGGTGACACAGTTGGGGAGGATCATGAAGTTGATGATGATGATGATGGGGCTAACTTGGATTGATTAGTTGTGCTTATTAACTTGGATTGATTGGATGTACTTTATTGATGATGATGACGACATTAACTTGAATTGATTGATTATGGTTTCTTTCTTGTAGAACCTGTTTTGAACTATTTGTATTAATTTAGACTTATTGATTAGCTATGTTGTCTTTGTAGAACATGTTTTGAACTTACTAATACACTTATAATATTTTGTTGCTTTGCACAACTTATTTGATGGATTTTTCTGTTTAGATTGAAATATTTATACAAGTATAATTTTAAAATATCTTAATTGTCATTACAAAATTAATCCAGGTTAGCTTCAGAATAGCTATGGAATTGCTAGCTATTTAGCAATACAATAGCTACGAATTTGTTGCACAACAACTATGGACTGCCATGTGTTTTGCTTTGATCTAGCTACAAATTTATTACAAACTTGCTACAGATTGTTAAAAATTAGCTACAGATATTTCATAGCTAATTAGCAATAAAAATGAAGGAAGTTCTAAATGAAAATTAATTACAGATTAGCTATGAAAATTTAAGAATTAGCTACAAAAATTTTTTGTAATTGATTAACGACGAGAATTTGTCTACAGACCAATTCGTAGCAAATTCATTAATTTCTTGTAGTGATATATTACAGAATAAATAATATCAATATACATTATATTATGTAAAAGTTATTAATTTAAGTCAAGAAATTTTATTATTGATAACTAATTAAAAAAATAAAAGTTTTAAAATAATGCGCAATACCGGGCCATGTAGTATGGACCGAGCTAGACCCGAAACCACAGTAGGTCTAATATCTTGAACCTATACATGTCCCAATTTGTTTTAGGCTAGAATGAGTTATTGATATGGACCAAGTCTTATACTCCTAAATGTATTGAAATGTTTATAGCAGTATAAAATAATAACAAAAGTATACCTATCCAAGAAAATAAGATTATTAAAATATATTCCATTTTTAAATTAAAATATTGTATTAATATGTATATTGAACCTATACCAGTCCCAATTTGTTTTGGGTCAGAATGGGTTAGTGAGACGGGCCAAGTCTTATACTCCTAAATGTATTTATAGCAGTATAAAATCATAACAAAAGTATTCCTATCCAAGAAAATAAGATTATTAAAATATATTCTATTTTTAAATTAAAATAATTTAATATTTAAATATTAAATATTAAAATAAATTAATATTAAAATATTATAACATCAAATAGGGCAAAATGCAATAAACCCCTTCCAACTATAGGTCACGTGCATAAAACTCCATAGTACTTTTGAACTCAACAACATAATCCATTAAACTAACCAAACTGTGCATATTAGTATATAATGACCCCTTGTGCTAATGCAAAAAAGCCCTTAAAGGGGGCCAATATGCACGGTTTATGAGTTTAAAGAGTCAAATTAATAAGTTTCAAAGCACATAAAAGTTTTCTGCTCATGACTCATAGTTAGAGTAAGTTTCTTACATTTTGCCCTATCAAATAATTTTAACTTTTTAATATTAAAATATGACTATTTTATTATATTTATTTAGAAGCTAACACATAGACATACATTGTAGCATCTACATTAAAAAATTCTTCTTCTTTATATTTTTATATTTTCAAAACTATTTTTTGTACACATTTTTTATATCCATACGATGTGGTTAATGTCTTTAAAATAAGTAGTGATTTTTATGTTGGATATGGAAATTCTAATTAAGCCAAGTTAGAGACAATAGAAGAAGACCATCATATAAGTAATAAGGATCATTACTTATGACTTCATTAATCACCACATCTTTAATTTGTGTTGAAAAATATATCTTACTAAGTGGTGAGCTCTAAGATAAATAGTGATCTTTGTATAAAATTTGGTGAATTTTAATTTCAACTCACTATATGTAATAGAAAGAGGTCACTATATAAGTAATTAAAATTATCACTTATTACCTCATTAATCATCATATCTTATGAGTTCTAAAATTAAGTGTAAAATATAAATGTACAAACAATGGGTTGTTATTTTTTATTTTATATAAATAAACAGATAATTTTAATTAATATTTTACTCCACAACAAAATATTTTTTATGGCTAAAATTTCTTGCAGTTAAAACTAATCTATAGACAACCCATTTCCTAGCCTCACACATTTAGTAACCTTGACACTCAACTCTCACCACTCACAAGTGCTATTTGGGTTTGGGTTAGGTGAAAAAACATCATTATATTTATTGCTCTTCTAAGTCTCACCACATATATACGTGAGTTTTAGCTCATAGAGTAATAGCGGCATCTAACTTAAAGCTACCTAAACACAAAAGTAACACTTTTTTTATTTTAGGTTTTGCATTTAAAAAATTCACTAGCAAAACATATAAGGGGATGAAATGGATGAGAACGTGCCAAGCGTAATAAATAGTGTTGAAACGGTGGAAAAAAAACATTGATCAATTGTATCGTGTATGGATAGATTTCACATTTATGGCTGACCCTACATCTATATAACACTATTGGTTTTCAAGTTTTTTTTCCAATTAAAATAGTTTTTCAGAGCAATAGCGAATAAAGTACACTAATATATAGTGTAAGTTCTGAATAAGTCACCTTAGTTAATAAATATACAAATTATGCAAATTGTAATAGAGTAACAAAAGAACAACTTATACAGGTAAAAATGGCTCAGGAATTCGTTTTCTCTGCGGGCTCTATGAGAGGTGTTGGCTCAAGGAATGAACCACCGGACGACGATGGTAGCAATAAAAATGTTGGTGAGAAAAGAACAAAAGTTTCCTTTATGGATATGGTGATAGGGAAGAAAGATGTCCCAGCTTCTAGACCAAAGGTTGATCTACTTAAGGACAACCTGACAAGGATTGAATATAAGGATGGTAACCCTCTAAAACCAATGGTGCACATTGCAGATTCGGTTTTTGAGGGCCTTTGTGCTCTATGGCAAGATGCCCTAGTTGTTAAACTTATAGGGAAAAACATTGGCTATAATACCATGAGAGAAAGGCTAGTGAAAATTTGGAAACTAGTCGCTGGGTTTGAGATCATGGACATAGGGAACGACTTTTTTATAGTGAAATTTGACAATGAAGCTGATCGTATCAAGGTGATGGATGAAGGTCCATGGATGATCTTTGATCATTACCTCACGGTGTAGACATGGACGCCGGAGTTTATTTCTCTGATGGCACAAATAGACAAAACAATGGTATGGATTCGATTTCCAAGGTTAAATCTGTTTTATTATGATGAGAATATCGTGTTGGCTTTAGCTTCAGCAGTTAGGAAGCCGATTAAGGTCGATAGTAATACATTGGATGTACGACGAGGTCGCTTTGTGAGGGTGTGTGTCGAAGTTGATCTTAATAAGCCTGTTGTGGGAAAGGTCTGACTGAAAGGCTTTTGGTATCGAGTTAAGTACAAAGGACTACACTATATTTGTACCATTTGTGGCTATGATGGCCACCTTGCAAGAGATTGCAAGAGCAAACATGAGGTGCTCCAAATCCCATCCCAGCAGTTGCCTGATAATGGTGCTAGTGTTTCTTCTCCTCAGGCTACGGTGTTTCCTCCTTTCGGCGAGGCTGTTCTAGTGGAAGTTAATACAGATAACATTAAGGAGCAAAACCAAGTGAAATCATTGGTGATTAATGGTCGGGCAGTTACAGCTAAAAATCAGGAACCATTGCATGGTGACTGGTTAATTGTTAAGCATAAAAAATGTAATAATTGTATGTCCAAACAGGTCAAAGATAGTAATGATTTGAAAGGCAAGGCTGTTATGAGCAATAATGGAAAAGAAAGAGAAATTCTATGCAATCTAGATTCCATACAAAAGTAGTGCATCCCACAAATGCTTTAGGAGACCCAACGAGTGCAAAAAAAGAGTCAACACCAAGTGCTTCTAATGCAAAAAATAAGAGGCAAAGGAAGGATTCATATTCTACAACTTGGCAATTCATACAGAATGCTTCGAAGGCTGGGGGTGCAGCTGTGAAGGTCACAAATGATAAAACCTCTATCTCTAAAAATGATGTAAGACACATGGAGAGCAATAAGCACAACATATACGACTTAGGCAATGGAGCTAAGTCTACGGTGAAGATGAAGGCAGTTTCTGATTCCATATTTATTTTACTTCATGATGATGTGGCGAATACTCAATATAATATTGTGGAAGTTATTAAGGAAAATGACCAATCCTCCCAGTAGGGTGTAAGCCAGAGCATTGTACCTGAGACCCAACAGAATTCAGAACCTATGACAATGTAGGTCTTAGACTCCTTGTCTCCTCTCTGATTTCCTTTGTCTATGGATTTGTTTCAGGATTTATCTATAATCTCTTGGAATATTCATGGTGCCTTTGGTCGTAACACAAGGCGACATGTACGAGACATTGTCTGATTGCACCAACCCTCTCTTTTCTTTGTTTATGAGACACATGGTCTTTTTGATAATGTTGAGAAGCTGTGGTTATCTTTGGGGTATAAACTTATTTTCATTTAGGAAGCTCGTGGGCATTCGGGAGGAATATGGGTTTTATCCTGCATGGATGATATTACATTTTCTGTTGTTGATAGTATTCATCAGGCAATTACCTTTTCTATTAAGAAAAAAAATATCACTTAGTTTTGCTCAGCAGTGTATGCTTCTCCTATCTATTTGGTTCGTTGTGGCTTATGGGAACACTTAATAACTCTGAGAGGCAACATTACTGATCCCTGGTCTTAATCGGGGATTTGAATGAAGTCTTGTGTTCATCTGAGGTTTTAGGTGGCTCCTTTAGCCTGTCTTGTGCTAATTTTCTTGCTAATATGATGGCAGAATGTGATCTTATGGATTTAGACACAGTTGGAGGCCTTTTTACCTAGCGAAAAAACATTCAAAATGGTGGCCATGTTAGGAAAAAATTAGACAGGTGTATGGCAGATGTTGAGTGGCGCCTTCTCTTCCCTCATGCATTAGTGGAAGTTTTGCCTCCTCATGATTCAAATCATAACCTTCTTCTTCTGAGTTGCAAGAAGTCTCAGAGCACCAAGGCAAAATTCTTTCATTTTCAGGCTGCTTGGATTTCTCACCCAGATTATGGGAGCTTGGTAGAGCATACTTGGAGGCAATCTAATGGGAATGCTATTATGAAAATGAGGAAAATTCAGGATCAATCCATTATTTTTAATAAGGAAATCTTTGGCAATATCTTCAAAAGAAAATGACTCCTTGAGGCTCGTATAAAAGGAGTTCATCGCCAGCTTGATACCTTTCCTTATTATGATCTTATAAGATTAGAAAAGGAACTACAGAGACAGTATAATCAAGTTTTAGCACAAGAAAAGCTTCTATGGTACCAAAAGTCCAGGGAAAATTGGGTAAAGTTTGGGAATAAAAATACAAAATGTTTTCATACCCAAACAGTTATTCAGAGGAGGAGAAATAAGATGACTAGGCTTAATATTGATGGTGTCTAGTGCACTGATGAAGGATTTTTAAAAATGGAGGCCTTGTCTTTTTTCAAGAATCTTTTTCAAGCAAATGAGCCTTGCAACCCTCAAAGTTTGAAGTTGTGTTTTCTGCCTCAGATTGGGAATGATCTATATGAGAGTTTACTTCAATTTGTTGCTGTGGTGGAGGTGAAGGAGGCTGTGTTTTCAATGAGTCTATATAAAGCACCAGGACTAGATGGATTTCAGCCTATCTTTTTTAGATCCTATTAGCATATTATTGCTAAGGATGTTTGGGAGCTAGTTTCAAATGCATTTACTATAGGAATCATTAATACGAAGTTAGTTGAAACTCTTATTATGCCAATTCCTAAGGTCGATGTCTCTGCAAACTTAACGAATTTTAGACCAATAAGCCTTTGTAATATGTTTCTCAAGCTCATTTCAAAAGTCTTGGTGAAAAGGATCAGACCATATTTGGATGTGCTAATTGGACCTCTTCAAAGCAGCTTCATTCCTAATAGGGGAACTGCAGATAATGCGATTATTGCCTAGGAAATTATGCATCACATGCATAAAAAGAAAGGCAAAAATAGTTACCTTCTCTTCAAAATTGATTTTGAGAAAGCATATGATTGAGTGGATTGTAATTTTCTTAGGCTTACCTTAACTGAATTTGGCTTCCCTCATTAAATTATTAATCTTATCATGAACTGCACCACTTCATCGACTTTGTCCTTGAAATAGAATAGTGAGAAACTGGAAAGCTTTGCTCCTAAAAGAGGTTTGAGACAAGGTGATCCAATGTCTCTATATTTGTTTGTTCTTTGCATGGAAAAATTAGCTTTGCTTATTCAAGAGAAAGTTCATGACAAGAAGTGGCTTCCACTAAAGGTATCTATAAATGGTCCAACTATATCCCATCTTTTCTTTATGGATGATTGCCTGCTGTTTACTCAAGCCAAGACTTCTCAGGCCAAGTTAATGAAGGAGGTCCTACTATCCTTTTTCCTTGCTTATGGATTGAAGGTTAATGTACATAAATCTCAGTTTCTACCCTTTAAAAATTTTCCTCGATTTAAGGTTTCTAAATATGCCTCTATCATTAATTTTCATCACACTTATAATTTAGGCAAATATCTTGGCTTTCCCTACTGACAGGAAGAGTAAGGAAGATTGATTTTGCTTATATTCTTGATAAAATAAATGGGAGATTAGATGGTTGGAAAGGGAAGCTTTTGAATAGAGCTGGACGAGTTACACTAGCCAAATCTGTCATTGCTTCTATTCTTATTTATTCTATGTAGAAGCTTTGGGTTCTAAAAGGTATTGTGCTAGTATTGATGCTTGTGTAATACGATTTATATGGGGAGGAAAATCTTATCACTGGGTGAATTGGAATACAGTTACTCGGCCTAGAAATAGAGGGGCTCTTGTAATTCATACAGCAAGGGAATCTAATGTATCCTTATTGGGTAAGCATATTTGGGATTTTCTGCATAATCAGGACAAACTATGGGTGAGACTTTTATCGACTAAATATTTGAATGGTTCTCATATTCTTAATGTTCATCCAACCAATGGTGCTTCATACATATGGAACTCAATTCTAAAATCTATTGCTAGTGTCAAACCGGGTTTCAAAGTCAGAATTGGGAGAGGTGAGGTGTTAATATGATATGATAAGTAGCTAGATGAAGATTGCATCTGTAATTTAGTTCCCTATGTTCACATACAAGATACTCAGTTGCAGATCAAGGATATTTTTTATGATGGTTAATGGTATTTGGAAAATGTTGCTACACAACTTCCTTTGGACATTCAAATGAAAATAAAAAGCCATTTTGTGGATGGTATTTATGATGATGTGGTAATATGGGGGAGTTCAAATTCTGGTATTTATTCAGCTAAATGTGCCTACTAGTGGCTTGTCTATAAGCCTACTTCTCAATTTGCCCACTTAGAAAATTGGTCCTGGGTCTGGAATCTCAAACTTCCAGAAAATATCAAACACTTTCTATGGCTTATCTTGCATGGAAGCCTCCCAACTAACTTAATTCGTTTTCATCGTCATGTTTCTTTTGATGCTTCTTGTCACAGGTGTGGTGCGGATCAAGAATCAATTCTTCATACTCTTCGTGATTGCTATAGATCAAGAAGGATTTGGGAAGTGCTGCGGTTTGCTCAAAAACAAGATTTCTATGTTCATGACTGTAGCGAGTGGCTTAGATCAAATATTGCTGCTACTAATGGTTTTATCTTTGTAGTCACATGCTGGATAATTTGGAAATCAAGAAATGTTGGAGTCTTTAATGATACTAAATGGGATGAGTGGTACATTCTAAATCACATTCGCTCTTTACAAGAATCAATTCTTAAGACTTTCGGGTCTCTTGATAGTAGACGCAGGAAAAAGGAAGTTAGTTGCTCTCCACCAACAAAAAACTCTTTCAAAATTAATGTGGGTGACAACTCTATGGGAAATCCTGGTAGGTCTGGCTTTGGAGGTTTAATAAAAAATATGTATGGAGAATGGCTTACTGGTTTCTCTGGCTTCTGTGGCATCGCATCCAGCTTGAATGCAGAATTATTAGCAATTTTTCATGGCCTAGAAATAGCTTGGAATGCAGGCTATAGAGATGTTGTGTGTGAATATGATTCTAAGACAACTCTACAATTGGTGATCCAGGGAATCCATCGCATTCATCCTTATGCTTCCTTAGTTAATCACATTCGAAGATTCATGTCTTACTCCTGGAACTTGAGATTTGAGCATACTTTGCATGAAGGAAATGAATGTGCATATTGGTTGGCAAAGCATGGAACTTCCTCTAACTATGCCTTTGTTACATAAGATGCATGTCCTCCACAACTTAACTCTGTCTTGTTAGTTGATGCTTTGGGTGTAATTCGGCTTAGGCCTCAGTTCTTTTTCTATTTTTGACTGATAAAATAAAAAAAGAACAACCTAATATAAGTTAGTGCAAGTTCCTAAAACTAAATCTATTCATCAAGGTAGGAAACAAATATTAAACTCCACTTTGTCACAAAGTCTTAACTGTTTAGAATTATGTTATGTACAAACTCTCTAAAACTAAAGCTTTGGGTGCAAGACCAACAATGATTGATACAATTGATAAAAGTAAATTGTGTTAATTAAATTACTTTGGGATTCAATTTCTTTTAGGGTTATTGTTGACCGATTATTTATAAGTACTTCTATAAGTGTTTATTGAATCCTAGATTTATGATGATTCTGAAATAAGATAACTATCCTTAATCTTAAATTTTTAATTAAAAAAAAAAAAGCTGTGGGTGCAAGTAAGTTATCTTTAACCGTATCAGATACACAATATATGAGATTCATTGATTTGATTGGAGTCCTCTGTTACTTGTAGCCAAGTATGATTTGGCTTGCGTATCATTAGTGGGGTTTAGCTTTTTTATACCATCCTTTACCAGTTTACCTCTTTTAAATTTTAATTAGTCATCGTTCCAGTTTTAAATTGCGGTACCATATCAGCAATTATGACTACAATATTATGATTTTAAAAGTCTTCACAAATCGAAATACAACTGTGGTTACATCAGTCATATTATTTTTTATTTTCAATTGTCGGTAATTTCTGCCTCAATGTAAATACAACTACCACCCCAACTACAATTTAAAATTGCACGTTGAAGATTGGAGTTGGAGGATATGGAGTTGGTGAAAATTCGCTTTCTTGGTGCCATTAAAACAACAGGAGAGGAGGAGAGCATGGCGGAGCAGAATGAAAATTGCAAATCCCCATGATGGCTTGATCAGATTTAGGATAAAATTGAATAAAGACGAATACCCGCATATTGATTTTAAGATACTTTGGGCTATACCGCTATACCATTTATTAGTTAACAAATATATCTATATTATCCTTGGTTGCTTCCCATTCAGCATGCATAATGAAAAGCCGTGTCCTGAAAACAAATCATTCTCTTTTCATGGGATCGAACAAAAGCTTTAATGATAAAACTTAACTCAAGTTTTTTATATTATTTTTATCTAATTTTTAAATTAAATAATAATATGTAAATTTTTTCTATCCACTTCTATTTCACATTTCTCTTCTCTCTTTGTTTGATTTGGAAAAAAATACATATCATTATTTGATTTAAAAATTGAATAGAAAAAATATAAGAAATTTGAATTAAATTTTATCTAAACTTTAAAACGCTTCCACTTATATGTTTTTATTTAGCTATTTTTTTTTATGTGTCACTTCTTTACTCTCATTTAAATTTCGAACACAGTAATAGCACCTTCAAAATTAGAGTTTCAGTACACAAAGACATTAAAGTTATGGTTAATTATTTATGTATTTAATTTTGATCCATGTAAAGTTTTTGACATTATCACTCATCCATGCGTTGACAAATCTCTAAAATTATTTATGTACACAAAGACTTTTTTAATGATATAGTACATCATAAGTGAGTGAACAAATTTTACATTCGAATTGGATCAAAATTAAATATATTATCTATTGAGCTCTTTTGGTGCATGCCCATTATCTGCCTCTAATGAAGATAACAGAGAATGACATCTAAGGGCACGATTTGAATTAAGGAAAGCACTACCTATGTTGATGCTAGTTTAAAGTAAATAAGTGATTTATAAGGTGTTATCCACAGTGTCTTGTAAATAAGTGAATTAATAAGTGCTCTATAAATAAGTGTTGAATGTGCAAAAAATAAGATGAAATTAATTATAATTAGATATTAAAAATTATATAAATATAAAGTGATGTATGTATAAATATATTTAGATAACATTATTCACAAAGAAATATTTAGTGCACATCAGTACGCTGCACATCACTTTACATTTATGTGAAGTGACAAAATTAAAGTGTGAGTGTGTAAAAAATAAGAGGGGACTAATTGTAATTAAATATTAAAAATTGTATAAATATAAAGTGATGCATGTATAAATGTATGTGGATAACATTATTCATAGAACAATATTGACATGACTTCATGCCTAATTTTTAACAGTATTAATTCACTTATTTACAGAACACTTATTAATTCACTTAATAAGAATGACATCCTATTTTCTACATACTCACACTCTGATTTTGTGACTTCATATAGATGTGAAGTGATGTGCAGCGTACTGATGTGCACCAAACATTTCTCTTGTTCAATTCAGGTGGCTTTAACACAGAACTATAGTCAAAAGTCCATGAACGGAGCTATTAATGTGAATCATTGATTAGGGAAATTTTATATCAATGACTAAGATCAATGACTTAGAACTTAATCAGCAAGTTAATGTGCAATATTGGTAATTACAAAATTAGTGTTTCAACAAAAAGAATGTTATGTGTAAGTTTTTGCAAAAAAAAAAAAGTCCAGATTGTTTGGTGTATGGCATTTAGGTGGATTTGAGGAATTCTATCGATGTTATCAGGCAGGCAAAGTCTCGCTGGAGGAAGCATCACTAATCTCGACAAACCAGAGCTAACCGCACCTCCATTGTTGGTGCATCCTTGCCTAATCAACATGATCTCGATCTTAAAGGAATTTTGGGGTATTCTGAAAGGGAGGAAAAAGAAAATTTAGAGATATTAATTTTAAAAAAATCATATTGACAAGTTCGAGTTGATGTAAAATTTTAAAAAAAAAACCATTTCGACGTTGGCAATGTCGAAATGGGTAAATTTAAAATTTTTAAAAAATATTTTTTCAAAAAAAACAACCATTTTGAGTTATTTAGCCATAGTTCAAAACGATGGGTAAATACTTAAAAACTACGACTAAATGCACAATGGCTCTCTATCCAAACCAGGGGTACAAGGACACATTGCTAAGTAAATCTCAATCCAAACCAAGGGCCAACCTTTGCAAAAAAATCACCATACTAGCTGCTTCCCCTCAGGAATGACGACTTGGTTCACTCTGCTTGCATGTAGGACTTCAAATTAAAGGTGGGTTTCTCCTTGGTTGCAAAATCAGAGAAGGAAGAAAAAAGAATTGAGGGCTTTGTGGTGGTAATGAAGGAAATGTATAATTTTCTAAGAGATGAAAAGTAGGGGATTTAGTTAAAAAGTAAAAAATTGTAAAGGACTAGTATAGCAATACTAATAATTGAAAGGCTTTGGAGCAATAAAAAGTTAACCTTTTTGTAAAATTTAATAATTATTTTAATAGATAAAGTCAAAGATTCATCTTCCTTTAACTAGAGGGACCAGTATAAAAGCAAGTTTTATGTTGTAGCTTTATTCCCTTCTCTCAAATTGTACAAGTGAAAAGTAGGGGTGGGCAAAGTTAGGTTCGGTTCAAAAAACTGAATTGAACCATAATGAATTGTTTAAACAATTTAGTTTTGACACCTAATGTAATCCAAATCGTATTCAATTCATAAGAAAAAAAACTGAACCACAAGAAACTAGTTATTTTGGTTCAATTAACCAGTTAACCATTATGGGTTTTGCTTTGCTGTTTGTCACCAGAACCTTGATGGTGACTTCTACTTTGGATGCCTTGTCAATGGCCAGAGCAGGAGCATCCAGGCTGAGAAGAGTGAGCCATTGCAAAGCACCGTCTTCACCGCTGCGAGCTACTCCAATGGCTCGTGTTGTCATTTGCTTACGAAGCCCCAATGGTGACTTTTGCTTCTGATGCCTCGCTAGTGGCCAGAGTAGTAGAGTCTAGGCCGAGAAGAGTGAGCTGCCACAGAACATCGTCTCCACCACTGTGAGCTACTCCTATGGCTTACATTGCCAATTGCCTCCGGAGCCTTGACAATGACTTCTGCTTCTGATGCCCCTCATCATTGGCCAGAGCAGGAGCGTTCAGGCCGAGAAGAGTGAGTCACCGTGGAGCACCGTCTCTACCACCATGAGCTATTCTGATGGCTTGCGCTGTCGTTTACCACCAGAACCTTGTCGGTAACTTCTGTTTCTAATGCCTCATCAGTGGCCGGAGCACCATTTGTACCGTCACCTGGAACACTTGTCAGTTTATAGTCCATGGCCCCATGACGTAGTTCACATTCTTGAGTTCTTTTGCATATTTGATGAAGTATTAGTTTAGTTTGGTGAACTAATATAAACTAAATCGTACTTCAAAACCAAGTAATCAAACCACTTTGAGGAAAATAAAACTAAATTGTTTTGAAACTGATTCAAGCGGTTCAATTTTTTTTAGTACAATTCAGTGTAGTTTAAAATCCAATTCGATTTATATGATTTAAATGCCCACCCCAAGTGAAAAAAAAAGTAATGACAAATAACTTTTACCTAAGTACTTATATTTTAAAATGATTGTACTAATGGATACTTCTTTTATGATCCTTTGGATACTTTTAGCCTGTATTATTTAATTTTTTAATCAACACAAGTAAGATACCACAAATGACTAGATAAATAATAATATTTTATTTTATATATAATAATTAAAACTAACTTTTAAAATATTGATATCTTTATCAAATTTAAGATTTTTATTTTTATATTAATATTATATTAATTTTATATTTCACATCTGTAAACTTGGATTAGCAAATAGCAATTGCCAAACCGATTAGACTTTCCTTCAAAGTCACATGAAGGCCTTACTTAACTGAAGTAGTCATTATTGTCTCGTTTTGGTATCAACGGTAGAGAAGACGTAGAATATAGTCATATCACATGTTTGAAAAAGTACATGGCGGCCCATTTGCATAGCTCAGCAATTAAGATCAGAGAGGAAAGAGAGAGAAAAACAGAGTGATCATTAAAGATCAAATTGGAGAAACGAAAAAGAAGAGGACAATTCTAAAATAATGGGTAGAAGAAGGTGAAGATGACCAAGAATGCAATAGGAGTCTGGGTACCATCAAGCAACAACGACCTATCTGCTAAGAAAGTAGAGAAAATCACTATCCCTTTGCATTATTGTGTTCAAGACATCTGGTCAAGGGAAATAGCATCATTGACTCCTTTCAACTGATTAAAGTGATTTGCTTTAAATATCTATTAATTAGTATTGTCCCTTGTATGTGACATACAAGAAACCTCTATAACAAATCTTCAGCGTTTCTTCTACTAATAAACTACAATATTTAATCAATCAGTTTCATGGGATCCATTATGAAGGATGTGCGCACACGAAAATATTGGCTGCATATTATTAAAGGCTAGAAAAAAGACGTACGCTTGACTCACTAGACAAATGGTTGTACTTGTACGTGGAAAAAAGAGAGGAAAGCAAAGCTTGGGATGCGCGATATAAGTAACGTAATATGACAAATCATATAGTGGGTGGTATTCCTTTTTATGTTCTTCAAAAATAGTTTTGGATTCAGATGCAGCATTAATTCTTATCCATCTACTCCACTAAAAATCAATAAACTAAACTTCAATTAATTGAGTAGATGAGATCATATGAAAAAAGAATAAGATGTGAAACTAGTGATCCAACTTTCTGTAATCAAATCTTGAAGGATACCTCTGTTCATAAGTGAGTCCGCTTCCTTTCCTAAGGTGAAGTCATTATAAATGGTTATTTTCACGCCTAGGATTGAATATCTAGACGGTGAAGTTTGCAAGACTGGACATCTACATGTGGTCCAACTAAGAAAGTGTTTACCGTAAATTTTATCAAAGACAAATTTTGATTCTAGTTATCACTTTAAGAAAAAAATATCATTCACTCAAATTTTTAAATACTTAGTGATTTATGAACCGGAAAAATATAAGAAACTTACTTCGAATTAAATAAGAAAATGTAGTAAAGTATAGATGTAAAGACTAAGAATTATCAGAAAAAGTAATAATCAAAAATGTACTAAAACTTGAAATCAAAGGTTTGCAAATAAACTAAAAATAGTAAAAGGCATGTAAAGAATAATCGAAAACAAGTTAAAGTATGTAAAGAAAGCAAATAAAGAAAGTAATAAAAAGACAAGAAACTTAAACTTGCATGAAAGTAAATTTAATTAGAATTTAAATGAAAGCGAGTAAAAGAAAAAAAAAATGCAATGAAATAAACTTGCTCAAAAGTTAAAGTAACAACAAAGTAAAGAAAGCAATTAAAAATAATAATAAAGATGCAGAAAATTAAATGTGCAAGAAAGTAAGTTAAATGAAAGTTAAATTAGCGAGAAAAATAAAGAAAACAAGCAAAAGAAATCAAATGATTCAAAGAATCACTTGATCAGGGGATGAAGAGAATTGCAAGAAATGAAAAGAAATGAGTTGAAATTTGCATAGTACAAAAATATATCAGAATGGAAGACATACTTGACTAGTCTCTGGAAATATCCTTTAAAGTCTATGATAGACGTGATAGGAATAGTGAAAGATTTTGTGCAAGTGTTTTTCAACCAACCCAAATTCCTTCACCCCTTAGTATTTATAGACAAAGAAAGTATTGACTTTCTAACAAAATTAGGACAAATGTCCCTGACACAAGTAACTTCCTAATCAAATAGTAATGATTGCCTTGTCTTTGTATTATAGAATCAACTGCTATAAACTTCCTGAATTCAAATTCTAACACTTAAATTTTAATTTGAATTTTAAGTGTAACTGTCTTGAGTCTGTTTCTAAGTCTTCTGAACTCAAAAGAGGTCATCTGCAAATCTTGTAAATTTGCCTAATTGTTCTCACTCTTCTGCTTCGATCTTAGTTGTAACTTCAAGTAATTATCTCTCTTTGTCGAAGCGAAACACACTCTTGAAAGCTCACCATTTGTCTTCAAGTTGCCTTTGCCTTACAAAACTTAGTTAAACATCTTAATCGAAAGAAGTATTTTTTATTATGTGATCGAAATTTTAACTTATAGTTAAATCAATCTTAAGATATTTTATTTGCCAATATATTTCTTTTGTAAATAAAAAAGTTTTATTTTTTATACCAATAGATGTCCCCTAATATTTATTTCTTGAAGTATGAAAGAAGTAAATATTATATTTTTCGATTACACTTTTTGATTCTTCTAATCTAATTTGATTGATTGACTAATAGAAAAGACTTTTGATCTTTTCATATCAAATCTTGACATATGAAAAGACATTGGAAGGAAAAGAAATTTTGAAAAACCTTCACATTTATTGTAGCGTGCAATCATCAACACGTTCTGGGTTGTTCCCAATTTTGGGTAACTAAGACCTAAATGATAACATTGAGTGTGCAGCAATTACAGCTGCTCCAGGTTTTGTGCAACTTAATGTTTAGTGGTTCATTTAAACCTCTATAAAACCTTTTGCTTTGGCAATTTTTGGTTACTTTCTCCTTCTTTGCTTTGAGCTTTTCTTTAAAAGCTTCTTTCTGCAAACTTCACCATTGCTGTGATTCAAAGCTTCAGCTTCCATTTGTCCACTTCTTTATGCTTTCTTTTGTGAATCCCTTTCTTTTTCTTCATCTTTCTTCAAGGAAATGGCCTCCTCAAGCAAATCAAAAGCTTTGCTGGGAAATCCATGGCTTCTTCTAGACAAAATGAAGCTTATGCTTTACCAGACACAAACACTACTCCTACACCTATCTCCAAAGATGGAGTTTTCTATGCTCCTACCTCTAGTAGAAAACTCTGAGCATTGGAAATCCCAAGTATTGATACCCTTTTCCATTGTTGACACTGGGTATGCTTATTTAGGGCCTACTGTACCCTTAGATGAACTTTCTTCTATTTCTTCTTTCTTTCCAAATCTAGAGGGTGAATCTATCATAGCCTCTTGAAAAATGATTAGCATTGATTATTTTCCCAAATTTGACAAAGTGTTTCATAGTTCTAGCCTCCAAAATCGTTGATCATACTTGCAATGGTCGAACAAAATCAAAAAACACAAAAGTAATCTTTGGAAAGAGATTGGGATTTTTTATTTCATTCAACTTAGCAGGTATGTTATCAATTATAATCCTTCCATGCTTACCAGTTCTTTTTACTTATGGAATAAAACAACCAACTCCTTTCATGTCCCTTATGGCATGATTGGACCTTCCCTTTTTTATCTTGATAACATTGTTAGTCTTAAACCAATTGGTGAGAATGTGAGTTCTTTAATGAATCCAAAATCGATCCCAAAGTTTGATACCAGCAAACTCATTTATAACCATTTTATCAATAACAATCATGTTGACAGCAATGAAGTTTCAAATGGGGAACATGTTTGTTTCCTTCTTCATGGCTTAGTGCCTTTGTTTTCTGCACTAGGTCTCTTCAAATCCCTAAATCACTTGTTCCCTTGGTAACCCTTCTTCATGAAAGGAAGAAACTTTGTTTGAGCAAGCTCATATTAGCCCATTTTTCAGAGATCATAGGTGAAGTTGTTAATAGTCTTCAAAATGTAGAAGCAGGGCCTTTAACCAATTTAGGTGGTCCTTTTTGGCTCCTTCAACTATGGCTTAATGTCGTCTTCGAACCTCAGTTGACCAATTCTGCTCCCAAAAATGTTCTGAGGGAAATCAAAGGGACTAGACTTTCTTTCCTTCACTACCCTTCCGAAAAAGGTTAGGAAGTCAAAGACTTTAAAATCTTCTTTTCTTTATTTCATCAAATAAAAATTGATTCTAGTAGTTTTAATCTCATTCCCTTTGCCAATTAAACACAAGGTCCTTCCTAGCTTCAAAAACCTTTCTTCATTAAGACTCTTGAAGCTTAAACAGAAAATTTTGAGTTGTAGAGCAATTTTCTTTGCCCCTAAATTTTAACTTCTAGTCTACCTAGTTCGAAAAAACCTAATATCTATGCCTACATCCCTTGCACTTTGTCCAAACAATTTGGTTTTTCACAAAGGCTACCTACTCCTATTTCGATGGATGAAGAACATCAACTTTGTGACAATTATGTTGAATCCCATAAGCATTTAAGAGCTTACCTCAGGATGAATGAAAGGAAAAAGGAAGATTTCAACCCTTTCGATTGTCAACCCAGTTCTTTTGTCTCTATAAATTTTGTTGATGGGAGGCAGCAATATTATAAAGATTTTTATGTTGACTTGAAGATTTGCTTCTCAAGGATGACTAACCAAAGCTCTTCTATATAAAGTGGAGATCCAAAGAAAAAATCAAAAAGTACACATCTTCAAGAAATCTTTAAATTCAAAAAAATATTTCAAAGTTAAATGGGATCCTCAAAATCCAAGGTTGGTAGTCCGAGAGGCTAAACAAGTACTTCGACATAAGAAAGCTGAACACCAACAAAAGCATTATGCTAAATTCATTGGTGTGCTCATGTCGAATCCAGCAGTGCATTTTAAGAAGTACTACCCACATTTTTTTTCAAAATATCCTTCATTGCCTAATGCTCCTTTTGGCATGGCTAACTAGTTTCCAGATCTAGCTAGTGGGGCGATTGGTGGTTATTCATGAATTTAAAGGATTTCTGGATGGTAGTACTCAAATATTAAATTACCCTTCTTATGGTAATTTCCTATCCTATCTTATCTTTTCCTTTATATTTCTTTCGAATAAAAAAGATTTTTTTTATTGTAGTTTCAAAAAAAACCAAAGTTATGGATGACCCTAAGGAGCAAATCGAAGAGTGGCCTTCTGATGAAGAGTCCCCACCTCCAAAACGCAAGAAAACTTCTCCTAATGCTAAAGTTTCAGCTCCTCAGGTAATATCTTTATTCGATGTGATCAAATATGCCTCCATTTAAAAAGATTTTTGCAAGTTTCTTTCAAATTCTAGGAGACTTTGTTTGAAGGTATACTCTTTTAAAATTACGAAAAAAAAATTCTTTATTTCTTACTCTACTATCTTTGCATGCAGCCATCTTCCTCAAGTACTGGCAAAGCTTTGAAATCAAAAAGTGCCAAAGTAAAATCTGTTGCCCATAAAAGGAAGGACATTCCTTCTCACACACCTATCAAAGTTGAAGAGGCTGAGGAAACACAGGATACTACTGATCCTATTTCAACTATGGAAAAATCTGTTGATTCTTCTAAACATGATACTAAGATCAAGGTATTCCCATGGTAAGAAACATTTCGTAAATCTCATGTACATATGTATATTTTATTTTATAATCGAACTTTATTTTGCAAATATTGAAAGAGAACCTCAAATTATTGAACTTAAAGATGTTCAACCTCATTCTCTAAACCTCATTCAGGCTCAGAATATTTCTCCTTCTACTTCCCCTATTCGAGAAGTTGGTGATGTTAATCCTTCATCTCCCTAACTAGTTCATGAAGAAAGGTTCAATCCTCTTTTGATCAACCTAAATCTTTGAGTAGTTTGAACACTGCTCAAAACTCACCAATCAAAGAAGTAATAGAGCATCCATCTGAAGCTACTCATGCAACATTCCTGCTGGTGATCCAACAATCATTAATCTTGATTTATTCAATGATATGCTAGAGTCTGACCCCCTAGCATGCCTTGAAGGCATGCTTTAAGGAAAATTTTCAATGTCCTCTAAATCGCAACATTCTACTACACAATCAGAAGCTGAAGTTCAAAGTTCTTCGGCTACATCCTTTTTATTTAGATTTGGAGAAGTCCGAATGATGATTGGCTCAATCATCTAATGGCCTATGATGAATCGAAGCAATATATTATTTCTATTCTAACTCAAATTGGTCAACTTGATCATCATCTAGATCTAGATGTGATGGAGACCATTCATAAAGTGAGGAATTTCTTTGAAGATCTCATATCAAATTATTCTGGGTTTCAACAGACCATTCTCGACCATCAGCAACTTCTGGACTCAAAAGTTGAGCTCGTTAGGAAAGCACTGGGGCCAAGACAAAGCAAACCTGATTAGATGCAACTATGTCTGAAGGCTAAAATAAACTTCAGAATTATTCAAATCAAATAGAAGATTTGAAGAAGTAGCTGTCTGAACTCGAAAAGAAGCAAAAACTTATGCAAGTTGCAGTTGACAAGTGTTAGAGCCAAAAGTAACAACTTAAAGCTAATTGCATCGAAATGGTTTCACAGACTCAAAATGTCATGACTGCTCATAATACTTCTGAACTAGCTTACCGTCGGGCTTTAAATTCAAAGAAGAAGGCTAAAGACACCTTGGCTTCTCTTATGTTTTCTTTGAAGAATAATAAAAAAATAGAATTATTTTTATTTTCTTTACCAACACAAACTTGATTCGATTATTTGTAAATCGAAATAATTAATATAAACTGTTTATTTCTTGCAATGTTGGTCTATATCTTTTTAAATATTTGCCATTTATCAAATGAATCATTTCTTATGTATTAATATTGATTATTGAATAGGCATTCCTTGAAAATACCTTCTCGATTCGAAATGGTCCTTCCTAATTTAGGGACTATTTTCCATAATTCCTCAATCTTCTATCTATTGGCAAAATAGTTCTCCACACTAAGTCATTAAGCTTAAAATCCTTGATCTTAATTCGATGGTCATAAAATCTAGCAACTCTTTCTTTTGGTCGAATTAATTTTTCAAGAGCAATTAGCATTTCCTCATCTAATTTATCTAAATCATCAAACATTGAATTCCAATAATCATCACTTGGAATTTCATCTTGACATTGTACCCTAATAGACTGTAGGTTAATCTCGATTAGTAAAATAACGTCTTGGCCACAAACCAATTTGTATGGTGTATAACTAGTAGCTTCTCTAGGAGAATTTCGATAAGCCCATAATACTTGACTTAGCATATCATGTCAATTTTTTGGCCTTCGACCAATATGCTTCTTAATCAATCTAATGATTATTTTATTAGTTGCTTTAACTTGCCCATTTACTTGTGCACAATATGGAGTTGAAGTAATCATTTTTATGTTCCTTGTTTTTGTATAGTGTGCAACCCTTCGACTAACAAACACAGTTCCTTGGTCAATTGTTATAGTTTGGGGAATACCAAACATATGCACAATATTTTCTTTGATAAAATTAATGACATCATCCTATGTGACATCTTTTAATGGAATTGCTTCGACCCACTTAATGAAGTAATAAACACCAACGAATATATATCTATGACCTCTCGAAGAAGCAGGCATAATTAATCGAATTAAATCAAGTGTCCAACCTCAAAAAGACTAAGGTTTTACAATTAAATGTAATTCACTTACTGAAACATGTTGAATGTTTCCATGTTTTTGGCATTGCTCATAAGATTTGGCATAAGAGTTACAAGCTCTAGCCATTGTTGGCCAATGAACTCTTTGCCAAAGCAAAACCCATTTCATTTTTTCACTAGTCTAATGGGCTCCACATATTCTTTCATGAATTTCAACTAAAGCTAAGTAAGCTTCGTGTTCACTCAAGCAATTTAATAAATTACCATTTATTGATTTCTTAGAAAGTGAATCACCCATTATAACATAATGAATGGACTTATACTTCACCTTCTTTTCAACTAGTAAACTTGGATTCATTAAATAATCTATAATTGGCTTTCTTTAATCTAAGGAATCCAAAATTTCAATTGTACATATTTCTAAATTCTTGAATGGGTATAATTTTTCTCTTATTTCGATTAACTTGGTTAAAGAATCACTCAAAATTTTATACCCTGAAGCTATTTGAGCCAATTCATTGGCTTCAACATTTTTTGCTCTTGAAACATGTCAAATAGTAACCTTATCGAATTTACTTAACAACTTTATCAAAAAAGCTAAATACCTAATCAATTTTTCAATAATATAATGGTATTCTTGAGCCGATTGTTTGACTATTAATTGAGAATCACCAAAAAATTTAATATTTCTGGCTTTCATAGAAATCAATAATTGTAAGCCAATAATTAAGGCTTCATATTCTGCCTTATTATTCGAACATTCATACCTTAATTCGAACATGAACTTTGTTGGGATTCCTTTTGGTGAAATAATCAGAACTCTCAAACCAACGCCTCCACTGTGTTTTAATCCATCAAAGTACAATTTCTAGGGTTTTAATCCTACCAAATCAATTTCTTTCTCTTCGATTTCCACACAGGTGTGTTCAGCTAAAAAGTCAACCAAAATTTGGCCTTTTACTGCCTTAAGAGGCACATATTGTAAAGAGAACTCAATTAAAGCAAGAGTCCATTTCCCTATTGTAACACCATAATACGAATTATCGTAAAATAAACGGAATATTTCAAAATAAATCGCAATAAGCATGTCATTTCTAAAAATGCATAAAATAAAAACCTATAATAACTTGTATAGTCATCATAGAGAGCCACAAATGATAAAAAGGTCATATATACAAACCTCACTAGCTAACAAGTCATACTGTATATGTAAGTTTTTACAAACAACCAGAAAAGTATAAATATACAATTTGACTCAAAAAGAAATAAAGTTCCTAAACTAAGCTTTCTCCTTCTTCTTTTTGTTGCCCTTTCCTTTTTTAGGGACTTCACCTGGATTTACATGGAATATACAGGGGTGAGAAATCACAATTTCTCAATATAAGCATTCCAAGACTAGCAGTTAATAATTTACAACAAATAAATCAACTGAACATAAAATACACACTAGGTAAAAGAATATCCGATAAAAAATAATATCAAAAAATCGCCCATACAATCCTAAGATGCTATCGAACGACCAACCAAACAATCAATTGGTTAAGCAATGACAACTTCCCATACAATTGTCAACCATGCAATGCTTTATGTTATGAAATATGATTATACTCAAACAAAGTCCTAATAGAATGATTATGCAATGCTAATGCAGGTTTTAAAGTTTGAAAACACAAGCTACTTACTATTTCGCAGGAACCCCCAGTTCCCTTGTATATACTGAGTAAGATAAGCCTAAAAGCATAAACCCGCTTGGTAATAAGTAAACGCTTTCCCCACACCGTGTAAGAGTACTATTGCCACTCCCATACTGGTAACCTTGACCATGCAAGCATAAATGCAAGGAGAATTGAGATCCAACACCTCATTCTCAGGTCATATGGTTGTGCACACCATCTAAGGTCACAATACATATGAAAAAACAAATAACAAGTTTGAAAACTAAATATACAGGTTTGTTATCAAAACATACGCATTTACCACAGGGTTTACAATAACCAAGCGAAAAGCAAAGACTAGCGATTCAAGGCTTTACTTCAACTTAACAAATAAGTAGTAAAACTCATATCACTAGTGTCCTCATATCTAGTACCTTACACTATCACTTTCCAAGTGATTTCAAGGCAACTTCCAGTCGCTCAAGGTTCTAGATACTACTTTATAGCATTCCATAACACTTGGATGTCCAAGGTTTTACCAACTTCCATCACAAGGTTTACCCTAACCTAGTGAGAAGGGTATAGCTAGAAAACATACACATTTGGCTCAACTTTAACATATAAAGGAACTAACCCATGTCTCTAACCATTCACGAAGCTTAACCTGGACAATCAAGGAAACATGCTTTAACTATGCAGCTCAAACTCAACTTTAACTCTAAAGAAGTAATCTTTGCATATAAGTAAGCGTAGCATCTCAATAAGGAAGCCTAAGGGGTCCCAACACACTAATCATTGACACTCCACCACACTTTGAGTGTCTAGGTCCTTCAACTTTGTCCTAAGCATTTCCTATACTTTGGACATCTAAAATTTCCAAACTTTTCACTTATGTAAGTCGATAATTCTCTCTAAGAAATATCCCCAAAAGTGTCTCAATACACCGAAAAAGGCTTGCACAAATGATCCCAACAAGTAGGGAATTAAATTAGCATCACAATGCTAAAAACGAGATCTTCCCTGTCTTAGGCACTTGAGCACATGAGGACAGCGCACTTGGGTGCGCATGCACCATAGTGTGTTCTTCTGGGCAGCACACGCTTGAGCATGCATGGGAAGAGTGCTTGAGCGCCGAGCCCAACAACAAGTTCTACATAATTTTGCAGAACGAAGCACTGTTTCATTACGAAAAAAATGATATTTTATCACTTCAAATTCATTTCTTTGTGATTTTAAGTCCCAAATAAGTTCTCAACCATGAAGGAAACATAAAACTCCAATTGATTTCATTAAAATGTATCAAAACACTAAATCACTCATCCAAACTCTTAAAATCCTCACTTTGAGCTTTAATGGTCCAAATGGAGAGTTTTCAGTTTCTAATCTAAACTCTTAGCATGAACAAGTCATAAACAACACATAATACTTATCCAAGCAAGAAATTCACTCAAAACACCACTAAATCTCATTTTGGCATATCAAACCCCAACACAAGCTTAAACATGAAAATGAGAAAAATGAAGTGTAGAGCATGAAGAACCTCTACCTTCAAGCTCCTTGATGCTGCCTTGATGTTGCAGATTTGAGCCTCAGCTCCTGACCTTGGATTTCCCCTTCTTCTTGTGCCTCTCACTTCCCTTTCGACCACTTGAAACCTCCATTTTCCCTACTATTTTTAGGACAGCTATGAAGTGAAGAGAGAAAAGTTAGAAATATTAGAAACAAAATCACCAAGTAAAGTCTAAGTTGAAGGCTGTGACCGTGGACAACTTGTGGCAAAGTAATACCACACTGGTATTTCTTGATATGCTAAAAACACTTAGATTTAGTTAAATCAAGTTTTTCAAATTCCAACAACTTTAAAATAAATACTAAGATTCATTAAAAAAGTTATTTCACCAGTATCATAAATTTTTATATCTGTGACTAGTCAATTAGGCATTAAAACATACAACCAATATGCCTAAAAATATCAAACGGACTCCGATTATACTTAAATTTTAACCACACCACAGAATACATACTTTTGACTTAAAAATAAATTATCCACATTTATTTCCATTAGCTAAGCCATTTAAGCTAATATCTGGGTCACTTTAAGCTATTTTTCACCTTTTGGCTTGTAGCAAAGTGTCTAAACTAACTCAGATTGTCAAAAAAAAATTAAATAGGCATGTTAAGCAAGTATTAAGCTACCTCTGTAACTATTTACAAGTCTAACATGTTAAGTAGATGTTACATTTTTTCCCTTCCTTTTTAAAATTTTGTCCCCAAAATTGCTTACCTCATATAAACAACTGCGAGTAATCTTGTTGTATGTAGGACTCCAACTCCCAAGTTGCCTCCTCAAAGCTAACACCATCCTAAAGCACCTTCACCAAGGGAATCCGCTTACCTCTAAGCCCTTTGACCCCTCTGTCCACGATCATCATCGGCCGTATAACATAAGACAAATCTTCTCTTAATTCCACAGATTCATTTCTTATGACATGTGAAGGATCTGGATTGTGCTTCCTAAGCTATGACACATGGAAAACATCATGAAAGTTTAACAAACTGGGTAGAAGGGCAATTTGGTAGGCTACGAGTCTAATTCCTTTTAGGGTCTGGTAGGAACAAAAGAAACGAGGATTCCACATATGTGTTCTCAATGCTCTACCAATTCCTGTTGTATAAGTGACTCTCAAGAAAACATTATCTCCCTCACTGAACTCTATAGATTTTCTCTTTTTATCAGCATAGCTCTTCTACCTACTCTGAGCCATAACCAACCTATCCCGAATCATTTTAATCTGATTTGTGGTCTGCTGTACCAACTCAGGACCTAGAATGATTCTCTCTCCAACCTCATACCAACATAAAGGGGACCTATACTTTCTACCATAAAGTGCTTCATACAGTGTCATACCTATACTAGTATGAAAACTGTTGTTGTAGGCAAATTCTACTAAGGATAAGAACTTATCCCAACTCCCTTTCTACTCTAGCATACATGCTCTTAGCATATCCCCAAAGGTTTGAATAGTCATTTCCGATTAACTATCAGTCTATGGATGATATGCTATACTCAGACTAAGCTTTGTCCCAAAAGCTTTCTGCAAGACTCTCCAAAATCTAAATGTGAATCTAGAGTCTCTATCAAAAACTATACTAAGGGGTATACTGTGCATCCTAATTATCTCCTAAAGGTATAGCTGGGCAAGCCTATCCATGGAGTAGTTAGCTCTAATAGGTATAAAATAGGTAGGCTTGGTTAGTTTATTCACTATAACACATATTACATCCAATCCTAACTGAGTTTTGGGCAAGCCCATCATAAAATCCATTGTGATGTTATTCTACTTCCACTCAGGGATTACTAAAGATTAAAGAGATCCAGGGGGTTTCAAGTGTTCTATCTTGACCTTCTGACAAGTTAGACACCTAGACACAAACTCAGCTGTATCCTTCTTCATACCAGACCACCAACACATATTCTTCAAGTCTTGATACATCTTCGTGGCCCCGGTATGGATAGTGTACTGACTATAGTAAGCTTCTTCAAGGATCCTTTCCTTGATTCTGGATTCATGAGGAATGCAAAGTCTATCTCTAAACTTAATTATCCCATCATCTGACATATCAAACTCTCCAGGATTACCTAAAAAGATTTGCTCACTTAGATCTCAAAAGAGTCTCATCTTCCTTTTGAGCTTCCAAGATCTGAGTCCAAAAGTCACTCACTATGTCCACTCGACTTACACTGAGACTATGTGGTAACACAACTATCGAAAGATTCATGTCTCTAAAACTCACAAGAAGTTCACTCTCTTAGATCATCATCTGGGTCACATGTAGGGATTTCCTACTCAGTGCATCAGCCACCACATTGGCTTTACCTGGATGGTACTTTAACTTAAAGTCGTAGTCTTTCAAAAACTCCATCCACCTCTGTTGTCTCATATTCAGCTCCTTCTGATCAAATAAGTACTTCAAACTCTTGTGATCATTGAATACCTCAAACTAAACTTCAAACAAGTAATGTCTCCAAACCTTTAGGGCAAACACTACTACAGCTAACTCCAGATTATACGTAGGGTAAACTGCCTTGATGCATAAGCAACAACTCTCTTATGTTACATCAAAACATAACCCAAACCCATCTTTGAAGCATCACAATACACATCAAAGTTCTCCAAAGGATCCAGAATTACCAACACCAGTGCAGTAGTCAACCTCACTTTAAGCTCTTGGAAACTACTCTCATATGCTTGAGTGCATTTGAAAAAACTACCTTTCCTAGTCAATCTAGTCAAGGATAGCACTAATTGAGAAAAATCCTTTATGAACCTTCTATAGCACCCCGCTAGGCTTATAAAGCTTTTGATCTCGGTCATAGTGGTGGGTCTCTCCCAATGTAACACTACATCAACCTTGCTTGGGTCCACAGAAATCCCACCTTGATATATCACTTGTCCCAAAAACTGCACTGGTAAAAACCAGAACTCACACTTAGATAGCTTGACAAATAACCTATTCTCCTTAGGGGTTTCTAACACTATCCTCAGGTATTGTTCATGCTCCTCCATTGTTTTAGAATAGATAAACAAATCATCAATAAACACCATAATAAACTGATCCAAGTAAGGTCTAAAGATCTTATTCATGTAATCCATGAACACTGCTGATGCATTCGTCAACCTAAAGGACATCACGAGGTACTCATAATGTCCATACCTAGTTCAAAAAGCTGTCTTAGGGATATCCTCTTCCCTAACCCTTATTTGATGATAACTAGACCTAAAATCAATCATTGAAAAAACCACAACTCCTCTCAGCTGATCCATTAGATCATCTATCCTAGGCAACAGAACTCATACAAAACTATGAGAATATCCTGATGAGTTTCCAACAATGGCACACACCAAAGAATACCTTGCATAGGATCGGGCATAGCTCCATGTCTCTGTGAACACTGTTCCGCAAAGTGTCCCTACTGACCGCACACAAAACACACTGCACATGTCTTGTGACCTTGTTGCTTTCCATATTTCAAGCACTTTTGGTTCCATGTTCTAACTCGTCTGCTTTCCTCTAACTGGTAGAAACTGAGACCAAGAAATACTCTCACTAACATCATCACTTGACCTTTACCTTTTTGGATAGCCTACTAAAACATTCTCCCCTTCAATGAACTGCTTCTTAGATGCTACTGGAGAAATTAGCTGTTGAGATGGATCAACTTCTATCCTCTCAAGAATCTTGTTAACAATAGCAACCTGCTCCCCCATAGCCATCAACGCTTCCATCAAAGTAGGGCCCTCACTAGATGAGCTATTGTCTCCACAGGATCGCTTTGGAGACGTCATAGTTTCCTGTACACATAGAACAACATATAATGAGGTAGCTAATCTCAATATCGTGTAACCAAGCAACAGTAGCTAAAAATAGTCATACCATAGGTAGGTCATGCAATTCATTCAATCATCTCACACAAGAGACAAAAGAAATGCACAACACAAGGAGGAACTCCTAAACATGCCTAAGGATAGTCAGTCCATACCCCAACTCAACAGGATTAACTACTTCGATACCATAATATAATACCCTAATACGAATTATCATAAAATAAATGGAATATTTCAAAATAAATCGCATTAAGCATGTCACTTCTAAAAATGCATAAAATAAAAACCCATAATAACTTGTATAGTCATCATAGAGAGCCACGAATGATAAAAAGGTCATATATACAAACATCACTAGCTAACAAGCTATACTGTATACATAAGCTTTTACAAACAACCAGAAAATTACAAATATACAATCTGATTCAAAAAGAAATAAAGTTACCAAACTAAGCCTTCAACTTCTTCTTTTTTTGTTGCATTCTCCCTTTTTAAGGACTTTACCTGGATTTACATGGAACAAACAGGGGTGAGAAATCATAATTTCTCAGTATAAGCATACCAAGACCAGCGATTAATCATTTACAACAAATAAATTAACTAAACATAAAATACACTCTAGGTAAAAGAATATATGATAAACAACAATATCAAAGAATCGTTCATACAATCCTAAGATACTATCGAACGACTAACCAAACAATTAATCGGTTAAGCAATGATAACTACTCATACAATTATCAACCATGCAATGCTTTATGTTATGAAGTATGATTATGCTCAAACAAAGTCCTAATAGAATGATTATGTAATGCTAATGCAGGTTTTAAAGTTTGAAAACACAAGCTACGTACTATTTCCCAGGAACCCCCAGTTCCTTTGTATATACTAAGCAGGATAAGCCTAAAAGCATAAACCCTCTTGGTAATAGGTAAACGTTTTCCCCTCACCACGTAAGAGTACTATTATCACCCCCATACTGGTAATCTTGACCATGCAAGCATAAATGCAAGGAGAATTGAGATCTAACACCTCATTCTCAGGTCATATGGTTGTGCACACCATCTAAGATTACAATATATAGGAAATAGCAAATAAAAAGTTTGAAAACTAAATATGCAGGTTTGTTATCAAAACATACGCACTTATCACAGGGTTTACAACAACCAAGCGAAAAGCAAAGACTAGGGATTAAAGGTTTTACTTCAACTTAACACATAAGTAGTAAAACTCATATTACTAGTGTCCTCATATCTAGTACTTTACACCATCACTTTCCAAGTGATTTCAAGGTAACCTCCAGTCGCTCAAGGTTCTAGATACTACTTTATAGCATTTCATAACACTTGGATGTCCAAGGTTTTACCAACTTCCATCACAAGGTTTACCCTAACCTAGTGAAAAGGGTATAGCTAGAAAACATACACATTTTGCTCAACTCTAACACATAAAGGAACTAACCCATGTCTCTAACCATTCACGAAGCTTAACCTAGACAATAAAGGAAACATGATTTAACTATGCAGCTCAAACTCAACTTTAACTCTAAAGGAGTAACCTTTGCATATAAGTAGGCATACCATCTCACTAAGGAAGGCTAAAGTATCCCAACATACCAACCATTGACACTCCACCATATTTTGAGTGTCTAGGGTCCTTCAACTTTGCCCTAAGCATTTCTCATACTTTGGACGTCTAAAATTCCCAAACTTTTCACTTATATAAGTTAATAATTCTCTCTAAGAAATATCCCCAAAAGTGTCTCAATACACCCGAAAAGGTTTGCACAAATGATCCCAACAAGTAGGGAATTAAATTAGCATCACAATGCTAAATATGAGATCTGTCCTTTCTTGGGCGCTTGAGCGCATAAAGACAGCACGGTTGGGCGTGCACGCACTATAGTGTTTTCTTCTAGGCAGCACACGCTTGAGCACGCAAGGATAGAGCACTTGAGTGCCGAGCACCCAACAACAAGTTCTAAACAATTTTGCAGAACAAAGCATTGTTCCATTAGTGCAAATACGATATTTGATCACTTCAAATTCATTTCTTAGTGATTTTAAATCCCAAACAAGTTCCCAACCATGAAGGAAACATAAAACACTAATTGATTTTATAAAAAATGGATCAAAATACTAAATCATTCATCCAAACCCCTGAAATCCTCACTTTGAGCTTTAATGGTTCAAGTAGAGAGTTTTCAGTTTCTAATCCAAACTCTTAGCATGAACAAGTCATAAACAACACATAATACTTATCCAAGCAAGAAATTCACCCAAAACACCACTAAATCTCATTTTGGCATATTAAACCCCAATACAATCTTAAACACGAAAATGAGAAAAATAAAGTGTAGAGCATCAAGAACCCCTACCTTCAAGCTCCTTGATGCTGCCTTGATGCTGCAGATTTAAGCCTCAACTCCTAACCTTGGATTTCTCCTTCTTCTTGTGCCTTTCACTTCCCTTTCCACCACTTGAAACCTCCACTTTCCCCTGCTGTTTTTGGGACAGCCGTGAAGTGAAGAGAGAAAAGTGAGAAATATCATAAACAAAATTACCAAATAAAGTCCAAGTTGAAGGTTGTGACCGTGGACAGCTTATGGCCAAGTAATACCACACTGATATTTACTGATGTGCTAAAAATACTTAGATTTAGCTAAATCAAGTTTTTCAAGTTCCAATAACTTTAAAATAATTACTAAGATTCATTAAAAAAGTTGTTTCACCAGTATCATAAATTTTCATATCTATGACTAGTCAATCCGACATTAAAACACACAACCAGTATGCCTAAAAATATCAAACGGACTATGATTATTCACAAATTTTAACCACATCACAGAATACATATTTGTGACTTAGAAATAAATTATCCACATTTATTTCCATTATCTAAGTCATTTATGCTAATATCTGGGCATTTTAGACTACTTTTTGTTACCAAGTGGCCTTAATACTCAAGAGGGGGAGTGAATTGACTTTGTAAAATATTTTCTCAAATCTTTTGCAAAACACTTGATTACCAATTTTTGTTGATGCTATTGATTGATTGAAGTAAATAGATAAATGAGATTGAATAACTCACTCACAAATAAATAAGACAAGATAGAAAGTATTCAAGCAATCATATAAGATTAAAGTACAAATGTAAAGAGATAGAGCTGAGAAGATCAAACACAATATTTATCCTAATTCAGCCACCAAATCACTTGTGGCCTACGTCCAGTCCTCAAATAATCACTCGAGATTTCTACTATATTTTCAAGTTTCAACGGTTGCTTACAACCTTTACACAATAGAGCACTCACCACACCTTAGGATACCTCACCATTTGTGCTTGAGCCTCAACTTCAAGGGATACCTCACCCTATATAACCACGAGGGATACCTCACCCTCTTTACTAATAAGGGATACCTCACCCTTTACAACCTTGAGAGATACCTCACCCTCTTTACCAATAAGGGATACCTCACCCTTTACAATTTGGAGGGATGTCTCACCCTCTTCATAAAGAATTAAAGTGTATACAAGATGAAACTCTCACAAAAGTTGTTGATACAAATTGAAGCTCTAAAATGCTCTTCAAGAATATCTCAAATTGACTCAAAAAATAGAGCACAGATGTTTCAAAGATGATTCACGGATTAGAATGATTAAAATATGTTTCTCAGTTGTTAGTTAGCCATTAATGAAGACCCAAGACATGTATTTATAAGTTCTTAGACCAAAGGAGCCATTGGGTGCATTAATGGGCAGTATTAAATGCTGATAAAATAGCAGTTGGGCAATGTTATACCTATTGTAATTGATTACATAGTCCATGTAATCGATTACGTGGCTCTTAGAATGTGTTCTTGGCTTTCTGGGCAGGATGTAACCGATTATAGCCTTCATGTAATCGATTACATGACCTCTGCCATACTTGTAATCGATTACAACTGCAATGTAATTGATTACAAGGCTTCTTCCATGCTTGTAATGGATTACAAGCTCAATGTAATCGATTACAAGGCCTCTAGTTTATTTGTAATCGATTACAACACTTGTGTAATCAATTACAACACTTGTGTAATCGATTACAATGACCCTTAAACACAATTTTTAAGTTCAATCAAGCTTGATGGCTATGCCAACTTAGAAAAACATGAATTTGTTAAGATATAAACATGATTTACAAAATCCAAGATTGAAATCAATATTTCTTTAAAATATGAACTTTGAATTTCAAGTTGATTTAAAAGATCTTTGAAAAACATTTGGAGATAGTTGAGATACTTGAGAGAATTTTACATTGAGGTTCTAAGGCCTATGACCTATAGCAAATATGCCTCTTTTGATCTTGTTCTCTTCTTTTGATCTTGATCTTCATCTTGACTTTTTTATCATCAAAAACTTCATTTGATATGCTTCATGACATAAGTATTCACATTCTTCCCCTATTTGATGATGACAAAATACCATAAGAAAAGAGTGAAGCATTTAGACATCAAAGATTTAAGTGCTACTCTCCCCCGTAGTTTATGCATGAGATAGGATAAATAATTTTGCATGTAAAAACTCCCCCATACTCATACAACACATATGTTATCTAATACTTCTCCCTCCTTAGCATTATAAAAAAAAAAAAGCATTCAGCATTGCATAATGATACTAATGAAAAAAAAATCAGCAGCATTTCTATAGTATTTTACATGATTTCCTCATATAATCAAAGCAAAATCAGAGTATAAGTAGTCTAATTAGATCAACATCAGAATATAACCAGCAGACTAAAGCAACAACAGATGTATATAAACTAACAAAATATTCATATTAAATAGACATTAATACCAAAAGATCCAAAGTCATATACAAAATTTTAAAAGTGATAAGCTGTAATAGGTTAGACAAGGTATATAAAAAAATCATGACATAAATCCCATGTCACTCTGTCGCCTCACTATCACTGTCAGTATCACTCCCAGCAGCCACATCACCAAGATCTACATCATCATCATTGGTGTCAATATCATCTTTGGAGCCAAGAAGTCCTCATCATCATCAGGAACTGCATATGTACCAATAGGAAGAGCAGCAAAGGAAATAGGTGCACCGATAGCAACTGTGACCCTATCATGGGCAAGGGTGCAGCAGAAGATGTGGGAGCACAGACATCACTCCTCGGTACATATCCGGGTCCTTCTAGAAAAGATCGGATAGAGGCTAACTCCTGATCGGAGTGATCCATCCTCAGCTCAAGATGATCGACCTTCTGTTCAATACGATCTATCTGGACTTCCACTATAGTGGCCAAGGTATGCATTTCCTGAAACAAGAGGTCTAAGGTAGCAGGAGCAGTAGTAGGCTATTGTTCTTCTTCATTATCATTAACCTTATGAGGAATGTGACCATAGCTCCTATGAAAGAGATAGTACCATCTATCATCAATCTTCCTCAGCTGAAGCTTTTACAGGGTATGCAATCCAATAGACTGAGGTCCTTTAGAGCTAGTATCCTTAGCTTCCCCATCAAGAAGGATATCAAAGTGCTTCATAATTGTTGTAACAAGCATAGCCTAGGGCAGAGGATGGTGTTTCCTTTTGGCTTCCAACATATGCTGAATAATATAGTAGGCTCAGTTGATTGACCATCCAGTGTTCATGGCCCACAAGGTCAGCTCATCATCTTTGAGAATCTGGGAGTAGTTCCTTCCCCTAGGGACCAATCCCCTAGTCACAAGGTAATGTAACACCCTATTCTCCATAGTTAGACCAGTTGCCATCACTATCTGTTTTCCTCTAAGAATGTTATATCCAGCCTTCGGCAATGAAATTAAGGCATCCTTATACTCAAACTCGTCTAAGGCATCCTTATACTCAAACTTATCTCCCCACATATTCATACCCCCACAGAAATTGGCACCATTATATGACAATTTAGTCAACCTATACCACAATTCTCTATCCACTCGTATATGTGTCTTTTTCACCTCAGAGACCAAACATGCATTCTCATATTTCAAGTTGGCATAAAATACTTTGACTAAATCTGGGTATATGTCCTTTTTAATACTCAGAAATTCAAGCAAATCAAGTCTCTCAATGATTCTGAAACTCTCTAAAAGTTAACTAGAGCTAAAGTCCTTAGTGAGATGCCTTGGTGAAATAATCTTCCTCAATATAAAAATTTTCCTGAAGTACTCTGCTCTCTTGGCGGTGTGGAAATGTTGAGTGAGGTCCAACCCAGGAATGGCGAGTGGAGGAGCGCTGGTAGAGGTTCCAATGGAGACTCTTGTTCTTGGTCTCTTGGTACGCTTGGAGGATTCAACCATTGAGAGGAAATGGGGAGAAAATGGTGTGAGGAAGGTGAAAAGGAGGATGTGTGGTGTTTAGTGGTGAAGGAAGGTAGAAACAGGTGAGAAAGTGGAGGAGTTCATGGGTTAGGGCTTAGAGAGAGAGAACATCCGTGAGGAAAGATGGGGGAAAATTTTGGGGTGATTTTGGTTGAAATTGACTTTGGGGTTTAGTGGAGAAGAGAAAAATGAGTAGAATGGTGGTGGAATGAGGTGATTTGGCCAAGAAATGAGAGAGAAATCGAAGGTTAGAGGTGAGAGGTTTGGTGAAGGAAGAAAGAGAAAAGGTGAATTTCAGATAAAAATGGCTTCTTTCATGCTAAAACTCGTTTTTAAACCCCTGTGTAATCGATTACAATGGGTGTGTAATCGATTACACACTCTCTGTGGACCTTGTAATCGATTACATGAGTACTAGAAATGTTGTAATTGATTACATAGTGTGTGTAATCAATTACACGTTCTCTAACTTTGCTTGGGATGCTTGGAAGAGCCACTGTAATTGATTACAAAGGTCCTGTAATCGATTATAAGCTTGTTGAATTCAGTTTTTGCACTTTAAACAATAAAGAACCAAACTCAAAGCTTTCAAATTAGTTTCAAAACTTCCCAAATCAATTCCAAACATCATGTAAGCATAAAAGCTGACTAGTTCTTAATCCAAAACATATATTCTTGCAAAATCACCACCTTTGTCAAGGATCAAACTATTTTACTAGGATTGGTGAATTTTGAGCTACTTGGAAGACTTAGTCATGATGGAGTACCTGCAAAACAAACTTAGGGGAGCCTCTGACGCTCAAGTTAGTAATGGATTCAAAAGTGATTGAAGCAAAGTAATTTTGCAGCAGAAATGACATATTATGTAGCAAATCAATCAACTTATGCAGCAAATTTTAGATTTTGCAGAAGATTGTAACTTTATGAAGCAAAAGTAACAAGTTATGCATCAAAATGACAGATTATACAGTAGATGACACATTATGCAGCAAAATAGGATTATGCAGCAAAATTTAAGTGCATGAATGATCCAAAAAAAAAAGTTCATAAATATTTTCATCAAATATGCTATTTCAAATAAGAAATGAATTTATCTATTATATTATCACTTGTGGAGAAATTTTTAGGATATAAAGCTAGAAACAAATTAAAGCATAAAACAAGTCCCACTTATCCAAAGATTGCAAGTCCAAGCTTCTTAGAGACAAGGAAAAGAACTTGAAGTATTTTCTAGTCTTGTGCTTGGAGCAGCCTTTATTAAGATTCCAAAGTCAGCTTTTGGCCTTCAAGTACACCTACAACACATTTTAATTTTTGTCTTTTGGTACCCAAATTTTCTTGGGTCCTTATATGTTAGATTTTGGCAAGGTGACCTTAGGGACCCAAATCATTTTAGTTCTAACCTTGGTGTTCAAGTTCTTCCTAACATTGCATGTACAAGCACTATGCCCTTTCCTCTCATAATGAAAGCATTTGATGAATGGGCTACTTGATGTACTTGAGGAAATAAGGAGATTCTTGAGAAACTTTTATTGGTTATTGGGATTATACCCTAAACCGGCCTTTTGAAAAATACATCTTTGTTTCCCTAGCAACACATTCAAGTTATCTCTTCCAAATGTAAATTTTGAAAGAGTGTTTTTCAAATCTTCAATTTCATTTTCAAATGCTTTACATGATGAGCATGATGAGGGTGTGGGTGCATTATCATGTGAAGAACAAATCATGCATGATGAGTTAGTATCAATAAGTCCTAAGGTCTCATTTTCAATTTTAAACTCATTAATCTCCTTATTAACAATAGAAACTTCGTTTACCAATAAGGAGATTGTTTTGTTGGAAGATAAGAGCATTTTTGTGAGCATCGTGGATTCATTATGTAAATCTTCAAATGTAACTTACAATTCATCATAAGATAGGGAAGAGTCTAAGTTTGAGAATATTACCTCCATGTCTTCTTCTTCTTCCTCTTCTCCTCTAGCCATGAGACATAGATTGGCTTTCTCATTATCCGAGCTATCAGAAGAATCCATGTCATTGTCCTCCCATGCTATATAGGCTCTTTCTTTCTTATCCTTTTAGGACCTCTTCTCATACTTTTCCACATTTCTTTAATAAATTGGACACTCTATCTTCATGTGCCCCGGTTCTCCACATTCATAGCATTTAGGAATGGATGAGGTTCTTTCCCCTCTATGATAGACATTCTTTTGGGGAAAGGGAGGTCTGCTTTGAACTTCATTCTTCTTGAAGAATCTTCTAAATTTCTTTACTAGAAGACTAAGATTCTCCTCATTTATTTCCAACTCATCTTCATCATCTTCATCATTGACCATGGAGGAAGTGGCCTTGAGAGCTATTCCCTTCTTTTTCTTGTCAAGCTCCTCACTTTGGTTAAGTCTATTTAATTCTAATTCATGTTCTTGGAGCTTACCAAAAAGTGTAGCTAGGGTCATAGTTGAAAGATTTCTTGACTCCGTAATAGTCGTCACTTTAGGTTGTCAATGCCTGCTTAAGCATCTCAACACTTTGTTAATAAGATCTTCATTAGGAAAAGTCTTTCCCAATGAAGTAAGATGATTAGTAATATGTGTGAACTATTTTTGCATTTCTTGAATGTTTTCACCTTGGTTCATTCTAAAAAGCTCATACTCATGAGTGAGAGTATTTATTCTTGATCTTTTCACTTCACTAATACCCTCATGGGTTACTTGTAGAGTGTCCCACATTTTTTTGGGTAGATTTACAATTTGAGACTCTAAAGAACTCTTCATACCCCAAGGATGTGATATTGATGTTTTTGGCTCTCAAATTGTATTGGACATTTTTCTTATCATCATCAGTCCATTCACTTCTTGGTGTGTTAACTCTTACACCATTAATAACTTGTGTAGGGACAAAAGACCATTTTCAATAGCATCCCACACATCTAAGTCAATAGCTTTAATAAAAGTTTTCATTCGTTCTTTCTAATAAGCATACCCATCCCCATTGAAAAAGGGAGGTCTATATAGAGAAAAACTTTCTGAAAAACCATTTGAGGAGGCCATTGCTTTCTCTTGAAGCTGTTAAGCTCTTTACACAAAGCCTAGCTTTGATACCACTTGTAACCAAGTGGCCTTAATACTCAAGAGGGGGTGAATTGAGTTTGTAAAATATTTTCACAAATCTTTCGCAAAACACTTGATTACCAATTTTCGTTGAAGTCATTGATTGATTGAAGTGAATAGATAAATGAAATTGAATAACTCACTCACAAATAAATAAGACAAGATAGAAAGTATTCAAGCAAGCATATAAGATTAAAGTATAAGTACAAAGAGATAGAGTTGAGAAGATCAAACACAAGATTTATCTAGGTTCGGCCACAAAACCACTTGTGGCCTACGTCTAGTCCTCAAGCAATCACTCAAGATTTTCACTATATCTTCAAGCTTCAATAGGTGCTTGCAACTTTTACACAATAGAGCACTCACCACACCTAGGGATACCTCACCCTTTGTGCTTGAGCCTCAACTTCAAGGGATACCTCACCCTTTACAACCTTGAGGGATACCTCACCCTTTTTACCAACAAGGGATACCTCACCTTTTACAATTTGGAGGGATGTCCCACCCTCTTCACAAAGAATTGAAGTGTATACAAGATGAAACTCTCACAAGAATAGTTGATACAAATTGAAGCTCTAGAATGCTCTTCAAGAATATCTTAAGTTGACTCAAAAAATAGAGTACAAATGTTTCAAAGATGATTCACGGATTAGAATGATTAAAATATGTTTCTCAAATATTGGTTAGCCATTAATGAAGACCCAAGACATGTATTTATAAGTTTTTAGACTAAAGGAGATGTTGGGTGCATTAATGGGCAGCATAAAATGCTGATAAAATAGTCGTTGGGCAATGTCAGGCCTGTTGTAATCGATTACATAGTCCATGTAATTGATTTCATGGCTCTTAGAATGTGTTCTTGGCTTTCTAGGCAGGATGTAATCGATTACAGCCTTCATGTAATCGATTACATGGCCTCTGCCAGACTTGTAATCAATTACAAGCTCAATGTAATCAATTACAAGGCCTCTAGTTTACTTGTAATCGATTACAACACTTGTGTAATCGATTACAATGGCCCTTAAACACAATTTTAAGTTCAATCAAGCTTGATGACCATGCCTAACTTAGAAAAACATGGATTTGTTGAGATATAAACATGATTTACAAAATCTAAGATTGAAAGCAACATTTCTTTAAAATATGAACTTTGAATTTCAAGTTGATTTAAAAGATATTTGAAAAACCATTTGGAGATAGTTGTGATACTTAAGAGCATTTTACATTGAGATTCTAAGGCCTATGACCTATACCAAATATACTTCTTTTGATCTTGGTCTCTTCTTTTGATCTTGATCTTCATCTTGACTTTGTTATCATCAAAAACTTCATTTGATATGCTTCATGACATAGGCATTCACACTTTTTACCTTTCGGCTTGCAGCAAAGTGCCTAAATTAACTTAGATTGTCACAAAATTAAACAGGCATGTTAAACAAGTATTAAGCTACATCTGTAACTATTTATAAGTCTAACATGTTGAAGAGGATATTACACCTATTCTACCATGCAAAATAGGTTGATATTACACCTATTCTACCATGCAAAATAGGTTTTGACAACAAATACTTTATTATATCTATCTTGGATAACATAAGTACATCGTATGGCTTTATATAATATTTTAACTTAGTACAGGAGAAATGCAATGCTAAGCATAATTTTTCTAGTGCACTATATCTAATTTCAACATCATTGGGTACCCTGCTAAGATAATAAATTGCTTTCTCGATTCCATTTGGTTACCAAGTGGCTTTAAAACTCAAGAGGGGGGTGAATTAAGTTTATAAAGAATTTTCGTAAACTTTTCACAAAACACTTGTATATCAATTTTTATTGAAGCTATTGATTGATTAAGGTGAATAGATAAAATGAGATTAAATACTTTACTTACAAATAAACAAGCCAAGATGAAGAGAATTTCAGTAAACATGTAAAATTAAAGGTCAAATGTAAAGGAGCTTGAGTAAAGAAGAGCAAACACAATATTTATCCTGGTTCAGTCACTCCTTGTTAACTATGTCTAGTCCTCAAGTAAATCACCCGAGATTTTTCACTAAACCTTCAAGCTTGAATAGGTGCTTGCTACCTTTACAACCAAGAGTACTCAACACACCTTGAGATACCTCGTCATTTGTGCTTAAGCCTAAAAAATTAAGGATACCTCATCCTTACAACTTTTGAGGGATATCTCACCCTCTTTTCAAATAAGGGATACCTCACCCATTACTCTATTAAGGGATACCTCACCTTTTTATTTCTTGAGAGATACCTTACCCTCTTACACAGGAAATTAAAGACAGATTTAATGATAAACTCTCGAAAGAGTAGATTATACAAGTCAAAGCTCTATGGGTAGAAGGATAATCATATTTTTAAGCTAAAAAATGGAGTAAAAGGATTAAGGCTGAGAAAACTCATATTGAATGCTCCACAAGATGTTTCATAATGATTTCCTACTCCTTTTTAATGCCCAAAAACTTGTATTTATATCTCAATGCATTAAAGATTCATTGGGAGTAGTTGGGAACATTAAATGCAAGCAACTATCTGTTAATTTCTATTTTTGGAAACCAATCTATTCGAATAGGCTAAGCATCTATTCAAATAGATGTGTTTTAGCGTACCAATCTTTGGTTTCTAAAGCAGCCTATTTGAATAGGTTTATGCTCTATTCGAATAGAGCCTTTAAAAAAACAAAAGGTGCGTAACCATTTAAGTCCTCTATTCGAATATATGTCCTATTCTATTCGAATAGAGCTTGATATAAATGAAAACTTGGCATTCTAACTTTTGCTATTCGAATAGGGAGACCCTCTATTCGAATAGACCTATTGAAAAACACTTTAATCAGCTTTGTAAACTTTGTCAAATGTTTCCAAAAGATTCAACAAGCTTTTAGACATTTAAAAGCTATTTCTTAAGAAACCAAAACTCATTTTAAAAATTTGGAAACCATGTGTTTTATTTGGGTTCTTGAAAACATGTTTGGAGCTTAAGTGTGAACCTTTTATCTTACAAAATGATCTAAGTCCTAATGCTATTCTCGAAAGGTGTTAGACTTGATCTTGCCATCATCTTCATATTTGTTATCATCAAAACTATCTTCAATGGCCAATAGCTAATTACATTCTCCTCCTTTTTTTATGTTGACAAACAGCCATTGAGAAAAGAGTTAGTTTATCAAATTAGAATCTATAAAGTTGTTAGAGAGACTTACACCCAATCTTTTTCGTAAGAGGTGATTTTAATTTAGACATGCACAGCTCCTCCTTGCTTTTGGAATCCCAAAATCAGTTTTAGTTTAACTTGTATTTTCTCAACAAAAGAACTCAAACTTTTCTCCCCCTTTTGTCATGATAAAAAAGATAGGGCAAGAGAAAGCATAAAACTAATTATCCATTCAAAAACAACATTTTATATTCATACAAGTCAACAAATCAATTCAGTAATATTTAATATTCAGCAAGAACTCTAATATTATAAAATCTAGCGAATCAAACACAAGAGAGTTCAAAAACACATTCTCATTTAGTGATCAATCAAGTTAGCCAATAACATTTACATATTTAGTCAAATTCAACAAAAAACAATTACATTTATCATTCAGCATGTACAACATAAAGCCAAAAACAAAGATCCTAAGTCTAAGGATCCTAAAGACTAGTCTTCTGGCGGTGGCGGAGAAAGGTCTCGCGCTATGTCATCCAATAGTCGCTGCATGGCAGCTTGATGCTGCTCCATAAGGTCCGTTCGATCATACATGGTACCTATTGTATGTTCCATTTAGGCCCTTAAGTCATTCATTGTAGCCATAAGTTGTTCATTTATAACAAGGGCAGCAGCAACAAGTTCTTCATCCACCGGAAAATTAAACACATCCTCAACTTTAGCTTCAGTCTCAACTAACTCATTTCCATAAACCTAAATGGCTTGCTCTTTCTTCATTTTCATATGGTTTAGCATAAGGTGTCCAAAAACATTATGATTAATGAGTTTCTTGAAGTTTTCAGTAGCTATGAAAGCTTAGTATCGCTCAAGGAAGCCAGAGATAAAGAGAGCGTATGGCATATCCGTATTCCCTTTTCTTTTCACCTTTATCATGTGGTGCATGATGAAGTTAGACCAGTTGATTTTTATCTTCTCCTTCAAGGCCCATACCATAAAGATGTCGTCCTTACCCATATAGCCATAGTTTCCTCCTCTTGGGGTGAGGATGTGGTCATAACCATAATGAAGTAGCCTATCTTGGGAGGATAATGTGCTAGCAATGAAGGGATCTCTGGGGACCGCAAGACCCAGTTTTATCATTCCCTGGATTGCATCCTTTTGCTTGAATGTATCCCAGTACTGGTGACTATTATCCACAAATTTCCTTCCTTGAAACTGCAACCCGAAGACTTCAAGCCATTCCCTTGATATGATCATAATCTTGTGTCTTTTCACCTCAAACACTAGGTTATTAGCATTAATCTCCAAATTGCAATAGAACATATTGACCAAATCTAGGTAGATGTTTGTCCAGTAGGTGCAAAGCTATATGACCCCTTGGTGTTCTAGCAGAGGCACAAATTGAAACTTTTCACAAACAAAGAAATCCAAGTCCATATACTTAAGTTGAATTAGGGTTCTTAGCAGGAAGTGGCATTTGAATCGCTGCAACTGCTCGTTGGTAGAGGCCAACCTTTATAGGTCTAGGGGGTTATCTACTGGTGCATTATTTGTCCTTGCACGCTTGGGATTAGAAGAAAAGGCCATGGAAGCTACGTGAAAAGGAGATGGGTGTTTAGAGGAAAAGGATAAGTATGTGAAAAGGAAAAAATAGGAGAGTGGAAAGGTATTTTGGACAATAGATTGTGCAGAGAATAGAGAAAAAGGGAAATGTGTGGCATAACAATGGAGGATTTTGGAAATTTTGAGAACTAGGGTTGTAGGATACCAAAGCTACTCACAGAGCTTTAGGGAAGAAGAGAGAGAATGAACTTTGAAAATGAAGGGGGAAACAACAATACCCCTTCATATATCATGTGTCTATTCAAATAAACTTAAGTATATTTGAATAGTTGCGAAGGAAAAACACAATATTGGCATTCTGCTAAGCTCTAATCGAATAGACACAAGGTTTATTCGAATAAATTCATACAAAATCGCTTTCCATATGCTTCTGGAAAATGTTGTTCAAATAGAAAAACACTCTATTCAAATAGAAGCGTTAGAAAAACACTAGTAAACACATGTAACGGGTCTAAAAGATCAAACTTAAGTTGAGAAAATTTACCCAAAGATGAAGTACTTGCAAAACAAATTTTGGAATACCTCCGACGCTCAAGTTAGTAATGATTTTAATGAATAAAACAATGAAAAAATAGTAAGCATAAGCATTCACTTATATGCATAATTGGTCAATTATCCCTAATTCTCTTCCTATATAAAAAAATGCTTCTTTAGCCAAGTGATGATCACATATTTGATACATTAATAAGCTTTTATTTTTAGTCATTTCCACTCTCCATGTACTTAATTGATTGATTTTGATTATGTTTTGTAAGTTTGGACTCAAATTGGACTTAATTGAATTTTTCAGCATAATTTACATCTTACGTTGTTTATGTTTTTAGGCTATATCTTAGGATGTAGGTGGTCAAATGAGGTGAATCTAATGGCATTTTAAAGACAAGACATAGCTCTATAACTTTCATGAAGACCTCAAAAGCCCAATCACACGAGTAGATAACTCAAATTAGGGTTGAAGCAAGAACTAGAGTACTGTTCCTGATAGCTTGACCTATATATACTGTTCAAGCCATTTGTCGGGCTAGAGGTTGTCAAATGGGCTGAAATTTTGATGTTGAATGTTTGAGACCTATATCTACAACTTTCATGTTAAACACTTTTCCGGAATCGGAGGTCTAATGGGTGATATTAGACTTACAAATCAGAACAGAGGAGCTGTGACTGGGCCTGAGCAGTGTGCAGTAATTTGAACGTATCTGGAGTTATAAAAATGATATTGGACTCAAACTAAAGCCATTTGAAAGCTAAGATCAAGGCCTACAACGTTGATGAAGATCATATTTGCTTATTCTAACGCATTTAATAACTTCAGAGCTAAATGATTTTGGAGACAAGGAATCTCCATAATTTTCTACTCACCAAAAGTCATTTGGCATTTTCCACTCATTTTCCACTCATCCACTCACTAATGACTCAGCCCCCTTGTCATTTTGTATCTTTAATCCTCTATAAAAGGGGGCCTTGGCAGATCATTGAGAGTGTTAGGTGTTAGTTACCAAAATGATGCCATTTTGCTACTAGGTTTTCTTGTAATAATTTTCCTTTGTTCTAAATTAAAGTCATGTTCTTCTTCTTCTTCTTCTCTCTTTCTTTCTTCTTATCTATGAGTAACTAAGTTTCATTTTACTTGGGTGAAAGAGTGAAGCTCTTGGTAATGAAATAAGGTTAGATTAATTTTTCTCTTGTACTTAAATGATATATTTTCAAGTGGTCATTATACGTATTGTATTTTGTTTCCAATCAATTTAGCAACCCTCCTTGCAAAGTAGAGTTCTTGATTTGTTGTAGATAAGAGATTAGCACAATGAATGCTTTAACCCATTTACAAGTGGTGGTGTTAGAAACTCTCCTTATAAAGTGGAGTTCTTGATTTGTTGTAGACAAAATATTGGCACAATGAATGCTTTAACCCATTTATAAGTGGTGGTAATATTTTTCGGAAACATAATATAATTACATATATTATTTTAATTGGACTTTTAACGTTGTATTTTTCGATTGAAATCTCCATATTGCGAGGACTCTAATTGAGTTACAAAAGAAATTAATCTTACCTTTACTTTATTTACCAAGAGTGGATCTTTTAACTCAAGTAAATAATTTTTACCGTACTAACAAAATATTTATTTCACCTTAATTAATCTTCAACAATTCCCTGTGGATCGACCTCAAACTCACCGAGAAATTTATTACTTGAGACAACCTGCACTTGGGTTTGCAAATGTGACAATTAAAAAGTGTGCATCAAGTTTTTGACGCTGTTGTCAGGGACTTGATTTGAAGACTGAATTTCTGGTGTAAAAATTTTGTATATATGCTAACATACTAACTAGTGGGGGAACCTCTCCCTTTTTAATTTCTGTGCATACTAACTTGTGGGGGAAACTCTCCCTAATTTCTCTATAATCTTTAATCATTAATGAAACAATCTTTCTTCTTCTCTTCTCTCTCGCTAGAGCAAAAAATTGACTTGTCGATTCTCCAGTTTTCATATTTTAAATTTATTTTTTGTACTTTATTTTCTGTATTTATTTTCTGTCATTTTTTTGTTATTTATTTTCTGTCATTTTTTTTTTTGTTTACTAACTTACTAACTCTTTTACTAACTATCTAACTTTTTACTTTATCAGCTATCTAACTTTTTACTTTTTCTGCTTATTAACTTATTTGGTGGTTAGTTTATACCACACCTTTGTTAATATTTATTTACTAAGTGTTAATATATATTTGGTGGTTAGTTTATACCACACCTTTGTTAATATTTAATGGACGATTTATACTGCTAGCTTGTACATTTTATTTTATACTGTAAGTTACTTGTTTATGCTTAATTGGTATCGTGATTTAAATTCTGGTCATTTGGTTAGAGTTAATCCAGGTACTTTACATATTGATTTGTTTGAATCACAATCACACACATTAAGCACAATGGTTGAAAACGAAAGTGTGCATGATGAACATGAAAATCAATCGTTGCAAACTATGCGTGAGTATTTGCAACCATCTCGAAATTCTAGTCCATCATGTTTTATCTTTCCAGTCAATGCCAATAATTTTAGATTCAAGCCAGGTATGATTTCTGTACTTCCTAATTTTCATGGTTTAGAATCTGAAAGCCCATATTTACATTTAAAAGAATTTGAGTAAGTATGTACTGTTTTTCATGATCAAACTTGCACTGAAGAGGTTGTTAAGCTTAAATTGTTTCCTTTTTCTTTGAAAGATAAAGCAAAAACTTGGCTTAACACTTTGAAACTAAGATCAATTGGCACATGGCAAGAAATGCAAGGTGAGTTTTTGAAGAAATTTTTTCCAACACATAAAACCAATGCTTTGAAAAGACAAATCCAAAATTTTTCCTAAAATTCCAATGAAGCATATTTTCAAAGTTGGGAACATTTTAAAGATTTGTTGAATTCTTACCCACATCATGATTTTGAAAAATGGCGCATTATAAGCTTCTTTTATGAAGGGTTAACACTTGAAACCAAGCAATTTGTGGAAACAATGTGTAATGATGAATTTCTTGATAAAGAACCCGAAGAAGCTTTAGACTATTTAAACCATTTGGCTGAAAATTCTTAATCTTGGCATAGTACTAATCCTTCTGAAAATTCAATTAGATATAACCTTGCAAATGCTAGTAAAAGAAAATATCATCTTACTCAAGAAGAAAATCTAAATGCTAGGTTTGCTAGTCTGGCTAGAAAGGTTGAAGCCATGGAATCCGGGAAAGTAAAAGAAATCAAATTTGTGCAAAATGAAGAAATTTGTGGCATTTGTGATGAATTAGGACACTCAACAAATGAATGTCCAAAAATTCCTATTTTTAAAGAAGTTGTGCATGAGCAAGTAAATGCAATGAATAATTTTAAAAAGCCATTCACTTCTTCTTTTTCAGATACATACAATCCGGGATGGAGAAATCACCCGAATTTCAGTTGGAAGAACAACAACCAAGCACAATTCATGCAACCACCACCTCCCCAGGCACAGCAAGATTCTCAAAATCCTCAAGGATATGCACCCTATGTCCCACCATATAGGAAAAACCTTGAAAGAACATTGTATGCATTCATGGAAAAACAAGAGGCCATCAATAACCAAAATACTCAAGCCATGATTGACATAAAAGACACTCTTGCTAAACTTTCTTCTGCACTTGCCATTCACGAGAAAGGAAAATTTTCCTCTCAACCTCAACCAAATCCCAAGAGTCAGTACAGCCTAAATGAGGGTAGTTCAGAAAGCCAACAAATAAATCAAGTCAAGTCAGTGATAACTCTTAGGAGTGGAAAGATTGTTGAAAAACAAATTCCTGAACCTTGTGAGAAAAATGATGAGTCAAGTCCCAAAGATGAGGAAGGAGCTTATAAGCCACCTAGCCAAAAGGAGACCAAACCCTTGCCTTCACCCCCATATCCTCAAGATTAAAAAATTCAAGTAAAGTGAACTATAACAGTTACATTTTTGAAATTTTTAAACAAGTGAAGGTCAATATTCCTCTGTTATATGCTATCAAAAAAATTCCTTGTTATGCCAAATTTTTGAAAGACTTGTGCACTGTTAGGAAACATAATGTAAAAAAGAATGCATTTTTGACTAAACAGGTAAGCTCCATTATTCAAAATAATAATGAGTTAAAATATAAAGACCCTGGTTGTCCTACAGTTTCATGCATTATTGGTGAACATAAAATTGAACGAGCTTTACTTGATCTTGGTGCTAGTGTTAATTTGCTTCCATATTCAGTTTATCAGCAACTCAACCTTGGTGAGTTAAAACTAACTTCTGTAACTCTTCTACTTGCTGATAGATCAATTAAAATCCCAAAAAGAATAGTGAAAGATGTGTTGGTACAAGTTGATAAATTCATATATCCTGTGGATTTTATTATCTTGGAAACTGAACCTATGGTTGATAGTTCTAAGTCAGTTCCTATTATTTTGGGTCACCCATTTTTAGCAACATCTAATGCTTTGATAAATTACAAAAATGGAGTGGTGAAGCTAACATTTGGAAATATGACACTAGAGCTTAATGTTTTCAACATGTGCAAGCAACCACATGAAGTTTATGATGACAAGGAAGAGATTGAAGGGATTGAGGCCATTATAGATGATCATCTTCAAATCAGGAGTTCTTCTGACCCATTAGAAATTTGTTTAATTAATTCCTTTGATTCAAGTACACAATTAGATGATGATATTTCTGAAGTATGTTCTTTACTTGATTGTTCACCGGTAATGGAATACAAGGGATTGAAGCAGAAATTTGAAGAGATAAAACCCATGAATGATGATACCCATGAAGAAGTACCCACACTGAAACTAAAGCCATTACCTGATGGGTTGAAGTACACATTTTTGAGAGAATAACAAAGCTCTCCGGTGGTAATTTCCTCATCCCTGACCAAAGAACAAGAAGGTAGGTTGATAGAAGTACTTAAAAGGCATAAAAGTGCAATTGGATGGACATTAAAGGATATAAAAGCCATTAATCCATTAATCTGTACACATAGAATACATTTAGAGGATAATGCTAAAAGATCTCAACAGCCTCAAAGAAGATTAAATCCACACATGAAAGAGGTAGTCAGAGCTGAAGCTCTTAAATTACTTGATGTTGGAATTATCTATCCTATCTCTGATAGCCAGTGGGTAAGCCTTACACAAGTTATGCCTAAGAAATCTAGAATAACAGTGGTTGAAAATGAAACAGGAGAATTAACACATACCCGAGTTTCATCTAGTTGGCGTATGTGTATTGATTTCAGAAAATTGAATGCAGCCACTAGGAAAGATCATTTCCCTTTGCCATTTCTTGATCAGATTCTGGAAAGAGTAGCAGGACATCCCTACTATTGTTTTCTTGATGGTTATTCAGGGTATAATCAAATACCAATTGCATTGGAGGATCAAGAAAAGACCACTTTTACTTGTCCCTTTGGTAATTTTTACATATAGAAGAATGCCTTTTGGTCTTTGTAATGCTCCGGTAACTTTTCAAAGATGCATGTTAAGTATTTTCAGTGACATGATTGAGCATTATTTAGAGGTTTTCATGGATGATCTGACAATTTTTGGAAATTCTTTTAAAAATTGTCTTGATAATTTGGAAAAAGTTTTTAAAAGATGCGAAGAAAAAGGATTTGTGTTGAATTGGGAAAAATGTCATTACATGGTTACCTCAGGAATAGTGTTAGGTCATGTGATATCTTCTAAAGGAATTGAAGTTGATAAGGCCAAAGTTGAATTAATTGCTCATTTGCCATCCCCCAAAAACAGTCAGAGAAGTTCGTTCCTTTTAGGACATGCAGGATTTTACAGAAGATTCGTAAAGGACTTTAATGCAATATCTAGACCTTTATGTAATCTTCTAACAAAAGATACACCATTTGATTGGACTCAAGATTGTCAGAAATCTTTTAAAAAATTAATCGATCTTTTGACTTCTACTCCTATCATGCAATCTCCTGATTGATCTTTGCCTTTTGAGTTGATGTGTGATGCTAGTGATTTTGCTGTTGGTGCTGTTTTAAGCCAAAGAAAGGAAGCTAAGCCTCATGTAATTTATTACGCAAGTCGAACTTTAAATAGTGTACAAATGAATTACACCACTACTGAAAAAGAACTAATTACTGTAATTTTTGCATTGGACAAATTTCGAGCTTATTTAATTGGTTCTTCCACTGTTGTTTTCACTGATCATGCTATTGTTAGATATTTAATGTCTAAGCAAGATGCCAAACCTAGGTTGATACGGTGGATCTTGTTGCTTCAAGAATTCAACATCACAATGAAAGACAAGAAAGGAGCCAAAAATGTTGTTGTAGATCATCTGTCCAGACTTACAATAGGCTCATCTTTTGATAGCACACCTATCAATGATTCTTTTCCTGATGAATTTTTATTTTCTGTCAATTCCATGCCTTGGTTTGCTAACATTGTCAATTTTCTTGTAACAGGTAAGATGTCGGCTCAATGGACGCACCAAGACAGAAAAAAGTTTTTCATTGAGGTGAAAATTTTCTATTGGAATGATCCATATTTGTTCAAATATTATCCTGATCAAATCTTTTGGATATGTGTACCTGACAATGAGGTAAGTAGTCTCATTAAATTTTGTCATTCAGAAGCATGTGGAGGTCATTTTTCTTCAAAGAAAACAGCTGCGAAAATCTTACAGTGTGGATTTTATTAGCCCACTTTATTCAAGGACAGTTATACTTTTTGCAAAAGTTGTGAAAGTTGTCAAAAATTGGGGTCCATTTCTAAAAGAAATATGATGCCTTTGAACCCTATCCTTATCATTGAAATTTTTTATTATTAGGGAATTGATTTCATGGGTCCATTTCCATTATCTTTTGGATTTGTGTACATTTTGGTTGCAGTTGATTATGTCTCAAAATGGATTGAGACGATTCAATGTCGGCACAATGATAATAAAATTGTTCTAAAATTTTTAAAAGAAAATGTTTTGAGTCGATTTGGAATTCCTCGAGCTATCATCAGTGATGGGGGAATACATTTTTGCAATAAACCATTTGAATGCTTAATGAAGAAATATTGCATTACCCACAAAATTGCAACCCCTTATCATCCTCAGACAAGTGGACAAGTTGAATTAGTAAATAGGGAGATTAAACAAATTTTGAAAAAAATGGTTAACCTAAATCGTAAAGATTGGTCTTTAAGACTAAACGATGCACTTTGGGCTTATCGTATTGTTTTCAAAACATCTTTAGGCATGTCACCCTATCGGTTAGTCTATGGAAAACCTTATCACTTGCCTGTAGAATTGGAGCATAAAGCATTTTGGGCCATTAAAGCTTTCAACTTAAGTCTTGATGATGCTTCCAAGTTACACAAATTACAATTGAATGAACTTGAGGAATTAAGAAATTATGCATATGAAAACTCAAAGATTTATAAAGCTAGAACAAAAGCTTTTCATGATAAATCAATTTTGAGAAAAACTTTTGAAATTGGTCAAAAAGTTATGCTTTATAATTCTCATCTTCACCTATTCCCTGGAAAATTGAGATCTAGGTGGATTGGTCCCTTTATTGTCAAACATGTGTATCCTTATGGGGCCATAGACATTGAGAATCCTAGGAATGGTAATATTTTAAAGATCAATGGACAAAGACTCAAACTATTTCTGGAACATCAAGTTGTTGAGGTAGAATTCCTCTCCCTTTCTAATCCTTGTTATGAGTAGAATTTATTTTAAGTTTGTTTCTTTCTTTTTGCAGTTCCCGGTTAAATGACGGATAACGGTACTCTGTGACTCTCAAGTCGGTTTGTCTTTCAGTTTCCCATAATAACTGATTCCTTCTCCTTCAAAATGGATGTCATTCTCTCAAATCTAAGAAAGTATTTCCCTTCTATTCCTAAAAAGGCTCTAACCAAAATCTACAAAGTTAGGTGTGAAAGACTGAGACTATTAATGTACAAGGGCATCCCAGAAGATATACGCTGGATAATCGAAGTAAAGGTTCGTTTAGCTGGTGAATCTTCAGATTCATTTGTCCCATACATGCCTGGTCTCGGTAAAAGTTCATTTTCAAAAAGGAGAAGAGTAAAAAGAATGCAAGTTTGTTACAAGTGTGCATGATGGAATTCTAACACGCGATGTCATTCTTTGGGAATAGTTTGCGTAAATCAAGAAAATAAAATATTCTTCATTAAGAATGGACTGAGTAAGGAGTCATTAGATAATATCTTATTGACTCTTGAGACGCATTCTTGTAGAGTTATGCAGCGTGAACTTCTTAGTTTGTGGAATCTCTTCAAGGACGAGCAAGAGCGTTATAGTCTTGGGAATCTGACTCAAAAAGACCCTGTTTGCCAATTTATAAGAAAATTAGATGGGAAGCTTATCCTCGACTCATAGAAGGCATTTAAGCCGTTTCTGGATGTGAAACTAGAGGAAGATGTGAGCCACAATCACAACAACATGTATATATTATCTTGTACATCTTCAAAAAAAAAGAAAAAAAATAAAAAACATGAAAAAAGGGCAAAACTTCGGTTGTACTTAGTCTTTAATTAGATTAGGAGCCCCTGCCAGTGGCAGACCTGTCATTAACTCGGGTGGACCTTTGCACGTCGGTCGATAAATAAGATAGAAGCGTCCCGTGTTTGCATTTTCGCATGACAATGCCTCTGAGCTGGATCCTGTGATTTAATGTCATGGGCTCTCCAGCGACCTCTCACTGGCTATGGTCACTGGTCGTCGTATTCAGATTTTATCTCTTTAACTAGAGGGATGATGCATAGGCTGGGATATCCCACAAGTGAGAGGGAGAAGAATGCCCAGATTGGCTGAGCCGTCTTGGTATTACTGCACTCATGACGCGCAGTATAAAGATCTGTCATGAAACCTATACATAAAGGTTTGTAATCATTTGTTATTATTATTTTATCTTTGTATGATTTTGTTAAGTTTTGGTTTTGGACAGACGATCCTTTGGGCGGGGTCCTTCAGGGGTTTCTAGACTTCTTTACCCTGATGGTTTTCTTGAAGTAAAAAAAAAAAACCAAAAAAGAAAAATAAAAATAATAATAATTTTGTTTCTTAATTTCAAACTTTTCTGACAACAGCCAACCTACCCATATAAGTGCTATCATTACTTTTTCTATTCTCTTCCCTATTTAAACATGCATTTCCTTTACTTTCCTTCAACTTAAAATCATTCAAAGGGAGTGTGAGTGTAGAAATGGAGGGAGCTTTTTCTTCAGTTTGTAGATTTCTCAGTATCTGTGTATTTTGTGGGACAAGTTATGGGAAGGGTTTAGAGTTTGTAAACACAGCAAGCACTGTTGGTAGAACACTTGCTGCGAGGAACATTCGTGTTGTATATGGGGGAGGTTGCCTTGGATTAATGGGGGCTGTATCACTTTCTACATTTGTAAGAGGTGGTCAAGTTTTAGTTGTCATTCTTGAACCTTTAACTCGAAGGAACATCATTGGAAATAAAATTAGACTAGAAATTCAAGTATCATCTATGCATGAACAAATGAAGGCAATGGTTGAAAACTCTGATGCATTCATTGCCTTACCAGTGGTTTTGGTACTTTGGAAGAAGTCTTTCAAATTGTCTCTTGGGCCCAACTGAACATCCACCATAAACCCATAGGTTTATTGAATGTTAATAATTTCTTTGATCTTTTATTATATTTTCTTGACCATGCTATGGAACAGAAATTTGTCACACCTTCAGTAAGACGACTCATTATCTCTGCTTCCACTGTTGATGAGTTGATTGATAAATTAGAAGCTTTTGTTTATGAACCTGAATCAGTAATAGCTCAGATAGATTAGTCAGGAGGCAATAGCAAGGGAGGCAACAACAAGAGAGGCAACAACAAGGGAGAAAGCAAGGAACAAGAGTGTGATCTGACACTTCATCTATAACTTTTCTTTATCTTTAGTTTTATTTATCGTACTTTATTTCTGTTTAAATTTGTGTGAGATTTCTCTTTTCAGTAATTACAACAGGTACTATCTTCTATCCTTTACCTATCTATCTTTGACATTGAGGACAATGTTATGATTTGGTTGGAGGGAAGGATAGTTGTGTAAAAAAAATAAAAAAAATTAGGAAGTGTGTGTATTAATATGTTTGTTGTGTTTATATGTTTGTCAGTAACTTACTAAATCAAAAATAAAAAATAAAAAAAAAATTTAAGAAATGTGTGTATTAATATATTTGTTGTGTTTATATGTTTGTCAGTAACTTACTAAACTAGTTAAGGATGGCAGAGTAATGAGTGAATTTTACTCTTGAGACGCATCTTAGTTAGGGTAGACAACTAGTTTGTGTGGAAGTAGCAATTCAAATTCAGGAAAATTTGCATAATTGAGTTATTTGTCTTCTTTCTTAAAAATCACATGCTTGGTTATGGATGTTAAATTGGTGGACTGAGAATGATAGAATTATGTCTTGTGAGATTTTGAGTCTATTGATGAATAGATTGAACAATTGTATCATTCTCTTCTTTCTTGTGTGAATTTCACTCATGGAATTGTTACTCTAGAACTTGTTTTGATTCTTTTTGAGACTACATTTTCATATGCATACATAAATATGATTGAGACATTTTTCTTGAAATAGCTACTTTAATCAAATAGCCAACCTTACTTAGCAGCATATTGTCTCAATATGATATCAAACACTCTTATAACTTCTTGAAAATTCTCTAATTCCTAATATGATATCAAACACTCTTATGACTTCTTGTAAATTCTCTGATTCCTGCCAACATAAAGCATTGGAAATAGCCTATTTCCCCTTACTTAACCCCTTTGAGCTTATTTGACCATTCTTTGTTTCGAACTCATTTTGTGTCTTAAATGAAAAAAAATTATGTTCTTACTTAGCCTTAGGGAATAAGAGAACATTAGCTTTGTCATTTGATGAGTTCTTGAACAAGTGTGAGGGTGTGTGTGCAGAATGATTAAAAAATGTATATATGATTTTTTTTATATAAAAAATTCAAAAAAATAAAAAAAATCAAAAATAAAAAAAATCAAAAATAAAAAAAAGTAAGTAAAAAGAAAAAGAAGTTCAACAAGGCAATAAAGGAAAGGAAAAGAATATGTAAAAGGAATTTGTATTAGGTGGAGTTGAGATGAACTTTCATGCTTGTTAATTGAACTCAGCATTCATGCTCTTTTATTCTCTTTGGTATTTAACTTGTCATATCTATATTACCTTTTTCTTTACCTTGACCCCATTACAACCTTGATTAAAGTCCTTATGATTTGTGTGTGCATATGTTCTGAGTAGTGGAGAAGTAGAAGATAAGCAAGCTTATGGTAGTGCAATTTTCATGGGTTGAATTGAGTGAAATACCTACCTTTTAAACACTTGAGGGATTGAGAGTGAATTTTGTGAAAATCTATCATTCTTGACTCATGCTTTTCAATTGAAATTTCCTTACTTGATGGTTTGAGATGTGAAGATATGTTACCTCGTGAATGTTTTGATTACTTGAATGATTGGTTACTCTTTATTTTTAAATATTATTAGATATTAAGTCTTTTAGAGTGTTTAACTTTTGAGTCTGTTTCGTTTTTTTTTTAGTTTTGGTCTTGTGTGTTTTGCCCAAGAGTGCAAAAAGTTAAGTGTGGAGGAATTTGATGATCACATATTTGATACATTAATAAGCCTTCATTTTTAGTCATTTACACTCTCCATGTACTTAATTGATTGAGTTTGATTATGTTTTGTAAATTTGGACTCAAATTGGACTTAATTGAATTTTTCAGCATAATTTACGTCTTACGTTATTTCTATATTTGGGCTATATCTTGGGATGTAGGTGGTCAAATGAGGTGAATTTGATGGCATTTTAAAGATAAGAGAGAGTTATATAACTTTCATGAAGATCTCAAAGGCCCAATCACACGAGTAGATAACTCAAATTGGGGTTGAAGTAAAAACTAGAGTGCTATTCCTGATAGATTGATCTATGTATACTATTCATGCCATATTTCAAGTTCGAGGTTGTCAAAAGGGCTAAAATTTTGATACTGAATAGTTGAGACCTATATCTATAACTTTTATGTTGAACACTTTTCCAGAATCGAAGGTCTAATGGGTGATATTGAGCTTGAAAGTTAGAATAGAGGAGCTGTGACTGGGCCTGCGCAGTGTATAGTAATTTGAATGTATCTAGAGTTATAGAAATGATATTGGATTCACACTAAAGCCATTTGAAAGTCAAGATCAAGCCCTACAACTTTGATGAATATCACATTTGTTTATTCTGACGTATTCAATGACTTTAAAACTAAATGATTTCGGAGATAAGGAATCTCCATAATTTTTCACTCACCAAAAGTCATTTGGCATTTTCCACTTATTTTCAACTCATCCACTCACTAATGACTCAGCCCCCTTGTCATTTTGTATCTCTAATCCTCTATAAAAGGGGGCCTTGGTAGATCATTGAAGGTATTAGGTGTTAGGTACCAAAATGATGCTAGTTTGTTACTAGATTTTCTTGTAGTAATTTTCCTTTGTTCTAAATTGAAGTCGGGTTCTTCTTCTTCTTCTTCTCTCTTTCTTTCTTCTTATCTATGAGTAACTAAGTTTCATTTTGCTTGGGTGAAAGAGTGAAGCTCTTAGTAATGAAATAAGGTTGGATTAATTTTCCTCTTGTGCTTAAATGATATATTTTCAAGTGATCATTATACGTATTGTATTTTGTTTTCAATCAATTTAGCAACCCTCCTTGTAAAGTGGAGTTCTTGATTTGTTGTAGACAAGAGATTGACACAATGAATGCTTTAACCCATTTACAAGTGGTGGTGTTAGAAACTCTCCTTATAAAGTGGAGTTCTTGATTTGTTGTAGACAAAATATTGACACAATGAATGCTTTAACCCATTTATAAATGGTGGTAATATTTTTTGGAAACATAATATAATTATGCATATTATTTTAATTAGACTTTTAACGTTGTATTTTCTTATTAGAATCTCTATGTTGCGAGGATTCTAATTCAGTTATAAAAGAAATTAATTTTACCTTTACTTTATTTACCAAGAGTGGATCTTTTAACCCAAGTAAATAATTTTTATCGTAGTAACAAAATATTTACTTCATCTTAATTAATCTTCAACAATTCCCTATGGATCGACCTCGGACTCCTAAGAAATTTATTACTTGAGACAACCTGCACTTGGGTTCGCAATGCAACAATTAATCTCGCATCAAGTTGCTAGACTTGTTTGAAACTTTTAATTTGCATCAAGTTTTTGGTGCCGTTGCTGGGAAAGCATTGTCTTCTTTGTGTGGAAGTAGCAATTCAAATTCAGGAAAATTTGCATGATTGAGTAAATTGTTTTCTTTCTTAAAATTCACATGCTTGGTTATGGATGTTGAATTGGTGGACTGAGAATGATAGAATTATGCCTTGTGAGATTTTGAGCCTATTGATGAATGGATTGAACATTTGTACCATTCTCTTCTTTCTTGTGTGAATTTCACTCATGGAATTGTTACTCTAGAACTTGCTTTGATTTTTTTTTAGACTACATTTTCATATGCATATATAAATATGATTGAGGTATTTTTCTTGAAATAGCTACTTTAATCAAATAGTCAACCTTGCTTAGCAGCATATTGTCTCAATATGATATCAATCACTCTTATGATTTCTTGGAAATTCTCTAATTCCTACCAACGTAAAGCATTAGAAATGACCTATTTCCCCTTGCTTAACCCCTTTGAGTTTATTTGACTATTCTTTATTTTGAACTCATTATGTACCTTAAATGAAAAATCAGGTTCTTACTTGACCTTAGGGAATAAGAGAACATTAGTTTTGTCATTCGATGAGTTCTTGAACAAGTGTGGGGGTGTGTGTGCAGAATAGTTAAAAAAATGTATATATGATGTTCTTTTTGTAAATAAAAAATAAAAAAATCAATCAAAAAAATCAAAAAAAAAGGAAAAAGAAGAGGTTCAACAAGGTAATAAAGGAAAGGAAAAAAATATGCAAATGAAATTTGTATTAGGTGGAGTTGGGATGAATTTACATGCTTGTTAATTGAACTCAGCAATCATGCTCTTTTATTCTCTGGTATTTAACTTGTCATATCCATATTACCTCCTCCTTTACCTTGACCCCATTACAACCTTGAATAAATTCCTCATGATTTGTGTGTGCATGTGTTCTGAGTAGTGGAGAAATAGAAGATAAGCAAGCTTATGGTAGTGCAATTTTCATGGGTTGAATTGAGTGAAATACCTACCTTTTAAACACTTAAGGGATTGAGAGTGAATCTTGTAAAAATCTATTATTCTTGACTCATGCTTTTCAATTGAAATATCCTTGCTTGTTGATTTGAGATGTGAAGATATGTTACCTCATGAATGTTTTGATTACTTGAATGATTGGTTGCTCTTCATTTTTAAATATTATTAGAAATTGAGTCTTTTAGAGTGTTTAGCTTTTGAGTCTATTTCATTTTTTTTTAGTTTTAGTCTTGTGTATTTTGCCCAGGAGTGCAAAAAGCTAAGTGTGGGGAAATTTGATGATCACATATTTGATACATTAATAAGCTTTCATTTTTAGTTATTTACACTCTCCATGTACTTAATTGATTGATTTTGATTATGTTTTGTAAGTTTGGACTCAAATTGGACTTAATTGAATTTTTCAGTATAATTTACATTTTACGTTGTTTATGTATTTGGGCTATATCTTGCGATGTAGGTGGTCAAATATGGTGAATCTGATGGCATTTTGAAGACAAGAAAGAGCTCTATAACTTTCATGAGACCTCAAAGTCCCAATCACACGAGTAGATAACTCAAATTGGGGTTGAAGCAAGAACTAGAGTACTGTTCCTGACAGCTTGACCTATGTGTATTATTCATGCCATTTTTCAGGTTAGAGGTTGTCAAATGGGCTACAATTTTGATGCTGAATAGTTGAAACCTATATCTACAACTTTCATGTTGAACACCTTTTTGGAATCGGAGGCCTAATGGGTGATATTGGGCTTACAAGTCAGAACAGAGGAGTTATGACTGGGCCTGAGCAGTGTGCAGTAATTTGAACGTATCTAGAGTTATAGAAATGATATTGGACTCAAACTAAAGCCATTTGAAAGCTAAGATCAAGGCCTACAACTTTGATGAAGATCATAGTTTCTCATTCTAACGCATTCAATGACTTCAGAGCTAAATGATTTCAGAGACAATGAATCTCCATAATTTTCCATTCACCAAAAGTCATTTGGCATTTTCTACTCATTTTCCACTCATCCACTCATTAATGACTCAGCCCCTTGTCATTTTGTATCTATAATTCTTTATAAAAGGGGGCCTTAGCAGATCATTAAGAGTGTTAGGTGTTAGTTACCAAAATGATGTCATTTTGTTACTAGGTTTTCTTGTAGTAATTTTCCTTTGTTCTAAATTAAAGTCATGTTCTTCTTCTTCTTCTTCTCTCTTTCTTTCTTCTTATCTATGAGTAACTAAGTTTCATTTTACTTAGGTGAAAGAGTGAAGCTCTTGGTAATGAAATAAGGTTAGATTAATTTCTCTCTTGTGCTTAAATGATATATTTTCAAGTCATTATACATATTGTATTTTGTTTCCAATCAATTTAGCAACCTTCCTTACAAAGTGGAGTTCTTGATTTATTGTAGACAAGAGATTAGCACAATGAATGCTTTAACCCATTTACAAGTGGTGGTGTTAGAAACTCTCCTTATAAAGTGGAGTTCTTGATTTATTGTAGATAAAATATTGGCACAATGAATGCTTTAACCTATTTATAAGTGGTGGTAATATTTTTCAGAACCATAATATAATTATGTATATTATTTTAATTAGACTTTTAACGTTGTATTTTTCGATTGGAATCTCCATGTTGCGAGAATTCTAATTGAGTTATAAAAGAAATTAATATTACCTTTACTTTATTTACTATGAGTGGATCTTTTAACCCAAGTAAATAATTTTTATCGTAGTAACAAAATATTTACTTCACCTTAATTAATCTTCAACAATTCCCTGTGGATCGACCTCGGACTCACCGAGAAATTTATTACTTGAGACAACCTGCACTTGGGTTTGCAAATGCGACAATTAAAAAATGTGCATCACCAAGGGTTTAGTGAATATATCTGTTAGTTGTTTAGATATTTCAATAAATTCTAGCATGTAATCTCCTTTTTGCACATGATCCCTTATGAAGTGGTGCCTTATTTCTATGTGCTTGGTTCTAGAGTGTAAAATAGAATTTTTAGCTAAAATAATTAGACTAATGTTATCATATCTTATAAGGATGTGACCAAGCTGGAGTCTATTGTCTAGAAGTTATTGCTTCATCCAAAGAATTTGAGCACAATAACTTTTAACTACAATATACTCATCTTCAACTGTAAACAATGTCATACTATTTTATTTTTTGCTATGCCAAGAAACTAAAGAGCTTCCAAGCAAGTGGTATGTTTCACTAGTACTCTTCTTATCCATTTTGCATCCAGCAAAATCTAAATCGAAATAACCAATTAGACTACATGAGGCACCCTTAGGATACCACAAACCCATTTGTGAAGTGTCAACTAAGTATTTCATGATTCTTTTTATAGCATATAGGTGTGATTCTTTAGGATTAACTTTATATCTTGCACACATGCACATACTAAAATAATATCAAGCCTACTAGCAGTAAGATAAAGGAGTGAACTAATCATACCTCTATATTTTGTGATTTCTACGGGTTTTCCTCTTTCATCCTTGTTCAAATAACAAGAAGTGCCCATTGGTGTAGCTATATGCTTAGTATTGTCCATTCCAAACTTTTTGAGCAGTTTCCTAGTTTGCTTGATTTGGAGTCCAAGGAAGAAGTTGAGCTCACCCATTATTGACATCTCAAACTCACTTTGCATAATATGGGCAAACTTCTTATATAAAGACTCATTAGTAGCATCAAATATTATATCATCAACATATACTTACACAAGGAGAATGTTGTGCTTTTTGTGTTTGATGAAGAGTGTTGTGTCAACATTTCCTCTTAAAAAATCTTTTAATAAAAGGAACTTGCTCAACCTTTCATACCAAACTCTAGGAGCTTGTTTTAAGCTATGCAAGGCCTTTTGAAAAATACATCTTTGTTTTCTTAGCAATATGTTCAAGTTGTCTCTTTCAAAGGTGAATTTTGAAAGATTACTTTTCAAATCCTCAATTTCTTTTTCAAAAGCTTTGCATGATGAGCAAGAAAAGGATGTAGATGTATTTTCATGTGAAGAACAAGTCATGCTGAAGAGTTAGCAATAATTAATCCAAGAGTTTCATTCTCAATTTTAAGTTACTCAACTTTCTTGGTTAAAATAAAAATTTTGTGTTCTAACAAGGAAATTGTTTTCTTGGATGAGGAAATAAGTTTTGTAAGCCTCATAAATTCATCATGCAACTTTTCAAATACATCTTACAATTCACTATATGAAGGAGAAAAGTCAAGGTTAGAAGATATTACTTCCATGCCATCTTCTTTTACTTCTTCTCCTCTAGCCATGAGACATAAATAGCTTCTTCATTGTCCAAACTATCCGTTGAATCCATGTCATTATCATCCCATGCAATTTAGGCTCTCTTTCTTTTCTTTTCCTGAGAATGTCTCTTCTCAAACTTTTCCACTTTCTTTTGATAAATGGGACACTGCATCTTCATGTGCCCCCAGTTTTCCATATTCATAGCATGTTGGTGTGGATGAAGTTCCTTCGCATTTATGATGAGTCTTCTTTGGAGGAAAATGTGACCTTTTTTGGGTTCCTTTCTTCTTGAATAATTTCCCAAACCTCCGCACAAGGAGACTAAGGTCCTCTTCATTTATCTTAAGGTTCTCCATGTCATCTTCATCATCATCATCAATCATGGAGGAAATGGCCTTGAGAGCAATTCCCTTCTTTTTCTTGTCAAGCTCCTCATTTTGGTTGAGTCTATTTAACTCCAATTCATATTCTTGGAGCTTTTCAAAGAGAGTGGCTAATGTCATTGTTGAGAGGTTTCTTGACTCCGCAATAGCCATCACTTTCGATTGCCAATGCCTACTCAAACATCTCAAAACTTTGTTAATAAGATCTTCATTAGGAAAAATATTTCTCAATGAAACAAGATGATTAACAATATGTGTGAACCTTTGTTTTGCATTTCTTGAATGGTTTCACCTTGGTTCATTCTAAAGAGTTCATACCCATGAGTGAGAGCATTTATTCTTGATATTTTCACTTCATTAGTACCTTTATGGGTTACTTGTAAAGTGCCCCACATTTCTTAAGCAATCTTGTAATTTGAAATCCTAAAGAACTCATGATACCCAAAGGACAGTAATGATGTTCTTGGCTTTCAAATTGTATTGGACATTTTTTTTATCTTCATCGGTTAATTACTTCTTGGAGTATTGACTCTTACACCTTTTATAACATGTGTGGGAACAAAAGGACCATTTTCAGCTATATCCCACACATTTAGATCAATGGTGTCAATAAAAATTTCCAATCGTTCTTTCCAATATGCATAACCATCAATTTTGAAAAAGGGAGGTCTATTTATTGAAGAACCTTCCAATGAAAACCATTTGAAGAAGCCATCACTCCTCTTAAAGTTGTTAAGCTCTTTATACAATAGTCTAACTCTGATACCACTTGCTAACAAGTGGCTTCAAAACTCAAGAGGGGGTGAATTGAGTTTATAAAGAGTTTTCGCAAACTTTTCACAAAACACTTGTATATCAATTTTCATTAAAGTTATTGATTAATTGAAGTTATTAGAGAGATGAGATTGAATACTTCACTTACAAATAAATAAGCCAAGATTAAGAAACTTCAAGTAAACATAAAATTAAAGCACAAATGTAAAGGAGTTTGAGTATATAAGAGCAAATACAATATTTATCCTGATTCGCTCCTTATGACCTACGTCCAGTTTTCAAGTAAATCACTTGAGATCTTTCACTAAACCTTCAAGCTTGAACAAGTACTTGCTACTTTTACAACCAAGAACACTTAACACACCTTGAGATGTCTCACCCTTTGTGCTTGAGCCTAAAAAATAAGGGATACCTCACCCTTACAACTTTTGAGGGATATCTCACCTTCTTTCAAATAAAGGATACCTTACCCTTTACTTTATCAAAGGATACCTCACCATTTTACACAAGAAATCAAAGAATGATTGAATGATAAACTCTCAAAAGAGTATATTATACAAGTCGAAGCTCTAAGGGTAGAAGGATAATCACACTTTTAAGCTCAAAAACAAAATCAAAGGATTAAGGCTGAGAAAACTCGTATTAAATGCTTAACAAGATGTTTTAGAATAATTTCTTACTCCTCTTTAATGACCAAAGACTTGTATTTATAGCCCAATACATTAAAGATCCGTTGGGAGTAGTTGGGAGCATTAAATGTAAGCAACTAGCTGTCAATTTCTATTTTTGGAAACTAATCTATTCAAATAGGCTAAGCATCTATTCGAATAGATGAGTTTTAGCACACCAGTCTTTGGTTTCTGGAATAACCTATTCGAATAGGCTTATGCTTTATTCAAATAGAGCCTTTTAAAAAATAAAAGGCATGTAGTCATTTAAGTCCTCTATTCGAATAGATGTCTTATTCTATTCGAATAGAGCTTGATGGAAATGAAAACATTGAATTCTGACTTTTGCTATTCGAATAGGGAGACCCTTTATCGAATAGACCTATTGAAAAACACTTTAAACATCTTTGTAAACTTTGCCAAATGTTTCTAATAGATCCAACAAGCTTGTAAACACTTAAAAGCTATTTCTTAAGAAACCAAAACTCATTATAAAAACTTGAAAACCATGTGTGCTATTTGAGTTCTTAAAAAACATGTTTGGAGCTTAAGTGTGAACCCTTTTACCTTACAAAATTATCTAAGTCCTAGTGCTATTCTTGAAAGGTCTTGGACTTGATCTTGCCACCATCTTCATGTTTGTTATCATCAAAACTATCTTCAATGGTCAATAGTCAATTACACATTTTCATCTTCTTGGGCAAGCATACTCCCAATAGTTTCTTATGATGTTAAAGTATATAACTTCATTGGACGCCCTAGTACAAGAGGGGTCGTTATTGGTGGATTTGGCAAGTACTCCTTTATTTGATTAAAGGTATCTTGGTGCTCTTTCTCCCATCAAAATTCCTCATGGGACTTAAGTTTTATCAATGGTGAGAAGATCTTAGTTTTTCAAGACAAATTCGAAATGAATCTTTGAAGAAAATTGATTTTTTCTAAGCAAAGACTATAGTTGTTTTTTATTCAAAGGTGGTGAAGCCTTCATTATAGCCTTTGCCTTATTCTTGTCAATCTCATCTCAACTCCTTTTTTTCTGGACCAAGAACCTAAGAAAGTTTCCTACAGATACACCAAAAGCACATTTAATAGGTGTCTGCTTAACTGGATGTTTCCCTACTCGAATGGGTAGCTTGTGTTCGACCAACTCCCTATTAAATTCAGGCATTTCCTCATAATCTCATGCAAAGTAGTCCTTATTCTCTTTGAGTACCTTGATCAAATCTTGTTTAAAATTTACATCTAAAAGACTACTAATATATGTAGGGCATTTTAGAACATCATCGCCCAAATTAACTTCCTCTAAGGGGTTTTGTACCTCTATCTTTTTAGTTCCATCAAATAGCGGGGTCTATTCGAACCCTAGAGGTGAATTATCATATATACAATCTAAATTTGCACCATCAGTTGTACAAGTTATTTTGTTAGCCATAAAGGCTGACAATCTAGCTAGTTCGCTCTCAATTGTCATAATTTACAAATTCATTAGGCTGAATAGCTAAATCGACCCTGGGCACTATATAAAAACCATTAATGTCTAATCGACACATTTCGACAATCTTACTGTCAAAGGCTTTAGTGTCCCAAATGTCAAAGGTTTAACCCTAGGAAAGTACATTTTAAAATCAACATAGTTATTTTGAAAATAATATAAATCATTATCAGCCTCAATCAACTTGAGCATTCCTTCCTCATTCCATATAAACATCTGCTGGTAAATAGTTGAAGGGACAACTCCAACTACATGAATCCACTCCCTACCAAGAAGAAGATTATAACTGGCTTTTAAAGGGACCACAACAAATAAAGAATTCTTGTCATTGATCCCACTCTTATGCTTAAAGCCACCACTCCCTCAAAAGTCGAAGAGTTCCCATTAAAGTCTAGCACTATCATGTTATGGGGGAGTAAATTTTCTTCACTTTTTTTGAACTTCTTCAGCAGACTCAAGAGCATCAAGTTGATTACTGCACCACCATCAACCAGTACTCGATTTACAAGCTTACTATTTGCCACCACTTTAATGAATACAGGATGCACATGATCTTTCATTTCCTTGGTTAGTACATCAAAAATGACTGAATTCTCTTTGGCTTCCACCATGTTCTTCGACTAGAAAGAAATCTTCATTTACCTCCTCTAACTCGTCGAAGTAGTATTCTTCTAAGCTATCCTGTGTTGAAGAGAATTCAAATTCTACTGGTAGCACTGAGACTATATTCACAGGAAGTTTGTTGAAGATTACCAAGTTATCATCAAAATCAAATTCAAATGAATCTGTTATCAAATCTTCATCCATAGGGATAGGTTATTTCCTTTTTTTTCTTTATGACCTATTGCTCCCTTCACCACATCTAAATATGGTTGGATATTCATCTGAGCAGCTTTCTACTTAGTAGCTTGCCTCGTAGCTTCTTGTTGAGCTTTCTACTAGGCTTGTTGAGCTAGTTGCTACTGTCGAAGATGTTGCGCCTTCCTCCATTGCGTCTTCGACATATTAGGGCCCTTGGACTAGGTTGAAGACTATCTTACCCCATTTCTTGACTAAGTATAAAGGTTTCCCCCATATCCTAGCATTAGGTATTGAACACCTAATTCGAATCTGGTTGTTTCTATACCATTTTTTACGTGCCACATTCATAGATGGTACCCGAGTTTTTCATTTTCAATTTCCTTCGAGGTTACCATTTCCAAGCTTCATGCCTGGCAGGTTCTAGTTTCTAACCGCTCCCTAGAAAAAAACTTTATCCTACTTTTTCTTTTTCTTAGACATTTCAAAGGATTTTGTAGCTAACCTATCGAACATTGTGCTATAACGAGGACATAGTGATATTTCTCATTCTTCTTGCGAATCAAGAATTTTACTAAGGATTCCCCAACCTTAGGATAGATTTCCTTTTCATTCGCATCAAACATGTCAAGTTCAACATCAGCCTTGACTTTAGGATTATCTTTCTCAGCCACATCAACCATGTTAACTTGGAGGAACTCAGTTGGTTCAATATAGTTGGCGTTCACCTCGAATGGATTTGAGTCAACCTTCATATTTTTCTTATTTTCTTCAAACTTAAGTCTTCCTTCTTTAATAGCTTTTTGAATTAAATCCTTGAAACAAACACAATTATTAGTTGAATGACCATATTTGTGGTGATACTTACAGTATTTTTTACCTTTAATTTCCTTAGTAGAAGGGGTCTTATGCTCATCGGGTAATTTGATCTATTTATCTTTTAATAACAATCAAATATTTAATCATATTTTGTTATATCAAAATCATAGGATTATCTACTTGTGAATTTTGACTTATCCTTTGCCTTAACAAGCTTTAAAGATGCACAAACATAAGGGGGACCTGATTGAAGTTTAGCAATGTTTACTTTATTACCCTCTTCATCTACATCTTCATCTTCATTTTCATTTATTTCTACATAGATAATTTTATCTTACCTCATGTGTTTTATATTTTTCCTTTTCGATTTTAAGTTATCTGATTTGCCTCACTTTATCTACTAATTGAGGCATATCTAATAGTTACAGGTTAACTAACTTCTTGCTAATCGAATAATCTAGTCCACTAGCAGCTATCTTAACTACTTTAGCTTTAGGAATAATAATGAAACACCTGGATTTCATTTGCCTAAATCAAGCTAGGTAATCGTCTATTGATTCCCTATTTACTTGTTTAATAGTAAACAAGTCCATTAGGCTAACTTTTGTTACCAAGTGGCCTCAAACTCAAGAGGAGGTGAGTTGAGTTTCTAAAATATTTGCGCAAATCTTTCACAAAACATTTGAATATCAATTTTTGTTGAAGCTATTGATTGATTGAAGTGAATAGATAAATGAGATTGAATAATTCACTCACTAATAAATAAGCTAAGATAGAAAGTATTCAAGCAAACATATAAAATTGAAGCACAAATGTAAAGAGATAGAGCTGAGAAGAGCAAATACAATGATTTATCCTAGTTCAGCCACCCCTTGTGACCTACATCTAGTCCTCAAGTGAATCACCTGAGATTTTTCACTAAACCTTCAAGCTTGAATAGGTGCTTGAAATCTTTACAACACAGAGTACTCAACACACCTCTAGGATACCTCACCCTTTGTGCTTGAGCCTCAAAACAGGGATACCTCACCCTTTACAACCTTTGAGGGATACCTCAGCCTCTTTACAATCAAGGGATACCTCACCCTTTTCTCTAGAGGGATACCTAACCCTTTTTACAGGAAATCAAAGTGTATAAGAAAGATAAACTCTCAAAAGAATGGATTACACAAGTTGAAGCTCAATGAGTATATAGATTCATACTTTTAGCTCATAAACAGAGAATTAGAGAACAAGGTTGGATGAACTCGTATTAATCCTCAACAACATTTTTTAGATTGATTTCCCAACCTTCATAAATGCTCAACAACTTGTATTTATAATTATTTAAAGATTAGAGCCGTTGGGGGGTTGGTTGGAACATTAATTGCTTCAAACTAGCTGTTAATTCTATTTCTGGTATAAGCTTTTATTCGAATAACAACTTTGTTATTTGAATAAATCTTCAAATAGCACGAAGGCAATTTTGCCTCGGGAATGTGTTATTTGAATAACACTTACGTTATTCAAATGAACCTTTTAAAACCTGTTTTCTGAAAAACGTGTTATTCGAACAACAAGTATATTATTCGAATAAACCATTTAAAATCTAATTTCTAGAAAACGTGTTATTCGAATAACAACTTCGTTATTCGAATAACCCATACGTGCCAAGGCTTGTTTTAAGCCTTTATTCGAATAAAGCAGAGCTTTGTTCGAATAAAGCTTAACCAGTTGGAATTCTTGACTTCTCTAACTTTGGTTATTCGAATAAGGAAACCCTTATTCGAATAAACCATTTGAAAATCATTTCATATAGCATTTAAACATTGCCAATTGATTCCAAATGATCTTATAAGCTTTTGTGCACTTAGTGGTTGTTTCTTTGGAAACCAAAAATCATTTTGAAGCCTTGAAAACATATGTGCTATTTGGTTTCTTTGAAAAATAATTTTTAGAGTATTAGTGTAAATCACTTTATACCCTTACACAATGATCTAAGTCCTAAATCTATTCTTGAAAGTCTTAGACTTGATCTTGCAACATCTTTATATTTGTTATCATCAAAACAAAGTTTCCATAGGTCAATAGCCAATTACAACTTTAGTTCCTCCTTAAAAGAATTGTTCTTGAAAGCTTCTTCCTAATTGATTCCAAGAATGGAGTAAATTTGGAGGAAGAGTCAAAAACTAAGTAAATGTATTCTTGATCAAATAACTTGGGAAATATTTCATTTTTAGATACTCATTATTGGCAATTTCTCCTAACTTGATTGTGTATCGAGCTATATGTTCGACTATCGACTCACCAACTTCTTCAGCAAACTTAATAAGTTTCGGGACTTTGTAGCCCCTGAGCAATTATGCTTGCTGAATGAAATTAGAAAATGCTGAAATAAAGTAAGGTTGGTTCACATATCCCATATTAAAACCATATTTATTCAAAACTTGTTCAACAACCTGGTTAATATTGTGATGTCCCCCAAGATTGTTGTCTAAAGCTTTCTAGGTACTGATCATCATTCTGATTTTGATTCACAATTTGAATTCCCTCAAGCTGAATGGGTTGATTTTGCTCATATTGTGCTGGCTGAGCATTTCCTACTTGGTTTATAATAGGATCCTCAAGTTATCCAAACACATCAGTAATTCAAACCCTTTGTCTTTCTAAAGCATTATAAGTATTATTAGTTGACTCGATTAGGGGTGTAATGACCGTGGTCATTTCTTGAGTCAACATATTAACCATCTCATGATTGCTCTCATCGACTTGTTGTCAAATATTGTTTAGATCAGTGTCAGTATTTCCTAGTTGGACTAAGGATAAATCCCTAGATAAATTTAGGCAAACAGGTGTCCCTTGATTCAACCTTTCATTCCAATTTGTACTTGTTCTTGCTCCTTAACCATCAACATTGCCTTGATTTCTTGGTGAAATATTTGGTAATGTTATAGTATAGGTAGCCTGAGCAGAATCTAAAGGTTGTGTTGCAGTTTGGGGTACAAAACCAGGAGGCAACCTATATATTGGTGTCGTTTGATTAACCCTTAGGCTCCTAGAAACTTCTGAAACAGAAACAAGAGCCCCTGTAGTTAGAATAATTTCATTAACCACAAAATTTGATGGCAATTTCGGGACACAATTGTGTCATTGTTGCTATTAACTCCATTACTTCCTTGAAGAGGATTTTGAGAGTTATTTGAATTGTTTTCTGACATTCTTGGCACTATCGTACCACTTCTCAAGCACATAAGCTTTTAAGTGAATTTTTACACAAGCCAGTCACTAGACTTGGTCCCACCAAGCGTGCTAATTTGTTAACTATAAATTTGTCAAAGATAAATTTTGATTCCAGTTATCACTCTAGGAAGGGAATCTCTTTTTCTCAAGAATTCTTAAGTACTTGGTGATTTGTGAACTGAACGAATATCAAAAACTTACTTCGAATTAAATAAGAAAATGTAGTAAAGTATGGATGTAAAGAGTAAGAATTATCAAAAAAGAAACAATAAAAAATGTACTAAAACTTGCAATCAAAGGTTTGCAAATAAACTAAAAATAGTAAAAGGCATGTAGAGAATAATAAAAAATAAGTTAAAGTATGTAAAAAAAGCATATAAAGAAAGCAATGAAAAGATAAGAGACTTAAACTTGCATGAAAGAAAATTCTACTAGAGTTTAAATGAAAGCGAGTAAAAGAAAAGCAATAAAAATGCAATGAAATAAACTTGCTAGAAAATTAAAGTAATAACAAAGTAAAAAAAAAAATAAAAGAAAGCAATAAAGATGCAGAAAAGTAAATGTGCAAGAAAGTAAAGTTAATAGAAAGTTAAACTAGCAGAAAAATAAAGAATGCAAGCAAAAGAAATCAAATGATTCAAAGAATCACTTAATCAAGGGATGAAGAGAATTGCAAGAAATATAAAGAAATGAGTTTAAATTTGCATTAAAGGATAAAAAGTACAAAAATAGATCAAAGTGGAAGGCCTACTTTACTAGTCTCTAGGAATATCCTTTAAAGTTTGTGATAGATGTAATAGGAACAATGAAAGATTTTATGCAAGTGTTTTCCAACTAACCAAAATGCCTTCACCCCCTCAGTATTTATAGACAAAGAAAGTAACCGACTTTGCAACAAGATTAGGACAAGTGTCCCTGAAACAAGTAATTTCCTAATTAAATAGTAATGATTGCCTTGTCTTTGAATTACAAAATCAACTGCTATAAACTTCCTGAATTCAAATTCTAACACTTAAATTTGAATTTGAATTTTAAGTGTAACTATCTTGTGTCTGCTTCTAAGTCTTCTGAACTTGAAAGAGGTCCTATGCAAATCTTGTAAATTTTCCTAAGTGTTCTCACTCTTCTGCTTCGATCTTGGCTGTAACTTCAAGTAATTATCTCTCTTTGTCAAAGTGAAACACATCTTTAAAAGCTCACTATTTGTCTTTAAGTGACCTTTTCCCTGCAAAACTTAGTTAAAACATCTTAATCGAAAAGAGTATTTTTTATTATTTGATCAAAATTTTAACTTATAGTTAAATCAATCTTAAGATGTTTTATTTACCAATATATTTCTTTTGTAAATCAAAAAATTTTATTTTTTGTACCAACAAATATGCTATGATATACTTGTCAATATATCTCTCTTTGTCGAAGCAAAACACGTCCTTGAAAGCTCACCATTTGTTTTCAAGTTACCTTAGCCCTGCAAAACTTAGTTAAAACATCTTAATTGAAAGGAGTATTTTCGATTACGTGATCAAAATTTTAACTTATAGTTAAATCAATCTTAAGATGTTTTATTTGCCAATATATTTCTTTTGTAAATCAAAAAGTTTTATTTTTTGTACCAACAAATATGCTCTGATATCATATTAGAATAATTAGGTCTAACTTCACCTAAAAACTAGCTCAAGGGAAGAGGGTTGACCAAGTCCTTATAAATGGTTCTTTACTCATATATTCAAATAATGTGTGGCTTAATACACCTCCTCAAAGTGGAAGGTGGATATCTAAAACACTTATCTTGGACAATAAGGATCGAAACTGAATGGCTAATACTGCTTGGTCAAAAGATCATATATTCAACCAATGGTTCTTTATTCACTATTAAAATTGTGCATTGAGCATGTGAATGTTGTATAACTACTAATTGTAATGTTATAAACTGGGAGATTTCATGAGAAATCGTTATAGAAGTACTTCTTTTGTGGAGAATTACATTTGGATTGCAAATCCATTTAAGGCAAGTTGGTCACAGACCAAGCCAGGTTAGATTAGATTGACCCATGCATCATCTAGTGGTAGTGTTTTATTTTTGTTTAATGCAAAAAAACAAGAAGCATTAAGAGGCTAAAGCCACCATTTATCTTGGAAAATTTCCAAAATGAAAAGGAGAGATGTGAAAAATAATGGATTCCTCAGAGAAAGAAAGGAGAAAAAAGACTGAAATATGATGGAGAAAAAAGATGGTTGAATAAGAAAAATGTGCAAAGAAATAGGATTTTCCAATGTCAGCTTGACTGGTTGAGTGTTTGACTATTGCAAATAGACCTAACATTCATTCAAACAACTGGAATTAAAATGGTTAGAATTTTTATAAGTTGAGTAAATGGAAAGTAGAAAGGTGGAGATTTTAGAATTAAAAAGTTACTATATACTTGTTTAGTATAACAAAAATATAGCAACAATGTCATTGTGTTCTATTATAAAACATGTATTCAGAAAATGTCATTTAAATTTAAGTTCTTTTTAATGGTTTCACTAATATCTTTCTTTGTTGCTCTATCATATCTTTCTTTGTTGCTCTATCTCTAACTATTTGGTTATCCTCTTCCTGATATACTCTTCTTATTGGGGGTTTCTAATAGTATTATCTTTGCATGGTCAAACCACCTAAGACGAGATTCTACTATCTTTTCCACAATAGGCACAACCCATATTTTCCATCTAATGCACTCATTTCTAATTCTATCTTGTCTTGTATGTCTAGTCATCCAACATCCTCATTTATGCAACACCGAGCTTATGCTCTTGAATGAACAGGGAAGATAGAAAAATTCTCGCAAATTTAATAAGCCAATAAAATTAATTTAATCAAATATATATCAAATTAAGTGCAAATATAGAGAGAAGAGTTCAGAAAAGCAAACACTGGGATTTATCCTGATTCAGTCGCTAACCACTTGTGACCTACGTCTAATCCTCGAGCATCCACTCAAGATTTTTTTTTTACTATCAATGCAAGCTTTCAACCGGTGCTTGCTACCATTACAAACCTGAGCACTCTTCACACCTTGGGATACCTCACTATTGTGCTTGAGCCTCGACAACGGGGATATCTCATCCTTACAAATTTTCTAAGGGATACCTCACCCTCATTACAATCAAACAAGAATATGAAAGGAAGAAACTCTCTCAAAGAGTGTGTATTACAACTTGAAGCATTTATGAAGCTCTCTAAAGAATATCTCAAGAATTTTAAAACAGAGCAAAAGATGGAAAAATATGAAACTCGGATTATGAGCAATAGAAGGATGTTTTTCAGTTGTTCTTATTAAAAGATGACCTAATAACCCCTATTTATAGTGTTCTGAACAAAAAGACTTGTTGGAGCAATTTATGGTCATAATAAAATCCCAAAAACTAACCGTTGCGAACTTTAAGCCGCGATGTAATCGATTACAGGTATGATGTAATCAATTACATTGCTCTTGAAACCAGTTCTGGGTTTTCTGGACTGATTGTAATCGATTACATACCATATGTAATCAATTACATACCTCATGTAATTGATTACCAAGCCTCTGGAAGTAGTGTAATCGATTTTAAGTCTCATGTAATCGATTACAAGGCTTCTAGCTTTTGAAAAATGGTTTCCTGTATGTCTGTAATTGATTACCAAGCCTTTGTAATTGATTACAAGATTCCAAAGAAGCTGTAAATAGATTACTAAGCCTTATAATAATCTTATAAACATCCTTGAACTCATTCTTAAGCCCAATTTAGCTTTGTTAACATTAAGATTTAGAAAACTTGGATTTTTGAATGAATAAACTTGTTTTTCGTAATCCAAGGCTTAGAAAAACATTTGATTAAAAATGAGCTCTTTTTGAAAAAGCATTGAGATATTAAGAGAGCTTCTAACATTAAGATCCTAAGACCTAAAAAAAACCATACCAGCTTTGTTTCCTTTGAACTTGTCTTCAACTTAGCTTTGTTATCATCAAAATTCGCATGATCTTCACGACATAAGCATTCACATTTATTTCCTCCCTCAACACTCTAACTCAGACTATATTATTTGTAAAAAAACATGCATTGTAACACCAACTCTTAGATATGTTCAGTAAACACATCCAAGACCAAGGTAAAAAGATAGAGACTCAAAGGTAACCATTGGTGTAGTCCTATAGTTATAGAAAAATCTTTTGTGACTCCACCATGTATTCTCACTCTAGTTTTAACCCCATCACACATATATTTAATTGTTCGAATATAAGCGATATGAACTTTTTTCTTCTCCAAATCCTTCCACAACACCTCTCTTAGCACCCTATCATAGACTTTCTCCAAATCAATGAAATTCATATATAGGTCTTTTTGCTTCCTCCGATACCTCTTCATCAATCTTCGTAGAAGATATATTGCTTCCATGGTTAACCTCCCAGGTATGAAACCAAATTAGTTCTCTGAAATGTGAGTCTCTTGTTTTAATATTTGCAATTATTCTTTCCCATAGCTTCATTGTATACCTCATGAGCTTAATTTATTTGTAATTTACACAGTTTTGTATATCTTCCTTATTTTTATAAATAGAGATTAAAGTGTTTCTCCTTCATTCATCTAACATTTTCGTAGACGTCATTATCTCGTTAAATAATTTTGTGAGCCAACTTATACCTTTATATCTTAAACACTTCATACCTCAATAAATATATTATCTTATCCAACTACTTTTTCATTGTTCATTATTTTCAGTATTTTTTTTACCTCAAATTCTTAAATTTTACAATAAAATATATAATTTTAATATTCATATGTAGTGTTTAGAATATTTGAGTCAAATAATATATTGTGTCCCTCATTAAATATCATACATTCATGTCATAAAAATTTGATAAAATTTTATATTAACTATTGATTACCTAATACAACCCTACTCTTTCATCAAGCTTGGAACTAAGTATATAAAGATAAACTCTGATGAGCATCTTCGAGAATCCAACTTGGGGTTGGAGGTCGATGGACCACCACACAAACCGACATAGCAATGCCTCAAAAATAGAGGCAGTATAACAAGAATATAAGAATATAAAAAAGATATACTCAAATATGCTCTAAAACATTTGACTTTGGTTACAAATTATTTTCACTTTATCTTTTACTTTTAACTTACTCAACTATAGAGACATTTAGAATATATGCTCCTATGACAATTCCTTGTGGGAAATCGCATAGCTATTTTTAAATTTCTTTGGAATAAAATTTGAGGCGAAAGTGAAGTCACGGGAAAGGCTACTAAAGTCGGAGGATACTTCCATTAGCTGTGGAGATGAATATTATGTTCTTAAAAAGTTTTTGAACAGTGATATTCTTAGTAATTTATTTATAATTATTATATTTTTACATCAAATAATATATATATATTTATTTTTATATTTTATTTAATATTATTTATTATATATATATATATTTTTTATTTTTTTCACTTAATTATATTTTTTAAAAAAGATGTAAATAGTATTTATATTTTTTTTAAAAATATGAGATGATCATTTTTCATTTATCTATGATAACGGATAAAAATGCATTGATTGTTCACATGAATTTATTTAAAGTTTTAGTGATTTGTTGATCTGTCCGTTTTTATTTTTAAAAATATTTTACTTATTTCAATTGTTATTTAGATTTCAAAATTTCTCTCTCCTCTGTAACAAAGCTTTCTATCTCTATAGATGGTGCACCCCAGCAAAGCACTAAGGATTTAGTTTGTCAGATTCTTCGTGGCCTTGCCCACCTCCACCGTTCCCATATCGTTCACTGGGACATCAAGTCCTCCAACCTTCTCGTCAACTCGTGCAAGCAGTTAAGATTGCGAATTTTGGGATGGGACGATTATAAACCAAACCACCAAATCCCAACCCAACACCATCGTCTTCCTCCTGGCCAAGTTCTCTTTATCAAAAATGGGAGTCAGCATTTCTTTTGTCAATTCCAATGTTTTAGAAATGAAAAAATTTACAATTGCCCAGCTCAATGTTGAGGCTGTTGTTCTAATCCTGATTTAGTTTTCTATCCAAATAATTTGGGAGTTAGAGAGGATTGTTGGTTACAGTTTTATTCGTGATTTAGTTTACGCTGACGGAAAATGGATTCAAACTCATTCATTGGATATGTTTGAATTGGTGAAAAAAATGAAATGAAATAGAGATTTGAAGTAGAGATTTATTTTATTATTTAAATATATTAAAAAATAGAATAAAATAAAATTATTTTTTTATTATTATAATGTTTAGAATTTTATTTTATTTTATTAAAAATTATTTATTTTTAAATAATAAAGTGATAATTTTATTATATTTTATTTTAAAATATTTAAATAATAAAATAATTATATCTTATCTTATTTTCTTTTATTTTATTTAATATCTAAACATTTAATTACTAAATATTCAAATATTCGCTATTCACCAAGCTTGCATAACCCGTATCCAACTCGTGTGAAAAGGATAACGGCTATGCGACAACAAACGAAAACTAATGTCTCATTGATATCCAACTAAGGAAAAGGAATTCTGTACTACAATGGTTTTGCATCAATTTCACTTTTCAAAGTGTTGCTTCAGGAGCTGACAGCTCTGCCAAGCCGCTACAAAAATTGGGATCCGGATTGTTTCCAGCAACTAGATATTCAGCAGCACATCTTCATCTTTTATTTTTTATCTAATGGTCATTATTAAAAAATGTTGGCTGTTAGATAAAAAATAGAAGGTGGAGATGATGCTGCCGAACATCCAGTTACTGGAGACAACCTGAATCCCAAAAACTGTTATCAGTGGCCAGAGGAAGCTGATTTCTTTGGAAGGACCATTTCGTAATAATGTTTTTCTCAAATTACCTAATCACCTGGTTGCAAGTAAAGAATCCCTATCGTTGATCTATTTTCCAAGATATCCAATGGTTAAAACAAGATGAAGTATGGATGCTCCCTAACTAGGAGGGAGCATATTAACCCATTGTTTGTTTCAAGAGAAAATGAGTGAAAAGAAAATAGGAGGAGAGAAAATGAGAAGATTATGCCATTTTCTCCCGTTTGGATGAGCAGAGAAAACAGAGAGGACAGAAAAAAAACCCTGCGAGACCCACATAAAAAGACTGAAAAAATATGTTGCAATTTTACGACTTTACAATATTCTTTCTCGCAACATACTAACACGGGCTCTACACTGATCCAACAAGTAATTAAACTAACAACATAAAATCATAAATTCACCAATTGGGAAGGGGAGGAGGACAAGGGAGAGGGGAAAGGTATGGGGCTGGCGTGGTCAGAGAGAAAAACCCCTAACATTTCTCAAGTGCTACAGAAAAAATACCCAAACATCAATTTTTTGCTTTTTGGCGAGGACCACCGTGCATCATGTTGACTGAAACATAGGGGTTGAGATCTGAATCGCCATTCGGTGATGGTTGAGGATGCATGAGAGACGCGATAGGATGGCGGCCGGGCGAGTCGGGTGCGACGATTGGTGCGCGCGGACGTGGGTGCGGAGCGGTTGCTAAGAAATTGCATCAAGTTGTTAAATGTTTCGGCACGCGCAGTCAAGACGCTGCCGGCCGCAGATTCAGGTGGAAGACGTGACGGGAACGAGTGCGGGCGGGTGCACGGATCACTGATTCGCGGTGGTAGTCTAGGAATCGTATGAATGGACGGTGTTAATCACTTAATTTATAAATTAATATTTATTATAAAATATATTTATTTATATAATATATACAAAAAATGTTTAATTTGGAAATATAATATAAGGATATATATGTCATTTTATATAATTATATCTTCTTTTTTTATTCACTCTCATTTTCTTTCTTCTCATTTTCTCTTCATCAAAACATATAAAGAGAAAACTCAATTTTCTGTCCATTTTTTCTTTCTCCATTTTCTTTCTTCTCATTTTCTTTCTTTCCATTTTTCTTTCCTCATCCAAACAAAGTGTAAATGTTAGAAAAAGTTAATCATACACTCTTTTTAAGAGTGTATTATTTATATACTTTTTAAAGATATGTGATTTAATAATAATAAAAAATAACAAATATATATATATATGATGAATAATATTAGAAGGAGTATAAAAGATAATTGAAGAGAAAAATTGGTAAAAATATCATAGTTGTTAAATGTTTCCCACTATATGATATTGTTAGAATATTTAAAAAATATTTTAAAATATTTTTATTATATCTTGAAATATTTTAAAGTATCATATATGATCTCTTAAGATAAATTTGATTTATTTCTTTATTTTTGTTATTAGACAGATTTATTTTTGTATTATGATAGATTTATTTCCTATAATTTAGTTCTATTCTAGGCAAGTAGTTATTGACATAAGCCTATATAATGTAAAACATATATGTACAATTATTCTTTCAATATTTTTCTCCTATAATTATAAAAAGAATTCAGCATAGATTTACAAATCTTTGCATATAAATATACGTTCTTAAGTAGCAAATAAATCATATTAGAATTATTATTATTCTCTGAAACCTTTTAACATGGTATCAGAGTCACGGTATCCACCTTAAAGAAAGTTTCTTTTTTCGTTATGTAGAATTCATGGAACTCATTAGAATCATTATTTATGACCTTTAAACACAAATCTAGTTTTATTGTTTTCCTTATCTTTGTTTTCTCCCAACTTCTCCTTTTTTTAGTCTTTATGTGTTCTCTTCAAGTTTCGAGGTATTGATTGTGCTCTCGATCTCAGAGCTTCTATTGTTTCCACTGCAATCAGCCTTCAATTCTTATCAGACCAACCTTCATCGTTAGGTTTAGAGTCAGCATTCATCCATTACCACTACCCTTTCTTGAGGAGGAGAATGAAAATAAATCATTCTTAACAAATACTTCAATGTCGGTGTTTGTCATACCATTTTTTCCCACTATATATAAGTATGTGAGAACCTTCATGGCAGTTTTTGCTATATTACCGGTGATTGTCATGTCGTTCTTTTCCCACTGAATATAAGTATGTGGGAATCTTCATGGCGGCTTTTGTTGTATTGATATTCCTTTTCCTTGGCTCTATGGAAAGATTTAGCACAAGCCACCAGCCTTGTACCTATTATCAAACTAAGATGTGTAAGCCAACTCTTGTCACTGCCCTTTTTAGCACTATAACATTCTTGCTTGGTGGCATTACATCGGTTATTTCTAGTTTTCTTGGAATGAAAATTGCAACATATGCTAATACAAGAACCATGCTGGAGGCAAGAAAGGGAGTTGGGAAGGCTTTTATCATTGCATTTAGATCTGGTGCAGTTATGGGATTTCTTCTTGCTGCAAATGGTCTTTTGGTTCTTTACATTACCATCAACCTGTTCAAGATTTACTACAGCAAAGACTATGGTGGCCTTCTTGAGGCCATCATTGGTTATGGTCTTGGTGGGTCTTCTATGGCTTTGTTTGGAAGAGTTAGTGGAGGTATCTATACTAAGACTACTGATGTTGGTGCTAATCTTGTTGGCAAGGTTGAAAGAAACATTCCTAAGGATGACCTTAGAAATCTAACTGTGTGTTGTTGTTGGACTTTGGGCAGGGCTTATTATTGGTTTTGTAACAAAGTACTATACCAGCAATGCATATAGCCCTATGCAAGATGTTGCAAACTCTTACAAGACTGGTGCTGCTACTAATGTTATATTTAACCTTGCCTTGGGATATAAGTCTATCATTATTCCCATTTTTATTGCAATTAGTATTTTTGTTAGTTTCAGTTTTGCTGCTATGTATGACATTGTTGTTGTTGCACTTGGGATGCTGAGTACCATAGCCATTGGATTGGCCATTAATGCATATGGTCCATTAGTGACAAAACTGGAGGTATTGTTGAGATGGTTGGGATGAGTCACAGAATTAGAGAGAGGACTGATGCCCTTGATGCTACAGGAAACACGACTACTACTATTGGGAAGGGGTTTGCTATTGATTTTGTTGCCCTTGTGTCTTTGGCCTTCTTTGGTGCCTTTGTGAGCGGGGCTGCTATTTCAATAGTTAATGTGCTGACTCCAAAAGTTTTTATTGGTTTAATTGTGAGTGCAGTGCTTCCTTACTGGTTGTCTGCCATGACCATGAAGAGTGTGGAAAGTGCTACTTTGAAGATGGTTGACGAAATATGCAGGTAATTCAATACCATTTTGAGCTTGATGGAAGGAACTATCTACCCCGACTCTTTGTCTCAGATGCACTGGTCTCATCTTTATTCATCTTAACCACTGTCACACTATTTAATTGTTAGAAGTTCAAGTTTAGGAAGCTTTAACTTGAGGGGGAGTATTAAAATATTTGAAAAATATCTCAAAATATATTTATTATATCTTGAAATATTTTAGAGTATCATAGATGATCTCTTAAGATAAATTTGATTTATTTTCTTATTTTTGTTATTAGGATAGATTTATTCTTGTATTAGGACATATTTATTTCTAATAATTTAACTCTATTATAGACAAGTAGTTATTGACATAAGCCTATATAATGTAAATCATATCTGTATAATTATTCTTTTCATATTTTTTCCCTGTAATTATGGAAAGAATTTAGTATAGACTTACAAATTCTTGTATATAAATATGCATCTTTAAGTGACGAATATATCATATCAGAATTATTATTATTCTTTGAAACCTTTTAGCAGACATTATATAGTGCATAATCTGCCTGTATTTATAATCGAAATGACATTTCAAAATGCATCGAATTAATTCATACTTTCTTTGCATCTTGACATTATGCTTATTATTTGCACATGTATAATGAATATGATTCATCTTGTTCTCCAGATTTTTCAAAGAGCATGATACTGCAGAACAAAATAAAGATGTTACTTCTTTTGTAGTAAAGCAACAAGTTTAGTTAACTTCATGCAAATTTCACTTGTTGAATTCACATTAGTTTTAAGAACAAAGGGTAGATATGCTAAGCCCTCCACTACCTAGAATCTGCAATCTTTCCAAGAGCATAATTGCCCACTACCATATCTGCATACGGAACCGAACCAAACCCAAAACACAAGAAAATAAAGCGAATGAGTGGTCTTGTATCTTTTCTTCCCTAGTAAAATCAAAGGAAGTTCTATCACCAATGGTGTACAGTTGTATTTATAGCTTTTTGTGTTAACAGCATTATTCAATTTTTATTTTATAACTAAAGGTGTCCCTAATATCTCGTATAGTCTTAATCATGATCTCAAACCAGTTGATATATTATTTTGAGTGAGCTCTTCTCTAAGATGTAGGGACAAATCTGACTAACAATTTTCTAAAAATGGTGAACATTCAAGTTCCTTGTTTTTCCTTAAATTAAGCCTTGCAAGTTGCAAGAAAGCTTCCTAATCGGGAAACTAGCTCCTTAGTGAGGGTCCGTTGAAGACTTGCAATTGAACAAGATATCCCGAAGCAGTGAAGCTTTTTGTCATAGCCATTGTAACTCCTGAAGTCCACTTTAACAATTTGTTCAACTTTCTCCTATTTTCTTGGCCATGTAGCCAACTTCCTTCTTTTCCTCAATTAGTTACCTGTTTGAACACCTCTCTTCTTCTGCAGTTTGTCAGTCCTCTATGGCTCTTTCAAAGGCAATTTGATGAAGTCAATATGGATCTTCAAGTTTAAAAAGGTCAAGCCTATGGGCCGCAGCTTTTCTTCTTGGGCTCTGATCTTTGAAGCCTTAGCCCACAATTCGTATTGACCTTCTAGATTTGAAGCTACCTAGCTATTAGCCTGCCTTCAAGTCCAGATTCGTCTATAAAGCAATTTTTCATTCTTTATCGTGGCTAAGGGTTAGGGTACTTCCACAAATAGAACTACTCAGGAGATAAATACTGAATATGCTACCTTAATAAAAGACAACCAAGAATTGAGCATGGTTTAAAGTGGGAATAAAGTGATACTAGCACTTAATCTCCCTGTATTGACCATTCAAAGATATATTTGTAAAAATTAACTTGCTTACTAAGTATGCCTGTTTAGAACTGGATTCTGAAGATTACTTAAGAAGGTAAGTGATAGTGGTTTCCTCCATAGCACAGTAGCAACAACAATTGAGCGAGGAGATGGTACTTACAAAAAGCACTCTAATTCTCAAGTCAGTAAGTGCGTAAGGAGAGCAGTGTTTAATTGAGAATTGGGTCATACATTCATTCTCTTGTTGAGTACCTTTATATATGAGTATTTTAGGGTGTGAAATAATTGAGCACTCAATGCGTAATGAATGTTATTCCCTTGGATCATGGAAAACCGTTATTCCTTGTCATGATTCCCCTCTTTACGCGGGGCATGATGAGGGTTGAATTCTGTTGAGAAGGTTACACCTTGCACATAGGTTGTTTCACGCCTATAGTAACGTTAGGGTGCTAGTCTGGCAGGTCGGGTTGCTCCAGATTCATGGACCCTTTACCCAATCCAGACCAGTTGCCCCTAGCTTGGGGCTTTGATAGGACAGTTAAGTGTCAAGGTACGAGTTTAGCTGGAGCACACGACACACAATGGATAGAGGGACCCTAGTCAATATTAATGTGGGATCTCGCGGTGTTTTTCTTCCAAAGGGTTGAGGTTCATTGTGTGTCATTGTACGTTCCTGGGGTTAATAAGCAAGGTCGGGATCCTAGTTGGGTCACTCTACTTAAGTCACCATAGCATTATTCAGGGTAGATAGTAAGTTGCCCTCATGTGTAGTTTGGGGTCTGTGTAATGAATGCTTTGGTTTACTACTGAGATCTGGGGTGTGGTTATACCATGGTATCTCACTAAAGGCCTAAGATCCAAGTTAGAATGTTCTCAAACACCATGCGTCACTTCAAATCCAAACATTCTGCGCTTTGTCCTTTCAGATGCCTTCATTCAGAAACAGTACACCACGTGGTTGGAGAACAATGGAAGCCATCGTTTGGGGTTTGTAATGTCATGATCAATCGTTTTCAAGTTTCAAAAAGGGGGCATCATGATGAGGTGCTTTAACCAAAATGGCGTATCTATCCCTATTAATGGCAACAATTCGGGGTGACTTTTCATGCTTATAAATAGGAATGAGACTTAACCCTTTCTATTCTTTACTTATTCTCACACTCCAAATTTCCTTCTCCGGTGACTTAGGCTATTTCTAGAGTTCTTTATAGTGACTGATGGTGATTCAAGGCTTTTAGCAACCTCTTCACTGTTCAAAGCCTCTTTTCTCTGAATATTTAGTAGGGAAAATGTCTAGGAGTGAGGAGACGATAAAGAATAGTGAGCCATCAATGGAGGTCTTGAGTTATCTCTAGTCTTCACCACCTCATTTACGCAAGGGTTTTGAGGCCATGGTGGGGGCTCTGAGTGCTCTAGAGGGCAAACCAAGCTAGGGAATTGGCAAGGCTTACCTGTCTGCTCTCCGAGCTCATGATGGCGTTAGGAGACTTAGGTGATTCCTTAGAGTCTAACTCGAGTGTGTCCTCTGCATGTATGACACAAACTCAAAGGGCTACACCTGCTGAGCGAAGGAGGGTTGCACCTGCAGAGCAGAAGGAACTCATGTTTCCACTGGAGATCAACATATACCAATGGGTGGATCATTAAGTTCTAGGCACCCTTTCTAGAATACAAATGACTAAGGATACTTATGGCAAGCAGCAGTACATACAACTCACTATGGAGGGGCTCAAAGACCAGGAGTTTGTAATCAGACAACTGACGGAAGAAGAAAGGGTATGTTATAGCTATATGGCGAGTGAGCACTTCATGTATATAAACGAGGCTCTCTTTATCTAGATTGGGGTACAACTGCTGTTTATTGATTTCGAGATAGGCACTCTCAATCACTTACGAGTGGCGCCTACCCAGCTTCATCCAAATACTTTGGGATTCGTCTGGGCATTCAATCTTGTTTTCCAAGTCTTTGAGTGATTGTACTCGGTCAAATCTTTCTTTTACCTTTTTCCTCAGCTGACAACCTCGAGGAGTAGTCAAACTAAAGGATAGGTCACACTACAGTCACAGAATGGGCATGGAGTTTTCAAGCCCTACCAAGAGTCTTTCAAAAATTTAAAAAAGGACTTCAAAAATTTAGATGGGTCACACCTTTTTTTGTCAGCTCAGAAGGTTAACCATGCCTCTACTTATAATGGACCGAAGTTGGTTAGGGGTTGAGTAATAAAAAGTTAGAGACTTCGTCCTTCGAGGTCCCCTATCCTGAGACCATGGTCCTACGCTTCCTAATTGATTGGACCAAGGAAAATGGGGTCATCTCTTGTAAAGACATTCTAGATGAGCCCGCCTATTCTGCAAAGGCCTTACTAAGTATTTTGCACATTTTCCTTTTAGTACTTATTTCTTTGTGTTTAATGTTTTTCCAAGTGTTGCAACATTTCTTTCTTTTTTTGCATAAAGCATGGTTCCCCTTTCCGAACTTTAGTGATTGGCTAAGAAATTAGAAGCCAGAAGTGGTGAAGCATCTAGATCTCGAGCCCCAACAAGCCCTTTACAGGTAACTATTGTTGTTCCTCCATCATCGAGCGATGTAGTTCATTAGCCCACGATCGAGGTGGTCCCCGAGGTAATCTCCGAGGTAGTTCTCGAGGTGATTCCCCTTCCGCTCACCGAGGTTCAAGATATTGAGACCAGTTCTCCTGTCCAATCTTTGTGACCTTGAAAAAGGCAAGATGAAAGCAGCATGGATCCATGGGGGGGGGGGAGAGATCAGCCACTGAGAGCATTTCAGAGTATCCTAAAGTGTTCGAGATCCTAACTGGCCTAGGATCTAAGGCTGCTTGGCTCCATTTTTTGTCGGGATCAACGTGGATTTGTATGGCTGATTCCACCAGCTTTATTGATGGGGCCTTATTGAGTCACATCGAGACCGATGTGCTAATCAAGCTTGACATGCTAGAGCTTCTCCATAGGGCTTAACTTGGGAATTTGCGCTTTGCCTCTTTCCTTCGATCTATGGAGGAGGCCTGGGATTCTATTCGAGAAGTCTCCAGTTTAGAAGGGGAGTTCGACACTCTTCGGGGTGTAAAGGAAAAACTTGAGCTAGACATTACTGACCCAGGCCATTGTGGATGTGACCTAAAAAGATGGGTTGCTAGCCCAGGCTAATAAAGAGCTCAAGTCGCGTGCCTTCAAATTAGACAGGCTCCGAGTTAAGGTTGCCTGCCTTATTGTAGATGTTGCCGAGGTCCCTTCCCTCTAAGCTTAAGTTACTGAGGTAGAGTCACTCTGAGCCAAAGTTGTTGAGGCCAACAAGTTTCGAGTCCATCTTGGCGAAGCAACAACTCAAAAGGATGCATTAAAGAAGGATCTAGCCTCAATCGAGTCCATACTCACTGGTGTCCGAGCTCAGTGTGAACTTCTGAAGGGGGAACTTACCTAGACAATAGATGACTGGTCAAAGTCCGAGGAGGAAATATTTGAGATTGCCCTTAGCCAACTTTGCCTTCTTAACCCCGGTATTAATGAGGAGGGGATCGACCCACTGAGGGAGATCCAAGATGGCCAAATTATGGACATGGTTGTTTTAGTGGCTCCCTCAAATAGCCAAGAAGATCGCATGGTGGAAGGCGGAGAAGGAACAGAAGTAGCACTGAAGGTTGGATAAGAAGAAACCAGCGCGATTGTGGCTGAGGCGATGCAGATCGAAGTAGTGCAAACCGAAGTAGTGCGGTCCAAGGCAGTAGTGGAGACTCCGAAAGATCAAGGCCCCCTTCTGATGCTTAAGCTTTTCATTTTCTTGCCCCCTACGCGGGGCTTTATTGGTGTATTTGGACAAGTCCCGACCTTGAGCATTTTCTATTTAATTTGAGTATTTGGTGTTCTTTATATTCTTTCTTTTGCCAAGATGAGTCCAATGCTTAATCTCAGTGTCACTTTCACACTTGTTGGAATTTTGTCTTTTCAACATCAAGATGGGTCTGACAATCAATTTTGGTGGATTTTATATTTAAGCAGTTTCACTTGCGTAATTCATCGAGATGGGTCCAACACACGATCTCGGTGACAAGACTTTGAATTTGATGTCCTTTTAGTAGCTTTACTCTAAAATTTGTAGCAGTCTATGCTTGCTTGGGAACTATTACTTTGAATTTATTGGGAATTAAATCGTTTTAATGAGGGTAGCAGTTTCCTTCTCTGTTTCCTAATTACCCGCTGCCTTGGTAGCCAATCACAGGTAAGGAACAATTAAACGTGGCCTCAAACATGCAGTCATCTCACCTTTTGGGAGCTAATCAGAATGCATTATTCCCTCTATAATAGGAAATGTTTGTAGTGAAATTATCACTTGTTTCTTTCATTTCCTAGATGTGCTTGAAAATGGATCTTTTCTGAACTGCTTCTTGTAAGCCTGTGGAGGGTCATGTCTCCTTCTAAGATCATTTTCCTTCTTTTTTTTTCCTCAAATTCTTAAAGGTGTTCCCTTTGTTCCCCTTCACATTTTGCTAGCAAAGGTTTTTCTTTCCAGGTATAATGGCTCAGTGAGGGCCAAGTAACTGCTCTGAGTATCTTGGTTAACACGTCTCAGAACAGCAGAAACTCTTCTTTCCAAGCATATGCAATAGTGGAGCAACGTCCTGTTTCTGCCAAAAAAGCTTGAGACTTTTGTCTATAGTTCCTGTGAGGCATGGAAAGGTTTCACCATCCTTCCTCCTCTACTTCCCTAGATGTTGCCATGTCGTGGATGCACAAGGGTGTTTAAGTGTAGTGTTGTGAAGCCTTCTCTTCATGTTGATAAAGGAAGAGGTGATTGCTTGCATATTGAGGAACCGTTGAGATGGCCATGGTCAGCGCTTGGTTGTCATCATCATCTTCCCAAGCTACCTTCTTGGTTTCCTTCAAGCGGACACCTTTGCATCAAAGTAGTTTATAGGTTCTTTATGTAAATTTGATGTTTGGAATGTGAATAATAAATTTGCTTTATAAGCATCCTGCTTTTTATTGTCTTATGATGTTAGCTTGCCACTCAATGTCTGCCTGACCTTGGTGGCTCTTTATATTACGTAGTTTACTGTAATTCTGATATGAGTCTAATGTCGGATCTTAGTATTCATTTTCTGAACGATTTGCTTGTATAGCTTACCGGGATGTGTCCGACTCTCAATCTTGGTCTTCATTTGTTTGACGAATGCTCATTTGCCCAACAAAGATGAGTCTAAGGCTCGATCTCGGTGGTTGGATTCGTTATTTGATGAACACTCATTTTGCCAAACTAAGATGAGCCCGAAGCTCGATCTTGGAAATTAGGTTCATTTAGGAATGGTTGAAATGACTCGATAACCTCGTGGTGTGAGGTCCATTATCCCGAGCTAAGGTCAGTTACGCTTAACCACTGTAAACCTAGTCGATTTATGGGTTAAGGTGCGACTCAAAAGGGTACGATTGAAAACCCTTAAATGCTCAGCTTCACCCCGGAGGGTTGTTAAGTGGATTCCTTAGTTTGGACCTTGTGTAAAGATTGTTGGAATGGCTGATCCTTTTCAGACCTTGTATTCCTTGAACCTCGCCAAGGCATGGTGACCTTGGAGGTTATGTTTGATTGAAGCACTCGTGGACTCGAAGTCATGATGAGGTATTGGCTTGAATAATGTTGGGCCGAAGTATTCGGGGATAGAGTCACCGCTGAGATATTAGCTTTCAGATAAGACAACAGTTAGTAAAATCTAATTCATTGATGTAACAGATACTTATTATATAGGAGAAGTAAAAATTACAAAGCATTACATAATATTCTAGGTTACTTCAGCATGGTGGCGATTGTCCTCCTGATTGTTATTCTAGGGTTGTGCCCTATCTTGATTTTGGGTGTTAACCCGAGGTGAACATGTGCCTGGCCTAGTTAGAGAATGTCTTCTTAGTAGGGAGAAGTAGGACTTCGAAGACTATAACTCCGCTTTCTGTAGTGGCCTTCCTTTCGGTCGTTGTTCTGGGTTTGGCGTACATATCCGCTTAAACGTCCCTCCTAGATTATAGTCTTGATGGCATCTTGGAAGTTAGTGAAATCCTCCGTGTTGTGACCATGGTTGTTATATCAATCACAGTGTTTAGTCTTGTCTCTTGGCTTATTCAAAGGGGGAGGTCTCTATGCATCCCGAAGCCCAGTGTTCATGATCTCCTGGTAAAATTAGGCTTGAGGTGTATTGAGGGGAGTGTAGTTTTCATACTTCCCCTTAATAGGTGGCCTTGAATTCTGGCCTTGCTAATTTACTTGCTCCTCGAACTTAGGTTTAGTGTCCTCTTTCTCTAGATGCTTCCTGGCCCAAAAAACATCTTCAGTATTGATGTATTTATCGACACTGGCACATAACTCATTCATAGTTTTAGGCTCCTTCTTTGCCAACGAGAAGAAGAATTATCCTGGTCAGAGCCTTTCTCTAATATAGAACAGTCCAAGCCCTTCTCTAACATAGAACAATCTGAGCCTTTCATCCAGCCTCGCACATTTATAATCTCCTTGTTGAACTAGGATATAAAATCTCAGAAAGACTCCTCCTTTCCTTGCTTAATCTGGGAGAGGCACGAAATGGACTTAGGTTGCGCTTTGCTGGTGATGAAGTGCAGCTAAAATCTCGATGACAGGCTCCCCCAGTTATCCACGGACCTCAAAGCTAAGGTGGTGAACCATCTCAGGGCGACTTTCTTTAAAGAGAGGTAGAAAATACAGCACATGAGAGAGTCATTACTTCCAGCAACAAAAGCACAGAAACGTATACATCGAAGTGTTCTGGAGGGTTCTTGGTCCCATCATAGGTTTCAATGTTAGTAGGATATTTAAAACGCCTAGGGATTTCGTAGGGCGTCAGTCTATCAAAAAAGGGTTGATTTTGCGAGACCGTGTTCTGTGCTCTGTGTTCCTGCTCTCTTGAAGGGGCAGGCTCAATATTATGAACAGGATCCACGATTCTTGAGTTTTTCGAATAATAGTCATCGTGCTGATGTCGGTCTTTTGTTTTCCTAATTTCTTCTTGGGGACCGATTTTCATCTTTATAGTCCTGGTTACACCAGGCCATGAATCCTTTTATCCAAGTGCTGAATTCACTCATCTTGAAATCTAACAAAAGAGAGTAGCTCTACTCTAGATAGCTCCTGATGGTTGATTCTAGCAGGGCAAGATTGGGCTTCGTTCTCCACCTAGTCACCAAGGTGTTGTAGTGTCGACACTTGCTGTTCAACATCCTTAGAAGACGCCCTTTTATGGACCGAGATGCTGCTTTGGTGGGACCCTCTGGGGAGGAGGGGGAGATTCTCTTCTGTGAAAAAGGTATCTTACCCATCCTACTTGGGCTTCGATTGGGCTGTGACTAGTCTCAAGACTAGCTCTTCAACAGTAGGGACAGATGTTGGACGGTAATTTGAAAACGGGGGGTTGTGCACAACTGAATCACAATTTGGGTTGGTTGAGGTTTGTCTCCTCCTTGTATCAACCATGGTGATGGTTGTAACGGGAGTGTTGATGGTGGTGTTTGGAGTATAAATTTATTGATTCTCGCAGACGACGTCAATGTTCAGAATTGAGTTTTAAGGACTACTTGATAAGGTAAGTGATGGTGGTTTCCTTCGTAGAGCAGCAGCAACAGCAATGGAGCAATGGGGTGGGTACCTGTAAAAGGAACTCTGATGCTCAAGTCAGTAGGTGTTCAAGGTGGGTACCTTCGTAGATCATACATTTGTCCTCTTGCTAAGTACATTTATATATGAGCATTTTAGGATGTGAAATATCTAAGCACTCAATGTGTATTGAATGTTGTCCTCTCAGATCATGGAAAATCGTGATTCCTTGTCATCATTCCTCTCTTTATGTTGGGCATGATAAAGGTTGATTTCTGTTGAGGGGGTTACACCTTGCACATAGGCTATTTCACTTGCATAGTAACATTAGAGTGCCAGCCTAGTGGGTCAAGTTGCTCCAAATTCATGGATCATTTACTTGGTTCAAAACAATGCCAATATTAGTATTTAGAACACCATGAAAACAATAAATTAATTTGTACCTCTTGACAAACCAATTATCTTTAAGAAATCTTCCTGAAAACATGTCATCCTTAAGTTCTACAACAAGATTCAAGCCAAGAACACAAAAATTATACTAAAAATCCATTCCTCACATCAAGCCCTCTCACGAACAAAATGAAAAACATGGACGAAAAGTGTTAAACACAAAGTCCCTTTACCTCTAACTTTAGAATTTGAATGAAGTGAGAAGCTCATCTCTTTATTTTCCTTCTTCTTCCTCTTTGGTGGTTGATTCACCTCCTTTAGCTCCTTTCTTTGTTTTCCCTTTGTCTTTCCCTGCTGCAATCGTGAGAAGAGAGTGAGAAATGAAAGAAATATCTCATTTTGAAGGCTTAAAAAGGTCAAGGCAGAAACAGAAGGAACTGTGAGGCCTCTTTAGTGCCTAAGCTGTAACTTCCAATCTAATAACTTAGATTTTACCAAATCAAGTTTCCTAACTTTTAACAAGTTTAAAATAAATCTTAAGATTCATAAAAAATCTTATTTCATCATTTTCATATTTTTTCATATTTATTACTAGTCAATCTGGCATTAAAACACATACTCAGTATGTCTAAAAATATCAAACTAACTCCGATTAACCTCAAATTTTAACTATATCATCTTCCACACATTTGTGACGTAGAAACAAATTCTTCACATTTATTTCTTCTAAATAAGCAATTTAAGCCAATTTCGAGGCTAATAACAGTTATTTTTCATACATAGTATTACAGTAAAGTGACTAAACGTACTCAAAAGGCCACAAAATTAAATAGGTATCTTAAGCAAGTATTAGGCTATCTTTGCAACTATATGCAAGCCTAACACGTTTTTACAGATGTTACAACACCCACCTAAGCATACGCCAAGTGAATTTACTTGGTATAACAGGTTATTTGGTTATTATTATTTTTAACTGTGTCATAATTACTTTTTAAGTCCAAAATTCTTATTTGTGAGCTTGGGTGTATATGTAAATATTATCGGTTAAAATTTATAAAGTTTTTTTATATGTATAATTAATTATACGTGGTAAAAAAAATATGTGTAAATATTCCCAACTAAAATCTATAAAAAAAAAATTATATATACAATTATCTATTATAGGAGTGGTCTAAGTTTCCTATGTGTGGGCACTGAGTATATGTATAAATATTACCAATTAAAATATATAAATTTCTTATTTATACAATTATTTATGACAAAAAATAAATAAATAAAATATTACTTTTACTTCAAGTTACAAATCATCACTATCAACGGTTGATTTAATTTTTTACCAAATTTTATGGTTGATATATCTCATGCACCCACCTATGGTTGATGCATTTTAAACGTTTTGGGTAAGTAACGGAAGCAATCTAGATTGAAGTGGAAACAAATTCTTGCCATCTCTCTCTCGCCAAGCTATTGGTTTCTAAGGGAGACCCTTATTGTTGGGAGAAAATCTTGTCATTCCTGAACATCCAAATCTGCCATGTAGCCTATGCCGCAAGCTCTACCCATGTTGATCATGGTTTACCTTTATTGTAACCTCTCAGCATTGGCTTCGTCTTACCTGCACCTTTCCTTAGTGAGGTGCATGGATGTACTTTAAAAAATAGCCATTAATATGATAGAAAACAATGAAAAAAATCATCAATGGCCTAGAACAAAGAAGGGAAACCTCTTAAATATGTATAATTAAATAGTAAGTCCCCGAAAAAATAAGAATATAGTATTTGGTAATTACAAACCTACCCCTACCTCTGTCCTATTCTCTCAATCCCAACCCCACCAACCCGCTCCTCACCACCTCACTCTCGTCGGCGAAAATTCCAGTGAGGCTTCTGACGATGAAAACAACGTTGTCTCTGTTGGGCTATAGGGGGAGCCCAAAAGCTGGGGAAATCTCCATCAATGAACTAAGTGAAGAATCACATAAATGGATTTGACATCACATTTTAACCCAAAACCTTAAGGCATTAGGTCTATGAGTCTTTTCCACTTATATAACCTTCAACTTGCCCATTCTTTACCAATGTGGGACTTCAACACTTACGCTTGAATTTTCAACATTCTCTCCCTCAAGTGTAAGTTCTTTACTCATGGCCACTCCCCTTCAAATGAAAGCCTTTTCAAGTATTTGACGGTGTCACCAAGAGAGCCCAACCCGCATCCAAGAGCCTCATCTCCTCCAAATCGGGCTACACACGCTCTTCTTTATACTTGTACCACCATCGTCCATCATCTACAATGGAACACGCCGCCTATCCTCCACATTGCTAGGAAGGCTTTCAACACAAGGGACCCTTCACATGGATCCACCAACCACCGTCGTCCACACCAATACTTGTCCAAGCCAAACCATCAGTTCTGAAACCACTTGTTAGGAAATCAGAGTTGGATACACCTCAAGTGTCTTGAATACTTTATGGATATGAAAGGAAGCGCACTCAGATCCGTGAAGAAGAATTGATAAAATTGTAAAGCACATGAATAATACTTTTATAATGGAACCCACTTATCAATACTATTTGCACCAGAAAAATAGATCAAGAACTATATATCAAATTTAACGTGGAAAACTCCCTTGTACACTAAAGGAAAAACTATGGGACAAACTCTTAAAAATATTTCACTATATCAAAGGTAATTTCAATATCTTATCTACACTCTCTCACATAAGAGATATAAAATATATTGTTTCCTAGTGAGACTTTCTCCTACTATAATTTGTAATATTATAGAAACTAGAGAGTATACCCAAAATTCTCAATGTATGCTCACATACTACACTCTTAAAATTTTCTCACACTCTAATTTTACTCTCACTCTCAGAAGCTATTATATTTCTTCTGCTTGGTTGTATTTTCGGATGGAGAAACTGTGATGCGGATATCGGTAAGTGCACCGAATCGACAAAAGTAATAAAAAGTGAATAGAGTATCGTCCCACGAGAATTAAGTTATTAATTACTAAATTAACTGAAAATAATACTATTTAAGCTAACAAAAAGAGAGTTGGTAAAAATTAAATTAAAAATAAAAATAAAAATCAGCAAACAATAAATCAAAGGGGTGAAAAACAATAATGTTAAAACGTTAGGGTTCATATTTCACTTGAACTCTTTAGATGCACACTCAAATATTGGTTTAACTATGTTCTATTTCAATGATTTATGGTCAATTCCTAAAATTAATTAATACTCAATCCATTGGTATATTAATCCTCTTACGCTGATTGAAATTAACTAATTCTTTAGTCTAACCCCAATTAGAAAGGCATTATCAAAAACAAGGGAATTAAAAGAAAGACCACATAACCCACAACGTCTATCCCTAGCGATTGCAAAAGTTATGGTGTTTATCACAAGTTTTAGGTTCATGCAAATTTTCCCAAATCATACATAAATCCAAAAGATCATTCCCAAATTGGCCAGATTTAGAAAATTATTAAGAATAGAGATAAACACGTAAATCATGAAAAAGAAACATAAATTAAACCCATAAAAGAAAGTTACATCATCCAAGAACAAGATCCATCATCCCCCTAACAATGGGAAATTAGTTACACATGGAAAAAGAAGAACACAAAAGGAAGAATATGACAAACTCCATTGTAGAAAGGTGGAAAGGTTGAAGAAAATTCCTAATCTTCAATCCTAATTACGCCCACACCACATTAGGGTTTGTGCCTCTTGACGTCTACTGCCTTCTCTCCAAGTGTCTAAGAGTATGTAAAAAGAAAAGTGTGAAAAGATATGTTCAATTTGGCAAAACTTTCTTTTTTATAAGAATTTCACGCTGTTGTAACGCGTCCAACGCTCAAGCGCTCATTCTCCAGTGCTCAGGCGCTCAGTCACTCAAGTAACGATGTAGTATTGCAACCAGTGCTCAAGCGCCCACCGCCAGCGCTCAAGCGCTCGACTAGCGCTCAGGCGGTGGGATTCTAGCGCTCAGGCGCTCAATGAGCCCCTGACTTAATTTTTTAACTTTTCTTCATCATTCAAGTGTCCAGTTTTTCCATATGCAAATACCTAACAAAAACACATAAAATTACATAATTAAAATATAATTTAAAATAACTAAAAATAAAATAAATTTGAGAACAAACTCAATCAAAAGATTAAAAGAGGATGAAACTCCAAGATTTTGAGCCGTAAAAATATGAATTTTTGCAGGTTCATCACTCCCCCAAACTTAAGCTTTTGCTTGTCCTCAAGTAAAAGAAAATCAAAATAAAACAAAACTAAAACTCAAAGCAGACTCAATTATGGCAACACCGGGTATCAAAAATCATTCATATCCTCAAAAACTACTTTACAATCTAATTTCAAAGTGTCACACATGAACAATCCAATTATCACATCGTCTCTCACATGCAACTCTTATGCACAAATGACTTCCCAAAAACATGAATGAAAGACTCAATCTCCTCATAGAGTACAAGCCCAAATGAGTTTATAAAACTGCAAATGCACATCAAATCCACACCCATAGGGTTGTTTTTCATCTCTCTCTCTCCACTAATGTAAACAACACACAATCAAAGATCAAAAGGGTCTTTAAAAGCTTGTAACGTAAGGCCAAGGGTATGGGTTAAGAAAGAAGTGGTAGGATAATGAAAACAAAAGTTGAGATACAAAATCATGTAAATTTCACAATTCAAGCCTCAAAATACAAGACAAGTGCAAAACGAAGCATAAGAAACAACACAACATTCACTTTTTTTTTTCTTTTTTTTTTCAACAATTTTCACCCCAGACTTATTTCTTTGTAATACTTTGGGTGAACTTTCTTGTTTTCTTTTCTTTTCTTTTCTTTTTCTTTTTTCTTAAAAATTTTTGACTCCATAAAACTTCATGCACCAAAATAATAAAGACTTGAATAATAAAATAATACAAAATATGTACTCAATAGAGGTTATATAAGAGAGAATTTTTTTTCTTTCTTTTTTTTTCTTTTTTCATATGGGTATGGGAAAAGGAAAATGTGGGTAAAGAAAAGAAACAGAGGCCAAACAATAACAAGGCTGCAAAAGGGACCTAAGGATAAACTGTGTTTACAGGTTGGCTTGAAAGGCTCAAAAGGTCCAAAGAAGGCCCTTATCATTTCCTTAATCATGCACTGCCTGGGATTTCGCCTCAAGAGAGAATCAAACAACTTCTAGATGCAAATCATCCACACACATGCAATCACATAAACTTTCTCAAAGCTTGACATGCAATTAAAATCCAAAGTCTATCAATCATAAAGATGGGAAGAACATCCATACACAATTGAAAAAATAGAGATAAATGTAACTCATAAATTCTCATGTGCTATCCCAAGAAATCAAATCAAACCACAATTCATACAATCATTGGATATTCAATTCAACACACCAGCATGCATAAAATGACTCAAAGCACAATAGGGATGATGATGACAAAATAAAAATAAAAAGAACAAATAACAAAATGAGTAAATGCAAGAAAGGAAAAGAAAAACTCTTTTTGGTGGCTGACAACTATATACATCCCCCTACAAAGGCTCCGAACTCAGGGAGGCACCTAAGCCGACTCAACATTAGCAAACTTCAAGACAAAGAGAAATGTTAGTCAATAAAATAAGAAAATAATAAAATAAAAATAAAAATAAAAGAGAAAAAGAGAGAAAATTTGGGTTGCCTCCCAAAAAATGCTTGTTTAACGTCATTAGCTCGACGTTGCCTTTTATTCATCAAGGTGGCTTGAAGTAAGAGAAGTAGGATGTCATTTTTCTCTTATCAGCTCATTGCCTCCATACTCTGTCACTGCCTCTGGAATTAATCTGCAATAAATCAGTGGAAGCTGGAGGATCTTTTTCAAGTACAGCACTTTTAGAAAGAAGAGGTTCATTCTCCTTTTCATCAACCATCTTAGGAGAAGGAAAATTAGCATTGACTGATGATGAAGGACTCTTATTAGCCAAATCCTATAGAGGCTTGTCTTGAATGCATTTGATAGGGGCATAGAGATCTGATGTCAGTGCAGATTTATCAAAAATATTAATAGTCACCTGATCACCATCCACCCTCAAAATAAGCTCTCCTTTAGACACATCAATCAACGCTCCTGAAGTAGCCAAGAACGGTCTTCCAAGAATCAGAGGAATATCAACATCCTCATCCATATCCAAAATCACAAAATCAGCTGGGAAAATGAATTTGTCAACCTTCACTAGCAAATCTTTCACTATACCATATGGGTGCTTAATTGACCGATCAGCTAGTTGAAGAGACATTGTAGTTGGCTTCACTTTATCAATCCTAAGCTTGCGAAGAATTGACAATGGCATTAAATTGATGCTAGCTCCTAAATCACATAAAACTTTCTCAATAGTCAATTTACCAATACTGCACAGAATAGTGAAACTACCTGGATCTTTCAATTTAGGAGGTAGTTTCCTCTGAATTATAGCACTGCACTCCTCAGAAAGTGCCACAGTCTCATCTTCTTTTAGCTTCCTCTTCTTTAACAGCAAATCTTTCATGAACCTTGCATAAGAGGGCATCTGCTCAAGTGTCTCAGTAAAAGGAATGTTAATCTGCAGCCTTTTGAAGACTTCTAAGAACTTAGAAAACTACTTTTCTTGAATCTCCTTCCTGAATCTTTGAGGATAAGGAAGTTTAGCATAAAGTGAAGAATCAACTATTTTCTTCTCACATTCCTTCTTCTTCCTCTGCCACTTTAGTTGCTCCTCTTTAGCTTCTTCATTACAACACTCTTGAGATGGGACATCTGCAATGGAAACATCAATTTCCTTAACTGGTCCATCCAAAGTCTTGCCACTTCTCAGTGTAATTGCATGACATTGTTCCTTTGGATTGACAACAGTATCACTCGGAAAGGTGTCTGGAGATCTCTCTTGAAACTGTTTTACTATCTGCCCCACTTGATTCTCTAAACTTCTAATTGTCGCCTCATGATTCTTAAAATTGACCCTCGACTCTTCCATAAAAGTTGAAGTCTGTTGCATAAAAACAGAGGTCTGCAAAGAGAGTTTCTCCACTGTAATCTCAAGAGGAGATTTCTTCTCTGGTTGAGGATTCAATAGCACTGTTTGATTGCTCCAAGAAAAATTGGGATGATTCCTCCACCCTGAATTATATGTATTTGAAAATGGAACACCCTGAGGTCTGGAAGGATTACCCATATAATTTACCTGCTCTTGAGAACTAAAACCAGAATTGCTTGCCTCACATCCACCATTAGCATGATTACCTCCACAGAAGTAATAAATTAACCTTTGATGGTTCACAGAATTTACCTGCATACTCTCCACTTGCTTAGTTAGGTTGGCCAACTGCTGAGAAATACTTTTGTTTTGAGCAAGTAAAGCATCGAAAGTACCAAGCTCCATTACTCCTTATCTGACTAATGCTCTCCCACTAGGCAACTGATATTCATTAGTGGCCATAACCTCAAATAATTCCCGAGCCTCTTCAGGAGTCTTAGTGTTTAAAGACCCACCTGCAGATGCATCCACCATAAGTCTTGTGGAATGATTTAAACCATTATAAAATATTTGTACCTATTGCCAAACCTCAAATGCATGGTGAGGACATCTCCTTAATAGCTCTTTGAATCTCTCCCATGCTTCATAGAGAGATTCTCCCTGATTCTGAGTAAAGCAAGCAATCTCACTCCTTATCTTCACAAACATTGATAGAGGAAAGTATCGAGTCAAAAATTTGAAACCAAATCCTCCCAAGTAGAGATGCTCCCTTGTGGCTGGGCTTGTAGCCAGCTCTTTGCTTTATCTCTGAGCAAAAATGGGAACAGTCGTAATCTAATGGCATCATCAGTAACGCCATTATACTTAAAAGTATCACAGAGCTGCAAGAAATTCGCAATATGCAAGTTTGGATCTTCTGCAGGGCCTCCTCCAAACTGATTCTGTTGCACCAGCTGTAGAAGTGCTGGTTTAATCTCAAAATTATTGGCCTGAATAGCAGGACGCACAATACTGGTAGAAATATTCTCAGCAGATGGGGTAGCATAGTCAGCCAATGTACGTCTTCGCTCTGCAGTTACAACTCTTTCTGTCATCTTTTCCTCTACTTCTTCAAGCTTCTTCCTTTCTCTAGCTGCTTTTCTGTTTGCTCTAGCTGTTCTCTCTATCTCTGGATCAAAAAATAATTCTTCTGATTCTAGAGAACCTTGCATAAACAACCAAACAAGCAAACCAAAGTGAAGTAAAGAAGGAAATTAAAAATAAAAATAAATGACTAATAAAATAAATCAAGAAAACAAAAAAACAAATTAAAAGAAAAATTAAAGAAGGAAATTAAAATTAAAATTAAAAATAAACAATTAAAAAAATAAAATTAAATAAAGGAAAAAAATACTTAAATTAGTGTCTTTTCAACTACTATTTAATATTAATAACAATAATCCCAGAATAACGGCGCCAAAAACTTGATGCGGATATCAATGAAGTGCAAGAATCGACAAAAGTAATAAAAAGTGAGTAAAGTATCGTCCCACGAGAATTAAGTTATTAATTACTAAATTAACTGAAAATAGCACTATTTAAGCTAACAAAAAGAGAGTTGATAAAAATTAAATTAAAAATAAAAATAAAAATCAGCAAACAATAAATCAAAGGGGTGAAAAACAATAATGTTAAAACGTTAGGGTTTAGATTTCACTTGAACTCTTTAGATGCACACTCAAATATTGGTTTAACTATATTCTATTTCAATGATTTATGGTCAATTCCTAAAATTAATTAATACTCAATCTCTTGGTATATTAATCCTCTTACGCTGATTGAAATTAACTAATTCCTTAGTCTAACCCCAATTAGAAAGGCATTATGAAGAACGAGGGAATTAAAAGAAAGACCACATAACCCACAACGTCTATCGCTAGCGATTGCAAAAGTTATGGTGTTTATCACAAGTTCTAAGTTCATGCAAATTTTCCCAAATCATACATAAACCAAAAAAGATCATTCCCAAATTAGCCAGATTTAGAAAAGCATTAAGAATAGAGATAAACACGTAAATCATGAAAAAGAAACATAAATTAAACCCATAAAAAAAGTTATATCATCCAAGAACAAGATCCATCATCCCCCTAACAATGGGAAATTAGTTACACATGGAAAAAATAGAACACAAAAGGAAGAATATGACAAACTCCATTGTAGAAAGGTGGAAATGTTGAAGAAAATCCCTAATCTTCAATCCTAATTGCGCCCACACCACCTTAGGGTTTGTGCCTCTTGACGTCTATTGCCTTCTCTCCAAGTGTCTAAGAGTATGTAAAAAGAAAAGTGTGAAAAGATATGTTCAATTTGGCAAAACTTTCTTTTTTATAAGAATTTCATGCTGCTGTTACGCGTCCAGCGCTCAGGCGCTCATTCTCCAGCGCTCAGGCGCTCAGTCACTCAAGTAACGATGTAGTATTCGCAACCAGCGCTCAAGCGCCCACCTCCAGTGCTCGACTAGCGCTTAGGCGATGGGATTCTAGCGCTCAGGCGCTCAATAAGCTCCTGACTTGATTTTTCAGCTTTTCTTCATCATTCAAGTGTCTAGTTTTTCCATATGCAAATACCTAACAAAAACACACAAAATCACATAATTAAAATATAATTTAGAATAACTAAAAATAAAAGAAATTTGAGAACAAACTCAATCAAAAAGATTAAAAGATGATGAAAACCCAAGATTTTGAACCGTAAAAATATGAATTTTTACAGGTTCATCAAACTGCTCTCTATTTATAGAGAGCCAATGCATGCAAAAGCATTTACTTCACCATCCAGCCACTAACCTCCCACCGAATTCTTGCTTCTGCCATCCACCGAAAAGGCTTTGTAGGAGGAAAGAAAATTTCCTCCCTTTGTTGACTTTGAGATACAAGCCACCGAAATAACAATTCTCCACCTTGGCTTGCATCTCAAGAGTCTTCAACCTCTGCAAAATACCAAGTCCAAGTAATGTTTGAACTTGTCAACCGGTAATGATTTCTTTATCATGTCTACAGGATTCTCAACTGTGATTATCTTCTGAACTGCAATTGTACCATTATTGATACTTTCTCTAACAAAATAAAGTCTAACATCAATGCACTTTGTCCTTTCATGGTAAACTGGATTTTTTGCTAGATAGTGCTTTGGCTATCACAATGTATAATTGGTTCTTTTTCATTCAATCCAAAACTACCCAAAAGACCTTGCACCCATATGCTCTCTTTCACAGCCTTAGTTAATGACATATACTCAGCTTCAGTAGTTGACAATACAACTATGCAGAAGATGTCGGTGCCAAAATTTGATGTGGAGAAGTTCGATGGATTCAACGACTTCAATTTATATAAGCTGAAGCTGCAGGCATTACTAGATCAGCAAGGCCTGTCAAAGGCGTTGGAAGGCGAGAGCAAGTTACCGGAAACATTGTCTTCTAATAAAATGGAGGAGATAATGGCCAAAGCACGTAGCACAATACAACTAAGCTTGGCAGACAATATACTGCAAGAGGTTATGAACGAGAAGACTGCAAATGGACTCTGGAAAAATTTGGAAGAAAAGTACTTCGTAAAGACTTTGTCAAACCAACTTTACCAAAAGAAGCGATTGTACACATTTAAACTTTTAGGAGAAAAACTAATTTGAGATCATATTGACGACTTCAATCGGATGATCTCTGATGTACAAGCGGCTGGAATTATAGTCAAAGATATTGATCAAGCTATGATCTTATTGACTTCACTACTTCCATCCTATGATAATTTCTATGATACCATAATGTATGGTAGGTCCACCATCTCTGTCAGAACTGTCAAGGATGCATTGATGACAAAGGAGCATCAAAAATTGGCATCAGGATCTAGTGCCGATAATCCTGCAGATGGAATGTTCGTGATGAGAGGACGAAGTCAAGAAAAAAGATCGGGAAGCAAAAGCAAGGGAAGATCAAAGTTCAAAAATCACAAGTCCTTAAAGTGTTTTCATTGTCACCAACTAGGGCATATCCAAAAAAATTACCTTGAGATAAAGGAGAAACAAGGCAATACTGTCAATATAACAGTTGCAAGTTCTGATGATAGTGATGCTGAATCTGTCCTAACAATTTCCACTAGTGACTCGGGCAACGAGTGGATCCTAAATTCTGACGCATCTTTTCACATGACACTTAATAGGAACTTTTTCTCTTCACATCAAAAATGGGAAGGAAAGGTCTGATTGGGAAACAACAGGGTAATTGCTGTTGTAGGTGAAAGAGAGGTACAAATCAGATTAGATGATGGTACTGCAAGGACATTTCAAGCATGGCATGTACCAGAGCTGGGCAAGAACCTGATCTCTTTGAGTGCCCTAGACAACCAAAGGTACAAGTTCTCTGGAGAGGGTGGTTTTTTGAAGGTAACCAAAGGCTCGATAGTGGTGATGAAAGAAAAACTACAATGCGGCATCTATCTATTGCTGGGGAGCACAGTCAGTGGCACTGCTGTTGTTCTATCCTCTGAAAAATCTAATGATAATGTTATACAATTGTGGCACATGCGGCTTGGTCATATGAGTGAGAAGGGAATGACAATACTTGTTGACACACGACTGCTGAAAGGCGCAAAGAATTGTAAACTTGATTTCTATGAAAATTGTGTATTTGGAAAGCAGAAACGAGTGAAGTTCAGTTTTGTAAAACACACTAGCAAGGGCATTCTGGAGTATATCCACTCAGATATTTGGGGTCCAGCCCCTGTTAACTCATTGGGTGGTACTCATTATTTTTTTTACTCTGATAGATGACTATTCCAGGAAGGTCTAGGTTTATTTCCTAAAGCAAAAGGATGAAGTGTTCGACAAATTCAAGTAGTGGAAGGCCATGGTCGAAAAGCAAATCGGGCAGTCATTCAAGCGGCTGAGTACTGACAATGGTGGTGAATACTATAGTAAATAATTTGATGACTTCTGCAGGAATGAAGTATAGTAAGGCACCATACTATACTTGGAACACCACAGCAAAATAGAGTTGCAGAACGGATGAATAGAACACTTTTGGAGTGTGTACGATGCATGTGGATTAATGCTACACTTTCCAAATCATTTTGGGTTGAGGTGGTCAATACAACTATATACTTGGTAAATAGATTTTCATCAACTGCAATTGATCTAAAGATTCTACAAGAGGTATAGTCTGGTCGACCTGTAAACTATTCTGATTTGAAGATATTTGGTTGTCTTGCGTATACCTATGTGAGTGATGGTAAACTTGAGGCGAGGGCAAGAAGGTGTATATTTCTAGGGTATGCATAAGCGGTGAAGGGCTACAGATTGTGGTGTATGGAAAAGGCAAATTCACCCAAGATCATTGTTAGTAGAGATGTCACATTTGGCGAGGCAACAATGGTAAATCAAAAGTAGCAATCTGAAATAGATTAGGAAAAGACAAATAATGATGTTGAAAAATAGGTGGAGCTGGAGATTGAAACTAGGAAGATAAAGCAAGAAGATGACACAAGTCAACCAAGTACTTCAGCTATTGCTCAACCTGAAGAAGAACAACAAGATGAACCCGGAGACAAGGGTGCTAATGAAGAAACTAAAGGAGCAAAGCCATACAGTATTACTATTACCAGAGAAAGGCGGCAAATTCAAAAACCACGAAGATATTTGAATTCTGTTGCTTATGCACTTGACTCGTCAGATGCAGATCCTATAGCCTTTGCTTTGGCTATGACTGATGGTGCAGTAAGAGATGAACCATCTATCTACCGTGATGCAGTAGACAACAAGGAGTCAAAGGAATGGCTAATAGTAATGAATGAGGAGATTGAATCTCTTTAGAAAAATTAAACGTGGGAGCTGGTACAACTTCCAGAGGGAAAAAGAATAGTTGGTTGCAAATGGATTTTCAAAAAGAAATAGGGAATCCTTAACAATGAACCTCTGAGGTTCAAGGCAAGACTGGTAGCAAAGGGTTATACTCAGAAGGAGGGCATTGACTTCCATGAAGTATTCTATCCTGTGGTGAAGCATAGCTCTATTCGGATCCTATTAGCTATTGTAAGTACGTTTGACTTGGAACTAGAACAGCTTGATGTGAAGACGACGTTCTTCTATGGTGAGCTAGAGGAGCAGATCTACATGAGTCAACCGGAGGGGTTCATAATTCCTGAGAAGAAGAATCATGTTTTCCTATTAAAAAAGTCATTGTACGGCTTGAAGTAGTCCCCAAGGCAATGGTACAAGAGGTTTGGTGCATTTATAATTCGTAATGGATACAACAGAAACCAATATGATAATTGTATCTACTCTAAAAAGCTTCTAGATGGCTCTTGCATTTATCTGTTATTGTCTGTAGATGGTATGCTAATTGCAGCTTGCAATAAGACTGAAATTAGTATATTGAAAACTTCGTTGGGAAAAGAATTTGAGATGAAAGACTTAGGTGTAGCAAAGAAGATTCTTGGTATGAAGATTCATAGGGAGAGGTATCGTGGTGTGTTTGTCACAACAAAATTACATTATAAAAATGCCACAACACTTCAATATGGATCAATCTAAACCAGTTGATACTCCCTTAGCTGCACATTATAAGTTATCTTCAAAGGGATGTCCAGAAATTGAGGAGGAGGTGGAGCATATGACTCATATACCTTATTCTAGTGCAGTTGGCAGTCTCATGTATACCATGGTATGCATAAGACCAGATCTTTCACATGCAATAAGTGTGGTGAGCAGATTTATGAGCAAACCGGGAAAGGTGCACTGGAAGCTGTGAAATGGATCATGTGGTACTTAAGAAGTTCCACTAATGTTTGTTTGGTGTTTGATGGTTAGCAAACTCGTGGCGTCATAGGCTATGTAGATTCTGATTATGCAGGAGATTTGGACAAAAGAATGTCATTAACAGACTATATCTTTACAATCTTTGGATGTACTATTAGTTGGAAGGCGACATTGCAATCCAATTTAAAGATTTCCTTACAGTCTCCTTCGCCAAGATCTATGGAAAGACACACACAATTCTAGAACCACACGTTGTGTATTCTATGGAATTTGAATTCTCCCAGAATGCAAATCATTCTCACCGACCTTGATCTAAAACCATCGTTTTCCGTGAATAATCAAATCAGCTGGTGATTCATTGAAACCTGATTCATCCATAAGAGACCTTGATCTTCGATTCAAACCCTTAGTGCAAGAGCTAAACAAAACCCTAATGGCGTGGTCTGTGTAGAACAAGAGAGTGACAGTGACATGATAAACACCAGTGTACTCGTGGTTAACGACGTTTTCGAGCATCATGGTGAGGTCAAGGTCGGATCCGACGAGGAGGGAGGAGTACCTAGTGACTTCGTTGCGAATGTTCTAGAAGATTCTGGAGTTTGTGGGCTCGGCGGTGCTGGTGCAGAGGAGCTCGGTGCTGCCAAGCCATAGGGCGACGATGCGTTCGTATTGCTCACCCTTGCACCGGCGACTTTCCTCTTATTTTTCCCGCGAGTCTAGCTATTTTCATTAGGGAGCACATGGGGCACTTCAATAATTATGTGAAATAAAAATCAATACTTAAATGATTAAAAGTTAAATAGCAAAAGGGCCTCCAAGCAAATAACAAAAACTGATAAGAAGGTTATTTGTCATAATGGATATAAATGTCATTTTACTTGGTAAACTGGTTCCACCTGCAATTACAGGTAATTTTAAGGTGCACCGGTGCAGCGCTGTTGAGTAAGGTATATGGCAGAAGGCTCCCTCAGGATTACCCTCCACCAGTTTTCTACGTTTTGGGCCTGCTAAGGGGTTCACCAGGAATATTCATACCCTTCCAAACCTCCTTGGCGATGGGGCAAGTGCAAAATAAATGGGTGAGAAATTCTTGCATAAATTTGAAAATTTCAAATTAAATGTACTTAACCAATCATATTATTAATTAATAAATAATTATATAGTTCATTAATAAATAATTTTAATTAATTATCATAATTAATAATATAAACTTAAATACACTAAGTTTATGCAATAATGTCTCAGGTACAGTTTCCTCTTCCATGCAGCCGAATGGACAGTATTCCAGTCATGATAATTCATTTGCAACAAACATTTTGAAATGATTAATGGTATTTGTAAGTGACATATTGAAGGAATTCGCAGACATAGTTGATGCTCAATTATGAAAATCAATCACCATCATCCGTTTAATTAGCCCCAAGAAATTAACACAACTTTTCAATTCTGCATATCTATGTAATGTAAAGCCCACACATCCCTTTGCAGGGGTAACCCACTCATCCCCTAATGATACATGAAAAGCATCAACAAATAAAAAAACTATACAATGTTGAACTCATCCTAGATTCTCCAAAACTTGAGAAAAGAATTGTGTTCAGAAGTCTCATAAGAAAGCAATATCTATATGAGCTTCTTCTTCCGAAAGAAGCGCTTCAGACACCACAGCTGCAACGCCGAAACCAAAATGCAGACACCGAGAGCCATGATACCAAACCAAGCGACTCTAGCATTTGTTCTTTCACTGACCTCCCTCATATTTGCTTCCCTGTAGCAAAGTCCAAGAAATGGAAGTTTTGAAATGCACTACTCAAGCATAATGGTTAGCAATTATTGTGAAGAACTAGACACATAATAATCATTTCTTGTTTGCTAAAACTAGCAAAGCAAGTATGTTGGTTTAAGGAACATAGATACTTAACTACTCAACTTTTATATAAATATAAGAAATATTTCTGTTCTCATATGGACGTTTAGATATTTTCTAGGAGTAATGTAACTTTCCCAGCCCGCCCACCACCATCAATGATGTACATTGAAGTGGTTAGAACTTAAAAGAACCTAACTTTATAAAAGCCTCACAACGGTAAGAAACTAAGAAATCACCCTGATTAAATCAAATTGAAATCAAACATAAAATCCCATAAAAAAAAAAAATTCAAACATAAAAGTTAATACAGGAGTAAGAGATTTACTTATCCTTCAAATAAATTAGATAATCATGGATGGCTTCCACTGATCCTTCAAGTTTCCTCAGCTCAAGTTCAACACCCTTAAACAAAATAAATAAATAAATACAAACTTGTATAAATTTCATTTAGATATTACAAAGCCAACGACAGAGCATGATTGAAATTTATTAATTTACCTCAATCTTTTCTTTCTTTGCAACAGACTCCCAATCTTTGGCAGAAATTCCAGTTTTCCAATCAAGGCTGACAGTTGCACCTTCCTCATGTTTACCATCCATCCAAAAGCACGCCTCATAGTTCCCAGTCTCGGTAGTTGTAAATGCAAACTGACCTTGGGTAACATTTTCGTTGTGGTGAAGATTATTTCCATAAGGAGATGTTACCTGGAAAAATAAAATAAAATAAATAAAAGCAGAAGATCAATATGAATCTTTTAAGATCATACTTACACATCAACCTAATATCCTTATTTCACAGCATTAGAAATTAAGAACAAGGAAGATCTCAAGTCCTCAACTTGTTATGGATCTGCAACAGGGCATGTAGATAGCAACAAATCAGGTCAGAAATTTGTATAATTTCAGAGAATTCAATGGTCAGGAAAATTAAAATAAACACTATTCATCATTTCATCATTGACCATGATTCATTTGATTGAGAAGTTCCCTGTTAATGATCAATATATTTGACTACCTTGTCACCAAATTTACCATACAGTAAGCAGATTTCTCCATTTGTAAAGTTCTAATATTTCTTCAAAAAAAAAATTGAAAAACTTGCCCATAATATTAATCTAATTGATCAACATTAATGCATAAGGAATTAAACAAGAGAAGTAGCTAGTAAATCTAAAACAACCAGGTGAATAAAAAATATGAAATTTTCTTGTGGGTTGGGGGAATTAATGAAACATACCCTGGCAGAAACAGTATGAAGCTGGGAACCCTCTTCATTAACAACATAGTAATCGGCTAAAACGACCACGTGTGTTTGGATTTCCTCGGAGACGCACTTGGTTCCCGAACTAGGGATGGTTAACCACACAGCTTCTGCTTGAGGGAGCAGAAGAGAAATAGTGGTGAAGCATAGAAACAACAACAGAGTCATTCCAGTTCCAGAGCTCAAGTTCATGCCCCTCCCCATTAGCGAATTGAAGGTTGGCCTTCGAATCAGACACCCTATCACGGGTCTCAGATCTAAAAAAGACAAAGAGGAAGATACTATTATAATGGAGAATTGTATTGTGTCTTGGGTTTGGTTGAGGTAAAGCTCACTGTTTTTCTCGTTTTTCTGAGGCACTCGGTCCTGGTTAGGTTCAGACATTAATGTTTATGTTTGTCTGAAAGCACAGAGGTGGGTGTGCAATAGGTGGTGACGCATATGCAGCCTACGTGGCTTGGCATTGACCAATCATATCCATGATGCGGAGTCCATGTAAGCAAAGGTGCCACAAAAACAGCCCTTCTTCAGCTACGCACCTTGTTGACGTCTGAAGTTACATTCAAGTAAAAGTAAAACCGTATATATATGATATATCTGTATGCAAGCACAAGTGCACAACGGTGAAAACGTGAAACTGGAAATAACATGTTACTGACTTGTGTATATTGCACTAGGGAGACAAACTGAACCAAGAGGTGAATAAGTGAATTTGCTCCTCTAATTTGTTATTTTCTTTTCTTTTCTTTTTTGGCTTACCTAATTTGTTATTTTCATCTTCAAAATAACAACTCTATTTTAAAGATACAACTTCTTTGTTGAGTGGCCAAATATATCAACCACTTGATCTAGAAATCATTTACCTACTACAATCTTAGATAATGTCAAAGACAACTTCACATCTTGCTTCTCCGCCCATAAAGCCAATTATCCCCTAAATATGCCCACAAAAGAAAACCTAGCCTATGTTGGGGTAGTGTCCAGAAATCAGCATCCTGATAGTCAAATTATTCAAGTAAAGGTTGTTAATTAGTTACTGGTAAGCTTTTATCATAGACTCAAAATATTTGGATTTATGGATGAACTTGCTCTTTTTTATATTTGATAGTATCTATATACAGATCTAAGTATATGTAAAAATTATTAATTAAAATATATACAATTCTTATATGTAGGACCATTTGAGGCAAATTTTACAATAATTTATCCCAATAGGTTATAAGATTCACTTTCACTAGTTGTATTTAAAATTAAAATTATTCATGTCTTTATCTTTTTAAAAGGTCATTGCTCACAACTAGACCAAATCTACTCAAATTATTCACACAACAATCCTTTAGTCTTCTGTGTGCACTAATACAGTAACGTGAATAATTTTGATATACTATCAATATAAAATTTTTTATATTGTCATTCAATATTGTGTTAATACATTATTTAATGGGTTTAATTACATTAATAATTGCATGACATGTCAAATTCATTAAATAATATGACAACAGATAATCAACCTTCATATAATAAATTAGAGTACGCTCTCTTGGTAATAGTTTATTCTCTACTTTGCTCTTCCTCAAAAATTGACACGTGTTATTCTTAATTTTTTTCTCTTAAATTTTAAATTCAAATTCTATTTTAAATTAATTATGAATATCTTTTCTATAATTTTAGAATATTTTTCTCTTTTAATTTATATTTTTTAGATTCTATCTTAATAAATTAATTATGTATACCTTTTTTATAATTTTAAATATTTTTCTCTTTTAATTTATTTTTAAAAATTATATTTTAATTTAAAAAATACATATAATGCACATGATACTTACTAGTTTAATACAATTCTTTACACTGAAAGTATGCCAAAATTAAATTCTATAGTATTATTTGTTGATTCTAAAATTGATCTGAGAAGTTGACTGTTAAGCTTTATGATTAGAGCTATCAATAATTTTGAAATGTCTGCAGTGAAGTTAAAAATTTTAGAGTAAATACACAAATTGATCCTTAAATTATACGTGTTGTGTGCATTTGGTTCCTAAAAATGCATGTGTGTATAATTAAGCCCCCAAATTTGTAAAATATCTCACACGTTAATCATTCCATCAGTTGATGTTGCGGAGCTCTAACATAAGTGTTGATGTGTCACGTTAAGTGCACATGTAGCATGTTCGTCTCCGTTAGTGGCGCTGAGATGGTATGTTAACAGTGGAAGAGTGATGAGGGAGTAAAACGACTTTGTTTTCCCCTCTAAAATCCCAAAATACAGTCGTTTAGTTAGGGACCAAATTGTGTCTGAGAGCCTGAAACTCCCCACCCCAAAGCATAGTCGTTTCAATCTTTCTCTCTAACGGTCATCTCTGAAATATGGAGTAACAAGGTAGTTGAACCCTAAATCCCTAATCTGCCAAATTTACCTCATATCCCCAAGCTTCTTAATTTTCCAAAGCTCCCTAGAGTGATGAAGACACCAGTGATGTCTGCAATAAGTGGGTGCGGTTTCAATTAGGAAACTACAACAATGTACCTTTGTGGCTTTGGGAGGAGGTTAAGAAAGATTCAATGCAAGAATTGAAAGAATAAAGGCATGTGGTATTGGAGGTGTCACATTTTTTAGGGATGCTCTTTGCTGGCATAATGCATCATTGATTGATGAAGCATAATGTTTGAACATAATGTGTGTTTTTGTGTGTAGAGAGAGGACTTAGATTGTGGCTATTTTGAATGGGTTGATGAAGCATCCTCATCTACTCCAACAATGGATAAAGAAAAATTTGCACTGGAAGCTGAAGTCTAGAAGCAGAAAGTAAAAGTGGATAAGTTAAAGGCTAAAGCAGGATGAAATCAGAAGTGGTGAAGCAAAAGACTGAAGAAGACAATATGACATCAGAAGTGGAGAAGCAGAAGAGAGTGATAAGAAAGTTGAAGAAATAGTTAGGGGATTATGTGAATCTGATGTTAAATTTGAAAGTTGGTTTTGGGTTTGTGATGGTAGTGGTTGCTATTTTACTTGTGTTAGTTATGAAGAAAGAGATAGGTAGTGTGTTGTCCATGGGGAGTTGTTGTGTGTTGTGTTTTGTAAGAAAATTGAAATGTGTTGCCCCATAGTTATGTTTTGTAATATATGGTTTGAGCAATAAAAGGACATGTTTATACATCAAACTTTAGTATTACTTAGTTTAGAGCATGATAACACCAAGAGATATTGAATTGAAACATGTAAAGAAATTACCATTGTCACAATTGACAAAGGTATGAAAAGTACAAAGATACAAAGCTAAAAATTGTTACAAAACTTTCACAATATTTGAAACAAAAAAAAAAGAGCCAATATGTATACTAAGTTCAAAGTGTAAACTAGAGCAATTATAAACCTGCAAAGCTGCAAATATAAAGTTGCCCATAATACTAGAACATAATCCATTTGGTGATTTAAACAAAACTAAATACAAAGCTACAAATTGGTTCAATTAGGACTGCTTGAATAAGTACCAGTGGTTCCAAAATAACTGATAAACCTTATAACTACTATATTAACCACTCCCTATGTTTTACTTATACACAAAAAAATACAAAAGAAACTACTAGTCTGTGTGTTCAACTACCATGTAACACTCCAAATTTCGTATCTCTTAAACAGTAATTTTGACAGTTAACAAAATTTTACTGTTTAGTAATTTCTGGATACTGTAAAATTATTTTGATTATTCCATCAGCGTATTTGATCGTTATGAGTGATTTACTCTGTGTCAGGAAAATAATAATTTTTGGGCTGGGGAAAACTTTACGTAATTTAATTTTTACCATTAAGTTTTAATTATTTTACGTGATCTGATTTGATATTTGTGTGTTTTCTAATATTTGTGATTTTTGTGGATGAATATGAATTTTTTTACTGTTTGTGGGCCCAAGGGGTGTATGTGGGCCCAGGTGGCAATACGTGGGCCCAGGTGGGTCTCGTAAAGTGAAAAATTTTCTACACATAGAAAAATTTGTACTGTTTAGACGAAGACAGGGGATCTTACTAAACCTGAATCAGGAAACAGTTTTAGAAATTTTCTTGTATTGTTTTGTATCTTGTATTTAATTATCGGGCGATAAAAATATAGTAAATATATTCTTTTCGTGAGGTTTTTAGTAGATAAAAATAGAAATTATATTGCTTAAGTCAACATTAGTGGTTTGGATATCCACCATTGATTTATTTAATGATGAAGACTTGATCTTAATTTAATTAACGGTTAAGAAATAAATTTAATAAAGAAGCATTAGATAATCACCATTGATTTAATCAATGGTGTGAGAATAAACTTAGTTAGGCAAGCTTCAATATCAACCGTAGATTTAATCAACGGTGTAAATTTGATTATATAAAGTGACCATTTACAACCATTGGATTTGGAATTGATCAAGGGTGGAGATTTAGTCTTAAAAAGTGACAAAGACCATTTATGATCATTGGATGAAGAATTAATCAAAGGTGGAGATTTGGTCTTCTAAAAAGGCTATGACTAATTATAACCCTTGGATTTAAAGTTTGAAGGAGCAATCTTGACCCTTTATTTTGGAGACACATCTAATGGCTAGAATTTAAAGAAAAAAGATTTAATGGCCTAGATTAAGTCTCCTAAAAATCAAAAGTCTACCTAAATCTTAGCCATTGAATTAATCAATGGCTAGAAATGCTTCAAATAATGGCATGAAAAGATGACAACTTTGCATGCATTATGAAGAGGGGAGACGGTTGAAGATGCTTGGAAAGGAGGAGACAAATTGGAGTAATTTTTTTTAAAGAAAAAGATGACAAAGTGGAAGACCATGTATTTCAAGTGTGAACCCAAAATGGGATATTATTTCAAGTAAAACTCTTCAAACTCTCCAACACTCACACGGCAGCCCACTCACTTTGTGCATGCATTTTCACTTTTCTCTCTCACCCAAAAAGCCTCCATCTTATTCTCTCAAAAATCCCAAGAACCAAAGCATCATTTTTCCTTCCTTTTTCCTCCATAGGTTCGGTCTCCACCACCAAATATACTATTCATCACCTATAATTTTCACTCTCATCATTTCCTAAAGCTAAACACCATTCTAAACACTTTTCATTTAGAAAGTTTTCCCAAAATCCCACTCTAAGTGCTTCAAAATCCCACTTTTAGCTTACTTCCTTGGAGGTAAACTTTGATTTCTATGGTTTAAATTCATGTTTATGATTTTCTAAGCCATGTTTGTTCCATGGTTTGTTATTATTAAGCTTTGTTTGTGATTTTACTAATTGTTTTAGAATTGTTAGGAACTTCTCAAAATTCTATCATCTACAACCTTGTCCTTCAAGTTAAAAATCAAAAAGCTTATGTTTTCCTTCTTGTGAGGAATTCGGTCAACCACCCTAAGACCACCCTTCAAGTTTGTTTAATTTAATCCAACTATAGATCTTGAATCTACATGATATTCTAAGCAACTTTCATGTTGGAGATTTTCTCTAAATCATTCATCTTCATGGACTTTCTTCAAGATCAAAGTTATTGGATTTTTGAGGTGAAGTATAAGAAGACTTCATTTTTTCTCTTCTTTTTCATGTTCTAAACCATGTTTGATCCATGGTTCCTCTTAATCAAACTTAATATACTAATTTCTATGTATTTTGTTTTGTATTTGAGAAGCCTTTGGTGGTGAAGGACTTGGAAAAAGAAGCAAATCAAGAAGTTTTTGAGGATCTTCAAGAGGTAAGAGGGAGATCCATCTCACCAACCAAGTATGGTGGTGAGAGATGGTCTTATATTTGATGGATGGTGAATCCATGTGAGGATTCATATCCATGGTCATGTAATAATTTATATGTGTTTATGAGCTTTGATTAATTGCCTATGCTTAATATATACTTTGCATGAGTTTATGATTTTGATGGTATGTTTATACTATGCATGATGATAATATGACATGCTTTTGATATATATATATGATGTGTATATATGTGTATGCCATGATTTGGTGATGGAAAGAAAATTAATTTTGGTCCCAATGGCCAAGGAAGGACTACGATTTTGATGCCCTTGATTTGGGTTCATATTAAAAATTTTTCAAGAACAAGGAAATTAATTTTTGGTCCCTAGAAACATGGTGAATATTGGTTAAGACACCTCAAGATAGGTGTTCATAAATGAATATTTTCATGAACGATGAAAATGGATATTTAGAAAAACAAGGAAAATAAACAAAGAGATTATTTTTCAAAGATTACGAGAACATGATTTTTGAGAAATTTTTATTGATTTATTTTGTGTAAAAAGTTTCTAAGTGTTTTGCAAAACATGAGATTTAAATGAAAATAGCAATGATGATTTTAAGAATTTGCAAAAAAAGTGAAAAAGGATTTGCAAAGAAAATGAAAAAAAAGATTTGCAAAGAAAATAAAAATGAATTTGAACAAATGGGTTTGGTTTTATAACCATAAGTCTTGCGGTTTTGAAAACAAAATTTTTAATGATTTTGTTTGTGTAAAACCATATCAATTTAGAAGAAAAAATATTTTGATAATTTTCAATAGTCATGTCCACGTTTTTGAAGGCTTATAATGCCTAGATTTTGATGAAACAAAGTAATTTTCCAAGTGAAAATATAATTGATTTAATACAAGGAATTTGAAAAGGGAATCAGAGCATTTTGATCACTTGAGAAATTAAGTTTTTGTAAACGAAAATGTTTTCAAACTTCAATTTATTTGGAAGAAGGTTGTGTTTGGAAATGATTTGGAAAAAATGAAGAATATAGTGGTATTATGAAAATCTACTAACGTATAACTTATTTTAAGTTTTGAAGTACGTTAGAAAATGTTAAGTTTTGAAACGTTATCAATGAAAAAGTGATTTTGTGAATTATATTTTGGAAAAGGATTTCTTGAATTAAGAAATGTGGAAAAAGATTTTCTTGAATAAGGAAAATATGAAAAATAAAATACAAAGTTATATTATTTTGAGAAAAGTTAAAAAGGAATTTTCGAAGGCTAAGAAATATTTTCTGTAATGAAATTGTGATGAAAAATGTTTTATGTATCTTAAAAACGTGATTTTTAAGCTACACAATTTGAATAATGTGTTGAAATTAATATTGATTTATTTAAGTCCAAAATAATATTTGAAATATTGAAGAATATTTTACGTAATTGTAAAATATTGAAAAATATTTTACGTATCTTAAAAATGATTTGAAATATAGTAAAATATTTCTACGAGATTTGAAAAATGTTAACGTATTTCTACGTGATTTGAAAATTGTTAAAATATTTCTACGTGATTTGAAAACGTTTAAATATTTTACACTATTGAAAATATTATTAAAAAATCACTACGTGATTAAATAATAAGAGAATATTTTTACGTGATTTGAACTATTGTTAAAAAAATCACTATGTGATTTAAAAGTAATAGAATATTTTTACGTGATTGTGAAAATGATGAAAAATCGTTATGTGATTTAGAAAGTGTTTTAAATATTTTGAGAATGATAGAAAATATTTTACGCGACTTAAAAGAATGATTTTTAAGTTACGCGATTTTGAAAACGATAGAAAATCGTTACGCGATTTGAGAAACGTATATTTTTATGCGATTGAGAAAAATGTTAAAAAATTTAATACGTAATTTAAAGGTGTGAATGTGAAGAGTTGCAGTATTTTGAAAACGTAATAAAAACATTTTGAAATTTTAAAAAAACGTAACAAGAGTGTTACGGTATTGTGAAAATGTAAAAGAAGTGTTATGGTATTGTGAAAATGTAACAGAAACATTTTGAAATTGTGAAAACGAAATGGAAATGTTGCCCAATTTTGTGAAAACACGACGAAAGTGTTTTATAACTATGAAAATGTGATAATTTTCCTGTTGAAAATATAGTATAAATCTTTGTAGAACCAAAGTATATGGATCTTTGTGTGAGAAAATGACATGTTTTGCTGTGATTGGCATTTGGTGCATTATACATGCATTGGAAAGATATGTCTGTGATTGGATTTGGTGCATTATCGTGCATTGAAAAAAATATGCATTGAAGCATATGATTACATTGAACAAATGAAATTGAAAAGATTTGGCCCTTTGGGGTTGGACTTACCTTGATATATTCATGCATTGTATAAAATATGCGTTGAAGCATATGATTACATTAAACAAATGAAATTGAAAAGATTTGGCCCTTTGGGGTTGGACTTGCACTGATATATTCGTGCATTGTATAAAATATAGCTAATAGCTATTATGGCCTTTGTGGTTGAAGAGGGAATGAGAATTGATAGAGAGGTTTATGATGGATCTTGGGGGGCGTCCAAGGCGCGGATCGACCAGTGGGCGGTTAGCGAGTACCCTGTGCCACTTAGCGATGCAACGATCCGTTGCAACGCATTGACGATGACAAGAACACGATTCTTTTCAACAACTGGGAGATTGTCTTTGGGCTAAAGCTGACAATTAACCAGAACATTCTTCTCGAAATTGTGAAAACCTCCATGGAGTTGTTTTTGATAAAATGAGTCATTGTACATATGCATAAATTTGAGCATTTATATCTGTGTGATATATTAATTGAGGAATATTGGTTATTGGTTATGACAATTGTTTTGAATACTTGGATGATAATTGAATTAATAAATGATTGGATGATGATAGTTGATTAATGTTGATGGCATGATCATAATTGCGGTATGATCTATCGTATGATATTCTTGTTTGTGTTATCTCTGTCTGCCATGTTGGTATTGGTGTAGGTGATCTCACCTCTTTGTTACATTGTTTTGCTGTGTCTGTACTGTTAAAATCAAATAATAGAAGGATCGAGTTGTCTTAGACATAACGGACGACGGATACTCTGAGATTGGTGACAACAATAAGGAGTGGACATTCAGGACTCGAAGGTGTGCAGTGTTGACAAAGGAACAGATGTCTGATGCATCAAGATAGACAGAAAAAGGAATAAGTATGTTAAAGTTTCTCGTTAGTGTTGTACCGTGCTATTAAGTAGACCCGTCATGGGGTTTGCTACTGTAAAAAAAAAATAAGTCTGTTAATTTTATTTTTCTCTTGAATAGTTGAAATATGATTTTCAATATTACTTAATATTTTCAGTAAATTTATGTTTCAGTAGAAAAGAAAATTTGAAACCCATATTTTATAACTCAAACTTTGTGCGAACTTCTTTTCAGATTATGAGTCGGAAGTCGAAAATGTGATGCCCTAAGGAGGGTGTTACATACCAAACCATACCCATGTACAATTTCCATTCCCAAAATGATTAAACTCATTAACAGCTCTATACATAGCAAAAAAGGACATCAACTAGGAGCAATCAACCAACAACAGTTCACTTGGAGGAGCAGGTGTCATCCCTTGCACCTCGACTTCCACTTGATGATTCTTGGGACATAACAAGGTTTGAAAACCTCTGGGATGTTGTCTGCCTTGCTGTTAATAGTGTTTCCTTTATCACAACAGGTCTGCCTTGTCAAGTATAGTTTGTAGGCTAAATCAAGTGTGCTTGTGGACGTAGTCTCCTAGCAGCAATTAGAACTAGTCCTAGTGGTCTAAAAGGTGTTGCTGGTCTAATAAGAGGCACATGTTGGCTTGTAGCTCGATCTGGGCTAATTCTTGGTGCTGTAGGCCTGTTTGAGTTAGTTGGTGGTGAAAGTCCAAATGGACTGTCAGGTAGTGATGTTGCAGGCCTATTTAGTGCATATGGAGTAGTTGTAAGCCTCATTGTGGGTAGCTTCATCCTATTTCTTGGTGGTGGACTTGATATAGGCCAAAGTGACTTTGTTGCAGGTCCAACTTTGGATGGGGGTGAGGTTGAGGTAGATGGATTTCTCCTTGTACTTGCTCTTGTTGTAGGACCAGGTGAGCATGCTGCAGGTCCAAATACAATTAGTGGTGGGCTTGCTGTAGGTCCATTTCTCCTTGCACCTGATCTTGTTGTAGGCTCTAGTGAGATTGATATAGGTCCAGATATTTTTGGTGGTGGGCTTATTGTAGGCCTAGGTGTGGTTGCTGTAGATATTGTTAAAGGACCAATTATTTTGGATGCTTGATCTGATTTAGTGGTTTGTGTCCCTTCATAGTAGACTAGAAACACATAAAAATAAGTAAAAGTAAAAAAGTGTTGAATGTTAATTGGTAAAAAATAATCATGTATACAATACAGTTACTAAAGATTTCTTTCTGCCTTTTTGGATTAATTATGGGGTAGATAGTTAGAATGCTTGTGGGGCATATGGTTGTGTAGATTGCTGGGAAGTTTGTTGAGAAGATGCAAGGGAAGTAGGTAGGGAAGCTTTCTGACAAACTTTTTGGGAAACTTGATGTGTAGAAGATTGAGGAGCAAACATTTGAGTTTTAGGCATGTCACTCTATGTTGCACGTCAAGCATCAAATGCAACATTACATGCATCATCAATAGCAGCATCCTCATCATAAGTCTCTTCATTTGTAACTGCACTTGTTCTTTTATACTTCTTGTACCCTACAACATTGTGACCACCCTCATCACACCTTGAATTTGATCTTTCTTCCCAAGTGTATATTGTAGTCCCTCACAACTGACTTGAAGGCCTCCAAAGCAGGAAACATCATACCCAACTCCAAGCGAACATCTCTAAACTTTTCATTGTCATTGAATACTGGATACTTGGTGGTAGCAAATGTGTCTCCATCCATATCAGAATCAACCAAACTCCTCAACTCCTCAAATATATAACTGTCATTGTCATCAGAATCTGTATCAACCTCCTCTACTTTAGCTGGCTCATTTTGGATGTTAGTCTCTACAATTTGTACAGGTTGAGTATTTCTTTGTCTTCTACTCCTCCGTCTTCTTTCTTCAAACATAATATGTTCATCTCTTTGATCCAACACTTCTTCATCTTTAAACCAACACTAGTATATTGCATTAGTAAGTCTTCGTCATCATCTTCTTCAAGAGGGCATGGCTTGTGTACTTCATCTTCACCACTATCATAATCATCACTGCTAGACCTTTCCTCTTCACCTATGTCATAATTACCATGGTTGCTAACCTCCACATCTTGTTGTTCCTCTTCACTCTTAGTGTCAATAACAACAGGAACTTTCTTCACCCCTTTTTCGTTTACCACGTGTCACGTTGCACATTATATATGGAATGAATTGAATTAGGCTAACAAATAAGAGATCACTCAGTCATGGTTTTTGCATCAATACAAAACACTTACTACACTCTTACCATACCCTATCAACCCCCTAAACTCACAGTCAACCACACTTACTAACAATGAACCCTTACTATTAGGGACCACGACACAGTAAAACAAAGAAAGGATAGTGACATTCATCACAAGTTTCTATATAATTATCATGTATCAATCATAGAGATTTGTACCTACATAACTTGTTTATTGAGTGTCCTCTACATTATACGACTCTCCAATGCAAGAATTTATTATCTACCCATCTCATGGACAAGATTATTAACAATGCAATGCTTTCAAACACTTGTCAAAACATGGTAAATAATAATTCTTTCTTTCTTTCAATCTTTTCCAAAGAGCATTAGATATGTTCTCTTACGAGTTTAGAGCATATCAATTCCACTCTCTACTGATTTGTTTAAAAATCTTAGAAATGTGAACACATATAACAAATAACCAGCAAAATAGGAACAATCCCACATGCATACAGAAACAAGGCAACAATCACAATGAAGTAATACATGTATAACCTTATCACTAATAGACAAGAACAGTAACAACCCCACATGAATACACAAACAAAGATAAATCTCAGTGGAGACAACATCAGAGGACAAAAACAGAGGGGACCACTCACCTTAACTAACATGAATCTTCACAACTTTGAGAATCCCAAGTTTCACGAATCTTCAACAGTGAGATGATGGAGAGGGGACGATAGGACCACTTAAAGCAACTTTGATGACTAATTAATGAAGGACAACACCTTGAAAAGGGAAGGAATTGGAGGGAAACGAGGAAGGCTTTTAGGGGAAAATGGAGGGAAGTTTTGGGTGGTTAGGGTTATGGGGGAAAACGATTTGTATTTTGCGGTGGGGAATTTCAGGATTTTAGACACAATTTAGTCCCCAACCAAATGATTGTGTTTTGGTGTTTTCGACGAAAAAACAACGTCGTTTTTCTCCCTCATTACTCTCTCATTATTAACATGTCATCTCAGCGTCATTAACGGAGACTAACGTGTCACATGTGCACTTAACTCGACACATTAGCATGTCCATTAGAGTTTCACAATATCAACTGATGAAAGGATTAACGTGTGGGTCATTTTACAAATTCGGAGGCTTAATTATGCACACGCGCATTTTTAAGGACAAAATTCACACAACCTGTATAATTTAGGGATCAATTTATGTATTTACTCAATATTTTAGTTAAATTAACATATTAATCAATATTATGTGCTTATTAATTTGTATTTTTTTAATTTTTGTTAAGGTAAAAATTAGTAACAAAAAGTGTTTGAAGTGAATTATAATTATATATTAACAAGATAAAAAAGTTTTATAAAACAATTATAATTAGTGAATAAATATTTATTTCATTTTTTATGTTTATATTTCTTAAAATTTTAAAATAATAAATAATAATGGTAGTTTTTTTATTAAAAAGAATGAATACCGAATGGAATCCTTTTATATAATATTATAGATTTATATAGAGTTACGGTTGCAGAAATAAAATAGTGATAATTGTACGTAAACATACACTATCTATATTCATTTTAATATTTTGGAGTCGTTAGTTTTAGAAATTTTTTAACTAATTATCACTCTTAACTCAAAATTACATAAATAATTTGTTACAACAAAAAATATATTAATTCTATTATGAAAACTCTAAATCACAAGACTTGCGATTTCAATTTTGATTACTAAAATAACATCACTTTTTGAAACAATTGATCAGCCGAGTCACATGAATCTTAGAGTAATAATCTAAAAAAAAATGAAATGTGAGAATTAATAATCAGATATTTATTGGATTGAAAAATAAAATATTATTAAATTAAATTTAAATAGTTATAAAATTATTTAAAGTAATATTCTCAAAATATATTCTCAAGCAGTGAATAAAAGGATCCAAATCAGAGTTAACATTGAATCTCACGATGTTTTCCAAAGGCCGAGGTCCATAATATATCATAGTATGACCTCAGGACTGACATGTAAGGTCGAGATTCTAGTCGGATCACTTTGCTTATGTTGTCATTCCGCCTTCCGAGTTATGTCATATGTTGCCCCCATGTGTAGTTCAGGAGGTCTTAACTGCACACCATGAGTGAATTCCTGCCGGGTTAATCTATGGGACAAGATCTTGAATTATGGTTTAGAACAGTTGCCCCCAACTTGGCGCTTAGGTAGTATAGTGAAGTAGCAAGTCTCAATGCTCACGGGCGACAAAATTTGTGCTTTACTTGAAGTCAGGTCTGTGTTACTTCATTGGGTAATTAGCTCTAATATGGAGGTGTTTATGATCATTTGACATTCGTGGATGTGCCTTAGTCTGGACAAGGTCCACACGTCAGTTGATTTGAGGTGGACATTCCAGTGTGCAACTGGGGCCTGTAGAATGAACTAGAATTATTGTCGTGTTTACTTCTTTTTCTATGGTTCGTACTGGGTCCAACACCCATTATAAACGTGCACTTGTTGACTGCTTCAAGGACTTAGGAAAATTTTAGTTTAATTAAAGCCTTGGTTCGAGGTCCAACTCCTATTCTATTGAGCACTCGGAATTCCGCTTGACTTAGGCAAAATTTAAGATAATCCGTGACCGGGGTTTTTAATGTTTACAATTTACTGAGAAAAATTGCCCATACTTAGGAATTTCCAACTCCATAACATGTTTAACATAAGACATTTACAGTGGATACCTGGTGGTGGGCCACAAATGTCATAACCCGCATTGCCACTTTATTTTGCAACCATAAAAGTGGTTGTGGCCAAGTGTTGAGGATTGGGTATAGATCCATAACTTATGACCAAAATGCTCAAACGAGTTTGGTGGGTTATTCCTTTTAACCTGGACTTTAAGATGCCTTATATCCCATAGGGAACGGGCTCAAGACACTCTCATGGCATTTTTTGGCTTGAGGATCTTTTAAGTTGTTGAAAGAATTTCCAAATCCCATAAGGAATGGGCTTAGTAGATATTCTCAAGGCGCTTTCCTGCTTGAGGGTCCTTCGAGACTTAAGAAATTATAGATCCCATAAGGAATGGGCTCAGTAGACATTCTCAAGGCTTTTTTCGGCTTGAGGGTCCTTCGAGTCTTTGAAAGATTCCAGATCCCATAAGGAACGTACTCAGTAGATATTCTCAAGGCGTTTTCTAACATGAGGGTCCTTTGAGACTTTAAAATATAAGAATACGCTTAACCTCTGTAAGTCTGGTTGATTTATAGGTTAAGGTTAGGCTCATAAGGGTACGGGTGAAAACCCTTGAATGCGCTCCTTGACCTTAGACAATGGTCAAGTGGATTCCCTTGTCTGGCCATAGCTGATCCTCTTCGAACCTTGTACTCCTCAGACCTCGCCAAGTGTGGTAACCTTGTGGGTTATGTCAGGCCGAAGTACCCGTGGACTCAAAAGTCACGCTAAAGATATTGGCTTAGAAAATGTTAGACCAAGGTACTCGTGGACTCAAGGTCACGACTGAGGTACTGGCTTAAATGGGAATGACTGACATGAGAACGACTGAATGCATTAGTCGAAGTAGTATAAGGTCATCTTCACTAGATTTAGGAATCTTTCAAATTGCCTACTTATTTTCTACATTGCTAGCAAGTCTGATGTTCGTACTTGCGGCTCACTAGATGCATGCCCATGGAATGGTGGATATTGGCTAGTTTCCATAGTTTTATCCAACCCACTTCTCACTTTAGAAATTGTTGTCCTATAAGTTTGGCTTATATTCACATAGATGCCCTTGCACAAAATCTAAATTGCTTTTGTCACCAGGACTATTTGTGTTTCTACAATTGTGATACTGATAGCCATAATGTGTAGCTAAAGCTGTTGAGTTCCTTCTGTCTTATGAAGGGAAGGTACCCATGTCAGAATCCAATGGGAAAGCCATCTGCCTTCAATTTTGGTAATCATTTTAGGCATCTCATACCTATAGAAGGCATCATCACTATTTCCAGCATCAATATTCTACAAGGCCATGATAACTTAAATAGTAAAGGCTCAAAAGATAAACACATTAGGGCAGCAAATGCAAGAATTCTGAGTATATGTAGCAGCAATGATGACCCACCGTTTATAATCAGAAAGACCCTCCTTATGCAATCAAGGAAGGCTACCAACAACAACAACAAAGGTTGAGGTGTTCCTGGTATGACTTGGGATGCATATAGCTCGGTCTCGTTGGCACGGACCTATTCTTTTTTCTAGAAGAAAAAAAACACTCTCCAAACAACTCAATTGCTCCCAAATGGATAATAGCTAGTTCAAACATGAAAGAAAGTTCAATGTGACACCTCCACCTTGGAATATGCTATAGCAACACTTGCAGGAATCCTGCAGGGTGCAGGGTAATTGAAATTTGAAGGGAGATGTTAAAGAGATGTCAAGAGAAGAAGAAAGGCTTCAAATGCTACACTGTGCCTCTAATCAAATTTAAAACTGATAGAGTAAAGAGAACATTTATTCCCAATTTGCCTATTTTTCTCTCCAAAATGGAGTAGACCTTGTAGAGCATTTATTCCCCATCTAGTTGAACTTTTATGACACGAATCTTTGATTGTATGCTTGTCACAGTCAGATTCACTGTTATTCATGGACTTTAACTTGTCCTTGAGTATTTGGATTTGCTTGCCAGAATTATCTTTCTTCCAAGACGCCAGAGTATTGTTCGCTCTTTTGCTTACCGCAAGTGCATGGGTCGCGCTTGTAATATAGTCTAGAGTCAAATATTGTTCCCACAGTAAAAATATTATTTCTTATAAAACCAAATATTAACCAATAATCTAATTAACACTATTCAAGAATATCAAATTTATAAAAGTTTGTTTAAAAGAAATATAAACACTGAAAAGTAATAAATCTAAGATAAATAAATAGATAGATAATAAAGAATACTTTTTCACCTCCTACTTCAATTGATAGCAAGCAATCCTTATGAATAACATAAATGAAATGATTATGTTAGCTTGAGAATATGATTTAGTTAAAAGCCTATGTCTATGTCAATTAACCATAGTTTCATTTACCTAACTCCTTAGTTAGAACCAAAATCCACTCATGAACGATTTATTCTCAATCACACACTATACATGGCTAAGAGGTATATTTCTATCCAATTAACGAATTAATTTATCCAAGCCAATTGAATCAAATCAAACATGTATCAACCATACATATGATCTTAAATCCAAATTCCTATGTCTAAGCAGATTTTATCAAATCACTTAAAAGTTTATCAAACATTCAAGAGCATTAAGAACAATATGATTGAATAAAACCAAATCATCTATATAAACTCAAAGTATTACATAATCATCAATATCCATAGGAGGATCAAAAGAAAACCCTATACACAACTTAGCTAGCCATGAAACATGAAAATACAAACATATTCAACATGTTCATGAAGCAATAAAGAGAGAAAGAAGAAAGGAAAGGAAGGAAGTTCATTAGATTTCATTTTCTAAGCTTGAATCATCCTCCATGTTGAGGATGACTTCCAACCTTGGCTTCCTTAGCTTTCTCTATGTCTCAAAACCTAAAACCTAGCAGCTGCTCTCCAAAAATGATAAAAGATCCCTTAGAAAATGGATAATATAGTATTTATGGGCTGAATAAAACAGAGTTACGTCATGGCATTAAACACATCACGCCGCGGCCCGCGTATAATTAGGTCACAGACGTCGTGGCGTCCATTTCTTAGTGCTGCAGTGCTCTAGCCTCGGGTCTCTGTACTAAAGTAGGGGATGCACCATGTCGCAGAATTGACATTCCTGCACCGCGGCATTGAATGCTAGTCTTCAATTTTGGCTTTCTCTTGGGCTTCTTGATCCAAAGCTACTCCAAAATATTCATTTTTATGCTTGATTGGAGCCCTGCATGTAATAGAGAAATTATCACTTTAATATCAAATGCAAATGTATTTAATTTATCAAAGTTTTAAAAGTATTTACTCAAAAACATAATGGAAGTCATCAAGAAGAAATCAAATGAATATGATGCTAAAATCTTCCATTTATGCATACAAACAAGGACTAAGCAACTAATATCACATAGATATGGGGTACAAATAACAACATTTTGTGGAGTTATCAAGTATGACGAACAATTTTAAATTTGGTAAATACCTGAAATTGCCCTGCAACTCGGTGACGGGTTGCTGCCAGAATTACCTAAAATTACCTAAAATTGCCAGAATTATCTTTCCTCCCGTAACTGATCGCTGCCTTGGTAGTGGCGTTCCCTACAACATGGTGACAGAGCTCGTGGCCAAAAACGGTTGGTAGGGGAAGACGGTGCCACGTAACTGGTGACTTGGTCGTATATCATAGGTCATGGCCAGGAAACCATGGTGATGGAGACCGTGGCAGCTTCAGCATGGCTTCGGCGAGCGCGAGGGTGACGATAGGGGTCATAGTGGCTACCATAGAGCCTCGGGCTACAACGAAGAAGAGGAGTCCGTTGTTGAAATAGAGGTGGGTCCTAGTGACCAAGCTTGGTCACCTTGTGAAAGAAGGAAAAATCTAAACCCTTAAGCATATCTACTTAGTTCAAGGCATTCACTATTGTCGGTGATGAAAAACGGTTACGTTGAGCTTGGCGTCAAGTGCAGCAAGGAGGTGGCAACTGCTATTTGCAGTGCTATCATCTTTGCGAAGCTCTCTGTAATTCCAGTAAAGAAGGGCTACTAAGGGAACAAGAATGGGACGCCCCATACTATGCCCTGCAACCTTGGTCTCAGTTGGGTGTGACCGTTGAGGAGCATGATGGTTTTCTTGAGGGCATCGATCTTGGTGACATAGTCGTTTCCCTTGAAAGTGTCTTTGATGTTGTTGGACAAAGTGGGATTGCCTTTGTCAAAGCGCAAGAGCAGATTACACAACTTCTCCATTTGACTTTTTAAATCTCAGAAAGTAGTGCCTCTGAAAAGGTGGATAGGCATAGCTTGCTCTGTCATGGCTACACCTACGTAGCGTAATGTCCTGCTCTAAATAACAATATAATATTTAAATCTAATAGAGTAACACGTTACTAACAACTCTTAACATGATTATTAACTCATTTATATATAATAATTTACATAATTTCGTACAAAACATTTCTAAGTTAGATACCTATTTTCTAAAAATTGAGACTAACAATTAAGGTGCCACTATTTACAAAAATTAATATAAACTCCAACTTCCAGCATATAAACTTGTTCAATACAAAAATCTATCTGAACTTCTTTAGTCGGCTTAATCTAAAATGTTAAACCACAAAAGGAATGAGATACAAATCTTAGTAAGAAGATGCAAAAATAGGTATACAATTACCACCCATTCTTTACCATTCTCTGTTTCTAAAACCATAATCGAAAGTCCACAAATAATTAAATCAATATTTTAGAAATAAATTAGATGGGTAATAAGTGATGCAAAATTTAAAATATAAGAGTAAACACTTTCTGATAAACAAATCTACAATGAAAGAGTAAGGAATTTTGTAAGAATAATAAATCTCAAAATTTATTTGTTCCTCATATCAGTAAAATAAATTGGAAAATGAGTAAATAACTAAAAAAATGAGTATTTAATTCAGGATAAAATAACTTAATAAAAAATAAGTAATTTATAACTTCATATTAAAATAAGTAATTGAATTTTCTTTTCTCATTATTATTCAAAATCTTCTTTTCAACATCTCTTTATCATCCCATTTCAATACTCCCAACCAAATGTGCCTCTTTCTGTTTATTAGGACGTCACTCAATTCTCTCATCAAGACCACAATAATTTAATTAAGATGTCCTTTTAATCCTCTCACAATGACCACAATAATTTTGATTAAGGCGTCCCTGAATCCTCTCAACAAGACCACAATCATTATAAATGATTAACGCGTCCCTTAATCTTCTCATCATAGACCAATGTGTCACTTGATCTTCTCATCATGGTCACAATAATTTGACTAAGCCATCCATTAATCCTCTTATCATGGTCATAATAATAATCTCTAGTTGATCAAGGCGTCCATTGATCCCTTCATCACGATCGTAATAATAATCTCTTTGCACATTGATTCATTTCTATAGATGAGATGATATTTCAAAAATATTTTCTCTATAGATCAATAATAAACATGTATCATTATAGTATAATATAAGAACATTGATAAGGAACGTTTATAATGATCAATAATTAACATATCCATGATAAAGAATAGCATAAAATAACTCATAATAAAATTAAATAAATGAAAGATTGATAAAAAGAGTTAAAAGAATAACTCATAAGAGATTAATTATATTTAAAATCTCATTTCTAAAATTTTTCTATCAAAATCATTATAGAATAACATAATCATTATTAGAATAACAAAGTTGTTATCAGAATAACAAAAGTGTTATCAGAATAACAAAGTCGTTATTAGAATAACAAAATCGTTATCAAAATAATAATCTTACTTTTATTCGAATAACAGAAGTGTTATTCAAATAAAAGTTTATGTTATTCGAATAAAGTTTCAAAAAAATAGATTTTGAAGTGTTTTAACAGGCTTTATTCGAATAACACAAGTGTTATTCGAATAAAGTGGTCAAAAATCACTGCTCAGAAGCTTTTACCAAACTTTATTCGAATAACATTAGTGTTATTCGAATAAAGGGGTGAAAAATCACATTTCTGACTTCTATAATGTCACTGTTACATTAGATTAAAAGTAGAGCAATGTGAATGGAAGAAAATGGATGGATTAGGAGGTATGGGTGATAGAAATAAAGAGTAAAAGATGGTGTTTTTGACATTTCCTATCTTTGTTTTACAGATTTGAAATAGGAAAGGAAGTAGTTGAAGAAAAGAGGAGTTGGATTGTTAAAAATAGAGTTGCTGGTTTTTGGATTAGTTGAGTGGTTTTGTGTCAAAGAAAGGAGGGTGGTGAGGTATTTATATAGCCAAATTTTAGCTGCTCAACATAAGCAAATGATGTAGGATGATGTAAACATGCTTTGCTATCAAAACGAGATTAGATTTTTTAGAAGTATCTCTTTCTATAATCATGGTTCCAACAAGATTTTTTATTCAAAGTTTCAAGAATCTCCACTTCATCCAGATGTTATTCATGCTTATCTCTTTGGTATTTAATATTTTGGACACTTGGCCAAGCTTGACTATTAAGCTGAAATTCCAAAATTCATGCAATGTACATTTGTTTGCCATGTATTTCTAGGTAATCATTGCTACCAATCATTGTTTACTTGGTCAAGTGCTTTCTTATCCTTGCTTATCAAGGTTTGGTTTTATTGGAACTAGCTAGTTTGGTCAGGCATGAGGAAAAGAAACCAAATGGAAACTAAAGTTTCTTATTCCTTCTGCAACATGTTGTGTCTTCTATTTAGCTCTGATACCAACTCTTTTATTCCAATAAAAGGAGTCTTATTCGAATAAATCATATTGGTATTATGTTCATATGTTCTTTGCAGTCGTTTTATTCAAATAAAATTAACTTTATTCGAATAACTTCATCTTAACACGTTGCATTTTTATTTTTTGAGGCTTATCCTATATTTTATATTTATATAATTTATATTTTTCATAAATGTATTTATTATTATTACTATTAATATTTTGAGGGATGTTACATTCTTCTTCTCTTATAAAAATTTTGTCCTCAAAATTTCTATCTCTACTTCCCAAGTAACATCTTTCATATCTTGTCCTAGCCACAAATACTTCTGATAAGAATACTTCTATTTCTTTGTTGTTTATAACTATTCCAAAGCCTAGAGATAAACTCTAGGTCTCTATTTGAAATAATCCTAATGGATAGAAAATGAGTTGACTTAGTTAATTTATTTACAATCATTCATATAACATCATGACCTAGATTGGTCTAACAAAATCCATAGAAATAATATCTCATTTCTATTCTGGGATTCCTGAGGGTCTCTGATATTATGTTCTAATTTACATGCCTATCTATTTTAGATCTCATCTAAGCCACCAAAATTGATGTTTAAAATCCTGATGAATCATACTAAGTGCTAAAAGGTATACTTACTTTTATGAGTTTCCTCCAAAATTTCTTTCCTTAGATCATAACTTATTCTTATACATAATCATTTCATCATCCCTTAACTTAAAATTTAGATTTTTTCCTCTAAGTATCCATTCCTTAAGAGCTTTCAAAAATTAATCTTCTTTTTGTGCCTCTTCGACTTTTGTTTTCAGATCACAAGTAACCCGTAAGACACTTAAACAAATCAGATCACTAAAAAAATTAAATTCCTGGGCTTCTCTTGTCAAATCTATTTCCTAAACCATCATATATAGAGTGATTCCCTAATTAAAGCATCAACTACAACATTTATTTTTCCTATGTAATATTTTACCTCCAAATTATAATCCTATGGGTTATGGCCCACCACACTTCCCTACAAAATCATATTCCTTAAGAAATTCAACCTACCTTATTTACCTCATATTTAATTCCTTTTGATCAAAACGATACTCTTATGATTAGTCTATACCTCAAATTTTACAAATAATGTCCCAAAATTTTTAAAGCAAAAACTATGGCTACTAATTTTCGATCTTGTGTTGAATAATTTTTCTCATGAGATCTAAGTTATCTAAAGACAAAGGCTATTACCTTCCCATCACATATCCTAATCCCTTTTTAGATGCATCACTATAAACCACAAAATAATTTAGAAGTTTCTAGAGATTTGATTCCTCATATCCAAAATTAACACTTTTCTAATTTCAAAATTTCTAACACTATCATCAAATGAATCAGAATATCATCACAAATTTATCCAAGTATGGCCTAAATACCCTATTCATATAATCTGTAAATACAACAGGGCATTTGTTAAACCAAATAGCATCACCAAATATTCATAACGACCATATTCAATCCTAATATTTTCTACTTTAGTCCTAATCTGGTGGTATTCTAACCTTAAGTACTTAATCTACTACAACCTGAGACTACCTTTTTTTACTAAAAGTACTAACCTTGTTTCATACTTAGAGATTGTTCCGTTGCGCAGTTGTTAAGGGCAAGGACTTTTCCTAAAACTTGTGGTTTTGTTTGAGAATTTTCCTTTTTACCAATTCTACATTCCTTTGCTATATGCCCAGGTTTTCCACAAAGATAGCATACCCATTGTCCAAACAGGCATGATTTATCTCCATGTGCCCTTCCACACTTTGGGCAATTTGCTTCATGCTGAACCTGTATTCCTTTATTCATGTTAGGCCTGAATTTATTATTTCCAGCTATCTTTCCATTATCTCCTCGCTTTTGCTTAAGCTGAAATTGTCTTTCTTTCTTAGCTTTATATTCCAAAAGATTTCTTTCTACAATTCTACACTTATTCTCTAGTATAGAGGACTATTCGATTTCTAGCTTACTTATTTCCCTCTTGATTTCTGTAAGTGTATCCATCATCTTTTTCATTCTATCCTCGAGATTAGTATTACTCTGCCTGCAATACATCTTTTTCATACAACAACTTACTAATCTTGTCAAAAAGCAATAATGGTTCCCAAACCACTTTGCCTAGGACACTGCTCTGATACCATTTTGTAACGTCTTACTCTAAATAACAATATAATATTTAAATCTAATAGAGTAACACATTACAAACAACTCTTAAAATGATTATTAACTCATTTATATATTATAATTTACATAATTTCGTACAAACGTTTCTCAGTTAGACACCTATTTTCTAAAAATTGAGGCTGATAATCAAGGTGCCACTATTTACAAAAATTAATATAAAGTCCAACTTCCAGCATATAAACTTGCTTAATACAAAAATCTATCTAAACTTCTTTAGTCGGCTTAACCTGAAATGTTAAACCACAAAAGGAATGAGATACAAATATTAGTAGGAAGATGTAAAAATAGGTATACAATTACCACTCATTCTTTACCATTCTCTGTTTCTAAAGCCATAACTGAAAGTCCACAAATAATTAAATCAATATTTGAGAAATAAATTAGATAAGCAATAAGTGATGCAAAATTTAAAATATAAGAGTAAACACTTTCGATAAACAAATCTATAATGAAAGAGTAAGGAATTTTGTAAGAATAATAAATCTCAAAATTTCTTTATTCCTCATATCAGTAAAATAAATTGGAAAAGAAGTAACTAACTAAAAAATGAGTATTTAATTCAAGATAAAATAACTTAATAAAAAATAAGTAATTCATAACTTCATATAAAAATAAGTAATTGAATATTCTTTTTTCATCATTATTCAAAATCTTCTTTTTTCATCTTTATCATCTCTTCTTTTAACCAATGTGTCTCTTTTTATGGGCATTTCAATACTCATAACATCAAGTGTGACTCAATTTTTTAATTAGGGCATCCCTTAATCCCTCTCATCAAGACCACAATAATTTTGATTAAGGTGTCCCTTAATACTCTCATCATGACCATAATCATTATAAATGATTAAGACTTCCCTTAATCCTCTCATCATGGTCACAATAATTTGACCAAGACGTCCCTTGATTTTCTCATCATTGTCACAATAATTTTACTAAGGCACCCCTTGATCCTCTCTTCATGGTGACAATAATAATCTCTAGTTGACCAAGACATCCATTGATCCCCTCATTACAGCCGCACTAATAATCTCTTTGCACATTGATTCATTTTTATTCATGAGATGATATTTCAAAAATATTTTCTCTATAGATCAATAATAAATAGGTACCATTATAGTATAATATAAGAACATTGATAAAGAACGTTTATAATGATCAATAATTAACATATCCAATATAAAGAATAACATAAAATAACTCATAATAAAATTAAATAAATGAAAGATTGATAAAAAAAAGAGTTAAAAGAATAGCTCATAAAAGATTAATTATATTTAAAATCTCATTTCTAAAGCTTTTTTTTGTCAAAATCGTTATCAGAATAATATAATCGTTATTAGAATAACAAAGTCATTATCAGAATAACAAAATAGCTATCAGAATAATAAAGTCGTTATCAGAATAACAAAATTGTTATCAAAATAACAATCTTACTTTTATTCGAATAACAGAAGTGTTATTCAAATAAAAGCTTAAAAAAATAGATTTTGAAGTGTTTTAACAGGCTTTATTTGAATAACACAAGTGTTATTGTGTTACTCGAATAAACTGGTTGAAAATCACTGTTCAGAAGCATTTTAGCAAACTTTATTCGAGTAACATCAGTTTTATTCGAATAAAGGGGTCAAAAATTACATTTTCTGACTTCTATAATGTCACTATTACATTAGATTAAAAGCAGAGCAATGTGAATGGAAGAAAAAGGGATGAACTAGGATGTATGAGTGATAGAAATAAAGAGTAAAAAAAATGGTGTTTTTGACATTTCGTACCTTTGTTTTACAGGTTTGAAATAAGAAAGGAAGTAGTTGAAGAAATGAGGAGTTGGGTTATTAAAAATAGAGCTGCTGGTTTATATGGTTAGATGAATGGTTTTGTGTCAAAGAAGCGAGGGTGGTGAGGTATTTATATAGCCAAATTTGAGCTACTTAATGTAAGGGAATGATGTGGGATGATGTAAACATGCTTTGTTGTCAAAATGGGATTAGATTTTCCAGAAGTATCTTTTTCTGTAATCATGGTTCCAACAAGATTTTTTATTCAAAGTTTCAAGAATCTCCTCTTCATCCACACGTTATTCATGCTTATCTCTTTGACATTTAATATTTTGTACACTTGGCCAAGCTTCACCATTAAGTTGAAATTCCAGAATTCATGCAACATACATTTATTTGCCATCTGTTTCTAGGTAATCATTGCTGCCAATCATTGTTTACTTGGTCAAGTGCTTACTTATCCTTGCTGATCAAGGCTTGGTTCTGGTTTGTTTTTATTTAAACTAGCTAGTTTGGTCAGGCATGAGGAAAAGAAACTAAATGGAAACTAAAGTTTCCTATTCCTTCTGCAATGTGTTGTGTCTTCTATTTAACTCTGATACCAACTCCTTTATTCGAATAAAAGGAGTCTTATTCGAATAAATCATACTGGTATGATGTTCATATGTTCTTTGCAGTTGTTTTATTCAAATAAAATTAACTTTATTCGAATAACTCCATCGTAAAACGTTGCATTTTTATTTTTTGAGGCTTATCATATATTTTATATTTATATAATTTATATTTTTATAAATATATTTATTATTATTATTATTATTATTATTATTATTATTTTGAGGGATGTTACACGCAACTTTTGGCAGAGGAGAAGATGAATACTGGTCACCCGGTTTCATCTGGATCAATGCGAAGGAGGCCAATCATGGTTCAAAATGAGTGGCCAATACAACACAACCAGATCGGGGATTTTTTGTTAGAGTTTGTCTTCTCCATGATGGTGTTAATGATGGTGGGAATAGAAGTTTATCGTTTTCCATAGACGACGCTAATGTTCTGAAGTGATTTTAGAGGTATACTTGAGATAAGTATGTTACGGTGGTTGAAGGTAGACTTCTCTGTAGCACGGTAGCGGCAGCGGTGGTACGAGGGGGTAGCTACCTGTAAAAGGCACTTCGACGCTCAAGTTAGATCGCACACAATGTAGACAGTCTGTATATCAGATGAAATGCATATATTTGAGACCTGACATGAAATTTATAAAAAGTGTTTTAAAATGAGTACAATTTGTATTAAATGTAGTTATTTATGATTAGAATCTGTCAGAAATTGTGATTCATTTTAACTAATTTTTCTATTTACGTGGTATGTAATTATCTTTTATATCTATCAAAGAAACTTTGAGTGATTTATGTTTAATAAATACATAGATATATTCATTAAGATAACGCGTAGTAATATCTGAATATTATTATGATAGACCAAATTATTCATAAATTGTTAACCAAAATTCGGTTCAAAATAATTTTATTTACTTTTAAAATAAGGACTAAAATTAATTTTACTCATTTTTAAAATTATAAAAAATAAATCATAATAAAAATTTATAGAAGATTAAAATAAAAAATATGATATATTTGTACCTACAAATACATATTTAACCCTATCATGTTCATATTTGGTTAAGTTGATGGAACAACTGAATTCTGCTCGTACGTAGCCGAAATACTGACGACTAAGCTGACTTAAACTTGTCCATGGCCAGCTCCACTCCTCACCCTCACCCTCACTCTCACTCTCACTTTCACTCCTCGCGTTTCTCACTCATCCATCTCACTCTGACTCTTCTCCTCTCATCATCCCTCCTCTCCGCAACCCCACCCGTCCAAGACCAAGAGCAACAACAACAAGAACAAGACACCCCCATTACCCGCTTCCAACGCTACCTCCGAATCAACACCGCCCACCCCAACCCAGACTACACCTCCGCCGTCACTTACCTCAAATCCCAAGCCCAATCCATCGGCCTCCACCACCAAACCCTCGAATTCTCCCCTGGAAAACCCCTCCTCCTCCTCACATGGCCCGGCTCCGATCCTTCCCTCCCTTCCATCCTCTTAAACTCCCATCTCGACTCCGTCCCCGCCGAGCCCTCCAAGTGGCTCCACCCGCCCTTCTCCGCCGCCCGCACCCCCGACGGCAACATCTTCGCCCGCGGCGCCCAGGACGATAAGTGCATCGCAATGCAGTACCTCGAAGCAATTCGAAACCTCAAGAACCGCAATTTCACCCCCTCACGCGCCGTGTACGTGTCCCTCGTGCCTGACGAGGAGATCGGCGGGTTCGACGGTGCCGCGAAGTTCGTGGAATCGAAGGAATTCGAGGAATTGAACGTTGGATTCGCGTTGGACGAAGGGCAGGCAGCGCCTGGGGACGAATTTAGGGTTTTCTATGCGGATAGGCTTCCGTGGGGGTTGAAGATCAAGGCGAAGGGGCAACCTGGGCATGGTTCGAGGATGTACGATAATAGTGCCATGGAGAATTTGATGAAGAGCATTGAAATTGTGAGTAGGTTTAGGGAGAGTCAGTTCGATGTGGTTAAGGCTGGGAAAGCTGCGAATTCCGAAGTTGTTTCGGTTAATCCTGTTTATGTTAAAGCTGGGGCTACGTCAGAGAATGTGAGTTGCGTGGTGCCTTTTTTTTTTTTGGGGGGGGGGCTGTGAAGTTAATTGTTGTTGTGTATGTGTTTCGGTGGTTGGTTTTGAAATGAATGGTGTGTGTATGTGAGATGTGTTTGTGCAGGGATTTGTGATGAATGTGCAGCCTTCGGAAGCAGACGCTGGTTTTGATCTTAGGTTGACGCCTACTACGGACCTTGAGGAAATGAGAAGGAGAATTGCTACAGAATGGGCACCCGCTGTTAGAAATATGTCATATGAGGTGATATCTCTATGAAATCTGATTTGCCTTTTGGATGTTAATTCAAAATAGGTGATATATAATGTCGAAAATTTGGAAGACTTAGAACTAGCTTGTGGACCTTGTGGAATTTTATGCCACTCTATCAGCCATTTTTACAATGTGTTAGTCTGAAACAGATAAATCTCCATTTTTTTTATTTTTAATTTTTTGCTACAAAGGAGGTCTAAGCCCTGGTGTGGAGAAGGGAAAAGTAGGCTAAAGTGGTGATTTGAACCCGGGATCAAGTAGTCCCCAAAGATACTTGGTGCCACTTGAGTTAAAGCTCTTCGGTAGATAATCTCATTTTTATTTTATGGGCGATAGTGCTTTGTAGTTTCAGGCATCAACTAGTTAGTATATTGTTATTGGTGAAGTTGGCTGCAGTTTTTGTTCTTGTAGGAGTTTGGATTTCCCTTGCTTGAGTGTTTTGACATTGATCCGGTGGCATAGTCTTAGATTATTCTGCATCCCTCTCATTTGTAATAACAGAGTATGAAAACATTGGCTATACATATACAATTCCATTTCCATTGTATAGTTTTTCATTTTACCTCTACGATATTAGAGGTCCATGAATATGACAGATACTCAACTAGCACAGTAGCACCATAACATGGCTGTTTTTATCATTGCTAGGTTGTCTTTCGATAGAAACTGGGTAATTGATACAACTGATGAAGTAACGAAATTACAGCCTAGGGATTGCACTTCAAACAACTAAGAAGTTTGGAAAGTTTGTAAATAAGCATTTTTTTATTTTCATGTATATGTTTTAAACTTTTAATTCTTTTATTATATGTATGTTCTATAAAACTTTTCTGTTAAAAGGGAATAAATATTAGTGTTCTGAAACTAATGATGTGCTTTGTTTTCATCAGTAACTTGAAAGGCACATTTATGCATTTCTGATTTTACTGAATTTGTGTTTGTTGGACTTGATGGGTGGCCTTTGAGAGGTCAGCTGATTGAGTTACACTCCTGAACAGAAATATTGTACTGCAATTATGTCATTTTTTTAAAGGCTTTTGTGTATAAGATTTTTATTTTATTTTCTATTTATTTTTTCTGGGTCTCAATCTGGATTCTGGATATACCTTGTTGAAATCCAGGGATTGGGCACATTGGATGGAAAGGAGAAAAGAGATAATATATAAGTAATAGAATTCTGAATATTGTGATGTGATACAAAAGACTAACCTACTACTTGTATTTATACTAATACTCTAAGTCAAGTGTGAGCATAGTACAACTAGTATGAGCTCAACCCAATAACACTCCTAACATCAATAACAATCCTAATAGTCTAACTCTCCCCCTCAAACTAAAGCTCACTAATCTCCAAGCTTGTTACTTAGAATATCTTAGAACATCTTAAGTGTATTTTAGATTATCTTTAGAATATCTTAGAAGATCTTTAGAATATATTGTGGAATCAATTAGCCCTCTAATTGAGGAAGCAATCTTAGGAGTTGTTTCCTAATTTCATTATGTTTCCTAATTTGCTTCCTCATTTAATTAGAATTAGGAGTCTTATTGTATTAGTAGGCTTGGGCTTGTACTGGTAGTAGTACTACACTAGTACTTGACCTTGTTACAAATAAACACACAAAAAGAAACAACTTTAAAGAACAATGGGCTCCTTAAACCATAGCTTGTAATGGGATTCAAAAAATAGTAGAAAAAAAGGAGCTCGAGAGACGTCACAGTGACTAGGCGGCTAGAAAGGCACACATTTAAAGAAAACAATAGTGTTCTTGAAAGAGTCACCGCAGGAAAGGGACTGACCTGCTGGAAGGAATCGGACGGCCATGGTAAGATGGACACTGCTGGAAAGATGCATAGCAGGAATACAGAGTCACTACTAGAAATATGCATATGGGGAGGAGAGTTTTCCTAGCCACATACTCAGCCAAGTCTAAAATTCACCAAATAAGTTCTCTAAGCCCATCAAAACCAACATTTAGAAGCCTCAAACTGGGGCAAAATGTATCCTCAAATTTGAACTTTGGAGACCAAAAACCTTCGAAAACATGTCTAGAATATTCAGGTTCAAAAACAGCTTGAATCTTCTCGAAAAAAACAACTCAATTCACAGCCCAATCAGAGCAAAACAGGGCTACTGAGGAAAACCCAGCCAAACAGAAGCAAGAATACAGAAGTCCATGCAGGAACAAAGCCAAACAAACCCAACCAAGTCAAACTGATCCAAACAGACCAAAACGGAGGCAAACAAGGGCGCAATGCAGTGGAGACATGGCCAAACAGCCCCATCGAGAGATGGATCTTGAGCACAAAGGGGTGGGCTTCACCATAATTAGCAAGTCGACCTCGCCTGAAGAAGTTTTGTCCAAAAAGATGGACAAACATGCCCTCATGCCAGTGAGTAATTGATAGGCTGGTGGTTGAGGCAGTGCATGGGGGTGTGTGATTGAGACATTTTCAAGCTGGATTCAGTTTTTCAAATTCTAGACATGCTTTCTAAGGTTTTCGGGTCTCCTAAATTCAAATTTGAGGTTATTCTTGCTGGTTGAAGCTTCCAAATGCTTTTATATATTTATTTGTATGAATTTGAATAAGTTCGTATGATTGCTAGATGGGAAATTTCCGCTGCGCGTCTTTCCAGCGTTGTCTCTTTCTTTGTGTCCATGCAATATTCGAACCAGATCTTTTGGATGTTGCTCCTGCAATGCTGCTAAGTTATCTTTCTAGCCGTGCACATTAGTATATCTTCAGGTATGTTTGCGAAGCCTTATTCTCTTGAGTTGCCAACGGAAATTCCAGTAGAACAAGTCAAGCTGAGAGCTTTTTCATTCTCATTAAAAGATTTTGCAAAGGAGTGGTTATACTATTTGCCACCCGGATCCATTGGTTCATGGCAGGACGTGGCTCAAGCTTTCTTGGATAGATACTTTCTCACCTCAAAAGCCGCAACCATCAGAAAAGAAATTTGTGGCATCCAACAAAGGCATGAGGAATCACTTCATGACTATTGGGAGAGGTTCAAGAGACTGTGTGCTAGCTGCCCTCAACATCAAATCAGTGAGCAACTTCTGATTCAGTATTTCTATGAGGGTTTGATAGTGATGGACCATAACATGATTGATGCTACTAGTGGAGGAGCTTTGGTTGATAAGACCCCTCAAGAAGCTAGAAACTTGATATCAAGGATGACTGCAAACACTTAACAATTCTTTACCAGGAATGACACTGGAGTGAGAGCAGTTAAAGAGGTAGAATCAGCCAGTTTGCAGTAACAAGTGGCCTAGTTGACGACCATGGTTCAGCGATTATTGGACAATGGGAAAGCTTCGGTAAAAGCTTGTGGAATCTGTTGCTCTCCTGAACATCCCACTGATATGTGTCTCACTCTACAAGCATTCGAGCAAGGTTTATGTGCATCAATAGTAATTGGTAGCTCAACATAAGAAACCTCATGTCCTTCTGAAGTGAAAGAGGGCTCATGCAACGTTGTTACTATATCATGAATGTTTTCACTTCATGGCTCTCTTTCATCATCTCTCAAAATGATTAGATTCAAAAGTTACAGGAATTAAAGAATCAAAATCATCAAGAGTTTATCAAACAGGCAGAGTGCACATCACTCGGGTATCTCATAGCCTCAAAAATATTGAATCGGATATATCCCCCATCAAATTCCATGGTTAATGTCCCTGAGTGAACATCAATCTTTGTCCGTGTAGTCTTCAAGAATGGTCTCCCCAACAAAATTGGAGTAGAGTTGGGGGATTTATCCTCCTCCATATCCAGCACATAGAAGTTTGCCGAAAATACTAATTCATTCACCTGCACCAATACATCCTCAACACAACAACATCTTTGGATATACATTAGATCTATCAGCCAACTGAATAGTAACACCAGTTGACTCTAAAGGACCTAGACCTAAAGATGCATAAATGGAATAAGGCATGACATTTATGGATTTACCTAAATCTAGCATTGTCCTCTCAAACCTTGTGTTACTTATAGTGCATGGTATGGTGAATGTGTCAGGATCCTTACACCTTGTTGGGAGTTTCTTGGTAATTACTGCTGAAACATTCGCTCTCACTTGGATCCTCTCATTTCCTTTTAACTTTCTTTTGTTAGTGCATAATTCCTTTAAGAACTTGACATATCGAGGCACTTGCTTAATGGCATCTAACAAAAGAATGTTAACTTCCACTCTCCTAAAGGTCTCTAAGATCTCTTTTTCTACTTCATCTTTCTTATTCTTAACCGGTCTACTAAGAAAAGGGGCCTTAGTGATATATTTAGGAAGTGATTCAGGAATACTTACTTTAGGGACCTTAGAGTTTTGCCCCTCCTCATCTCTTTAGACTCTTGGTTCTTCTCTTTGGTGACTTGTGGATGAGGTGTAGAGTTATCTAATGTCTTCCTACTTCGCAAGATGATAGCGCTAGCATTTTCCCTCGGATTCATTTTCGGTTGTGAGGGAAGTTTCTCAGAAAGTTGACTCTGAACCTTATTGAGGTCTGTGACTAACTGCCTTACTTGGTTCTGTAGGTTACTGATAGCGGCCCTTGTTTCTTGTTGGAAACTTTGCATAGTGATTTTTTGCTCTTGCTGAAATTGAATGCTACTAGTGACCATTTGCCTCATTAACTCCTCTAGTGAAGGCTGAGGTTGCTTTGAAGCTTTGAGCTTGTTTGTTGCCTCTGAGGGAAAAGTGCTTGCTTATGTTGAAATCCTGGAGGTCCATAGGTTGGAGGTTGATTCTGGGGCTGCTTTCTATAGCTCAAATTAAGATGATCCCTCTATCCCGGATTATATGTATTGGAGTAGGGGTTGTAGTTTGTAGAAAGTCCAGAATATCTCCCTGTTGCCGCTTGTGTCCTCTTGTAGAGTGAGACATATATCAGTGGAATGTTCAGGAGAGCAACAGATCCCACAAGCTTTTACCGGTGCTTTCCCATTGTCCAATAACCGCTGAACCATGGTCGTCAACTAAGCCACTTGTTGTTGCAAAACCTCTTTAACTGCTCTCACTCCAGTGTCATTCCTGGTAAAGAATTTTTGAGTGTTTGCAGCCATTCTTGAGGGTTCTTATCAACCAAAGCTCCTCCACTAGCAACATCAATCATATTACGGTCCATCACTATCAAACTCTCATAGAAATACTGAATCAAAAGTTGCTCATTGATTTGATGTTGAGGGTAGCTACCTCTCCCAGTAGTCATGAAGTGATTCCTCATGCCTTTGTTGGATGCCGCAAATTTCTATTCTGATGGTTGCGGCTTTTGAGGCGGGAAAGTATCTATCCAAGAAAGTTCGAGCCATGTCCTGCCATGAACCAATGGATCTGGGTGGCTATCAAATAGTATAGCTATTTCTTTGTGGAATCTTTCAATGAGAATGGAAAAGCTTTTAGCTTGACTTGTTTTACTGGAATTCCCGTTAGCTTCATGCTAGAACAAACTACATAGATCTCCTTCATATCTCCTTCAGATGCTTGTTGGATCCTCCTCGGCTAATCCATTAAAAGATGACAAAAGATGGATTAGGCCGGACATTCAAATGCCTCTTCATTTTCTGGAATTTCTATGCACATAGGCTGTTGGTCCAAGTTTGGAGCACCCAACGCCCTTAGAGTATTTTTTGCCATTGCCTCCTCTTCAGATGTCTCAGAACTTGATAGATCTATATGGCGAGTAGCTTCAACGTCAGCAGGTGTGAATTGAAAATTAGATGAATGGAAAGGAAACTGAGGATATAAGTTGATTTGATCAATGTAATGCGTTAAATCTCTCACTCTCTCTTCCAATTCTTCAACGAACATAGACACCTGCAAAAAAAATCAGAAAGAAGGAATTAAAGTATTAAAAACTGAAAATTTAAAGTATTAAAAACTGAAACCAAAACAGAGTGAAAAATAGGAAACAAATGATTAGCGCAATTGGACAATTAGTTCTCCGGCAACGGCGCCAAAATTTGGTGTGCTATGAATTGTGATTAAAAATAGTTGTTAAGTTCCACAAAAAATATAAAAATCTTACAACCAATTAGAGTTAGTAAGGGTCGATTCACAGAGAACCAATTCAATTGATACTATCAATCGATTCCAAATTTAGACTCTAATGAACAATAAACAGTAAAAAGGGGGTTTTGGTTTTGGTTATTAAAACTAAGAACATAAATTGAATCTAAAACAACAGCAGTCAACACGATTTGATTTACCAATTTAAAGACATTGGTTAAGAGATGGAGTCCACCACTAGATTTACATGATAATATTAACTTACATATCCTTTATCCCAACATAATCAATTTATGTCTTTATACAATTGTGAGATTAATTTTCTGTTTTCCTTAGGTTTTGGTTAATTTAGCAACTGTTCAAATTAATCTCTAATCACTAGTTAGTTATAAAGCAACCGTTCTTATATCTACCTAATGACAACATTAAGATTCAGAAAATCAATTACACTAAGGTCCAATCACACACTGGGATTGGATTACTTAGATCATATGTCTCACTAGTCCTACTACCGCAATCGCGCATAGCAATCCTAGTTTTACCACTTCCAAAAATAGCAAAGAGTATAAAAACTTTTATACCGAATTAAGAACAGAAACATATGAATAAAAAAATAATTGTATTGAATATAAAGGAATATGAAAGATTCACATAATCAAAATTAGGATTTCATCTTCCCTTAACCAAATAAGAAACTTAGCCGCACATGGCAAATTCAAAATCAAAAGAAAAATAGAAAAAAAACATCATCCAGAACAAAAACTTCTTCGATCGCTCGAACCCGAGTCTCCAATCCTTGATTGAATCTCCCTCTTCTTGTTCTTCGTATTTCCCTTAGTTCCTTGAGGGCTTTCAGTCCAGATCCCCTTTTAGGAGCCTTGAGCAATCCTATTTATAGCTTTTGATACCTAGCTCCTCAATTAGATTGAAATCTGATTTCCTGATTCGAAGACACGGGCCGTGTCTGATGACACGGTCAACTCCGTGTTTGAGTTTGTCAACACAATTCCAACAGGATTTGAAGGCAGAGAGGAACATGGCTTACCTCGTGTCTGGGGACACGGGCCGTGTTCTCGTGAGCACTCAGAATTGGATCCAATTTGTGATACCAGAGGAGGACACGACTTACCTCGTATCTGAAGACACGGGCCGTGTTTTTGGTTAGGCCCAGTGCAGAATCCTGTTGAAGTGCCAGAGAAGGACACGACCCACCCCGTGTCTTAGGACACGGGCCGTGTCACTTAATTTCTTCATATGCAACCATGATTCTTCACATGTTCTCTTTTCTCTTTGCTTCTAGGGTTGATATTGATATCTTTGATTCTTCAGCTCTCTCTCTCTCCTCAAGTGGCAAGCTTGGTTGAAGCTAATGGACTCCAACACTCGAAGATCTCTTGAAAAACAATTCAATTATGAGTGCTTGTAATCACAGTTAAGCATAGTTTCACAATGAACTTCCGATTAAGCTTTATATTAGAAACTTAGTTAAATGTTAACAATTAAGTACATATGGAATCCAATTAGATCAAGCATAAGACACTCAAGATATGGAAATAATCGACAGATCAGGTGCCCCATATTTTCTTTAAGTGTGTTTATTTGTTGAGGGTGTAGTGCTTCAACTTGAGGGGCAATGTTAGAATATTAGGGTTATTCAATGTTAAGAGTCTTTTCATGTTAATATTCATATTGGGCTGGGTTTGTACTAGTTATACTACACTAGTACTTTTCTTAGATTGTTAGTTTAATTAGGTGTCAGTTGTTTTTATTTGATACCAACCTTGGGAGGACCACGTCAAAAGTTAGCCGTTAAGGTGGGAGAGCCCAAGGCCATACCGACATCAGAATCTCATACTTTTGATGTGAGACTCAACTCACTCAAGTCCCATACCTTGCAGTTGGGTTGAAATACTCCACCGAATATCCTTGGCGTCCATGTGGCATGGCTGTGCATTAGCCCTTTTCACTTGTCCCGAGCAAACACTGAAATGCTGAGGTCACCACTTGTGTCACTAGTTTGCAATTGAGAGACATGTCGTAAGCCTCTGATTGCAATTGATAAGAACCTTGGGTGGATCACATTCCAAAAGCTAGCTGTTAAGGTGGGAGAGCCAAAGATCATATAAATCCCACTTTAGAATCCCATACTTCTGATGTGAAGTCCCATATTGTTCCTGCCTATTCCTAGGGCATGGTGTTTGCCTTGTTCCTTGATACGTGGAAGAGATCTACATCGGCTGGGCATGGTGGTGGGAGTACCTGGGTTGATCCCTATAGTGTGTTCAAATAAGGGGTGAGACCGTGGGGTTTGGGATGATGCGTTAGGTACATGTCATTGGGTTTGGGCCCAATAGGGGCCTAATAATCCAATATCGTTTTGTTCGATATCTAGTGACAGTGGGTATCAAGCAAAAGGAAAACCAAGGTAATTCATCTACTTCAACTTTCACCATAAAGAAGAGCAACAAAAGTGGGACAGATGAAATTGCCACCGGGTTACTTTTTCCAGTGATAAGTATCTCATCAAGGCCTTGCAAAAAAAAAAAAAAAAGGTTGTGGGTGAAAGTTTTAGCATTTTCTGAGAAGAATTTGTACGAGTACAATCCTGACCACCTTGTTCCACTAGTAGGCTTGTTAAACGCACTACTTCAAGTGGTTATTGGGATACTAGTGAGTAAAGGAATGTTGCCATTTCCAAGAGAATAAAACTATTGGCTATATGACGATCGACTAGATTAAGGCACTTGAAGGCCTAAAAACTGATTAGATCATAAAGGAATATAGCTTAGTTTTACAGTGTTAGTCAATTTTCGAAAAAGGCATTGATTGGAGTGTTGAAGTTGGATTAAGCGATTCAAATAGAGGATAAGTCACTTCGTGAAGGATATAATTTTTTTGGAGGAAAGCTACCAGATTGTTAGGTCTACCCAAGCCCAAGGACATGCACCTGACTCATTGTTTCAAACCCTAGGGGTCTCACCCCCTATTTAAGCACACTAAGGGGATTACCTCAGTTACCCCCACTGCCATACCCGGCCGACGTGGAGCTCTCTTGCGTATCAAGGATTGAGGCAAACACCACCCCCTAGGAACTGGGGGTCGTAACAGTATCTAACACACATCATAATATGTCTCACATCAATCTAACACACATCATAATATATCTCACATCAATATTTTATTTAGAGTATCTCTTCTCTCCTTCTCCATATAATCCCTATAATTTCAACATATCTGTTGTGCTGAGAGGATTTTTCCATTTAGGTAGCATGTCAGATATAAGTTTCAACCATTTAAAATATGATAAAGTAATCTGCCCAAAATTGTCACTGGCATTGGCCTCTGACAAGAACTTTATGCGGGCAGCCTCAATGGCTGAACATGTGCTACTTTGATGCAAAAATGCCTGAACCCCATCTTGCATTTGATGGCCTTTTATGGTATATGAGTCTCTTTATTATTGATCTTTCTAAAGCAATATGTGTCGTTTGACTTTTATTCAAATGATCAAATTTTATGTAGTTAGAAAAATTTCCTGACTTTATGTAAAACTTTTCTTTCTGTTAATGGTGTCATAATTGACTTTTATATATGCCACACTAACCTTTTAATTGGGCCTTTACTGGCAACTGGCAAGTGGCAAGTGCTAACGTCAATTATATTAAGAATTAACAGGGTTGAACATCTTTCTTCTTTCTCACTGATTTTTTTAAGAAATGTTGTATATAACTTAAGAAACCAAGACATTAATGAAGTTGTGACTCTGTTGTTAATTTCTTGACCGCAATTCTTTTGTCTTGTCTCTGAGCAACCAAATATGGCAGATAATTGAAAGAGGACCCACTAGAGACTACTTGGGACGCCCGTTAATGACTGCAACTAATGATTCCAATCCATGGTGGTTAGTTTTCAAGCAGGCTATCACATCAGCTGGAGGAAAACTTTCAAAGCCTGAAATTCTTCCTTCAACAACTGATGCTCGGTTCATTAGACAGAAAGGAGTACCTGTACTTGGTTTCTCACCAATGAGAAATACTCCCATCTTGCTTCATGACCACAACGAGGTTTGGCAATTCTTTTAATTCTTCATTTTGAACTCTGATAGTATTTTTTTTTTTTTGAACTCCCATGATCTTCACGCAGCACCTACAAGAAACTGTGTACATGAAGGGAATAGAGGTATACGAGTCTCTGATAAGTTCCTTGAGCTCATTTATAGAAGCATCACATTAGGTGCACACAGTTGTTGCTGAGTTGCTTTGCTCAATAAACTGTCGAAGGGTATGATGTCATTCATGTTTCCTCGAGCCATGTGTAATCTTTGGACTGAAAATCTTAGCGCTGGATGTCCCCATAAGGCATTGAAAAGCTAATAATAATTAAGAGGAGGGTTGTGTTGTGTAAAACATAAAATACATAAAATAGTAACAATGATATCTGACACCCTCATTGAAAAAACTAAGACACTCTGTCTTGAGTTGCTCCAACTCTATGCTGGTGGGGATGGTAGATAATTATAGTACCTTTGTAATGAGCATGAAGTTTATTTGGTCTTCAATTCAATCATATAATGATATTTCTCATCATGGCCAACACAGCTCAACACTATAGTTTTTCGTAAGTTCCATCCTTCGATATATGTCAATATCTTTTGAAGACAAAGTTGTAATCTCACGACAAAGTTGCGAAGTCCTTGCTATTTATAATTTCTTCTCTCTCATTTTTCATGTTTCAAACAATTCTTTGTTGTTGTTTTAGCTTTAGTTATGATATTTCAAAAGTTTATGTCCAACATTACTTAGTTTTTAAAGTTTTAAAGAGTTTATAAATCAACTTGTGTTTTGAGCTTTGTAAGAAATAAATGAAGTGGTGGGTTTGCGCGTACAAAAATAGGTCAGAGGCTCATGGTTAGTGCAAATCATTCATTTGTCTCCCCTGCGCGTGATATCATGAGATCCGAATCTTTTTGTGAAATATTTAATTAATTTTGACCTTACTAGGAAAATGAAGTTTTTGAAGAAATTAAAACTGACTTGGTCATATCTTCTCAAACGGGCAGATTTGTTTTAACGTTCTAATTAGTTTCAATAGACAAATTCGTTTTTACAACAGTCATCTTTTTAACGTTACTATTTCTAACGTCATTAATTTAACAACATTAACGTTGCTTTCTGCTTTCTAAACAGCTCTTTTTTGCTTTCTATAAATATTATTTTTTGACTATGGTTTTTATATACTTTTTTCCTCTTCCTGGGTTAACTACATTTAAATTACTCTGTTGTTCTGCTACCTCGGTTCCTACCGAGACGAGCTTGTTGAATCCTGGGGGATTCGCACACCCGTGCGATAAAATCCTTGAGGACAGTGTCTTCTTATATGCCTTAGGCTATTCCTTGATCGTGATTTTTTACGTTGTCTCCTAATCAAATATATAACTTTATAACATTCTCAAGGATTTTAGACTATGGCTGACAACAATGTTGGCAACCAGGCTCTCGCTCCCAACAACGGTGAGGCTGTTCTTTCGCCGCCTCCAGCTCCAGTCACCTACGCAAAGTCATTTCCAGATATCTCGAAAATAAAGCTTTTCGGTGGCCAAAACTTCAAAAGGTGGCAAGAACGTGTTCACACCATCCTCGACATGCATGGAGTTGCATCCGCACTTACCAAACCCAGACCGCCGTCAACAGCCAATCCAAAATTGATTCAAGATTGGACACATGCAAACAAGGTATACCGTCACACAATTATTAGCACACTTTCTAACGATTTGTTCGATGTGTACTGTTCTTACAAGGATGTGAAGGAGATGTGGGACTCCATGACCATAAAGTACACCACTGAAGACGCCGGGAAGCAGAATATTGTCATTGGCAACTACTACCGCTGGGAGATGACCGAGGACAAAGATATCAAAGTTCAGATCAATGAATACCATAAGCTGTTGGAGGATCTCAAGGCCGAAAACATCACCCTCCCGGACGAATTTGTTGTTGGACTCCTCATCGAGAAGCTGCCTTCATCGTGGAAGGACTACAAGTAACAACTGAAGCACAAGCACAAGCAACTGTCACCCTCGGATCTGATTACGCACATTATCATTGAAGACACCAACCGAAGAGAGTGTCAGGCTACAAGGGCGAAGGCTTTGGCTTCTCGAGCAAATCTGGTTCTAAATAAATCACCGAAAAAAAGGTATGACAATAACAAAAAATCTTCTAATCACTTTCCTAGAGTTACTAATCCCACATTCAAAAGGAAAGGTGCTTGCTATGTTTGTGGAAAGCCAGGTCATCATGCTCCTCAATGCAGGCATAGAGTGAGAAACGACAATCCTCCCAAGCCAAAGGCAAATTTGGCGGAAGGAGATGATATTGTGGCTGCGGTTGTTTCTCAAATTAACATTGTGACCAGTGTGAACAAATGAGTGGTAGACTCTGGTGCTACCAGGCATATTTGTGCGAACAAAGATGCTTTTACCTCCTACACTTCTGTAGGGGATGATGAAGAACTTGTGTATCTTGGAGATTCTCGAACTGCTGCAGTTTCGGAAAAAGGGAAAGTTCTTCTAAAGCTCACATCTGGGAAGACCTTGGCTTTGACTGATGTACTCCACGTGCCTAATATTAGGGCCAACTTGATTTCTGTATCATTGTTGGGAAAAACTGGGATTAAAGTGTCATTCAAATCTGACAAGATAGTAATGACAAAAAATAATGTATTTGTGGGAAAGAGCTATAGTGATCAAGGACTTTTTGTACTCAGTATTTCTGAAATTATTAATAAAATTGCTTTTTCTTCTGCTTAGTTGATTGATTCCGTTGATATGTGGCATGCTAGATTAGGACATGTTAATATTTCTTATATTAAGAAAATGCGACGTCTTGGTTTAATTTCTGCGACTAGTGATGTATGCTTAAATAAATGTGATATTTGTATTGAATCTAAGTTAACTAAAAAATCTTGTCTTTCAGTACAACAACGTGAATCTGAATTACTTAGTTTAATTCATACCGATCTAGGAGATTTAAAAAATATAATGACTAGAGGTGGTAAAAAATATTATGTGACCTTTATAAATGATTTTTCTAGATACACAAGGTTTATTTAATTAGAAACAAAGATGAAGCTTTTGAAATGTTTGTTTCCTATAAGGCAGAAGTAGAAAATCAATTAAATAGGAAAATTAAAAGGGTTAGATCCGATAGGGGTGGTGAATATATCTTATTTAATGAATTTTGTGAAAAAGAAGGCATAATACATGAAGTAACTCTCCCTTATTCACCTGAATCTAATAGTGTAGCTGAAAGAAAAAATAGAACATTAAAAGAAATGATGAATGCAATGCTAATTAGTTCCTCAGCACCCGATAACCTTTGGGGAGAAGCCTTATTAACTGCATGTTTTTTTGCAAAATAGGATACCTCATAAGAAAACTGGTAAAATATCCTATGAATTATGGAAAGGTTATATGCCTAATTTAAAATATTTAAAAGTGTGGGGGTGTCTAGTTAAAGTAATGCTTCCTGATCCTAAGAAAAGAAAAATAGGAACCAAAACTTCTGATTGTATGTTTATTGGTTATGCTGAACGTAGTGCTGCTTATAGGTTCCTTGTTTTGCGAAGCGATGTGCTTGATCATAATACAATAATGGAAACTAAAAATGCTGAATTTTTAGAACATATATTTCCTTTGAAATCTAGAAATAAACAATCTTTAGAAAATATTTCTTTAGAAAATATTTATTCAAGAAATTATTGTGAAAACTCATATGAGGATTTGAGGAGTAAAAGACAAAGAAAAGTATCATATTTTAGAAATTATTTTACTTATCTTGTTGAAAATGACCCTTTGTCATTTTCTAAAGTTATTTTATCTTCTTATGCTCTTTTTTGGAAAGAAGCTATTAAAATCGAAATTGATTCTATTTCAAAATGCAATACTTAGACTTTAGTTGACTTGCCTCCTGGAACAAAACCTATTGGTTACAAATGGATTTTTAAAAGAAAATATAATCTTGATGGTTCGATTGAAAAATACAAAGCTAGATTAGTAGCAAAAGGTTTTACTCAAAAACAAAATATTGATTATTTTGATACCCTTGCTCCTGTGAGCAGAATTTCTTCAATTCGGATTTTGATAGCCTTGGCTTCAATTTACAAACTTGTTATTCACCAAATGGATGTTAAAACTGCTTTCTTAAATGGTGATTTGGAAGAAGAAATTTATATGACACAACCTGAAGGATGTGTAATTCGTGGTCAAGAAAATAAAGTTTGTAAACTTCTCAAATCTTTATATGGTTTGAAACAAGCACCAAAATAATGACATGAAAAATTTAATCAAATATTGATTGATGATGGTTTTACTTCTATTGAAGTTGATAAATGTGTTTACACTAAATTAATGAATGGTAAATGTGTAATCATATGTTTATATGTGGATGACATGCTTATCTTTGGTACTTGTAATGATATTGTGATAAGAACAAAATCTTTTCTCATATCTAAGTTTGATATGAAAGACATGGGTGAAGCAAGTATAATACTAGGAGTCAAGATCATAAGGAAGGGTGATAGTATAACATTATCCCAAGAACATTATGTAGAGAAACTTCTTAGAAAGTTTGGTCATTATGACTTGAAACCAATGAGTACCCCTTATGATTCTAACTCTCAATTAAAAAAAAAATAGAGGTGATTCTGTTGTTCAATCTGAGTATGCCCAAATTATTGGAAGTTTATTACATTTAATGAATTTTTCGAGACCAGACATAGCATATGTTGTGGGGAGATTGAGTCGTTATACTCAAAAGTCCAAATCAAGATCACTGGGCTGCACTTGTCAGACTCATGAGATATTTGAGAGGTACCATGAACTATGATATAGTGTATAGTGGATTTCCCACTGTATTAGAAGGATATAGTGATGCTAACTGGATCTCAGATTCAGATGAGACAAAATCCACTAGTGGTTATGTATTCACACTTGGTGGTGGAGCGGTTACTTGGAGATCAGCCAAACAAACTATAATTGCAAGATCCACTATGGAGTCAGAGTTTGTAGCTCTGGAGTTGGCTGGTAGTGAGGCTGAGTGGTTAAAAAACTTCTTGGCAAATATTCCTTTAGGAATAAAACCAACACCGTCAGTGTCAATGCATTGTGATTGTCAAGCGGCAATAGCCATTGCAAAGAATAAGACATTTAATGGTAAAAACAGACATATACAATTGAGGCATAATGTGGTAAAGCAACTGCTAAAAGATGGAACAATATCAATTGATTATGTGAAGTCAGAAGTGAACTTGGCCGATCCTCTAACAAAGCCTATTGGGAGGAAACCAATATATGAAACATCGAGGGGAATGAGACTTAAGCCAATTTGAAATTAATAGTGATGGTAACCCAACCTTTGTGATTGGAGATCCCATGAAGAAGGTTCATATGGGTAAAAACAAGTCACTTGTTAATTCTACTAGCAATAATAACTTTGTCCCTTCCTATGGTGTGAGATGTGCTAGACTGCATTATTGAGAGGATAAGCTTAAAAGCGTTTAATGATTTTCATATCCCTTATGGGTGGTGTATGATTTGTAGCATACACTTGATGAAATCACCTATATGAGTGTCAAATGGGGCCGCTTGTATGAGATTATGGCATATCTCTAGAGCACTCATGAATTACCAGGCGCGCGCATGGCCTATTAGCGCAACACAGCGACAACAGCAAGAATTGTGGGGGTGTAGTGTGACTGGTAGACCTCTAATGTATACAAAGTGTTTTTGGTTCATAGAAGTTTACTTCACCAACTCACTGTATGTTATGTCTCATCCGTCTAAGTCTGGTTCATAGTCCAAAAGACACTAGATTCGATGCATTTACACCCATGGTGTTAACCCAGGAAAAATCTTGTTTTAAAATTTTCTTAAATATTTCTTTAAACTTTTGAAATATATGGGGGATTGTTGTTGTTTTAGCTTTAGTTATGATATTTCAAAAGTTTATGTCTCACATTGCTTAGTCTTCAAAGTTTTAAAGAGTTTATAATCAACTTGTGTTTTGGGCTTTGTAAGAAACAAATGAGGTGGTGGGCTCGCGTGCACAAAAATGGGCCAGAGGCTCATGGCTAGTGCAAATCATAGATTTGTCCCCCCTGCGCGTGATATCATGAGACTCGAATCTTTTTGTGAAATATTTAATTAATTTTGAGCTTACCAGGAAAATGAGATTTTTGAAGAAGTCAAAACTGACTTGGTCATATCTTCTCAAACGAGCAGATTTGTTTTAACGTTCTAATTAGTTTCAACAGACAAATTCATTTTTACAACAGTCATCTTTCTAACGTTACTATTTCCAACGTCATTAATTTAACAACCTTAACATTGCTTTCTATTTTCTAAACAACTCTTTCTTGCCTTCTATAAATATTATTTTCTGACTATGGTTTTTATATAATTTTTTCCTATCCCCCGTGTTTAAATTATCTTACTTCTGCTACCTCGGTTCCTACCGGGACGAGCCTGTTGAATCCTGGGGGATTCGCACACCCGTGCGATAAAATCCTTGAGGACAGTGTCTTCCTACACGCCTCAGGCTATTCCTTGATCGTGATTTTCTACGTTGTCTCCTAATCAAATATATAACTTTATAACATTCTTTAGTACAAGTATAACTCATAAGAATATATATGGCAATCAGTCACTCCCACACTATCTTTATTGAAATATTTGTCACATGTATTGATATTGATTGCAATCCTAAATTTGAATCTGCCCATGAGATAGGAAAATATTGATAATTATCAAATGTAGAATTTGAGTCGAACAAACAGCTTAACCTAACCGTAAGACGTATAAGCGGATTCTAAACTCATGCATTATAGCTAAAGTTTGCAGTCTTGATTCAATTTATGGTAATGAAAGTAATTTCTGCATATTATAACTTGCTTCTATCACACTACGAAAACAGAGGAGTGATTGAGACATTCTTGCCTAATGCCTATTGGGGACTGTTATTCTGATTTGATCTGAATGTGGAATTCACCATGGGCTTATCATAAGCACGTGATCCTCCACCGCTTGGAGACATCCGTGATGAACACGAAGAAGATCACTATGCTGTAGGTCGATCTTTGGACTTTTCAGGACTAGGTCTCGAAGTTGGAGATTAAAAAAGGGTGGCTAATGAAGGAGCTAATCGTGGTCTATAAAGAGCTTAAGTTGGTGGACCAGAAGGTCTAGGATGAGGGGACTAAGGCGAAGGGCTACAAGGCCGAGGCCAAGATTTTTTAGACTAAAGCCAAGAATCTCGAGGTGAAGTTCAAAGAGGAACCTAAAGGTTAAGTTAGAGGCGACTGAGAAGAAGGTTGCTAAGCTCAAGGCTGCCAAATTGGTTTGGGTGCAGGAGAAAAAGGAGCTTGCACAAGAGTGGCAGAATTCTGCCAATGAATCCTTCAACAACGCCCTTGCTCAGATGTTCGTCCTCTACTCCTCGATCACTGACTTCACTAGGACCAACTAAGATCATTGATCCCGAGGCAGCAAAGAACAACGCTGGGAACACCACTATTGATGCCCTCGGGGCCTTTTATCTCCTTTTTGTTGTTTTCTTTTGCTGTTGTTGATGGCCCTTGTTAGGGTCTTGTTAACTTTATGTAAACAGTTGGCACTGTAGTGGCTTTAAATATTGTGGGCTTTTTTCTGTTACTTCTTGCTTGGGTTGTATGATTTTATTTTACTTTATTGCTATGCTCAGGAGGTCAAATGCCTTTCTGTGGCCTTATCCTTTGCCCCATTTTATTTTTGTTGTTGGGATCCAATCTCTTGTAACTTAGCTTTCTCTAGGGGTTAGTTTAGAGTTCCAATGTCCTTTTAGCCAATAGCTTAAATTGGAATTTGAAATCCTCTAACTTAGCTTTTTCTTAGAAACGCTTTAGGGACCCAACGTCCTTTAACAAATAGCTTAAGGTGGGGATTCAATATACTCTAACTTAGCTTTTAGTTTAGAATGCTTTCGGGAATCTGAGATCCCTTTAATAATCAACTTAAGTTGGGATCTGAGATCCTCTAACTTAAAGTTTAGTTAATAATGCTTTCAGGAATCCAAGACCCTTTTAACAAAAAACTTAAGTTAGGATCAAAGATCTTCTAACTTAGCTTTTTCTCAGGATTGCTTTAGGGATGCAATATCCTTTTAGTAAATAGCTTAAGTTGTGATTTGAGATCCTCTAACTTAACTTTTAGTTGAGAATGTTTCGAGGATCTGAGATCCTTTTAGCAAATAGCTTAAGTTGGGATCTAAGATCCTCTAACTTAGCTTTTTATTAGGATTGCTTTATGGTGCGTGAAATCCGCAAGTGTACGGTTTCGTCGTCAAGTAATAAAAAGATTGAATCTACAGGGACTGTGTCTATGAATATCAATTAATTAATTAATTCAATTAAATTAAACAAAAGGGAATATGATTGTTGATTAAGAAGAACGTAGTAACAAAGCAATTAAATAATTAAAAATTAAAGTGCAGAATTTAGAACAAAAATAATAAGTTATCAAGAAGGGGATTTTTAAATTCAAGAAAGCTTCCAAGATTGGGATACCACAATGATACAAGATAAATCCTAATTGACAACCTTTTTATTAAATCTGAAATTCAATTGAAGGTGAATTACCCTAAATTAGTTAATGTTCTTTCTCAAGATACAAGATCCGTGCCCAATTAAACCAATTCCTATACAAGATCCGTGCCCAATTAAACCAATTCCTACTCTCGTGGTAATTGAATTTAAATTGAACCCATTACGCTTTGTAGTAATTCATTGAATCCTCGAAAGGCTAAAACTACTATCGTGATTTAGACCTTAAGTTCAATTCTTATGGTTCCAACACCTAAGTTCACCTCTCAGTACGTCCCTAAATGCTTATGAGATACAAATAAGTGGCCAGCAAATTCACATGAATAAGAGTAATAAGAATTGAATCAAAGAACATTCAAGATCAATAAAAGGGGAAACAACATCAATTAATCATTATCAATGTATCAAAGGGCATTGCCCAATCCAAAAAACAAAAGAAACTACTCAGACATAGAGAAGAAAGAATCAGAAAACATGTTCAAGAACATCCAAACCAGTAACAATGGAAGAAGAAGGGAGAAAGATGAAGAACCCAAGCCTCCAATGTGTCTCCTTGAGAACCAAACTCGAACCCCTCAATTGTATTCAGAACATCTATTTATAGCCTAGGGTTTTCATTGGCTCAAAGGCCCCCAAAAGAAATAAAAATAAAAACTTAAAAACTGTTGCGCACTGCGATCCACGGCCGTGGATCATTCCACGGCCAGGCCGTGGATCTCTCTGCCATAGGCCAATTTTGCATGCTGTTGAGTTCCACGGCCGTGGATGGTTCCACGGCCAGGCCGTGGAACTCTCTGGAATTCTCTTTTCCTTCTTTAAGTTGCCCCTCGATCCATGACTGTGGTTTGATCCACGGGCAGGCCGTGGATCCCTCTGGAATGGCCTTTTTGCACCTTTATTGCTATCCATTAAACTTCAACTTCAAACATGCGAGCATTCCATTCAATCCAAGGACAATTCAACATTAATCCCGCATAAGAACATCAAAAACACTGCAGTTATCCAAACTAAGGGAAAAACAAACTAAAAGGGAAACTAAAATGCCTAAGAATGCATGCAAAACAAGAACAAAACATGATGTTTCACACACATCACTTTAGGGATCCAATGTCCTTTTAGCAGGTCCATGGGCACAAGCAGAAAAAGGTTGAGTAAACGATCATATTGAATGTGCCTTATTTTGATTAATCTTTATTCTTTTCTTTACTCATTGCCTTCTCCAAAGTTAGGGAACTTAGAGAGCATTCAACTATAGTACTTTTTCATGTTAGAAGTGTGCCAAGACCTTGGTAGTTCCTGTCTTTTTAGATCAGTGATTCTGTACGCTTATTTCTCCAACACCTCAGTGATCTTGTAAAGGCTTTTCTCAGTTAGCAGCTAGCTTTCCATTTCTTACATTTCCTCCCTCGGTCACTGCCTTCCTCAACAAAAGGTCTTCCACTTCGAATCTTCTTAGGGAGACCCTCTTGTTATACCTTTGGGCGGTTCGAAGTTTGAAGGTGACTTCTCTAATGTGGGCCATGTTGTGTTGCTCCTAGACGAGGTCGAGCTTTTCGCATCACAATCTGTCATTCTGCTCTTAGGAGAAATGCTCTTGTCTCCAACATGGTTCATCGATCTCCATCGGGATCATCGCGTCATAGCCGTACATGAGCCTAAAAAGAGTTTCCCCCGTGGCAAAATGGGGCATCGTCTGATAAGCCACAACATGTGTAACGTCCTACTCTAAATAACAATATAATAATTAAATCTAATAGAGTAACACGTTACTAATAATTTCTAATATTATCTTTAGCTTATGTAAACTATAAAATTGCATAGTTTTGAGGATTACATCCTTAACATACAAAATTTCTAACTTAGGCGCTGATTTTCTGATTATTGAAGCGGAAAATTAAGGTGCCATCATTTACAACTAATAACATAAACTCCAACTTCCAGCATAAAAACTTGCTAGATATGAAAATCTATCTGATCTTTTTTTAGTTTGCTTCAAATTTATGTAGTAATACTATATCTACTCATTGATCCCAAAACAACAATGAAAACTTAATCTTTTGGTTTTGTAAAATTATAAAAATTTGTTGCACACGAATATCCTTTGGAACTCTTATTGCCAGAATTATTTAAAATGTTACACTACAAAAGGAGTGAGATACAAATCTCAGTAAAAAAATGCAAAAAAGCGTAATATAACTTTACCATATACTCTTTACCATTCTTTATTTCTAAAATCATAACTGGTAGTCCAAGTAATAAAATAGTAAAATAAATAGAAAGTATGATAAAAATGAATAATTGTTCAATCTTTTCTCAAAAATCTTCTTTCATCATCTCTTTATCATCTCATTTCAATACTCTTAACCAAATGTGCTTCTTTTCTCTTTGACAATGAGGCATCCTCCAAAGTTCTCTGATTATGACCACAATAAACTTTAATTAGGGCGTTTCCCAATACTCTAATCATGGTTATAATATTAATCTATGATCTTTTCTCTTTGACAATGAGGTGTCCACCAAAGTCTTCTAATTATGATCATAATAAACTCTAATCAGGGCATCCCCCAATACTCTAATCATGGTCATAATATTAATCTCTGTTTGATTAAGGCATCTATTAATCCTCTAATCACGGTTGCAATAATTCTCTTTACACATTAATTCATTTTTATCTATGGGATAACATAGCTCTTTTAAAAAACATTTTCATAAAAAAATATTCATCATATAAAATAAAATCAATTATAAAATAATTGAATCAATAATAAATAATTCCATAACATAAATAAAAAGAGATTAAAATAGAACGTAATCATTTATGTTCAAAATCTCAAACTTTGGCATTCTGGTGTCTGTTATTCGACTAACCATTTGGTTATTCGAATAGCATTGCTATGTTTTAATGTTCTAGAAAAATTCTATTCGAATAAGCCAAAGCTTATTCAAATAACGCTTCTTGAAAATGTCAGTATGTAGTACTTTATTCGAATAAAAGATGAGTTATTCGAATAACTCATTTGAAAACATACTTTTTTGAAACATCTTAGTATGTTTTATTAGAATCATCACAAGCTTATTCGAATAAAACTATAAAAAATCACGTCTGTAGAAACCAGAGTGTCACTGTTACATTAAGCAAAAACAGGGTAAATGAGTTTGGATGCAAAGTGATGGACTAGGAGGTATGGTTGGAAGAAATAGAGAAGAAAGAGTAGTGTTTTTGTCATTCCCTACCTATTTCTCATAATTGAGATGGGTGAAAGAGTGATTGAAATTAAAAGGGATGAGTTTGCAAGAACCCAAGCTTAGTTGCTTGTGATTCTTGGTGGGTGTGTTGTGACGAGATTGGGGAAGGAAATGAGCTATTTATAGAGCTTGTCATACAGAAAATCTTCCTCTTACAATCATGGCTTTCCATCCAATTTTTGACACTTGTTCTTGATGATCTCATGACTTATCTCACCTCCAATCACTGCTTGAACACTTGTTCATTCTTGATCATCATTCTCCACATGATTTTAACACTTGTTCCCCATCATCATTTATGGATCAAGCCTTATTACTCCTTCATCCATTTCTTAACACATGTCCATAATCTAGATCTCTTTTGATCATTCTTAATTTCATGAGTTCCATTCATGACACTTGTCCTTACTTATCTCACTAAGCTTACTTCACCATTTGGTTCCATTGGAACTATTTGAACAAAGATGAACATAGTTGAATGAGGTTTAATTTTCCATTCTATTACAGTTGACGTGCTTCCCATTTTTTTCTGATATCTGTTATGTTATTCGAATAACCGTATTTGTGTTCTCAACAGCCTGATTATTCGAATAGCAAAATGCTTATTCGAATAAAGTGACAATTTTTCTCCTATATTGTTGCACCATGGGAGCTTTATTCAAATAACCTTTTGATTATTCGAATAACAAGGTTTTTTATTTGAATTTTTTTTAGGGATGTTATAACATGTGGCCTAACTGTTCTACCCATTCTCCCTTGGCGTCTTTAAGTCTCCTCTTTAGACCTTGGAGGATTACCCTGTTGGTAGCCTCGACTTGTCCATTAGCTTAAGGATACTCCACCGAGGTAAAATGTTGTCTAATGTGGAGATCAAAACACGTATCTCTGAACCTTCTATCCATGAATTTGGTTCCGTTGTTCGTTACTATAGACTCTGAAATCCCAAATCAACAGATAATGCTCTTCTTTTGGAACTTCTTAACCTTCTTCACTATAATAATGGCAAAGGATTCGACCTCAATTCATTTGGTGAAATAGTCTACTGCTACAATCAAGTACTAGAAAGGCCCTCAAAGGTCCATATCTTATTTGCAAAAAGACCAGGGTACTGATATGGTGGAAAGTTCTTCAGGTGGCATTGTTTGAATGTTGGAGAACCTCTAGCATTTGTCACAATTTTGCACGTAGGTCATCGCATCAGCCAACATGGTGGGCCAAAAATACCTTGCTCTTAAGGCTTTATTTGCTAAGGCTCTTTCACCTAGGTGTTGGCATAATACCCCTCATGAATCTCTACGAAGACATATTCGGCTTCCTTCGAGGTGAGGCACTTTGCAGAAGGATGGAGAAGCCTCGACAATAAAGTTTGCCATCTACTAGGATGTCTCATGTTGATGTCTGCACTACTTTCTTTGCTTCATTTGGATCTCGGGGGAGCGCGCCATCTCTGAGGTAGTTGATAACTAGCTTCATCCAACTATTCTCCTTATCGACCGGCACCACCATCTCGGGTTCTGCTATACTCGGCGTGGAAATGGTTTCCTAGATGAAGATCATATTATTCTTGGGGCTAGCTAGCTTGGACAGAACAACTGCCTTTAAATTTTACTCTCTAGGAATATGATCTATCTTCAATTCAAAGAATCCTTCCATAAGCTTCTTCACCTTAGCCAGGTACCTGTTGCGGGTCTTTGGCTTGATAATCTCCCAAAATTCGGGAGGTTACTAGCTGCAAGTCACTACAGAGTTTGACCTTGGATGCTCCAAGGTCATTCACCATAAGGAGTCTAACTATCATGGCTTCATATTCAACCTAATTGTTTGATGTATGAAACTTAAACTTCAAGGATTGTTCAATTGTGACTTCGTTGTCATTTTCCTACTTCACTCCCCTTTGGGTTTGATGCCCTATCAACATAAATTGTCCATTCTTCAACATGTTCTGAGACTAGGCAGTGGGTAGATTCTTCCACGAAATCGAATAGAGCTTGCGGCTTAATTGCTTAGTGGGGCTTGTACTCAGATAACTCTACGGACTATGTTATCATCCTTCTTGTGAGCTTGGGCCTATGTAGCACTTGTCTAATAGGCTGGTCTATCCTTACTACCACGGGATAACATTAAAAATACTTTGCTAACCTCTTAGTAGTAACAAGTAGTGCAAAGGCTAGGTTCTCTATTCTTTGATACCAGAGCTCGGCTCCCTACAACACTTTGCTAACAAAGTAGAAAGGTTTTTGACCATCCTTCATTTCTCTCATGAGGACCGAGCTAATGGCTTTTTCAGTAACTGAAAATTTAAGGTAAATCTTCTCTCATTCTTTTGGTCTAGTTAGGATGGGAGGTGTGGAAAGTGCAAGCTTTAATCCCTAGAAGGCCTCTTCGCACTCTGAGGTCCACACGAAGTCCTTTCCTTTCTTTGAGAGTTTGAAGAAATGTAAGGCCCTCTGTGTTGACTTGGAGGCGAATCTTGTGAATGCCGCTATCTGACCTGTTAGTTATTGGATCTCTTTGATGGGGGCAGGGCTTTGCATATCTATGATAGCTTGGCACTTGTCTAGGTTGGCCTCAATTTCTCTGTGGGTTAGCATAAACCTTAAGAATTTCCTTGCTTACATCTTGGATGCACATTTTTCTTAATTTAGCCTCATATTATGTTTTCATAGTTGCACGAATACCTTCGTGCAAATACCTTCTCGCGAATAACTCCATGAGGTCAAAAACATGGTCTCCTGAAGTCAGGGTCTTTACAATCATGTCATCTATATATACCTCCGGCACATTCCCAATTTGGTCTTCAAAAACATTGTTCATCATCCTTTAGCAAGTGGTTCCTCTGTTCTTTAGCCTATACGACATCACCTTGTAACAATAGCTCACTCTTTCCATTATGAAAGATGTTTTTTCCTTATCTTTTGGATGCATTAGGGTTTGGTTGTACCTTGAATATGCATCGATAAAATATAATTACTTATGGCCATATGAGCCATCCACCAAGTTGTCAATGTTTGGTAGTGGGTAAAGGTCTTTAGGGAAAACCTTGTTGAGATATGTGTAATTCACACACATGTGCCACTTCACCTGAAAACTTCTTTACCAGCGCCACATTGGAAAGCCAAGTGGTTTAGACCACCTCTCTTATAAATCATATGCTTAGGAACTCCTTAACCTGTTCTTCAATTGCCTTTTAGCATTCAAGCCCCGCTTTCCTCTTCCTTTGTGATATCGGTTTGGCACTTGGTGAGACCGATAATCGGTGACAGATGAAGTTAGGATCCAAGCCAGGCATGTTCACTATCGTCCAAGTGAAAAGGTCTATGTTTTTCTACAAGAAAGACTTCAGTTCCCCCTTTTCTCTGTCAGAGAAGTTGGCTCCAATCTTGTTGACCTGCTTGGGGCTGGCTCCATTTTTCTTTCGTTTTAACACAGACGTCCAGCTTTGCCATCATCATTGAAGCTAGCTCTTTCCACGTGGCTTTTTCCATTTCCCGTCATTGGGTTCTTCCGAGATCTCTAGGCTAGAATTGTAGCATTTTCTTATAGCTTCTTGGTCCCTCTCTGTCACCACTTTGCCTTTATCCGAGATGAACTTCATGGCTAAATGGTGAGTGGCGACGATGGCTTCAAAGGCATTTAGGGATAATCTTCCCAAAATGACGTTGTATACTAAAGGGTAATCAACTACTTTCACCTTTACTCTTTTCTCTAGGATTTTTTTATTATTTTCTTCAGAGCCCATTCTCGGAGTTAGGTATAACTCCACATGTCCTTTTGGCCTCACTTTTCCTCTTGAAAACCTTACCAAATCTGTGTCAAAGGGTTTCAGGTTGGAGAGCGGGAGGCCGAAGTTGCAGAAACACTCCATGAATATAATATTCGTTAAGCTCCCGTTGTCGACAAAGATCCACTTGACATGAGTTTTGGCTATAATCCTTATGATGACCATGGGATCATCATGGATGGGGATCACTCCATTTACATCTTTATATGTGAAACTGATAACTGGGGAGCTCTGTGATCTGCTCTCTTTCTTGAATGATGCCTAAGATGAAACACTTAACACATACTTCAAGTGTTTCTTTTGAGTGAATTTCGACTTTCCTTCCCCAATGAATCCTTCCAAAATGGTGTTGATGTTTCTAATGACTTTGTCATCTAGCCTGGTTTCCCTCTGAGGGGAATCATCTCTTTGATGTTGGGCTCACTCACGCGAAGGTGAAAGGTTCTAAGGTGATGGGATCCGACATGGAGGACTATAAATTCTCTTTTTTCCTTCTATCCTCTGATACCTTAGGGGGTTGTTGTCTCTAGGGCGCTAGGCATCACCTTACAACTTGCCTTGTTGTATCAGAGTCTCTATTGCATCTCGAAGGTTAGCACACTCTTCCATACTATGATTGTAGTTGTGATGGTAGTTATAGTGTTTTGACTTGTCCACCCATCCTTGAGGTCTGAGTGGCTAAGGTTTTAGAATCTCAGGGAGCTCCGTATGATACACCTCCTCAATAATTTTGCTCCAAGAAATCTTGAAGGGATGTAGTTATCGAATTTCCCGCGAGGTGGTCCTTTTGGGGCCATTCTTAGGACCTCTTGTCTCTGGTTCTTTGTCCTTTTTTCCGATAGGGTTCTACTTCCTTATAAACTTCATTTTTCCCTTTCAAGACCTCCTCCATATTGATATAGTTCTCAAAGCATTTCTTCAGCTCATCTAGGTTCTAAGATGTTTTCTTAGACAACGACTTTGTGAAGTCCCGAGGTCATAGACCTTGAATAATCGCGTGCATGGCCATATACAGATTCAGATCTTATACCTCGAGGGATTCCTTGTCGAATCGCATCATGAAGCCCCTCAACAGTTCATCCTTCACTTGTTTAAGGCTAAGGAGGCTAGACACCGTCTTGGGCTACACCTTACTAGTGGTGAAGTTCTTCAAGAAGCTCATTGACAACTTGTATAAGTCATTAATAGACTTGGAAGGTAGGGAGGAGAACCATTTGAGAGTGGTTTTTTTCAACGTCGATGGAAAATCTCAGTACATGATAAGGTTAGATGCCCCCAGCAACATAGGCAACATAAAGGCGTCCAAGTGCTCTCCGGGGTCCATAGACCTATCATATGCCTCTATAGCAGGGGTTAGAAATCCATTGGCATTTAGACTACTATGATGAAGTTGGAGAATAGATGATTGAAACAATAGAGCCCCTCGGCTATTGGAAGGGTCTCGAGGCCATGAAGGGCTTATACTCTCTTTGCAGTTCACGATTCCTTATGGGTTGTTGCTCATCCCGTGGTCCATGATCCACGCGAACCTCCATATTATTTTATGCTAACCGTTCTTGCAATATCAATCATAGAAAGTCACTTATTTGTTGTTGTTTCTTGGTAAGCATGTCAAAAATTTCTTGATTACTTGGAGGGGGTTAAGCCGAAGTCCCCATTCCTAGGGTTGGTTGAGTTGAGGTTAAGACTGGTTAAAGCTCCTAAGTGGCAGGTTGCACTCGTTCCACCGTGGAGCACAAGCAGGTAGTACATGGTTGCCCATTGCGAGTGTGACTTGCTGTTATAGAAGCTTCAGCACCATCCTGTTGCTGATCTTAGGTCGTAGATGTCTTTTTACGTGTGTTAGTCATAAGAGAAAGGTGGGAGTAGCAGTTTACATACTTCCCATAGACATTGCTAATGTTCTGTCATGGACTTTGAGGATGTTGTGGACTCCTTAAACAGAATGAACTCCACTCCAGAAGCTCCCTTGAGTGTTGGTGCAGAGGGTTAAGTATTTACAAAGACACACCAACACTCATGTAAGCTAGGGCTCCAAGAGTAGATGATGATAGAAAAGATCTTTACCATGAAGCTATAGAGCCCTATTTATATAAGGGTGAGTATTGTGGGTACCAAGTACTGAAGAAGGGGCAAAATGATCATTCTAGTAGCAAGAGGAAGCTTCTTTGCACTTTCCTTGCCTAGGGTAAACTTCCTTATGTCTCTTGGAAGGGAACATTCCTTTTATCCCTTGTGAAGGTCATTGTCCCATTGCTCTTGGGGTTGACCCAATAAAGCCCAAATCCTAGTATGGAACATATACTATTACTATAAAATATCATAACCTACGTTTGATTCTTTGAAATGTATGTTTCATAGGTGAAAGAAAATATTTAGAATATAAGTTATAGGTTATCTAAATTTCTCCTAAACACCTGGACCTTTAGTATTACAGTCAATAACTCCATTCCATGAAAACTTTTGTTAAAAAAAATTAACATGTATTATGCATGATAAAGCACAGGACAACAACTTATATATTTTTTATTATATCTCATTTTATCTTTAGTTATATATTTTTTTATCTTATCTATTATCCTTGTAACTATTTCTATTATATAATAAACTCTATGACCTGACTCATGCTTGAGTTCAACTGGCCTTTATTCAAAATGTCTTTTATGATATCATAGTTTTTTAATGACGAACACCACATCAAACACCAGAATCATTAGTGACTTTATCAATGGAAAAACTCTAGTGCCTCTCCCTATGATCCCTTTCCTCGAACATGCATGTCACTTGGCAAGAGGTTCAATCAGTTTCACTACTAATGCATATCTAGTTATTTTGTTTGAGAATGGCTCACAAGTCATTTTATTGAGGATTCCCTCAATCTAACCATAGATGTGAAAACCTCGAGTGAGGTTTGGTTGACACTCTAATATGCTTTTCAAGATTACGTTGGGTACTTTAAGACCATATGTGATGATGATTAGGGGTGTTCATGTCCTAGACCAGCCTAATAACGAAGCCTAGTCCGAAGCTAGTTTAGCCAGGTTGAGTTTTTGGAATTAGGCCAGATATATTTTTTGGGTCAGGTTTGGGCCACATTTCGGGTTGGCCCAACCTAGCCTAATGTTATATAATATATTAAAATTTATAATTTTATGAAAATTAGTAACAGATTATAAGACTTATTGACTTAAATTAATATTATTTTAGCTAACTTAAATTTTTTTTTTGCATTGATATAATTTGTTTTAAAATAGCTATTGTAAAATATTCTATAGTTTTTGTTTCATATTTTTAAAATCTTATGAATTAGCTATATATAATATTCAAATTCAGATAAAAAAGATATTTAAAGTTGTACTTTTTATCTAAATGTCAGGTTGACTTATCTCAACCTGGTCATTAATCAAGTCATGATTGTGTCGGGTCTAGGTCTAAAACTTTGTCCAGATGAAAATATTGGGGCGGGTTCAAGCTAGGTTAAACCTAGCCCAACCCGACTCATGAGTGTCCTTAATGATGATCTTGCCCTCACCAATCTTTAAGACTTTATAAGTTAAGGGAAAATTTCACCAAGCTATCTGGTGCTAGATCCAAACTTAGCTTCTGTACTGCGGGCGTTCAGTTTGAAGGGGATGATAGAACAAAGGATAATAACTTATATCTTTTATTTTATCTATTATATACAATGAACTCTCTAGTCTGACTCATACTTGAGTTGAACTGGTTTTTTTCCAAAACGTCATTCATTATGAATGTTGGAAGGCCAATATTCAAGTTCTTACATTATATTTTCTTCGTTTTTCAAAACACTAGCTATCTTACTCACGCTATGCACAGGTTATTTCATATTTTATATTTATAATTTGTATAAAAAAGTTGTTTTATTTAATTATTGTTTTAAATAAAATAAGTTATCAATATATATATATATATATATATATATATATATATATATATATATATTTTAAAATTTATATTTAAAAATGTAGATAAATTTAATGTTAAAATTGATTTTCGATTTTGTTATATGTTACCACTTTTATTTAATAAATTTTTCCTTATTAACATTTTCACCTTATGCATTTAATAATTGTTTTATCTGAATTTAATCATATTGCCAATTGCTTCTAATAATAATTAATGATTAAATCTATATATTTAATGATAATAACAAATACTTTTCAAGTCAATTTTACTTACATAAATATAGATGTGTATTATATTGGTCACTATTGTGTAACCTACCTTGTATGCTTACCCTATCCACAATGTAACTTTTCATAATTAAATATGATTTAAGAAGTATTAAAACCAATGATTTAATTTAAATGTATTGTTAGTTTAAAAAAATTTTACATTGTCATTCAATTATGTATTATATGTCATCGAAAATGTTTGACATTCATAATAACAACTTCAAAAGTCACATATGCAATTCTATATAATTAGTTGATGATGAAAAAAAAATTATATTGACAATGTATCAAAATTAAACTTAAAAAATAATGAGTATTCCGTTCCATAACTGACAAGTGCCTAAGGATATATAAGTCGGGGTAACATAGACTCCCTCATTATGTAATTAATTTCTCCTTGTAAATCTACATTCACGAAAATGCCTAAAACAAATAGGAAGATGAGGAGAGGTTGAGAAGAGGAGGAACTATAAGAAATTTCGTTATTGCAGTTATCAAGAACTATTAATCCATCTTCAAAGGTTAAATTGTTAAGAGAAAATTAGAATTATTTTTACCATTTATTAATGGGATAGCAAGAAGAAGAGGATAAAATTATTTAAGAAAAAAAAAAAAGAAACATCTTGTTAGTACGAAGTAGCTTACGAAGGTTACTTATTGTGGGTGGATCAAGATTCATGAAGTTGGTGTTGTTGGTCCCTTAAGTACATATATTATTGCATAATATAAAAACAGCTATCAAACACAGGCTATCACTTAATTTGGATAGAGTTGTTGATTTGAAAATACCCACTGACACATTTCTTTTTTCTAGGAAGTTTCACTACATATCCTTTCTCTGTAGAGAAACAGGGAATTTGAGATTTGATTCTTATAATTCTAAGATTATCTCATCACCCCACATGGATCTTGCCTCTTCATATCCCCTTGACGCGAACTACCTTCTAAATTTGAAATTCTTTGAGAGCACTTTCACCCATCCCTCCCCTGGTCCCTATCTTAATCTCAGTCTCTCGAGAGTTCTCACTTGTCAGTTGTCACACCATAATTATTTGTTTATTTTGACAATGAAATGACACTAGTCTACTTGGTCTCAACTCTCAACTCCCAAATGCATGCATGGTTCTTGGGTGATGTCACTTCCAGGCCTGTGCTGTGTGGTATCAGCTGTATGTAATGCGTGCTATCCAATCCAGTTGGCCCTACAACTTACTTGGTTGTCGTTTTCATGGGTGTCTTAGTACGAAAGGTCTTATAATCGGTACGGGCCAGTTAGGAAAGAGAGAGTGCAACATTATCAAATTATTAAAATGGCACAACCATGCATCTCCATTATGGTCAAGGAATTCGGCAGCACTGTTATTTTGATAAAATAGTCCATGACATGAAGATAGAGCACCAGACTTCGTTCCTTTGATAACGGAAGTAAATCGTTCGTAAAGTTTAGAGTTGATTTCTGCTGCCAACAATCTTTTATTGTTAACGTAATTTGTAAGGAGTTTGTTATGGTACTCATGCAAAAAATTATGAATATTAAAATTAGTATTGATGTAAATAAATAAAATCATAATATGTGGATTAAATAAAGTTAAGGTAAGACTTTTACAGACTCAATTATAAATAAATACTTTTTAAACATAAAATTACAAAATAATCTTTTTAATTTTATTTTTTAAATTATAATTCCCCATATTTTAGTTACTCATCCCCGGTGGTAGTTTCCACCAGGAAAGGCATGGAAGAGCCTACGACAGTCATGAAGTAAACTGTCAAAATAGGTACCATTTGGTCTGTGATGTGATGAGACGCACTAAGCTGAATCATTTTCCACAACCATATCATAAATGCAAATATCCTTAGCAAACAGCATCCCCATCCAAACTCCTAGTGCCTCCACCAACGCAGGTCCAAGGCACTCCTCTCGTTTTCAAATTGGAGGTCAGATAAAGGTGGGGTGGGGGTGGAAGAATAGGATAATCAACCCTTCTAGCCTTTCTACAAACCGATTTCCTAAAATTTTATCTCCATTTTTTTTAAAAAAAATAATAAGGGTTAATCCTCTACAAATTTTATTCTTCTAAAGATTATTTTGTAAAATTAAGTAGTGAAAAAAAAACATATTACATGTCAACATTACTGTTTTGCATGATTATTTTTTATTAGTCCACATAAGTATAAGTTCTACAATTCAAACTTATGCTCAGGTTCCGCAGAATTACCACTTTGTAAGTTTTTGCTACTGTAGATGCCCCGACTTAAGTAGGTAACTTATTAGTCCCTTGAACATAACTACACCATTAAAAAGAAAAAAAAAATAATAAAAAATATGGACTCAAAAGAAGGGATATCATATAACCTTTTCAATAACGAGTATCATTTTAAGTTTCTGGTGTGATACGAGATTAACTATTTATTGCCTTTTAATATTGTAATTTTTGCCTTATGATTTTGAAACACAGTGAATCAGGGAATGCATTGCCTTTGCACGGATGAAATTGACCAATTTTAAATTTTAAAGGCATTCACCGAAAGAATCATTAGAGACTTTAAGCATTAACAACTAATAATCAAAAGATAGCATCGCCATCAAAGTTAATGTTAGCTCTTAGTTCCCCAATATAAATGAGCTTGCCAAATTAATATATATTTGCCTTATTACACTTCACGTACCATTGAAAAAATGGGGTGTCGATATATTCTCTATAATATCCATTAAATAAATTAAATTTTTTTATTTTGCAAGATTGTCTTGTAATTTTTTTTTATAAAAAATGTGATTTTTATAAAAAAAAATTGTGATTTTTACATTTTTATCAAAAAGCAAACTTACAATTTTTATATACACCTATAAATTTCTGTACTTACAAACTACAGTAAAAGTGAAGTATGTTTGCAAGAATAACGATACATGCACAAACTTTTTTCTCACATAAACAGCATGGACTTTTAAATGAATGGCTAAAAAAAATTTTAACCATTAATTTATACACTGTACAAAAGATTTTAGCCACCCATTATTATTCTGTGAGGTTCCTATCCTTAGACTTTCTGTGTGTATATATATATATATATATATATATGATATATACTTTTAGTATTACAAACAACGCTCCATTACTTACAAACAACACTTCATTATTGTCTTTGGCAAGAGCCTATACGCTTTGTTTAATATGATGTTTTAGAGAAGAAAGGAAATGATTGGGCCTAGGGATCCAACGCATCCCTCGTTTGGTATGCTTCCTAAAAGAGAAAGGAAGAGATTTGAGAAGACTCACTTTTTGTGACCCAAATTCTCCATCCCTTCTACAGATGTCAAAACGGCAATCCACGCAGGTCAAGTCAAATTTCGGGTTAAGTCGGACCAAATTTGTTATGCACTAGAATTTTACAAGTCCCGTTTAGCCTAATGTAAGTTATGTGTTGGATTGGTCTGGTTTTATGATTCAAATTCTTATTATTTTTAAATTTTTTTCTTATATTTTTAATACTAAAATTTTTTATCTTTATATTTTATCATTATATTTTTCTTTTGTATATTTTAAATATTAACAAACATTAAATAAAATTATATTTGTGATAAACATAATAATTTATATTAAAATATAAGGATAAAATCTTTACATATAATAAAAATTATTAATTAAATAATTAAAACATTAAGCTTGTAGGTTGGGTCGGCATACTGTAGGTTGGCTCATGTCATATTGAACAAAATTAGACTTGTTCAATTAAATTAATATTATGTTTGGATGATAGGTAATGAGAGAAACGGAAAGGGAATGGAAGAAACAGAAATAACTTCCCTTATTTGAGAGTTTTAAAATACATAGGAGCGGAACGAACACACGTGGGAAATCATTTCCTTTCCCTCAAATGCTCAACTTTTGTTCCTCCCAAAATTGAAAGAGAATGGGAGGAACATATAGATAATTCTGTTTCGTTCCATTCCGTTAATGAAACTTCTAAACAAAGAGAATGAAAATTATGTTCCATTCCATTCCTTTCCTTTCCATTCCATTCCTACCTATTCCGTTCCGTTCCATTAATGAAAAAACATTCAAATATAAGGTAAAATTTATTTTTACATCAAATTTTTTAATTCAGTCTACCTATTTTATTAGGTTATTCGAATCAATTTATCTAATTCGACTCATTTTAACATCCTTAATCTCTCCTTTATCCTGCGGATTGGGAGGGAATGAGAAGCTCCAAATAGTTTTTGTTACAGCTCTAATTTTATTTCTCCACTTTGCCCCTTTCTCTTTCACACATTATAGAAGGAACATATCAGAGAGAACGCTCAGCACTGCCGAAAATCAGTGGCGGTGAGTTGGTGACAACTCCATCACATATTTATTCTTGGCAACTACATACACCCACAAGGTGAGTTCCATCCATTGCTGGTTATTTGCACATACCTTGATTGGAGTAGCTAGCAGGGCCGTAGAGGGGAAAGTAGGAAACAAGCTCATTGTTGTTTTTATGTGTGTCCTCTTTGACTGTATTCCAAGGTTTGTGGCCAATGGAAGAAATTCTTCTTATGTTGTTTCATGAAGAAAGTACAAAACACACCCCTCTTTGCTGTCCACAGAAGATTTTTTTTTTTTGTAAAATAAAAATTCTCTTTCCTGGCTATATGAGAGATAGATAATGAGAGTCCCACAAAAAAAGGAGGGAGGTGGGGGGGGGGGGAACAAGAAATATTGGTGTGCCTTTTTAATAATTGACAGACCAGGCCCCACATCAGTTGCAACTTAGTGAAACTTTAATGTCATATTGATAGGTATAATGGTTTTGAAGCAAAGAAAGTACCAAATTTTCAAAGTTTCTTGCTAGCTTTTGTGTATAGAGTTTCTATGCAAGTCTAGGCAAGCTAAAGCTATAATCTTGTATTGATGATTTAGGTAAGAGCTACAAGTTGGTGGTGTGGTGTTATCGAAAACTAGCTGTCAGTGGAAGGAAAAAACAGCGGGTGGAGAAGAAAAAAGGAAACTGACTAGGAATAGAATAAAAAAATGGTGTTCAAGTGGTGCTTTAGCAATTTCATTGGTGCTTTAGCAAGAAATTTACTGGTGCTTTAGCAATAAAACCAATTGGCTTGAGTCTATGCATTAGCAATTTTATGGCTTGGTGTTCTACCCATAGGAATGAAATCACCTATCCCCTTCTCCTTCCCTTCAATTAAAATTTGTTGTCTCAATTAAAAAAAAATGCCCCTAATCTTTTTCACCATCTAAAAAATTAATGTTGTTCTCTCACCCACACCCCCTTCATTAGAAGTATAAATTAGTTTGGATAATCCTACCAACCTGATCAATCTGAATCAAACTAATTAAATTAGTTCAGTTTAGTTTAGGTATATTATTTAGTTCGGATAAAATTTGAACTAATTAAAGCTTAATTGGTTACGTTTATCGATTTAAAATTTTAAAATCAAACCGAATTAAACCAAACCAAACTATATATTTATATATATTTTTATATTTTTTAAAATTTATGCTACAACATTTTTTGATTACTATTTTTTTTTTTACTTTTTGTAATACTTTCCTAGTTCTCAACCCTTAAAATATCGTCTTCGTCCAACGCAGAAGGCTAAAAAACTCCTCTGCCAAAATATTCGGTTCTGCTCACCGACATTACGGCTCACCGGCACCGCAACTCACCGTAGGTTCTGCTCCGTCACAGCTCAGGCCAACTCTGCTCCGCCATAGCTCGAGTCGCGTCATTCGTCCAACGTAGAAAGCCAGAAAAATTCTCTGCCAAAACTTCAATTCTGCTCATCGGCACCACAACTCACCGACCACAAAGGTGAAACAATGATTCTCTTCTGCTTACTTTTGGATTTGACATTTAGAAAAAGTGAAAGATGACATTTATGCTGATATTTTTTATTTTTATTTTTTTCCTGAATTAATATTTCTTTTTTATCCACCTAAAAATTGACTCCTTTTTATCACTTTGATGAGAGGTGATATATCTCCTACCCCGCTTACTCTTTATTTCCTTTGCAGGCAAGGATAGTTCACCCTGATAAAAATCCTGGAGATCCTAGGGCTGCAGAAAATTTTCAAGTAAACATTATGAACTCATGTTTGGTTTCATAGTACTTCATGATATTAGTGAATTTTTATTAACAAACTTATTTACTTATTTCTTACAATTAGAGGTTTAGTCCTATCTAAAAGAGATACTAGTGTTTTAACTCTATTAATAATAATTAGTCATGATTTGCATAATTACTAATCTTTTAACTTATTTCATCATCAGTTTTTTAAATAAGTTGGTTGGATTATAAAATTAACTCTAGTCAATATTAGGCATAGTATATATCGAAAAATTTAAAAGTTAACAATTGTTTGGTAGCACCCCCAACTCATTCAACAATTGTCTGAGCTTGAAAATTTTATTTTTGGCCAAGAATTAATATGCTATCAGGTGCTATTCCAAAAACTCTTGAAGATGTGAAAGACTTGGAAACTTTGAATCTTTCCTCCAGCCAATTCTTTGGATTCATTCTTATTGAACTTCAAAATCTACATGTCTTTCAGCTTTTGAACCTCTCTTATAATGATTTAGAAGGAACCATTCCTAGTGGTGGAGTTTTCCAAAATCTCTCTACTGTCCATTTAGAAGGCAATAAAAAACTTTACTTGCATTTTGCATGTGAGCCTCATGGCCATGGAAGAAGGCATGTCAGACATTACATCATCATAGTCACAGTGGTAACACTGATACTATGTCTGACAATTTGTTTGCTACTATACATAAAGAACAGAAAAGCGAAGGTAACAGCAACAACATCATATGAACTTAGAAGCTTGAAAATGATGAATTGACTTTAAATACTCTAGTATTGACTTTAAAAATAATGAATTTCTGACTTTAGTTTATGAATACTTAAGTAATAGGAGCTTGGAAGATTGTATTAAGGGAAAGAGAAAGCATACAAATGAAAATAGGTTGAACCTTATGGAGGGATTGAATATAAATATTCATACTGGTTGTGCATTGGATTACTTACATAATGATAGTAAAGTTCCTATTGTGCATTGTGATTTGAAATCCAACAACATTCTCTTGGATGAAGATATGACTGCAAAGGTTAGACACTTTAGATTCGCTAAGTTGCTGATTCTCTAGAAACACTTTATTCATATATTCTGTCCACTTCATCACATCTTTCTTATGTTCAGCATTTTCATTTGTTTTTTTACTTCCTTTCCATTTTTTAGAGCTACACACTATAGTATCATCAATACTATCATAATATATGAGATAAACATTAAAATACTAGAGAAGTATTATAGAATAAATTATTATAGAATAATAGGTCAAAGTTAAACACAACTTAACCATTAATATAAATGAACAAAAGTATCATAAATATATAGAAAAAGATATGAAGTCCAATAAACTTAATTTTAATTATTCAACAAACTTTGCAGCAGCAATAAATACTAACAGGAATATAATTGAAATCGTCTGTTCTTATTTCTTGTGGCTCCAATTAAAATTTGTTACCTTAATTAAAAAGACATACGTCATCTTTTTCATTGTCTAACAAAGTTAACGTCGTTCTCTTACCCACTCTTCTTTCACCCATTCCCCCTTTATCCACAATTAGAGCATTATTATCCTCCTCCCACCAAAGTTTTGAATTTCGGTCCATAATTAGAATTACAATCACTATATCATAATTTTAAGAGTTACGGTGACTATATTTTATTTATGTTGCTGTCTGTAATGAATATCATATTCATCTACATTTTTCTGAGATTAAAGTAATCATGAGATTTCTACCCCATAAAAAGTGAATCCTGATCTTGATTTATTGGTTTCCTTGGTTCTTCAAGAATCCAACAAAGTCTAAGAGTGAAAACCAACGGGAAGAGAAGTTCCACATAGATCTGATGTTGCTTATCTTTTTTCTTCTTTCATCTTCAATATCTCTGTTTCCACCATTTTGTATTTTTTATCCTTTTTGTTCGGATGGGTTTTTCAGGCGCCACCTCCTCCATTGAGGTGTTCTGTGAAGGAGGATGAGAAATCATTGAGAATGAACAAGGAAGAGGTAGTAGTTGTGGAAATGAAGCAAATGAGAGCAATGTCTAAAGAAGTTGAATCCCAGAACCGGCTGTTGTGCAGAAAGAAAGAAAGAAAGAAAGAAAGAAAGCAACATCAAAACGCTTTAGATTTGATGTTTGTTTCTGATGAGGAGATCACAAATGTTGTTTTTTATATTATTCTTTATATTATTAAGATATATTAATATTTTTTTATTTAATTATAATCATTAAAAAGTAATGTGATATAAAAAATAATATAAAAAAATTAATATGAGATCATTTTTTTAATTGAGGTAACAAATTATAATTGTAGAGACAAAAAAAAGACATGAATTGAGGATAGATAATCTCAATTTCTAAGAAGAAGATAGTACTAACATAATTAGCTCGCAAGAAAACAAAGTTAACCTTTAAGAAAACTTTGTGTTAATTTAATAACTTGTAAAACTAATTTGAAACAAAAATTAATTAGAAGAAGAATTAAAAAAAAATTAGACGATGAATGCATGTGTTTTTCCTATCAAAATCTATTAGGTTCATAAGAATAGGTTATGTATGATCCCCAATTATTTGAGCTATATTGCCAAGTAGTTATCAATGAATTTTGGTTATTTAAATATTTAAAATATAATATTTAAATAATATCTCATTCAAACGATATTTTGTTCACATCTATATATAATATATCTATTTTAATTTTACATATAATATATAAAAAAAATATCTAATTACACTCATAACTCATATTAGGTACAATATCCCACGTAGATATTGTATTGGAGGGGAAAATATATATATTTTCCAGCTATAAATTCGTCACCGACCTTTTTCCAATCTTTACCAAAAGGTCAAAATGTTGTCAATCAGAGCACAAAGCCCTATGTCTATTTTGACCATAACTTTCTGGTTTATAAAACATGAAATAACAACTGTGCTCTTATATCAATATATTATATATACTGCAGACAACATTGAAATTCTGGTTAAAATATATTATGTCCCACGTTTCGATTTTCAAAATTCTACTATGCACTATTGGTAAGTCTAAGAAGTTTCACCCTGATCACGTTCACAACTTCACATGGATGGGGTTAACCTTAAAGACTAAAAACTTCACATGCATGGTAGGTAACTAGAGAAGTAAACCAAATTCCAGAAGGTCCAGCTAATTCAGCAAATGGCTAAAACCCATTTGCAAATGAAGCTTCCTTATATCTTCCAACAAACAGAGACCTAGCATCCTTTCAGGATATCTGATGGATTTACAATGATCATAAACAAAATGAGTGTGGCAAGAACATGCGAGAATCATTAAAATAACGGCAATGGCATGTCAAAGACCGTACCCGCAGCTGCCACCTAATTAAAAATCGATTGTACGTCAATTTATTTTATTGAGTTGTTAATTTTAAAATGACCATGTTTCATTGAGAGATGCCTTGAAATTTGATGTATATTCTGTGTGTTCCTCTCAAGTATATCACAAGGGCTGAAGGAAGCAGAGAGGAGGGAGAGGACTCGTACGGATTGACGACAACTATCTCTTCACACATGCATTATCATTGGAGAGTGCAAACTGTTAATTGTTATAACTTATTTATTGCTCTCACCCTAATGGTTGATTGGGTTTGTCTAATATGAAAATCAAAATATATGGTTGATTGATGATTTATTAATTAAAAAATCAACAACTTTCATTAATAATAATAATAAATCATTAATTTATTAATTAAAAAATCAATAGCTGATATTAATTACTTAAAATTCTATAAATTTTAATTAATAGTACTCATATTCACAAACAAATTTAATTAGATTATTCTTTTTTATGATCAATAATTGTACATATAAAAAATTTATAAATTTTAACTAATAATATTTACATATAGTCTTATCTATATATAGATCTTGTCAAATAAAAAAATGTGATACATCCATAAATTACTTCTTAAGTGATCTATAATAGTGTTCTCGTAATTTATTCTCAGTTCATAAAATCAAAAAAGGCACCCGCATTTCATAAATTGTATTTGATTGTATCGTCTCTAATGATTGTAATGAATAGTATAACAAAATTTGAAGCAATGCTGCGCAGGTAATGCTTGTACAATAATGTTATAAAGGGAGAATTCTAATATAGATCACTCACAGGATTAAGTACAAATTAGTAATTAATTTATTATTAAAATAAATTAATGATTGAGATTAAAAAGTTAAATTTAATTAATAATACTCAAATTTACACAAAAATTTAATTAGATCATTTTTTTACGAATAATTGTACTAGAGAAGACTATCATGGATCGATTTTGTTTGGGTCTATGGATGAACAACCTTATTTTTTTTTATCTGATAGTATCTATATGTAAATTTAAGTGTATGTAAAAATTATTAGTTAAAATTTATAATTTTTTTATATGTACGAGTTATTTATTAAAAAAAATAATTTGACTAAATTTTTATACGAATCTAAGTATTACTAATTGAATATAACATTTTAATCTCAACTAATAATTTATTTTAACAATAAATTAATAACTAATTTGTGCTTGGTCTCCATATTAGAATTTTCCATTTAACTTATGTCTTGAGGTAGGCTAATGTGAACGAATAAACTAACAAATTTCCTTCTTTTCAATTTTAAATTTGGCATTCTGACTTTGCTATGCTTGCAAATTCAAAGTAAAGGCCATTGCTTGCGGACAGTTACAAAGCCTTTGCTGTAAAGTTGACAAAAAACACACTAATACATATACTTAAAAGTTAAAACAATAAACACAAATGTATTTGCATGCCAAATTTTTTATTTCAGTTTTTCATCATAATTCAATTGTTGCATAGAAATGATCTATTTCTTGCACAGGGAATTAATTTCAGTATAGACGAATAATATAATGAATTTTATATGCAAATTATTATTATTATTTTTTAAAAAAAGGGCAGAGGAAGCCCTTGAACGTGTGAATTTGACCCTGACCCATTTGAAGATCATGTCCCATAAAACAAGCTTGTTTTTTCCACACATATCCTGCGTGCATGTGTGCTGGCATTTTTCCCAAAGTAAAAGGCAAACAATTTTGTCTTGCCCGTACCAATGGAGAATACATTCAAAGCCTTAAAACTAAAAAGAAAAAAAGTACAAGTGGGAGGGACAATAAAAAGAGTGCAAAAGTCAATTTATGCAGGCGTTAGCAAACTAATAAGCATTGTGATTAAAAAAACGTTTTTTTTACACTCACTTCTCAAAATATAATATAGTCAACATCTTTAAAATAGATGATAATTTTTATATTAAATATGATAAATTTTAATTAAATTAAGATAGAAAAAATAAAAATTATTATTATATAAGTAATAAAAATTATTATTTGTGATCTTATTGATTATCATATTTTTGATTTGTGTAAAAAATATATTTTAATAAATAATATATATTTTTAAGATAAATAATAATTTATATATAAAATCTAATGAATTTTAATTTTAATTATTTATATATAAAAAATTACTGCATAAATAATTTAAATAATTACTTATTATATCATTAATGAAAATGTCAAAAGTAACTATCAAAATTGGAGGTAGATATAACGGAGTTGTTGTGATTATACCAATGAGATGTGACACTCTTTTATTAAATATAAATATCGTTGAGTAGTTTGGAGAGAGAAAAGGATAGCAGAGACATGACATAGGCCATAGTTACATGAGGAAAGGAGGGTCCATAACGCGGTTTTAAAGCTGAGTACAGAGATGCAATAGCTGTGTGATTACTTATGCATATGGGTTCACTTCACTGCTGGTCTTTTGTGCATAACAGCTTACTCCAAATGCTTGTTAAGCATCAGCACCTGCAGATCCCGGAAGCTGCCTTTTAACTGAAAGAGATTCCCATTTCTCTCTCCACATATATTATTGTAAAAATCAATACAAAATGTAGCCTTCCAAACATAGTTACAACTTACAAGATAACATATATTAATGTACTAATTAATATTAATGTAATAAAGTCTTTGGAAACAATACATATACAAGTCACTATCTATTCCCTTACTTTTTCAGTTCAATCTGAAGTTATTGGATGTCATTTGGGAAAGATGATGACTTACATTCACAAGTCAGACGTAAGACAGGCAATTAGATTAATGTTATTTACTTTCCGGTCTCTGATTGGTCCATAGGATTCAAGTCTAATACATTATACATCATCGATTGCACCTTTAACTTCCACTGGTATTGTTAGGAAAATTGTTCACTTTTAAGACGTTATTAGTCGTATAAGTAACTGCAATTCAAACTTCTCTACCGAAAAGTCATATTACATTATTATGTTTATTACTTCTACATACGCACATTTATAGTTTTCTCCTTCTAATTATAGTTGATTTTAGTTTATTCTATGCACATTTATACAACTGCACTTTAAATCTATCACGTATTTCAAATATGAGGTGATGTGCTTCTTACACTCATGCTTCTATTGCTATCGAATAGGGAATTTGTCTAATATGAACTTAAAAATATATAGTACATTGATGGACTAACAATAATAAACCATTGATTATTAATTAAAAAAATTAATGACTAAAAGTAATTACTTAAAATTTTATAGATTTTAATTAATAATATTTAGATTTGTACACAAATTTAACTAAATCACTCTTTTTTTTATAAATAATTATATATAAAAAAATTTATAGATTTTAACTGATAATATTTACATGTACTCAAATTTGCATATAAATCCTATCAAATAAAAAAAAATGCATCCATAGACCAAAACATAATGATTCTATAATAACAAGTTCCAACTCAACGATAGTTAACATGTTTCTTTAACTAAGAGTGCGTTTGTGAAAGCTGAAAAAAAAAAGATTATGCTGATAATCGATTTTTGTATAATTGATTATTGTAATAATCGATTATAATCGGAATCTGTTTTTGTTTGGGTCTGTTTGCTGAAAAGTGATTTTAAGATAATTTATTTCGTTTAGATGGTACAAAAAATATTACTTTTACATAATAAATTATGAAAAAATATATAAAGTTATTTGTTTATATTAATAATATTTATGTTTTCTTTTTAACATTAAAAATTGTTAAAATATTTAATTTTTTTAAAAAAAATTAACAAAATAAATAATGTAAATAAATAATGAATATTAATTAAATAAATAATTATATATGTTTATTAGATATGTTGCACCCAACATGTCAACCTGTGAATAATTGACCATAATTTCAGCAAGAACGAAAAGTTGCTAACGCTCGGGTGGGGGTCGGGACAAGAACGGAAAGACTGTGAATAAACGAAAGTTTTTTCACAAAATAATTGGGTAGAGTAGCTGGTCACAAAACAGTTGAAATTGGTGTAAAAATTTTTTTTTAAAAATATTTTTTTTATCCAAACATAATAATTATTTCACAAAATAACTTAATCCTTTAAAAATAACTGAATGAGAAAGAATTAACCTTTCTTAAACAAGCTCTAAGGTCTTGGTTTTGACTAAAACAAAACTCCCCCCACGAAAAAAAAAACCCTCTAAAATTTTAATGCACTCTAGTTCATAACTTCATATATAACAAGTGATCAATATGTGCTAAAGAATAAGTCAGGAAGATGTCAATCTTTTGGTGCTAAATGATTGTAATCATTTAAGTTAAATAAAGTAAAAGAGGGGATCTGTAACAAAAATAAAAAAGTCAAAGAGGGAATCCTTCTTGTCACAAAATGAAAGACAGTATATTGATAATATAGTATCTTCTCTATAAGCAAGAAAGTAATAATATTTATATATCATTTTTCTTACATCATATTTACATCACTTTTAAGAAAATAAAACAAAACAAACTTTTTAACGCACATTTGTTTTACTTTTTATTTCTCAAACAATTAAAGTATTCACATAAAGTAAGAAAAATAACGTGTAGATATAACTTTTCTTAAGGAAGTTAGTTTACCGTGATGTTCTTTTATTTTATTTTTATTTTTATTTTTTTGTTGTAATGGAGGTTTACTGTGATGTTCTATTAGCTCATTATCGGACTATTTTTCATTATAATGTAACAGATGGTAATCATATAATACCCATCTGAAGCAAGCCTCACTTAGATAAAGGACAAATAAGTCATTTAAGAACAAAGTTCTCTATATTAAATTCAAATTAATTAAAATCCATCTGGCAACAATCTCCTATGACTATAGGAGATTTTGCTACCTTAAAAACTGAAGTCTCTATCTATAAATAGGGGATCTTTACTTCCCCACATTCAGTAGAATCAGCAGTACCGATCTGCTTCTTTCCCCACTTTCAGAACACCAAGAAGGAAAATAAAAAGTCACACATTAAAAGAGAGCAAGAGAGGAGAGACCTCTTCAACACCCTTTGTACCTCAAAGAACTAATCTTCAAACAGTTCTAGTTCACTTAAGAACCATCTTTTCAGCTCTCTACCATGGTTAAGACAGAGAACAAGATCCACACAGAGCCATCAAAGCCAGTGCAATCTTTATCTTCATCATCAGCATCAAATGACAAGAAGAAGAAGTACAAGGGAGTCAGAATGAGGAGCTGGGGCTCATGGGTGTCAGAGATTAGAGCACCAAACCAGAAAACAAGAATATGGCTAGGCTCTTATTCAACTGCAGAAGCAGCAGCCAGAGCCTATGATGCTGCACTTCTATGCCTTAAAGGCTCCTCAGCCAGTCTGAACTTCCCTTTAAGTTCTTCTTCACAGTACATTCCTCAAGACACTGTCATGTCCCCAAAATCAATCCAAAGGGTAGCTGCAGCTGCTGCCAACAGTTTCATGGACAATGCTAGCACCCCACCTTCTCCTCCTCCTGCTTCAATCTCATCATCATTGGTCTCATCCCCATCAATGTCATCCTCTCCTTCTGATCAAATAGATGATGATGTCTCACTACTGTCATCGTTTGGGGCCTACACTAGCTGTGATCAAGCAAATGAATCAATGGCTATGATGGAGTCTTGGTACGGCTTTGATGGCCTACAATCCCCAAAATATGTTGATCAAATGCTTAGTGGGGCATTGTTTGATATTGATTCAACTCAGCTGCTTGATGATCTATACGAAGAAAGTGACATTCGTTTGTGGAACTTCTGCTGAGAGAAATTGAAGCCAACCCAAATTCTTTTTTCTCACAAATTCATATTTCGTTTGTCTACAGTGCTACTACATGAAGATATATTACTGACTGTGACCAAATAAAAATTATATACTCTATGCTACATATAGTGCATGTTAGGAGAAGAAAATTCATTCAGAGATAAGACAATTTTTGGTCTCTCTGATTTGGATTTCTACATATTTCTACATATTTGGATTGTTATGTCGATTTTATAAATGGTTTTCCTGATGTGTTATGTTGCTTATAAAGGGAGGAAAAAACATTTGGTCATCAATATCTCAGTTATAATCAAATACTTTCATTGTTTTTCTATGTGGCTGTGAAAGAAATCCTTTGCTACTATGAGGATCTACGGAAGCCCTTTATTGCATGGGAAGGTGTCAGAGATGCTTAAAAATTCACGAAGAGGGAATCATACATGTACAGAGTGTGGAAACTTGAACCATCGAAAAGTGTGTCATTTGTTAGACCATCTATTCTCCTGCCTGCCTAAGGAACAAAGGGTGTTTCCTTGTTTCAATTTTTAAGTTTGGTATTGTATGCGTTATACTTTCTGAGAAACTTAGATGGGAATAAATCCTGGTTATTTTCCATTTTGTGCAAAAACGGATTTGATAGCCTATTGATCAATACTGTTTTGCCCCTGAGCTGTTTTCCTCTCCCTCCTACAGTTTTGGGATTGAGTTGGGGAATGTTTTTAATTAAGTTGATTAAAGTCAAGTTAATAAGATATCTAAGATCACTTGATTGTCTGATTATTTCTCAGAGTTCATCGTTATTCAATAGGGCCTTTTTTTTTGCATGTAGTAGCATTTATATCTAGCCCCTAAAAAGAATTTCTACTTGTTATAACTTTTGATGCAAGCAACACTTTCTTTTGTGTTTCATGCTAAGATTAACGCGTTCTCAATATATTATATGCAAGATTTTCTTTTTATATTAGAAGGATAGACAAACTTTGACAATGACACTTTTTGGCCTAATTTCGAATCTGACCATGTGTCTGAAGTCTGAACCATAGGGTCGAGCCAATTTAGCACACATGACCTGTCCACTTATGAAATGGGCGAGGCCATTGGGTCCCATTCTCACTAGTTCCTTTGTCATTCCATCTGCTCTCAACAAGGTGCCCTCCACGGGCAATGCTTTCTCACAATGGAAATGTACAGAAGAAATCTTTTGCTTTTGGTATTACTTGTTCATAGATATGCTGAAAGAAGGGAAGAGGATCAACCCATTCCTTTGACTATACTGTACACAATCAGGGGAACTGTGTGCTTCTGCGCATGTAGATTCTTGGGCCTACACAGGATTATGTCCCTACTTCAAGAATTTAATTCAACTCAGTCTCAATTTTATGCACATGAAAATGATATAACTACATGACAATTCAAAACATTGCATTTTGAGACATGTCATGTGAGTTCAAACCGTCAATAAATCTGAGATTTATCATATATCTAGTAAATTATTGGTGCTTTTGCTTGATATTAACAAGGGATTGCCATGCCTAATGCAATTATACCAAACAAATTGTGGCATTTTCTAAAGATTAGTTCCCCTTTGGAAGTATGCTAATAGTTTATATGGTGAGCATACCAATTTATGCTAATACAAGTAACAAGATGCTATTAGTATAGTATTCAACAACGACCTTGGTTTCTGTAATTACCATTTCAGTAGTAGTCCTATTTATTACGTGTTTACACTTCCAGGAAAAGACATTTGGGATAGATTATGTGGCTCACCATATAAATAAGCAATACATAAAAGTAGAAACAATTGTTTATGGTTTTTTCATGTGGGTTCACTCATTTTTCACATTCTAATGATTGTGGAAAAGAATAATATCCCAACAAAAATTAAAGACAGTGGTAGGGAGGTCAAGATCCAACATTCAGCATGACTTTAATGATCTAGGCTTGGCCTTATTAAGACATAATTTAGAGAAGTCGTGATTAATCAATAATAAGGGTAGATTTCAATGAAGGAAACATATATTATTATATATTTCCAATTATTTTCCTTAGCCAGCACATGGCTCCCTTACCCACAGCACAAAGCAATTTCTTAGATGCAAAATATGTTCGCATAGGAACTGTGATTTTACTGTGAAGGCTTGTCAGCAACCATATAGCCTACAACGTTGCCATCCTTCTTCTCTGCCCCAGCCCACAGTATTTTACTCAAATGCAATAATTTGGTCTAAACCGTGTTAACCGTCAGCACCTGGTTCGAAGAGGTTTCATCAACCCGGAATTCCACCAACCCAAAGGCTGTTTGGCAAACTCGAGTAGTTATGGTTATTAAGCCAAACAAGATCGCTCTTTTTTTTCTATTTTTTTTTTCACCACACTTAATTAAGGATGAGACACCCTCATAAAATCTTGCCATAAGAGACTAACAAGAGGTTGAGGAGAGACATTCACAAAAGTACAAGAGAATAAACTTGAGTGACTTAGCCTGACAAAAAAATTCGCTCACATGTTCCTTTCTTTGAGTGAATGAGCTAACAGTATTACTCAATCTGCATGGAGCATAACTCAAATCTCTTTGACAAGTGAAGCACAATGATGGGTGATTGGACACCCTTTCAACGTAAGATTCACAGCCACCTCTAAATTCATATTTACTATAACATTCTGGAGTCACATACTCTTCACAAAATTAAGGCCATAATATAAACCCCAGAGCCCAACTTTAATACTCGAACAAACACTACCCAGGTTGCAACATAATCCTTTCACAAATTTGCCTGCATCATCACGTAGCAAGCCTCCACAAGCAACTTGGAAGGACCTTAGACGAACCGATCCTTCTACATCTAATTTATAAAAACTATCTAGTGGAAAAGATCAAGAAACCAACCTCTTTTTCTTTGGGTTTGCCAAATCCATTAGCAAAGAATTGTGTATATGACTTTCTAGAATCACCTTTGTGTAGTTGAGAATATGTTATACCAAATTAGAATGACTCTACATACTATGAGAGAACACCTATTTATTATGTTCTTTCCAAATAAGTCATGCAGCTACAATGAACAATACTTGCCAATAGGGGTGGGAATAGGCTAGGTAGCCCATCAGGAGCCTATGACATAGCCTATTTTCGACCTACATAGACCTGACCTATTTAGCAAACAAACCAAGTTTAGGCTTTTTAAAAGTCCTACTTAACTATGTATGCTAAGGCATAAGTTTTTTAAAAAGCCTATTTGGCCTACCAGGTCGATCTATTTCTTTAATATTTATATATATAATTAAGAATTTATAATACTTACATAATTTACTAATTATATTAGGGTTGTACATAGGTTCAGGTTGACCCGATGACTCAACCAACCCAATCTAATCCAACATAAAATTTTCAGGTTAGTTCAAGTCATTGGGTTAGTTCAGGTAAAACTCGAAGAACCCGTATAAATATTGGTTTGGGTGACGGGTTTAAGAAACCAACTTGATGACCCGACTCGATAATCCGAATAATATGATGTCGCTTTGGCCCTATTATTACCATTTCCTTTTATTCCTTCTTTGAACCTGATCCATCCAGCATCATGATCCTCTCCTTATTTCATTTCAGCCCCAAAAATCAGGAACCCTTGCCTTTCCTCTCTAAGCGCCCCTGTTGCTCTCAATCTCAGCCCTCTCTCACTCTCCTCTCCTCTCCTCTTGTAACACCCTCTTTAGGGCATCACATTTCCGACTCCCGACTCATAATCTGAAAAGAAGTTCGCACAAAGTTTGAGTTATAAAATATGGGTTTCAAAATTCCTTCTTTACTGAAACGTAAATTTACTGAAAATATTAGGTAATATTAAAAATCATATTTTAACTATTCATTATGCAATATTGACACCAATTAATATCACAATTTAAAGAGAAATATAAAATTAACAGACTTATTTTTTTTTAACAGTAGTAAACCCCATGACGGGTCCTACTTAATAGCATAGTACAACACTAACATTAAATCTTAACATACTCATTCCTTCTCTTGTATCAACTTGATGCATCAGAACTTTACTCCCTGTCTACCCTAAGCACATCTTGAACTTGAGATAACCACTTTTCAATATTTCAATCAATCTCTGAGTATCTACCACTCGTTATGTCTAAGACAACTCATTCCTTCTACTGTATAATTTTAACAATACAGACAAAGCAAAACAATATAACAAAGAGGTGAGATCACCTACACCAATACCAACATGGCAGCATAGAGATAACACAAGCTGAACAATATCATACAGATAGATCATACCGCAATTATGATCATGCCATCAACATTAATCAACTATCATCATCCAATCATTTATCAATTCAATTATCATCCAAGTATTCAAAACAATTGTCATAACCAATAACCAATATTCCTCAATTAATATATCACACAGATATAAATGCTCAGATTTATGCATATGCACAAAGACTCATTTTATAAAAAACAACTATATGGAGGTTTTCACAATTTCGAGAAGAATGCTCTAGTTAATTGTCAACCTTAGCCCAAAGACAATCTCCCAGTCGTTGAAAAGAATCGTGTTCTTGTCGGATATCGTCAATGCGTTGCAACGGACTGCATCGCCAAGTGGCACAGGGTACTCATCAACTGTCCACTGGTCGACCACCGCGCATCGACGCCCCAAGATCCATCATAGACCTCACTATCAATTCTCATTCCTCTTCAACTACAAGGGCCATAATAGCTATTAGCTATATTTTATACAATGTCCACGAATATATCGGTGCAAGTCCAACCCCAAAGGGCCAAATCTTTTCAATTTCATTTGTTCAATGTAATCATATGCTTCAACGCATATTTTATACAATGCACGAATATATCAGTGCAAGTCCAACCCCAAAGGGCCAAATCTTTTCAATTTCATTTGTTCAATGTAATCATATGCTTCAATGCATATTTTTTTTAATACACGTATAATGCACCAAATTCAATCACAAATATATCTTTCCAATGCATGTATAATGCACCAAATGCCAATCACAGACAAAACATGTCATTTTCTCACACAGCATCCATATACTAATTCTACAGTATTTATACTGTATTTTCAACAGGAAAATCATATTATCACATTTTCATAGTTATAAAATTCTTTCGTCGTGTTTTCACAAAATTGCGCAACATTTTTATTTCGTTTTCACAATTCCAAAACATTTCTGTTACATTTTCACAATACTATAACTCTTCTGTTGCACATTTAAATCACGTATTAAATTTTTCAACATTTTTCTCAATCGCATAAAAATATATGTTTATCAAATCGCGTAATGATTTTTCATCATTTTCAAAATCACGTAACTTAAAAATCATTCTTTTAAGTTGCGTAAATCATTTTCCATCATTCTTAAAATATTTAAAACACTTTCCAAATCACATAATGATTTTTCGTCATTTTCACAATCACGTAAAAATATTCTCTTATTATTTAATCACGTAGTGATTTTTCAATAATAGTTCAAATTACGTAAAATATTTAAACGTAATTCAAATCACTTAAAAATGTTTCAACGCATCTCAATCGCGTAGTAATATTTTATCATATTTCAAATCGTATAAAAATATTTTCTTGTATTTCCAAACACTTGAAAATATTTTACTATATTTCAAATCACGTACTTTAAAAATTACATTTTTAAGATACGTAAATAATTGTTTTTCACCACAATTCCATTTGAGAAAATATTTCTCATTTCTTCAAAATTTCCATTTCAACTTTTCTCAAAATAATATGACTTTATACTTTATTTAATACATTTTCTTTACTCAAGAAAATTTTTTTTTCCACATTTCTTTACTCAAGAAATCTTTTTCCAAAATATAATTCAAAAAATCACTCTTCCATTGATATAAATCAACGTTTCAAAACTTAACATTTTCTAACGTACTTCAAAACTCAAAAATAAGTTATACGTTAGTAGATTTTCATAATACCACTATATTCTTCATTTTTCCCAAATCATTTCCAAATCAACATTCCTCAAAATAATATAACTTTCTACTTCATTTAATATATCTTCTTATTCAAGAAAATTCTTTTTCATAGTATATTTCACAAATTCACAATTCCATTGAATTAAACCAATGTTTCTAACTTTAAAAATTACTAATGCTTTCCAAAATTCAACGAGATTTTAATAAATTCTTTTTAAAACAAATTGAGGCTCACTTGCAACTTCTCTTTTCTATTTACATAAAAATTCATTTCTCAAGTGCTAAAATACTCTGATTCCCTTTTCAATTTTCTTGTATTAAATTAATTATATTTCCACTTGGAGAATCACTTTGTTTCATCAAAATCAATGCATTACAAGCTTTCGAAAACGTGGACATGACTATTGAAACCATCAAATATTTTTCCTTCTAAATTGATATGATTTTACACAAACAAAATCATTTAAAATTTTGTTTTCAAAACCGCAAGACTTATGGTTATAAAACCAAACCCATTTGTTCAAATTCATTTTTATTTTCTTTGCAAATCTTTTTTTTTCACTTTCTTTGCAAATCCTTAAAATCATCATTTCTATTTTCATTTAAATCTCATGTTTTGTAAAACACTTAGAAACTTTTTACACAAAATAAATCAATAAAAATTCCTCAAAAATCATGTTCTTGTACTCTTTGAAAAATAAACTCTTTGTTTATTTTTCTTATTTTTCTAAACATTCATTTTCATCATTCATGAAAATATTCATTTATGAACACCTATTTTGAGGTGTCTTAACCGATATTCACCATGTTTCTAGGGACCAAAAATTAATTCCCTTGTTCTTGAAAATTTTTAATATGAACCCTAATCAAGGGCATCAAAACCGTAGTCCTTCCTTGGCCATTGGGACCAAAATTAATTTTCTTTCCATCACCAAATTATGGTATACATATACATACACATCATATATATATATCAAAAGCATGCCATATTATCATCATGCATAGTATAAGCATACCATCAAAATCATAAAATCATACAAAGCATATCAAGCATAAGTAAATAAATCAAAGCTCATAAAACACACATAAATTATTACATGACCATGGATTGGAATCCTCACATGGATTCACCATCCATTAAATTTAAGACCATCTCTCACCACCATACTTGGTTGGTGAGATGGATCTCCCTCTTACCTCTTGAAGATCCTCAAAAGCTTCTTGATTTGCTTCTTTTTTCAAGTCCTTCACCACCAAAGGCTTCTCAAATACAAAACAAAATATATAGAAATTAGTATACTAAGCTTGATTAAGAGGAAACATGGATCAAACATGGTTTAGATCATGAAAAAGAAGAGAAGAAATGAAGTCTTCTTATACTTCACCTCAAAAACCCAATAACTTTGATCTTGAAGAAAGTCTATGAAAATGAATGATTTAGAGAAAATCTCTAACATGAAAGTTGCTTAGAATATCATGTAGATTCAAGATCTATGATTGGATTAAATTAAAAAAACTTGAAGGGTGGTCTTAGGGTGGTTGACCGAATTCCTCACAAGAAGGAAAACATAAGCTTTTTGATTTTTAACTTGAAGGACAAGGTTGTAGATGATAGAATTTTGAGAAGTTCCTAACAATTCTAAAACAATTAGTAAAATCACAAACAAAGCTTAATAATAACAAACCATGGAACAAACATGGCTTAGAAAATCATAAACATGAATTTAAACCATAGAAATCAAAGTTTACCTCCAAGGAAGTAAGCTAAAAGTGGGATTTTGAAGCACTTAGAGTGGGATTTTGGGAAAACTTTCTAAATGAAAAGTGTTTAGAATATTGTTTAGCTTTAGGAAATGATGAGAGTGAAAATTATAGGTGAGTGATGGTATATTTGGGTGTAGAGACCGAACCAATAGAGAGAAAATGGAAGGAAAAATGGTTGCTTGGTTCTTGGAATTTTGAGAGAATAAGATGGAGGCTTTTTGGGTGAGAGAAAAAAATGAATATGCATGCTCAAAATGAGTGGGCTGCCGTGAGAATGAAAGAATGGAGAGATAGAAATTTCTTTAGCATAATTGAAGGCTATCACATGCATGCAAAAGTCTTCCACTTTGTCATCTTTTTCCTTGGCCTAAAAAGGCTACTCCAATTTGTCTCCTCCTTTCCAAGCATCTCCAACCATCCCCCCTCTTCATAATGCATGCAAAGTTGTCATCTTTTCATGCCATTATTTGAAGCATTTCTAGCCATTGATTAATTCAATGGTTAGGATTTAGGTAGACTTTTGATTTTTTAGGACACTTAATCTAGGCCATTAGATTTTTTTCCTTTAAATTCTAGCCATTAGATGTGTCTCCAAAATAAAGGGTCAAGATCGCTCCTTCAAACTTTAAATCCAAGGGTTATAATTAGTCATAGCCTTTTTAGAAGACCAAATCTCCACCTTTGATTAATTCTTCATCTAATGGTCATAAATGGTCTTTGTCACTTTTTAAGACCAAATCTCCACCCTTGATCAATTCCAAATCCAATGGTTGTAAATGATCATTTTATATAATCAAATTTACACTGTTGATTAAATCTACGGTTGATATTGAAGCTTGTCTAACTAAGTTTATTCTCACACCATTGATTAAATCAATGGTGATTATCCAATGCTTCTTTATTAAATTTATTTCTTAACCGTTAATTAAATCAAGATCAAGTCTTCACCGTTAAATAAATCAATGGTGGATATCTAAACCACCAATGTTGACTTAAGCAATATAATTTCTATTTTTATCTACTAAAAACCCCACGAAAGAATATATTTACTGTATTTTTATTGTCCGATAATTAAATACAGTGCCAAACACAAAACAAGAAAATTCTAAAACTGTTTCCGGATTCAGGTTTAGTAAGATCCCCTGTTTCCGTCTAAACAGTACAAATTTTTCTATGCGTAGAAAATTTTTCACTTTGTGGGACCCACCTGGGCCCACATAAGATCACCTGGGCCCACATACAGTCAAAAAATTTCATAATTATTCACAAAAATTATAAATATTAAAAAACGTATGAAAATCAAGTCAGATTGTTAAAAATAATTAACAGTCAAGAGAAATAAATACAGAAAGATTTTTCCCAGTCCGAAATTATTATTTTTCTGACACAGAGTAAATCACTCAAAACGATCAAATACGCTGACGGAATAATCAAAATAATTTTATAGTATCCAGAAATTACTAAATAGTAAAATTCTGTTAACTGTAAAAATTACTGTTTACAAGATAGGAAATTTTGGGGTGTTACACCTCTCCTCTCAACCTCACCACCACTAGCGACGAGTTCGTGAACAAACTACCTATCCTCTCGTTCCATCCCAAGCCCAGCCACCATCATTGCTGGTGACGAGAGATTTGCGAGATATGAAAAAATCTGAGCAGATCTCTAACGACTCAAGGGGTCTGATGTGGTGGTGCATGACAGTTAAGCAGATTTGAGGGTGGTGGTGGGTGGCTCTAGGTTGGTGGCTTCGCGCGGATAGAGGGGAGCGACGAAGGACAATGACTTCAGCGTGACATGGTGGCTCACGGATCTAGTGGCGCAGCTCGCGGTGGAAGATGACGACACGAGGGAGTGGTTCATGTGGATCTGGGTCAAAGAACGATGGTTCTGGTGTAGCATGGTGGCTCGGGATCCGGCGGTTCTAGGTGGAGGTGGTCCTTGGGTGTGATTGAGATGGCTGATCTCCAGCAAAGGACGATGGCTGAGGGCGATGGTTTTGGTCCAGGTGCAACGGCGGTTTGGGTTGTGAGGGGTGGTGGTTCTTATAGGGCATATTCAAAATCATTTAATTTTCTTAAGGCATTTCTTCTGTTGATCATTGTATCCTCTTATGATGCTGAATATTATAGTTATGGACTTCCCATCCACACATCCATCTTCTGTTTGCTTGTCAACTTTACTGCGCTTATCAGACCTATCTCCTTCTAAATCAGCATCATTATTTTCTTTCCTATTCTCTTTAGCTTCTCTATCGACATTTTTCCAGCTATCATAATCTTTTTGTTTCTTCTATTCTAGTAACACAATTTCTTGCAAGGCATTTCTTCCCAACCTGATCTAACCCGTCTATAGGTCAGTTGGTTCGGTTTGGGTTACCCAAAAAAATTTTAAGAAACTGATCCAACCTAACCCGAGCTTGATTGATTGGTTTGGATTTTATTTTCCCTCAAACAACCCGACCTATGTGCAGCCCTAAATTATATATTTATATAACATATTTATTTTATGTAAAATATAATAATTTTGTCAAGGGTTATATTTATTTAAAAATTAAAAAGTTTAAGTTTCTTATCCTATATGAGGGCTTTCATGTAATATAGGCCTTTAAATAAGCTTTCAAGTCAGGCTAGGTTTCTATGTTTTCATATACAGGCTAAGATGAGCCTTATAAAAAATCCTATGACAGGTAACGGGCCAGACTTAGACTAAAACATTACAAAATAGGCCTAGACTTATTTAGGTAGAGCCTGGCTTGGCTTGGATTTCCACCCTTACTAGCCAATCAACAACCTATATATTCCCCCAATTGTTTGCCAAGTTCGAACATAGCCAATCATATAACTCCATGCTGAAGAATGAGCTCCAAACTTAGGACATGATTAGGTAGGACTATACTTCGACAACATGCTCATAATCACGAACAAGATGCATGTTTATTTCCAATGCCTGACCATAACAGGGGCAAAGAATAACGTCAATCATCCTCTGCCTATATCGTTCCTCATTTATGAGTAATTGTCTATGAGCCATGAGCCATAAAAAGGTATGTATATGTTGAGGACTCGGCCAAGACCACACCTTCTTGAAACATAAAACATTTTGGCCTACATTAACCTCCACTGATATCACGTGATATATTGATTTGAAGGGAAACATTCCATCCGAAGACTATTTCCTAGCTAGGATATCAGGCCTTGAAGACTGATTGAGAGGTTTTACCCCTGCTATTTTATTGCAAACACCATGTGGTAGATATTGAGAGATCAATTCCCATTTCCAATTACCATCATGAGAGTAGAAGGCCACGGGGTAATTTATAACCTACTCTAGAATTTCCTTAAAAAATTTCTCCTTGAAGGGAGCCACGGATTGGAACCCATGCATCCAACTAGAATCGTGTTGTATTACATTCCCAAGGATCCAAAGTATATTATTCTCCACTATTTTCCAATTCTTTGCAATCCCCCTCCATGTGCTAAAGCACTCAATGTTTTGACAGACATTTGTGAGCTCCTGGTTACCACAATGATATTTAGCTCACAAAACTTAGACCTACAAAGAGTTCAGACTCCTAACCATGCCTCATGAAACCTTTGTTAGGTAGCCATTATTCAAAGTACGTAGAGATTGAAGCACTAGACCCCTAAGGTGTTTAGGTAGATAAACCTCATCCCACTAGATAAATTGGCACTTTCTCCTATCAACTAAATCTCCCCAAATGAAACTTCTACATTTTTTTTTTCAATTTCATCATACACATTCCCTGGAATGCTCGTTATCTGCATAACATACCCAAGCAAGGTCATTAGAGTTGATTGGGCTAATGTAATTCTTCTCGCAATAGTACCCTGTTTCACCTTGTCAACCAGAAAATGATAATCTAATATTGCAACCCGTTGATGTAATAATGGTACACCTAGATACTTCCCCAAATCCCTAGTCATAGGAATGCCAAGTTGGTTACTAAGTTTAGTAACCTTGTTATGCCACACATTTCGAGAAAAAAAAGATGTTGGACTTCAAGATACTCACTTTCTAGCCTGAGCTAGTGATAATTGTCAAGACTATCAAATTATATCAATTTGTAAGGCAATTCACCAAATTACTTGTAGTATAAGACACAACCAGGTCGAGCCATTGGATCACTCTAATTAAGTAATTAGATTAAGAAGTTAACAAAGGAAGGAAAAAGTTGTATAATTAAATAAACGAAAGCAATTAAAAACTGTAAATAGAATTAAGTAAACAACTAATACAAAGAAATCAACTGATCTTGAATTTAATCCATCATTGATCACAAGGAATCCATTCATCAGATTCTTGGTCTTAGATTTGTTAGCCATGACAACCATCACCTAAGAAGGGGATGAATTGGGTGATTACAATTTTTCAAAGCAACTTTAAGAAATTATGCATTTTAATATTTTTAATCAACACATGTAGTGAAATAAGTCTAACAAAGATACAACTATTGTAGATTACTCAAATATAACTTGAGTTATGGGATAAATCAAGTAAATAAACTAGATATCAAGTTCATAGAATCAAAATATCAAGATGACAATATATGCAATAGATAAATATACTACACTAAATACTGAAATTAAAGAGTGTATGGAAGAGAGAATTAAACTAAAAAATTTATCCTGGTTCAGCCACCAACCACTTGTGGCCTACATCTAGTCCCCAAGCTTAACTTGAGATTTTCTTCACTATCTCTTAGACTTCACGGGTGTTAGGAAAATTTTTGTATAAACAAGAGCACTCTTCACACCTTGGGATACCTCACACTTGTGCTAGAGCCTCCAACTCTTCAAGCTTGACAAGTATTTGAAAAACTTTTACATTCAAGAGCACTCACAACACCTTTGGGATACCTCACCCTTTATGTTTGAGCCTCACTACAAGGGATACCTCACCATCTTACAATGATTTCAAGATGAAAAGAAAAATTAGAATTCTCCCAAGAATTGATAATACAAATTGAAGCTCAACGGTTATAAAGGATTCATACACTTAAAACTCAAAATAAAGGTTTATGAGAAAAGAGAGTTAAAACTCATTTTCAATGCTCAAGAATGATTTTCAGATTGTTTCCCAACTTTTCTTTAGTGCCCAAACACTTTCATTTATAACCCAAAGCATTTTAGAGTCGTAGGTGATGGTTGGGAGCATTAAATGTCAAAAACTAGTTGTTATTCATATTTTTTAGTTGCTCAAATAATCGGTTATTACTATTCAATAACAAGCTATTTCTGTTCAATAATAGGTTATTCATTTCTAATAACAGGTTATTGGTTTTCCATAACCAGTTATTGGTTTTGAATAACTAGTTATTGGTTTCACCAAGAAACACTGTAGCGCACAAATAACCAGTTATTAAGATGCCATAACCGATTAGGAGCTTTAAAAATATGAAAAAAGCTCTTGACTTGGTGAATAATCGGTTATGGATATTCCATAATTGATTATTGCACTCTAGTTTTGAAAACTGACTTTAAATGATCATAATTTCTTCATTTCTCATTCGTTTAAAGTAAATGACCACTCACTAGAAAGATCTTTGAGTTTATTTTCATATGAAATAAGTTTCAAAACAAAACTCAAAATATTTTGAAAGATATGATAAAAAAAGTAACCAAAGGTCAGTTTTGCAAAGCACAAACTTGACTATTTTTCATAGTTTTGAAATACTAGCATGACTAACTTTTTAAAACATGTTTGTTAGATATTTTAGCATGTAATAATCAATTTTAAAGATTTTAAAAACATATTTGAACTCAGTGTGATTTTTATTTACCTTTACATAAGATTTAAGTCCTATAAACTATTCTTGAAGATCTTGGACTTGATATTGCCATCATCAATTCTAGTCCTTAGGCTTTTTGATGTAATCTAAGCTTCCAAAAATTTCTTCTCTTCAAATCTTGTAAATGCTTGGAACATATTTTCATTCTCATTCTTCTTAAGTTAAGCATAAATATGATCTTTTTCTTTCTTGTTGCAATGCTCACTCTTGATACTTGTACTATCCTACAAAGTATTGCTCACTTAAACAAACATAGTTAGTCCAAATTTATAATTCAATATCTTCATATGCATAATTTATAAATGTATAACTCTAGTTAGTCTAACATGCATATAAGACTTTCATAGACATATCCAAATAAGATATTTATCAATTACTAATGAATATTCTCTATATAAGATGCAACAAAAAACATTTTACACATTTTCATTTAAATAAAGTCAAATTCAATATTAATTCATTATAACTCATATAAAGCATTATTTGATATATTATATAAAGAATGCTACACATATCTCATTGCATGATTATTAAGTGAAATATAACTAGATAAAGTACATAACCATGCATGATCCAATATAATCTATTAAGTACATCTATGTAACATGATCAATATTCTTTTGTAATGCATTTGTTATCTATTAAGCACATTTATGAAGCATAAGCATCATTCTTTTTGTCTTGTATTTGTCATCATCAAAACTTAACATATTAAACTATTGAGACAAAGACAATTCTACAAGATCACATCAAGAAACCTTAAGATGATTAATGAATTCTCTACTAGATAAGCATCCATAATTTAATTAATTAAGGTTAAATGAATTAAGCACTCATTTAATCTTAAATTAATCTAAAACCTAGAATTCAACCAAGCTTAACAATCCATCAAACACCTTTGATGCATTGTTTAGTCTCTATAATCCTCATTAAACACATGGTAATTATGCAATTATCACATCAACATCTAAATCAAATTAAGCAATTCAATCCAAATTTAACAAAATCAAAAGAGGTAAAAAATAAACTTAATTTGCAAGTAAAACAGAAACTTAATTAACAATTAAATGTAAAACAATCAAAACAAGATTTCAAAATTAAACATCAAGATTATCATTCCTTAGGATTGATTAAAAATGTTCTAGCCCTCTATGGATGGAAGGGAAGAAAAATGGAAAAGAAGAAACCTAGAGAGAAAGGAGAATAAGAGAGATGAAGAAAGAAAGTGCAAGCAAGAACGGCTAAGAAAATTAGGGTTAGGTTTAGGTTTATTGTTGTTGCTTAAATAACTATCTCAAAATTTAAAAATCCAAGTTTGCCCTGAGCTTAGGGTTAATCCTCTTCCTCTTACTTTAATTGGACACCTACTTTGCCTAACTTGAGCTTAGGATGAGAGAAGTATGCCTAGAATATTCTTAACAGCTCTCTAGACCTGTTAGTTGACTTCAAAAGGTGAAAATGCCATCAAAACGTCACATTTTTTATAATTATTCTTCATTAGACTTGAATATCAGTGTCTTAGTTTTTCAGTGGCACCTGTATTAACTCCATATGAGTCTTACAACCTAAATTATGGCCTAATCTCTGCATATTGTCCAGGTTCTAGGGACAACATCTTAATTTTGAATCCTAGGCCTAATCTGACCCACTAGATATCTAATTTAACCTTCGAGCTCTCATCAAAGTTGTAGAGCTTTCTCTCAGCTTTCCTATAAGATAAAACTCATAATTTTTAGATATTTAGAGCTCAAGTTATGCCCAAAATACAGAAATAATGTAAAATTCTCAATAATACTGAAAAATATAATTAAGCCCAATTTGAACCCAAACTTATAAAATGTGGTGAAGACCAATCAATTAAGAACATAAGAGGTCTAAGAGACTAAATATGATAATTAACTAATGTATAAAAATTGTATTTATCAAATTTCCACACACTTAACTTTTACACTCTTGGACAAAACTAGAAACGCAACATTAGGGAAAAAGGAACAACAACACAAACTCAGAAGTTAAAAACTTTAAAAGATACACTTTCTAATGATGTTCAAGAATGCAAAAGTATATAAGCAAGAAGAGCAATTAAAGTTTCAAAGAATTAAAACATTCATAAAGTAACATTTCTTTACATCTCAAACTAACAAAGAAAGTAACTTCAATTCAAAAGCATAAATCAAGAATGATAGAACCTCACAAGATACACTCTCAATCTCCCAAGTGTTTAGAAGGTAAGTGTTTTACTCAGTTCAACCCATGAAAATTTGCACTATGTACTATAAGCTTGCTTATCTTCTACTTCTCCATTACTCAAAACACATGTACACATAAATCAATAGGACTTTACGCAAGGTTATAATGGGGTTAAGGTAAGAAATGAGAAAAATATAGAGATGACAAGTTAAATATCAAAGAGAATAAAAGAACATTGGGAATAAGTTCAAATAACAAACATGAAAGTTTAACCCAAATCCATGTATTGCAAATTCCTTTTACATATTCTTTTCTTTTTTTTTAAATTTTTCAAATTTTCTTCTATTTATTTATTTTTTTCAATTGACCACTCTTTCCTTTTTCTCTAAACATTTTGCACATTAATTAGCACACCTCATACTTGTTCAAGAACTCTTCCAATGACAATGTCAATGCTCTTTTATTTTCTAAGGATAGGTCAAAACATGATTTTCCATTTAAGGCATGTAATAAGTTAAAAAACAAGGAATAGTCAAATAAGCTCAAGGGGGTTAATCAAGAGAAAATATGGGTTGACTATTTGGCTAAAATAGCTAATTCAAGAAAAATGCATCAATCATATTCATGTATGCATGTGAAAATGTAGCCTAAAAAAAAATAAAAGCAAGTTCTAGAGTAATAAATTTCATGAGTGAAAATCACATTAGAAAGAAAAGAATGACACAAATGCTCAATTCATTCATTAAAAGGCTCAAAGTCTCACAAGGCATGCTTCTATCACACTCAATCTACTAATTCAATTTTCATTACCAAACTAGTTAATCTCAAGATGAAAGACAATTTATTCACTTATATTATAAACATTTAACTTCAATTGATGTATGCTCACAACTTTTACAAATCTCAAAATTCTATTAGAAAGTAATTAAAAACACACTTTCTTATATATATATATATTCAAAATAGAAAAAATAGAATTTAAAAACAAAATAGTATAGAATTTGAAAATAGAAAATAGAACAGAAAATAGTAATATAATAAAAATAGAAACAAAAACATTAACAATAAAATTAAAACAAAAAAATAGAATTTAAAATAGAGATAGTAAACAGAATGTAAATTCTTCCCCCGCACTTAAATTATACATTATCCTCACTGTAAAGTTTATAAAATATCAAATCATCAATATCCTATAAATATCATCAACAAATTTAGGACAAGTAAAATAAAGGAGAGAAGGAAGAAACATCCTTATCAAGTTATGTAAATGGTCACTTGCAAGTAGACCTCCTCCACTGTGTCCTCTTGAGCTCCCTCATAGAATTGCTTGAGGCAATGTACATTGACTTTGAAAGCTTTGTTAGTTGCCTCACTTGTGATCTCCACTGCACCATAAGGAAAAACCTTAATGATTATAAAAGGACCTAGCTACCTAGAACGGAGCTAGCCGAGCATGAGCTTGAGGTGAGAATTGTAAAGGATAACTTTTTAATCAATCACAAATTCTTTTCTTGCAATCATCTTATCATAGAAGGCTTTAGTCTTTTCTTTGTAGATTCGGCAGTTCTTATAAGCTTCCAATTGAATCTCTTCAAGTTCTTAGAGTTGGAGTTTTCTTTGGGATCATGCTTGATTCAGGTTAAGGTTACACTTATTTACCGCTCAATAGGTCTTGTGCTCAATCTCCACTAAAAGGTGGCATGCCTTGCCAAATACTATCCTATAGGGAGACATGCCTAAAATAGTCTTGAAGATAGTCTTATACACCACAATGCATCCTTAAGCCTCTTGCTCTAATCTTTTATATTCGGTTGGATTATTTTTTCCAAGATTTGCTTCAACTTCCTATTCGAAACTTCAACTTGCCTATTGGTTTGTGGATGGTAGGGAGTCAAAACCTTATACATGACACCATATTTCTTCAACAATACATCTATGTTTTTATTATAAAAATGGGAGCCTTGGTCACTAATTATAGCTCTTAGAACTCCAAACTTATAGAAAATATGAGACATGACAAAGTCTAAAACAATATGAGAATCATCAGTCCGAGTGGCTTTTTCCTCCACCCACTTAGATACATAATCAACAGCTAACATAATGTAAACAAAACCAAAAGAATTAGGAAAAAGGACCTATGAAATCAATGTCTCACACATCAAATATCTCACAAAACAAAAATGGTTGTTAAAACATCTCATTCCTATTGGAAATATTACTTGTTCATTGGCATTGTTCATAATTCTTACAATAACTGTAAGCATCATGAAAGAAGGTGGGCCAATACAATCTAGAGTCTAAAGTCTTCTTAGCAGTGTGTTGCGGTCCAAAGTGACCACCACATGCAAGGGTATATCAAAAATACGTAATAGACTGAAACTCATAATTAGGCACACAACGTCTAATCACTTGGTCACTACCCACTCTCCACAAATAAGGATCATCCCATATATAATATTTACCCTCACTCTTAGGGTTATCAATCTGATACTTCTTAAAATTAGCAGGTAACTCATATGCAACTAAATAATTCACTAAATCTGCATACCAAGGGTCCTTAGCTCACAGTTGAAAAAACTGCTCATCTGGGAAGGTCTCTCAAATAAGAAGAGTGTCCATTGCCTATGGGGTCCGGCTCAAATGATCTGCCATCAAATTCTCGGCTTCGCTCTAATCCCTGATCTCAATGTCAAACTCTTGTAAGAGCAATATCTATCGAATTAGTATAGGCTTTGCCTCAGGCTTCTTCAACAAGAACTTCAAGGTTGTATGGTCAGAGAAAACAATCACTTTAGTTCCCAGCAAATAGAAACAGAATTTATCTAAAGCGAAAATAATGGTTAAAAGCTCCTTTTCAGTGGTGGTGTAATTGGCTTGGGTAGAATCCAAAGTATGAAAAACATAAGATATCACATGAGGTTGCTTGCCAACTTGTTGAGAATTGATGAACCGTCAATATGTCCTATTTTTATGGTTCAATTCCTTGGTTTTTCATATTCTTTTTATTTGTTTTTAATGAATTTTGTTTGTTAGTTTTGTTATATTTTTAGTATTATTTAATTGTGTTTTTATTAAGTATTTCATGTGTTTTTGTTAGGTAATTGTATGGGGAAGATATTGAATGTGCAAAGGAGCAAAAAGAAGAAGAAATTTCACCAGAAACCAGCGCTTGAGTGCTGGTGTGTAGCACTTGAGCGCTGGAAGGATATGCAGCAACGGTGAATTAATGTTTCAGCGCTTAAGCGCTAAGAAGGAGCACCTGAGCGCGCAAGAGGTGCAGCAGAGTATTTGGGCTTTAGTGACTGAGCGCCCAAGCGCTTAGTAACTAGCGCCTAAGTGCTGGGTGCACACCAGCAGGCCTGACTTTCTTTAAATTAAAGAGTTACACCACACAGAAAACACATTGAGCATATTACGCAGAAAATCCCTAATCCTGATAGAGTTGTTTTGCTGTAGCAGACCTTAGAGGGCAATTTCAAAGGAGGATTCTTGAAGGCTTGAAGATCTTAATCTCTATTAAAAGGGTTTTGATTTCTCTTTCTTTTTAGTTTCCCTTTTCTTCGAGTTTTCTTTCCATGAGTTTGTATTTTGATATAGGTTTGTTTTTATTGAACATGAGTAGCTAAACCCATAGCTAGGGCTATGAGGGATCTTGTTTTCTTAATTATTTGGGTTTGATTTCTAATTTGATTATGGTAATTTCTTTGTGGGTTTATCATATTACTTGTATTCTTATCAGAATTTAATCACTTTTGACAAGTATTAATTCATTGTTTGACCGGTGACCATCCGCATTCAATGAGTAGATCTATATGGTAAGCCTAGGATTAGATTGGTGAATGACCAAACATTGATTTATCCTATCAATAGAATTGAAGGTATGTTAGTTCATCTCTTGAATTGAAGCTTAATGCATTCTTGATTAATTCAACTAAATGACCAAATAGGTGAATTAAATTAGGAATAGAATATTGTTTCATCCATGACCATTGGGATTCAATAGCAAATAAGAGAATATTGGCAAAAGAATTACCTTAATCATAATTGAAAGAAAATCTGAATAATTGGATTCAAGTGAACCTTGCGCCCTAGTCTCTTTCTCATTGATTATATTTTCTTTGTTTAATTGTTCATTGTTTTTCTTTATTTGTTTATTTTGATTTTATTTTGAATTTCTTCATACACTTTTGATTGTCTAAATAACAAAGGGGTTTTACGAATCTAGTAATTACTATTTATTCCTCGTGGGATCGATAACTGAGACTTAAGTCCTATATTACTTGGCGATAGAGTGCACTTGCTCTTAGTGTATTTTACGCGCACCAAGTTTTTGGCGCCGTTGCTGGGGAGTAAGTTTGGTAATATTAAAGCGAAAAACTCTAGTTAATTTAGACGTCCTTTTCTTTTATTCCTTATTTTATTTTAATTTTTTTATTTTTATTTTTTATTTTGTTTTTTATATTCATTTTTATTTAGTTTTAGTTCTTATTTTATTATTTTTTTATTTTTATTTTTTTTTTATTTTTTATTTTATTTTTAATTAATTTTTCATTTTTTTATTTTTGTTTATATCTTATTTTAATTTTTATTTCTTCTTTTATTTTTATTTAATTTTTCTCTTCTTTTTTTTGTTTATACTCACTCGATCTTAGTGTCCTGATTTGACTTTTGATCCAGAAATTGAGAAAATAGCTCGCAGGTTAAAGGAGCAGACTTTTATTGCAGCTGTAACAGAAGACATAAGCAGGATGGAGAGACAACCAGTTGTTGAGGCCAACCGTGAAGAAAGAGCTATCCCAGCAGAGCGGACCATGCTTAAGTACTCTATGCCCACTGCTGAAGGGTATGGAGGAAGTATTATAAGACCAGCTGTGGCGGCTAATAATTTTGAAATTAAACCAGCATTGATCTCCATGATTCAGAATTCAGTTCAGTTTAGTAGATTACCTTCAGATGATCCTAATCAGCATTTGGCTAGATTCTTGCACTTGTGTGATACTATCAAGTATAATGGGGTGACAGATGATGCAATCCGATTGTGACTCTTTCCTTTCTCTCTTAGGGACAGAGTGAGTCAATGGTTAACATCACTTCCAAGGGGTTCCATCACTACATGGGATCAATTGACACAACAGTTTCTGACTAAGTATTTTCCTCCTTCAAAATCTACTAAGTTGAGAAATGATATATCTTCTTTTGTGCAGTTTGAGATGGACACTCTTTATGAAGCTTGGGAGCGCTTTCAGGAGTTGTTAAGGAGATGTCCACATCATGGATTTCCTGTATGGCAGCAGGTTCAGACTTTTTATAATGGTTTATCGCCTACAAACTGTTCACTTATTGATGCTGCTGTGGGACGTACTATATGGAGGAAAACACCTACTGAGAGCCAAGCTTTGATTGAAGAAATGGCACTGAATAGTTATCAGTGGCAGAATGAGCGCCAGGCTCCTAAGAAACAAGCAGGTGTGCATGCTGTTGATTCCTCTACTGTAATTCTGAGTCAACTGGAAGCTTTGACTAAGAATGTAGAGACTTTGATGGTAACAAATAGTGCAGCTCCACCTATCATCTGTGAAGCATGTGGAGAATAGGGTCATTCAAGTGTAAATTGTCAAGTTGATAGTCTTTTTGCCCCCGAGCTTGAAGCAGAAAATTTTGTTGGTAATTCCAACTGACAGCAGTACAACCCATATTCAAATACGTACAATCCTAGTTGGAAGGACCACCCAAATTTCAAATGGGGAAATCAGCAAGGCTATTAACAAAATTAGCAGAGAGTTCCACCACCGCCTCTTGGTTTCCAAGCACTTGCAGAGAAGCCAAGTTTTGAATATCTGGTCATGAAGTACATGCAGAATTCTGATGTCAGAATGAAGAACATGGAGACTCAGATCAGTCAGCTGACTACATTGATGACAGCGAGGGCACCAGGGACATTGCCTAGCACTACTGAGACTAATCCTAGGGAACAAGCCCATGCAATTTTCCTGAGAAGTGGTAAGGAACTTGGGGAGTCTCCGCAGAAGAAGGAAATGTCAGAGCCTAGAGATACTCTTGTTCAGTCAGTACAAGAAGATGAGAAGGCAACTGACGATGTCCTTGCTGAAGATGTCAATCAAGAAAGAGAGGTTGAGAAGAAAGCACCGAAGTGGCAGAGAGCGAAGAAGGATCGTGAGCAAAGTGTAGTTTATGAATCATCCCCATATGCCAAGATCCCATTCCCTCAGAGGCTCAAAAGCAATCAGCCAGATCAGCAATTTGCTAAATTCTTGGAGATATTCAAGAAATTACAAATTAATATTCCGTTCGTTGAAGCCATATCTCAAATGCCCAAGTATGCGAAGTTTCTGAAGGAAATACTTACAAAGAAACGCAAGCTTGAGGAATTTGAGATTGTATGTCTTACTAAGGAGTGTTCTGCCATTCTTTTGAAGAAGTTACCTCCAAAATTGAAAGATCTAAGGAGTTTTACTATACCTTGCACTATTGGTAACTCTTATTTTGATAAGGCATTATGTGATTCGGGTGCTAGTATTAGTTTGATGCCTTTTTCTGTGTTTAAGAAATTAGGAATGCAGGAACTGAAGCCCACCAACATTTCACTATAGTTGGCTGATAGATCCATCGCTTACCCGCGCGGTGTGGTGGAGGATGTTTTAGTGAAGGTGTATAAATTTATTTTCCCAGTTGATTTTGTGGTGCTAGATATGGAAGATGATACTGCTATTCCTCTCATTCTTGGAAGATTATTTTTGGCCACTTCTGGAGCTGTGATTGATGTACCTCGGGGTGAGCTCATCTTGAGACTGGATGGAGATCATGTAACCATCAATGTCTTTAAGGAAGCTAAATCTTCTCCAATGTCAAATCTCCATGCCCCGATTAATTTTGTTCAAACTAAGAAGTAGGAAATCTTAGCTATCAAAGACCCCCCGCCATCATACAGTGCTGATGTTGATCTTTTGAGAAGTCAAGCTGCTGAGACAGATAAAGGTCCTCCTAAGATCTATGTTTCTTCACAGATTAGTCCTTCATTTGTTGATCGAGTGCAACCACCTTGGCCTAGTGGAGTTAAGGCACAATTGGGACAGTCAAGCTCTTGTCAAGTTCACAATTCTGTTGGAAGCAGTCCCAAAGCCATTGTTGAAGGGAAGAATAACTATTTTGCAAAGAAAAAGACATCCTCCTATTTCTCTTACTTTAAGCCACCTTGATGTATCTGAAAAGGCAACGTCGAGCTAATGACATTAAACAAGCGCTTCACAGGAGGCAACCTGTGTTTCTTCTTTCTTTCTTTCATTTTAGCTGTTTTGTTATTTTTGTTTTTCTTTTAGATTCTACTCATGTGTTTTGGGATTTTATTTTTTAGATTGTGTTGCTGCGCTGACTCTTGTGCTTCTCCTTTGCCTGACATTGTGTCACTGTCCATTAGGTTGTGTTGTTCTTTTCTTTACCCTCTTTATTTCTTTTTCTTCCACATTGAGGACAATGTTTATCTTAAGTGTGGGGGAGTGGTACTTTTATAATTTTTTGTCGAAAGAAAAAAAAATTTGAAGCACTTAAGTATTGCTGGTAATTAAGCTGGAATTGTGTTTTGATGTCTTGATTTATTCTGAGTTGATGGAGATATGTTTTTAAAGGGGATTCCATTGATCATGAGCTGATAATGTGTGAAGCAATCTTTTTCATTAAAGTAAAGAGAAATTTAGCATCTTTAGTTGGAAATTAGCCATGTCTGCTTGCTTTTGTTCTCTTTATTAACTTAGCCAGAAAGTGAGTTTTGAGCTTTAATAATTGGATTTTTCTTCTACAGTGAGTTTTCTCTTGATTGATGTGCGCTAGAACTTGCTTTGATATCTTGTTGAGGCTTTAATGATTCACATGCATACTTGAATATGATTAAGGCAATTAAGTTTAATTGTTTCTTGACTTCCAGAGTTGCATTGATTAAATAATTCCTTAGTTACCCATTTGAGTCTGAAATTGATTTCTTTGAATACCCAATTGAATAATCAGGTTGAAATTTTTTTTTGGGCAATTGATGTGTTGATTGAAGAGTCTTGAAAGGTTGCTTTTGTCTTCAAGGGTTGAAAAAAAAAGAGGAAAAAAAGAATTTTGAAAAAGAAAAAAAAATGAAAAAAAAAAAAAAAAAAAAGAATTATTGGTGAAGAATAATGAAAATATTGGGTTGAAAGTGAGAAGTTGTTATATTCTTGTGCATCATGCTCTATCTGTCATCTTTTCAGCCTGATTCTGCTTTGTTTTGATTTATTCATGAGCATTCTTTACCCTATTTTATCCTTTCTTCCTACCTTTCATTTTACCCTTGGCCCCATTACAACCAAAAGAAAGTCCTTTTGATTCTTGTGCTGTATGTGAACTTAAAAGTGGAGATGGGATTGATAAGCAAGCCTATGGTATTGCATTTTTCAAAGAAAATTTGAGTGATCTCTTTGTCCTTTAAACACTTGAACAATGGAAAGTTGAGTGATCTCAGATGTTTAACGAAGAGAACAGTTGCAAGTTAGACTCAAGCCTTAATTGTTTAAGTGCTAAATGATCTTGCTTGATTGGATTTGATTACTGAACTTGAATTTCTTTTAATTGTGGAATTTTCCTTTGATTCATATTTCTTGATGTTGAGTTTGATCTTTTTGTTGATTCCTATTCTTTGCTTGAGGACAAGCAAAGCTCAAGTGTGGGGGAGTTGATGAACCATCAATATTTTCTATTTTTACGGTTCAATTCCTTGGTTTTTCATATTCTTTTTATTTGTTTTTAATGAATTTTGTTTGTTAGTTTTGTTATATTTTTAGTATTATTTAATTATGTTTTTATTAAGTATTTCATGTGTTTTTGTTAGGTAACTGTATGAGGAAGAGATTGAATGTGCAAAGGAACAAAAAGAAGAAGAAATTTCACCAGAAACTAGCGCTTGAGCGCTGGTGTGTAGCGCCTGAGCGCTGGAAGCGTATGCAGCAACGGTGAATTAATGTTTTAGTGCTTAAGCGCTGAGAAGGAGCGCCTGAGCGCGCAAGAGGTGCAGCAAAGTATTTGGGCTTTAGTGACTGAGCGCCCAAGCACTCAGTAACCAGCGCCTAAGCGCTAGGTGCGCACCAGCAGGCATAACTTTCTTTAAATTAAAGAGTTACACCACACAGAAAACACATTGAGCATATTACGCAGAAAATCCCTAATCTTGATAGAGTTGTTTTGCAGTAGTAGACCTTGGAGGGACATTTCAAAGGAGGATTCTTAAAGGTTTGAAGATCTTAATCTCCATTAAAGGGGTTTTGATTTCTCTTTCCTTTTAGTTTTCCTTTTCTTCGGGTTTTCTTTCCATAAGTTTGTATTTTGATATGAGTTTGTTTTTATTGAACATGAGTAGCTAAACTCATAGTTAGGGCTATGGGGGATCTTGTTTTCTTAATTATTTGGGTTTGATTTCTAATTTGATTTTGGTAATTTCTTTGTGAGTTTATCATATTACTTGTATTCTTGTCAGAATTTAATCACTTTTAGCAAGTGTTAATTCATTGTTTGACCAGTGACCATCCGCATTCAATGAGTGGATCTATATGGTATGCCTAGGATTAGATTGGTGAATGACCAAACATCGATTTATCCTACTAATGAAATTGACGGTATATTAGTTCATCTCTTGAATTGAAACTTAATGCATTCTTGATTAATTCAACTAAATGACCAAATAGGTGAATTAAATTAGGAATATAATATTGTTTCATCCATGACCATTGGGATTCAATAGCAAATAAGAGAATATTGGTAAAAGAATTACCTTAATCATAATTGAAAGAAAATATGAATAATTGAATTCAAGTGAACCTTGCGCCCTAATCTCTTTCTCATTGATTATATTTTCTTTGTTTAATTGTTCATTGTTTTTCTTTATTTGTTTATTTTGATTTTATTTTGAATTTCTTCATACACTTTTGATTGTCTAAATAACAAAGAGGTTTGACGAATCTAGTAATTACTATTTATTCCTCATGGGATCGATAACTGGGACTCAAGTCCTATATTACTTGCCGATCGAGTGCACTTGCTCTTAGTGTATTTTACGCGTACCAAGAATTTAAAGGATGACGCCAACTGCAAAGTTGGAGATGTCACACATCAGCTCAAAAGGAAGCTCCCAATTTGGCGGCTGAATAATAGGAGAAGTCAGGTTCTTTATCAACTGATCGAATGCCTTCTTGCAATGCTCATCAAATTCGGACTCTACTTCTTTTTGAAGAAGCCTGGACAATGGAAGGGCAATTTTGCTAAAGACCTTGATGAAATGCTTATAGAACCCTACATGACCAAGAAAGGAACACACTTCTCGCACACAAGTAGGGTAGGGTAAAGAAGCAATTACATCGATCTTTGCCCTATCTACTTCAATGCCTTTGCTAGAAACTACATGCCCTAAGACTATGCTTTATTCTATCATAAAATGACATTTCTCAAAATTAAGAACAAAATGTGTCTCAGTATACCTATCAAGCACCCTAGCAAGGTTGTCTAAACATGCATCAAAAGAAGATCCATAAACTGTGAAGTTATCCATAAAAACTTACATGCAGTGTTCTAACAAGTTAGAGAAAATGCTCACCATATATCACTAAAATGTACCTGGGGCATTACAAAGCCCAAAAGGCATCCTCCTGTAAGCAAATGTGCCAAATAGGCAGGTGAAGGTTTTATTCTCTTGGTCCTCCAAGGCTATTTGAATATGAAAGTAGCCTAAAAATCTATCTAGAAAGTAATAGTGTGACTTGCCAGTCAACATCTCCAACATCTGATCAATGAAGGACAAGGGAAAGTAATCCTTCCTAGTGGCTTGGTTGAGCTTCTTATAATCAATACATACTCTTCAGTTTTATGTACTCTAGTAGGGACCAACTTATTCTTCTCATTGACGACCACAATCATCCTAGTCTTCTTGGGAACTATTTGCATAGGACTCACCCACTTGCTATCTGAAATGGGGTAAATGATGTCAGCTGACAACAGTTTACTCATTTCTTTTTTCACCACATCTAAAATTTAAAGGGTTATGTCTTCGTTGGGATGCTTCACTGATCTGGCTTCCTTCTCTAATAAAATCCAATGCATGCATGTGGAGGGGCTAATCCTAGGAATATCTGCAAGCATCCATCCAATGGCTGTCTTGCACTGCCTCAAGATCTACAATAATTTTTCTTTTTGTTCAAGCTGCAAATTCTTTGCTATTATCATTGGTAGCTTTTCTTTTACTTCCAAGAACACATACTTCAAATGTTCAAGTAAAGACTTTAACTCAAGGGTAGGTGGTTGCTACATTAAAGGTATTAATTTGATTAACGAAACGAATTCTATTGATTTAACTGCAACATCACCTACAACCTATGTACATTCTTCCAAAACAGCATCATCATATCACATATATGCAAAAATATTGGAATATATGGCACATATACTAGTTTCATCACTCTTATGACAAATAGAATCAAAACATCCAAAAAAAATAAAAATTATCTAGAAATCCCACAATTTCAGGAAATTCAGCAAACATATCAACATGCATATCATCAACAAGCAAATCAATGACATTTAATTTAAAAATAGAATGCTTTTCTGAGGGATATGTCATTGCATTAATGATATTAAATTGAACTATATTATCCTCAAATTTCATGGAAAGAGTACTAGCATGTATATCAATTTTAGCTTTTACAATTTTCAAGAAAGGTCTACCTAAAATCAATGGGGGTTGACTAGATAAAAATTCATCTTCCATGTTCAGAACATAAAAATCTACTAGGAATATTAAATTATTTACTCTTACCAAAATATCCTTAAGCACTCTTGCAGGATAAGTTGTGCTCCTATTTGCTAGCTGAATGATAACTTTGGTTAGCTTCAACTCTCCAATCTGCAAAGATTCATAAACTAATTTTGGCATGATTGAGGCACCCAAATCCAACATTGCACGTGTAAACTGCTTGTTGGCTATTGTGTAAGGAATGGTGAATGTTCTAGGATCCTTGCATTTAGGAGACATATTTGGCTAGATCAAGGTAGAAACATTTCTTCTCATGCTCACTTTCTCATTTCCTTTCAACCTCCTCTTGTGAGCGCACAATTCCTTCAAAAACTTTGCATGCTTCGAAATTTGCTTTGTTGCTTCTAGGAGAGGTATATTGACTTCTACCTTCTGAAAGGTCTCCATAATCTCCCTGTCCAATTCAGTTTCAGCTATCTTCTTTGATTGAGACATTATGTTAGGAAAAGGAAGAGGAATGCTAATTGTAGATTTTTCTATAGAATTTTTCATCAACTTCTGATTTTTCTTCGAATTCTCTACATGTTCTATATTCTGCTATATTGAATCTTCTGTAAAATTCTAGTTTGCTGGTTCTGATTTTTCTGCACAATCATGTTGCATAATCTTTGGTTAGAGTTGGGTTGGACCACTCACTTCTTCTCCACTTCTCAAGGTTATGGCACTCATATTTCTTCTTGGATTGTTAATTGTTTAGGAGGGCAATTGACAGGAATCTTGAGTCTTCAACTCATTGATGGAAGTTATAAGTTGACCAATTTGAGTCTCCAAGTTCTGAATGGTGATCTCGATTCTCTTCTAAAACTAAAGGTTATTGGTTGCTAACTGCTTCACCAAGTCTGTCAAGCTAGATACTAAATTGTTACTTTGCTGCATAGGTTGTTTCACTAGTTATTGAAACTATTGGTTGCTCGGGCTTGCTGCATTATATCTAGTCTGCTACTACTAAAATTGGTTAGAGTTATTGTCATATCGCATATTGGGATGATCTCTCCATCCAAGGTTATATTTGTTAGAATAAGGGTTATACTTTGACTACTGCTGGTATGGTTTTCTAGGAATGATGCCAATCACTGCTTCATTACTTTCTTAGAGTGCAGGATAATGAGTTTAAAATATACTCATCTTTTAAGTTTATTTATTAGTATTTTTAATTTTAATTTTATTTAGTTTTTGTTTACATTTATTTATTTAGAATTTAATTTTAAATAATCATCTATCCACCTAATCATATTTGAATTTTCAAGAAAAATCATAAGATTTTGTGTAAAAATAAGAAATTCCTAAAGATAAATATTTGAATGATTATTATCCTATTCTTATATGCTAATTATAGTTCTAATTGGATGCAAAATCTTAAATTGGAGGTTGGATAAGGATTCTCAAAGAAATTTGATTTGGAGCAAATTTTGGATTCCCGTAGCATCCTGACCATTCCTCAATAATTGAGTCATATCTTGAGCTATATAGATTAGATCGAGGTGTCGTTTATAGCATTGAAAATTTAACAGAAATTCCTAAAACTTCTCTATTGAGATTAAGGGCAAATTTGGCCATCTGAAGAATGAGAAAAATCGTGCAAGTTAAATACAAAAAGTTACCAATTTTTCTATAGACGAGGAAAACGAGTTTAGCAAATAAACTCTCTTTTAGTCCAGAAAATATACAAAAAAATATAGAGTTTTGAAGGCTCAAAGGCAGCAAGGGGACGAGCCCTAGGATAGGAGGAGGAGCCGTCATGGAGTTCTCATGGAGTTGGAGATCAAATCACCATTGAAGGAGCTTTGGTTTCTTCTCTATGATTCTATCATGATGAATTCTCTTTCCTCTTCCTATCTCTTCTTCTCTTTTGTCATGAGTAGTTAAATTCGTGTGTTTCTAGGGTGAAGATGTAACTTGATTCAATTAACATTTATTAAGATTGAATTTTTAATTATTTTCTTTTCTATTCAATTTGAATGCCTATTATAGTTCTTAATATTTTTATGAATTGACCACTCATAAATTGATGTAGTGAGATATATGTAGAATCAGAAGATTTGCAGATGACTTAGACTATAAATAATAAGTGTCATGATTTATAATCATCTAGGAATAGATGTTATAGATTGTGTGGGAGAATTGTGATATTTTTCATGAGAATCGATAGAGTGAATGTCATGCCTTTAAGAGTTGAGGTTTAGATCAAGGAATTGACTAGACTTTGATAATTAAAGAGAATTAACTCGCCAAGGAATTGAGTTTTAATTAATTAAGGGATTCTCCCTATCAATTGAATGACTATAAATTAATTAGAATGAAGGTCCCAAAGCTATTCTATTGTCTATGATAGATTGTTGAATTAAGTGAAGTCAGATTCTTAATGTTTTAATTTCGTGTGTTTACATCCTTAATGTGTTTTGTATTCATGTGATTTGTTCTATCTTTTCCCTCTTAATTTCGTGTATTCTTGTTTGTTTTTATCTTTTATAATTTTGTATCTTTAATTACTTTGAATCATTCTTAATTATTAGTTTCTTAGATAGTATTAATATAAGATAAGTGATACTTGGTAAACTAATTCCTCGTGAGAGCAATATTCTACCCACTCTTTATTATTTATTTGATCTGTGCACTTGTGGTAATATTGTCTAAATTAATACATAATCACATGTAAGACGATCAAGTTTTTGGTGTTATTGCAGGGGAACTAGGTTTTTATCAATATCATTAATATCTAAGAAGAATACTACTCTAGGTTTTTTTTTATTTTTTTATTTTTGCTTTAATTGTTAATTTCTATTTCTAATCATTAGTGGTGTTTCATTTTATATGAGGTACAAGTGATCCTAGTTCACTACTATTTGATCCAAAGATTGAAAGGACAATAACAGAAAACAAAAGGCGAACTAAAAAGAAGCAAGAAGCAATGGTGAAATAAAATGCGTAAACTAATTAATAATTTTTTTTCTATTTTTCATATTTAAATTTTTAGATTAGGATTCGAATTTGAAGTGTTTTATGTTGTTTTGGTTTGTTTGTGTCTTAGTTTTCAATTTAGTTTAATATATACCATGCTTTGATTTTAAGTTTGGGGGTTCCCCAAAATTTTTCTTTTTTTTTTAATTTTATTTTTTATTTTTCTCTTTTTCTATTAAAAAAATGAGTCTTAGGCAGTGTGAATCACGACCTGGTATCCCCAAAAAAAGTTTATTAATTTTTTCCACCATCCAACCGCTGTAGATTCCAGTGATCCTTATTATAGATTGAAAAAGGTGGCATGATAATTGTGATTGTTGTGCAATTAGGAATTGATTTGTCCGGTACTTGTTTGACTGAGATCTTAATTCATTCTTAATGTGCTTAATACTTATGATATGTTGGATTCCATATTCGTATGATCTTAGGCTTTAGGTGAATGATTGAAAGATGAAGCCTATATAATTGCTTGACAATCTAATAACCGAATTTGAGACGATATATTGAAAGTAAGTGGTACCGATGTCATTTGCTAAATAGTGATTGTTGATGTTTCAATTGTTGATAAATTGCTATATTTGAGCTATACTTAATTGATTATTTTGTGAACCCATTTATTTGCATTTGCTTACAATAAACTTGATGGTTTGTTTGAGATAATTCTTTCCACCTGCTATTTTACTTAATTTGTTTCAACTGAATATCTTAAGGTATGTTCTTTATCTGTGACATTGGAGACAATGTCAACTTTTAAGTTTGAGGGTGGGGTTGCATTCATTTACATGTCAGTAATTTTTTTGGTTAATTTTTCTTTTTTTTAGTCAACTTAAGTGCCTTCCCGTGTTTGAAACCTTTATAGGGAGATGTATATAATGTCGACTAATAAAAAAAAATAAAAATTAAAAAAAATAAAAAAAATAAGGAAATAAACCCATTCTTTTTGAAATTTGATGCAAATTGCAAAGTGCATTAATGAATTTTTTTAGTAAAGCTTTGATAAGTTTGAATGTAAAAAAAAAAATCTTGATTTTATTGATGTCCTCTTGGTATATATTTGTCAATTAAGTGATTTTGAATTGAAAAGCTTGTTTTGCTGAATTATTAGTTCTTGAAATGATCATTGTTTATGATATGATTTTCTAGGATTCTCCCTTCATCTTAGACAGTTCTTCTACTCTTTTTGAAGCTGATTCTAGGAAGTTCTAAGCTAAAAACATTAAAAAGTTGACTTAAGGAGTTTGCACCACTCAAGTGATAAAAGAGTATAAGTTTGGGGGTGGTGAAAATTAAGAAAATTAATGGAAAAAAGGAAAAGCTTATAAAAGTTAGTGGTGAGTCGTAAACTCGGACACACGCTGCGTTTGATTTTTTGTTCCCCTTTAAAATTTCAAATTGTGAATAAGGGTCGGTGGTGAATCGTAAACTCAGACATTTTCGCACAAAACTTCACAAGAGAGGAAAGAAGAAATAAAAGATCTTAACTTGGGATAGACTTGGATTAGTGAAGAATTGTGTAGCATTATTGCCTAGTGATACGAGGAGATGATTAGGAGTTGTTGAGTAAATAAGTGATTATCAAGAGAACTTTGAGTTTTGTGAAACCATTTTGATAAGAATTTATCTTGATCGTTGATATATACTTGAGTAGGGCATGAATACATGAGAGATTGATTGATCATTCAAGCTTTGAATTACTTTTTGGAGTTGAATTTTTTATTTTTTGAAAACCTTTGCATTTGTATTCGCCTCAAAAAGATGAGTTTTACCCTTAGTTTCATTTTTTTTCATTGCATGAGGATAATCAATTTTTAAGTTCGGGGTGTTTGATGATTGTAAAATACACTTATTTTTTAGGTTTATTTATTAGGATTTTAAATATATTTTTATTTAATTTTTGTTTACTTTTATTTATTTTTAATTTATCATCTCTTTACCTAATCATATTTGAATTTTTACGATAAATTATCAAATTTTGTGCAAAAATAAGAAATTCCTAAAGATAAATATTTGAAGGATTCTTATCATATTCTTAAATGCTAATTACAGTTCTAATTGGAAGTAAAATCTTAGATTGGAGATCGGATAAGGATTCTCAAAGAGATTTGATTTAGAACAAAATTCAGATTCCCGCAACATCCTAATAAATCCTCAGTAATTAAGCTATATATTGGGCTATAGATATCAGATTGAGGCATCGTTTGTGGCATTGCAAAGTTAACAAAAAATCCTAAAACTACTCTATTGAGATCGAGGGAAAATTCAGTCATATGAAGGGTGAGAAAAATCATGAAAGTTAGATACTAAAAGTTATCAACTTTTCTATAGAAAGGGAAATCGAGTTTAATACATAAGCTCTCTTTTTGTTCAAAAAATAAATAAAACAATATAGAGTTTTGAAAGCTCAAAGGCAGCAAGGGGACAAGCCCTAGGAGAGGAAGAAGAGCCATCATGGAGCTCTCATGGAGTTAAAGATCGAATCACCATTGAAAGCGTTTTGGTTTCTTCTCTACGGTTCTATCATAATGAATTCTCTTTCCTCTTCCTTTCTCTTCTTCTCTTTTGTCTTAAATTCGTATGTTTTTAGGGTGAAGATGTAACTTGATTCAATCGACATGTATTAAGATTAAATTTTTAATTAATTTCTTTTCTATTCAATTTGAATGCTTATTATGGTTCTTAATGCTTTTATGAATTGGCCACTCATAAATTGATCTAATGAGATATGTGTAAAATCGAAAGATTTGCATATGACTTAGGTTATAAATAATAAGTGTCATAATTTATAATAATCTAGGAATAGAGGTTATAGGTTGTGTGGGAGAATTATGATATTTTTCATGAGAATCAATAGAGTGAAGGTCATGCCTTTAAGAGTTAGGGTTTAAATCAAAGAATTGACTAGACTTTGATAATTAAAGAGAATTAACTCACCAATTCTCCCCATCAATTGAATAACTAGAAATTAATTAGAATGAAGGTCCCAAAGTTACTCTATTGTCTATGATAGATTATTGAATTAAGTGAAGTCAGATCCCTAATGTTTTAATTTCGTGTGTTCACATCCTTAATGTGTTTTGTATTCGCGTGCTTTGTTCAATCTTTTCCCTCTTAATTTCATACATTCTTGTGTGTTTTTGTCTTTTATAATTTTGTGTCTTTAATTGCTTTGAATCACTCTTAATTATTGGTTACTTAGATAGTATTAATATTAGAAAAGTGGTACTTGGTAAACTAATTTCTCGTGAGAATGATATGCTACTCACTCTTTATTACTTGTTTGATCTGTGCACTTGCAGTATTATTGCCTAAATTAATACATAATCATATGTAGGGCAATCTAGAATTCCTTGAGCCTTCATGGTCAAACAAACCACATGAAATTCTTTCAAGTTCTTATGCAGTTCTTCACCTGCAAGTCATTGGAACTTTGGCAGCAAGTGTATCAATCCAGATTTCAATTCAAAATCAGTATTTAAATCAGGATATTGAATACACAAAGGCTGGTAATTCACATTAAGTACTAATAATTCCTTAAGAGTCCTATTATGCATATTATCAGTCATGTTTATAATGTTATTTGTATTCTCAAGTTCAATTTCAATTTCAATGTCACTTTCAATTTTAGAAACCATCCTTTCACTATGTCTATGAGCTTTATTAAGTGTATGCAAGGTCCTCTCAATATGAGGATCAATGTCAAGCAAATGATTACTTGAAGACCTAGTTATACAACATGCAAAAGTGTAGAAACACAAGATATGAAAAATAGACTACACAACACTAAAATTCTACCAAAATAACACTAGTTACTCTATCTAAACAATTTTAAAAATTATGGAACCATTACAAGTTGAAAACTACTAAAAAATGGTACCAAAAATTGTAATAAAAATATTTAAAAAATTAAAAAATGATCTAAATGATGGAATTTGGCTGAGATAGGGTGTACAAAAATGGTTTGTCTATACAAAAATTTGAAAAATAGCCTAATGCTACTAAAAACAACTGAAAACAAAGCAAACAAGGGTGTTAGAGGTTAGGAAAGGACTTGGTATGATCAAATAGCATCAAAAGACATCCAATTATGTCCTTTACTTGCCTACCAAAATGTAGCTCAATCAAAGATGGTTTGGGTCGTACACCTGTTCTTACACTTGGAGACTACAATTGTGCTGAAAACTACTTGAAACAGGGGAAATATGGGTTAGTGAAAGGTTAGTAGTTAATTATACTCCTAATATGATTGATTAAACTCAGAATGATCCCCACTAATGGCAACAAAATTTGATAGCTACCGAGACTATCAAATTTTATCAATTTGTAAGTGGATTCACCTAATCACTTATAGTATAAGGCACAACCGATGGGGCTGCAACACCGATGGGGCTGCTAGAGGCACTTCTTGTATTGCAGGTTGTGGTGGTGTCTTTAGGAACTTCAAGGCTGATTTCTTGGGCTGCTTTGGAGTCAACATTGGTAATAATAGTGCTCTTTTTGCTGAGCTTAATGGTGTTATGTATGCAATTGAGTTAGCTCATAGGAAAGGATGGCATAAGCTTTGGATTGAATATGACTCTCAGTTAGTAATTCAAGTTTCAAATCTTTTAGTATTGTTCCTTGGAAGATTAGGAATAGATGGAAAAATTATATTACCTTAGTCTTTAGGATGAATTTTATTTTTTCACATATTTTTCGTGAAGGCAATAATTATGCAGATAAAATTGCCTCACATAGTTGTACTTTGCAAAGTTTTTATTGGTGGGATTCTTTTCCTAGTTTAATTAGTGAAGACTTCTATCGTGATAGGGTTGGTCTTCCTAATTATAGGTTCAAATAATTTTTGGCGTGGGTCTTGGTCTATGTCCCCCCATTGCCCTTTTGTACTCTTTCTTTTAATCTTTTAATAAATTTTGGTGTGCTGCAGAAGATAGGTGATTTTTGGGGTGCCAACTTAGTTGGGATGTCAATTGTCATTGTGATGCCTTTGCATGCCTTTTTTGATTAAAAAAAAGGCATAATCAGGTCGAGCCATAAGATCACTCTAATTAAGCAAACAAATTAAGAAGTTAACAAAGGGAGAAAAAAAGTCACATAATTAATTAAATGAAATAAATTAAAAACTGCATACAGAATTAAGTAAACAACCAATTCAAGAAAATCAACTAATATTGAATTTAATTCATCATTGATCACTAGGAATCCATTCAATTGTTAATCAGATTCTTGGTCTTAGACTATATCAAGAATCCTTAAGATGATCCATGTATTCTCTACTAGATAAGCATTCAGAATTTAATTAATTAAGGTTAAATGAATTAAGCACTCATCTAATCCTAAATTAATCTAAAACCCAGAATTTAACCAAGCCTAACAATCCATCAAACACCTTTGATGCATTGTTTAGTCTCTGTAATCATTATTAAAAATGTGGTAATTATGCAATTATCACATCAACATTCAAATTAAATTAAGTAATACAATCCATATTTAACAAAATCAAAAGAGGTAGAAGAGAAACTTGATTAACAAGTAAAAGAGAAAATTGATTAATAATTAAATGTAAAACAATCAAAATAAGATCTCAGAATTAAACATCAAGATTTTTAATCCCTAGGATTGATTAAAAATGATCTATCCCTACATTGATGGAAGGAAAGAGAAACAGGAAAAAAAGAAACCTAGAGAGAAAGGATAGGAAGAGAGATGAAGAGAGAAAGTACAAGCAAGAGCGGCTAAAAGAAAATTAGGGTTAGGTTCGAGTTTGCTACTGTTGCTTAAATAACTTTCTCAAAAATTAAAGATTCAAGTTTTCCCTTAGATTAGGGATAATCCTCTTCCTCTTATATTTAATTGGACACCTAATTTGTCTAATTTGGGCTTAGGATGAGAGAAGTATACCCAAAATATTCTTAACAACTCTCTGTATCCATTAGTTGACTTCAAAGGGTGAAAACACCATCAAAACGTCACAGTTTTTTATAAGTGTTCTTCATTAGACTTGAAGATCTGTGTTTCAGCTTTCTAATGGCACCATTTTTAGCTCCATATGACTCCTAGAGGCCAAATTATGGCCTAATCTCTACATATTATCCAGGTTTTAGTGACTTACATCTCTATTCTAACTTCCAGGCCCAATCTGACCCATTAAACATCTAACTTAACCTTCAAGCTCTCATCAAAGTTGTAGAGTTTTCTCTCAAATTTCCTACAATGTAAAATTCATAATTTTTAGTTGTCTAAAACTCAAGTTATGCCCAAAATACAGAAATAGTGTAAAATTCTCAATAATGCTAAAAAATACAATTAAGCCCAAATTGAATCCAAACTTATAAAATGCAGTCAAGACCAATCAATTAAGTAATTAAGAGGTCTAAAAGACTAAATATGAGGGTTAGCTGATGTATAAAAATTGTGTTTATCAGCTAGATTAGAAGGAGTCTAAAATCTCATTAATGATCTCTACTTTTGAAACTAAATTCTCTGCCACTAGTACTAGATCATCAACAAAGAATAAATGGGATAATCTCGGGCCACCATGTCCCAAGGTAATAGGCCTGCATACCCCTACCACTTTAGTATGCTCAATGCATTGGGAAAGATGTTCAACATATAGAACAAAAAGATAAGGCGAAACTAGATCACCTTGCCTAATTTCTCAAGAGGGAAAAAATTGATTCCTGAAGCTATCATTCCATTGCAAGCACATAGTGGGCGAAGAAATACAATGAAGCACTAGATTAACAAAAAACTCACTAAACCCAATGTCTTGAAGTGTCTCACAAGTAAAACTCCAACTGAGTATATCATATGCTTTCTCTAAGTCATGTTTGATAGCCATAAGCACCTCTTCCCCTTTATAGTCCTTATAGTATGAACAATCTCTTGAAAAATGACTACATTATCAGTGCTATGCCTCCTCGGAACAAAGTCACATTAAGTAGGAGCAATGAAGTCTAGCATAATAGAACAAATGCGATTAGCAAGAACTTTTGTCACCACCTTATAGATACGTTACATAGTGAGATGGGGTGAAATTAGGACACTAGCTCAAGGTTCTTCACCTTTGGAATCAAAGTAATCATAGTTTGGTTCACCTCCTCAATTTGGTTAGGATTATTGAATACCTCCTTGACAAAGTCGCATATAAAGACACCTAATAAATCCCATTGGCTCTTAAAGAAGATAGCATGAAGCTCATCTGGTCCCAGGGCCTTATAATTTACAATACCAAACGAAGCATATTTTATTTCCTCATCATTTTGGGGGCGTTGAGCATTGTGAAAGATCTCTCTTGCCATATGGGGAAAAGCTCCTGTTACTGAGTAAGGTGTATGGTGGCTAGTTTTCTCTATGTAAAGTTGTTGATAAAAGTTCTTGATCATTTTCTTGATGACCTCTTCATCATAGTCCCAATTACCCGCTCCATCTTTCAATGCTTTAATTTTATTCCTAGCATTCCTCATAATAGTCGATTGGTGAAAGTACTTAGTATTACAATCACCAAATGGAGCCAGTTCATTCTAGCTTCATGGAATCAAAATATTTCCTCCTAAAGAAAAATTTGCTCGTACTTATACCATAGATCATGTCTAAGCTTCTCTAAGAACAAATTTGTACCTGATAATAATATGCCTTCTAATGGTTAAAGATACATCTTTGTCGATTGAAAATATTACCAAGAACCTCTTGGCTCCAGACCTTGATATGCTCAATGAACATGTAACATTCTCTTTATCATGTTAGCCTTGTTTAGGGTTACAAAGGTATCATAATACTTGCATGATATATCTGCTAAATTTTGTAACATTCTGAATTAGTTCAAGCACTTTATTGCAACACAGAATGTGAAAAGTAGCTTAAACTGACTCAGATAATGGCATAAATAGCTTAGTTAAAGGAAATAAATATGAAGAATTTATTTCTAAGACACAAATATATGGTTTTTGATGTAGATAAAGTTTGAGGGTAGCTTGAGTTAGTTTGGTATTTTTAAGTACACTGAGCGAGTGTTTAAATACTAGAATGATGAGTCAGATACATGAAAATTTATTAAAATGGTGAAACTATGATTGAGATGAATCCTAAGATTTTCTATAATGCTTATAGAAGTTAGAAAACTTGATTTTTGTAAGATGAAAGTATTCTTAAGATATTTAAAGTTTCAACAAAATATCCCAACATGCCTTAAGTACCACGTTCTTATCCTTTTCCTTTGACTTTTTGTTATATTTCACTCACTCTTTCACGTTTTCCAATGAGAAGGAAAAGCAAAAAACAAAGAAAAGAGAAAGAAATGAGAAGAAAAGAAGGAGAAAAAAGAGGAAATGAAGAGGAAAAACCAAGGTTTAAGGATCAACTACATCTCTTGAAGTAGGAGTTTTTTATTTTCCTTAACTCTTTTTCCCTATTTCCTTCTTTGATGCTTGGTGCATGCTTGATGAGTGAAAAATGGGTTTGAGAGTTTTGTATGGTTTTCTTGTTTGGGTTTTTGCCTCCAATGGTTAGATATGATGTGGTTGTGGCTTAATCATTACATGATGGTGAGTTTTGATCTTAGAGAAGTTCATGACTCTTTATGGTTGAAGATGAAAAATAGGTTTTTTTTTGTGATTTGAATCTTTGTTCATAAAAATGGTGTTTTATTATTTTGAGTTGTGTATGAGTTCCAACATGTTTGGAGACCATGCATGAGGTTGAAAACTAACTAAGACCTATGTTTGGGGATCAAGATTTGGTTGGAAACTCAAAAGAGTTGAATATGAGGAATCTAGGTTGGGCAGTTAATCGCCCAAAAGTGGGCACCTAATCGCCCAAGACCCGAGGGCAAAATGCATTGGGCACTCAAGCACCCAAGGAGTGAGCGCCTAAGTGTGTAGGGCCAGAAAGCTCTGGTGCTAAGCACTTGATCGCTCAAAGTATGGGCACCTAAGTGCCCAATGACAAATAAAATAGGGGATGTTTGTTGTCATCAGACGCCTAAGCACCTAAGAACAGATTGATCCATGTGTTTCTTTTTGAGAAAATGGAGTTCTTTATCTGTTAGAATTTTTTATACATGGTTTTTGGTGTGTGTTAAAATACTATTAAGGATATTTCATGAAGGAAATAACCACCTATCATAAGTTTAAAATAGTAAACCTTTGTGTATCCTATAGTTGTGGATTGACATAGGTAAGTTGCTAATCATTGAAGAGCAATGATGTTGCACTTGACGTCACTTGTGATGTGATGATATGGTACGCTAGATATAAGTATGATAAGAGTGTGTAACAAAGTGTTGCTTACCTTAATGCATTATTTGCTCTCTTGTAGTTAAAGTTAAGTTAAATATGCAAGTTTTAAAGACATGCTCCTTCATCTCATTAAGTTGGGTTAGAGTGGAGTGTTGGTAAAGAGAGGTTCCTTTACTTGATAAAGTTGAGCCATAGTATAATTATCTTAACTAAGGGAGTGAAATAAGCCCCTTAACCTTGCCAAGGAGTGAGAAAAGTACTTTGCTAAAGATAGAGTTGTGAGACAAGAGAGTAAGAAAAGCACATTGTCATGGTAAATATGTGAGTAAAACACTTTACCAAGTGTAGTAGAGGAGTGACATAAGCACTCTACCTAGGACAAAGTATTGAGTTAAGTTATTTGTCAAAAAACATGAGGAGTGAGAAAAGCACTCATGTAAAGGGGTAGTAAAGTGAGAAAAGTTTTCTACTAAGAGCAAAATAATGAGTTAAGTTCTTGGCCAGGTAAAAGAGTGAGACAAGAACTTTTCTAAGGAATGATTAAATAAACTTTTGAAAGGCTTTATTCCATTTTTCTTTAAAAGTTTTGCATAATGGGTCCCACTTAGTGGAGGTAACCGACCCAACAAATATCTCCCTTCCCGACTCAAGTCGGGAGGTGCTGCTCCACCAAGCCCTCTTTCTTTATGCAAGAAATCAACTTTGTTATAGGCAAGGTTTTAGTCATCATATCTAAAATATTGTCATCGGTTTAGATCTTGTAAAGTGAAAACAACTTCATCTCTAGCATTTCCTGTATCCAATGATATTGCATCTTTCTGTACTTTGACTTAGAATGAAAAATTGGGTTCTTGGTGAGATGGATGACATTTTGACTGTTACAAAATAACACAAATTTCTCTTTCTTAAGGCCCAACTCTTGCAAGAATTTCTACTTGCATAAGAGTTCTTTAGAAGCTTCAATAATAGTAATATACTCAACCTCTATGGTAGACAAAGTAACACATTTCTGTAGTTTAGATAACTAAGGCATGTTCTTCTTGCAAAAGTCATCAAGAACCAAGACGTAGATTTCCTAGATTCAATATTACCAGTCATATCTGTATCTGTGTAAACATCTAACATAAGTTAACCACTCCCAAAGCATAAACAAACTTTAGAAGTACCTCTAAGATACCTAAAGATCCACTTCACTGCTTGCCAGTGTTCTTTACTAAGATTAGAGTGAAAACAACTAATAACACCAATAGTATAAACAATATTCGACCTTATGCAGACCATGACATACATCAAGCTACCAACTGTGGATGCATAAGGAACCTTCTTCATAACTAGTTGCTAATCCAAGCATAACTCAAATAGAAGACATCTTCACCACAGATGATAAAATTTCTTCAAAGTCAATACCCTTCTTCTGATCAAAGCCTTTCACAACTAGTCATGCTTTGTGTCTTGGTTGTGAAATATTTTCTCCTACCTTCAATTTGAACACCAATTTGTTTTTTAGTGCTCTCTTGCCCTTAGGAAACTACACCAACTCAAATGTGTATTCTTATGCAAGGATTTCATTTATTCTTGCATAACCTTCAACACTCTTCCTTATTCTCATTTGAAATGGCTTCTTGGTAGTTTTTTAGTTCTCTACTATTAATGATCATCATATACTCATATGTAGGATATCTTTGGGAAACATGACGCTTTCTACTAGATCTTCTCAATTAATGCTCAACTAGTAGTTCTGGTGGAACTTGCTTAACTGGCACATCATGGTGAGGTGCAGTCTCATCAGTTGTATTCCTATCATCTACCTATAAGTCTCCCCCATTAACAAAGGTTCTAGTAGGAGGCTCGGGTGCAAAATCAATATAGCTTTTGACAACTAGTTTTAATTTCTCAGCTTTCTAAATGTCTTCAATGGTTTGGTTTTCAAGGAAATTCACATATCAGATTCTGATAATTTTCTTGTCAACTGAATCTCATAGTTTGTAACTAAACTCTTCATGGCCATAACCCATGAAGATACATTGTTTGGTTTTCTCATCAAGCTTAGACCTCTCATTTCTTGGAAAATGAACAAAAGCCCTACAGCCAAACACTCTTAAGTGACTATAAGAAACATCTTTCCCTATCTATACTCTATTAAGAACATCACTATCTAGAGGCACTAGAGGAGAAATGTTGATCAAATTCACTGTAGTTCTCATTGCTTCACACCAAAAGGATTCAAACAATCTTGTATGAGAAAGCATACATATAATTTTGTAATTGATGGTACAGTTCATACTCTCTGTAACTCCATTATGTTGAGGCATTTTTTGAACAATTTTCTCAAGCTTGATCCTATATTCTCAACAATACTCTTTAAACGAACCCCTATATTCACCACCATTATCTTCTCGAACACATTTCAGTTTCCTTCCTTTTTTTTTTCTTTTAACACTTGCATGAAAGTGCTTGAAGACACCAAGTACTTCGTCTTTAGATTTCAAAGTAAAAGCCCACACTTTTCTAGATTGATCATTAATAAAGGTAACAAAATATAACAAAATATAAAGCACCACCAAGAGATCTACAATCATAGTGCAAACATCAGTTTGAACTAAATCCAGAATATATGACCTACTATGAGGACCAAATCTATGAAATGAAACTCTATGTTGTTTTCCATCAAAACAATGAGTGCAAGTCTTTAAGGGTGTACACCTTAAATGAAAAAATTTATACCTAGCAAGGATGCTAAGTCTTTTCTCATTCAAGTGGCCAAGACATATATGTCATAAGTAAGTAGAGGAATCTTCAATGACATTCACCTCTTTCTTACACAACTTTTTTGGCATCTTGTAGAGAGTAGTGAAATTGTCCTTTTTTGACATCACTAGTGACCCTATGGTGAGCTTCCATTTTCCATCACTAAAGTAAGTGTGATAGTCTTTAATGTCTAAATTTTTAACAGAAATCAAGTTGAGACAGATATTAGGAATATGTCTGACATTATTCAACTGTAGCTTGCATCTAATGCTAGTTTCAAGACAAACATCTCACATACTAACAATCTTGCATACTCCTTCATTTCCCATCTTTACTATACCAAAATCACCTGTAGTATAAGATGTGAAGAAATCATGCGTAAGAGTGACATGATATGAGGCACCAGAATCTACAATCCATCTAGAATCATGACATGCAAGATTCACAAAATTATCATCATAAATAACAAAGACTTCTATATCAGATGCAACTGTAGCACCATCTTTATCATTCTCCTTTTCTTTGTCTTCATCTCTTTCCCTTGACTTCTCACTCTTGAAAAACTTGCAATTTCTTCTGAAGTATCCTTTCTTGCCACAATAGTAGTAAGTTACTTATTTTCTAGTCCTGGACTTACTTCTTTACTTGCTACGATTGTTAGATTTTTTAGATCTATGTGGATTTTTGGATTGGTTTCTCCCCTATGACTTTGCAACTAGTGCTTCCAACTAAGTGGAGATACCAATCAAACCACACTCTTTCTTTTTGGCTTCTTCATTTAACATGCTCTAAAGTGTATAACATATCCTCCATGAGAGTCTTCCAAAGTGTATAGTTTGTATAGTTCAATTTAATCATATTTTGCTCTTGATTTTCCCACGGATCAAAACAACCAAAGCTTTAGTTACCACTTTGTTGGGGGAAAACTGAGCCAAGCGGAAGCAAAATATATTCCTCATACTTGTACAAATAAATGGGCACTACAAAATCCTTCTCATAATAAAATGTCAACCGTATACAATAAGGTATCTCAATAATGGCAAGAAAATAAATATTAGAGACACCATAAGTTTAACGTAAAAAACCCTTAGTGTAAGGGGAAAAACTACGAGATCAAGTCTAACAAAAACTTCCACTAATAATGCATCACCAAATAGGTGGATCAACTACAATTAATAATGCATCACCAAATAGGTGGATCAACTAAATAAGATAAAAAAATCAACAAAAGTGAGTATCACAAATCTAACAAAGGAGAAGGTGAAACAACAAACAAGTTATATCAAAATGTAGCTTTCAAAACCAAAAACAACATACTAAAATTTTATCATAAATGTAAGAGTTTACCCATCTAATATTGAGTTCAAAGAGGCAAAACCCATTTTATTTATCTATCTATTTTTTTTTTCACTTTTCTTACTCTCTCTTTCTTATATTTTCGTTGTTGACCTTTCAATTCCTTTTGAAAGGTATTATTCCCTTTTTTTTATGTTTTTAAACTTTTAATTGGTGGGTCTCACTTAGAGGAGGGAACCCACCCAACATTTATGCATAGCTTCAAAGGTACTTCATTGGGTTGAAGATGTCAAAGGGTTGAGTCATGTGTGAGGTCAGATTTTGTTTCTCTAGATTCTCAAGGATAGACTTGCTAAGTTATTATAAGTGCAAAAAGTCTCTTTTATATTTTTATTCTAACTTGACTTAATAGGCTGAAGGCCTACCCTGATCATCTAATCTTTGGTTATAATGAGTTTTTTCAGCGATCCAGTTAAACTTGAATGACTCGTCGATTCGCCTAGAATAGTTTAACTTGAGTTGACCTTTATTTTTTGTTCTCTTTTTTATAATTTAAACTTCAAAAAGATAATTTTTAAGCTTTGAACATAGTACTTAAAAGACTCTCATGATAAAATACATTTTGTCATTAAATTAGGTACTTTTATTAATTAATGTTCTTAATTTTTTAATTTATATTATTAATAAATCAATTTAATTTTAGAAAATTAGAGTTAAATAATTATCACTGCTAATTTTATTACATAACTACTATTTTTTTTATATAATGTATTTTTTCATATAATATTTTTTTATATAAAGGACTTTTTCATATATCTTTTAAAATAATTTTTTTATTTGATTTTTGAGTTCTACTACTTAACTCTTAGTCAAACTATTAATCTATTGATCCAAAGTTTTGATCTAGTCCAATATGAATTATACAATTATGATTTAAGACAAAACAAATAAATAAAATGAAGTGAAAATAAAGATAAATGCATTTTTTTACGAGAAAGATAAATGCTTGTTGGTACGAAACGAATATGTACAAATGACATAGCATCATGAATTTTAAATCCTTAACCGTGCTACGTAGGGTAATTTTGGATGAGATAACTCCAAATTTACCACACGTGTATTTCAACTGGTTTATAGAATTCGGCCAACAAGTTTTTATACTATATAGCATTACTGAAAAATAAATGGCTGAAAAATAAATGCGATGACTTCTTTTTTAGTTTATCTATAGCTTTTTTTTTTTTATTGTTGTAAAAATAAATGCGATGACTTGTTTTTGCTGATACATTAATAAAATTGCGTTAGTGGTCTCAAAGGAGTAATATACTCTCTGGCTCCGTGACTCAAGCAACATGTTCAATCCCTGCTTAGGATATTTTAATGCGCTCACTTGTTTAATTAATTTTCTTTGTATTTTTTTTAATATTAATGCTTGCCTACTTTGAGTGTAAAATAAATATTTTTAGAATTATTATTACTTTGCATATCTAAGTTAGAGTAATAGTTTTAGGATGAATGTATTAAAACACTTTCTTGTAATTAACTTACAAGCTCAACATAGTTTCGAAGATTTTTTAATTTTTTTTTAAGTTTTATGATTTTTTTAATTTAAATAAAATTAATAACAATTCTATTTTTTAACAATTTGTTTTCATTTGTTACGACCTCAATTGTTACAATATCATTATACACTTATTTTAGAGTAATAATATTTGTACAAATTTACAATTACACATTATTCACGTATTACTATGTAAGGCATTGAATAATGCCTTGGTTCTACTGTTGCTTTTTTTATTATTAATAATTCAGATTTTGCACGTCCCTAACATAATTTCTACAAATATAAATTTTCACCACCTAGATGTAGTAGTCTTCTTCTTGCGTAGTGTAGCTGTATATTTAGGGCTTTCACCATTAAAAAATATAAAATAATAATATTGAGTCCCAAGAGGCCAAGACTCCCAATCAAGCAGTAAAATCCTAAGGTGGGCTAATAGGATCTTTGTACATATGCATTGACCCAAGCTTCCTATTGGGTTTTTACCCTACACCAACATAACTGAGCTTTTGTCCATTTATGACAAATTTTTCCAGGCCTTCCTGTGTCATTATCATTTGGAATTGGACCATTCACACCCACAGGTAACAAAACCAGCGTAGTGGTAGCCAATATAAAATTTTCTAACACAACCTCTGCAATCTGCAGTGCAGTTCTTCTCGTAGTGGTAGCTAATCCCAGGATTTCTTCTTCTGCAAACGCCTCCACCATTCTGCAGAAAGTCATGGGCTTTTCAAAGGAACAGCTTATTGCGCGGTTAAAGGTTCTCTTTTTCATCACACTTTTCTATTCCAATGCCACCCCCCACATGCTTTCTACTATTCATATTGAAATTGCCTTACTTTATTATCATCTGGGTGTGCTTCATTTTCCCTTGTTATTCATTTTCTGTGATAGGTGAGTTTTGAATCAATTCTTCAATGCTCATTGACTATGCACTTTTATTGTCACCACAACATGTACTGTTATTTGTAATAATGATGATGCACCTATATTCTATGAATAGAATTGTTTCTGACTTCTTGTGATGCCTTTTTTTCCCCCCTTTCTTCATGGTACTAATTGTTGTGAGTTTGTGTTTCTCAGGAGCTTCAGATTGAATTTTCCCAGTATGAACATCCAGTTGTTTTGACAGTTGAGGCTGGGGTAAGAAGCCTTTGAAGAATGTAGGCTGTATTGTGTATGTTGTGTTAATATGTTTTATTTTACTGATTCTGTTTCCAATTTCCTACAGGAAAAGTATGTTGGACATTTAGGGGGTGGGATAAGTAAAAATTTATTTTTGAAGGTAATGTATATTTAGAAATTAAGGCAGAAAACACCCTTCTGTTGTTCATGTGTGTACATGCCCTGATTACTTCGATTTTACAGGACAAGAAACAGAGGTTTTATATTATTTCTGCTTTAGCCAATACTAAAGTAGATCTAAAAGGTGCACTATAATTTCATAAACCTGAGAGGAATTTGTTGACTACTTGACTTGCTTGTTTGGCCTTGCTTTAATGGATATTAATGATAGTTATTTGTTCCTTCAAAGCTGAGCAGTGTTATCTCAGCGGCTTGGTTTAGGAAAGGGAGGTTTGAGAATGGCGCCTGAAGAGGCTTTAGGTGAAATACTTCAGGTTTGTCTATGCCTTTGTTCTATCCTTTAGCTTCATTTCTTTCTGTCTTTGTTATTATTATTATTACTATTTTTGGGAAGGTATTTCTATCTTTATTTTTCCTTGTTTTAGAAGCTGTTTTTAACCATTAAATTAACTAAATATGTTAGAGGTATATTGTCTGATTTTTAGACATGTTTCTGTGCACTCCTTCTTGGCTTCTTAACAAACTCAGTCCTTACATATTTTTTGTTGTTGCTTGTTGCTATGCATTGTACAGTGCATAAAGAAACTAATTGTTATTTAGGCATTCTCTAACTGAGTTAATCCCATCTATGGATTTATACCTACCTTTGTTATAGGAACCACTTCTTAGTTTAACATTTTGGTAGGATTATTTACTAAGTAACGTGGTTGAAATTATCATTGACTTATACATTGTCCTTGTTTTTCCTTACTTGCAAGGTGCCCTTGGGTTGTGTCACTCCATTTGCAGTAGTGAATGAATCAGCACGGTATGCATATGTTATTACTTTTTTCCTACTTATGATATATCTAATTTTTTTTTCTTGTTAAATGTTGATACATGCTATTAATTGCAATACCTTGCTTTGGAGTTATTTTCTATCCCACATTGATCAAGTTTTCTGATTCTGTGTGGTACAAAATGAAAAGTTATGCAAACATAAAATAATGAGAATTATTTCCATTTTTCAATATCAAGATAGTTTCTTTTGAAATCCATAACTAACTGTTTTTCGTGTAGATTTCTCCTTTTAGTCTTTAATCATACTTTAAAATGTACTAGTTTTCTTATAAACTTTCTTCTGTTAAAAAAAGCCTACTAATTTTTAATTTATTATTGATGCTTTTTCCATCAGCTTGAAAAAGACCTTCACTTGAATGATGAACTGGAACATGCTGAAAGATTAACAATGTCAAATTGTCAATATATTAGCAAAACTTGCTTTGATAAATGATAATGTGTTGGCTTGTTGATGGATCATCTTATATAGTTGTGTTTATTCTTATTAGGGTGTTTACAAACAATGTTCAGATTAAATTAGCAAATATATTTTAAAGAAACTAATTTCTGTCTTTTATGTGTCACATCTTTCCCTTTCTGAAGAGATGTTTCACTGTTATTGGATCAACGGTTCAAGACTCAGGAGCACTGCTTATTCCATCCACTGTCAAACGACATGACCATATGTAAGTGAGAAGTCTATCTTTTGAAGAGAAAAAGCTTGTTGCATATTCTTGACTAACTCTTAAAATTACGAAATAAATTATTTCTTTCATGCAAGTGATGTTCTATAGCAGAATGTTTCTTGTTAAGGATTTGGATGAATAAGAAATTAGTGGACTCTGAATTATAACTAAGTAACCTTAATGTTTCCAGATCTCATCTTTTGTGGGTCTATTTGTTACTTGTTATATACATTGTTGTTACAATTTTATGGATAATGTTTTATTTGTTGATAATTCTACGAAGTAACCTTAGCAATCACAGTATAATGTCTTAGTTAGTCCAGTTGCAACTATGAAAACAAATCATACTGAATAAAGAGAATGCTCTGGATTAAAGACTTGGATTAGGTTTCCTGATGCTTTAATTGAAAAAATAGATAAGTTTGATGACTAGAATGAACAAAGCATTTGCAAGATAGAGCTACTGTTGTCCTGGACTACTTAAATTATAGCTTTAGTGCATGATAACTTTAGTCTATACAAGTTAATGAACCATCAATTTAGAATTCTGTGATTCACTAAATTTGGTATGGAAATGCTTCCTTCTTAGTTCCTATTGAATATATGTTCATCCATTTGTGCTAAAATGCTGAAGACTATTCGCTCCAATAGCATGTTCTCTTACTTTAAGAAGACAATGGAGGATATCATGGGTATGAGAACTATTGAGTGTATGCCTTTAAGGCTTACCAAATACCAAAGGAGTATGAGACCTACTAACTGCATCTGTGAATGTATATTTGTCAAGCTTACCAAATAAATTCTAAAGAAGTCATTTTACATCAGATGCTGTTGCCACTTGAAGTCGTTTAGAAGTGATTGTCAATAAGAGAATTCGTATTTAATAGGAGACCTAACTGAAAGTAACTTAGGTGATCAATTTTATTACTCCACCATTTCAAAGATGTTATCTGAGAAATTTTAGAAAAAAAATGTCTTTTTTTTTTAAATTTTCATAAGTGCTTTTTTAGGGCTCTATAAGCTGTCTGCTGTCATCATTTGAAGGTATTTATCTATTCATTTCATGTTATCTCATAATAACAAATTTTTAAATTAAATATTTATATAAATCTTTTGTAGCCTGCAGATACCTTTTAGCTCATCTAGTTTGATGTAAGACATCAATGTTTAGGTCCATTGTCACTTGCTCTTAACTAAATTAATCAGAGTCCATCATGCTTTGATGCACTATATTGGTCAATAAATTAATTAGAGTCAAATCCTTTACACATTTGCAGCTCTAAATGCTCGTGAACTTGACAAATTTCTTAAGTCAATAGGAAGGGATCCCTCATATGTTGATTTCGAGGTGAGTAAATTTACTGCACCTCTTGTCCTTTTTTTTTTAGCTAACCTATTATTCATTGTTAGTCATCATATGTCTGCTTTATCCCCTTGCAGGCCAATCCTACAGTGGGGAAAGATCAACCCCCTGATCTAGCTGCACTAGTTCCATCCGGCTCAATAGTTTTGCCCGACCAACCAGAAAAGCAACCTTCATCACAAGTTCCTACAGATGGAAACCATGCTTCTGTGGATATTAAGTCCAAGACGATTTCAGGTAAAAATTCTATTAAATGTGATATTCAATGTTCATTCATGTATTATCTGCATGCATGTTAACAGCACCTGTTTTTTGTTTCAAGGTTTGTCTGCTTTTCTACTTGGATAGTATTCAGAGAGGATCATGCACCTCAATCTTGATTTTTAAAACACGGTGTATTTTATTATAACTGAATCTTCTTATCTATTTACTTTTTCATCTGAAATGTAAGCAATCTTGTGTGGAATAGGAAATTATCTGAAACAGACATCCGAAAGCCAGTGGAGAGTCGGATTTGATATTCCTGCTTAATGCGATTGATATGAATCAGTCGAACTCTTTAGATCTTAGCCTAAGATGGAATAGGTGTTGTTATATTTTACTGATTTCTGGCAGCCCACCTATCCTATTTTTTATCTTCTACATACTTTGATTTGAAGCATTAGCTCAAGCATATATAGTGCTCGAAAACTTATTCATTAGCAATGTAAATTTCATTTTTTAATCAATCAATTTTTGTTTCTCACTCTGATTATATGGCATCTGGACACAATTTGAATGTTAAGCCTTTTATTTGATGCAATTCCTTCCTAAATTTTACAAACAAGAAGACAAAAGGCATTGGCTAATGGTAAAATTATTATTATGCATCAAAAAGAACTAATGGTAAAATTATTATTATGCATCAAAAAGAGCAAATTGATTATACTTCTAAAGTTGATGACACAGTCTTTTCGTTTTCTGTTTCTCTTGTTTGTGGATTAAAAATTTTCTATCCTCCCTTTTAGTTGTTTATATTTCTTCTTTTCTCTATTAATATTAGTTATTTTTAAAAATAAAAAGAGCAGTTATTTATTTCATGCAAGTAAAAATTTGTGTTCGTATGCCTTTGCTTTGGCTGAAGCTACTCTACTACTTGCTGTTTCCTTAGTTATGTCATGTATGCCTTTTCATGTCTCTACTCTACTGCCTGCTTTGTGTGCTTATATTATGTTAGTGACTACTACGATGTTTATTAGCATTAAGTTATGCAGGAAAATATTTTTCATGAGTGACCTAAGGCACGCAAAAGTTCAGCGCTTTTGTTATTTAATTCTGTAAGGGGAGTAGATTAAATGCATGTTTGGATTATTTATTCTGTGTTCAGAAAAGTTTATAATCAAAATGCTGCTAAGAGCGCTTTTGGCTGAAAACTTGTTTTTGTATAATAATTAAGCAAAACCAAACATGCTATCAATCCCTATGCTTGTGGCTTTAAGAACCTTGATATTTAGTAATGAAGTGAATATCTTGCTAACGTGTAAATCTTTCTGATGCAGCAAAAGTTTCCAAGCCATCCATTAGTGAGAAAAATACAAAGGGGAAACCAGTCAACAATGTTCATTCTTCAGGCCAATTTGCAGATGTTGGGCTATTCGTTGAAGAAATATTGCATAAAGCATCAGAATTATTGCTTTCAGAGGTTAAAAAAAACTGTGTGCTTTCTTTCAATTTCAAACTTGCTATACTTTCTGTATCTGGCTGACGAATCATGATCATACAGATCAAGGAAGAAACTATAAAGCAACATGGAGAGCATCTCGGTACTGTAGTATCTGACAATTTACGGAAAGGTCTCAGCTCAGATTTGAAAAACCTTGCTGTAAGTATATGATAATGCTATTCATTTTTTTCCCTTTTGGAAAATAAAAGCAATTAAATTGGAGTATTGGTTCCTTGCTGTAATTATCATCTATTGACTATTGGTAATAAGCCTTTATCTTATGAAAAATTGATCATGATCTTTACTGCAGATAATATTTAAAAACACAGCATATACAGAAGGGTTCCATGCTGGTACTCACCATCAGCCCAGACGTTTGTGAAGATCACAATGATTTGAGATTCACCGGGATGAAATTAAAGAGGGAGCAAAACTTTAACTCTAGTTGTTCAATGTTTCGTTTATGACCGTACCATATATTGATTGAACATTCATACAGGAAAATGTCTGGCAATGAAGTGGAGATAATTTGAACAAATTCGATTAATGAAAGATCTGTTTTCTCTGTGTGAAATTGGAAAAAGCTTGATGCACATCCCTTCTCACATCACCTCACATTTGTTTGAAGTGACATAATTAGAAGGTGGGTATGTAGAAAATAAGATGTGATCAATTTTAATTAGATGGTAAAATTGGTGCAAATGTGATGGGATGTGATGTGTATGTTTAGTAATTCTGTGAAATTTATGTTCAATTGTCATATAATATTATAATGATTTAACATTATTTAGTGTAAGATCTGTATAATTAATTCTGAAACTAATTTGCATGCTAAATTCAATTAAAACTTGAACGAAACACAGTTTATGGAATTCCAAAATTGAGCAGGATCCAATTGGTCTATGTACATATTCGATAGACATATGCAGGTTAATAATATATGCAGAATATTTTTATTTTTATTGCTAAGGCTAATATTTTGACGATCTGTCACATTTATGCAGTAAAGTTAACCAAATTGATGCCCATCAGAATCTCAATACGAACATGGCATCTAAACTAAAATTTGTATTATGCTCCTCATTGATTCGCTTCATAATAAAGCAATCTCATTATCAGAAGTAGGACATTTCCAAATTATACCCGTGGCCAAAACCACGAGAATAAGAGAAAGAGATATATACTATTAAAGCAAATTAACAATCAACCTTATGAGTATTACTATTCCACAAGTTCATTATACCTTTAAATTTACTCCAGTGATGGATAAATTAGTCAACCGCGACCACTCTGAGAAGCACCAACTATGTCTCCATCTTCATTAGAATCACATAGCTCGTCACATGCACTACCATAATCACCTTCATCTGAGTTCTCACCTGCACTATGCTCAGGAACTGTTAAATCTAGATAGGATGGAAAGAAGTATTCCCAGGCTGCATTACTATTAATATGATTCTCTCTTACAGGGATTTCAGGTTCTGGGTCCAAACTAATAAGATCACCCCTGCTATCAGAACCACTTTCCCAACCATCCAAGTGAAGCCTGCAAACAGGACAGGTTTTGTTATTGTTCAGCCAACGAAGAATACATTCAGAACGGTAGGTATGGTTGCAGGGCAATTGGCATGCTTGGTCACCCACTTTAAACTCCTCCATGCAAATGGGACATTGAGATGGTTTATCTAACTCATGCAACTCTGAGATTCTCACCATGCGAATGGCATTCATGACACCATCTGGTACCTGAGGGAGGAAGCCACTTTCAGCTTCAGGCCATACTTGCTCAACCAGAGGAAAGGAATCCAATGGATTATCATCCACCAATGAATCAATGGGACTGGGAGATTGATATGTATCATGCTGTGATGATTCAATGCCAAATAATGCTGCAGTCCTTGGTATTGGGGTTGAGGGCAGCACAACCAGTGGTGGAAAACGTAGCTGTCGAGGTAGTGGTGGTGGTGGTGGTGGCGGTGGTGGAAAAAGTAGCCTTGGTGGTGGTGGCGGTGGAAAAAGCCAGTCAATTTCAGGTTCCGGAACTGGTGGCTCTGGTGGAGAAAGTTCTTCCCATGTACTACTAGATGGAGTTGAAGTGTGAGCTAGAACAACAGATTCTGCGTCTGAATCATCTGAACTATCTGCACTACTGGGAACAAAACATAGCCGGTACCACCTAGTGGGTTGACCTTGACCACGGTTCACTGGCATGGCGTTCAGTGTCAGCAAGGCCTGAAATATCGAATTAGACTATGGGAAAGCCTTTAGCCATTTTTAATATACAAGAATGGATTCAATTCATTCTGTGTTTTAGCTGTGTTTTGTTTCCGGGGAAAGTCTTCAACTTTTAGTCATCTCAGATTTTATCTTTCATTTTTTTTTTTTGTCCATTTGCTCCTTGTTCATTAAGTAATGATGCTATCGCTAGTTAAATTTGCGAGTTGTAGCTGTCACATGCACTACACACACTCGCACCTCATCAAGCATAAAGAAAAGGGATTGAACCAAAAGGAAACAACCACTTTAAGAAAGAAACGACAGTAGGAGCAATTAATTTTAAACATTTGGAAAAGTGAAAGACAAGATTATAAAGATATTATATTGTAATCCTCGCGTTACCCTAGTTCTTTCCTTGTTTATTAAGCTATTTTGAACAATTGAACTTTGTTAGGGTCTATTTAGGTTTCTATTTATTCCTGGGACCCAGTTTTATCCAATGTATGTGAGTACAAACAAAGTATCCACGTATAGGTGGGCCATGTAGGACATTTCTTACACTATTATTTTAAAAAAAGTTGAACGCTCTTTGACATTAACTACATTCGATCTTAACTCAAACCTAGCCCAAGAATGTGGGCCCAGTGCATCTGGTGGGCCAACCACGTGTTATTATTGTTAATAAAACATTAAAACTTTTCAACCGAACTTCGGGAACATAATGATGATGGATCTGAGACCACCAAAACGGCAGTCATTGATGAATCTCATTCTCGGAAAGACCCAAAAACAAGAAAACAAATGTTTACTTATTTAGCCCAAGAACATGGGCCTAGTGCATTTAGTAGGTCAACTATGTGGTTTTACTGTTAATAAAACTTCTCAACTTAACTTCGAGAACATAATTATGATGGATCTGAGCCCCCGCAAAATGGCAGCCGTTGTAGTATCTCATTCTCGCAATGACCCAAGAGCAAGAAACAAAGATTTAGCCCAAGAATATGGGCCTAGTGCATGTAGTGCGCCAACTATGTGAATAAAACTTTTCAACCGTTGACCAAAAGCAAAACTTTTCAACCCAACTTCGGGAACAAAATGATGATGGATCTGAGCCCCAAGCAAAATGGCAGCCATTGATGTATCTCATCTACAGTCCCAAAAAGATAATAATAAAAAAAGAAGTATCTCATTCTCGCAAAAACCCAAAAACAAAAGAACGAAGATTTACGTCGTTCCCAGTTCTCACTTCTCACGCATGATCCAAATATTATTCATTCTTGAGCCAGTATAGTGGCAATAATACACAGTTAGCTTGGTTCTAAAGTAAGGCAATATCAATGCATCATGTTCCAACTGACCGACCATGTCTGCATACTTTGACCTGAAGGCAAGCTTCTTAACGGTGTGTATGGATTACATATAAAAGTAACCAATAATGACAGTGGATTGACATTCTTCCCAATGTAAACCACAAATTTGATTTAGCCCTCACCATATTCACTAGACAGTAGGGTTGGTAACCGTCCTTTTAATTAATTCATTTGTTTTAACTCTATTTAACTAGATTTAACAACTTTTACTCTACTGGTATGCCATACACATTAGGTAATAAGTAAACAGTACTAATTTTATCGTGCAAAGAGCAATGTTTTGGCCTTTGACCAAGATATCGCTATAAATATTGCTGTGAGATACCTCATGCATTGTCCTGCAGAACAAAATTTAATTACTCACTGTAAATATGTAAAATGATGTGTATAAGAATATATATATATATATGAAATCGTGATGGTGCTGAATATCTCGTCTTTAATTAGTCACTCTGAATATTCAATGTGTTTTGGGGTTGAATCATGGTCAGCTGATAATATGATGTTGCACTCAGCTAATCAACGGTGATAAAAAGGAGTACTGTCAAAAGAAGAAGAATAAATAAACTGACAAACAAGTTGACAATGAATGCTTGGTTTTCGTAATGTACAAGTGTGTAGGTGCACTGCAGACCGATGTATGAGTAATGAAAGCCTTTTATTATTAATTTTTGTATGGTCAAATGCAGCAAGGTTTTCTTGATGTAATTGATAATTTAATTTATTTGTGAACCACATTAACTAAACCTGATGACATCATCTTAGAGAGACAGCGATATATATCGGCGTGCATGAAAGTCAAGAAAGACGATCGGATTAGGTGAATTGACGTGCCCACTCATAACTCTCAAGTGGTTCATACTTTTACCCCATTAATGACTGTGACGAATCACTGCAACTAATAAAATAACCCAAATCTTGAATAGGAGAAGACACACCAAAAGTTTCGCAGCATCACGACTTTAAGGTCACGAGTTTACATCTTAATTTTGTTATCCCCCGCACTTAGGGGTATCAAAACAGGCGTATCCAGTGCATTCGAGTCAGTTTATTCGAGCTATGGGTCATTTCGGATTAGCTTATTCGAATCATACTAATTTCAGACCAGTATTTTACTAATTTAATTTAATCTATTTAATTAAATATAATATTATTATAACAATTTCAACTTATTATTGAATTTCAACCCATTCAGTTGATTCAATTTTATTCAAATTATTTTTAATTTTATATTTTTTTATTGATCTAACCCATCTATTTTATCAGATCATTCGGGCCGGCCCATCGAACTCCGCCCATTTTGACACCACACCGCAGCTACTTTGAAGTTTCAACTAAGGATGAGGCTTTGTTCTTTTTTCTCGTTCAACGGTTTAAACGTCAATATGTAATTTTTTTATCCTATAATTTTTATTTGTTTTTAATTTAATTTTTGTAATTTTTTAAATTAAATTTTATACTTATAAATATTTTAAAAATAATTTTTATTATAAATTTTTGTTATAATATTATTATAATATCATTAATTAATTAATTTAATAAATATTTTTTATCTAATAAATACTCTTTTAAATATTTATTTTTCTCTAAAATATTTAATAAGTGCTCCACATTTGAATAAGTGTTCTTGTAAGTATTCATTTTTTCTAAGTAAATATTTATTTTATTTGTTTAGTTAATGTTTCTTTAAATATTTTTTAATTTTTTTAAAATATTTAGTAGTGATTAAATTGATGGTGTTATAATAGATATTAATGATAGAGATTTAAAAATATTTATAAGTGTAAGGATTAACTTAAAAATATATATAAAAATTAAATTAAAAATAAATAAAAATTATAGCAACTAAAGTTCTAAGTTAATTTTCTTTTTCTTTTTAAGATAAGTGTCTTCTCACTTTAGGTGTAGGATTAATCCCTGCTCGAATCGTCGACTTTTCTATACTCACATAGAACTTAGTTTATCAACGGAGGCATTGTGGTTACATTTTTTTGGTTGCCTATTATTAAAATGTCCATTAAAGTAAACATAATCATATATGGTTTATATATGCTTCTTTGTCATTTGTTCATCGATGAATATGACTTTTCTCTCTCTCTCTCTCTCTCTCCTCTTTTTTTTTGGTATTAGCGCAATATACAGCATAAATATCATTCGCATTGAAAGCTAAGCCACACCTGCAGCACTCTCTGGATTTTGAGTTGAATTGGAGATGTTATCCAAATTTTTTTTTCTATTTTGAGCTGGAATATCAGAAGAAAATGCAATTTCCGTTTGTTGGAGTATGGGAATTCAATAATTCGAACGAAACCTACCCCTTTTTGCCTCTTTCTTTTTTGGTTGGTTGGTACCATCTAAAAGACAACTCATATATTCATTAGATTTCTAAATGCATGTTGATTGAAATTAACATTTACTGTTGGACGTGCAATATGTTCATCCCAATAATTGTTGGCAAAATAGATACAAACTCTGAAAGTATATAAAGGTGTCACTACGCATTCCTTAAAAATGAAAAAGAATCATGTCATGTGCATATAATTTTGTGCGTACATGATTGAGTCCATATCAAAAATCATTTCTCGAACTACATAAATAGGTACATGTTCCTTTATTTATTCGCATTTAACAGTGCAATACGCTGATGCAGAAGAAAGGCATACATAGGGTAGTTTCAAAGTGGCTTAGCCTTGATGTCAAAACAGAATATGTTTCGGACGGTGAGCAGAATCTAGGTCAAAGGACTAGGAGGCTCGCCGAAAACCTATGAAGAAAGTGATAGTGAGGGCAACCGGAGACCTAGGCTGGCCAAATGAAAGCTAGGTTAGGATGTTAGGTTAATAGGTTAAAGTGTTTTGGGTACAAAGCAGAACATGTCTGACTTAAATAGTCAGACCAGTTTTTGTAGAGCACCCAGGCCGAGGTCACGAGATTAAACATTGGGCGGAACTCTCAAGCATCCAGCCTAGTCTTGCTCTGGCAATGACTGTGATGAAGCATGAGACTGCTATTAGCCATAGTTGGGGCGTTGATTTTGGATAATGTTGGTCAATCATAGGATACTAACCAGGTGCCTATTATAAGTCAAGGACGACGCGGGTCAGGCCAGAATAGGTCGGGCTAGCAAGAGTTAGTTCGGGTTAACATGTTTAGAGTGGGGTGAGCTATAAGATGGCTGGTTAGGTGATGGGCTAGTATGATCCACAACCCCCCAACTTGGGCAACCAGAGTATGGTTGGTCGTAGCTTGTAGGATGGCTAGCTGGATGATGGGTCGATATGGTCCACAGCCTCTCAGTTTGGGCAACCAGAGTATGGTTGGCCGAGCTTATAAGATGGTTGGTTGAGTGATGGACCACTATGTCCATAGCCTCCTAACTTGAGCAACCAGAATATGGTTGGCTAAGCTTACGAGTTTTCCAAGGTTATATAAAGAACCGGGTTGACGTCGGCCGAGCTTATAAGGTGGTTGGTTTGGATAACATTGAATCGTCAATTTAGATTCGTTTTATCATGACGGCTTTCATGATGGACTTCATGCGTTTTTTTGTTTCGCGTACATTTTGTGTTGAAAATTATGTTGCATGCCACATGTCGCATTATCATTGGTGGTGCTGTCACATCTTTCATTTCATCATTAATGTGCTTATGATAAATTGGGGAGACGCATTCTATCCGTTGGATGTCAACCTTTTAAGATTCTGCCATAGGATTCATCCTACAAGGATGGTTCACCTTTTCAAGTGCCTTTCATCAAAGGCGTTGGATTTTGGCAGTTAGATTATCTACTTTTAAGTTAAAGTCACTTTCCATTTTCTTCCCCCACTTCCTCTTTCCTTTTCTTTCTTATTGCCCCTTCTCCTCGTTTTTCTTTTGTTTTCCCCAAACTTGTCCCTGCCATCATTTCATTTTAGAATTACTCTCCGCTTACCCCTGTAGTTTCATTAGAGTTTTCTTCTATGTTCTGTGAATTAGGTATTTCACTCTCTTTCCTTCTTTATTCGTGGTAGTGTTTTTTGTTTGTTTTTGGAATGGAGAATGGGGGAGTTTTCAGGGAGTGGTAGTGAGGTGTCTATTGTAACAGTTGAAGAGTTCTCGTCGTGGACACCTGAGCGTTGCTGGTGAGGGATGGTGGAGACAAGATATCTAGAGGAAATAGGGGTTTCGAATGTTGAACGCATTAGATATGAAGGGGTTTTGAATCAGGTTTACTTTGGTGGTGAAAGAGATAGGCGTAACTTGGATTCTGACCCTTTTGGACAGAGTGTAGGTGATTCAAATTCTGGTTGACCTATGTCCAACGAAAATATGACTGACCAGAGTATTGAAGTTCCTAATATCGATGCCTTTGGTGCTCAAATGGATGATCATTATAAGTGGGTTCATGCCGATGTTAAGAAATATGCTTTTGTTTATGATTTCGAAGAAAGCATCGAAATGCTTTGGCAATGTTTTATTATATCGGCTGACGGGGATGAAACTCGATTTATCTGCTGACAATGTGGTGGTTTGGAAAATGTTTATATGGCACTTGCCAAGATTGAGGAGCTTGGTTGGGCATATATGTATGATACCTTTTTTATAAGTCTGCATACAAACTTCCAGTGCTCGACCCTTTCGAGGCTCAACATAGAACCCACCAAACTTTATCCGAATAGTTGGGCATTTGTTCTATCGTTTAAGGTTTTGAATAAATTTTTAGGGACGAATCCGACTACCGGGATTTTCTTTTTTTTTTTTCTTTTTTCAGTCAAAATCTTTCGAATAAAGTGGTTAGGTATCTCTTAATGGGCATCCTCGGAAGAAAATATTTGCTGCTCATATAAAAATTTCAAAAACAAGTTTTTCCGAGTGTCCTCTCATCTAACCGAGCTTGCCTTCTACCTAAATTAATATGGGTTAAAGAGATTTTCCCTTTAATGGTGTAGCCAATTGACTTCCATCTTACATATAGAGTATCGAAGTTTATCCTTGGTCGACCAATCTCTTGTGGACCTTCTTAAGGGTTCCCCTATTTTGGACACTACTATCCTTGTTAAGCTTGGTGATGACCTGAATGAGCTGACCAAGTATATACGTAAGTTCAAACTGCCTTTTATCTTTAATTTTTCTATATTTATTTTGAATGTTTTAATATCTGTTCTCTTAATTTCAGGCTCGATGGCACCATGTCCTTCCACCAAGGAGCTGCAGACATACTTCACTAAGAAAAAGGAGGCTGCGATTGGTGGCGGTGTTCCGGCTATGGAACCCAGTGGTGGACTAACTTCAGATCCTCCAATTAGGGAATCTTCACTTACTCAATCGGATTTAGTGGTCTGAAAAAGGGCAACGTTGCAAAATGACCCAATTAAAATCCTGACCGTTTATCCTATGAATATGGCGAGTTCACCTACTTCTGCTCGGCAAAGAATAGGTCAAGGTGATCCCTCCCTGAATTTGGAATTTCAATATGTTATTGAAGGTCTTAAAAGTTTTAACAACAATGTAGATGAATGCTTGCTCTGGTATGCCGACTTTCCCTGTGACAATTTCCTTGAAACAAAATTTTCTTCCCTTTCAAATAAGGAAAGGTTCGCAAAAGTTGGATCCTTTGGTTTGTGCAAATGGCTTGATGTCTATGCTCTTCAGACTGCTAGTGTGTCCCGAGCAATTGAGTCTGATCTGAGTGTCATGGGTTAAAAGATGAAGGTGGTCGGGAAGTATTTTAATTTTGAGATGGTAAAGCTTGAGGCTCAATATGCTCTTAAGTTCGAAGAGTTCAAGAAGAAAATTGCATCCATGGAAGAGAAGGTCAAGCAAGCCACCTAACTTGAATAGGCAGAAAAAAAATGATGTGAAGAAAACAAAAAGCTGATTCCGACCTTGATGTTCTTCGGGAAGAAGCTCAAAAGGCCAAGGAAACTCATGACCATGCTCTCAAATCGGCCACCGATCGAATTAAGTTGTTGGAAATAGAACTAGACGAACTGAAAATAGAGGCGGCCAAACAACATGCGGTGGGATATGAAAAAGGTTTGGAACATGCTAAGTTGTTGCATCTTGAAGTGGTGGTTAACAACCGGCTGGGAAAGCTTGGTTGTTTCAACGGGATCATAGATGGTCAGATTGAGGATGCTCTTGATGAAGAATAGCTTTGTTATCTTTAAGTGTTCTTGTACTTAGTTTTTGTACTTTGTTTATTTTGACTAAGTGTTGTAATGGGGAACACTTTTCTTATTATTTTGGCCAAAAAAGTACTTTGATCATTGAGAGCATGTGTTATTCTACATAACATGTATTTGTTGGTGTTGTTTTGTTGATTTCGTTGAGCAAATAATTGATTTTGTTAATAGGTCAAAAATTTTAAATGTATAAGTTCATACCTAAATTTTCCATGCTTAACTTCGGCGTATAGTGCATAGGTTATACTCTGGTTTGATTGTAAATCCAGTTATTTGCATAATGCAGCTAAGTTTGTTATGACCTTGGATTTTTCCAAGTTTGGCCGAGAATATCTTGGGCGTCATAGATTGACCATGACCTCGAATTTTTCCAAGTTGGGTTGAGTATAGTTGGGCTGAGTATAACTTGGGCGTCATAGATTGACCATGACCTCAAATTTTTTCGAGCTGGGCCGAGTATAACTTGGGCATAGCGGATTGACCATGACCTCGAATTTTTCTGAGCTAGGCCAATCTTATATTTTCTGACGAATAAGAAACTTCGCACAACTTTGGACCCTTCAGATGGAAACTGCATGATAAATTGTTATCGTTAAAACCTTCCAGCCAAAGCCCAATGAGAAAAATCCTAGTAAGGAAAAAGAGTACAACATCCTAGTTCCTTTACATAATTGATTAAAAAGCATAAATGTTAATAAATAGAACATTACTTAAAACTTAGCTAAAATATCTTCTAAAGGAGGGAGCATTCTAGGCTCTGGGGAGAGTTCTTCCGGCAAGGTTTGCAATCTTATATGCTCCTTCTCTGATGTCTTGAAGAATTTGGCAAGGGCCCTCCCAATTCGCAGCCAGTTTCCTTCTCTTGGAGGCTTTTTGGATTCTTCAATCTTCTGCAAGACCAGGTCTCCTTCCTTGAATTTTCTGGCCCGAACATTTGAGTTATACTTCCAAGCTGCCCTGACTTTGGTGGCTTCTTCTCAAATATGTACAATCTCCCTTTCTTCCTTCACCAAATCTAGATAAGTTTTTCTCCCCTCTTCATTTTCTTCTTCGTTGAATACCAATTTCCTAAAACTTGGTACTTCGACTTTAACTAGGATCATTGCACCAGCTCCAAAGGTTAGCCTAAAAGAGGTTTCTTGTGTTAAAGACTATGTTATGGTATAGTATGCCCAGAGGACATTGGGTAACTCTTTTGCCCATTGTCTTTTAGCTCGGTCCAACCTCCTCTTTAAACCTGTTAGGATGACCTGGTTTGCTGCCTCAGCCAATCCATTTGTTTAAGGATGTTCGACCAAGGTAAAAGCATGCTTTATTCCATACTTTTCACAAAATCCTCATAATTTTTTGTTAGTAAATTGAGTATCATTATCAGATACAATCACAAATGGTAAACCAAATCAATAGACAATATTTTTCAAACAAATCTTCTTACCTTTTCTGATGTAATACTGGAGAGTGGCTCAGTCTCAATCCATACAGTGAAATAGTCTACTCTGACTACAATGTACCTCAAATGTCCCATTGCTTCTAGGAATGGGCTCAAGAGATCAATCCTCCATCTACAAAATGGCCACGGGGTCTCCGAGCTGTGTAATGCAATGCTGTGAATTTTTCGCAAGTGCATGAATCATTCAAGTAGTAAAATAAAGATCGTTCCAAGGCTTAGGACTAGGAGTTCACTACACTATCTCCTATGATAAATTGTAATCCTATATTTACTAATGTTCAATTATGTTCTTGAAGGTGATTTGTCCTAAATTGTTTAAAGCCTAATTTCTTGGCATTAAAAACATGCTAAAACTCCACCAATCTTATTCTCATGACAATTAATCCAAGTTCCAACCCATTAGGTTCTATGACAATCGTTTGCTCCTTGAAGGATTTAAGCTTATGTCTAGGTCTCAATTCCTAATTTCAATTCTTAGATTTTCTAGCAATTAAGTTTCATCTTTTGATCCTTCATCTAAAGCCTAAGATCATAAAAATATGGCCAGCAACATACCATAATCATTAAGCATACTAAGAATGAATCAAGAACAATAATTTTGATTAATAAAGAATCAAATTAACAATTCAACGAAGAAAGAGTTGCATCCTAATCCTAAAAAAAAAAAGAATTTAGCCACTCATGGCCAATGTAACATAAACAAAAATAAAAGTTAAAGAAACAACCATGATTTTATCTCAAGAAAATAGGAAAGATAAAAAGATAAAAAGAATACAGAGAAGATGAAGAAGGAAAAGATGTCTTCAATGATTAAACTTCAATTACTCTTGCACTTCTCTTCAGAACCCTAGCCTTCAGTCTTTGGTTGTAAGTCGTCGCAAAAGTGTTCTTCAAAATTAGGGATTCGCTTCTATTTATAATGCTTGGGGTGAAAAACTATTGTTTTTAAGCACAGGAGACCTCACATGGCTGAGTCTAAGCTCGACACGGTCGTGTGAGCTTGAATTGCGTAACTCATACCGTAAGGGAGACACGGCTGTGAGATCAAGAGAGACACGGTGGTGTCTCTTAAAAATAGTCACATTCAAGTTAGACAAGGTCGTGTGATCTTGACAACCGTGTCTAACTCTTCAATCGCTTCTGAGTTGACACAAGACCTTGTCTAAGTCAAAATGGTCCTCTTTTACTCTAAAATCGCAATGTCTTTGCTTGCTTTCACTCCAAATGCATTAAATATCTTTTAATTTACAAAAATGAAGATAATGATAAGGATCCATCTAAAATTCACTAATAAATATAAGTAAATTACCACAATTTATCTAGTATAAAACTATAAAATATAGGCTTATTAAATCCCCCTACCCTTAAACTTTGCTTGTCCTTAAGCAAAGAACATGCATTAAAAACAAGATTAACCTTAGCATCCAAAAACATGAATCAAGGGAAATTTCACAATTTAAAAATTCAATCAAGTTCAGTAATCAAATCCAATCAAACAAGATCATTTAGCACTTAAAATAATTAGAGGCTTGAGTCTAGCTTGCATTTTTTTCTCTTTACCAACCAATTGAGGTCATTCATCTTTCCATCGCTTAAGTGTTTAAGGACAAAGAGGTCACTCAAAGTTCTCTTCAAAATGCAATACCATAAGCTTGTTTATCAATCTCATCTCCACTTCCAAGTTCACATACAAAATAAGAATTGAAATGACTTTCTTTGGTTGTAACTGGGTCAATGGTATAATGAAAAGTAAGAAAAAGGTAAATAAAGGTAAAGAATGTTCATAGATAACATGATATAAAACAGAATCAGGTTGAAAAGATAATAGAACATAAGCACAAGGGTATAACAAATCCTCACTTTCAACCTAATATTCTCATTATTCTTTACCAACAATCATTTTCTTTTTTCTTCCTTTTTCCATTTTTTATTCTTTTTCTTTTTCTTCTTTCTTTCAACCCCTGAAGTCAAAAATAACCTTTTATGACTTTTTAATTAACACATCAGCTGCTCCAAAGAATCCAACCTAATTATTCAATTGGGTATTCAAAGAAATCAATTTCAAGTTCAAATTGGGCAACCAAGGGATTACTTTATCAATGCAACTCTAGAAGTCAAGAAAGAATTAAGTCTAATTGCCTTAATCATGTTCAAGTATGTATGTGAATCTTTAAAGCCTCAACAAGATATCAAAGCAAGTTCTAGCGTACATCAATCAAGAGAAATCTCACTCTAGAAGAAAAATAAAATTTTGTTTATGAAAAATTCAATCATTAAAGCTCAAAACTTACTTTCTAGCTAATGTTAATAAAGAGAACAAATACAAGTAAACATGCCTAATTTTCAAATAAGATGCTAAATGTTTCAATACTCAATTGAAAAATATTGCCTTACACAAAAGCAGTTCATGAGTGGTGGATTCCCCTCTCAAACATTTTTCTATCAACTCAGAATTAATGAAGAAATTAACACATAATTCCAACTTGATTACCAATAATACTCAAGTGTTCATCGATTTCACAAAATTTTTTACAAAAATGTTAAATAAATTTTCATCAATTTTCATAAAAGTACCCCCACACTTAAGATAGACATTGTCATCAATGTTAAATAAGAAAAATAACAGAACAAAGCACAACGAAACTTCCCTAAAAATAGAAACGCAAGATCACGAAGGTGGTGAGAGAAGTGGAGCCAGAGCGAGGTGTGTCGCCATGAACTTAAACATCTAGTCTAACTGAGTGGTGGCATGTTGTCTAAAACTGCATAAGAAAAACAAAAAGAGTCAAGATAATTTTTTTTAATATAGATATGAAAAACAAAACAAAAAGAAACAACTAAAAAATAAATGCAAAGGATAGAAACACAGGTTGCCTCCTGTGAAGCACTAAGCTATAGTTATTTGCTTGACTATAGGTTTGTGCCATACTTAGGTGATGTCAATGGAGTGGTGCTCAGTCCCCACTCCTTCTTCATAATGTTTCACTCTTTGGCCATTTATCAAGAAGGTCTCTTGGCCTTATTTCTTCACCTAAAGCACTCTGTATGATAAGACTCGAACAATCTCATATGGTCTATACCATTTTGACCACAATTTGCTAGAACAGAAACGTAGATGTAAGTTATTGACAAGAATTTTATCCCCAAGCTTAATCTCACACTACTTGACATGCTTGTCGTGCCACTTCATTGTTCTTCCCTTGGAAAGCTTAGCATTCTCAAAGTCAGTGACAACCTTGGGCAAGGTCTTCTCTAGCATATCATCAGTCACAGATTCCTACATATATGAAAGCACAACATTATCCACAACATTAGTAGCATCTATACGATTACATGAATCAAAGGAACTAGGATTTTTTTCAAAATTAAAAACTGTTAGCCATGGCAACCATCACCTAAGAGGGGGTGAATTGGATGATTACAAATTTTTAAAACAATATTGAGAAATTATGCATTTTGACATTTTCAATCAACATATGCAGCGGAATAAGTTTAACAAAGGTATAACTATTAGATGTTTCATAAATACCATTTGGACTATAGGATAAATCAAGCATATAAGCTAAATATCAAATTCAACTCAAGCATATATAATTAAAGCACAAGTGTAAAGAGAGAGTTGAGAAAAACAAACACAAGGATTTATCTTGGTTCAGCCACCAACCACTTGTGGCTTACGTCCAGTCTTCAAGTAAACTACTCGAGATTTTTTACTAAACTTTCAAGCTTGAACAGGTGCTTAAAAACCTTTACAAAGTGAAGTACTCAACACACCTTAAGATACCTTACCCTTGTGCTTGAGCCTCTATTTCTAAGGGATACCTCACCCTTACAACTTTGAGGGATATCTCACCCTCTTTTTATAGATTACACTAAGTATAAATGAAAGGAAATTCTCACAAGAGTGGATAATACAAATTGAAGATCTATGGGTATCAAGAAATCACACTTTTAAGCTCAAAATAGAGTATTTGATGAAATGATGTTAAAACTTATGTTCAATGCTCAAGAATCATTTTCAGATTGTTTTCCTCATTTTCTTTAGTGCCCAAGCAATTATATTTATAGCCCAAAGTATTTTAGAGTCGTTGGTGGTGGGGATCATTAAATGTCAAACTAGAGCCGTCGGAAAACTGTTCTGGTTCACAAATTATCGGTTAGGAGTTTGTCCTAATTGGTTAGGAAGTTGTCCTAATTGGTTAGGAGCCTCAAAATTTGGCCTCTGACATTTAGAATAACCGGTTAGGAGAACTTCCTAATCGGTTAGGAGCTTTTATAAAAACATGAAAATGCTCCTTTCTTTTACATTAACCGATTAGGTGAATTGTCTAATCAGTTAGGAGCTTTTAAAACATGAAAAATGCTCCTGACAATCATAATAATTAGTTAGGTGAATTGCCTAATCGATTAAGAGCTTTTAGAATATAGAAAACGCTCCTGACAGGGTGAATAATCAGTTAGGGATATTCCCTAATCGGTTATTGCACTCTGGTTTCAAAAATTAACTTTAAATGGTCATAACTTCTTCATTTCTCATCCGTTTTAAACAAATGACCACTTATTGAAAAGTTTTTTGAGTCTATTTTCATATGAAATAAGTTTCAAAACAAAACTCAAAGTATTTTTGAAGTTATGATTAAATGAGTAACCAAAGATTAGTTTTATAAAACACAATCTTGACTATTTTTCATAGTTTAAAGCAAATGGCCATAACTTCTTTATTTCTTGTCCGTTTTAAGCACATGACACTCATTGGAAAGACCTTTCAGTGTATTTTCAAATAAAATTAGTTTCACAACAAAATTCAAAGTAGTTGGAAAGATATGGTCAAGACAGTTATCAAATATCAGTTTTTTAAAACTCAAACTTGACTATTTTTCATAGTTTTGAACTATTACCATAACTAGCTTTTAAAAACATGCTTCTTGGGCATTATAGAATGTAAGAAACACTTTTTTAAAGATGTTAAAACTTATTTGAACTTAGTGTGATTCCCATTTACTTTTACATAAGATCTAAGTCTTATAAGCTATTCTTGAAGATCTTGGACTTGATCTTTTGCCATCATCAATTCTTGATGTAATCCAAGCTTTCAAAGAAAATCTTCTCTTCAAAACTTGCAAATGCTTAGAACATCTTTTCATTCTCATTGTTCTTGAATTGAGCATAGTTGTGATCTTTTACTTTCTTGTTGCAATGCTCACTCTTGGTACTTGAACTATCCTACAAAGTATTGCTCACTTAAACAAACATAGTTAGTTCAAATTCATGACTCAATATCTTCATATGCATGATTCATAGATGTATAACTCTAATTAGTCTAACATGCATATGAGACTTTCATAGACATATCCAAATAAGATATTTATCAATTACTAATGGATATCTCTATAAAGGATGCAACAAAGAACATATGCAAAGTGTTCTTTTTGTCTTGTATTTGTTATCATCAAAACTTAACACATTAAACTATTTGGGCTAAGTTTTTTTCACAATCTCCTTTTTTTATGATGACAAATTACTAAAGAAAAATATGTTGAACAATATAGAATAATAGATATTCGTGTAAGCATATCAAATAATTAAGCATAAGAACATATTTTTCTTTTCGATTCTCACTCCTCCTATTTGACATCAACAAAAAGGCTTAGAAAAGAAATATAATATTTTCTCCCCCTTATAGATAAAACTCATGTTGTCAAAAAGAGTAGGAGCTTCTCAATGAGAGAATCAAAAGATATGAAGTTTAAGAATGTTTATCTTCTTTCATTGATAGAAGGAAAAAGAATAAGAGATGGTCTTTATTGACATATTGATAGTATTAATAATAAAGCACTTCATGTCAAACAAAGATATACGTTAAGAGATATAAGCAACAATTTAAGAGCTAGACTCTCTTTCAAAATATGCATATTATCATAAAGTAAAACAAGGCAAAGATACATATTCTTAATCCATTAATCAAAAATCATTTTTAAGACTTCTTCCCCTTTCAAAAAGAATTTTACAAGAACACATTATATTTTCAAAAGAATTTTAGAAGGGTAGAGAGATTTTATATTAAATCATATATTCCTTGAGAATGATCAAACCCAAGTTAAAAGAACATATGAAAGTACATATCTTCTCTTTCTTATTAAACAAGAGCCTTGAGAAAATAAAATACTTTAAAGAACAAGGCTTATCTTTTGAAGTATTAAGATGGGCTCTATAGAGCAGTTCAAAAAATTTATTTAGAAATTTTCTTAAGCATTATCTTAAGATTTAATAAGACTTTTCAAAGTAAATGAAGAGCACAAATCGAATGATTTCTAAATTTTCAAGACAATTAGGAGGTGAAAATACTTTCAAGTTCTTAAAACAAGTTCAAAAGATTCTCAAAGATATGGAACTTGAAAAGCTTCTTTCAAATATGATAAGAGATTTTGCTTTAAAAAAAACTTTTTAGTCAAGCCATAAACTCTTTTCAAAACAAGAGCATGATTCTCTTAGGTGTTATACCACTAAGAAATCATAGATCAAGAGAATCATAAATATCAAATATTCATCATGATGAAATATATGGATCAAAGCATGTATAGAACTAATATCATTCACCTTATATGTAATGACAAAATTAGCAAGTTAATATCCAATTAGGCACTTTGTCAATGCTAAGCATACTTCTCATGTAAAGAAATCATCTAATCATTTAAGATCAAATTATCAACAAGTATCATACAATCCCTAGCATATAAAATATCACAATAGTTTAGGGATAGAGATACTTATTGAGAGAGTGATGCTTCTTTAGAATGTTTTTCATTTATTAGTCCTTTGAGTTTGAGTTTTCTTCCATTGTGTATTCCATTCCATTGCACTTGAAAAAAATCTCCTCATGTCCCTCTTCATTCGACTATTCTCTTTATCCATTTATGCTTGACACTTCAATATTTGATGGCTATATTTGAAGTACATAGAAATACTTGCAAAACTAACTCTAAAGGTCCTCTAAGACATTGGTTAACATCAAATATCATTTAAGCTCATTTACAATCATAATTTAGGTTGATATATAATGTAAAACATGTACTACATTATCAACTATGCAATGTTAACTCTAACAATAATAAAGGAAGAACATATGCACTTGAATCCAAAAGCATAGTTTAAGCATTTTCAAAGTAAGATTCAAGTTTATCAAGAAAAGCTTGATCATCATCAAAATATAAATAAACAATTTGGGGCAAACAATGATCATGTAAGACATGTAATATCAAGTAGATAATTCTAGTATGCACACATGCCAATCAAGAATAAAAAGTCCCTTATTGTAATGCAAGAATTGAAAAATCATGGAACTATAACTTTCAAAACCAATTATGATTCATTTCAAGATATACTTTAATGTAAGAATATTTGAGGTTCAAAGACAAGTTCAGGGCACAAGATGAATCATTTACGTCTTGTTTTTAGCATATCAAGTAATTTCAAACAAGAAGACAAATAACATTTTACATTCCAATATCCAAGTGAGTATATAAGACAATTAGGCATTAAATAAAAAGGATTAGAACTACTTATGAGCATATGAATTTCATATTTGAACAAAGAGAATTGATCACAAGCTTAACAACAAAGATATTACCATAGCATGTCATTTGAAGCAAAAATGTGTGCATATCTAACATGTTAGCATATGTAAAAACACTTTTAAGACATAATGTTAGAAAAGTACAACTTAAGGCATGTTAAGGCATAAAGACAAATCTTTACTTATCCAAATATCACATGATATTTAATTTAGAGCATAAATAAGGATAAGAGATTGATATCACCAAAAGTGTACTCTTTGAGTTTTTGTAGGTGACTTCAACTTCCATGCTTCAAGTCTTCGTGACTCTTGGAGAACTTAGACCATTTCAAGTTTTCGAATCCCAAGTAGCATAGTTTCACTTCACTTCAATGCATGCTTGAGCTAATAGTCACCCTACAACACAATTCAAAGTACTTTATTTGGTATCCACTGATTTTGGATCCATAGGGGTTAGTTATTGATTATTAATCCATTATGCTCTCATAAAGATTAATTTTTCATAGTATATAAATTGAGCAAAACAAATTAAACAATCAATTATCGTTAAGCACATAGCCAATAACATACTTAATTTCATGATATATAGACAATTTAAAGCATAGAAAGCATACATAGGCATTGTAAAACCTTATGTACCAAAATATATAACAAATTAATGAGCTATGGTATAATAATAATGAACATAATCATGTGCTAAATAAAATATTTAGATTTTACTAAGTGCACATGATTCTATCGATCGCTTAAGGCCTACAAGGAATATACCTCAAATTCATTGACTTTACAAGAATATGCATAAGAGGTAAAAACTTTTGGTACCTTGGCCTTGATAATCAAGGAAACTCTTTTCTTTACCCATTGCTTCTCTTTTGGTGTTTTGAACTTTGTAAGCTCCACATTCTACATTTTGTACTTGAGAAGCTTTGGTTGAAGCCATCTTCCTTCTTTGACCAAAACTTCTACCATTTGGCTTTCGAAGTATTCCCCTTGATGATTTCTTTTTTACTTAACCAATTTGTCCATTCTTTTGAGAAATTTTCTGCATAATTGAAACATTATGAGGACATTTTGGTACCCACTTCAACTTGGATCCTTGAATGTTAGTACTAGGGCATTTAAGATCTTTAGAAACTCATACCATATTATTTCTCATATAAGAGTTTCTTCTGTAATTGCATAAATGAGAAATATGTCCTAGATGACCATGAAAATTGTAAACAATTGAATTTAATAATGGTTTGGTCCTTTGAAGATCATCTTTTGAAAACTTAAATATTTTATTGTTATTACATTCTATGTTATTTTTGCCACAAGCCTTACTTGAATTTCCATGTAGAATAACATTAATTTCATTCTTATTAACAAACATGAAATGTAAACAATTAGAATCATTAGCTTTGGCAAATTCAAAAGATAAGACCTCAACTTGATTTTCTAAATCAATGCACTTTTCACAAGAAATTGAAGTTTCACATTTCAAAGGCATTTCCTCATCAAGAAAAACATATTCATTTTTCAAAGTTTCAATTTCATTTTCAATGGAGGAAATATTTTTCAAACAAGATAAGTTTTTCTTTTCTAAAAACAACAAGTCATCATACAATTCATCATATGCACAATGTAGCTTATAATCAGAAGGACTATAATATGGTTTAGCAATATTTACCTTAAAGTCCTTTTTAACCATGTAGGAAGTAGTCTCAATTTCTAACATATTTGGCTCTTTAAGGGAATCACCATCATCACCAAGAGGCATTGAGCTCATTTTCTTACTTTGAATATCTTCTTGAGGACATTTTTCATGATAAGCTTCCTTCAATAATTTTTGCTTTTCTAGTTCTCTATATATAACTTTATGCAAAAAAATCATTATTAGCAAGATAGATAGAATCAAGAGTATTCCATATATCTTTAGTACTAGAGCAACTCTTAATTTTAGCATAAGTATCATCATTTAAACTACTTCTCAAGATTTGTATTACTCTAATATTCAAGGAAAAACATGTCTTATCATAGGCATTCCAAGTTTATTTTGATTTACAAGTAAATCCATCAAGCATAATATCTCACAAATCAATATCAATAGATTACGTATAAAATTTCATTCTAGCTTTTTAATAAACAAAATTCACACCATCAAAGAATTGTGATTTATCAATTTCAAAACCTTCCATTTTGAAAAACTTTCAATGGTTGCCAAATAAACAAGGATATTTAACTCCAAGCGGTTAAGCTTTTAACAGAGCACGAAGCTCTGATACCACTTGTTAGCCATGACAACCATCACTCAAAAGGAGGGTGAATTAGGTGATTACAAATTTTCCAAGCAACTTTGAGAAATTATGTATTTTAACATTTTCAATCAACACATGTAACAAAATAAGTTTAACAAAGGTACAACTATTAGATATTTCACAAATACCACTTGGGCTATAGGATAAATCAAGCATATTAGCTAGATATCAAATTCAACTTAAGCATATATAATTAAGTTACAAATGTAAAAAGATAGTGTTGAGAAAAGCAAACACAAGGATTTATCCTGGTTCAGCCACCAACCACTTGTGGCCTACGTCCAGTCCTCAAGTGAACTACCCAAGATTTTCAACTAAACCTTCAACCATAAATAGGTGCTTGAAAACCTTTACAAAGTGGAGCACTCGACACACCTTGGGATACCTCGCCCTTGTGCTTGAGCCTTTATTTCTAAGGGATACCTCACCCTTACAACTTTGAGGGATACCTCACCCTCCCTTTACAGATTACACTAAGTATAGATGAAAGGAAACTCTCATAAGAGTGGATAATATAAATTAAAGATCAATGAGTATCAAGAAATCACACTTTTAAGCTCAAAACAGAGTATTTGATGAAATGATGTTAAAACTCATGTTCAATGCTCAAGAATCATTTTCAAATTATTTCTCCATTTTTTTTAGTACCCTATATTTATAGCCCAAAGCATTTTAGAGTCATTGGTGGTAGCTGAGATCATTAAATATCAAAATAGAGTCATTGGAAAATTGTTCTGGTTCGCAAATAATCGGTTAGGGGATTGTCCTAATCGGTTAGGAGGTTGTCCTAATTGGTTAGGGGCCTCAAAATTTGGCCTCTGACATTTAGAATAATCGATTAAGGGAACTTCCTAATCAATTAGGAGCTTTTATAAAAATATAAAAATGCTCCTTTCTTTTACACTAATCGATTAGGTGAATTGCCTAATCGGTTAGGAGCTTTTAAAACATGAAAAATGCTCCTGACATTCATAATAATTAGTTAAGTGAATTGCATAATCAGTTAGGAGCTTTTAGAACATGAAAAATGCTCCTGATAGGGTGAATAATCGGTTAGGGATATTCCGTAATCGGTTATTGCATTCTGGTTTCAAAAATTAACTTTAAATGGTCATAACTTTTTCATTTCTCATCCATTTTAAATAAATGACCACTCATTCGAAATATTTTTGAGTTTATTTTCATATGAAATAAGTTTTAGAATAAAACTCAAAGTATTTTTGAATTTATGATCAAATGAGTAACCATGATCAAATGAGTAACCAAAAGTCAGTTTTATAAAACACAATATTGACTATTTTTCATAATTTAAAGGAAATGGTCATAACTTCTTTATTTCTTATCTATTTTAAGCAAATGACACTCATTGGAAAGATCTTTGAGTGTATTTTCAAATGAAATTAGTTTCACAACAAAACTCAAAGTAGTTTGAAAGATATGGTCAAAAGAGGTATCAAATGTCAGTTTTTCAAAACTCAAACTTGACTATTTTTTATAGTTTTGAACTACTACCATGACTAGCTTTTAAAAACATGTTTCTTGGGCATTATAGAATGTAAGAAACATTTTTAAAGATATTAAAACTTATTTGAACTTAGTGTGATTCTCATTTATCTTTACATAAGATCTAAGTCCTATAAGCTATTCTTGAATATCTTGGACTTGATCTTTTGCCATCATCAATTCTTAATGTAATCCAAGCTTCCAAAGAAAATCTTCTCTTCAAAACTTGCAAATGCTTGGAACATCTTTTCATTCTCATTGTTCTTGAGTTGAGCATAGTTGTGATTTTTTGATTTCTTGTTGCAATGCTCACTCTTGGTACTTGGACTATCCTACAAAGTATTACTCACTTAAACAAACATAGTTAGTCCAAATTCATGACTCAATATCTTCATATGCATGATTCATGGATGTATAACTCTAGTTAGTCTAACATGTATATAAGACTTTCATAAACACATCCAAATAAGATATTTATCAATTACTAATGGATATCTCTATAAAGGATGCAACAAAGAACATATGTAAAGTGTTCTTTTTATCTTGTATTTGTCATCATCAAAACTTAACATATTAAACTATTGGGACAAAGTTATTTCCACAAAAACATTAAACACTACTTCCTCATCATTTAATTGCAAAGTCAATTTCCCTTCATGGACATCAATCATTGCCCTTCCAGTGGTGAGGAATAGACGCCCAGGTATGATTAGGGTTTGAACATCTACTTCCATCTCAAACACAACAAAATTGACCAGTATATAAAACTTTCCCACTTTCAATGGTACATTCTCTAATATACTAATAGGATATTTGATTGACCTATTCGCCAATTAAAGATAAAATGGTGGTTAGTTTGAGCTCCCCAATATCAAGTTTCTCACTAATAGAACGGGGCATCAAACTCACACTTGTCCCAAGATCATATAAAGTTTTGTTAATATTCATGTTCCTGATTAAGTATAGAATTGAAAAGCTACTCGGATCCTTAAACTTAGTTGGAAGCTTGTTTCAAATGATTGCACTACATTCTTCCGTCAAAGCAATGATTTCATAGTTCTCAAGCTTCCTCTTATTAGAGAGAATCTCTTTCAAGAATTTAGCATAAGAGGGCATTTCGGAGAATTTCCGTAAAAGGAACATTAATGTAAAGCTTCTTAAGTACTTCCAAAAATCTTCTAAATTGATGATTAAGTTTCACATTTTGATACCTTTGAGGGAAGGGTAAAGGTAGAACATATGCTTTTAGAGGAACATACTTTTTAGTGTTTTCTTCATCTCCTGTTTTATCCTCGGTCTTCTCTTACTTCTTCTCCTTTTCATGGGTTTCCTTATCTTCAAGTTTTTCTTCCTTTGTGGGGCCTTCAAGTTGCTTACCAATTCTCAATGAAATTGCTTGAACGTGCTCCCTTAGGTTAGTTTCTGGTTGACTTGGTATTCACCTTTGAATCATGTTGAACAAGCTTGCTTGTTGGGCTATTTGAGTTTCAAGCATCTTGGAGTGAGAGGTCATTTGATCTAGGCGAGTATTGATTTTCTTGATGGACTCCCCATATTATTGCACTTGTGTTTGAATGACTTAATTTTGTTCCTTTTGAGTAACTATGAAATTTTCTATGAGGGCTTCTAAATTGGACTTCGCTCCTTGAGATGATTGTTAAGGTTGTTGGAATCTGGGTGGGGGTCTATTGCTGGATGGAACCCCTTTATTTTGTTAGGAATCATATGAGAAATTGAGGTGGTTTCTCAATCTGGGGTTGTATAAGTTAGAGAATGAATTTTCTTGAGCCTTGAAATTACCATTTTGTACATAATTCACTTACTCCAAAGACGGGTATTGAGAATACATTTCTACTGCATTGCATTCCGAAGTTAAATGCCCTCCTCCACATGTTTCACAAGTAATGTTAGGAGTAGCGACAACTTTGACATTAAGCTTCTCAAGTGATTTAGTCAAGACATCAAATTTGGCATTCAACATAGCAATAGCATCAAGTTCTATCATTCCGACTTGCTTCTTTGAAGATAATCTCTCACTTGGCCACAAATAAATATTTGAATCGACCTCCTTAATTAAAGCTCTTGCCTCTGTTAGAGTCTTTGCCATCAAAGCACTGCTAGCTACGGCATCAAGAGTTGCCTTTGTAGAAAGAGTTAACCCAGCATAAAATGTTTGCATAACAACAAAATCTTGTAAGGCATGATGTGGATATTGACGAATGAGATCATTGTACCTCTCCCATGAATCATAAAGTGATTCATCTTCCTTTTAGGAGAAGGTAGTAATGTCTTGGCGAAGCTTGATTATTTTTCCAACCGGATGGTACTTATCCAAGAAAGCTTGCTCCATCAAGTCTCATGTGGTAAGTGAATTTGGAGCTTCCGAGTGAATCCACTTCTTTGCTTTCCCCCTAAGAGAAAAAGTTAAAAGTCTGACCCATATAGTATCAATTGAAACCCCATTTACCTTTATCATGTCACATAGCTCCAAGAATTCATCCAAATGCTGATTTGGGTCCTCAGTTGTTAACTTGCTAAATTGCAATTGTTGGACCATCTGGATTAATGATGTCATGATCTCAAAATTGTTGGCCTCTACCCGTGGCCTTACAATGGAAGACGAACGAGTGTTAACGTTCGGAATTCCATAATCCCTCAGTCTTCGCTCTTGATTGGCGACTTGGTTATTGTTGTTCGCCATGTGATCTTCCTCAACTCTCAGTGTTCTTATTTCCTTTCTAATATTACGAAGTGTCCTCTCGATCTCAAGATCAATAGGGATAGTAAAATCTTCCTGACTCCTCGTTCTACGCATGAGAAATAAATAATACTTGAAAATTTAAAGAATAAATTATATAAAATAAGATGAAAATAAAAAATGCTTAAATCAACCAAATTGCGCTTGTGTTAATATCAACACAATCCCCGGCAACGACACCAAAAACTTGTTGTGAATTTTCTGCAAGTGCACGGATCGTTCAAGTAGTACAATAAAGATCGTTCTCTCGAGATTCGATTAATTACTAACTCTTACAACGACTTTGATTATTTAAGCGGTTGAAAATAATAGTGAAAGATCAATTAAAATCAAGATGAAAATCAGAGCAATAAAGTAAGTAAATAAATTTAGAAAAGTTAAGATTCAACTAAGATTTAAAGGCCTAGGACTAGGAATTCACTATACGACCCCCTATGATAAATTGTAATCCTATCTTTGCTAATGTTTAATTATGTTCTTGAAGATGATTTGTCCTAAATTGTTTAGAGCCTAATTTATTGGCACTAAAAACGTGCTAAAACTCCATCAATACCAATCTCATGGTAATTAATCTAAGTTCCAACTCATTTGGTTCTATGACAATCGTTTGCTCCTCGAAAGATTTAACCCTATGTCTAGGTTTCAATTCCTAAGTTCAGTTCTTAGATTATTTAACAATCATGTTTCATCTTCTGATCCTTCACCTAAAGCCTAAGATTATGTAAATATGGTCGGCAACATACCACAAGCATTAAACATACTAAGAATGAATCAAGAATGATAATTTCTATTAACAAAAAATCAAATTAACAATTCAACATAGAAAAGTAGAGAATTACATCCTAATCATAGAAAAAAGAATTTAGCCACTCATGGCCAATGTAGCATAAACAAGAATAAAAGTTAAAGAAACAACCATGATTCTATCTCAAGAAAATAGGAAAGAAAAAAAAGATAAAAAGAAAATGGAGAAGATGAAGAAGGAAAAGATGTCTTCAATGGTTGAACTTCAATTACTTTTGCACTTCTCTTCAGATCCCTAGCCTCCAGTCGTTGGTTGTATGATGTCATCACAAAAGTGTTCTTTAGGATTAGGGATTCGCTTTTATTTATAATACTTAAGTGAAAAACTATTGTTTTTAGGCATAGGAGACCTCACGTGGCCATGTCTAAACTCGACATGGCCATTTGAGCTTGAATTGCGTAATTTACACTGTAAGGGAAACATAGTCGTGTGACCGAGACACGGCCATGTGACCAAGACACGACCGTGTCTCTTAAAAATAGTCACACAGAAGCGTTCTTCAAGTTAGATAGAGTTGTGTGAGCTTGACAGAGACACTTCCCAAGTTGAACAGGGTCGTGTCTAACTCCTTAATCGCTTCTGAGTTGACACAGGGCCCTGTCTAAGCCAAAATGGTCTTCTTTTACTCTGAAATCATAATGTCTTCGCCTGCTTTCACTCCAAATGCGTTAAATCTCTTTTAATTTGTAAAAACAAAGACAATGATAAGGATCCATATAAAATTTACTAATAAATATAAACAAATCACCATAATTTATCCAGTATAAGATTATAATATATAGGTTTATCATGCAACTCATCGGTGGAACTTTGTGTAAATTTACAAACTTTTGACATTTTTCATATTTTTGGACATACTTCAGACAGTCGGTCATCATGGTCTGCCGATAAAACCCCGTTGATCGTTGTCGAGACTATCAAATTATACCAATTTATAAACCGATTCACCACAATACTTGTAGTATAAGGCACAACTAGGTCGAGCCCTTGGATCACTCTAATTAATTAATACAAAGTAATTAAAAATTGTAAACATAATTAAATAAACAATCAATCTAAGGAAATAATCTATTCTTGAGTTTAATTCATCCTTTATCACTAAGAATCCATTCAATTGCTAACCAAGTTCTTGGCTTTAGATCACATCTAGAAGCCTTAAGATGATCAATGAATTATCTACTAGATAAGCATTTAGAATTTAATTAATCAAGGTTAAATGAATTAAGCACCCATTTAATCCCAAATTAACTTCAAATCCATAATTTAACTAAGCTAAACAATCCATCAAACACCTTTGATGCATTGTTTAATCTTTGTCATTCAATTGTTAATCAGATTCTTAGTCTTAGATCACTTCAAGAAGCCTTAAAATAATCCATGAACTCTCTACTAGATAAGCATACAGAATTTAATTAATCAAGGTTAAACGAATTAAGCATCCATTAAATCATAAATTAATCTAAAACTCAGAATTCAACTAAGCTTAACAAACAACATTCAAGAAGCCTTTGATGCATTATTTAGTTTCTGAAAACACATGATAATTAAGAAACTATCACATGAACACCCAAATTGAGTTAAGCACAGTGAAGATGCAGCAGAATCAAGAGAAGGAGGAAAGAAATTTGATTAACAATAAGAATGTAAACATTCATCGCAAGGTCTCAAAATTAAACATCAAGAATGTTTCAATCCCTAAGATTGATTAAAAGGTTCTTCCTTCTCATCCATGAGGATGAGAGCGAAGAGAAACATAAAAGAAAGAAACCTAGAGAGAAGGGATAAGAAGAAAGATGAAGAGAGAAAGTGCAAGCAAGAACGGCTAGGAAAAAATTAGGATTAAGTTTTGTGGTTGCTGTTGTTACTTAAATAACTATCTCTAAAATTAAAAATCCAATTTGTCCTCAGCTTAGGGTTGATCCTCTTCCTCTTAAATTTAATTAAACATCTAATTTGTATAATTTGGGCTTAGGATGAGAAAGTTATGCTCAAAACATTCTTAACAGCTCTCTGAATCCGTCAGCCGATTTCAAAGGGTGAAAACACCATCAAAACGTCACAATTTTGATAAATGGTCTTCATAAGAAGTGAAGATATATGTCTTTGCTTTCCAATGCAACTGGTTTCAATCCATATCACACATACAGCCCAAATTATGACTCAATCTTTGTAAACCGTCCAGGTTCTAGTGACAGCATCTCTGTTTCGTGGCCCAATCCGACCCACTAGATATTTGATTCAGCCTTTAAGCTCTCATCAAAGCTGTATAGATCTCTCTCAGCTTTTCTACAAGGTAAAATTTATAATTTTTAAATATCTAGAACTCAAGTTATGCCCAAAATACAGAAACAATGTAAAATTTTCATTAATGCTAAAAAATATAATTAAGCCCAATTTGAACCCATACTTATAAAATGTGGTTGAAACTAATCAATTAAGCATATAAGAGGTCTAAGAGACTGAATATAAGAGTTAAATAATGTATGAAAATTGTGTTTATCACCAGCATTTAGGATTTTTCTGGCCAGAGACCAACCTCTTATGTAACTGCCACATACTCCCTTGTGAACTTCTTCCATGATTCCTTTTGCTCAAACTTGGTCAATACACTTCAAGAGAGGGAGGGAAAAACCTCTTTTGAAAAACTCGTCTCTAACCAAGGTGTAGTAACTAGTCGATTTCTTTAGCTTCTTGTTATCGGTCGATAGTTCACCATTCTCCAAGTACCTGATGATAGGGTTCATCCAAGAATTTGAATCATGGTTGATTGCAAAGAATTCCTCAACTTCAATGCTTGGTCTCTCGACAGCTTCTTGAATGATAGATCGGTTGTTTCTAGGTCCCTTGGTACTAGCCAGCTTTGACAACAAATTAGCTCAAGAATTCTGATCTCTTAGAATATGAAGGACTTCAAACTACTCAAACTTGTTAATGGCGTTCTAAATTTTCATCAGATACTAGGCTAATTATGGATCCTTTGTTTGGTATTCTCCCTTCACCTGCCCAGTTATCAACTTGGAGTTAGACTTTGCCACCACCCAAGTTGCTCTCATTTCAACTGCCAAACTTAATCCTACTATGAAAGCTTGTATAGTTGGCCTGGCTGTTGTTGGCTTGAAAATCGATGCACAGGGACTGCTCAATTAGTACCCCATTTGATCCTTCTACGATTATTCATGCATTACTTCCCTTTGTATTGGAAGCTTCATCCACAAATAAAGTCCAGGAGTTATTATTTGAATCATTTTGTAAGGGATGAGATAATTCAACCAAAAAATCAAATAATACTTGGGACTTTATTAGTCCTCTAAGCTGATACTAGATTCTGAACTCAGATAGTTCAATCCACCAGGATATCATTTATCTGATTAGTTCTAGCTTCTTGAGAACTTGCTTGATAGGTTGGTCGATTCTTATTATGATTGGGTGACTCTGAAAATACTGACAAAGTCACCGAGCTATGATGACAAGGGTTAGTGCCAACTTCTCGATCCACTGATATCTAGTTTCGGGACCTTGAAGGACTCTGCTAAAGAAGTAAATTGGCTTCTGTAATTTATCTTCTTCTTTCACCAAAATCGAACAAACTGCATGGTCGAAAACAGACATATATAGGAATAATTAGTCACCTAGTTCTGGCTTCATAAGGATAGGCGGGGAAGATAAGAACTTCTTGAGCTCTTGGAAAGCCTTCTAGCAATCTTCAATCAACTGGAAATTTTTGGGATTTTTTTGTGAATGCTTATGTCCTTAAAACATGTCAAATGATTTTTTATGATAACAAAGTCAAAAGTGAAGATCAAGTGCAAAAGAAAAAATCAAGATCAAAGAAAGAAGTCAAGAGGTTTATTTAGTTATAAGACTTAAAACATTAATGTTAAATGCTCTCAAGATTTCTCAAATGATTTTTCAATATATCATTTCAAAAATAAGTGGGAAAATTCAAAGCTAAACATGTTTTTCAAAGAAACTTGAGTTTCAATCTTAAATCTAACACTCATAAAAGGATTTATATTTAATCAAATGTCTTGAGATGTTAGAAATGGTTTACAAGCTTTATTGGACTTGAAAAATGTGTTCAAAGGTCAATGTAATCAATTACATGATGTTTGTAATTGATTACACAACAAACAGAGGCCTTGTAATCGATTACATGATCAATATAATCGATTACAAGCAAGTCAGAGGCCATGTAATCGATTACACCAAGTTGGTAATCGAAATCGATTACAATGAGCCCAGAAAGGCAAGAACACGTTCAAGGAGTCATGTAATCGATTACATGGATATTGTAATCGATTACAAAGCAAGTCAGAAGCCATGTAATCGATTACATAGATACTGTAATTGATTACAAGCAAGTCAAAAGCCATGTGATCGATTACACTAATAATATAATCGATTACACAGAGCCCAGAAAGCCAAGAACACGTTGGAACAACAATGTAATCAATTACATTTGTTGTGTAATCGATTACACGCATCCTGATAGTGTCCAACGACTATATTAAATGCATTTAATGCTTGGCTAAAAGTCTCCAACGGCTCCATTTATTGCAAAACTTATAAATACCAATGTTGGGTCTTTATTAGAGGTTGACCTTAAACCAAAAACTGATTGCCAATACTTCAAAACGTGATTTAATCTTCAAATCCATTCTTGCTCTGTTTTTGTGAAAAACGTGGGTTAATCTTTGAGAGCATATTAGAGCTTCAATTTGTAATCATCTACTCTTATGAGAGTTTCATTCAAACAATCTATATTGCTTTGTAAAGAAGGTGAGACATCCCTCCAAAAGTGTAAAGGGTGAGGCATCCCTTAGTTGAAGAGACTCAAGCTCCAAGGGTGAGGTATCCCAAAGTGTTGAGTGCTCAAGGTTGTAAAGGTTGTCAAGCACCTATTGAAGCTTGAAGAAATAGTGAAAAATCTCTAGCGGTTGCTTGAGGACTGGACGTAGATCACAAGTGGATTGGTGATCGAACCAGGATAAATCATTGTGTTTGTTTTCTCTAAACCCTTCTCTTTACATTGAACATTGTTTTATTGAATTGCTTGAATATTGTTCCCTTTGGCTATTGCATTTATAAGTAAAAGTGTTTATCTCTTACATCCAATCATCTCTAATCATCAATTAGCTTCAACGAAAATTGTTTATCAAACGATTTGCGAAAGATTTGTAAACTTATTTTTCATACTCAATTCACCCCCCTCTTGAGTATTGAGGCCACTTGGTAAGATTTTTAAACACTTGAAGAAAGGCAAAGCTCGGTCGATTGACCTGGAAAGAAATCTTGATAGAGCTGTTGTTCTTCCTCTTAGTCTTTGAACCTCTTTTAACATGGTCGGCCTTCTCATTTCCATTATAGCCTTGCATTTTTCTAGGTTGGCTTCGATTCCTCTGGTGGTAAGAAGAAAACCCAAGAATTTTCCAACCTGAACCCCAAAAGCAAACTTTTCAGGGTTAAGCCTTATATTGTGCTTTCTAAGCTGAGAAAAAAATTTTGCGAAGTCTGAGCAATGGTTTCCATTAACTAGTGTTTTAGCTACCATGTCTTCTACATAAACCTCAATATTCCGACCAATCTGCTATTTTTGAACACCTTGTTCATCAATATCTAATAGGTTGCGCCAGTATTCTTTAAGCCAAAAGCCATAACCCCATAATAGAAATTTCCAAACTCGATAATGAAAATGGTCTTCTCCTCATCATTCGGATATGATTGTATCCAGAATATGTGTCCATAAAACTGAGAAACTAGTAGCTAGATGCTCCGTCGACCAATCTGTTAATGCTAGGAATTGGATAGGAATCTTTCAAGCATGCTTTATGGAGGTCAGTGAAGTTTGTATGTATTCTCCATTTTCCTAAAGATTTCTTGACCATTACTACATTGGATAACCAAGTCATGTACTCTACCTCTCTAATGAATCTGGCTTCTAAGAGCTTCTTGGTTCCCGTGCTGCTATTTTTTGCCTCTCTTCTCCTAACTTCCTCTTTTTCTAGGCAACCAACTTTGCTCTGGGATCCAAAGACAGCTTGTGTGTGATGAACTCGGGGTTAATCCCCGGCATGTCAGTGACAATCTAAGCAAACAAGTCCACATTGTTCCTTAAGAGTTCTTGCAATTCATGTTTGATGTTGCTTGGCAAGTGGGCCCCAATATGGGTTATTTGGTCAAGTTTTTGCGCCACAAAAATAGGTTGTAACTCGTTGGTCAACTGAGGTCAATCATGGATGTATCCCTTGGGATCAAGCTCAGTGAGGTTGACATCATGGAATGGTCGTTTGTTAACATAGTTCAAGTAATCAGTTAAATTTCTAGGCTTCATCTTTAGGCTCTCGTTGTAGCAGATTCTTGCCTCATTTTGGTCTATGTGTACTACTCCTACCTTATCCTTTGAAATGGGAAATTTCATTGTTAGGTGAAGTGTAGAAACTATTGCACCGAGAGCATTGAGCGATGGCCTCCCAAGAATTGCGTTGTGGGGAGTAAGGCAATCAATGACCAACTACTTAACTAGGATATATTTTAGTAAAGAATCTATTCCAAAGGTTGTTCGAAGCTCAATATATCCTTGAACATTCACCTGTTCTCCAAAAAACCCAACCAGGCTTCTATTAAAAAAGCTTAAGACATCTTCTAGTATCTGAAAACTTCGGAGAGTGGACATGTACAATATATCAGTAAAACTTCCCTGATCCACTAGAACTCTTTTAATTTGATAATTTTTTGCCATAACGAGAATCACTATTGGATCATCTAAGTTTTCATCTAGGTTTGCGAAGTCTTTATTTGAAAAGGAAATTACTAGTCCTTCATCTTGTTGCCTGGTTTAGAAATAGATTAGGTGGTTTACAGACATAATCGCCTTGAGATGGCTCTTTCTGGTTAAATTCGAGCTTTCTCCACCTACGAATCCGCCAGCTATTGAATCGAACACGCCTCTTATTGGTATCGTGCCTCTGTTACTGTCACAACTGTTTTTCTTTTTGCTGTTGGACTTGGGCTCCTTCTTCTACATTGGTTATCTCCCTTTGGTTCGCTACTTCCACTCTTTCTTCAATAAACACATTTTCTAAGGTGTCATTCTCTAATCAGCTACTTAATCTTGCCCTTTAGGGTAATGCATTCTTCAGTTGTGTGACCATACATCTTGTGATAATTGCACGTTTGCTTTTATCGACATTAGGTGGAATTTTCCGTTGCCTTGTATTTCTGTGTGGTTGGATGATACATGTGTTGTAGATTTCTTTAAAGATTTGCTCATGTTGAGTGGTCAATAGGGTGTATACATCATATCTAGGCTGAGGATTATTCATAGTAGCCAAGTTGTTACGATCAGATCGGTCGGATCGTGTTTCTGTGTTTCCTGGCATTCCTCTTGAACTTGCACCTCTGCCCCTATATGGTTGGGTTTGATAGGATGGGCAAATGGATATATGGGGATTACCTCTCGATTCCCTAGCTTCAAGTAAAAATAATTCCTGATTCATTTGCTTCCTTGTAGTTGCAATTTCCTCCGTATTAATGTAACATATGGACCTAGTTCTCATATCATCTAAGTCTATAAGTGGTCTTTAGGCAAAAGAATCTGCAAAGGGTCCCTGTTTCAAATCAGCCATAATGGCGTGCAAGGATACAACAGGGTTTAGATCTCTAATTTGTGCTACTTCTTCACTTAATCTTCTCATAAACTCTTTAAGTGACTTTTTCCTCCCTGCTTCAGGTTGATTAGGCTTGCCGAAGTTTTCTGATGGATTCTACTAGTGGAAAAATAGGTCAGAAACTTGGCAGACAATTTTGAGATGTCTTTGATAGATTCAGCTTCAAGAGTAGAAAACTAGAGAAATGCCAACTTTTTGAAGGTGGTTGGAAAGGCTTTGCATTTTTTCGGATCTGTTCCACCATTCAGAAGTATCATCGAGTTAAAAATAGTCAAATGCTCTTGGGGATTGGTCATCCCGTCATAAAGCTCCATGATCGGGAGATGGAAACCCTCTAGGGAGTGGGACTATCATGATAAATTCGAAAAACAGGTGGTTTGTAGCCAGTGGAGGATGGTCGGTTTGTCGTCACGCATTTTTGGTCAGTGTGCTCTGGATCAAGTTTTCAGTGTTCCAACTACTACTCTCGGCCACATTTTGCACATTGGGCTTCCTTGTTTGTCATCTGATCAATCCTGGCTTGAATGTTGTGAACGACTTGCATTAAGGCTTCAATATTGTTCAGTTAGGCATTTTTTTGATTTGTTGTTTTGTTGTTAATATTACTTTTGCTAGTGACCATGGTTGGTTGTGTAGGTAGCCGTTTGCAGGTTGGTTGTGGGGTAGAAAAAATTTTCTTCACCCCACGGTGGGCGCTAGATGTTCCGAATAGTGACCAGGATCTAGATTAGAGGACTAGGGAGGCTTGCCAGAGACCTATGAAGAAGGTGGCGACGAGGGCAACCAGGGACCTAGGTCAGCCAGATGATAGTTAGGTTAGGATGCTAGCTTGGTAGGTTAAAGTGTTTGGGGTGCAAAGTGTAATATGTCTAGCTTAGGTAGCCAGACCTGTTTTTGTTGAGCTCCCAGGCCAAGGTCACGGGATTAAACATTGGGCGGAATGTGGCATAAATTCCAATATAAATCATCAAAGCACAATTAAATTCACCTAAAATCAAGCATAAGAGGTGTGTATTTTATCCACACATCAAATTCCCTCATACTTGAACTTTGCTTGTCCTCAAGCAAAGAATATGAATCAAAAATAATATTAAACTCAACATTAAGAAACATGAATCAAGGGAAATTCCACGATTTAAAAATTCAATTAAGCTCAGTAATCAAATTCAATCAAGATAATTTAGCACTTAATACAATTAGAGGCTTGAGTCTAACTTGCACCTTTTCTCTTTACCAATCATTTGAGATCACTCATCTTTCTATCACTCAAGTGTTTAAGGACAAAGAGATCACTCAAATCTCTCTTGAAAAATGCATTACCATAGGCTTAGTTATCAATCTAATCTCCACTTCCAAGTTCACATACATAACAAGAATCAAAAGGACTTCCTCTGATTGTAATGGGGTCAAGGGTAATAATGAAAGGTAGAAAAAAAAGGTAAATAAAGGTAAAAAATATTCATGAATAAATCAATACAAAATAAAATTAGGTTGAAAAGATGAACAATAGAACACAATGCACAAGAGTATAACCAATTCTCACTTTCAACCAAATATTCTCATTATTCTTCACCGTAATCTTTTTTTTTTCTTTTTTTTTTTTTTTCTTTTTTTCATATTTTTTCAAAGCCCTTGAAGACAAAAAAACAACCATTTATGACTTCTCAATTAACACATCAATTGCTCCAAAGAATTCAACATGATTATTCAATAAGGTATCCAAAGAAATCAAACTCAGGCTCAAATGGGACAACTAAGGAATTATTTAACAATGCAACTCTAGAATTCAAGAAAGAAATAAGTCTAATTGCCTTAATCATGTTCAAGTATGTATGTGAATCATTGAAATCTCAACAAGATATCAAAACAAATTCTAGTGCACATCAATCAAGAGAAATCTCATTCCAGAAGAAAAATAGGATTTTGTTTATGAAAAATCCAATCAATAAGAGTGTGTCTGGGAAAGCTAAAAAAAAAATTATGCTGATAATCGATTTTTGTATAATCGATTATTGTAATAATCGATTATAATCAGAATCTATTTTTGTTTGGATCTATTTGCTGAAAAGCGATTTTAAGATAATTTATTTCATTTGGATAGTGCAAAAAAAATTACTTTTACATAATAAATTACGAAAAAGGGAATAAAGTTATTTGTTTATATTAATAATATTTATGTTTTCTTTTAACATTAAAACTTGTTAAAATATTTAATTTTTTAACAAAAAATTAACAAAAAAATAATGTAAATAAATAATGAATATTAATTAAATAAATAATTATATATGTTTATTAGATATGTTGCACCCAACATGTCAACCTGTGAATAATTGACCATAATTTCAACAAGAACGGAAAGTTTGCTAACGTTGAGGTGAGGGCAAGAACGGAAAGGCTGTAAATAATCGAAAGTTTTTTTACAAAACAGCTGGGTGGAGTAGCTGGTCACAAAACAGCTGAAATTAGTGTAAAAAGTTTTTTTAAAAAATAATCTTTTTATCCAAACATAATAATTATTTCACAAAACAGCTTAATCCTCAAAAAATAGCTGAATGAGAAAGAATTAATTTTTCCCATACAAGCTCTAAAGCTCAAAACTCACTTTCTAGCTAATGTTAATAAAGAGAACAAATGCAAGCAAACATGAATAATTTCTAAATAAGATGCTAAATATTTTAATAATCAATTGAAAAAGATTGCTTTGCACACAAATAACTCACGAGTAGTGGATTCCCCTCTCAAACAAATTTCTATCAACTTAGAAATAATCAAGAAATCAACACATAATTCTAGCTTGATTCGATGCAATACTCAAGTGTTCATCGATTTCACAAAAAAAATTGAAAAAAATTCACCAAATTTAAGAGTACTCCCCCTACACTTAAAATAAACATTGTCCTCAATGTTTAAATAAGAAAAATAACAAAACAAAGGATAATAAAACTTCCTTGAAAAATGAAAACACAAGATCATGAAGGTGGTGGGAGAGGGGGACCCGGAGGGAGGCGTGTAGTCATAAGCAAATAGTTAGTCAAACTGAGCGGTCTCATAATCCCAAAAACTGCATAAGAAAAACAAAGTAAAAACTAAAAAACAAAATGCAAGAATATAAAATCTTTTTGATGGCCGACAACTATATACATCGTCTTACAAAGGCTCCAAAGTCAGGGAGACACCTAAGCTGACTCAACACGACATTCAAAACAAAAATAGGAAAAATGTTAGTCAATAAGAAATAACAGGATAACAACAAAGTTTTTTTTTCTTTTTGAAATTAGGGGGACACGCTTGTGTGAAACAGGAAAAAAATTAAATGTAACTACTATAAATGCTAAAGAAACCTAAAATAAATAACTGAGAAGGGATAGAAACACAGGTTGCCTCCTGTTAAGTGCTTGTTTAACGTCATTAGCTCGATGTTGCCTTTTGTTCAAGAAAATTAAGGTGGCTTAAAGCACCAAAAACAGGATGACTCCTTTCCTTTTTCAGAATTGTTCCTCTATCCTCGATTAATAGCCTTAGAAGTACCCCCAAAGATGTTTTGAACTTAACCTGAGCTTGGTTGTCCTAAATTCATCTTGGTATGAGAAATTCCACCAGACCATGATGGTTTCAATTTATTAACAGATGAGGGATCGGGTTTCAAATTATCAGAAGATGAAGGACAAGTTCACAATAAATCATGACTAATGGGATGACCTTTCTCTGATTCAGCAATCTTCTTGGAAGTAGGAGGATCAACATTGCTTGATGATATAGATCTTTTACCAACTGAATACCTGTAAGATTTTTCTTGAATACAAGTAATGAGGGCATTAAGATCTAATGTCGGGGTAGATTTATCAAAGGCCTTGATCATCACTTGATCTCCATCCACCTTTAAAATGAGCTCGCCTCTCGGCACATCAATCAGTGCTTTTGAAGTAGCAAAGAATGATCTTCCAAATATAAGTAGAATATTAGCATCCTCGTTCACGTCCATAATGAAGAAATCCATGGGAAAAATGAACTTATCTACTTTTAGAAGCACATCTTCGACCACACCCCAAGGAATTAGATATGATCTATTAGCAAGTTGCAACATAGTGAAAGTAGACTTTAGATCTCCCAAACCTAATTTTTCATAGATAGACAATGGCATCAAGTTGACACTAGACCCCAAATCACAAAGCACTTTTCCTGAAAATTGTGAACCAAACTCACAAGGAATTGTGAAACTACAAGGGTTCTTAAGCTTCGGTGGTAACTCTTTTCATAAAATAGCACTGCATTTTTTAATAAGTGCCACAGTGACTCCGTCCTCTACCTTCCTATTCTTTGAGAGCAATTCCTTCATGTACTTAACGTAAATAGGGTATTTGTTCCAATGCTTCAGCAAATGAAATGTTTATTTTAAGCTTTTTGAAGACATCGAAGAACTTAGAGAATTGTCTCTCTTGGTTGTCCTTCTTCACTCTTTTTTGTTTCTCCTCCTTTTCATGTTTTTCCTTATCATTTTATTCCCATGTGAAGCCTTCAAGTTGCTCATCACTTCTCACTGAGATTGCTAGAACGTGCTCCCTTGGGTTAGCTTCCGGTTGACTTAGTATTCTCCTTTAAGCCATGTTGAACAAGCTTGTTTGTTGGGCTATTTGAGTTTCAAGTATCTTGGAATGAGTGGCCATTTGATCTAGGCGAATATTGATTTGCTTGATGGACTCCCCATATTGTTGAACTTGTGCTTGAATGACTTGATTTTGCTCATTTTGGGTAACAATGAATTTCTCCATGAGGGCTTTTAAATTAGACTTCGCATCTTGAGAAGATTGTTGAGGTTGTTGGAATCCAGGTGGAGGTCTATTGTTGGATGGAACCCTTGGAGCCTTGAAATTGTTATTCTGCATATAACTCACTTGCTCCAAAGACGGGTCTTGAGAATATGTCTCCATTGCATTGCATTCTGATGTCAAATGTATTCCTCCACATATTTCACAAGCTATGTTATGGGTAGAGACCGCATTGACATTTAGCTTTTCAAGTAACTTAGTCAAGGCATCAAACTTGGCATTCAACATGGTAATGGCATCAAGTTCTGTCATTTTGGCTTGCTTCTTCGAAGAGGATCTATCACTTGGCCACAAATAAATATTCGAAGCCACTTCATTGATCAAACCCCTTGCCTCTGTTGGAGTCTTGGCCATCAAAGCACCACCAGCTGTGGCATCAAGAGCTGCCTTTGTAGAAAAAGACAACCCAACATAGAATGTTTAGATGACATTATACCATAATGTGTGGATAAAATACCCACCTCTCGGAACTCTCGCGCATCCAGCCTGGTCTTGCTCTAGCGATGACTGTGATGAAGCATGAGATTGTTATTAGCCATAGTTGGGGTGCAGATTTTGGATCACGTTGGTTAGTCATAGGATACCGACCAAGTGCCTATTGTAAGCTAAGGACGATGCGGGTCAATCCAAAATAGGTCGGGCTAGTAAGAGTTAGTTTTGGTTAATATGTTCAAAGTGGGCTAAGCTATAAAATGGTTGGTTGGTTGATGAGTCGGTATCGTTCACAACCCCCAACTTAGACAACTAAAGTATAATTGGCTGAGCTTGCAAGATGACTAGCTAGGTGGTGGGTTGGAATGGTCCAGAATATATATTCAATTTTTTCCTTACCACTTACCAATTTCTTTAACTGCCTTTTGATGATATTCAAAGTTACCCTACACTTTCTCCTAGTCAGAAAGAAACAAAAAAAAATGCAAGTGCCTTGTGAAATGGAATGGAATAATAGAAAGAACACAAGAAATTAACAACATACGTCAAGGAGAAGAGAATCCTTCACATACAGCTTCAATGCAAAAGTGCTCAAAATTGACTCCAAACTGACCACTAAACCTACCTTAATAAAAAGTTGTGACTTCTTGCCTTGGGACAAGACAATTTAGCAAAATCTCTTCGAAGAAATGGCCTTTGGTAGTCCACAGAAATAGTACTGCACTTGTATTCATATTTGCACATGCCATATATCTCTCTAACGCCAAGGGGATTAAAAACAATTAACATTGATTAATTTGGAAGTCGGTTTGGAATTCATCAAAAAACCATCCTTACCCAATTGAGGAACCAAGCTACCCAATTGGGCCACTCCATTATTACTCTTGTAAAAACAATGATCCTGTCTATATATTATGATCCTGGTTTTTTATTAAATGGCAAGCAAAGGGGAACAAAAAAAATCCAGAATGTTTGGTTGTTGGTGTTGGGAGTGAAAATAAGCAATTTGGCTATTCGACAGCTGGATGATGATGTTGGAAGAATCTTCTAAGTGTTGAGCCGACGGAAGTGCCGAATGGTTAGAAGACCCAATACAATCACTAGATATTGATGTCGGACAAGTAGTTTAATCCAACAGAAGGGTTACATTTCCAAGAGATTGAACCGACGAAGAATGTTCAAATAGTTAGAAGTTAGTTTTGTCGAGAAATTAGGAAAGTTTTAGTGGCATAACTGCCATGTACGTGTCAAAATCCTAGGACATCAGTTATTTTATAATTTGTCTATAAATATCAGCATTCACAATGTAAAAAAAAGGTTATTTGCTGATACATAATCCTAAAATCTAACCTGAGCAGATTAACGAATTTTGATCCAAGTATGTCTTCCCTTTTCATTTCAAGTCATTTAATTTAATGTAATGTTCTTTTAAATTCCTTTACTTTTTCAGTCTTGTTCTTTAAATTTTTTTTACATGCTTTCCTTTAATGCTTTCATTTAATTTTCTACATTTAAACTACTTGTTCAGTCTCTTTATTTCTTTACTTTTCAAAGCTTTTCTTTCTGAACTTTTGTTTATTTATTTAAACGTGCATTAAAGCTTCTTTTATTTTAAGTTAATTTTCAAAACCTACGAGATTACCATATAACTCTGAACCCATATTCGTTTGATAAATAATTATTTGTTTGTTAGAATTTCTTTTGACCTATTGACCAAAATTCCACTTAAACAAATTGGCACGCCCAGTGGGATAAGTTCAAAGTAACTCGTAGTGTCACAGGAAATGATTTCTTGTGTTTAAGAAGTGGAAGATTTATCTACTATTCTCAAAATACGCAAACCATGAGTAATGTAAGTAACCAGACGTCGGATATACCTTCAACAATTATTACTGTGCCACCTTCGACTGTTACTAGTACTAGTCTGGTGGATGTTGCTATAACAACGGGTACTCTCTAGAGTAATCCAGTAGTAGAACAGGTGTTGCCTGGAATGACTCAGTCATCGCCTAGTCAACCAAGTAACCAAAGCATAATAAATTCAAATTCAAGGTTTGTGCCCCAATATGGGTTGCCACCCAATTATATTCCCCCTGTGATCCCCCAAAGCATAACAGGACCAACTATGAATTCTTTGGCCAGCTTTCGACAACAAATGGATGAAAGCAACCATGAAATAGTGCATATGTTTAGTCAACAAATGGGTGTTGTGATTACGCCAATCATGAAAAATATAAATAATGTTTGTAGTGCATTGGCCCAGCAAATGGCAAGGCTAAACCAAGCCTTGGGAATAGGCGAATTGGCCAATGAAAATGCTCAAGGAACCCAGCCTGGGGTGAATAAAGAAATGGTTACACCTCAGGCAAATGTAGGGCAAAATCAACAAGACTTAAATCAACCTAAGCAAAATGATTAGCCACGTTTGGAATATGGTAATGTCCATATGCTCCGTCGAGGTGATGAGGATCAAATGGCTAGAAATGATGTAGCCATGAGATTGTTTTGATAGAATCTTGGGGGGCACCAAGTGGCTGAACAAAATGTAAATCAAGTAGTGGAACAAGTGCTGAATAGGTTCGGGTTTAATGTTGGATATGCCAACCAACCCTATTTTGTTTCAGCATTTCCTGAATGGGTGCAACAAGCAGAGTTGCCCAGAGGAATTAAAATTCCTAAACTTTCTAAGTTTGCAGGAGAGAGTGGGGAATCGACTGTCGAACATATTACACGATATACGATAGAAATAGGGGAGTTGGCCACTATTGAAGGCCTTAAAATGATATTCTTCCTAAGTTCCTTTACAAAAAATGTTTTTTCCTGATTCTCGATATTGAGACCAAACTCAGTCCATTCTTGGGCTCAGTTGGAAAGAAGTTTTCATGATCAATTCTTTAGAGGAGATTTGAAGGTGGGACTTACAGATCTCTTTAATATTAAAAGAATGTACAATGAAATTGCGGATGACTATCTTGCTAGGTTTCAACAAATAAGTAAATGTTTTACTCTTATACCTGAGGTCGACATAGTAAAGATAGCTGTAGGAGGCTTAGATTATTACATAACGAAGAAATTAGTAAATTAACATTTAGTTGATCTTGCCCAATTAAGTGAGAAGGTTAGGCAAATAGAGCAACTGAAAGTTGAAAAGATTCAAAAACAAAAAAGATTTCTTAAAAGAAAGAAGGTGGCATTTGTCGGATTAGACGAATCTGACAATGAAACTGAAGATAGCAATGATGAGTTCGAAGTTAACATTGCTGAACTTCAGAATGGTCCCCTTTATGTTTGTCAGGCTTTACAGCCTACAAGAAATAAGGAGAAAATGAGTTATGTCAATAGAAAAACTTATACATTCGATGTAACAAAAGCCGTCAAAATCTTTGATTTGTTACTAAAAGATAAATAGATTAAGTTGTCAAAATGTCATAGGTTGTTAAAATTTGATGAAATAAAAGACCAAAAGTATTGTAAGTTTCATAATAATTTCGGTCATGTTACTAATGAATGTGTTCGTTTCAGAGACATAATCCAGAAAGCAATAATGGATGGCCGTTTGAAGTTTGCCAACAAGCTTAAAGCGGATATGAAGGTTGATACAGATCTGTTTCAGGCTTTAATATCTTGTGTTGATCAGTAGGTTCCTTTGAATGTTGGGATGCTCAACATAAGGGATTTGCAAGGGTTCGATGTCGACACAGAGGATGCACTCGATATCTATCTGAAACCTGAAGAATCTCTTGAAGCATTTCTTGAGAGAAAGAAAGAAAGAAAGGGGCAAGGTAAGATTGTGCCCAAGGTGTAATGCAGTTTATGATGAAATTACTGCAAAGAAAGCTATTGAAGAACAGTTGAGTATCCCATAAGGAAGGAAGAATGTTTTCGACAAGAAAACCTGGAGACCACAAAAGCCTTTTTATGCTCCAAGGTCAAGGCCAGTCTATATGCCTAGGTCTAACATGAATGGTTGGTTAGTGGAACCACATAAGCCTGTGGGAAGTAGAGGTTATGTCGGGCTAATTAAGACTAGATTGCCACCTGCCAATGTTGTTGTAGATAGGTGGGTAAAAAATTCTGCAATGGCAAGTCACACATATTTTCGACGAAATGTGGCTACCAGGAAGAATAAATTCCAAAGGGATCAACCTTTTTGGAATGAAGATTACAAAAATAGTAGAATCGATCAAGGTAAAACTATGACTGGCCAAGATGTAGCAGGACCATCAAAGTCTCTTCCAATGTCGAAAAGTAAGAAAAGGAGACTGGAGAGATTAAGATAAGCACAAAAAAAGAGGGACATGACTAAAAGATTAATAATCAAGGAACAACCCACAGAAATAGGTTGTCTGGTGGTCAAAAATAAGTCAGTACCAAATCAGAATCAGAATGAAGATGGTAGGAAGTTGAAAAGTATTATTACAAAAGAATTCATAAATACAGGGAGGTCGTTTCCAAAGGAGCCGACAACAAATGTAGTTAGTCTGTTTGACATGGATGATAAGCTTCGACAAGAAAAGTTGGAAGAGATAAAAAAAAAGGGTAAGCAAGTCCAAAGGCCTATTCTAAACAAAACCAATAGAAAATGGCCGATTGGAATAATAGCAGCAGAAGAAAAGGTAAAGAAAAATGATTTACTAGTCGAGAAAGATAAGGAAATGGTTAAGTCAAAGAGAAGAAATCAAGAAAGTCCTAAAGGATCCTGATCAAGATATTGAGTGGAGGAAGAAAGTGCTCAACATAAATAAAGAGAGAGAAAGATTGGCAAAGCCTGATTGCCAAGATGTGAACTTAATGATTGATGAAGTTATTGAGGCCTAAAATGATCCAGAAGATCTTTTAGGCCTTGGTGATGATGAGCAATTCGACATGGATATTAACTTGGATGACAATTTGGAAGACATTCTAACGGCTATGGATAGTAACTTGCCATCGGAAGATTACTTCAGGATTGGAAGATATAGAAGTGATGAAGAGCTGTCTGATGAGGAAGAATTCCTGAAGTCAATGAGTGTAAATTTAATTTCAGTGTTGCCTGCAGAATTTGAATGATATCACGAGATTGAATACACTGGGAAAAATAAAGAAGATCTGGATGACTTGGATGATCACTAGCTTCTTTTTCAAGATAATATGGTAACAATGTTTGACAACACAGTGCAGCTTGAGAAACCTACGGAAGAGCAAAAGGCTCATCTACGACCATTACACGTCAAGTCTCTATTAGAAGGAAAGCCCACCAATAGAGTTTTGATAGACCGGGGGGCAGCTATTAATTTGATCCCAAGGATGATGCTCGAGAAACTTGGGAAAGGTGAGTCTGATTTGATGTCGATTAACATGATTGTCACTGATTTCAGTGGTAAAACCTCTCTGTCAGACGGAGTAGTGATGCTAAAGGTACAAGTCAGATCTATTGCAAGACCGATGTTGTTCGTGGTTATTCCAATGAAATCAAGTTACAATCTTTCGCTAGGAAGAGACTGGATACATGTTGTCGGGGCAATACCATCGACGGTTCATCAAAAGCTTATTCTTTGGAATGAAGATGATCAAGTAGAAATAATAGAGGCAGATGATAGTCCCTGTTATCTACAATAACTTCACGTCGATTTTAAAATATATGCTCCAAATGTCAAGCCAGTCTCAGTTAGTGATGGGGTCATTAATAAAGAGGTACTCGAAGTTTGCTTGATGGACCAGTTTGGCATTCGACTGGTGAAGAAGGCCGAAGGAGATCGACCAAGCACTAGTTATGAGTGTTAAGGATCTATCAGAAAGACTGTCGGCCTATTTGGCTGACAGAGCAGTATACACTGCTGAAAGTATGCTGTCAGATTGTGTAATCGATGATAGTCTTTTAGGTTTTGAAAAAGGACTTGATGAAAAGCAAAATGTGGAAGTGGAAGATCCTTTGGAAGAAATAAACTTGGGCACTGAAACAGACAGGAGGCCTATATTTGTGAGTTCATTTTTGTCAAAGGAGTTCAAAGAAAAGCTTATCAAGTTAATTATGGAATATAAAGATTATTTTGCTTGGGATTATGATGAAATGCCTGGATTGAGTGAAGATATTGTCGAGCACAAATTGCCTTTGAAAGAAGGATGCAGGCCTGTCAAGTAAGCTAACAGGAGATTTGCACCTGAGGTGATTTTAAAGATAAAAGAAGAAGTCGAAAGATTGTTCAAAAGCCAAATTCATCAGAATAACCAGGTATGTCGAATGACTTTCTAATATTGTTCCTGTAGTCAAGAAAAATGGCAAGCTAAGAATATATGTAGATTTTAGAAATTTGAACACTGTCACACCTAAATATTAGTATCCTATGCCAATTGTGAACATGTTAGTTGATGTCGCATCTGGACATGAATTGTTAAGTTTTATGGATGGCCATGCAAGTTATAATCAAATTTTTATAGCCGAGGAGGACGTGTCAAAAACTGTCTTCAGATGTCCAGGAGCCATTAGGACATATGAATGGGTAGTTATGCCTTTCGGTTTAAAGAATGCAGGAGTCACTTATCAGAGAGCAATGAACACAATTTTTCATGATATCATTGGGAAATTTATGGAAGTTTATATCGATGATGTCATTGTCAAGTCTGAAACAAAGGAGAGCCATTTGACTAACTTAAGGCAAGAATTTGACAGGATAAGGAAGCACAACCTTAAGATGAATCCAGAAAAATACGGTTTTGGAGTGTCGGCTACTAAATTCTTGGGTTTCTTAGTCCATAAAAAAGGTATTGAAGTGAACAAGAATAAAGCCAAGGCAATTTTAGAGGCCGCACCACCGACAAACAAAAAAGAATTGCAATCTTTTTTAGGAAAAAGTTAATTTCCTAAGAAGATTTATATCCAATTTATCGGGAAGAACTAGAGTTTTTGCTTCATTGATCAAGTTGAAGGATGAACAAGATTTTGTGTAGGAACCTTGCCACCAAGAAGCCTTCTACCAGATAAAGCAGTATTTGACAAACCCACTAGTCATGATGCCTTCAGTGCCTCAACGACCGTTGAAGTTGTATATATCAGCATCTGAAGAAACCATAGGAAGTATGCTAGCTCAAGAAGATGAAAATAACGTCGAAATAGTTGTGTATTATTTTAGTCGAGTTTTAAATGATGCTGAGAGGAGATATAGTGCAATAGAGAAACTTTGTTTAGCATTGTATTTCTCATGTACTAAACTCAAATATTATATGATGCCTTGTAATGTATTGGTTATGTCAAAAATCGATATAATAAAATATATGTTATCAAAACCAGTGTTAAATGGACGTATTGGAAAATGGACTATTGTTTTGTTAGAATTTTCTTTATAATATGTTCCAATGAGAGCGGTGAAAGGCCAACCGATTGCTGACTTCTTGGTCGACCACCCTTGTTTGGATATGGATAACATACATGTCGGTTTAAAACCTAGGTGTTTATATTTTGATGGTTCAAGGCATCAGAATGGAATTGGAGTGGAGATTTTAATTGTTTCTCCTTGAGGTACTCCAACTAAGTTCATGTTTGAAATTAAGTATACCTGTTCCAACAATGAGGCTGAATATGAAGTCTTAATTGTCGGATTAGAAATATTAGTAGAAATGAAAACACATAATATGCATATTTTTGGTGATTTACAGTTGGTCGTTAAACAGCTTGCCCAAGAATATAAATGTGTTAGTGAAAATCTAATAAAATATTATATTATGGCGAGTAAGCTAATGAAACAATTCGATGAAGTAACTGTCGAACACATTTTTAGAGGTTTAAATGAAGAAGCTAATGAATTAGCACAAGTAGCCTCCGGGTATAGAATTTTGTCCAAGGTTCTTATAAATCTAATGGAAATAAGGGAACTCTTATATCCTTTGGAGGAAAGAGATATACTACAAAATGATATTTCGACAATTAATGACTAGAGACAACCAATACTAAGTTATTTAGAAAATTCGAGTCAAGATGTGGATAGAAAGCTCAAATATAGAGCGTCAAAATTTGTAGTATTAGGAGGAGCCTTATATAGAAAGTCTGTCGATGGAAATTTAGAGGTTTTCCTGAGTGAAGCAGAGGCTTATATTGCCTTGGCAGAAGTCCACGAACGAATTTGTGGAGCTCATCAGGCAGGTGAAAAGATGAAATGGGTCCTTTGACGTCAAAAGTATTATTGGCCTACACTGGTTAGGGATTGTATAATGTTTACTAAGTCTTGTGAAGAATGTCAAAGACATGACCATATACAAAATATTCCTGCTAGTGAGTTACATGCTATAGTTAAACCTTGGCCTTTCAAAGGGTGGGCTTTGGATTTAATTGGCCAAATTCATCTTGTCTCGTCGAAGGGACATAATATATTCTAGTAGGAGTTGATTACTTCACCAAATAGGTTGAGTCTGTAGCCTTGAATGATGCAACCCAACAAGATGTGATTGACTTTATTAAAGATAATATAGTTTATCAGTTTAGAATACCGTAAACTTTGACAATCGACCAAGGATCAGTATTCATTGGAAAGAAAGTTGTAGAATATGCCAGTTCAAGAAAAATTAAAATGCTCATGTCGATGCCATATTATGCCCAGGCAAATGGCCAAGTAGAGGCCATGAATAAAATAATCATAAGTCTAATTAAAAAACATATTGGTCGACAGCCTAAGAATTGGCATAATACTCTTAATTAAGTATTATGAGCATATAGAAACTCACCAAGAGAAGCAACAGGCACATCACCATACAAATTGGTATATGGTCATGATGCAGTATTGCCCGTCAAAATTAATCTTCAATCAGTTCATATTCAAAAATAAGACGAGTTACCCGTTGAACACTACTGGGACTTAATGTTTGATGAGTTAAATGAATTGAGTGATAAAAAATTAATTGCCTTGAAAAATTTGATTCGACAAAAGGAAATAATTACTAAATTTTATGATAGTCAGATTAAGTACAAGTCTTTTAAGGTCAATGACTTGGTTTGGAAGGTGATTTTGCCCATGGATGGAAATTATCGAGAATATGGGAAATGGTTCCCAAAGTGGGAAGGACCATTTAAAGTGACTCAAGTATTTTCAAGAAACACTTATGCGCTTGTTGAAATTAATTCTGGTTTAAGAATTAAGTCGATTAATGGCAAATATTTGAAGCCATATAGACCGACAATGTGCGAAGTAAAAATTGACAAAAAATGAAGAAAAGTTTTCATTCATATGTTTGGTGATTACAAGTTACATTGTCAAAATAAGAATGCTAGACAAATGTTACAACTTGATATTGCCAAAACTTTACAAAAGAATTAATCGACAATTAGCTAGAAATGGAAGAAAAGTTACACTTACAATTTTTGTAAAACCCCCCAGGAATCTTCTAAAGATTGTTTATCAGAATAGGGAGTTTGATATTCTACTTCAAGGGAATTTAATTTTGCCAACACAGCTTTGGTTTTGACAGCCCACTGTTTGGTATTATTAGTAATACTTTGCTGCCTAGCGGCCCCTTGTTGCAATGCTGTATGAAGTTTTTGTTTGCGACGACGGACTGCTTCAAGTTTTCTCTCCAAGTCTTCAATTTCCTTGTCGAGCTCTGCTTCTTTGGTTTTTCCTTTTACAAGATTTTCCTTCAAAGTTACATTTTCACTCTTTGCGTCGGTCAATTGCTTCAAAATTCTGGACTTTTCTTGAATTTCTTTTGTATAAGCAGGAATGACTCGACGAATAACAGGCATTTTTGCTGTTGAGCTTTGAAGAAAATCTTTAACAGTCGTAGGAAGAGCTCGACTGGTTATTGGTAATTGTTGAGCAAGGGGTTCAAGTTCAGTCACAATTGCCACCATTCTTTCTTGAAAGGGTTGATCAAAAATCAAATGCTCGAAAAAATAGGTGAAGGCATTCTTCAATTCGGCTAAGAGTCCAGTGATATGAGAATCACTAGAATCTTGTCTAAGCTGTGTCGAAGAGCGAGCTGATTGAGGAGAACTTCTGTGGCCGCCCGACAACATTGTTATCAATTCATCTAAATCTGCCTCCATGTCTTCAGTATCTTCTAGCACAGAAGCAATCAAGTTAGCCGGAGGGGATGGAGGTGGATCAATTGGAGCAAATTCTGCCATGAGAGTATCCATGTCGAATTCTTCTGAGAGAATTTGGACAGGATTGGCTTTGTCTGATTGAGAAGAACTCTCAATGCCTGGGGAGATTGGAGTTTTTTCTAAGACCACGATAGTCTAGGTTTGTATCGGAGGTGGTGGAGAAATAACAAGTATTGCAAGGGCCAGAGAAGTTTGGGATTCTGGAGGATTCTTGGTTCCTAGCCTTGGTGGGCTATTAGATATAGCCAAGTTTGCTGAATCCTGGAGATAAACAGAGAAGATTTCAGAATAAATAACATTATGAAAATAGTTGAGTTTAGTACGAAACATTACCTCGGGAGATTGTCGAATTGACTCTTCAATTCCTGGTTCGACAACAGGTTCTAGAGGATGATTAGCAGTTTGTTCAGCCTCCGGATCCTGAATTGATAGAATTAGATATTGGATGAATGGTAAGCGTTGAGAATTTGAGGGAAAGAAGTATGTCGATTAAAATATTACCTTGGAAGAAAGAGAGATGGTTTTTGTCTCCAATTTGACAGTAGGCTTCAAAGTGAAACTTGTAGATTGAGTCTTCTTCTTTTTCTTCTGCAAAGGTAAAGACAAGGTGAAATTTAACCAAATGATGGAGAATATATAATAGTACAAGGCATACCTTTAGAAAATGTTCAGGAGATGTGATTGAAGACTCGACAAGTGCAGCAGAAGTAATAGGGGTAGATTCACCAATCTGTATTCGACATCAAATTAAACTTGAACAAATTTAAAAACCAAGTTTTGAGGTTTGGTCGAAAAGTATGTATACCTTTAGGGTTTTTGGTTTTGGAGGCTTTGCAGCAGCACCATGTTTTGAGGAGTTTTTCGTAGAGATTGATACGGTCGATTCGGCCTTTGGAGCCTTGGGAATGGGAGGATTTTGAGTATTTTTACTTTTCTTCTTTTTTGAAGAAATGGCTTCCTTTTCTTCCTTCTCATCATCTTCTTGAGGTTTCTTGTACTCCAAGGGTCTTTTCAATGGGAGTGCTGCAAGAAAGAAAACATACTTAGTAGATGGGACAAAGAATCAAAATGTCAGAATATAAAAAGAAAAAATGCCTTTAGGTATTTCAGTGATGACCTGGATATTCCTGGAAAATTATTCGTACGACAAGGTAAACTGACAAGTAAACTCGACTTCTGGAGTTCTTGTAAGAAAGATATTACTCACAAAATAGATCTTATCTAAAATAGGAAAATTACCAGCCCTTGTAGGTTTACCTGGGAATTCGTCGCCCAAACCAAAATGAACACAAGGAAGAAGCACTGGTTTTGGAAAAGGAATTTGAAAAGGTTCAAGTCATGCTAAAGGGTTTTTTATGGAAACTGAAAGAAAGTTAGTGGAGCATTTTTTCCTTATATGCTTGTTTCAGTTTGGCCACGACTTCCTCACAGTGTCGAACAATTAAACTAGGAAACCTGAAGTCCCATTTGATTTTGTAGTATTTTTCAAAAGCTTTGATGTTTTGAATATACTTACCTCTGGTCTTTGTCGAAGGATCCTGACCCTGCACAGGAACCAAAGTTTCAGTGATACAGCTTCAATAGATTTCAATATCGACATGGTAAGGACTATAGTATTTAGTCCACCATTCGACAAAATCTTTGGAGACTCCTCTATAAGGAGTAAATGCAAAAATCTTGAAGTGTTGTTTGTGCCTCTCATTCCTTGAAGCCACTCGTACAAGGTCCGGTATGCTTTGTGGATGGCCGTTGATGAGATGTTCCTTGGCTTTTTGAGAAAATGGTGCTGGAATGACTTGACAAAATCCTAGCTATCAAGCTACCGTATTTGGTAGATATAACTCTAAGGATTTGTCTGTCGTACCACGAAAACTAGCAACCAGGATTTGTTGACAGAGAAAGTTAGACTAAATGAAAATATTGTCAACCTGAGTAGAAGGGTCATTGGAAAAAATTGGTCAGGTAAACCATTCTGGACCAAGGGAACGATCGGCAAAGGGAGCAAAATATATGTCTTCAGTGCTAAAGGAGATGGAATGAAAAATACTGAAAAAGTGCATGAAATTTTTTAAGTTTTGTTTGTGGATTTTCTCATGTTTTACATGGCAAAGCTTTATGCCATAGGTAGTACGAGAAATTATCGGGGGAGAAGTGTCGACCAAATAGTCTCCTAATATGGCATTTAACCAAAGGTGGAGTAGCCACATTGGGCCACTAGAATTGGTTTTCTTCACTTGAGATCTAATGCTTTGAACAATTTCACCTATGCTAAGGTAGAGGTTAGCAAGAAGAAATTGTCCAAGAGCTAATTATCGACCTTCATGAAGGAGGTTAGCAAGCTAAAGAAAAGATTTGGATACCTGGACCGACCTAGACCCTACAGCATAAGCTGATAACCAAAGAAGAAGGAAAGCTACGTGTTCTTCGTCGGTTACAGGACTAGCTTCAGGAAGGAAGAAGTTGATGAAGCCTGAAAAAAAAAAGTTAGGGCTTTTAAGTAGATATTAATAGTATTTGAAGGTTGAAGTATAGGTGTGATGATCTCCCCATCTGGTCGAAGACCAGTTATGGCAGCTACGTCGAAAAGCGTAGGACCCATCATGCTATAGGGGAATTGGAAGGAGTTGGTGGTTTTGTTCCAGAAGAAAAATGAAGCACCCAACATGCAAGAATCCATTTTTATAGGGTAACGAGAGAGTTGGATACAATCAAAGATACCTATTTCCCTCCATAAACTTTCTTTAGAAGGCTGAACTCTATCAAGCCATTCAAGATACCCATTAATATGGGTAGGGGGAGTTCTGAAAAGCCTTTCGGACTTACCGAAATAGCTGATAGGGATGGAAGGAAGGGAAGCCAAGATAACTTCTTGAGAATTTTTACAAGGAAAGAAGGAGTGTATTTCATCAGTAATGAACTCCTTGGGCAAAACTGGGCCCAAGAAAGCAGCTGGAGGGTCTAAAGAAAGTGAAGAATCGTTAATGGGAAGAATTACCTTTGAGAGGTGCCAAAGTTCAGATTTCTGCAAAGTTTGGTCTTGACCAATGGCATGATTTCCTAAATCCACTGTTGATGCGCTAGGAGATTGAGAGCTGGAAGCCATGGAAGGGAAGGAGGTAGAAATTTGCAAAGAGAATATGCAGAAGTGAGCTTGAAGGTGGTGAATAGTAAGAAAGGTTAAAGATAATGAACAGTGAAAAGGTGTGTGAATTTGAAAAGCTATTTTCTAAGAAAATAGGAGTAATTATGATCCCTATTTATTAGGAACGACTATTTAATGTTTACAATGATAAGTTTAGTTATGACCGTCCAGATATTTATAGAAGGTTTTACTGGATTAAATATATATATATATATCCATTTGAAAAGATTTTAATCAAAAAAGTTATAGTCAAAATTGGATTAAAATTTATCTTCCTCCTGTCAGTGTCGAAAGAAAAATTTTGGGGGGCATCTGTTGGGAGTGAAAATAAACAATTTGGCTATTCAACGGCTCGATGATGATGTTAGAAGAATCTTCTAAGTGTTGAGCCGACGGAAGTGCCGAATAGTTAGAAGACCCAATACAGCCACTAGATATTAATGTCGGACAAGTAGTTTAATCCGACAGAAGGGTTGCATTTCTAAGAAATTGAACCAACGAAGAATGTTAAAATGGTTAGAAGTTAGTTTGTCGGGAAATTAGGGAAGTTTTAGTGGCATAACTGTCATGTACGTGTCAAAATCCTAGGACGTCAGTTATTTTATAATTTGTCTATAAATATCAGCATTCATAATGTAAAAAGGAAGGTTATTTGCTGATACATAATCCTAAAATCTCACCCAAGCAGATTAACGGATTTTGATCTGAGTATGTCTTCCTTTTTCATTTCAAGTCATTTCATTTAATGCAATGTTCTTTTAAATTCCTTTACTTTTTCAGTCTTGTTCTTTAAATTTTTTGTACATATTTTCCTTTAATGCTTTCATTTAATTTTTTTGCATTTAAACTACTTGCTCAGTCTCTTTATTTCTTTACTTTTCAAAGTTTTTCTTTCTGAACTTTTGTTTATTTCTTTAAACGTGCATTAAAACTTCTTTTATTTTAAGTTAATTTTCAAAACCTACGAGATTACCATATAGCTCTGAATCCATATTCGTTTGATAAATAATTATTTGTTTGTTGAAATTTCTCTTAACCTATTAACCAAAATTCCACTTAAATAGTTGGTAGTTACTACTTACGACGATAGTGGTTTATTTTTTATATTGATATTTTCATGAGTAGCTAAGCATATTAATTAGAAGATTGTTAACCTCAACACCTTCTTCTAGATGTTAAAAACTTCTACATTTCGTTTTGAACAAAAATCTTCATAAATTTATTTTAAGAGCAACTTGAGTTTATTGACATTTTAGTCTTTACGCTTTTACTCATTTTATGAAAAAAGAGAATACTTTTGTTTTTTTTATAAATTTTCAGTATCTAAAAGTTACATTGGGTTCTGATTAATCTAGAGTCAAACTGAGTCGAACGATAACAGTGTAAAGTTCTCTCAATGTTAATTTTTTTCATTCATAATATTCAAACTCAAGACCTTATTTAAAGGGAACAAATGTCAAATCATTTGAATTAATCAAGTATTGGTACTTATGCTTTGTTTTAATGAAGAAAGAATGACTTTATAACTCTACTCATTATTATTAATTTTTATTTTTAAAACTTTATAATAATATATAATAATATTTAATATATCTGATTTATTCATTATATAAAAAATATAAATAATTGAAAAAATATAACATATAGAATAAAAAAGATAATTATGGATTTGAAATAATCCATACGTAATAATTTATAATTTATAAATTACGTATCAATCAATTGAAAGAATTGAAAGTGTTATATTTTTTTAGGTAACAATATGTTACTTAATCAATTTGTTACTTTATATGTTATCAAAAACGTATAATTTGTTAATTGAAAATTATAATTTTATTATTTTACATGGAATGCTTTTATACTATTTTATTTTTATTTATTGAATAAAGTTATATATATTAAATAATATTGCATGCTTTTAGTATAAATGTAATAATTAAAAATTAAATAATAATGAATAGAGTTCTTATTAAAGTCATTTTCTCCTCTTCATTAAAACAAAATACAAGTATTCTCTTATTTTATTAAATTCTAACTATTCTATTATTTTTCTTCATTAAATAAATAAAAGTGTAAATGACTAATGTCGCATAAAGACTTAGATGTTAATTTAGGGCTGCACATGGGTCAACTCAATCCAACCAACCCGACCAACTCGACCTAACTCAACTTTGTATTTTCGGGTTAGTTTGGGTCATCGGGTCAGATTGGGTCAAATCCAAATAACCCGATCAATGATTGGTTTGGGTGACGAGTTCATAAATGCAACCCGTGAACTCGACCCGCCTACCTGATCACCCAAAAATTAAATATTGTCACTTTGTGCCAACATTTTACATAGAAACTTCAGTTCACTTTCATTTTTGATATCTTGATTCCTCTTCCTTCACTTTCATTTCTGATTTCCCAATTCCTCTTCCACGTTCTTGAACCCTAGCCCCCCTCCTTGCCTTACCACCTTCGTTTGCGCTACCACGCCACCGGCAACTCCAGCCACCACATCATCACCTTCCTCTGCCACCACCATAACCCACCAAGGCACCAACCCATCATACCTCCACCATCGTTGGACTAACCCCCTTCTGCCATAAGCCATATCCACACCAACGCCTCTACATACAAAACCACCACCCATGGCCACGACCCAGCCACTCGAGCTTCAACTCAAGCTACGCCACCGCCTAGATTCGCCACTTCTCTCACCTAGATCTACTACCCAACCACCAGATCCACGAGCCAACCAACCCAAATCTGGCTGCTGCTCTGCCGTACCAAAGCACCGTGACCGGATCTGCAACCAACCCCCTCAGTCGCTTGAGCCGCCGCACGTCACCATCTTAGTCTTCCCCTGCACAGCCACCGCATTGTGGCACCATACGACCATCCCTCTAGCCACAGCCTCTGCACCGCGCTGCCAGATTCGCAGAACCCCTTCCCTCTGTTTTCTTTTTTTCCATTTTATTTTATTTTATCCTTTTTATTTTTATTAGTTATGATTTTAGTTTGTTGATAACTTAAGTTAACTTATTTGGGTTTAAAATATGGTAAAAAAAAACACTTTCCTTGTTTAAAGCCAAATTAGTTCAATTTTTGTTATAACTTTCCTTGTTTAATTGTTGAATATCTATTATACAAACAAACTTTCCTTGTTGTTCACTAGAAACATGAATCATGTTGATTTGTGAGTGATGATTTGTAATTGTGGATACATTGGTTTGATTTTTAGTTATGAATATCGTCAATATAATCGTTATTGAAATGCTTTAGTTTCATTTAACATGTTTGATTTGTGAGTTTCATTCTCGTCAATATAATCCTCTGTCCCCTTTCTGTTTGTAAATTTAAACAACTTGACTATCTATCCCGAACCAACCCAATTATAATCGGATTGATTTGGTTTGAGTTATTTGAAAATTTTTTTCAAATCTGACCCAATCCAATCCAATTCAACTCAACTCGACTTCAACTAATTAGTTTAGATATTTTTTCCCTTAAACCCAAATTAACCTGACGCGTGTGTAGTCCTAGATGTTAACAATTTTCTATTAATTATATATGATTAGTTTCTCAATTATTTATTATAAAATTAATAATTAATAAATATTTGATAACTTCTCTAATTATTAACAAAAGTTAATAAAAATTAATAAAAATATAAATATCATTGTAACTGAAAACATGGTAACTCAACATTTCAATAATTACGTTTTCTGTATCATCTTTAAGGCGAACATCTTGCTGCAATCGTAGCATGCCACGTGAACATTGAGGCCAAAGAAAAAATGAATTATTTATTTTCCTTCGGGAATAATACGGGTCAACCACACGTTATATTTTATAATATAATCCAGAGATGATTTTCGATTGACTGATATATCCGTTCAAAACTTGGTGGTGGGGCTAATATCCATACATATGCATATAATTTTTTTTTTATATTTTATGTATTTAAAAAATATTGGCAATAATTTTGTTCTTTCAAAAGAAAAATGAAGAGATCAAGTGGAAGCATTAATGAAGGGGACATTTACACCGGGGAAATGTCCGGGGAAATGTTCTAGTGATAATGCACAATGAATGCAAGAGTCAGACATGCTTCACCGCTCGGTAATTTTTTATTCTTTTTTAGTACAAGGTAATTCTTTCATTATCTTTGAAAATGATTTTAAAATTGAGGATTGTCAGTGCTTCTTAGTTAGTAAAAAAGCAGAAAAACTGAAAAAGGCTATGGAGTAATTGATTCTATATCTGAGTCTAGTTTTTTCTTTTCTTTTTTTTAATCATAATCTCATATCTTTTACAAATTATCTCAACAATTAAATCATTCCCTACTAATCTATTTCTAATGACTTATTTTGAATATATGCACTGCGATATAATTTACCTGAAAGATTTTCACTTTAGTCACGCTTGGAAGAAGAGAAACACTATTCCCTTCTTAAGTCACGTTATTATATTATTTCTAACTCCCCCATAAAAAAATATTATTTTTAACTCATAATTTTGAAAAAACTTTTAAAATGAACTTATTTTTAAAGTAAACAAATAAAAATATATTTATTTTTTATTTAATATAAAATATATCATAATCTTAATCTATTAAAATTTAATAATAAATACACTTACACTTATTTATTTTTAAGATAATTCCACTTTAAAATAACTTTATCTCATAATTTTATATTTTTCTAATCTTGCTCATATATTATCAGCAAGATCTTGTAAGCAAGTAACAAGAAAGTCCGTTAAGTTTACACCCAAAAAAAAATGGTTAAGTACATCTTCAACAACTATAGAAGTAAAAAGTTTTATCTTTTCTCTAAAGCACGAGAATTTTTTTTTTTATAATTTTAGTGTAAAAGAAATTTCTTATAGTATATTAATGAATATGTTACATATTAATTTCGTAAATTATTATTATTATTTATTTTAATTATATTTTTAATATTGTAATTAATATGTGGTGCATATTTAATAATATATAAGTATGAGATTTTTTACCTTAGAACGCTTAAAAATATCTCATGAAGTAAACTTCAGACGGTGCATGCCAGTGACATTGATGAACGCAAGATGCTGACGTTGAATATGAAATATTGTTTTTAGATTTTTTTTATTAGTACTTAGAATTGTGGTTTTTAAGGTAAGGCAAAAAATGGAAAGTAATAAGTTAATTATTTTTAATTCCATGAAAACTAGACTCATAATTAAGATTCTAATTCTAATATATATATCAAACAAATAATTAGAATTGGAGATCCAATTCCAATTCTAAATATCAACTCCAAGCCCAATTTCATGTAACTGAAAGCACATTCCAATATTTTTAACATAAAGTATTCAAAAGCTTTATGTTCAAACGTAATGAAAAAGAACATGCATTGGTTATCAGATTCATTTGAAAGACTTGAAATTGGTCTCTAATTATTTTGAAAATTAGAGGCTCAAGCCAAATTAAAAAAAAAGTTTAATAATCCTCAAATATAATCTTGAAAGGGTTCGGGATGGTAATAAGTGAATCATCTAAGGAGATAACCAAAATAAAACATAATCTTTACAATAACAAAACAAAATGAAAAAAAAAATCAAAGATTTAGGTCAATCCTAAAATAAGTAATATCACTTTTGGGGAAGAAAAAAATAATATTTACTCTCAATTTGTTATGAACCAACTTTCTCAAAGTTTAAAATGTTATGTTAATATCTCTAACACGTACCTTAATATAAGAGCTCTTTCAAGTTTCAAGCATGGACAATGGACAAACTAATTTTTACCATGTACATGAGATTCACCTTTTATTTATAAGATTGCTTATTTTGAAAAATAGGGATAGTAAGAATCGAATACTAGATTACTTAGTTATCGAAATTCTAATACTATATCTTGAATCAACTTTCTAAAATATTTAAAATATTAGTTAAAGGCATATAAATGATATTATTATATAATATACACATCTTTTTAATTAATAATCTATAAAATATTGTCATATTATTGAAAGAGTATAATTTTGATACACAATTAATGTAAAAAAGTTTTACATTATCATTTAATAATATGTTACTACATCATTTAATGAATTAGATATTTATTGTAAATTTCAGGTCATTAAATGATGTAATAATATATTATTTAATAACAATGTAAAATTTTTTACACTAAAAGTACATTAAAATTAGATTCTTATTAAAAATGATTAACATGTGGATGTAATAAAAAATATCACAAATAATTTTGTTTAAATGACCAATTCACACAATTTTTTTGGTACAGTCAAAACACACACAATTTAATACTTAGTTGTTGCGTCATTGGATAAGTCTATATTTTTAGTATCATATAAAAAAGTATATATTTTTAGTAAATAATAAAAGATATATTAAAAAATTCAAGACTTAACTTATTAATAGATACATGATTACAAGATAACTTGTCTTTGAACATATTAATGAAAAAATTAATCAAAGTGCACATAAATTATTTAAATTCAATTATATATATATATTAGACATGCAGTTGTCCTAACAAGAGTACAGTTGCTTAAGGACTTCCTAAACAGTTTATTTAACTTGGTAAGTAAACCATGTAACGAAATTTTTGCTATGTAAATTAAATATTCCTCCCTTCATTGCCTCGTTTCATGTTAGTTTTCTGCAACAATGGCAGGCTGGCAGCACAGCATAGTTCTCCGCAGAAATATTTTTATGGGAATTCTTCGAGAAACTTTGACCGGAAGAAAAGGTTCAATGAAATAGGAAAGAAAACAAAGCCTTAAAATCTTATTTATTATTTAGTGCACTCATACTGTTCAGAAATTGAACCCTACCTAGGCGACCAATCCAATATAAGTAGCAATTTAAACCAGATTCCAACCAATGATGATAGCTAATTTGGATGTAATTATAGTCCTAAACGGTAGTGTCATGCCACGAGATGTTATGTAACTGTAAAGTCATGTGCAATTTTTTTATTTTTTCCTTTCCTTCTTTTCCTTGTAGGTAAGCATTATTTAGTAGGGAACCAGTCACCTTGCTCGCTAGGGGCTTCAGATTTCAGTGTCCCTATATTTTGAGATTATTGGAGCCACCCAAAATAGCCAAAATGCAAGTCAAAAGATAGTTAAAGAGTTATGGTATTTTTGAGAGGACGGCAATAAAGGGAATGTTATGGAATAGAATATTAAAATTTAATGAAAATATATTTAAGAGTTATTTTAAAAGAAGAAATAAAATAATAAAGGAGAATTAAGACGTCTTTAGGTTAAGGAATCTTTTTTTTATTTATTTAAAGTCTTTATTTTTTTATCCTCTTTGGAAGGTTAAGAAAGGAATAAATTAAATAATTTACTTTTCTCTTTTATTAAATTCTTTAAATATATAAACAATAAAATGAAATACTTTATTTTATTTCATTTTCTATCTTTTCATACCATTTCATTATAAATCACTCCTCTCTATTCTATTTAAAACTTACAGTCTTAAAAGTTCATTTCATTATGGTATTGGTACCCACTTCCTACATAACCTACAGAACAGTCCCTTTTTCTTGGACTTTTCTGAGATGCATGTGGAGTAGTTGTACATGACAGCTTAAACTAGGAGACCATTTGAATCTATGGCTATTTAAAATCCAAAATGTAATAACTTCGTGAAAAATAGTCTCTGACATCTTAATGAAAATTAACCCAAAAATAAAGTAGTAAAGGAAAAAAAATTTCAGAATTTCATATGTTTTTTTAAAATGGGTGAAACTCAGATAGTAGATGGTTGAAAAGTCAGACTTTTCTTCGTTTTGTTATTTGAGAAAAATGATAAAGATCTCACCCACCACAGTATCATGTGCCTACTGCTTAAACTAAAAAATAATAATAACAATAAAAATAGAAAGAGAATTCCTGTTATTGTGTCCTACATGAAGAGAGGCGAGAGCATCACATGGAATCTTATTACAAATATAATCCATCTCTTGTGATTTCTAATTTTCTATTCAATCTAATCCAAGTAATGGCGGTTTGTCTCATAATAATATCTTGAACAATATGCAACTGACTTACATGAAAACAAGCAAGACAGGATTTTTAGTGATGGGTGGTGGTATGATCCTTTATTGGGAGTTGACCGAATTGGAGAGTCTCATGGTGCCAAAACTTATCGCCCTCTTTGTGTTTATTCCTGTCAATAATTTGGGTGTAACCCGAGTATGGGCATAGGCATAGCCACTCTTGACTCTTCTATGCTCATGAAGGGTCAAGCCAAGCTTACACCAGCATCTGCTTTTTCACATAATCTCAAATTCTCAATTTCCTCTTTGGTTAACAATGAGAAGTTATGCACGAATCTTAAATTTCTCTCTTTGGGGTTATCATAATCTTATGTGGGTTGAAAAGAAAAACTTCTTAAAACGGTCCTAGCATGGATTATTTCAGTGAAAGCAGTGACCAATTACCAAAAGGAAGTGCCAGTCCTCGAGCTAATCAATTTTAGAATGACACCTCATACCCAATAGAAAAATATTCAGAAGACCAAAAAGAAAGTAGGATGAATAGCCTTTTTTTCCTAGGATCAAGCATGCAAGTTTTCTCCTTTGATTCCCCAACCTCATTCCATTGATGATGTTCCTTTCATCAAGAAAGTACTTAATGAAAATTCATCTTTCATTGATATACTTGGTTTATGTACAAGTTATATTGTGGTGAAACAAACATGAAAACACACTATTCAACCTCCGATAAGCTTTTGCTAATCGGGGTGGCATCTTCCAAGCACTAAAAATTAGTAAAATTTACAATTCCAGACAAAAGCTAGCATCTAAACTCCTAGACATCAGTATCGCAAAATTTTCCACCCATCCTGTTCTGAACAGCTTTCACAGCAGCAACTCTAGCAGCAGTAGCAGCCCTGTTTGCAGCGTTTATTGCTTTGTTCACCTGGTCATCCTTCCGGGGAAGGTTTACAGCATTCTCTGCTGTTTTCCTAGCAGCCTGCAATTAAACCCCCAAAAGAGAACATACATGTGTGAGAACAGCACTATCATTTCTAAAGGGATTATAGGAAGAAGACAACAATGACATGTACTATTAAATGTTAATTAAGGCCAATAAAAGTAAAATAAATGTTAATGACAAATACCTGAACTGCTCGAAGGATAGCATCAGTTAGTGGTGGTAGAGAGTGCTTGAGGTTGCCAGCATCCCATTCACCACATCTTCGGTCACGATTTCGAAAAGTATATACACCATAACCTTGCCTACGGCCTTCATGCCATGCTCCCTCATAACAGTGGCCATTGGCAAAGTGGTAGACCCCAAATCCATGTATTTTGTCTCCAAAATACTCTCCAGCATATCTATCTCCATTTCTGTAGCAAATTGTAACATATAGTGAGTTTATTTGGTAAAAGTAACTACAATGCAGAACTGACTATAGACTACTATAGCCGAGAAACTTCTCAATACCAGTATAACACCATTAACATGGCAAACAATCAATGGAGACATTAACAAGGACTTTCAAAGATACCAACTTATCATTCAACTTGTTGTCAAACAGTGTAATGTCGTTGAACAAGAGACACAGATCAATATCAGACACATCAGAAAATTAGGCAACTATGACATCCAAATTTGAGGACTTCAATGCATAATTAATTTCATTGACAAGACAGTGCATAGAAGGATGAAAATAACTGGAACTTGGTAGTTAAAGTTCTACATAGCTAGGCTGCCTATCCAAGAAGAAAGTGGGAGAAAACTGAGATGCAGCAGCTCTTAAAGTAGTAGAATCCAAGAAATCAACATCAACAACAACCAAATTTGTTCTCAGGTCGATTACATGAATCAAATGACGTGATTGTATCATATTATAAACCAAATCATCATAAATGAATTGGGACAAGTAACTAAAGCAAGATATATCTGGGTGAACGTTACAAATCTAGAGAAAACACAACCATGAACTTTAAAGCCAATCACCATGACAAATCAGGAAAGATTCAATCACATAACATCAGAAAATCACGAAAGAAACCAATCAAAAAAATTAACAATGAAATCCAGTATTCTATCATCAGGTTGAAAAATTGTAACCCCAAAAGACCATTTAGTTAAAAACATAAATAAGATTGGAAAATTAACACAGTAAACTCAGAGTAAAGTTTGGAATAAAAAAAAACAAAACAAAACAAAAATCATCTGAATTTTCAAAACTAAGCACCGCTTTTCATCAATCAAACAACAAACATGAAAAACAAACCTAAAATGGTAACATCCGAGTCCATGCTTAACGCCATACTTAAACTCCCCAACATAACAGCTACCATCAGAGCAACTCTGCACTCCAAAACCATGGCTCTGCCCATTACACCATTCCCCAGCATAAGAGTCCCCAGTATAGAACCTATAAACCCCAAAACCATGCCTCAACCCTTGCCTATACTGACCCTTGTAGCGGCTCCCCCTTGCCCAGCTCTCAATCCCATACCCATCATACCTTCCATCAACCCAATCACCCTCATACCTCCCACTCACAAAGTAGTGGTAAACCCCACTCCCATTACATTTGCCTCCATGAAACTCACCCTCGTAAAAATCACCATTGCTGTAAAACTCTACCCCTTCTTTTGCAATTCCCTTTTCTAATAAGTTCTCTTTTTCCTCCACCCCGGTCGGTTCAGCCGAGTCCCCAATGAACCACTGAACCGGTTTTGAAGAAAAACCATTTGCAACTCTACCCTTTGAAGAAAAACCGAGCCTTTTCAGGTTCAAGTCCCAGGAATGCTTTAGAACCGAGAGGGCTCTTTGGATCAGTGCCTTGTTCTTTGACACGAAATAAAGCGCCGCGGCAACGAAGATCAGCACCAGCAACACGTTCTCCGAAGTGGGTATCTGTTCGGAAGTTCCGAGGTAGAAGAAGTAGAAGAGGTAGAAGAAGAGAGAGCACAAGCAGATGAAGAACAGAACCGGGGCGGTGCCGAACCGGGTCGAACCGGGTTTATGGCGTGGCTTGTTCTTCTTCTTATTCTTATTCTTATTTTTCTTGTTCTTGTTATCCTTCTCGTCTTCTTGTTCTTCTTCTTCGTGCTGAGAAGAGAGAAACTCGATGGAGGGTCGGGAACGAAGGAGCGAGGATTGGGTTCGGTTGAGCTTGGTTTGGCTCTTCTTCGAAGCTTCCATTGGTTGTTGTTGGGACCCACACAACAGACGCTTCTTCAATCTCCGCCGTTCAGATCTTCCTTACCTGTAGCGTGAGATACTTACCACGACGGTTGTTCCCGGTGGCGCTGGCAACATCTCAGGCGGCGCACGGTGGCAGAAGTAACCAGTAACTGAACTAGTTCTAATGTTCTTTTCTATCAGAGAAAAAGAAAAATAACACTCGGAAACGTAGATGGTTTTTTGTTTTTTAGTTCGACTGAATTTAGGTTTCTTCGTTTTAGTTCGAAGTGAGAGAAGAAAAAAGGAAGAGTCGCAGGTTACGATGAAGCTTTTTGATTTGAGCTTAGTGTGCGTATATTAATAATATAATAATAATAAGATAATATATGGAGAGATGAGTCGTAGAGGGAGTGAGATTCAATGTGGAGCGTTTGATGGAGATCAGAGGGTATATTTTGATTAGGGGTTTGTGGCCGTAGGATCATGGAGAAGAAGTCATGGTGTTGACGAAGACATGGATCATCACACTTTTTTTTTTGGTTTTTCAAATTTAGTTCAGAGAGGAAGAGTCTTACCATGAGACTCGTTCACGCTTGTGGATTAAATTTAAGGCCAATGGTTAGCTATTAATTATCCTTTATCATCATCATGATTATTCATCTAGTATCCTGATCTGAAAGGGACTTTATTATGCTTCCTGTTTTGGGGATTATTTGCATGGGTTGGAGCCCATCTGGCTTTAGAAGTGTTGTGGGAATGGAATTGCAAGAAAAATGGAAAACATTCTTTTTAGGTATAAGTTTTTTAGTCTTTCTCTTTTTTGGTAGAACTTTTTTTTTCGAGTGTAAATAATTAGGAATTGTTTGAGAATAGAACAAGAGTGAATTTTTATTAAACACGTCTTTTATCAAACACTTTTATATATAAGTTCGCGGATAATAAATTGTCCTAATTACAGTTTTTTATTGGTTTAAATTATTCATACATTTCTTATCTTGTATAAAATAAATAAATTTAATAAAAAAGTAAAAATAAAAACACATAATAATGCACATAAAGAGCATATATATATAAAAGTGTGAAAAAATAAAAAAGACACACGTAAATAAAAAATAATTGAAATTATATAATAAAAATAATTAATAAATGATAATGATAACAAAATCAAGAACATAAATTTAAATAACAAGAAATAAAAAGTAATAAAGTAGGATATTATTATTATTAAAATAGGAAGTAAGAAATTATAATAAATAAAAATTAATTAATTGAGGATAATGATAATAAACTAATCAAAGATAATGATAAAATAATTAAGAAATAAATTTAATAAGAAGAAATAAAAATTAATAAAGTAGGACAATTTTATTTAAAAAAATAAAGTAGAATAATGTTTTAAAAAAGATTCATATAAATTTATAATTTAACTGGAATTAAGGAAATTCA